>OX422144.1:103859586-106293475 GCA_949129095.1 Volucella bombylans | reverse complement strand
ATCGGCGGAATAAGTCTATCGAAATAATATTTGTGATTAATACTACAATAGTAAGGGCTTTACATTGCATATTAGTCCACAGTGTTTAACGCCGATGTGTAGAGTATTTCAGATCCAGCCTCAATGGAATTAATGTACGTATCTTTGAAATGGAAATGCTCAGTTTCATGAACATCATTTAACACTCAAGGAACTTGTTTTTCTGTACAAACCGAGCACTTAGGCCAGGAACTAGTCCATTGTATTCCCTGTATGTTCATTTAGCTGGAACTTTTCAGTCTTTCGTAGAAAGATGTGCAACCACTTTAGTGATAAAGGGATTACAGTACTAACACCCAATGCATCTTCGTGAGTGATCAGTCTTCATTATTTCCTGCAGTGACCTATTAGAGAAGTCGGCAAACATTCGTTTCGTCTGCCGGCTTTATGCAAAATTCACTGCCATCAGGATTGCGTACAGTAGAAGACAGACGGAGTGAAATTAAACGCTGTCGTCCTCCAAAAAAATACCATACTAGAATGGTTTTGGGCCTACCTTCATTACTTTACTTGCTCCAATTCTTGCCGGAACAGTCGATTTCGCAGCAACAGGACGTTTGGTTTTGTTGCATCTGACGGCATGTCACTAGAGTCAAAAGTTTGTCGTCGTTCAAGGTCGTTAATAGTCCAGTCCATGTTGTACCAAATACTACTTCTTTTAAAAAGAGGATAGTTTTAAAATGAAGCCGATGTTATGAATATCAAGAGGACACTTGTCATTGACAAGCTCAATGTTTTGCCAAAATCTTCCCTACACTGCTAGAAATCCACATCGTGACATGTTTAATCCAATGCAATTTGCTATCCAAGCTGACACCCAAATACTAAGCCTCGCTGGAGAAATGGGTGGTGATGACTTTAAGCACCAGATGACATGTCATGACAGTCAGCTTCCTCCGTCCGTTCCTTGTAAAAGGAACAGCCTCGGTTTCGAGAGGATTGACTGTAACCCCATTTGTTGTAAACCATAGTCGAGGAAGAGCAGACATTCGCTAGGCATGAACCAACAGACGCTAGATCTGCATCATCTATACGTACATACCATATATGCCTGAGCGTGGACGCAAAAAACATCAACAGTAGTGTGTAGACCAACATGCACCATAGCAGTGGAGGTTGGACGTGTGTAAATGTTATCAGATCTTCTGAGTGTTTGCAATCTGACTGATTTGCGACGTTTGAGAAATTTGGCCAGCCTCTTGTTGCCTTGGCAGTTTCATCTGGAATTATTGCGGGGAAAATCGATTAGCAAAGAGCGTTCGAAGTACTTTTTTTCATTTTGACCCTGTTCGCGATGGAAAAAGGGGATGCAGATTCAATTTCGTAAACTTGTTCGATTTTGGTGAGTCGACTTCTGTCGATCTATTTCTCTTTTTTGTGTCTGTTCTGGAGCACGTAAGACTTTTCCGGTTTCCTGGGATAAGCTGTTAAAAATAGCACTTTGATCATAATCTTGTCTATTTTGACGGAGTTTAACCGTAAGAGGCTGAGTCTCTCCAGTACTGTTTCCATCATTTCAGTGATGAAAAGAGCCGCAGGGGCCATCGGTATCGAACCCATGCTTTGGTTCTCCTGACAATTTAATGTCGAACATACTCGTTGTAGTTGTTGTTGTTGTAAGAACTAGGATTCTAAGAGCAATACAAATTTTCTTTATAGAGCTGGGTTCAGCCAAAATGAATAAATATCGTTGAGATAAGCTGGCAAACACTGCAAAGTAGTGCAAAAGCTGATGAGCCTAGATGATCGACGGAAAGAAAAAAGCTTATGTTTAAACATTTGAATACTTAGATTTACGCTATGGTTTCACTGCCTATTACCAGACAATATCAGGAAGGTGCTCAAGGGTTTTTCTTTTGAAAAAAAATATTAAACATGGCAAACCGCTCTGATAATGTTCATTTCGTATTTATAAGACACTTTCAATTTCTGGTTAAGAACAACAATTATTGATAACTTGACACGTTAACATTCAAAATCTTTAGAAAATAATAAAATAATGAGTCTTTTCAACAAAAATTAATAAAAAAAGTCCTGTTCTATAGTTAAAAATTAATTCACTATATAATTCATTATAGCGTTTCATATTTATAAGGCACAAATATTTTAGTATTATTATTATAAAATATTTAGTTGTTATCGATTGATTTGACTTCAGTTGGCTGTGTTTGAATTGAAAATTATTTTATTCATTGAATGCATTAAAGTTTATTAGATTTTTTATTAAGATCCATTTTATTCTCATTCTCTCATCAAGTATAGTCCATTAAAACTCCTCCAGTGTCTGAAACTAACTTCGTAAGCCCGACGAACTAATATACCCCAAAGATTCTCAATTGTTCACGTTCACGGAGAACAGGCCGGCCCATCCATTACATTAATGTAATGTTCCTCAAACCACTTCACTGTCACAGCACTTGCTTGGATTTAAGCATTATCTTGCTCGCTAGAAGAACATTTGTATAGTCGGAACTTTTCATTTTTGATGATGTTAATTGCAAATCTAAGCATACCGTATACGAAAATGCTCTCCAAGTCATAAAAGAGCCTCCTCTAAAGTTTCTTTTAGAAAAATACTCAGGATCTTTTCTTAAATCTCGCCAATATGGCTTCAATCTGTCCGGACCATCAAAATTCCATTTTCTTCTTCCGAAAAAGTCTCCTTAATCATATAAGAAAATACAAATAAATATGGCCCGAAATAATTAAATTTTTTTTTTAACTCAGTAGACTGCAATACATGGCCTGACATATTCAATCCTGACTATCTTATGACGCTTATGAACGCGGGATGCAGATTTCATAGTGGCCTTGACAATGAAGGAGCTTCTCTGTAAGGTTCTCCCAACTGTTGTATTTGAAATTATTTTTTCAGCTTTATTATTACTTGCTGCTTTAAGAATTTCCCTTTTATCTCTCTCAGGGGACTTCCTTTTTCTTCTAGATCCTTTTATGCCGTCACAGCAGTCTTGATTTGTAAAAAAGTTGTGTATTACGCAACGACTTAACCCAATTTTCTTTCAAATATCGCTCAAACATAACTTTTCATTTGAATATACAACATTCTGTATTTTTTCAACGTATGCCAACACTTTTCCGCGAGGCATTTTATTAAAACTGAAATAATACGTTTCTTGAACCAAAAAAAAAAATTAATTTTTCTTCACTGTCTTATAAAGTTTACACGGAATGCATTTTCCTGATCAAAACACCTTTGTACCGGGATTTTGTTTAAAGAGGAAAGTACCATCAAAACAAAAACCAAAACAAGATAAGAAATAAAGAACACAGTAAACAATAGCTAAATTTTCCAGGTGTCTTATAAATTTGAAACGCACCTTATCTCTGGAAAAGAAATTTCATAGGAAAGCAATAAAAAAAGTGGTAATCTGTGATCCTTACCACTTGCCAAAATCTACCTGTAGAAAACTGTCTTAAGGCAACGACTTGGACACTGATGAAAAACTATTGTTTTCCAGCATGAGAGCCGAAAATTTAATTGCATGGCAAACTTGCCCACTTGGAATTCTAAAACCAACTGTTTGGAAATATTGTTTTGTTAAAAAAAAAATGTTTTATCTAATTGTTAGATTCTTAATTTTTTTTAATTCTTTACTCTCAACAATTAATATGCAAACTTTATTGTTTACGATATTACAATTCTTGTTTTACAATTAAGGGAATAGTTAAAGGCGTTTTTATCATTATAAGTATTTCAGTGTGTGGTGGAAAACATTGTACATATGTATGTATGTATTATGTACATACATATAAATTTAAAAAGTTAATTATGAGCTTAAACATTTTGATTTTAAAATAAAATTAATAATAATATATGTAGAGCAAAAGTAATGAGAATTTTTTTTTTAAATGAAATAGCAATTTCTTTAAAGGCTTGATGGTTTGTATGTCTTCGGGAAGATTATTGAATAGTTTGCACGATAAGACAGAGTAAAGGTTTCTTAAGCTCGAAGTGCGAAAAGTTAGAATGCTAACCATGGTTATGGATGTCATTTATTGGACTATGATGGTAACCACCTCTAATGAAAAAAATTGTCAAGACTTTGCAATGGTGCAAGTGCCTTACAGGCAGAATTTTCAATTGTTACAGTGTTGGTTACACGATAATAATTTCATAAGGTGGATAACAAATATTGCTGCAAAATAGAAATATATATATTCCCAAGTACTTGCAAGACTTATCTAATTCAATCTCGAAGCAGTTAGTATTGCAGCCAATATTTTCCTTATAGAAGGTAGCTATTACAATTGCATTGGGGTAGACTTAATCTGCGGTAACACGCTGAATGTATTTAGATGCTGAATTCCGGGATTCTTAAGCGGTATGCCTGAAGTACATGAGGTTAGTCTAATTGTTTTCTTTTTTCTGAAAAAAATTTGGGCAGATGGTTATTTCGCTGACTTGGAGACTAAATTATTAGTGTAATTGAACTTGTTGTTGTATTATAGGCAACCACTCATTTTATGTGATTTTAGTTGCCTAAAAAAAAGAATGTCTTTCGGGAGCGGCGAGTCTTAACAAGTGAATATATTCGTTGATGTCAGCAATGAGGTAGAAGAGATTGTTTAAGCCATACGCATATGCGAAGTCATCTTCAAAAGCCTTAAGCTTACGGAGAAATAGAAGACTAAACATTGAGTTAAAGTAGATTAAGAACAGTAAGGGACCTAGGACTGAACCTTCTAGAACACAGAAATTGACAATTTTAGATTCTCCAAAACTTTCGCCAATTTTTACTTGATATCTATGAAACCCTATACGAAACAATTTGCTCTAAGGAATTTTATGATCAACCATATACAATAGAAGCCTTTGGATATATATCGTAGATATTTTGGTAAAAATCCAGAAGAGCATCTTCGGTAGAATGGTTTTCTTTGAAACCACACTAAGTTCCACTTAAGAAGTTAAGTTTTGTAAAAAATTTAAGAACTCTATATTCTACGGTTTTCTCAAAGACTTTAGATATTACAGAAAGCAAGGGAATCGCTTTTTATTTTTTGTTTCACTTTTTGAAAATTGGAATTACATTCGTCTATTTTAATATTTCTGGGAAGATTTCCGACAAATATAATCATACACTAAATAATTTGTTCAGAATTTGTATGTAAAGAAATCGTTAGGAATCATCTAAGTCTGTCTAAGTCAATTCAAGTGCTAGTTCTTCAATTTCACTGTTTAATAATTCTGTTCAACATGTTGTTTTTGGTCCAAATCGAGCCGGATTTAGATATTATTGGATTTCGTCTTGGATCTGGAATTTATTATTATTACATTTTTCATCGTTTGTGATTGATGGAACTGTCGTTAATCAAAATCATCATTCTTCCACTGCATCTCATTGGATTTACATACATAAACCAGTTCTACTAAGTGATTAATAAAAATAATCTTTTGGCTTTGGTGTGTACCCCTTTCGATTCGGTTTCGTGGATAATTTCATTGGTGGTCACGTGTTACCTTTATTATTGTATTGCTACATGAATTATTTGATTTGAATGAATCATAATAAATTATTGAACAATAACAATTTGCACGTGGGTTTATAGAATTTGTGTATGCCTACAAACATCAATATGTTCACACATTCGAGCATACCTGCATTTCTCGCCCTCTTACATCATGGTTGATAGACGATTTTTAAAATACATTATTCAAAATTAACATAGAGCTTGGTCTTTCGGTTTCGGGTTTGATTCGCGATAATTTAAAGGGCTCGCTAACCAAATTGGGAACTTTACAGAAAACATCACCGAAATTGTAACGTTAGAGGCATTCGAAGTTTGGCTAGAGCAACTTGAAGACTTGTGGGTTACATTTGATGCCTCGCAAATGTATACCCAAGCAAATGATAAAAGTTACTCTGACCCTGAATATTACTTTTAGGAGTTCGAGTCATTCTAAAATCGGTCTTACTCTCTTCTATTCGGGACAGAAAAAACAGAAAAAAACCCTTCGTAAAATCATATAATGGGAGAAGTATCAAACCGATTGGCGGGTGCAAGGTATTAATTAATTATATAATTAATTAAGATTGGGGGTCCACCTATATTAGGGCAAAATTGGATGAATGCATTCAACATTGGCTTGAATGAAATACATTTTTCGAAAAAAATATTCAAACATGCGGAGTTTTAGAACAATAAAAGGATTTGTTCGATGGGTCCATTGGGACTTTCAAATCCATACCGTTTCTCTTAAATTGAAAGACAACACGATGCAAAAGTTCTGTCCACTAATGAAGTTAGCTTTGGCTCAGGGAGACTCTGCTTCAAAATCACACTTAATGTTTAGTGGATGAGCCACACGCTTTTCCTGCTTTAGATACAATTTTTGCCGAATTGAAAGGGGGAGAGGAATGTTCCAAAATAGATTTAGCTATGGCATATCAGCAATTGGTGTTGGACGAGAATGCCAGATTTTTAACTAAAATTTCTACCACAAAAGGCAAGTTTAGTAAATAGTAAATTTATCAGAGCCAAAAAATATAACTGAGCTGCAGTCGATCCTTCGCGCTGTTAATTTTTATAGGCAATTCATGCCTAACTGATAAATTTAAGTGGGAATCTGCAATCAAGGAAGTTATAAGATGTCAACCATGTTCATTTTCATCCCTCAGTGCAAGTGAAGTTGCTAATCGGCGCATGTCCTGTAGGACTTGATGCTGTATTAGTACAAAAGTATACAGATGGTAACCAACGTCCGATTCTCTTTGCGTCTAAAAGGCTATCACAAAGAGAAATGAAATACTCTCAATTAGAAAGAGAAGCTCTGGCAATCCTTTTGGGTGTTAATAAACATAACCAGTATTTGTTTGGCATAAGTTTCACCTTAGTTTCAGACAACAAGCCATTGATAGCAATTTTCGGTTATAAAAAAGCCATTCCTCTGATGGCGGCGAATAGGCTACCAAGATATGGTCTCTTTCTATCAGGGTATGATTTGAAAATCCAACATATACTCGTAAAATCTAAAGCGCTCAAGGGATTTGAGTACCCTTAAAATGATTGCACACCGCGGGCGAAGGAAAATTAGGAAGGAAAGAAAGAGAGGTACCGATGAACGTTGGTTTTAAATGTTTGAAGGTTATAATGACTAGGAAATAAAGAGCTCTTCAGGGCATCTCATAAGCGGATTGAGCGGCTTAGGAAAGAATTACGATATTTCAGAGTACGTTCGAATGTGGGCTTGAGGTGACAATAACGATAGAACAAGGCGACCAAAGAAATCTTACGTCGGTGTATTATGAACACCGCCTATAAGTTTTATCGCACGATTTTGAATCCTATCTAGTAGGTGTATAGAGGTTTTAGGAGCACCTGACCAGATGTGGGCATTGTACTCCAATTTTGGTCGGCTGAAAGCCTTATATATTGAGACCATATCAGAAGGGGATAAGTATTTCTTACATCGTTTGAGGAAACCTAGACATTTCGCAGTATTTTTGGCGACATCGAATATGTGGTCATTCCAACGTAAGTTGTCATTGAAACACATACCGAGAATGGAAAGTTTTTTGGTTTCGACTATGCAAGTGCCATTCATGGGTAATGGCTGGGTACATAAATTTGCGACAGCAGACAGCATTGTGTCATGGAATCATTCAGTTCCACTCTGTTGATTGTTCCTCAATTTGTTATGCCGTTAATATAAGAATTTAACAAACTTAACATACGCTGCCGTTCCCGTTTTACAATCAAGGAGCAGGGACGTAGGTTATGAAAGAATGAATGAAAAGCAGCAAAGGAATATATTGGAATAAAAATATATTAGAAGTAGCAGACAAGAGATCATTGGTGAAAATTTAAAAGAGTTTCGGAGACAGAACGGAGCCCTGGTGCACACTAAAATTTATTATGCGGATATCAGACTTGAAAACAAGGAGACTTGAATTCAACGTTCCGAATGGTAATTTCTAATCTATTGAAGAAGAGGGTCATCGATTCCGAATGCATGCATTTTCGACAAAAGAGCCTGATGCCAAACTCTGCCTTAGAAATATCAAGTTCAAATACCTTGCTTTCGCCAGATTGATGTACGCTTTGGTTCCACTTTTCGGTGAGAAATGCCATCAGATCATCAGTGGACCTGTTGCTACGAAAACCATATTACTGATTATTGACAAATTTAAGAAGTGTATCCAGATATTTCATGAGTTGACAGTTTATCCGCGTTTCCTTGACCTTGAAAAGAAGGGACCTATTTGCATTGGGTATGTATGAGGAGAAAGAGGAAGATTTGCCTTGATTAAGGACGGGCTGAACAAATGCTGTTTTCCATCTGCTCAGAAATAGTCCTAAAGCGTAAGATTGATGAAAGTCCTTACACAGTGATTTTTCCAGCGAGGAAGGATACCTCTTCAGAAGAAGTTGAGATATACCATCCGGAACAGCGCATTTGTGAATGTTAAGATCTTTAAGTACTCTTTCTTCTGCACGAGTGCGAAAGTGGATTCGTCCCATTGAACACTCAACGCATTTAAATGTAGGCGGAGACAAAGCACAATCTGGAAGTGTTGAGTTGGCCGCAAAGTGTGCAGTAAGCAGATTGGTCCTGACCAAAGACCTGACAGCTGGAATGTCGTTATATGTGAGCCTTGGGATGTGTTTGACACGACCAAACATTTTTACTACCTTTGGGATATTGTAGTATTTTTCGCCTCAGTTTTTGGCCGTGTTAAAATTTCACACACTTAAGAAAACGCTGCCGTCATTCCTTGCTCGTTTGAACTCTTTTCGGTTTTCCTCTGTCGGGTTGGCTTTGAAGGACCGAAAAAACATTTATCTAAACCTGACATCCACTTTACAGCTCCAGTCGTATCATGCCTTTTCTTTTGGTTTGTTACTCTTCATCTGATGAGGGATAAAGGGTCTCATTCCAAGGAGATTAGTGTCTGTTATCATATCAACAACGACATCCACGTCGTTATCGAGGAAACATAATGACCAGTTACAATTCCTAAATAAGCTGTTAAGTCCACTCCAATTGGCTTTCTCGTATTGCCATACGGTTACTTTAGGAATCTTTTCTCTAATTGTGTGGTCAGTGTACGAGAAATTAGCTGATATGACACAGTGGTCTTAATAACGATTTCAGTATGAGGATACAGGGATACAATTTTTTATATGGAGGCAGGCAGCGCATCAAACTCGTTAAAGTTCGAATTTCTGTCCTGTTTGGGGCTTCCGTAAATAAAGCAATAGTGGATAATTTACTTACGGAGATGAAATTTTAACCACATGAAATTGAATTCCATATTGGAACATTGTGGTGGCGTTTGGTAAGCTACATCACTACGCACGTAAATGGCGAGACCGCGGTAAATAAAAATTAATGGTACTAGTTCCTTTTGCAAAGTATGGCTTTCTAATTGCAGTTTCTCCTCCAAATGCTCCTTAAAAGTTAGGCGAGTTGTTAAGATGACTCCAAGATATTTATAGTCCTTCACTACCTTGAGTCTTTCATTCTGTAGAACCAATTTTTGATCTTTCGCCAAGCGGCCAGACCCATTTCGGAATACCATTATTTTTGTTTTATTGGTGTTGACTTTGAGGTTCCATGCATTGCAGTACTGCTGTGATTTGTTGGTCATCATGTGCAATGACGTTGGGGTTTGCGACAGGATGACGATGTCGTCTACGTACATACGTACCTTTCCTAGTTGTAAGAACGTTGGTAGATCATCTAAGAACAATGAAAACAGTAGAGGGCTCAAAAGCCAACACTGCTTAGTACCCGTGAGCGAATCAATTCAATTTGACAAGCTTTTACCATCACAGACTGCCGTTCTATTTACCTTGTAGAGACTTTGTATGAGGACTTTTGTCGACACTCACTTGGATTTGGCTCCTCTAAAGTCCATGAAGAACGCATACAATTTTTTTCCTTTGTCTAAATATACTTTAATGGCAATGATTGTCAGCATAAAATATTGCCTACCATCGAGTAGTTTTTCCTCAAGCCGTGTTGAATCTCACTTAGTATACCATTTGCTTCAACCCAAACTGTCAAACGCTCGAAGATGATTCTCATAAATAATTTCATTATCGCATTCAGGAACGATATGCCCATATAATAACTCAGATCGCTACGGTCTCCTTTTTTATATATTGGGAAAAGTGCATATGTTCTTCTGTATGACGTAATTTGATACAGCTGTTAGTTTTTCGAGGAAGTCAATCGACGCATATTCGAAGAATTCGTATGGTATACGGTCTTCTTCTGGCGCCTTATTTGAATTAGCTCGGTGTATGACTCTGCAGACGTTTTAGAGCATAATTTTGCCATTCAATATTTTAGGCCATACTGCAGTTGAAATATGGACATGGTGGACTCAGTAGTTGTTTAAAATGCTCTGGTATTACAGGTACTTCGATTTAGATACTCCACGCAAAAATTAAGCAGTTGAGGGATGTCGACAATCTCCAGAATGCACTGCTGTCTCTAATTTCAGTTAATTCCCTCGCTAGATGGTTGGAGCACATCTTTTGTTTCTACTTTCACATCATTTTATATGCCATTTTCGTATTCACTCGTTAAATCTATCTTCGCATTATAATTCTTCTAGAAATTGTACACCACAGTTATATTGTATTTATGGAAGTATTTACTCTGATAGCCCTTGCATGGATACCCACCTAAGCGCATAAAAATATATAGTCTTCTTATTGATCAATGACCCTTAAGTTAGTACTCCTCAGAAGATAGCGGAAAAGAAGCCTTGTTATGGGGTGAAGCTCGAGAGAGTTGACAAGTTTTGGACGAAGTTTACAGACCGGAGTCAATCAAGACTAACATATAGGATTTTCCAATAAGGTCTTGACAACTTTTTTTTTAAATAAAACGCAAACCATTTGAGATACTTCAAAAACTTTATTATCGGCTTGAAGTACAATCAAAACGTTTATGAATGGAACTCGACTTCGTTCATATGGCCACCACGGGTGGCAGCGGTCGATTCGTTGAACCCAATTTTCAACGACTCGGCACATTTCGGCCGAAACGGCTGCTATTTCGCGTTCAATGTTGGCTCTGAGCTCTTCCAACGTCGTCGCCGTATTGACATAAACCAATGACTTAACGTACCCCTAGAGAAAATAGTCAAGCGGCGTTAAATCGCACAAAACAGGCGGCCAATCGACTGGCCCATTTCTTGAGACAACACGCTCACCATACTTACTCTTCAATAAATCGATTGTAGCGTGTGCTGTGTGGCTTGTGGCATCATCCTGTTGAAACCACATGTCGTCCAAGTCCATATCTTCCAATTCGCCCCAAAAATAATCGGTGATCACGGCGCGATAACGTTGACCATTAACAGTAACATGGCGATCGTTATCGTAGACGAAAAAATATGGCCCAATAACGCCGCCGGCATGCAAACCGCACCAAACAGTTATTTTTTGTGGACGGAGTGGTGATTCATGAAGCACATGTGGATTTTCCCCCGACCAATAACGCATATTTTTCTTATTGATGAACCCATTGAGCCAAAAATGAGCTTCGTCACTGAAGATGATTTTGCGATGAAATTCTTCATCTTGGCGCATCTTCTCCAGAACCCAATCGGAGAACATACGTCGCTTCAAATGGTCCATTGGCTTCAATTCTTGAGTCAGCTTGATCTTGTATGAGTGTAAACCAAGATCCTTACGCAAAATACGCCATAATGTGGTCTGAGCGATGCCCAATTCTTGAGAACACCGTGGAATTGACTGATTTGGATCGTTTCCTACGGACGCCTGAAAGGCAGCGATATTTTCGACACTTCGACCAATCCGTTGTCTCACTGACACGGCAACATCACACAACGAATATGAAGACTCAAATTTTTGCACTAAACTTGTTATTGCCTGTCTACTAGGGCGAGAATTACGACCGAAAATTGGAGTTAACGCTCTTAAAGTTGCAGTCACCGACTCCGAATTTTTATAATTTGCAGACGTTGCTCGTTCGTGTACTTTACCATGATGAAAATGTTGAGTTTACTGAATAAATTGACAGTGACAGTTTGATGATTAGTGAAAGAGTGCGTTCACAAATTAAATTCAAAGTTGTCAAGTCCCTATTGGAAAACCCTTTACATGGTGGCGAATCTCTTATACATTTATTTGAATTTGTTTTACAACACAGAATTTTGAATGCTTTGCCTTTCTGTTGACCCATAAAGACCTAGAAAAAACTACTTTTTTCAGTCTGCGTGTTGATTACAAATTAATATACAACTGAGCACTATACCAGTGTTTCGAAACTGTACTCCTTCTACGAAGCCTTTTAATAAGACCACTAAATGTGTTCTATTCAAAAACATCCATCCAAAATACTATACTTCCTTGCACCACGCACATGGTTTTTCAAATTGAATTTTCCTCTGCGGCCTGTTGGGTAGGCAAATTGGAAATATTCATTTACGTCAAAAATGTCAAAATGAATTCCTTCGAAACCGTACCCGCAAAAATATCGATTTGCTGCTAAAAGTGAATTTGTTGGTAATTTTTTTTTTTTTTAAGTAAAAAAGACATCCGTCTGTTTCTAAATTTAGCTTGAGAATTTTTTGGCATTTTTTTGTTTTTCAATTTCAATATTAGAATACAGTTGGGTGGCCAGTCCTTGAATGTCTGCCAAACGCAAATTAGAATTTAAAAGCAAATTGATTGATGAATGCAACTGAAGTGAAGCGTTCCGATGAAAGGTAAGCGTTAGCTAATGATGAATGCGAACGCAATAGTTTCGATAGTTTTTCTCATAACTGAAATGCACTTTAAGAAATATCTTTAAGAATTTTGATAAGGATTTTCGTATCTAAGTCGTGGTTTTACTTTCAAATTTGCGCGAGTATATTTTTCCAAAGATGGTGGATAATTGATAATTCTTTAAGAGACCTTATACCAAGGTATCAGTGATAAATTTTACAATACGTGTAAACAAACCTTGAACGGACTGCATATGCCTTGGGAGATCGAAATTCAGAGTCTGCGTTGATATTTGTCACAAAATGTGTGAAAAAGCAAAAGATGAGCATAGTCAGGATTCTTATTACAGGATCAACTACTGGATTTACGGATGAAGAACGCATGATTCCAATAAAGAATCCCAGAAAACGGCACAAGGCTCGATGATGCCTTCATGCGTTCCCTACTCACTCAGTGTTAACCATAAGAGCTTACAAAACTTGATAATGCCAACTAACAAGTTCTATTCCAAACTTACCGTTCATATATCCGGAGACATTATTGTAAAATGTTAGTGTGGGTTCGAAGGATAGAACTTATTTCTTTCAATACAATCGCTTTATTTTGCACAATTACAATCAATATAATTCAACCACTTTATCCCTACCCTTCTTTCACTTTCAAATTCAGCTTTTGAACTATCTCTCTTCGACGCTGCTATTTATTTCTTCGAGAACTTTATGTGCTAGCCAAGTGTCCATATTGCTTTCCATTTTGCCAGAATATTCGCGATCAGTTTTCAAAGAGTTTCCATTATTGTTTCAATGGATGAGTTTTCTGCTTTTCAAATATAGATGACGCTGTTCATATTTAAGCAGTTATCGCGATATTGAACTCCTATCAATCTCGATTGTTCACACTTTTCTCACCTAAGTGTCAGTGCATGTTTTTGGATTCATGCGCTATTTACTATTCACCTATCTACCTATCTATCACCTTCAGTGACTAAGAACTCAGCTGAGACATCCTTTATTGCTTATTACTAAACAACTAAGTACGAGTATATACATTCACAGGGGTGGAACAGATGTTACCCGCAAGACGGAGCCCTGTCCCGATTGCTATGGTACATGTTGGCGCTCTCAATAGTTTCAATATCTACGCTTGTGCAGACAATACTATATGTATTACTGTATTGCCTATTGGATCATTCCTAGAGACTGCTTGCTCTCAATCGTAGGTAGCGTCGATAGATGGTACTAGAAATGAATTTTCAGTCAATCTTCTCAAAGCTAAGGTTGTTCCCGTCACGATAAGTTGGAAGCTGTCTGACTGATCTGACATAGGTTGTATTGTGGAACAAGTTTTCAAGAAAACATGTCATTGTTGCTTTTACCAGACTCTGTAGACCTGCATGGAAGGTTGCCGTAAAATACTTGCGACGGATTTTAACCCACTTATAAATCTTCCTCATTTTGATATTCAATCTGTGGGCTGTACTTTCAAAAGAAGATGTATTTGGTACAAGGTATACTGAGTCTTTAGAATCTGGTCTTATGAGTAGACGTTGCTGCGAGTATACAAAATCTGTGCTCAGGAATAGTTTCGACTAAAATCTGAGCCAGGAAGGCAAATAGATAGGTCCAAAACCAATATTAAAGCTACACCCTCCCACCAGTACCAAAATAGCTCGAGAATTCATGGTTTCTCTGAACGCAGTGAGAGGGTTGTAAGTTTTATTTGGGTCCCGCGCTATTTTAAATCGCTACACACGGTCAATATTTTATAAATATCCCAAAATGAATCTCCGAAATCTCCAAACCAATACTAATAGCCTACCTAGAGACGAGTTATCCCAACCCATGTCAATCATCGCATACTCCTCGAAATGTTTAGTATAAGTGCGTAAAAATTGTCACCCGATGTTCTTTGGCTGTATTTTTTTGACGAATGAAAAACGTTCGTTTTGCCTTTGCATTGTGTTTATTTGGATTATGTTTACCGTTTAAGTGGCCGCCACCATCGGCGAGGCACTCTTACCAGACTTCCGGCGATAGGTCCTCGCATTCTTCACGGATATTCTCTTTGAGGACTTCAAGAGTCTAAGGCTTGTTGACATAGACTCGTGACTTAAAAAAACCTCACAAAAAGAAGGCTAGAATGGTTAAATCAGGCGATCTTGGCGGCCAGTGCAGATCGCCAAACCAAGAAATCAGGTAACCCGGAAATGCAGCCCTCTGAATTTCGGTTGTGACTCGTGCACTAAGCCACCTCAGTCCCACTTCATCCAATTGAGGGAGGAGAAAGTCTTTGAGCATGGCTTTGTAGCGGTCGCCATCACCAGTAGTCGTTTGGCATACCAAGCAGTAACTTTGAGCGGGTGTAATGGCTCTTCGTGGGTTATACGCGGATTTTCGAGTATTTTTACTTATTCACATATCCATAAAGATGAAAATGGGCCTCGTGTCGCTCAAGCTGATTTTCGAGGAAAAGTTGTCTACATCGTGGTAGAGATTCAGGATGGGTTGACGGTAGATTACACACTCTTTGCACTTTGCAAGGGAACATCTTACAGTCTTTCAGCAAAATTCCCTTTAAAGACTGCCCAATTGCGTGGCACATCGTCTGATCGATACTCCGGGGTCCTGTGCGACATCATCAATCACAGGTGCGATATTCTCAGCAAAACGGCTGCTCTGGGGCCGGACAGACCTGGCAGCATCTCTTGTTGTCCCATATTCTTCTGGGCGAGCAGCTAAACGTTGTAGTGTTTGCCTAGTTATTGTCGAACGACCGGAAAATCTGCGTCGAACTTCACGCTGCGCCAACACCACCGACGAATTATTCCGCAAAAACATTATTAAAATTATTCCGCGTTATTTAGGAATATAGCGATTCACGTCTTGTTGACGTGTATTTTGTATCTGTTTACTTCACAAATGTCAAAGTAGAATTGACATTTGCCGCCTTTTGCAAAAATTATAGCATCTTCCGACAGGGTGATGACTTTTGCGCTGGACTGTTCTATAAGTGATCTATTAGGTTCCCTCAATCACGCCATAGTGTACGCAGACGCTTTAGCGGCGTACAGATCTGGTCCAAAAATCGAAGTCTTTAATATTATTCTTCAGCGTGATTTCGATCATATTAAGGCGTATTGCGACTATTGGAAATTCGTTTACAACTCCATTGAGATGGGCTTCTAGGGATAGCAGATATAACTGGCGTAATTTGGCCATAATTGGACAGCACGGACTGCCATTGAGGGTAAGAAGCGTAGTGAGTTACCTTTTATCTGGCTCGATAAGTTTTGTGTTTTGACAAACATATAGATGTTTGTCTCGCTGGTGTCAGGAAGGCTTTAGCTCAGATAACAAGGCTGTTTCACAGCAGTCAACTTGTTTCCAGAGTGAAGGTCATATGATATGTGGCCCTAATCAGGCCAGTCATTGCATACGGTTGTCCCGTGTGTTTCAATGCAGCGCCGTATCAGATGGAAATGATTCGGGTGTCTGAAAAGCAGTGCTTTAGGACCTGTCTCGGCTTGCACAGAATACCAGAATCAGAGTATAAAAAATGCTCTCCCTACAAAGCCCTTTATGATGGGGCTAGTCTGAATAGGATTGACAATTTTCTGATGAAGGTGATTCGAGGGCACGTCGCAAGGGCAATGAGCAACGATAATACCAACAGGGATCGGATCGCTGCTGAGAAACAGTACACCGAACTCTTGTGGCTTCAAGAAGGGAAGAGGGTTGGCTCGCTGTCCTAGGTCGGTACGTTACTAAGATAACATACTCCTCCTAGTTGTAAGTTAGATTAAGGATAGTTATTGGGATCTCGTGGTTCGTTAACATGAGGCGGCGCTTAAGAGAAGAGACTGATGCTTTATGGCATTGGTTAAATCTCGGTGAAGCTTGTGTATGATATTAACGAATGCCAGGCGTTGGAAATCGCAATTGCATATATTGTATAACTGATAGATATGATGAATCGTAAGATAGTTTTTAAGGTCGAAAGGCAAACTTTGAAACTGTCATTGCTAAACTAGATTTAAGCATTTTTGTCTAGAATTTAAGGTAATAATGAAAGAAATAAAAAAAAAGAATTTAAAAGTAAAAAAGAAGTAAGGTGACTTTGGAGTATCAGGTAGACCGAGAGTACTCGTTCCTATTGTAGGCACTCACACATACGAGTATTTCAAATTTACATAAATGATATGTGTAGAGTGGTAAAAAACTGTCAAATATCCCTATTCCCCCTCGATGTATTAATCTTTATAAGTGGTGATAACCTTAATGTTCTTAAAAATTATGTACAGTCGGATTGAAAAAAACTTATATGACCAATTTAGATTCAGTAGACTTAAAATAAGAGTAAAAAAGACAAAGTGTGTAGTTTTAAACAGTGTTGATCGGATCCATATAGAAATAAATGGTGAATCCGACTTTAAATTCTGGGGTTTCGTAATAAGGCGGCTTCAAGTGCTTCAAAATAAGGCCATGATTATTGATTAGATGTGGTTTGTGTACACCCAGTTTGTATGTCTGAAATGGTTGAACCTCAAATAAAGAATTTTTTACAAAGTTTTGATGGTCATATCTAAAATGAAATACAACTTGGTGCCGAACTACTTGTCATCGAATTTAAAATACGCGAGAGACGCACAACCACATACGTTAAGGAAAAACTCTGATTTCCGTCTACAATTTTATAGAGATGCCAGGACACAGAATATGGTTGTGAATAACGGTTTGAAATAAACAATGAAAAGTGTGTATTAAAACTTAAAAAAATTTAAATACTCTATGCTAAAGAAAATATCTCACAATTTGTTAAGACATTTGTTAGTATTAAAGTTGATTCTATAATTATTTTTTGCTTGTAATAGTTGTGTAACTAAACAAAGAATCAATAAGAAAATGGGTCTGCTGCCAGAAAAGTATATAAAATCCAGCAAAATGACTTCTTATAAAAATATTAAATTGTTTGTTGTGCTTTTATGCCACCGCAAAAAGTGGTTTAAGCACGTGCATCCCAACAAATAATGAAACCTATACTATTTCTGCAAAAAAAGCTTAGCCATAGAACTGTCCTTGATATGGAAGCTGAACAAAATTTCTATGCAATTATGTAAACTATAAATTTAAGAAAATTATGGGAAACCAAGTAATATATTCTGAAGCAAGATCAAGAAGTAGACAGTAGATTACTAGTTCGGTGTTCGATTCCTGAGATCCTTCACACAGTATTGTGCCCAATTAGATGTGCGATTACAATTGGTTCAAAGTCAAAGAGAACAAGCTCTTATTACAAACATTTTCATGTTAATATTAGTAGAGTTACGAGTACTTTTAAATGTAAATCTCATTTATACTTCTTCTAAATGACACAGATATCATATTCGCTTTCCCTTCCTTCGGTTAATTTTCCTTCTACCAAAACCACACTACCATCAACGGGGATTACTAGTCACCATACCAAAAAGGTATCTACAAGAGCTTTTTACTTTGAACGGCATCTACTTGGTTGCTCATTTCTCCCACAAGTATTTCAATAATCCACCCTCTATCAGGGGCTTAATTAAAAATTCTAATTGAATACGTAGAGCTATTGAAGCTACTCACTTTGTGATAGTGGTGTCGGAGAGAAGCCAGAATGCGTCAAGTAGAGACTAACACTTAACCCCATTTTGTAGTTTGTATAGTGAAGCACTTCTTGTTGAATTGAGTGGTCATTAACACCTGGCCAATTAAAATAGCAACGCAAGTGCTATTTAGTGGATTCCTTTCTGGCATGTATTTTCGATTTGTTTCGTTTTGTTATGCGTGGAATACGAGTACAAGTATATCAACGCTGGAATGAGATGTAGCATCTTCTGCCAGCAAGTTATTATTATTCTCAATTAGGAAAAAAAACGTTATTAAGTAACCACAGAGAGTGGCAAATTGTTAATATGATCCATCATCATGATGGCAACATAAGTGAGTAAAGCTAATATGAAAGGTGATGAAGTTTTCCAATCAAACTTGTTGTTAACTTTTCTCCATTTGTGAGGCAAGTATTATGTCATTGTAAAATTACCAACTGCCGATACCTTGCAAATCTACTAGGCAAATGTAATTCACGCCTTTTCATAGCGCAATGCCTATACGGGAATTTTATTGAAAATGAAAGGCGAAGAAATGCTAGACATTTCGACGGCACGGATGGATATTTGGTTAAACAAACTTGTCCTATACACAGCGGTTGCTGAAATCTTACAGAAAACCAGTTTGACTGAATCCAGTGAAAAGTTTTCCTACGCAAAAACCTTACACTGACCAAGTACTGACAGAAAGATTTCACATTATTACTATCTTCCATCTTAACAAAATGACGGACAATATAACTGAAGAGAGGAAGAACTTTGTTATAGACAATAATATGCCACTTTCTATGATACTTTAATGGACGGTGATCATAATTGAACATTGAGTAGCAACTTGAACAACTTTTCTAACTATCTACAATACTACTCCTCCAAGATCATATTCTGATAATGCTTTTTGGCTCGAACCAAATCAACGGTGGTTGTCCTGTATATAGGCGATTAGCTAATATACCAATAGCGGGTTAGAGGGCAAAGATCCATAAGCTGATTGTTGTCTGATAAACATGTCCATGTCCATAATATGCTGAGGTTTAACCAGGACATTTTCTGCCAGCCTATAATATGATTCAACCAGATGTCCAGTGTGGGGAAAAATAAATAGAATGCTTCAGCACTCGTAATGATACTGAAATACCAGTCTTTATTCTATATGGCTCGACAGTACTCGTACATAATAATTAGAGGTGGATGCCATGGCTCAAGTAGTAGTGAACTGGGCTCCAAACGCAGGCTTCGGCGTTCGTATTTTTTCAATTAACTAAAATCAAATAAGATGAGTACTCGTAGTTTACTAGAAAACAACAACTTCCACTAACAATTCAGTCTCTCCATTAAATGCTGGATGACACCCATGGAGCGATATAACCGCTGATCCCAAACATCTTTCTTTCTCTCTCTATCTCCCATTTTCCAAAAAAATTAATACATGCTGGGGCATTATAAGTGTATTCATACCCATTTGAGTGTTAAGTTTTTTGCAAAAAAAAGACTACTGTACTACAGACAGTCGTCTTTTCCTGCATCATTCTCCTATTAAACTCTCTACAATGAGCCGATACGTTATGACAGTGTTAAAACATGTCTATATTCAGCTTCTCCACTGATATATCTTCCCAATGGATTTAATTGTTCTAACATCTACGTTCAATCATATATAAACAATGTCTTTGTGATGTACTGACTGATACGTCTCTACAAGCGATAAAAAATTCCCAAAAGTTGTCACTTATCACGGCTTATATGTTATTGATTTACATGCTTGTATGTCAAATGCTCGTTTGTCATTTTACGCATTTTTATGCCTGACAAAAGTACATATACAATTTTGAAGCCAGAAAACATATAAAGTCGACTTCCTCGCTAACCACTCCGATAGCCCTCATGAGCATTTCTTATCCGTACTTTTCTTACTTGAGTAGTCGGCCACAAAAGTCATTTATTTCGGTTGACGTTACTTCAGATTGGAAAACTCAACATAATGTCTCATAGCTCTTTTGAGCTCTCAAAATCAAGGGTATTTTTTTTCAATTTCTGGAAAAATTTAAACTGACCCATAAGAAAAATCGAAATGACGAAATATCAAATTATAGACCCATCGAGAAAATGTCCTCCATTTCAAAATCCTAGGAAGGTATTAAAAGAGTACACTCGTATACGACTTAACGTTATTATTGCAATGAACTACTCATCATTTCGAAAAAGAAAAAACGAATCGAATCCTCAAAGAGTGGATCAACAATTATAAATCTAACAGAATTCGTATCAGGTGCTCTCTAGAAGATGATAAAGACAGTACTAGCGATTTTAGCAAAACTTTCTGCATAATTTCACTCGAACTTATCGTCCTGAAATTAAATACTGTTAAACTAATGTTATTATGTGGATTATTTCCTATTTAAAAGGGAGGCTTCTTAAGGCCCACAGAGTGTAGACTCACAACTATTATGGATACCATGGGCATATATTCGGAACTCAATGCGAACTATATGTATTCAAGGTACATATGTTTGACTATCACCTCCTACGCAAACTCAAATAAACTTTAAAACTGCTTCTAGTCTACTACTCTCTGCCAATAGTTTTTAAATTAAGTGTTTAAGATCTTCCCAACATCAACTCGGACCATTGTTTTGTTGTATCCAAGGTACGATTGCGGATATCCCAACCATCGCAATGGCAAGCTAATACAGTAGGAAAGATTGAAATCGGGCCGCTACAATCGCAAAAAATCGCCAAATTCTTTTTCGATCGAGTCTACCTTAATCAATTAAGAGGTTCTATGCCGCTAGCATCAAGTATCGAAGACTAGTGATAACATTGCCAAAAAGCCATCGGAAATGTCGCCTCTGATATGCTGGGATTCACTCGACCATCACAACGAAGCTCTTGGTTTGACGACGAGTGCCGCTAAACACTAGCAGCTAAGAAAGATACATATAATGCGGCATTGCATAGCAGGACTAGAACTGCTCACGAGCAGAAGAGGAGAGACGAATACCGGCTGCTCAGGAAGAAGAAGAAGAAATAGCATGAGATCGCGCGGTCGAGGAAATTGAGATGCTACTCTAGGCATGAGATTCGGAAGTTTTACCAAAAGGTAAAAAAAACATGCCACAGACACAAAACCGAATCGAACCTTGTAGAGATAAACAACGGAACTTAGTGTTAGAGTCACAGTCGATGCTAAGGATTTGGAAATAGCATTTCTGAAGACTATATAACGGCTAGGATGAACCAAAAGCCGATGTCAGGCAGAATGAACCTTTCAACCTGGATGATATAGAACAACAATTCCTTCAACCCAACCTGGATGAAGATAGGCATATCTAAACTTAGGTTCAACAAAGTTGCTGGAGCAGACGGCCAGCTCTTCAAAGCGGCAGGCAATGACTTGGTAAGGAGTATACACCAATTCATCGATAAAATATGGTCAGACGAAAGTATGCCCAATGAATGGAACCTCAACATGGTTTCTTCGATCCTCAAGAAAGAAGGCCCTCTGAACGGCGCCAACTACAGAGACATCAGTCTTCTTAACATCGACTACAAGGTCTAATCTGCTGTATTATCTGAACGTCTGAAGCCGTTCGCAACAACCTGACTGGTCCATATCAGTGCGGCTTCAGGCAAGGAAAGTCCACTATCTTTCAAACATTCATACTATGGCAAATCTTGAAAAAAAATCATGAGTTTCAAATCGATACACACCACCTAATCATCCATTTCATCATCGGCCACGTATGACAGCATCTATAGAGACGAGCTGTGCAGAACAATGTCTAGTTTTGGCATCCCTGCCATACTCGTCCGTTTGAGCTGAATGACGATAAAGAATGCACGCTGCTCCATTAGGATCAGTAAAGAACTCACCGAGACCTTTGATATCAAAAATGGATTTAGATAAGGCGATGCGCTGTCATCCGATTTCTTTAACGCCATCACCCTAGATAGATATAAGTTGGAGGTAGTAAAGGAGAACTCTTGCTAATCGCCGCTTCTTTGGGCTAAGAAGGCAATTGACTAGCAAGGCCTTTTCTCGAACAACCTTAATAATCCCAGTTCTGCTCTATGGTGCAGAGTCATGGACTTTATCAAAAGTGAGTGAGGGTGCTCTTGGCTGCTTTGAGAGGAAAATTCTTCGGGTAATTTTCGATCCCGCCGACATAGACGGTGAGTGGAAGAGCAGATACAACGACAAACTATGATACTTAGTCAGAAGGACATATGTAGGTCCAACGAAGGAGATAGCTGGGTCATGTAGAGCGGATGGACATCAATGCTACATTTCGAAAAGTCTTAGGGTCCGCCCCCGAGGGCCAGCGTCGAAGATGAAGACCGCGACTCAAGTGGCGCACAAATTGAAGGGGACGTCAGCAAACTTAGCGTTTAAAACCAGGGGCAGCTGGTTAAATATCGAGCTAGCCAGAGACGCTTATTGGTTGAGGCTCAGTTTCACCCCGGGTTGTAGCGCCACCTTAAGTAAGTTTAAGCTCTATCTTATTTTAATCGTAACATAGCTGTCCATGGTTGACCTGGGGCTGATAAAATTGCTTTTTATTAGTTTCGGAAAAGCTCACAGTCAGAAAAATAAGAAAGCCACATATTACCTTCGGTTTTACTCCTCTTAGGATGAAAATGCATCTTAATTTGAAGCAGTATGTAAGTCCAAATAGCAGCCAAGCTGTATCTCCGGCCTTCCATAATCCAAGCTGTTGTAGTTCAACTGCTCAAGATCCTAAATTAACAGAATGAAGTGAGACATGAAACCGGAAAAAAATATTTTTCATAACCTTAAGATGACTTGCGATTACCAATGATGAGTCCCATTACAACATAGGGAAAGAGCCCGTTACGACATCATATCCTGGCTAACATTATGGATGGATCCTAAAATTCCAAACTAAAGGTGAGTATATTTTCAAATCACCTTGATCTAAAAAGTCAAGGCTAACAACAGGTATTTTTGCAGAGATCTGTTTTCTGAAGTTTGGCAGCTGATTTGTGCTCAATTTCACCACGAATGGACTTACGGCAGACCAACACTTGCAAATTAGTCAAATTTATTCAGCTTGCGAAACTTACAGTAAGCTACGTCCATTTTACAATCGAGATAATCGTCCATTTGAGCAAAATTATAAAAAAAAAAAAAAATTGAGCAAGTAGTTCGAATATCTATAGAACCATGCAGGCTTTAATTGAAATACGCATCCGCAGAGACGTCGTACAGTACACACCGAAGTAGCTATTGCCGAAGTGGAGAGTAGTATTGAGAACAAATCGAATGAGTCGATTCACCGTCGTGCATACCAATTGAACCATCCACTTTATGGATGGTTTGGCGAAAAGATCTTGCAAGATCCAGGTCGTGCAAGAATTTAAGCCGCTTGGCCATTGTGTACGTCACACGTTCGGTGAATGCTCCGAAAATGAGATTGCTTTTGATCGTTTCTTTCTCCGACGAGGCTTATATTTGATTGAATGGCTACATCAAGCGAAATTGACATATTCGGAGTGAAGCAAATCCGCAAGCCATTATTGAGCAGACGGTTTATCTACAAAAAGTCACCGTTTGGTGTGCTCTATGGTGTAGTAGAATCATTTGTCTTTATCTTATCAAAACTGATGCTAGACAGAACGTCACAAGCTATGGAGAACAAATTAGATTGGTGACTACTGACCTTTTAATTCCTCACTTAATTGGTATTAGTGAGGAAGAGCTACGGCTTCAACAAGACGGCGCAACATGCCACACCGCGCCGCACAATCAATTTAGTGAAGAAAATATTTATGTATGTATAATTTCGTGTAATGGACCTGTGAGTTGGCCTCCAAGATCGTGTTATTTAACACATTTGGATTATCTTCTACGGAGATATGTGAAGTCGCTGGGTTACGCCAAGAGACAAGATACGATGGACGACTTGGAGGCCGGCGAATGTTACACGAATGTCGATATAGGAATACAACCCCCCAGGCAGTTGGGGATAGCATGAAATTATATTTTCAATAAAGTCAATACCATTAACACGATAACTTACTTTGGTGTGTTTTTACTAAAAGATCTTTCAAAATGGATAACCGTCAAAGAGTGGTATAATTTTAAACAGTTCTTTAACATTTGTAATCAGTGCTGTTTGACAAATTGTCATGAATAGATTGATATGAAATAAATAGCTCCCGTATTAAACAAGTTATTTTGGAAATTTTCAATTTGCGAAACGTACGCTAGAAGCTGATTTTCGGTACTTAGAATAGAACAACTGAGCTTGTAATTCGTCGTTTTGTGGGTAGATTTTGTACCAAATGCAATCTATTTGACACAAGGCTAATGACACGTTAATATAATATAATATGCGTACCGGAGAAACTGCAGGTGGCGGAAGATCGAGAACTGCAATGCGGCATCGATCGCAAGAGTTTAGCTTTTCTCCATCCACTACGTGGAACATCTTTCAGAAAGTTCTCAATATATAACCGGATGGAATCCAGTTTTTCAGAGAAAGCTAAACCCACGAGACAATGGTTTGCGACGGGTGCTTATTTATACGTTCATCGTGCGTCTGGGGACTAGTAACAATAGCTCTGGTTAACAGAAGAGCGATAAGGGTCCAACGATGTGAAAGATAAATCAAATATTACCTGTTCAAGTAAGTACTATTGGCGATACAAAAAACAACAATCCGAACGGAACTACGATCTACAAGACTTAGGCTGTTTTAATAACCAGACGCAAGACCGTGGAGTATGCCAACTTTCGAGTTGGAAAACAAATAATAAGGTCAAGGGGGTGCCTTAATACAAGTTTCTTTTTTAATTCTATGTTTTCTTGACACTGACAGCTCTTTCGCGCTCGAGATCTTAACTGTCAGTCAGTATCATACCTCTGCAGAATGAAATGAATCGCTTTACGTTTGAACAACACTGGGAAATATTGCAAACTTATTTCAAAAGTGAGTGCTGAGTTGCCTCTTATAAATGAGTTTCGGCCGAAATTAAGCACCCACCGCGCCTGTTGTACGCAAGTTTGTGCAAAATCTTTGCTTGTGGATAACACTAACGTTGCCCGTCGTTGTACGGTATGTATAAACGGGAATGTGGCTGCCGAGAATATTCAACTCTATCTATTAACATTGACTCGCTATCGGTCTCAACAACTCAATAGTTCACGCATCAGCCTGATGAGAATGTTGGACAAAAACCTGGGATTACTCCCTTAAAAAGCCCAATTGACTCACCAATTGAAGGGTCGTTTGCCTGGCCCGTTTGTTGGGTCCGCTTCGTTATGGCTTCTCAGTTTGGGCTTTACAGCATCTCAAACTGGACGTCGAATTTGGCCTAAAAATCATATTTTTTGACGAGGCGCATTTCTATCTCGGCGGCTGTGTTAACAAACAAAATTGCCACATCTGGGGACCAGAAAACCAGCACGTAATTGTCAAGAAGCTAATGCATCCGCAGAGAGTGACAGTTTGGTGCGGATTTTGGAATGGTGACATTATTTCATTTCGAAAATGATGCAGGAAACGGCATTCTTGTCTTGGTGAGCGCTACAGAGCTATAGTGTAATTTTTGTAGAATTGAAGATATGGATTTTTACGATCTTTGGTTTCAGTACGATGGCGCGTCATACCACACAGCCCATCAAACAATCGATCTTTTGCAATCTAAGTTCAGTAATCATGTTATCAGCCGCCTTGTCGATGTCAATTGGCCGCCTCGGATCCCCGTTAGACTTTTTTTTAATGGTGTGCCCTTAAGGATCGATATTATGCGGACAGTCTAGAAACCCCTTATATCGTCCGAGCCATTCGTGAGATAGAGTCAGAAACACTCAAAAAGGTTTTGAAAATTGGATTGACAGGATGCGCAACTGCGAAGCCAGTGGAGACAACCATATGAATGAAAACCTACTCGCTCTTTCAAATAAATAAAGGCATAACATAACGAAAATAATTCATTTTATTCTATTTGTAATAAGAAACTTGTGTATCGTTAAAAGTGTTAAAAAGAAAACTATCGTCAACATACAATGAAGCTCAGCGTAATCGGTATTATCAGCGGAAATGGCGGCATGATCACCGCCTACAACTTTAGGAGAACCTCAAACACGCAAAATGAAAAAGGAAGAAAGGGCAGCAATATGGCAAGTCAAATGGGATAGCTTCTGAAAAGACAAATGGGCCAAAAACATAAGTCGCTTCATCAACGAGCACGGCGGCTATGAAAAATATCTCTATGGATTTGGGCACGATGGTTCGCCACTGTATCCGGAATGTCCAAACGAGGAGGAAGATACGGTATTTTACTGCAGACGCTTCATGGAAGACAAAACAAATCTGCCAAGCTGAGATCACTTCGTAGGTCACATTACAGGATCAGAGGACGAATGGATCAAGATTTGCTCAGCGTGTTCAGAAGATTCCACATTCCACCTACTGATAGATCTGTTTACCTACAAAGAGGAATGCAAAGAAGGGATCCGAAATTGTTCTTCTACGAAGTACGAAGAATCTACAGTTTCAAGGAAATGTTCTCTTTTATGCGTATCTCTGACAATCAGCATTCTAAGAATAAGTTCATAGTCTCATGCTTAAATGGACAGAAAGTACTTATGTTGCCACTTCTCATTATACAAGATACCTATGCAGCAACCCTATGGAGAGCATTTTTCTAAAACCATCGCCATCTACGAGTACGAGTATGTGTATGTGTAATAAATATTTAAATTTTGCGATCGATACTTTAATTTTCAGAGTTCCTAACAACTCTCCCACCACCTCACGAGCACGAAATAAATATTGTAAAATAAAATGTAAATAAAAACCACACGTCATAAAGTCACAGTCAATTCCTAGAAACGACTTCCAGTCGCGGATAATTAAATTTTTTTTGAAAACAAAATATTCCAGTTTCCCGGAATTGGTAGTTAGCATCCGTTGGTTTCAGTTACTCCCCTCCCCACCCACAGTTTTGTCACATCACGTTACACAGATGCAAATAATCAAATTATGTAACCCAATATCCTGCAATTAAAAAACGAAGGGGATACGAAAGAGCAAAATAATGGGAAATTACCTGGAACTAAGTACGGTGCTGGATTCGGAGCCGGCAACCAATAGGTTGCCGAAATCGATGGATACGCTTGTTGCATGTGATTATTAGTCGCCATGGTGTTAGTATTGGTGGTATTGCATCCATGCTGACTGTTTGGCGATGAATTTTCTTGTTTTATACGATTTTTCATTATAAGCTCTTTTTGGAAAATATTAATTTGCAGATATTTATTTTATATTTAATATTTTTTTAAATATTGCACTCTACCACTGGTCACATGGGATACAGAACTGATGTTGTGTTACAATTTTTTTTTGTTATAATTTTTATATGTGTCCCCTTCTCACTTGAATTAAATTTTTTTGTGTAAACAATTAATTATCATTCATTTCGTGATACACTTTTTGTTGGTTTGAATTACTTAAATTTACAGCTGAATATATACAATCGATACACGATGGAAAAAAATTTAAATATTGGGAAAAAATTTGAAATTTCAAAAGAATGAGATACTTAGTTACGAATTCTTTGCGCAGCACACACAGTTGTGAGGAAAGATACAAATATTGGCCTTAAGTACGGAAGCTGACGAACAAAGTGACTTTTTTCTATTATTTGCTTCTTTTTTTTTATTCTTTTATTTATATTTTCTCTCTCTTTGGTTTGTCATTTTCTTGTTATCACTTAGCACATGTATTTTTATTTTTATTTTATTTTCATCTGTATCTTTGAAGGCCGATATAATCAATTGTAACAATTTGAATTTTCGAATTC
Source organism: Volucella bombylans (assembly GCA_949129095.1). Classification (NCBI taxonomy): domain Eukaryota; kingdom Metazoa; phylum Arthropoda; class Insecta; order Diptera; family Syrphidae; genus Volucella; species Volucella bombylans. Next base: position 106,265,262 of record OX422144.1, on the reverse strand, counting down.
TTATCGATGATAGGGAATTACAAAATTTAGGAATCAATCAAGAGAGTGAACTTAAAGGAAAAATAAAAATAACAGATACTACGGCAAATATCTTAAAGATACTTGTTTTCAATTCTTTTTTCTTTCTAGTCATTTTAATCTCACATCATCGTTGCGCACAGATGCTCATAGTTGTCGTTCCAAAGTAGCACTTAGCATAGGTGAGGCAGCAGATATATTTCACACTTTTTTGTTTTCTTCATCATGCTGTTGTTGTTGTGCTTTTTTTCATAATGTGTATTTCATCTCGTCAAGGTTTACCACGAAATAATGAAATAACATACACACAGGAATTGAAGAGAAAAACAAATAGAATATGCTCGTACTTTTGTTGATACTGTAAGTACGAACAGATACGTATCTTGTGTTCCTTTAAGTAATGCTATAGTGACACATTTGCTGGATGGTGTCAAAGGTGCTTTGGAAGGAGGGGGTAAGATATTTCTTAAAAGCATCTATTCATAATGGGGGAAAAAGGTGAAAGTTTTTGGGAGGAAAATTTGAAGGAAAATGTTTACACAAGTTTACTAATTGGAACAGTAGTCATACAGTTGTGGAAAATAAATATTTAAGGCGATTACTTAGGTGTTTTTTTTTTTGTTTTTTTTTGTCACCGAAGTGGAAAACAAATGATTTTATCATTTGATGACTTCAAAAAGGTATATAAGTACTCCTGGTTGAAAATACACAGATACGATTTTAACTTCCTCGTTTTATTGTCTTTAAACTAATCTTTGGAAACTTGGAACTTAAAGTCGGCACATAAATACAAATGTATATTCTTAGCGTTCCTGAAAAGAATGTAAGGCTTAACTTGGAGATTTACCTTAAAATCGCGTTTGCCAATGGGACGGAACATGGGGCATTAAAAATCAGTTCTGGAAATAGTATTGCTGACGAACTCAGAAGATAAAACGATTTGGCCGAATTATTACTATTACCCTCACCCTTGCCGTCTAGCATCCTCCAATCATCTAGAAGAATGAAATTCTCCTAAGACGAACACCAAGAAAAGGTGTTATTTTGAACAATGTGCTTATTTTTTCACTTGGTAACAAATATCCTATAACTTTTGGACAGAGAAGACAAGTAAAAGATACGTCGCTAATAAAAATGGAGTGATACTCTCCTCAACGACGCATTGAAATTATTCAAATTCACTACAAAATTTATGAAAATTCTGCTGAAACAATTAAAAAAACTAAAAGTTTTCTCAATTGACATGAAGCACGAGGAATTGTTTAATTGGTTCAGAGATTTGAGCTTTAAGGATAAGCTAGAGATGTGGGGAACCAAAGTGCATTTTGCATAAACAATAGGGTAATCAAGCCTATAAGGTTCAGTTTAAGGAGGAACTTATTCCCACCGCCCATCAGCACAGTAGTAACTATGCCAATTAGATGTTGAACGATGAAGTACACTTTCGCCTTCAAGGTTTGGTAAGTAAGCAGAAATTGCTGCATTTGAATAAAATCCAGCAATGCTTTTCAAGAAGAATCTCCATCTAACAACTCGTAATATTTGGGGTGGTTTTAAAGCATTAGGACCTTTTTTCTTCGAGAAAAGTTTCTAGGCCGAGTAATTTTTCGAAATTGTGATTAAAACCGGATGCCGCATGCGTTTTAACACCATTTGACCTCTTTTATGGGGCCATGTAAAACGGAAGATTTATACCATAAACCAAAAAGTACTTTCGATGAGCTCTTAAATAAATGAAAAGACTTTGCAAGTGTACAAAGAAGCTGGATGGCACTTTGCTGATAAGTCGGAAATTATAGTCCATTTTGGATACTGGACACAGCAGGCAGTCAAAATTCGAAAGTTAGTTTAGTGGTTGGGTGCAGTAGGAATAAGGTAGGCACTGAGAGGCGTCAACCTGGCGATACCCGGTGCTATAACTGTTTTCTACACATCCACTGTGCTTATTTTACATTCAAATGGTATCCATTGGGTATTGGTAGATGTCCATCCAGACTCGACTTGCCAGACTTATAATAGCAGCACTATAAACGCGATAGTTAATGAATTCCTTAAACGGAATCAACGGTGGAATAAAATACCAGAATAAAGCAAATAAGACCTTATACGAACCACTCCGGAAGATTTTGATCTCAGGGCGGTAAGGATTTTCGAGACATAGTCAGGGCTTTGGAAAAGAGATGGTGGCAGATGAGCCCTTAATGGACTAATGGCAGGCGCTGATATCCCCGAACAGGTTACTGGCTTCGGTTTAATTGATCCCTCGTGCTATGCACATTATAATGGAAATGGCCCTCCAGATTGGGGGTTGTACTACCGGGGAAACTGCACGGCAATGGAAAACATAGGTAATTACGCAGCAACAATACGCCTCGGATGCGGACGGATCCACTGTTGACAATCCCAGGAAACGAAATGAGTACAGCGAGCTTCAGAGCTGCACGTGGAATGTTAGGTCCCTTAATAGGCCACATGCTGCCGAACAACTATCGGAAGCCCTGGACTGCTGCGAAGCACATATTACAGAAATCCAAGAAATGCTATGACTCTCGGAAAACATAGCCTGCACGACTACGATAACGAATTCAGAATAATCGACTTTGCAGCGGGGTGAAACATTGTCGAAGGTACAATAGCATGCGGTTCCCGCATCTTGATATTCATTAGGCGACTTGGAGAACTCCTGATGAACCAACCATTAATCATATTGACTACATTGCGGTCGACCAAAGGCACTCCTCTAGTATTGTGGATGTCCGAGTGGCCAACACCGACTCGGACGATGACCTTGTTGTAGCCAAGATACGGTTGCCGATATTCAGAACGTCGCACAAACAAGCTAATACAGGGAGGAAGTTTGATGTCGGATGGCTACAATCACAAGATATCACCAAATACTTTTCCGATAGAGTCTCCCATAATCTCTTAATAGGAGTCCTATGCTGCTAGCATCAAGGAATGAAGACCAGTAGCAACATTGCCTGGTCTGGGGTTTCACTCGGCCACCTCAACGAAACCCCTGGTATGACGACGAGTGCCGATAAGCACATGCAGCTAAGAAAAATCCATACAAATTGGCGTTACATAGAAGGACTTTATCTGCGCACGAGCTCTACTAGTAGAAGAAGAGAGACGAACACCAGCTTCTCAGGAGGAAAAAGAAGGATCATCAAAAGCATACGGTCGAGGAAATGGAAAGATGCTACTCCAGGGATGAAATCCGGAAGTTTTATCGCAAGGTAAGGAGACATGCAACGAACACAAGCCAGTAGAAACGAACAAGGGACTAGTCGCATTCGATGCTGGAGATTTGAAATAGCATTTCTGTAGACGATATAACGGCGTCGAGCCAAATACCGCTGCCAGACAGAATAAACTTAATGAAGTGAAGATAGCCATATCTAAGCTTATGTCAATAAAGCTGCTGGAGCGGACTACCTAACTGCCGAGCTCTATAAAGTACGCTATGACTTGGTAAGGAGCATATACAAACTCATCTGTAAAATATGGTCGGATATGGTTTTTGTTGAAATGAAAAGTAGTATTTGTATGGGTTTTAGTGTTCCTGGAATCGTGATTAGTGACCCTAAATAACGGCACTGCTCGGCTTGACATGACGGTGGCCGTAGTGTAGTGGTAGTAGCAAACGCTTCTCACTCGGAGGGCCCAGGTTCGAATCCTGCCCATGGCAAATCAGTTTTTCATTGTGTAATTGGAACTCAGACAAAAAATTCTGCGTGTGAAGGCATAACACTGACACGTAGATTTGGCTGTTATAAGAGTTTCAAGCAATGAAAAAAATACTGGGAATTATATCTCGAATCACTCTGAGTGAAGAAAAACTCTCCGTCCTATTCGGACTCCCACCCCTGAGAGCAAACATAGAAACCAAACACACCTGAGTTTCAAACCACTACAAAAACAATTTTCCTTTCTCCTCCTTCTAACTTTCCGCCCGCGCCCTGGCAACAGTAAAAGGGTATCTAACCCCTTAGGCGCGCGTAAATTATAAAAAAAAAAAAAAAAAGTGGGTTGAGGTCACAATCCCGAAATCCGAAATCCATAAAACCCAAAATCCGGAAAATCAAAAATCCCAAAAACCCAAAATACCGAAAACGAAAAATTATACGTATTTCAAATTTTGGGTGGGTGACTCGCTTCGCTCGATGAAAGGATCTTAAACTTTTCTCCGCAGGGTTGTCAAAAACTGTCAGGCAGGCCTATAAGCGAGTCTTTGTGTTTTCGGGATTTCAGTTTTTCGAGATTTTGTTTTTCGGGATTCTCTTCGACTCCCGCTTCAAGTATCTTCTGCAAGAGCTATTGGGAATGAGAGTGGAGGACAACTATTTTCCATCTCAGCCAGAGTTCATGTTCTAAAGGAAACTGTCCCTCAAGAATTATGTACACCCTTAAAATATTTGGACAAATCAAGAGCGAAGAAAACTTAGGGAGAAAGCTAAAACAGGTGCCAATGTAGACTGGTCATAAATGTTTGCAGGTTACAATGACTAGGAAATAAAGAGTCCGGCAGGTCATTCCATAAGTGAGTTATACGGCTTAAGAAAGAAAATGAAAGTGGGTGTGAGAGTAACCTAATGAATATGTTATTTATAGCTGGACAGGTCTTGAAGTTTTAAACGGGCAAAATGCACCAAAGATCTGACAGCTGAAATGTCACTAGAAATCAGCGTTGGGATAAGGCAAAATTTCTGATGTTTTTTAGCGAACGACCAACAGTTCTTATTATCTTTGGGACATCGTACGAGTAGTACGTTTGCCGCAGTTCTTAGTTGTTTTGGAATTTTTATAGGCCTTTCCTAAGCCTATGTTTCAGTTATTCCAGGCTCGTTTAAACTTGTTGCCGCTTTTCTGTTTACAGATCGATCTCATTCCAAAGAAATAGTATTTTTGGTCATATCGGCAGTACATCCACGTCATAACTAAAGAAGCAACACCACTTAACCAGTTAAATTTCATAAAAAAAGCTATTAAGTCCGCTCCAATTCAATTTCTGTTATTGTCATACAGTTTTCTTAGGAACTGTGTGGTGGTCAGTGTACGAGAAATTAGCTGATATGATACAGCAGTTCAACAAGCGATCAGAGTATAGTACATCAACGGTGTATTTACAGGGTGAGAAGTTAATGTTAGTTAATCCTTCGCGTGTTGTCTCTCTAGAATGTCATGACCATCCATAATAGTATACCTGTAATGAAATCGCCGGTAATAACTATTTCAGAATGAGGATACATGGATACAATTGTTTGTATGAGTCAGATAGTGCATCAATCTCATTAAAAGTCGAACTGATATCCGGTTTGAAGATTTTGTAAATAAAGCAGTAATTGATGATTTGCTTATGGAGATGGAATTTAAACACATGAACACACGTAGTGGGAGCTTGGTAAGCTATAATATAACACTACGCACATAAATTGGTTTAAGAAATCCGTTATTAACTAAGTACGGAAAAATTGACATCAAACAGTTCGGAGAGATGCATGTCAATACTTTTTCAGACAAAGGAAGATCATATGAAGTAAGTGACAAAGGTGTTTACTTCAAGGATTGACTTTGTATTGCCTAGTTGAATGCGTTTGCATAGCACAAATGAATAACTGGCTTGAAGTATACAATTTGTGTATGATTCATATTTAAATTGGGAATGGAAATTTTTCAAAAATAACCAAGCTCAGCTTCGTACGCTGTACTCAAAAAAAAAAAAAGTGTTTAAGGAAGCCAGTCAAGCAGGAAAATTGGTGTAGTGAAACTAAATGTGGCGAACGTACGATCATTTGGAATACTAACTAACTTCGGCTATTAGTGTGACAAGTGATTAAGCATAATTAAGGTTAATCCACCATTCCCTATAATCAAATTTAAAATTCGAAACTGCCTATTGAACGAATTGGACGCAGTCTGACTATAGTGTGTGCATCATTTTTTCTGTGTTCTTATAACGGCCAAACTTTGGCTCTTGAAAAAATCCTACTCTACATAAGAACCAAGAACATATACTTCCATGTTACAACAAATTAAAAGATTCAATTTATCACGCAGCACATTAACTATATTCAGGTTCAAATGGCGTACACATTTTAAATGCGCTATAAATTCTTGAGCCTTCTAACGATTTTCACTATAATAAGGTATACAAATACAATTCAAAAAATTTTAATTGGTAGATAGATTGTGATGCAAGGTCAAAACACTGAAACGTTGCGCTTCACTAATATTGCATATTGTGCAATTCACATAGAAAGATACTCTTTGAAGCTGAACTCTGCTCCCGTGCCACAATAAACTTTGAATGTCATACTTGAATATTCATTTCAATCTGATATTATATACTCGTAAATTAAAAAAAAAAAACAATTTCATGTCAACATAAAGATGTACTAATCTTGAAAATATGAAATGCCTCATCACATTGGTAATTGCACTACAGCACGCAACACGTGTACCTACACGCATCAAATGAATTTCAGCAGCGACGATGTTATTGTTACTTCGAAAACAAATGAATTGCAAAGATGACCTAGTATAGATACATTTTAAATTGTAAAAAATTAATATAATAGTAGTTCAAGAAAAAGGGATTAATCTCCTCCCCTATTTAAATTCGTTCGAAACAGGTATCAACAGGACTCAATAAAAGATTGATCTAAAATGTGATCGATGTATTTAACGCTGGTCACTAAGCCACATTTTGATATCGTTGATCGAATTTTTTACACAATTAAAATTTGCCGCCTTAGCACGACTTTTATTTTTTCAAAACTTAAAAATGCATTTCCAGCTTAAATTATATGCAGACACGTAAACGGTTATAATGCTTATGCACATACGAGTAGTAATTTCCTACACATTCCCCGCACGGATTTCAAAACATCAGCAAATGCAAAAATAAATCACTATAAACAAACCAGTGGTCTCGACTGGTGAACAAATTCGTATGATCTCAACGATATGTACGTATGAGTAATTTTTTAAAAAATTTAATAGTTTTCATTAAGTTTGCATTACAGATTCTCTTGAAAATAACACAAAAGAAGCGATTTTTGCCACCAGTTGCACTATCCGTATACGAGTCTGCAGTGTGAGCATGTAGTTTTCTTATCAAATTTCAGTGCACTAAAGTAGAAACTACGTACATAGTAAGAGAATTTCCAACAACACTCAGCATAAATTTGTGTATCTTTAAGTATCTCCCGGTGTTTATTTTGCTTTGACTTAATAATTCCGGCAATTAAGTGCCGATTTAGCAAAAGTAAAAAATCATAATAATAATGAGCAAACGATCGCACGAGGATCGGTGTACGCTTCCCGATCGCGAAAAAGTCAGAAAACCAAATGACTAACTGACTGGCTTGACTGATCGATTGATCGCGCATTCTGTTTGTTAGGCCGGAAAACGTTAACGCTAGCAAAACTTGGTCTTCGAAAACAAATTATCGTCTTTCAACAATCGGATCGGACCGATCGACGATGTATTAACTTGAGGATCAACTGTGGCTGCTGGGCCAGTACGAGTATTTAGACATATGAGTACTCTCGTCATAAATGAAATGAAATACAGAGAGACAATTCCGAGAGAGCAACTATAAGCGAGAATACCTCAGTAGATATCTTAGGTACATATGTATATGTATGCGTGAATGGATGTATGTATATTGTCGATACAATAAACCGCGCACAGCACGAGTAGCGCGCTGTTTAGCGTTGAAAAAGTAATAACAATAAATGGAATGACAATCGGTAAATAGAGGGATCCAACTCAAACGATGTACGAGTACTATTGTACGTACGGCATGGTTGATACCGCACCACATGCATACAAAATTGTATCTCAAAGATACATGAGTAGCACTTGTACATGAGTTGAGTACGAAGTACAAGTACGATTGTGACTATGACTATACAAAACAAACTATAAAGTACGGATACCTTACTCCAAAATGATGATTGTATTCAGTTTAGAGATTCAGTATGTATGTATGTATATTGTTGGGGATCGGTCGGTTGATGTGCCGATGGGGCGCGGTGGGTATCTCGAATAATGATGACGACACTAGAAGTACTCGGAATCGCATTAGTGTACTTGAAATACACACATGCAATGCCATCGTTTAATGAATATGTATCTCTAGAGTGCGCGACGACTACGGCACTGGAGTAGAGGTAATCAAATTTTAGGTTTTTTTTTTTTCTTTTTTTCATTCGGAATGTAAATGCCGGGTCATCCATTATGGAACGGAGGCGCTGTTGTGGATTTTAACTTGTTGTGGTTTGGTTGGTGGAATTAAAATTTTGTTTTTTTTTTCTTTTATTATTTCGTAGAGCTCAGAGGGAATATCCAAATGAGGTTATAAACAGATAGGCCATACTACTGACCCCAAATATGTAGACTTAATTGATAAGAACGGCGGCCAGGTGCAAAACTCTAGTGGATTTATTATATTATATTTTGAGACAGTTTTGAGTGGCATTTTGAGGTAGAGAAAACAATCGATCCCGATTACGAGGCCAATAAAGGCAGAGTATGGTCGTACCAGCTGGTTAATTTTATGAGCGCCTTAGTGGGGTTTGTATTGAGCAGCATTCAATCTTATCTGTGACATTCAGATTTGTGATTGATTATGTTAGGTGTTATAATACGAGGGCGGGTCAATAAGTCCGTGACTTTTGGAATAAAACACAGATTTTTTGATAAAAAAATAATTTTATTTTTCAACGTAGTCTCCCTTGAGCTCTATACACTTTGTCCAACGCTTCTCCAATTTTTTTATCCCTTCCAAAAAAAATGATTTGTCGAGGTCCTCAAAATAGGCCTTTGTTTGCGAGATGACTTCATCATTGGAGTCAAATCTTTTTCCACCAAGGCATTTCTTCAGGTTTGGGAACAAGAAGTAGTCGCTCGGAGCCAAATCTGGAGAATAGGGTGGATGAGGGAGCAATGCATAGCCCAATTCATGGATTTTTGCCATGGCAACTGCACATGTGTGCACCCTTGCATTGTCTTGGTGGAAAAGAACTTTTTTCTTGGCCAAATGAGGTCGGTTTTTTTTTCAAATCGTCATTGAATCGGTCCAATAAGTTAGCATAATATTCCCCATTGATTGTTCTTCCCTTTTGAAGGTAGTCAATGTGGATTATCCCGCGTGCATCCCAAAAAACAGTCGCCATAACTTTATTGGCTGACAAACCCACCTTGGCCTTCTTTGGCGCCGATTCACCCTTAGAAACCCACTGTTTTGACTGTTGTTTGTTCTCTGGTGTGTTGTGATGGATCCATGTTTCGTCCACGGTTACAAAACGGCGCAAAAACTCCTCCATATTGCGATTAAACAACGCCAAACCTTCCTGTGAAGTGAAGCACACGAAATTCACTTTTTTCCATTTTCTCCTCAAATTAGTGAGTAGTCTGATAAAAATAGCTGTCAAACACAAACTAACTGACGCAGCAAGTTTAAATTTTGACAGGAGTCAACTGACAGATGCCTGTTGACAGGAGCAGTGTTGCTGTTTCAGTAAAGAGGTCAGAAATTCAAAAAGTCACGGACTTATTGACCCGCCCTCGTACATCGAGTCATGGGATATGACTTTTAAATACACAGGCATATCCCACATTGATTAGAGAGTTCACTTGTATACTGAAAATTTGTAATCGAAGGCTAGTGCTAGACCTCTTTCGGTAAGAGCGGTTTTTGCAATGCTACAGTTGAATTCTAGAGGAGTAACCTTAATATTCTACTCCATCATACTGATAAACATTTCTTGAATGAGAAAATAATACTTGAAGTTAAGTTTTTGGTAATATTTGGTACAGCATAATTGTGTTGTAGTTGTAATTGTATATATCTTCAGTTGGTTCACATAAAATGCAATCAACGTCCATCATTCAAACACAAGGAATGTGAAGTAGAGGCCTAATAATGTTAAAATGAATTCTTAGTGTTTTATAGAAACAGTATTTCTTCATTCAGATTCCTTTCTGTAGTAAGGTCAAAGAAACCATTTGACCCATTAGTTGAGGAATACAAATCTGTCCCTAGAACTGGGAAGTACCTGAGAACATGATTTCATTATGCGCGCCTTATCACCACGATGTGGGCTCTATCCCTGGTGATAACGTATAAAGGGTGGTCTTGGAACCTAGATGGCAGAAAACTGGGCTCATCATCATCATGTGCCATGCCAATGCACATCAAACGGTATGGGTCAGTACCGACATTAACGTCAGAGGTGAGTCACTTTTTCATTACATTACAATATTGGCAATGAGCCCCAATTCATGACTAAAATCCAACAAGAAGTGCTATATATCACTCTGTTCTTCGAAAACATCACTCAAGTGATAACAAACTGGATGGTAGCGTCTGAGCACACCTTTTCAGATCACAGATATATCCAATTCAGTCTGAATGATGCACCTCGCCGCCAACTAGCATTCCGGAATTATCAGAAAACTGATTGGCCAAAATACAGAGTAACTCTTTTAAAAATACTCTCCTCTGAACTCTTAAGTCCCCCGCGTAACAACAACGAGCTAGACATGAAAGTCAAGGATTTCACCCTGGCCCTAAATCAGGCTATGGTTGCTTCGTGCCCTCTTATTCAACCTGGAGACAAGAAAAAGCCGCACTGGTGGACATCAGCACTGGAAATGTTTGCAGGAAATTTTTCAACCAATAAAAGGGACAAGAAAAGTGACTAACTCTGGCTCACACAAGGAATCCCTCAAAATATTATATATAAAAAGGAACTGCGGAAAACAAAGCGACAATCATGTAGGTCATTCTGTGACAAAATAACTGATACCTCCGAGTCATTGCGGCTAAGAAAAATCCTCTCTACAAATCCTATGAAGCATAGATATTTTAAAAAAACCAATGGCTCTTGGACGACTTGAAATGGTGAATCACTCAACCTGCTACTGGACACCCACTTTCCACACAGCTCCCTATTCACTACCAGTAACAACTTTAGCAGGACTTCTGCAGCTGCGACTAAAACTCACAGTCTAATTATTGTACAAGAAAAAAGCTGCTCTGGGCGCTGCATGGCTTCAAACAATACAACGGACGGGTCGGACGGTATAATAACAGCGGAGCTACTATGATCCTCATATCCTGCCAACGCTAGAGCTGCGTTGAAATAATCCACATTCCCTTGCCATTTAGAGAAGTTAATGAAGTTTTCATTTCCAAAGCCACAAAATGTTCTCATGTTGTCCCAGAGGACGTCAGACTTATAAGAATATGTATCATATTTCCATTTGAAAACTCTAAAACGATAAATTAAAACGATATATCTTTTGTCTACTGCTCAACATGCCTACTGTAAAGGAAAACCGGTGGAAACGCCTCTACATTCACTGACTAGCCACATCGAATGAACTCCACATTATAGAGAGTACACAATGATGAAGGTGCCTTTACAACGTCAATAACGACTGCTCTGTCAATTCTTAAGGTAGATGACTCAATTAGGGAGTTGATTAGTCTCATGCTAAATAGCACGATAATCAGCTCCAAACTGGGTCGGGCTTCTGCTAGAAGATGTATTAGCAGAGGTACGCCACAAAGCGGTGTTCTTTCATCCCTTCTCTGGAACTTAGTGGTCAACAAACTGCTGATATACCTGGAGGCGGCTGGTAGCATCATCCTATGCAGGTGACGTTGCTATAGACATCTCTGGTAAGCATCTTAATACCATTAAGGAACTCCTATAGCTAAATTTTAACAGATTAACCCCTTGGGCGGATCGGTGTGGATTGGGAGTAGACCCCCTAAAGCTGATTTTGTCCTCCTTTCCAGAAAATATAAAATTCCAATCGTAGACAATTCTTCAAATTGGCAGCCCAATATTCAATAAAAAGCAAAGAAAGTTACAGTGGCTCTATTTTCTTGCAAAAAATCCATTGGGAACAAATCGGGCCTTCAACTTCGCATTACCCACTGGCTATACGTCTCGGTTATAAGACCGATACTAACCAACGTAGTGATTGTCTAGTGAACGGCCTTAATCAATGCAGTCAACTGCAGCAAACTAAGCACAGTTCAAAGAACAGCATGTATGTACATAAGCGGAGCCCTACGTTCTACTCCCTCCACGGCACTGGTTATTCTGTGTCACTTGACATTCCTCGATATTTTCAGCAACTAGGGTTCCTTCCAAAGAACATCGATTACATTATACCCCAATATTGTTTTGACAAATGCGGAAATTTGATCAATTAAATAATTTGCGTCCTGCCTGAAAACCACGTCGTATCAGCATGGCACATCCCCATCTTATCGGATAGTGAGGCCGCTATCAAGACCCTGGACTTAATCTCATAAAATCGTGAAACCGCCCTTTACTGCCGAACATCTCTTAGGGAGATGGCAAAGCAGTTCGACTTTGACCTATGTTGAGTGCACAGAGACATTCCAGGGAATTGTAGAGCCGATGAATTGGAACCACTATACCTTCTTACCTATCGGTACACCAATCGCTACGTGCAAACTAATACTACAGTTGGATGCTAATAGAGGAATACTAGGCATGGCGTTTAAACAAATGATTTCTGCAGAAGTAGTAGCAGAAGGAGACAATCCTCCACCTATAGTACTTAATACATGCCCAGCTCACTTCGAAAGAAGGAAACTCCACTTAAGCTGTTTAAATAATATAGTATATGGTAGGAGGACCACAGATACACGTGGCATCACAATGGGCCAATTGGCCTAAGTGGACCTTTTTTCCAACAGCCACTCTTAACTAACCTAACGTATCACCATTCCCAAAACTCTGTTTTATGCAAACCAAACGCAAAAGGCAGAAAGAACTGCCATAATGGAACTCCTATTTAGTGACCATATGAAAAGTTGCAGAAAAACCAGATCAGTTTGCCACTTTGTCAACGCGGGACACCTCATAATCTAAAGGATAACCTCTGCGAAACACATGAATGCGTCAATACGGTAAGGTTTCAGTTAAGGCATGTTCAGGGCCAAGATACCTTCTAGATTTTTTTTCACCATTGCCTGGCGCAGTATTTATATACATAAGTAACCATGACAAACAGATTTGGATGCTTATAAAAGATTTGAGTACAACAAGATAAGTTTAGAGAGCAAATTCTTCTCTGTGGAAATGTCTTCGTTATAAGACTTAAGATCTCTAATCGGCCTTTGAGTATGCAGTCAGATGAAGACTGCAAGGGATAAGCCAAACAGCTAACAGAAGTCGCTATTCAATAAGCTTAGTGGGCATACTCGTATAAGGAATTTCTTATATTGATTGGACAGTATGAAGTGCTCAATTTGCTCAATTTATAATTCGCGCTGCTCAACACTCTCGACGCTATCGGGCAAATGAGATGAAATAGACACAAACAGGAAGGCAATAAAAAATCAGATTCGACGGTAAAAGCTAGGATACAGACTTGCTGATGCAGCTTTACCTGCAGATACTGTCACAAAGTGTTAGTGATGACCAATTGCTAATAAGCAATATTTGGCAAAGAGCCATGCTTAAGATTCAGATGACCAATAAAACAAACGTCCGACGAAATTCCACACTAATTCTATATAACAATAGTTCTTTGTTTAGTCCTATAAATGCTTTCAATTCAGGAATGCAAGACTTTTATAAATTGTTGGAGAATTACAATTACCAAATCCCGCCTTTGTCCCAGCCTGAAGTTCACAATGCGATTGTGAAATAAGAACACCTATGAGGGTCACAAGATTGTAAATAAAAGGACATTATATCCAAAGCAAGTGGAGAGCTTCACTCTTGAAAATGTTCCAAAATATATCTCAGACCTTACAGCGGACTGCCTCGTTCGATTCTATAGTGGACATAAAGGCGATGTGTTCATTAAAGTTAGTAAAATCCTATGACTGCCGCTTTCAGAGCAGAAAAATATAAGTTTTGCCTTACAAATACAACAACTGTTCGGGGTGAACCTGGGCCCGACCTCTTGCCAGCTGACTCCTTCCGGTTGAAGTCTCCTTCCACTTGCGTTCCCCACCTTAGATAGCGTCGTATTTTGTCGCGCGATTAGGCTCAGAGACTCTTGGGCCTAAGGGTCCATTCGTTAAAAATGCCCCAGCCATTTCAGACGTCGGGTCCATAGACTCCTGTCTAGACCAATATTACTGTACAACTCGTACAGTTTGCGGTTGAATCTCCTATTTCATTCTCCGTAGACCTCCTTCTCTTAGATCGGCCAAGTGCTGGAGATCCACTTCTGACAGAACCCAGATGATGAAGCCAGTTTGGTCTTACGGATTAGGGCTCTGTTACTTAATTGCCTCCTGAAGCTAAAGGAACAGCGATGGGTCTGCATCTGCGTCTGTCTCTGTGTCTGCTGCTTGTCATTGCGGAGCCAAGGTAGATTAATTTTTTAAGTTAACTGCCAATGCTAACAAGCCGTCGGTCGTATGGATCCTTTTCTTATTACAGCATTTACTATCACGCCTACCATCAAACTCATTTTGGTCACTGCCACCTCAATACTCACTAAAGCTACATTGACGATTCGCTGTATTCGTTCAATCCCTCTCTAACTTTCCCTCGCCATCGCTATGTGTAAACATTTTAAGGGTAAAAAATCATACCAATGTCATCCTACGAACGAAAGTAATTTTTCGGACTTGAAAAAGATGGTGTCTCTTTTGTTGGCCAGTGAGTTTTGCACAATTTTTTCTAGGGCTATATCACAAAAATCACACCATACCTTACATTGAAGGTTCATAGTCATCCTGCATAACCTTACGGGTTTCGCATGTGTGTCAATGCAAGTGTCCATCTGAAATTGTCGTGTATTTTACAGGATCTGACCTAGTGGGAATATGTGATCGATGGTGGATTTTCTTGGCCAATACAATAGGCAGGTCGATAAAGAAGGATTTGGCGATACGGTACTTTTAGAAATAAGTGAAGAAGATATTAATTCTTAGTTTGATAACTGCAAGCTGCATTTGTAGGAATACCGGCGCAAGTCTGAGGACCAAAATTAATTAGGCGTTCTATCGTTCACTGTTGCTGATTTAGCAGTCCTGTATGCTTTTTCGTTAAATCCTTGGTCTAAGAATCTGCCTATAGTAGGTTTGAAACGAAATACAAAACACTTGACGTATCACTAGTAGCGTTTCCATGTTGGCATAATTAGAGGGAATGATATCTATAGATGACTTTATTAACGAGATAGGTATCGCAGTCCGAGTAATCCGGGAAAAGATAATACAGTAATTACGCCAAAATCCGATCTATCGCAGGATATAGAAATAATCAGACCGAACCACGTGCAGTCCTTACTTAACCTGTAAGACTGACGACTTTCTCGTTTATAAAATATAGCATTTCGAATACTTTCAAAAGCCTTCCTCAAGTCGTTTCGAGAAAGCAATCTTACAAAATATTTTCATATAACAAAATGACATTTTACCATTGAAAGCGCCACGTTTTGTTCAGTTAGATACAACCCACGTACACTTGCACAACTGTTGCGGCTTAAATTGAATCTCATGATAGGGGCAGTTCTAATTACAATTTAGATATTGCTCTACCGCGCGCAAGAATGCACGTATGTATGTATGTGTGCACGTATTCCCCTAAGTTAAGTCAAGGGAAATGAAACAAAACAGATAAATATCTGAGTGATCATTTACTTCCAAAGGCCGTATACATTGGTTAAGCATCGCATTATCTACATTAACACCTTTGAATAGAAATTTTTAAATGATCTTATAATCACTCCAAAATCTTAAAAAAAAAATCAAAAAAAAATCGAACAAACCCTCACCAGTCACCGTCACCACCCTCACACAGAGGGTAAATAAAAACAAAAAATAAAAATCAATCCCCATAGGCAGAATCTGGGCACAATTCGCTAGCTGAAAGCCCCATTTTTATCGGCATAAGAAAAATAATTTGTTTTCCCACTCATTCAACGCAAACAAATTACCCTCGAATGGATCCATTTATCTATTAGCGACGCGTTCTTCTTAAACGTTTTTCCCTCAATTCGCTCATCTAAACATACTACCTCCCCATCCTTCCGTCGAATAATGAAAGAGAAATGAGTTTTTCCCCGAAAAATACGTACAATAAGGCCGAAGAAAAGACGAACAGATGAACAGATGAAACCAGACAAAGAAGAAGAAGAGAGGAAAATATCTCTTTTTCTTAAAATAATAGCAAACAGTAGAAAATTGTTCATTTAGTGACGTTTTTGTTCTGCATCTGTGTCCGTATTTTTTGACTCTCGACCAGTTCAATACGAAATTCCTTCAATAACTATGAAGTCAAAACAACTAGTGTGCTCAGTGCGGTTTTTCTCTTGGCTATAACACCACTATGTCAATTGGTTTATTTTCATCTCCATTAGATTAAGCAAATATAAAAGAAAAACACAACCACCTCCCAGTAAACGCCACTGTCCCTTTTCACATCATACAGATACGTGTACAAGTACGGATACATCTTCACTACGTTCGCAGAAAAGTACGAGTATTTGTAAAAATCATTTTCTTGTCCGTTCGTCCGTTTGCTTGGTGTCAGTCGGTGAACCGGTCAAATAAGAGAGAGAGAAAGATAAAACAAAAAAAGAATAAACGCATCATAATACGAGTATTCGTAAATATTTGCTCGCACATCATAATGTACTTTTTACTTCATTTTCGTATCTAGACACACACGATCGTCGATTATTATTTTCTTTTCGCTATATTTTCACTTGAAATAGGGAAAATAATATGCACACAGGTACGCGCAAAGAATTGGTAATCACCGTCATATTATCATAGTTTGATATCAGCTGAGCTAGCACAGGATGCCGTGACAGAACGCACTTTCTTTCGGATATTTATCGAACGCGTTATTAATGATCATTAGTACGATCAGCTTAAATGCACAACCACAAGATGTGGGTGAAATGTCCGTGCAACAATTTGGCACGCACTCTTAGACCGAAATCTGATGCCGTCTAGGGGTAATGGTGGCTAACCGGTGATATCAGCGATGGTGTGAGACTAGATCGACCAACTACGAGTAATGTCGCAATTTGATGGGCGGATTTGTCGCGAGCTAAATTTTTCGCGCGCGTTGCTATTTATCCGTACACACATACTCACTACACAATTCACTTGAACATACTTCTGATTGTAGATTATGCGTACATATTACGAGTACATGTCTGGATAATAAGAGTGAAATAAGCAAATCGGATAAACGAAAAAATTTGAGTAACAATCTGAACAAACCTACTGCAACCGACTGCGATGGAATGCTAACTGGCGGTGTTAACGTTAAATCCCCCAATGAAGCGACAATAACGACGACGATAGCAACCAAAGATTCGACGACTACGACAACGACGACGGCAACGACACCAACGTCGACAGGCGACAATGAAAACGTCGACCGACAATTATTTGTTTGGGGACGATCAATCGATCAGAGGTTGGATGGTTGGCACTCCCCCTAGCGGTGTATTTTGCTTACTCAACAAAAAAGTATCCACAAATTGAAATTTGCCAGTTGCGAGCTTAGAATATTGCAGTAGTCGTATCTAGCGGTGTTTAGAATATCTGATGTTTAGACGGACAGACGGTAGTGAGTACGAGTACGAGTATTCGTACTATATTTGTATCTGAAACCTATTGGATGTGCATAGGTTAATAACGTATTCCAGAGTCGTGCTCGTGAGCTCTACTACAATATATATGAATGCGCAATGTACAAGTAAATGAATACAAGTATGCATCTAAATACTTTTCCGTACATATTCCGTGTACAAATGTGCCTGGGCTATGTACGAGTACGGCTAATAAATATTTATATATGCATGGTACTGAGGTTTTAAATGGAAATCTTTTACTTTTGCAGTTAACTTTTGGTTTGGGTTATTTTTTTTATTTTACGTTTTTATCACTCGCTAGAGGGAGTTTCAAGCAAAGTATTTGCAATGGCTCTTCGGGCCTTAGAAACTTGTGAAGCTTTGCGTTAGACTAAATTTGAGGCGCGACTTTGTTTTGTGTTTTTCTCTACCTGTCGATTTGATGTGAAAATCGTGATCGAGTAGAATTTGTTAATTTAATTATAGAAGTAATGCAAAGTGACTAGGTAATGGTTTATAATTAAGATAAAAAGTTCATCAACATTGGAATAATTCCGAGCTAACTTTGAGTCTTTTATGTACATACATAGTTGAAGGTTATGATTTAACAAATAAATATGTATTTGGTTGTACATACGAGTAGTGTGGTGTCAAAAATTGAGGAATTTCAATGGATTCTGATTAACTCGAAGCACATTTGTTGAAGAGCTTGTTGTGCCGCCGGTGTTTCTTGCTGAGGCTTTTGCCGGCATTTTAAACTTGAAACATTGGTGCATGTTTTAAGTGTGCAAAGCCTCTGGACGAAAATTCAGTGGCATATTCGAAAACATTTTAAAGTAAAAGAGACCTGCAAAGTCGCATATCTGCATGCAGTAACTTCTAGCCACTCATACGAATATATTCAATAAGAGCCACAAGGTTAAACAAGTACATGTGGGTTAGCCCTAGCATTAAGATTTATAATAATTCAGATGAAATAAATTATACGAATTTAGTACCTACCGTTAGAAGAAAAAAACGATTCATCCTCTTAACATGATAGTCTTCTATGTGGCTTAAAAAAGTAACAATTTCGTCAACGGATAACTTCCAAATTTTTTTAGGAAGAAATTTTTCGGTTGGAAGCATGCATGAATTCAATAATTGAGCACGAGAAATTAAATGTACATTCATATATCCATGGGGTTGAATCTCAGCTTTATATGACGCGTCTACAAAGAAAGTGATTCATTATTTGAGACGAAATTACCTATGCCAATAGATAGACTGCGGAACATAAACATGATCTGGTACTAAGCCCCACCAAAATACGCGTGTGGGATAGTAACACTGACAACCTTATCGTGAGGAACGGTCTAGGTAGGTAATAACAACAATGAGCTCAAGCATGTGAGGGAACTGTCTGGCTTCAGGTTCAGAAATGATAAGTACAAAATATACATTGACTTGTAGATGTCAATCGCCAGGTGATTGCAAGCATACTATCAGAAGGGCCTCATAAATCAAATCGACCATATATCGGTGAAACCAATTTCTAGAAAAACATATTATCAGAAATCCCACATTGGCACAGAGAAGGACCACCAAATAGTAGTAGCTACCATTGACTTTCGTATCGTATCCGTCGATATTAATCACACCAAATTACTGAGGGCGCAAAGACATAACACCGAGGTTGCGGGATTTCTAAGGGGCCTAACATAAATTTAGAATCAATTAACAGATCCTCCCCAGTGAACATCGATGAGCACTGAGGTGCTTGAGAAATATTTTTGCGTCCGGAGCAGGTGCCAATGTCAGTGGAAGGCAGCACAAGTTACAGCACATGGCTTACAACAGATACTTTATTTTGATAAAAAAAGAGCTAATTCCAGACGCTAATTTTCCACGTCGCTCGAACAACTGCGGATAGGCAACTCAACTAAAATAGAAGCGTCGCACATGTCATTGCCGAGTGGCTCCGCTTCTGTAGGGCGGTAGGAAGTCGCGATTTGATGGATATTGCTCGGCAGCACTAGCAATTTTGGTGGTTTCCTAATGCAAGCCTTCTAATTTGGTGTAACCCCTTTGTATCTTAAGCAGTTTAGGTAGGATTAAGGTAGTTTTAAGATTACAAAAAATAAAAATAAAATGTAAAAAAACAAAATAATAAAAATTAATTAATTAATTAATTTATTAAAAAAAAATAATAAAAGAAAAAAGAGAAAAATTAAAAAAAATCTCTAAAATGAAGGTAGTTTAGTAGGTTAAGATAATTATTAAGATACAGTAAAACCTCTCTAATTAGGACACTAATGGGAACGACTCTTTGCTGTCCCGATTAAGAGGTGTACCAATTATAGAATTTTGCATAAAAAATATTGAAAAAGCCAACTACGCAAGAAAAACTTACATTCTCAAATGAAAAAAGTATGGAATGCTCTATCTCGTTAACAAAATTGTACCTTGTTTAAATGAAACGAAATTTTTATGTCTATACTTATACATATACATATGTATGTAGGCACATAAGATTTATTTTATGAAAATTTATAGAAATGAATGTTGTCAGTTGGTAGCTCATTACATATTAAGAAGTTCCAAAAAAGTCAGTTAATTTGTTTGCTTTTATTGTCTGTAAGAATTTTCTTTTTCAATCATGTTTCACAGCTGCTTAAATTTTTTGCTATATCACTCAGATTATTGTAGAGCGCGAACTTTATAAGATCAATAATTTGCCGAAGAGCTTGCTCAAGTGATATGTTATAATTCAGTTCTGGTTCAGGCGTATTTTACCTAGAATTATAATCCTCCACGTCTACAAGGACATAATCTTGATTTTCAACGGATTGAAAAATTCAGTCTCACAATTTTCAGACAATGTGACGCTTGTTGCAAATTCTTTGTCAATGTCTGCAAATTCAACAAGTTCTGCTTGTATGGTATTAACATCATGGAGCATTTGAGACGAATCTTCTTCCAATTCTCAAAAAATCCGTTTTTTTGTAAAAGTTAACTATTGTGCTTTCATGAACCACATTCCAGGCATTTTGTAACTATCTACAAGCATCAAGTACTGTTATTTTGGCAGTAATATACGCAAAGTTTTGAGCTTCATCAATTACACAAAGAAGCTGCTCCATTAAAAATTTTCGGTAGTGGACCTTCAAATTCTTAATAGTGCCCAGATCTAACGACTCGCTGGAGCTCAGATGTGCAATTACGAGTAGGTGGTAAAAAGTTTAGTTCTATGTTCCATAAAATACAAGTACACCCAGATTACAAAACATGACATGGTGCATTATCCAAAAATAAAAGTACCTTTTGTCTTTGTCTTTTTAAACTCTTATCAAATTCTTGGACCCACTCAGTAAATAAAGTAGAAGTCATCCAAGCCTTGGAGTTAGTGCGCCAAGTTATTTTAAGTGTTTCCTCTCCCAATGACTAAAAGCTGTACTTTTTTTTCCGGAAGCGCAGCATAGAACGGCGACAGTAATTCTTTCATTGGACTGTTTTCCGTCAATGCACTTTTCATTTTTAAGCACCAGTGACTTCGACGGCGTTGCTCTGAAAAATAGCCCTGTTTCATCTAAGCTGTAGATATTGTCTTCCATATAGCCAATAGATAGATGATCTATACGAAGAAAAATAGCCCTGTTTCATCTAAGTTGTAGATATTGTCTTCCATATAGCCAATAGATATCTTGCTTCGATTTAATAATTCGCTGGGCTTGACTTTTGCAAATACTGAACTTTTCTGCAAGTGTCCTAAGGCTTAGTTTTTGTTCCTCGTATAACGTAATGATTTCCACTTTTTTCTTCAAATCGGCTTCTTTATAATGTTTATTCATCCTGGAAAGACAATAAAGCCAATTTATTAACCCAAAAAACATTCATTGAAAGTCCTGTAGATACAAACCTGAACGAAATTCAACGCGTATGCCTTCGAAAAAAATGCACACAATTGTATCTACACAAAAGAAACTGTAATTGCACGGTACCAATATGTATCCAATAATGAATGAAAATAAAACTCTGGTATTTTTTGTCTCCGATACAGACTTACAGCTATGCAAAAACATAGCGGTTTGAGAATATTTAGAATGAGGTGCAGCTGCGAACATTTAGTAAATTGAATTTTACTGTCCCGAATAGAGAAATCACAATTGTTTTTATTTCGAGTCTAGTGTCCCAATTGAGAGGTTAAAATCGAATAGTCCCGATTAGAGAAGTCACATTTGCTGACTTTTTTTTAAATATAGTGTCCCAATTAAGAGGTTTGGCTTAATTATGGAGGTTCTAGCAAGGTTGAACTAAGTGTTCCAATTAGGAGGTGTCCCGATTTCAGTGTCTCGATTACATAGGGTATATTGTACGAAAACCCTTAGGGTTAGCACATGGGTTGTCCTAATTGGGAGGTGTCCCGATTACGGAGTGTCCCAATTTGGAGGTTTTACTGTAGTTTGAAAGTCTTATTTAAATATAAAAAACAAATCCATGCACTAAATTTTTACAAAAAAATCATTTTCTTAGTGTACATTCGATTATCGATTTTTTTTGTTTGCTGTGTTGGACACATGTCCCGAACATATGTTCACAGTTTCAAGTATATAGCCTACTTATTTGGTTTTTGACAGATAGAAAGATTATAAAGTCTTCTGTTTTCGTTATAACGATTAAATTATTCATCAACAATTTTTTAATTTTAATTATTCTAATTATTTACATTTACAAAACGCATAGGCATATTCTCCCAGCGTCGCATTTAAGGTGCGGTCCGGAAATGCGCGACTACCATTGTAGAATATGCCAACAATCGAAATTGGTCTAACTGCTATTCAAACTAAGTAACTAAGACTGTCGGAATTGATTTTGCAATTGTGTGAAATGGCTTGGTAAGTAGGATGCAACAATACAATTACATAGTCTTCTGAAATTTCTTAGAGTCTGAAAGAAGAACACCAACTTATCTGCACAAATGCCAACATGTCGCCATCAATTACAGCTTCGAGGTAAAAAATTTAGCTACCGGGGCAATCAACAAAAGCATTGATATCACTATAGAAATGTCGAAATGTTGAAGTCAAAATTCATGTCGGTTTGAAAACTCATCTATAGTCGGTTTTCATAGCAACAGCTTTGGGTTAGGTTAGGTTGGGAGGTTGATGAGGTATATGAAGCCTAGTCCATTCTATACCTCATCAGACTAAAGTCTATGTAGACCCATTGTGATGCCCGGGTGATTGATTGCGGTTCCTAGTTCTGTTTTCCGCTTTCTGTCTTGCGTTGGTTGTCGTTTGGTCCCTGAGCGGGTCTAGGCAATCTTGTTGCATCCGCGAATCTAAAAAGAGGATTGACTTTAATGGCATATCTCACCGAAAGAGCAACTAAAGTCTAAGGTATTGTGGGGAAAGACTGTTTGCCAAAGCGTCGTTTGAGCTGAATTTGTGAGTTCAAATTTTCAAGCACAATTACGATTTGTTTTTGATCAGCTTTTAACGTTTCATTTTTTTTACACTCTCAGAGTATAGCAGAGTCTCACCAACAAAAGAGCCTTACTTTCTTCTGATATTGGGGGTACACCAGATTTTGATATTGATGACCAAGTTTTTCCTCTATAAACATAAACTCCCTTTCCCATAGCATTCTTATGAATTATCCATTTATCATCTCCAGTAACCAAAAACGACTCGCTCGTGAAAGATTTGAAGTAAATATCGCAGTTCGCTTAGATCGTATGTTATCAATTCAGAGAGCTTTGACACAAAACAACGAAGTCTTCCGAAGTTAAAGGATTTGTCTAGATCATATTACAAGACGCTTCATACCTGAATAGAGTTAGCTTTCCTTAGCCCTTTGCATAACGGTATCCACATTTCCTCAATTTTAGAAAATCGTTAATATCGTATCGGTTGCCAAAAATCCAAATGCAGCATTGGTGCAGCCTATGGTGTAAGGCCTATTTTAGGTTTCTTTTAAAAAGAACCTAATTTCCAAACATATAATCTTTGAATAGCCATCTTAACACTTTCCCAACTGGTTTTCAAACCAATCATAGCTGTGCATTCGGTCACAATATAAAACGTAACTTGTATGTAAGATATGTAACACTCCTTTGACTTCCCAAAGTTTTCAACAAAGTTAACCATGACATTCTTTAGTCGAAGTTCCATAATTTGTTATTGTTTGTGAAAAATCTTTAGAGCTCAAAAATGGCAATTGACAGCAATGATTGAAAAAGCTGCGAAAAGACCAAAATTTTCAAATATAGCAAAACTGTACGACCCATGGGATACAATACGGCAACTTAACTCAATCAATAGAATTACACCGGTTGCCTTGGAAATGGCTTTTGGGGCTGTATTATAGCAAACTTGCGAGGGACATACCGTCATAACAATGGTGCTGTCAAAAACAAAACTAACTACCGAGATTAGAATTGTGTGCTCCCTCCCTTATAAAACAAATCTTAGCACGAATAAAAATGGACAGACTCAAAAATAATTTTGGCTTTGATAAACGGAGCCCTTGTTTTGTTTTTAACCGAGCAAGTCAGATCTTGAAAACTATAAAACCAACAGACTGGCAACATGCTAAAATACATTTGCTACGGAGTCAGAATTTATGGTGGCTTCAAGTCTCAGGGATCAAGTCTCAGACTTTCATTAATGACATCTCGCCAGCATGCAACCTCGCCGCATTCACATGATATAACTGGCCCATGCTATAAGTTCGATCGAGGAGCTCGTCTTTAAATTAAATGAAAATTTGTCAAAAATCCACAACCAGTCAGTAGGAAATCTGTTATTGCTTAACGCAGCTAAAACGAAAGTTCCCAGAGTCTCTAATCACAAGTTGGATATTAACCTTTTACAATACTTATAGTTTTCTAACTCTACACTAGAGCTTATAGAAATACAAACCAGCCTCGATATTGCTACATTATTATCCATTCTATTATCAGTTAAGGATTACAGCTAGCTTCATTACTATTGAAACTCTGCGGAAACTCGCAATAACTCCCATTGTATCCGTAATTAGTTACACCGAGGTGGTCTACAATACGTTAACTCACTCAAGATAACACTCAACGTTAGCTCAAGATAACATTCAATGACGCTATGTGATATACTCATGGACTCCGCAGATACGATCTTATTTCAGCTCATTTCAAAGCTAGATAAAATGCACCCTGAGATAGTATTATCTTTACTTCCGTCAAGTTATTTCCCCTAAATTCCCACCGTATTTGTTTAATAAAGTTCAATTTGCGTGATCCCATCGAATTAAAAATATTTTGCAACACGTTTAAAAGCCCTTAAGCTCATCACGGCTATTCCTCTTTCACGATATTTGACACTTACTTCGTGGCACTCTACTTATCCAAAACATTTATTTACCAGAATATTTACTAACGGTCGACAACGATATTTCAAATTTTACAGAGCTTAGCAAAAAGTGATTTTTTTGGAAAACGATTGATCTGTTTCTCAGTGGCTTTGGGCGGTTTTAAGTCTGAAATTCACGTAACAGATAGTGGTGTGCCCCAGGACTCTGCTCTATCTCTTACACTCTTTTAAATTTTCATAAATGGTGTTTTATCTACTTCGTATCCAGTATTTTCCTATAGCAAAGACCGTACTCCTACGCTTTTTACTTCTTGTCAAGTGTTCCTCTCTGTATCTGCTAGATGGAATTCAAAGCCGTGAAAAAAAAAATTATAGGTGACGACAATTTTGCCTACCATATTGCAGCACTGACCCTTGCTTTACCTCATTCGATCGCTACAATCTCATCCTTCTTTAAGCCTTCAACCGGACCCTTAAGCTCCTTATTTCCTAGTCATTATAGCCTGCAAATATTCAAAACCAGGGTGCATAGATATCTCAATGTGCAAACAATTTAAGGGTTTATAAAATCTTTGTAGCAAAAGAAAAATACTAAGTCAAGTAGTAGGTATCATGGAGTGGTTGTGGGATTGAACTAAATAAGACGTTCATATGGCCACACCAATATTACTTATTACCTATTCAGAAATCGATTGTGACCCTGCCATATGCTTTAAGAGTAGAATTCGTTTTGCAGTATTCCAATCCCTAGAGACTTTCAATTAAAGTCGAGATTTCATTGCAAATGTGGTAAAATTTTGTCCGCATAGTTGCAACGCTCCTGGCGCTGTTATAAATGTTTACTACGAATAAATCCCCAGGTCCTACATAATTGTGTTAAACAAATCTAATTATCGGCTATCCTTTAGGGAGAAAAAAATCCCTTTATGCGGTTACTAAAATATTCACGCTTAATCAAATTAATTCAATGATCTAAAAATTATATTATCAAACTTATGCATTTTATATCTGCACAATTATCCCCAATTAAAAAAAAATTGCCCTATCCCGCCGCACTACGAGTACTTCGCGGATAGAAGTTTAATCGAAAATTTTAATTTTATATTTCAATAGAACGTACATCCGTTGACTGTATCCGTGCTCTGTCGCACTATCGAACTAACGCTCCATAAAACCCTCTCGTGGCTCTGTATTAGTGCACTTGCAAAGAGCACAACTACAGATACGAATACATACTGATTGGAATATTCCAACCTTTCGACTGCACTAATTAATCAGTTTTCCGTCGCATTCGAGTACGAGTATGGGCACGAGTACGAGTATGGGTACGAGTACGAGTATCTGCAGCAGCAGTATTTAGTTTCTAATTAATTATCACATAAAATCGCAACTCATCACACACCGTACATACACACACACCGGGGACGGGTTCCAAAGGGCGGTTGTCGAACTAGAAATTACATATCCCTGTTGATATTCGCATGCCACCGTTTGTGATGAGGTCAGGGTTGAGTTGAGTTTCACAATTAGTGGTGCAGTAGCTATAATCACGATTGATAAATCCAGCGGAATGCGTTCTATCACATATTGGAAAATTGCCCGTACTAAATCTTGAGAGAAGAGGGGGAATAATTTGCAAATTTGTAAAAAATTAAAAAAAAAAAAATTTTAAAATAATATGATAGTAATATAAAACGGTACTGCTGATGAAAAATAAATAAACCCAAGGCAATTGCTAACTCCAGCTAATGAATATGTTGCTTTGAATCGGAACCTACGGGTCTAGTATGTATGTTATATGTCATGTTTCCGGGATTGTTTAAAGGTTTTTTTAGATTTTAATTCTATTAGTTAATTATTAGTAGCGGATGTTTCAATGCATTGTTTTTTCATTCAATATCCATATACGTATTGTATTCATAGGCGTGAGTAAATATGATTCGAAATAAGTTTATGTTGTTGAATTTAACTATGTGAAACACGAAGCGGAAAAATATTTTCTGATCAAAGTTGATTTTAATGAGTGTCCATTAAAAAACCGATTTTTTACATCTGTTTCTGCGATGGCGCAATAGTTATCATATGTATCATAGATAGCATTTTGTGTGGACTTTCTTACTAACGTTTGATAGAAATCACTAATTTGAATTACTGCGTACATTCCCGGATGTTGATGCCCCTGTAGGAAAGCTGTGACGATCGTAGTTTCAGTGCCATTATTATAGAAGCTCGTAAGCATTCGGTTTACAAGCTGCAATTTAATAACAAAATGTGTCCCGAAATATTACAATAAAATATGAATGGGGACATTATTGACAAATTTAAGCATCTTGATTAACGGAACAAATCAAAAAGGCATATAATGCTCCTTTTACCTGCAAAAGAACGGTAGGAACAATTTGGGGCTTAGAACTTTGTATGCTGTACTGGCTGTATACGGTGGTGGTAAGGCCCATTCTTGCATATGACGCACTAGCAACAAACAAGAAAACGGTTTACGGAAAATTAGCGGCGATTCAAAAAACGGCTTCCATAGCAATTACAGGTGCTCTCCGTACCACCCCTACAGCAGCATTGGACACCTTTCTGCACCTTTAACACTGCTTGTTTTATAGATCAAAAAACGTCGATAATTTGGGTCACTTCAGGGGCAGTAGTTTATGACACGGCGCGGACCTTGGTCGACTTAGACTTTCCGTATGATGTAATACATATATCCGGAGAGGGAGGATTGGCAAAAAAAATGCAATATTCAAGTCAAACGAAATTACAGTTTTCACAGACGGTTCGAAAACACAGGAAGGAACAAGTTTTGACATCTTTTCAGAAGGCCCAGAATAGACTACCAGACGCAAGCAGTATCTTCCAATCAGAGGACGGCTGAGCTAATGCAGCTAATGTTTGTAAATATTTTAAATGTATGGAAGTTAAAACGACCCGGATATACAGACATCGGCAGGGCATTCCAAGCGAGTTGTGCGGCTTAGGAACGAATCACGATATTTTAGAGTTCGTCCGAAAATGGGCTTAAGGGTATACTGATGAGCGGGACGGGTGTTACAGTGGAGGACTAGTGGTGGAAATAGCGATGAAACAAAGTGATACAGGAGACATTACGTCGGTGTTGGAGTGTGTCAATTGATTGACTGATCCTATCAAGCAGGTGCAGGGATGTTTTAGGAGCACCTGACCAGATGTAGGCATTATACTCCAATTATGGGCGGATGAATGCCTTATATATTGAGGCCAGATCAGACGGGATAAAATATTTCTTTCACCGCTTGAGGAAACCTAAACATTTCGCAGTATTTTTGGCAACATTGAATATATGGTCATTCCGACGTAAGTTGTCACTGACATACATACCGAAAATGGAAAATTTTTTCAGTTTCGACGATGTAAGTCCCATTCATGGATAATGGCTGGGTATTTAATTTTCGCTTTAATAACAGCAGACAGCATTGAGTTTTGGAAGCTTTAAATACCACTCTGTTGATAGTTCCCCAATTGGTTATGCTAATTTAAAATGCGGAATTTATTGAGCTTAACATACGCTGCTGTACTCGTTCTACAGCCGAAGAGCAGAGGCTTGAGTCCGGGAACAGATATGAAAAGCAGAGAGTACTGTCATCAGCAGAGGAATATATTGGATTAGAAGTAGCAGACAAGAGATCATTAATGAAAATTAAAAAGAGTGTCGGAGACAGAATAGAGCCCTGGGGCGTACCTCCAGACTTGAAACCGTCCAAGACAACGTGAATTGATGGTTCCGTGAGGCAATATCGCGTAGTAGGCAACTGGTTCCACAGGGATCGCGATGGGCCCGTTTTGGTGCCTATGGTTTGTGTGATGACATATCCATCACACCCCTGTTTTAACCTTACCCAACCTAAGCACCTTGATGTATTAGGAAAACACGTATTTATTTTAATCGATTGAACGAGGAGCGTTGGCATAAATTTCTTTCACATAGACGCAATAAAGAAGACTTACTTAGGTATTAAGGTAGCGTTCGTGATGAACCTGCGGTTCAAACAACAAGGCTCTCCATCCAGCCTAACTGCCACTCGCTGCGCACTCCAAATCGGTTTAAGTCTCCTTTTACTTGTGCGCCACCTAAGCAAAGTCTTCATCTGCTACGCTGTTAGATTCGAAGACTCTGCAGGCCGGAGAATTGGTATCCATTCGCTCCCCATGTCCTAGTCATCTCACTTGAATGATGCGCAGAATTTGACTAGATCGATGTCGCTGTATATTTCGTATTGTTCCTCATTGAGTCTTCTCTTTCCGGACTGTCAACTCAAAGTGGAACGAATATCTTACGAAGAATTTTTTCTCATAGTGACTGAGCACATTCCCATCAACTCTTTAGCGCTCTAAAGGAGGACTGCGATGACCAACCAATTCTTTCTAGTTGTTCGAAAAATATTGGCAAGAATTAGTCTGCGTTTTATTTCTACATAGGCGTTGCTGTCAAAAGTAGACCAAATCCCGTACTATCTCGAAATTACAGCTGTCGACTTCGACATTTAGTCAAATTAGTTGATGTTATGTATCTCTTCTTGTTGCAGCATATATTTGGTTTTGCTCTAATTTACAGCTTAACCCATTTTGGTAGGATCCGTTTCTATACTATCAATTATGTCAACAACTTCATCAACGAAGGCTAGTCGTTGCCCAGACTTTTGAAATATTGTGCCTCCGGTGTTGGCTTGTGACTGCGACACAATTCTTTCAAGTATGGTGAAATCACATAACAGGTCGTCATCTTGTCTAAAACCTTTTTTGACACAAAAGGTCTCTGTTACCGATTTTGACGGAGCAGCGAGCGTTCCCCATCGTCCGAGTTTGGCAGGGATACCAAAACTAGATATCACCCTATATAGAGCGTCTCTGTAAATGCTGTCATAAGTGGCCTTAAAGTCGATAAAAAGATGGTGAATTTTGATTTGAACTTGTTGGCTTTTTCCTAGAGTTTGCGGAAAAATGAAAATCTAGTCGATTGTGGATTTTTCTGGCTTGAAACTACACTAATAAGGGCCAATCAGGTTGTCAATAAATGGTCACGGACGTTCACATAGTATGGTAGATAAAATCTTGTACGGAACGTTAATGAGACTCATATCTCTACAGTTGGCGCTACTGATGGAGTCTCCTTTTTGGTGACCAGACTCTATCTTAGAAATGAGTTGGCCTATGCTCTGTATAAAGTCACTTCCAGCTGCTTTGAATATCTCGTCAGGTTCAGCAGTCTTATTGGATTTATTTTTTTGTTTTTTGTTTGTTCGATTTTGTTTTTGTTCGTTTTATTCTCGAAAGTCATTCTCCTGTCCTTACTTATTTCTTTCTAATTAATCTGTGCTCTTTCCGATTCTTTGGTTGCCAATTTCGAGAAATGATTCGGCCAAGAAATTTTCTTGAAAAATAGCAATGGTTTCACCACTTATGTGGAACGTGGTGCCGTCTTATGGAAAATAAACATCGCTGATATCATTCTGGCGATAAAAATTCATGAATCCTTGTTTGACAGAGCTATTCACTCATTCACATTATATCGAAGAAAAAAGGTCCAGGCCTCCTACTTGAAAACACAGCACCAAATAATAACAAGTTGTAGATAAATAGGCTTCCCAACAATCATTTATGGATTGCCTTTGCTTCAAATGCGGCAAATCTGGGCTTTGAATATGGAAACATATGCACCTTATCGGTGAAAAAAAATTGTTGGTTGAATTCTTTGTCAATTTCATGGACTTTCAGCACACAATAAGCAAAGTCACGACCCTTCTGATGGTGTGTATAATTAATTTGTGGAGTAAATTTAACCTTATAGATATTATGCAAAATTCGGTAGAACGTTGTAGCGAATACGCCTAACTTCTGAGATCGACAACCGTCGGTTTTCTTCGCATTTCAGCCACGAAGAAATATTCAAAATTAGTTTTGCGCGATGGGTACCATTTCTGTACTTAACATCCCTAACTTGTTCGAATAGTTTAAATTTGTGAAGCAGCTGAACAATTCGTAGGAGGGAAGGTGATTCACACCGACCGAGAAAACTTTTAAGTGTTTAGCATGGATGTGTACGTTCAAAAATTTAATTTAAAATTTAATATTGTAATTTAAAAACGGGCTTTTGGGTTCTCCAAACAACCATGAAACCTTTCATCCTTTGCCCGGTTGATCGTGCAAAACTAAGAAAAGTATTGTCTGACAGTTTGCTTACAGTTTTCCTGGTTTGATACCCCTCATCAGGCGTGAAATAAATGATATCATTCCAAAGCGAATAGTGTCTGTGGAAGATTGTCGAAGACATCTCAGAACCACTAAGGGATTGAGCAAATCATTTATAGTCCATTTGACCAAGTATATATCGCTACGAATACCTTAACAGAGAAGATCCTCCGTTTGCCTTTAATTCAAATAGGCTCGGAATGCAATCGAGGCATTTTTTCACTAGGGTTTAGATTTCATTTTCTAATAGCCGGCCCACGATGGTAAACCTTAAAGAGCCATTGCGGCCTATTACGGTTAAGTATGGATTGCTTCATAAATTTAATCAACCATAACTTCATTCTTTGCACACCAGTTGACTTAGATTCGCTCGAAAAGGCGTCTGTTGTCAGACTCATAGGAAACAAAGCTGTAAAGCAGAAACCATTTTGGCCAAGTATTCGCTTGCTTGGAAACATAATAAGACTACCCGAATTATGAGCTGCTTAAATGTTAATATAATAACCGTTAGTATAGTCATTTGTTTTTCATCGCTTCAATGTAAAGAATGTATCGTCTTAGGTCGCTTAACAGACTCAAGTCTATGCCAAGTCAGCGGTGTATACAACTACATGGCAGGCAATTAGGACTTCTTTTCACAACAAATTCAATAAACTCCTAAGTCTCACTCTGTCCCCTATCTCTCGGTAAAAGTCGATAACTACCACTCTCCCCTTTCTTCTCTCGTTTTATCATAACTCTTCTGTCCAGTATACTCCCCCCACAATTCTCTCATCCAATGACTTTTATAAAGCAACATTCACAAAATCAGTGGCTATCTCAGCAGATCCCCTTTAACTTTCACAACCTAACTAGTAACTACAATATAAATGATGACTTATCCATTTTTTATAGAGAAATATTTAATTCTTTTTCCCTTTACGTTCCGTTTTCCAGCCTTAAAACATTATCTACTAGTCTTCCCTGGTATAACCGCAACCTCCATTCCTTACGATATAAAATAAACAAGTTATGGGCTGTTTTCTTTCGTACCAGATCCTTTTCCAATTATTCCAACTATCTTAGTGCTTATTTTCATTTCACCGAACTTTACGATTCCTTTTACAAGCGCTACCTTAACAACGCGCACGTCAACTTTATAAGCTACCCTAAGTCATTTTTTCAATTTGTTAACTACTACACCAAAGAAAGTCCGATGGTTACCCTCCTTCTCATGCAGCAACAAGTCATCAACCAGTCCACTCACCATTGCTAGCCTTTTTGCCACCTTTTTTAAACAATCCTTCACCAAGGACTCCAGATCTATCCTATTTTAATTACCTAATGAACTTCTCCAATGGCACACTTCTCTCTCACCACACCCTTTTTCATTCC
Organism: Volucella bombylans; assembly: GCA_949129095.1. Taxonomy (NCBI): domain Eukaryota; kingdom Metazoa; phylum Arthropoda; class Insecta; order Diptera; family Syrphidae; genus Volucella; species Volucella bombylans. Next base: position 106,232,694 of record OX422144.1, on the reverse strand, counting down.
TTGCATTTTCGAACCTCTTTCGTTTATATCTTTCACAGGGAGAATTTCCTCAGGCTTGGAAAATTTCCTTCATAACCTCGATCCACAAAAAAGATCAAAAGACGAAATAACAAATTATCGGCCAATCGCTGAACTCTCTCATACAGTCAAATTTCCTCTCCCCATGACTCTTTCCTCCTTCAATAAGACCTTGATAGTTTTTCGATCTGGTGACTCAAAAATTGTTTGGAACTTAATACCCACAAATGACAATCCATCACCTTTTCACATAAACGGCACCAATTTCCTCCCAGACTCTCCCTTATCCACAACCAACCTATCTACTCTGTTGATTCAACTCCCGACCTCGGCATTTTGTGTGACAGGGAGCTCAACTTCTTTTTACATATGGATGGGATAATCCTTAAAGTCAACTCTGCATTTCAAACCGAATATGGGCACTCAAGTGGCGAGTTGTATAGAAATTTCTTTCAAAAATCTGATTTTGAAAGTGGGATTACTTAAACTAAACAAAATTGTTTTTTTCTTATTATGACATTTTTCAAAGAACTTATAACAATAAACACGGCCATTTTGTTTTTAAATAAAGCAGTTCTCTAAGGACACATTTACTCACGTACATTGAAGAGGAGTGGGAGATTATTTACATACCTGCAAAATAAGTAAAATAAAAAACAAATTATCAGTAAAGGTTAATTTATAATAGTTATAAGCTAAAAGCAAATCAGTAAAATTATTTGTATATAAATTAATTTATTTACTAGAACATGTTCGAAATCAGTTAATATTTACGATAGATAAGAATGCTCTAAAATCATGATATTATAAGCTTAATATATACATCAAAATTTTCCTAAGACAGTGATGCACGGACGTAGCCTCAGAAGTAGCCGACCTAACAAAGAAAACAAAATTCTCTACGTAGTCTCCTTTTGGTTGAATACATATTTCGCAGCGATATTCAATAGCTTCGATACCCTATTTATAGTAAGAATCGTTGAGCTTCTTAAAATAGCCATATACCGCAGACTCCACCTCTTTACTGTTGGCAGATCTTTTACCACCGAGTCATGTTTCATTCATGGTTATGAATCGACGCAAATCTTTATTTTTTTTATTTTTGTGAAATTTCGGCAAACACTCGACTTAAACATCCTCACGACGCTGGTTTTGTTCCATTGTGAGTAGATAATCGCGGCACCTATCCTGCGCATAGATTTCTCATGTCCAATTTTTCAGTCAACATGCGATGTACAGCGTTTTTTGAAATGCCTACCATATCTACTAGTTCAGGTACTTTCAATCGACGACGGCAATCCAATAGTATTTTGTGCATTTTTTTGTCAACATTTCTGGTGAGCTTACCTCATTTGGTCGACCACTGCGATGTTCGTCTTGACAACTCGTACGGCCTCGCTTAAATTCTACCACCAAATATTTTATTATTGTAAACGAAGCAGCAGAGTCCCCCAGAGTAGAATCCAGTTCCGTTTTGATATTGATTGGATTGAGGCCTTTCAAATGAAAGTATTGTATCACATAAAGATGACTAATATTTTCCATATTTAAAAATTCATTGAGAGCGTTCACTATTGATTGCTGCCGAACAAATACTGAACAACGTAGTGTCGCCAAACTTCAAATTTAAGCTTTATAAAGTTGGTAGTTTTTATAATAGTCATTCTTTTTTGAAACAACAACCGTTATCCATACAGGTCGGGTCGGGTACTTCTGGGACTACCCCCGTACTATGACTATAGACATTGTTAAATACTTGTTGTGGTTAATGTTGCCCATAATAAATCTCATAACCAACTTGGAACAACTCTCCGTTCTAGAGGTTCTTTTATACTTGGTGCATTAGCACATATCATCGAGCGCAGAACAGTAGATAGATACGAGTACTATACAATAACAACAACAATATCATGAATACGCAGCCGTTGCGATATCAAAGATTTAATTACGATTGGCAAAATCCTTGCATTGTGATTTGGAGAAGAGTCCCAGTTAATTTAATAAAAATAATATTTATTTAAAGATCTCCTTTAAATTTTTCAAGACGACTGAAATGGCCAGAGCGTCGGAATGCATTTGATTGGTTTTGGATTTTGATCTTAACTCATTGAGCACATTCATCGAGAAAAAATTCAATCCAACTAAGGCTTTTGGGGTGAAATTCTAAGAATTCCGGTTCGTCAATTTTTCGCCCAAGTGAACTAAATTGTCACTGAATTCAGTGGACTAAGCTTTCGAAAATAGAGGCACAAACGTTTACAAAATACATAAATTCTCCCAGCTAAAATAAGTCTTCCGTATTTGTATTATACGAAAGTCAATTGTTTGATGTAGGCAAGACTATAGATCAATCAAAGAACTTTCGAAGCAAAGAAGATTCCAACGAAGATGGCTCAAAAACAGCTCGCTATATTCTACCGATAAAACCTATGTCATTCGCAGACTAGATTCATAGTTGCACAGGCTTCTACCAGGTTGTGCCTCTGTGAGTTTTGCAATATATTTTCAAGTACGATGTTGAAGAAATCACATCACAGTTGATCGATTGGCTAGGTACGATCAGCACAGAGAAGCGGAATTTCTCCATATTGATCCTTCAGGTCGGACATGTTTAGCAAATATGCCAAATTCGGAATTTGTTTCCATATATACACTATTGAAGGCAGCCTTAAAATCAATTAATGGTCATTTGAAATTCTAGGGTCTTAAGGGCTTAAATTAAATGAGCGCTTTATAACAATCCGAACTAAGTGCACAAGCCATGACATTAAAATTGTCCTCGGCGATTTTAATGTAAAGCTAGGAAGAGAGGGCATCTTTGGTAGTACTGTCGGAAAGCATAGCCTGCACCACATAACCTCCGTTAATGAACTCAGACATTGTCATCGCAATCACGCGGTTCACGCATCTCGATATTCATAAGGCGGCTTGGAGAACTCTTGATCAATCAGCCATCAACCAGATTAATCACGTTCTGATCGATGCAAGGTACTCCTCCGGTATCATGGAGATCAGAACGCTCCGAAGGGCAAACATAGATTCGGAACATTAACTTGTTGTAGCCAAGGTACCGAGCGGATACCCCGAACATCACAAAGGCAAACTAATACTGTGATGAATTCGATGCCGGATAATCGAGCCTCCCTCAATCTTTTAAGAGAACCTATTCCGCCAGCATCAAGACGCCAAGACCAATGGCAAAATTGCCAAAAAATCATCAGAGATGCCGTCTCAGATATGCTACCATAGTCGGCCACCATAACGAAACCCCAGGTTTGATGATGAGTGTCGGCAAGCACATGCAGCTAAGCAAAATACCTAGAAAGCGCCGAAGCATGGAAGGACTATAACTGCTCAAGAGCTCTACGAGCAGAAGAGGAGTGACGATTTATAAAAGAAGAACCGCACGGTCGAGAAAATTGAGAGATTCTACTCCAGGAATGAGATTCGGAAGTTTTACCAAGAGCTAAAAAAGACATGCCGCAGACACAAACCCCGAACCGAAGCCTGTATAGACGAACAAGGGAACACTGTAAGGCAGAATTAACCTTTCAACCTGGACGATGTAGACCAAGATAACCATATCTATATTTAAATCCAACAAATCTGCTGGAGCCTGACTGCCGAGGTTTTCAAACTGGCAGGCGATGACTTGATAAGAAGCGTACACCAACACCTTAGCATTGTTAATCCAATCCTCAGAAAAAGAGACCCTCTGAACTGCGCAGCCATCAGTCTTCTTAACATCGGCTACAAGTTCCCATCTGCCATATTGTGTGAAAATCTGAAGCTGTTCGTCACCAACCAGAATAACTCTTGCTAATCAGTGCTTATTTGAGCTTGGAAGGCAATTGACTAGCAAAGCCCTCTTTTGAGCAATAAAAGTGATCCTATATAAGACCTTAGTAATCCCAGTCCTGCTCTATGGCCCAGAGGCATGGAATTTATCAAAAATGGATGAGGGTGCTCTTGGCTGCTTTGAGAGTAAATTTCTACGGATGATTTGGGGTGCAGGAGGAGATACAACGACGAACTGTACAGGCTGTATAGCGACATCGACTTAGCCAGAAGAGTGAAGGTCCAACGGTAATAATGCGTCAGTCCGAAAAATCTTCGAATCCGCCCTCGAGGGACAGCGCAGTAGAGGAAGACCGCGACTCAGATGGCGCACTCAAGTGGAAGGGGACCTCAGCCAACTTAGAGTACGAAACTGGAGGTAGCTAGGCAGTTAGGCAGCTAGCTAAAGTTCGAGCTGTTTGAAGACCCAAATTGTAGCGGGCCTGAAGTCACACCAATATGGAGCAACTTGGTGGTTGACAAAAAGTTTCAGATGTTTTTAAAGCATTGAATAGGATATCTTGTAGGCGATGCAGAGGTTCCATTCGTCCGAACATATTTTAGCGATGAATTGTTGCATATTCTTTACAAAGGCATGCCCGGTGGCGTACAGTATCTGCAGTCTTGTTGGACGTAAACTTGAATATTGCTATTCTCACCTTGTTGAGGTCGACTAGACGGAATTATTCTCCATCATCGTCCAGGTTGAATGGTTCATTTTGCCAAACAGCAAAATTGTTAAAGTTGATCGTAATCACCATGTAATGGAGTGCATGTTTGGTTCCTCCATATCCTCAGTACTGAATGCGAATCTACCCGTAAGTTATTTTGTTCGTTCTTTCAGGTTTCCGTTCGTACTTGTTGACCTTGAATGTTTATTTTTAACTTCTCTAAAATTTCCGATATTCTTTCGTGCTATAACATGTTTCTTTGATATCGCGTTTCCCATGCTCTGTTTTCTTTCTCTTAAGAAGACGAGGAAGTCCTTGTTTTATTGTTCGTCACGGCGTTGGTTGGAGCGAAATAACCACTCAGCCCAAACATCTTTCTTTCTCTCTCTATCCCATTTTGGAAAAATAACTTAACACGTGCTCTGGCACTAAGTGTATTCATACCCACTTCAGTGTTAAGTTCTTTCTTAAAAAAAAAATGACCTAGTGATTGTCGTTGTCTTCGATTCTTCTTAAGCCCGGTCCATTCCATCGCACATTCTAAAGTCTCACTGCGTTCTTTGACTGTACATGGTCTGTTAAGCGACCTAACATTTCACTTGAATTACTGTAAATCGTTTGGAGTTTTCGAGTACCATGATTCGTCACAATGGTATCATTCATACGCAAGTCTTTCGTTTGTTTCGTGACCATATATTCTTTTGCAGAGGAGTTGACCAAAAGAGAGACATCCAACCTGTAGGTCGACACCCTCTGACGCAACTCTTGGTCATAAGGGGGTGACTACACCTGCGTTAGTAGACCACTGCGATGGTACGGGTACAATTTGAGTTGTTCTAATACCATCTCCACTTCAGAAACTCTGACATCTGTTCTGAATCACCTTTCAGGCTTAAGATACGTCTAAGTAGCCCTTAAAAATGATCACCGGATAAAGAGGCTGGATGCAGGCAACATTGTTACTTCCATCAGCGAAGGTCTATCGTTGTTTCTTTATCCAGAGTGGAGTCCTCGGTCGGGCTTGCAATTTTACCTAAATTGACGTAACATATATTAGGGAATATACGTTAGGGCTATACGCTTACTAGAAATGTTTCGATACTTGCCTAAGCCATGTCATACGAGTACATAGCGTATGTTAGTCATTGCCAATATTAGGATTATAGTTTATTTTGCGACAAATCGATTACACAAGCGTTTACAATTAGAAGTGCCTGGCGTACAGCCTCTGCCATCATTTTGATTCCTGAATTTCAACGTAAACTACTTTTTAAATTGTAATAGACGCGAGTATGTGCATGTGCCTACATAATTTTAGTCTACGAGAATATGTCACTGTTTCAAGGCGTATTTAGTTCCAGTCTTATCGCATCGTTTGTTAGTATTCAAGTAAAGCCCGATAAAGTTTTCGTGGTACTGTTGACAGTTTAACTTAATTTTCCATAATACAAAGGTTAAAGTAGCCAAGTCAAGTTCCTTAAACATGACAAAACCACGCCATAACACAGACCTCGAGTACATGATTACTATTCGAAACCAGGCTACGTGATTAAAATTTTAAAACTAAAAAAAAAGAAAAAAAAACCACCTTATAAAGGTAAAAAAAGCGAAAAAAAAATCACGCAACACCCATACGTACATACGCACACATACAGAGTCTCTACGATCCATATGAGCAGCAGATGTCACATTAAATGTCACTTAAGGCACACTTGCGTATGTACTTCTACTTCGAGCCGAGCGAATTGTGTACACATACATATCTTTCTCGTAAAGTATATGCGTTTGCTTTTTACGATTCCAATATATGGTTATGCAGATATGTACAAGCATGTCCCCATGTCAGATTATTTAATTTTTTTTTTTCGAAATTTGTTTACGTTTTAAACAGCCTTGTTTGTGTGGTTGTAGATGTGTGCATATGCCGGGCGTGATATGTATGCGGTAAAGGCAAATCACAAGCACAACATACAGCAGTGACTGCCGCTTTACGGTGTGTTGAGTGGAACTCATATCTCACCGAGTGTATAGTCATACATATTTGTGTTCCTATCTACTCATACGAAAAATCATAAAATATTCAGATACACCTGTTAGAGGCGACCGTAATGTAAAGTCCATGCGGAGACGGAGAACTACATCAAAGAGGCGCTTCAGTGAAATGGAGAGCTATAATTAAGTAGGTTCCTCTGTTTGAAGGTTTACTTCTGGTACTGGAGGTGCTTTCTCAGTATGGTCCAACTTAATGCCTCAAAAGTAGGCTAAACTCACAAAGGTGGGATAGTTCCCTATTCGTAAAATGCGGCATACATTTGTGATATTTCGAGTACTATATACATATGTACATGCGTATATACATACGTTCGAGGAATGAGGTGAATTTTGAGAACAGAAACGTACATACATATCTCAGTCATATGAGGGAAATGAAAGAGATGTTGGCGATTCAAACGAATGCAATATTTCAATTTATAAATACTGAAATAGAATTCTGACGAACCAGAGAGACGCCTTGCTGTCTGTTTGGCATAGGCGAACTGATGTTCTGCATTTGGTTGTTTGTTGCATTGAAGATCTTTGCAATATCTGCTCCATCTAATATTCGTGTATTGCCAGTTTCTAGATTTTGGGATACATTTTCGAATTGTCAACTTCTTTAACTCTTAGCGCGGTGCATGGGGTAAGTCGTTACCACAACGGGTAAAAACGTTCTTCAAACAAAATAATTACATATAAAATGTTGAAAAAAATTGGCTTGTACGTACGTTATGAACTAAAATCGTTTTTCATGGCTGTTTTTGAGTAAAATTGTTGGAAATAAAATCAAAATGTCAAAAAAACATTGAAAATTACTTTTTTATTCGACGAAAAATCATAAGTGCCTACCTCGTTTTAACAAGTTTAGCTTTGGTTTTGCGGTTATAAAGAAAGATACTTTGAGGAAAAATTGAATTATTTCAAGAAATTATTGTTGACAAAATAATGAGAATTCATAAATTGAAAAAAAAAACAGCCAAATTAGCGTTTAATAGGGTAAGTAACGTTAATACGAGTATGAAGACGTAAACATATTGACATATAACTACAGGGTGAGCCATTTTTTATGTCGGTATGTAAACATTGAATATCATTGACATTTATCAACCGATTGACTTGAGTAGACATGTTCTGTAAACGTCAATTCAGTACAATTTTAAGCATGAATCGAGAAACAGTCATTTGGTGTCGAATTTTGTTGAGCACGGGACAGTGGGAGATCGTCGACATGCCGTTCATCAACGCCCAAGAAGTTCCAATGAACTGCTTGAAGCGATAAGAGAGAGTTTTGCCGATCGTCACTGTGCGTCGTATCGTCACTGTGTTTTGTATCGTCACTGTACGTCGTATCGTCACTGTGCTCAGCATTTTGGCGTCAGTGGAACCCGCTTGCGGCGCATTTTGAAGGATAATTTGCATTTGTTTCCGTATAAAGTAAAATTGGCTCAAAGAATATTGCCACAGATCGTCCACGTCGCTTGGAATGCGGCCAAACTGTAGCTCGAATGGTTAACATTGAACCGGATTTTTGGAAGTAAATTTTGCTGACCGATGAGGCCCATTTCACACTTGCTGGCGCCGTTAACAAGCAAAAGAATGCACACGAGATCCATAAAAAAAACTATTGCATGACCAAATTATGACTGTTTGGGCCGGAGTTTGCGCCAAATCCGTCACTGGGTCATTTTTCTTCAGAAACGGTAAAACAGTCGATGGGAATCAATATCGGTGGATGTTGGCTCATTATGTCTGCCCACAAATGTGTGAGAAAGGTCTGGACTGTAACTGGTTTCAACAAGACGGTGCGTCATGCCACAAGCAAATCAAACAATGCAGTTTCTTCAACGAAAATTAACTGGACGTGTTCTGTTAAAAAATGGCGACATTGACTGGCCACCCAGATCTTCAGATTTGACCCCTTCGGACTTCTTTTTGTGGAGGTATTCGAAAAGCAAAGTGTACGCCACCGAAGTTATCGCTATACCGCCTGAGATGCTCGAAAAAGTGATGGAAAACTCAGCAAAATGGACATATTTTGCTTTGGCCAATAAATGCGGCCATTTGATTGATGTTGTATTCAAAAACTAGTCCAAATAAAATGTAAAGGACCAAATTAAATAAAAATACTTCATATATGGAAATCGTTTTTTTTTTTTTTAAGTTATTCAATATTCACATTCCGACATAACAGATGTATATACATATGTATTAAAAAAAAACATTGACCGTTGTTTAGTCAAGTGTGACAAAAAATATGCGAATTGGCCACCGGTTTGTGCGTCTTGGCACAGTTTACGCAATTTAGTTTAATTAGTCGAAGGTAATTGTGCCGCCTGCCATTCCATTATGATAAACATAAAATAGTATTTGATTTGTTGTTACTAATCTCTCTAATGTACATATAATCTCTCTAATGTTGCAGCTACGAGGCCGATTTTACTTTTCTCCGCAGTATAAGAAGGCAAGGTAATGTCTTTCTCATGGCAACACTTGGTGTCTGGAGGATTTTTTGAAGCAAAATTCATCTCAAGTGGGATTTCTTTTTTGATCCGATTTAGTAGAGGGATCAAACTATACTTTACAGGCTTTGATTTCATGTACATTATAAACATGCAACGGCATTTAGCACTTGACGATTAATATTTTCAGCAATTAGCAATGAAAATGTTTCATATATCTCTGATAGGTGCGAAGTAGTCTCTCTATTCTCTTTGTTATCAAAACGCAAACAACTTTGCAGAAATCCAAATCTTTACCCGGCAAACACGCTGCAATAAAAATTCATACCATCCCGTTTGCCCTACAGTTTGTTGTTGCCAACGTGGTAAGATCTCCCAAGACCAGGATAGTATTGCTCGTGGTTCACTTGAATCTATTCTTGCTCTTTAAATTTTGTTAGATGGCGTCCAAGTGCCGCTGACTGTGGAGCTGATGCACTCTAGCTGCACTCGAGTATTCTCCATCCTATCTTCTATATCTGACTCTGAAAGGTGGTTGTCAGATTATGAGATAAAGTAACAACTCGTTTCTGGTATCACTGTGTTCCGGAAGATTATCATCCTCGACATTGGAACATTCACTGCTGCTCTCATCACATTTCTCAAGATCACCTGCATCATGCAACTTCTTTTGTGTAATGAAACGACTTCTCGAGCAGTTATAAAAACGACTGACAGTTAATTTCAGTAAGCTCTTATATATAAAAAGAAGTTATTAATAGAAATAGTATAGTAATGCATAATAGCATATGCATGTACATCAAATATGTAGGCAAATAGCACATTTAAATTTGCAACACCTCTCGCTGACATTTATTCCTAAAATTATACGACATCTGAAAGCAATCAAAAATACACAAACAACATATTTTCAAAATTCAGAAAATAATAAATGCGACAGTCAAAAACGTGAAAGCCTTTAGTCTTGCAAAAAATTTGCTATATGTTCAGGGAATAGGACATTTTTTAGAAAATTTCTTCCAACAAATTCATGAATTAATTGCATTAGATAGCAATTTTGGTGTTCATTCATGAGAAATCACGTTTAAACATATATATTATACATTTTTATTTATAATGATGATGACGCTGTTTCCACGTCAAACTGCGTAGTATTTGAAAAAAAAAATCAAAAAAAAAATCACTGCATATAAAATATGAATGTTGGCCGGAGATTTGGATTATGACCAAAAAATTATCTTCTCGGACGAGGCCTATTTTTGGCACAGCGGCTATGTCAACACGCAAAACTGCACATTATTGGGGCGAACATAATCCACAAGTGTTCGGCCAGGCATCAATGAATTGACTGTTTGGTGCGGTTCATGGTATGGTGGCATTATCGGACCTTATTCATATTGGATGTAACAGAGCTGTGGGTCCAACAAGACTGCGCTACATGCCATACAAGCGACGCAATGCTCTAAGTTGTGAAGGAGAAATCCGGCGACTGGATCATCTCACGATGAACGTTCATAAATTGACCGCCGCGATCATGCGATTTGCCACCACTCGATTATTTTCTCTTGGGCTACGTCAAGTCCTTAGTCTACGCTAACAAGCCAACCACTTTGGACAAGTTCGAGGCCAACATTCGACACGCTATTGCCGGAATAACGCCGCACATACTGGACTCAGTCATCAAAAATTGGATCGACCGCTTGAAACACTGCCAGTAATGTCGAGGCGGCCATTTGAATGATGTGATATTCCACACATGCCAAACGATAAATAAGTAAGAGAATTTTTTTGACACAGTAAATTTGCTATAGTGGCAACAATATGGTAATGAATTACCTGCTCAGAAGTCGAAAAATAATGGAGAAAACAAGGACGGTTCTTCTTTTGTTTTAGGCTTAGACAAAGCTTCTGTCGAGGCCATTTAGTTTAATTATGACTTACGTCCCTATATGCACTTTAGAAGGGTTAATTTCCACTTTGTTTCCAAATGAGTGCATATATGTACTCATCTATTTTATGTACTCAGGTCAAAATTCAACATTCCAAGTTTGCTACTCCTAAATAGGGATGTAGGAGGCTTTCCGTGTTGAACACAAAATGTCACATAATATCTAAACAGGAACTATATGACGAGCGATCGGAAAGACCGAGAGCTTGTCTTTATGTGCCGAACTCACTCTCACCATCTAAACTTGAGCAATTTGGCAACCAATATTTAGTTGCTGCAGACTTAAGCTACGAAACGAACGGAGAATGGTACTACCGACTCCACCGGGGGCAGTAACCGAACTCATTGAATACTGTGATTCCTGGAAGATGGGACTTATCATATGGTTTGATGCTAGTGCACGTGAAAGGCAGTCATATACTGGATCTCATACTATCGTCTGATCTATAATAATTGTAAAAAGGTTGGTTTCCAGTCAACATTTGTTACGAAAGTAAAATGGCAAGTAGTCGACTTAACGCTATTCAATAAGTATTATTGAAAGTCTCCATGCCAGACCATAGGTACATCGATTTCATAACTGAATGCAAGACCTCAACCTTGTTACATAGCAGAAATTCTCAGAAAATCTCGGACGCGCTTTATTGCTCCCTCTAAACTCAAAACAAATCAAAAGCTAGAGGAAACTCTTCAGAATCTGAACTGTGTTTTGAGCTGACTGCTGAGAAATAATCTTGCAGATTGACCGTTCCGTGGTGGCTGCAGTGACTACTTAAAGAAACGAGAAAACTTCTAAAAACGGCACATAAGACCAATCTTAAGGAAGACTGGAGTCTTTACAGATTGAAGCAAAAATAATAAATGTAAGAATTCGGATTTCAAAGAGTGCCTCTTAGAAAGACTTTTGCCAAAGGATTGAAACTGTAGGTGAAACTACCAAGCTAATCACCTTCGCCTAAACTGAATCGGAAGCAGAAACTCACTGTCTTATGTTTAAGACACACTTCCCAGGAAACTTAATCCGGCTCACAACCAGCTCCAATATCCGAAGGTGAATTAGAGGTACATAATCACCATAACTGATATCTTTCATCGGTTGTGGAGACATATGTGGCCATCAATTACGTTCCTGCTTTCTTTGACGAGTTCAAATCGCCTGATATTAATGACATACGAGTATATCCAGTTATGTTACAAAAAAGGTATAGACCCGCTCCTGGTAACTCGGAAGATAATCTTCATTGCTAACTTGGCACTGGCATATATAGCGAAAATAGCAAACTGTGAGAGTGGAAATCAGAAATATGTATGATTACACACTTCAAAATCTGAAAGGTAGAATTGTAGCAGCACTCGACAAGAAGGTTTACGCACTGTGGGAAGAAGTTGTGAAGAAGGACAAATGTTGGCGAATGGACTCTGATTGCGGATGCTATGTCGAATAACGCCTTGTGACCGTTTGCTCTACCATCCGTTTTTTCAATGTAGCTAGGTGATAATAAACTTTTTTGGTCTGGCTGCATGGGGGCTTTCACTAGAACACCTGATGCTGCTCCAGGCACACTGATCAAAGTCTTCCCAGCACACCTTTATTATTCATATCCATATTCACCACCTTTCGTTTAACAACAAAATTTTCCTTAATACGAGTATAACACGCACTGGAGTTTTACATGCCGACTGTCTTTTGAGTCTGATTTAATGGCCTGATGAAATATCGCCAGAACTTCTGCGAAAATCCACAATTGACTTTCCCCGAGCCCAGGAATGATTTCGGCCAGAGTCTGAACCAAGAAAGGAATGAGGTCGTGCATTCATGGATCGGTCCAAAACTGATCTAGAATGAGGAGCTTGGGTTCATTAGGAGAATGAGGACGTAAGATATCGCTCATCGTTGGGAAAGCTTGTCTGCCTTTCAAATGAAGGTATACGCAATCGTATGGAGGGCAAGATGTCTCTGGGCCTATAACGACAGCCGATAAACTAAGTATATTTCCATGTGAGTATAGCTACCGATGCATGACATTACTTCCCAAGATGACAGCATACCAAACGAATCCTACTCAGTGAATAAATCTCAAATGAAGGAATGCAAGTAGATGAGAATATATATACTTGTGATTTTGGGTTGGTGTTAGTCCTACCACCAATGTTCTATCCCAAAAACTATAATCACGGGATATTCACTCATTTGATAAAAAGCGGAGCGATTAAGTGATTGAAGTTTTCTCGAAATGACTCTTGCATGAGCTGCAGAGGCGAAGTGGTAGAGGAATAGGTGGCTGCAATTTCCCATGCAACTACCCTGCATGCATTCGAATGCAATCGCTATGAAGTTATCACTTCCGAAATGGAAATCTCTGAAGATCACCGACCTTGAAAATTTTATTTGAAAACCTGTTTAGTTCCTATGCCATTCCAGCGGTATCAAAATAGACTTTTAGCTGATCTTATTGCTACTCAATAAGTGCCTACAGTCTCTTGCCAAGTATATGATTTTACTGGCTTTGCCAGATAACTAATGCATTACAGAGCTAAAGCAATTAACATTTAAAACTGACACGTGCGACAATTTGCATAGATCAATATTGTCATATTTGCACAAGCTTTCAATCTTATGTATGCAACATGCGTTCAATATGTTGGCAAAGTCACGTCAAAACTTCACACTGCATTCTATGAAATACTATGTTTACCGGGCGACTGTAAGAATTTTAATTTCAAGACATTTGAGTAAGACTTCCTGTCGAGACCGCCCTGTCAAAAGAAAATAAAGAAAATGTACGCAAAATGAGGGTATTGTAGATATGTACTCGTACATAGTTTTTTAAATCCATTTTAACGATATGGCCATCCTTCAACGGCGTCTACTTCAGTGTAAATTTATTTAGAAAACAATTTCTATGCAGCGAAATATTTATGGTTCAGTTCCACTTAGTACCGTTGCCAAAAACCAGTCTTGCCAAATTTTACACGGACGTAATTAATGTTTTAAAAATTTTAAAAAATTTTCATTTCGCGTTGTATTCGAAACAATGCTGACAAGTCAATACGCGACCATTAACAGGTCTCCCTGCGACGCAACGGTATTAAGAGTTTTTCGCGCAAATTGCTGTCAAGCGTGTAAACATTTTTTTAAAAAAAAAAAGAAAATTCAAGAGAAATGAGCAGCTTTTTCGAATTTTTCTAAAAGCAATACGAGTGTGTTGACAGAGTGAGGAATATGAGGTCTTCCATCTTTTTAAGACAAATTGGCACGGACGCAACTAATTACGCGTACTTAAGTTGTGGATGTATTTTCTCTTTCATATTTATCACGAGATTAAATTTGGTAGATACGGGTTGAATAAAGTGACGAATGCAAATGCAGCGTATATTAAATATTTAAGGGGTGGACAAATTAATGACTCAAAATTACGAGCTGTCATTCACGCATAATTTTTTATACGAACTATACCGTATACCGAGGCGTGACAGAAACAATTTCGGGGTTAAATTAAGTGGCTTTACGAATTGGTGAGTTTCTGATTTATTTGTAAAATTGTACTGTCCTTGGAGGGACTGCTTCGAGGTGATGAATATAATTGTAGATAATTAGTGAAATTGGAAACAATTGTTCTTGAAAAATACTATAGTACTCATAGTTTAGGACCCAGCTATCCATACTTACTTTTGTACCATATGCGCATGTACGAGTATTGTTTTGGAAAATGTGTTTTCTTATTGCCCAGTTGGGAAATTTGGTTCGTTGTTTGCAAGACAGTGACAAGTCACAAGATTATCAGAGGGTTGTAAACAGCTTAAGGTATTTTTTTCAGCACTCAGACAAAGAACTAGCCCATTGTTTTGTACCTAAAGTATTACTGTGATCCAACAGCATTTGTAAGAGTTGCAACAAGAAATAGAATACGCGAAGATATTTGAAGTGTAGAATTGCATATAAACTGACTTAAGGTCGCCGGAAACTTTTGTCAGCTTTCACTCCTATTGTCGAGACTGAAGACACAGGAAGAATTAGTTTACGGTTCGAATTTCTTTTGGATGGTTCTAAATACGAAGATAATGTTTTGGCACGCTTCATGCGCTGGATCACAGACATATACTCTTGAGAACTATCGTAACTAACGTGCTTAGGTAAGGGACAAATCAGCCCAGAGGAAGTGATATACAGCTACGATTTGAAGTCAATTAAAGAAAAGTCATTTGATGGAAGACGAAGAGCGGTCTGTTTTACCCATTACAGGGTAGGCGGATGGTATGACAAAAGCCGACGTTGCAGAAATGTCAGCCCACCCAGTTAAGTTTCGCCGCACTGGCTGAGGAAGAATGGGCTTAAATGAGCTAAAAATGGGCACCATTTAGATACAGGAAAGAGCGTTTGTCATAAAGCCCAAAAAATGGCATAAAGGGAGAATAGAATAGAACTCCAGACCAATGCTTCATAACGGAAACAGCAATAAAACCAAAAGAAAAGCAAACTAAATCAAAGCAGCACAGTTACAACACACACAGCAGCCTAAGGCGCAACTACAACATCAACAAAAGCAGCAACTTCAAAAGAAAGTGCAGAACAATAACATCAGCCTCAGTAACATAATAAATGTCAGCAGCAGTACCAACAAAAAAAGCCTTTCAAGTCAGAAATGGAACAAAAGGAAACAGTTTTATAAAAAGCTTAATATGCATGCGATCGGCTGCAAATCAGTGAAGCGCTATATTTAAATTTAGAATTTATCGAATGATACGACGGGTAGAGGTACTCATGCTTCACGTCGAAGGGTGGAAAGTTGCAAACCATGCTGCTGATGCAACTAGAATGATCTACTGATTCTGAGGACCTTCTCGCACAAAGAGGAAGAGCGCAAGTTTATAGCGGTCGATCCATTTACCTTTACTTGATCCATAATGGGGAAGTGGAAACTTTCGTTTCTCCTGATTCAGCTTAGAACCAACAGCAAGATGGATGGTCTAATAAAAAGTTAAAGTCTTAGGCCACCAGGTTGTACAATGGGGAAACATTAATTGGCACTATGTGCTCGCTGCCTAAGTTTCAGACACACCGCGTCGAACTGCAAGGGGGAAAAGCCATCTCTCGTGTGCTAGAGGCTGTACTAAGTTTCGAAAATAAATTTGGCTCAAAAGCTAATGGTGCAGATTAACATTATTCAAACACCAGCTCTCACTCATCAAGTTACTTACACCCACATGGGAAGCAGAGTACAAAAAGCGAAGGTTGCATCTCATGCTCCAGCTTCTAGAGCACAGGTAGTTCCATCTAATACTTACTTACTTAGGTAGTGTCTACAGTTCGGGGTGAACTAGGGCCTCACCTAATAAGAATCTCCAGTTAATCCGGTCTTTAGCTAACTGCCTCCAGTTGCGCACTCCCCTTCTACTGCTGGGCGCCACCTAAGGTGAGGTTTTTCCCTACCGCGTTGTCCCTCCGGGTTAGATTCGAAGACATTGCGGCGGGGAGCATTAGTGTCATTGGTCATCTGAGGCGAATATTTTTCGAAGGATTTCTCTCCCGCAATGATTGAAGTTATTTTCATCCGCTTTCGACAGGGTCCATGATTCTGCGCCATAAAGCAGGATTGGAATGATCAAAGTCTTATATAGAGTCTTAAGTCTTAGCTTTTCGGGATAATCCTTACCTCTCAATTCCCTTCTCAGTCCAAAGAAACGGCTATTGGCAAGAGTGATTCGTCATTTTTAGCAGAGTCGAAGAGACAAAGTAATTTACAAGCTTGAAATTATAGCTGTTCACTGTGGTGTTCTGTACAATGCGACGATGTTTCGTGTTCCGTCCTGTTGACAACAAATACTTGCTTTTGCCTTCAATACTAGCGGGTGCGGTCGCTCTCTCTTGCCGGCTCTCCTAATTACGAGTATTTCGATATCGTTGGCTTACGCTTGTTGGTTTACGGACTTTTGACTACATTATTCACGTGTGAGTTTCGCACAATTCTTTTAAGTATGAAGTTAAAGAAGTCACATGACTGCGAGTTGCTTTGTCTAAAACCTTTTTTGATATCAAAGGTCTCGGTTAGGTCGTTACCAACTTTGATGGAGCAGCGAGCGGTCTCAATCATCTCTTTGCACAGACGGATAAGTTTGGCAAGGATGTCAAAACTAGACATGGGTCTATATAGATCAGTTTAGCATACTATACCTCTATAGTTGGTAGTTGAGGGGGTCTCCTTTGGGTGAAAACCGGGCAAACGATGCTGAGATTCCATTCAACAGGTATACACTCTACTGACCAGATCTGAGAAATGAGTTGGTGTATGCTCTCAACAAAGTCATTTGAACACTTCGCCTTCTAAGCCGTTGATTAGTTGGATTCATAGTTATTTCTATCCTTACTTCGTTTTGGTCAGGTGGACAACATCGATCATTGATAACGATCGAAGAGACACTCTATTTAAGTTGCTGATAGTCAAGCCCCTGATGTTTTTTTGCTAAGCGAAACTGGGCAAAACGGAAAGTAAGGCGCAAAAGCTATAATAATAAAAAGAAACCGATCCTCCACGCAAAGAGGTGGTATCGCGATTTTTATAAGAAAAACTTTGCGTTCTAAAAGAGTGTACAGCCGTGAGGTGCGTAGATTCCTGGTGCTGGAAACACGCATCGTGTACATCCCTCTCTGAAGTGGAAACCGATCGTACATGGTCTCCCTCTATGTGGCGATTCCTAAGACTGGAATATTGTTTCATAATCGGCGGAGATTTCGTTGGCAAGTACAGAGATTGGGAAAAAAATACATTGAACGGAAGAGTGATTCTGCTCCATTGGTGTGATCAGCATAATGCCACATACCGATTTGTCGTTTCCTAGACACACTTTCTATTTAAAAAAAAAAACACTGTCTACGTACGTTCGCATAGGACAGTGATCATTGCGGTCTAAGTACTGAATTAACCGATTCAAACGAAATTACGAAGCTGAAGAAGATAGTCCAAATTTGTAGAGGGGAAACACTGAAACGAGCTTGCATTTTTAAAGATTCTTCGAACACCAAAAAATTAAAAAATAATGCTAACAGCAGGTATACGAGTAGATCCAAAAGAAACTGTCAATGATGACAACTTCCTTATGTTCGAGGATCAGCAGGAGAAAGTAAAAGCCACAGGAGCGATTTTCCAGGAAAAGTAAACGTCAAATTGGCCTGAGCAATGACCTGGGAAATCAAGTCTTTTTCCCAAATCATACCGTTGAAATCGTATAGAGAAGCAGCGATTTGAGAACTAAGGTTTCACTAAGTTCAATGACAAAAATATGCCAAATAATGTCATCGTTGACGACCAAGAACTAACCCCGTTCGAACGAAGAGCTTCAAACGATCTCGCAGTCATTGGCAAGTAAGAAATCAGTGACAAACGATTTCAACATCTCTCAGTAGAAGCGGATGACATTTAAACCAGTTAATAACGCTCTGAATAAAGTCTTTTATCAACCGTATTGGAAGGCAGCGGTGTTGCATCCAATTCGCAAAGGGTATAAAGACGTGTCCAATCTAGCGAATCTTGGGTATCTTGGATATCCACCAAATAACAGCAATGTATTGGAAAAGGTGATCAATGGAGTCCTGACTAAGTGAATTGAGGGTAAAAGCAGAGTTCCTGATAATTAATAGAACAATAGAATAGAACCAAGGGTCAGTGCACGGGTTGCCTTTTCAACTAACTTTATGAAGGTCTTCGATGCAGTTTGGTTAGAGGGACTATTATTCAAACTGAATAGGCTGGGTGTTAAGATTTACATCACCATTGCGATATACTTTTTTCTTCGTCTGATTGGTTGTGGTGAGTGTAGACGTTGGCTCTACAGGCTTCTGTGCCCTTACTGTGGCTGAGTTGGATTGCACTGCCTTAGCAATGTGTTGGTTTAATTAGAACATTTTTTGCATCACTTAGTTGTGCACTTGGAGGCGAAATGTCCTTTCTTGAGACAGTTCTTGCAGAGTTTTTACTTGAAATTAGCTGGACTCAATTGCAAGAAGTTGGTGCAATGATACAAAAAAATTGTTTTCGTTACATACAATGCATTCCGTAGATGTTTGTTGCTTCTTATCCACTGCGGTACACTAGCATGTACACTGCATGTACAATAGCTGAGGATCTTAGCTGAGGAAAGCGTATTTCAAGGAATGTAGGAATTTCCTTACAGAATGCACAACCTCGGGCTAACCAAACTTTGTTCACAAAGGGCCTGAATACTTAGAACAATTTTCTTGTGAAAAACGGCTCAAAAGCATTTCGGCCTCTCTATTTATCGGCAATTACTCAATGGCTGCTTGTGAAGCATCTGCAAGTAGAGATCAGGAAACTCATCGAGCATTGTCTCTATCAAATTCTGAAATGTTGATTTTTGGCAGCAGTAATATGAATGAAGTGGACTGTGGGACTGGCTGATGGAGGTCCGAGGGCGCTCCCAATTCGGTAGATAGCAAAACTAATAGTGCAGGTTTTCCTCCAACTCACCGTCATGTCGCAGCCTAGCATACTGGTGTCTTGAGTGAGCTCTAATACGTCTTGATGAAAATCCTCTAACTGGGTCCAATATTTGTTAATCCCTAAAATTTTCAGCTGAAAAAAGGATTTTGATTAGGTTGTTGGTGATAAATCTCTTCAATGAATCGTATATTAATGTTGGTCTTCTAATCAGTTTTGTAGGTGAATCGGTTGCAGTTTTTTGTGGGACTCGTTTAAGTGATTTCGGCTTCGCGTCTGTTGGCTTTTGCATCGATGGACCCTCAGCTGCATCAGCCTCTTTATTTAAACCATAATTTTCCTCATCTAGAGCAATCGCTTCTAGGATAGCTTTCAATTCGAGAAAGAGCTTTTTGTGTTGCCTTGTACATAAGGCACATTTGCTCTGATTGCCGCTTCAAGTCTCTAGTGATTGGTCCTAAGCTCTGACCAAATTCTCTGATTCCTCGCAATATTTCATCTCTGTACTCAGCGATCTTTTGCCGTGCACCGTTTTTACCGTTTTTACCGCTTTCCGCTTCTTTCATGTGTTTGATGAATTTAACTTAGAGAATCAAAATAGGTTCTTCCAAACATTTAATGACCCTGACATGATGGATATATTATATAAATCTTAACACTGTGCATAAGTAAACTGCTGCTGCACAATATTTTGTATGAGCTCACCGGTAGACAGTTCACCATGCAAATGTCGATGTGACGATGGTCTGCAATAAGATGCAATTTACTGATCCTATTTAGCATCTAAATGTGCGATCTTATGAGATTACTTCACAATGTATGGCGGGCATACGTAGACGAATTTATCGCGTACAGATCCGGTCGAAAGATTGAGTTTATGCTCTTGCAATGTGACTTTCAAAAGATTGAACGATATGGCGGGGACTGGAGTTAAAGACTAGCTTTCAGAAATAGCAAGCCCTTCTTTTCAGTACGTCCTTGAGTGGAGCCTCTTCGAATACCAGAGCCAAGGCAGTTCACCTCTTACAAAGAAAATGTTTTAACTCAAACTGAAGGTGAGCTTAATTTTCAAAATGTCACTATCCGGCATATGATTTGGATATCCCGTTTAGTTCAACCTGAAAAGATTTGAGTGTCAGAGTGGAAGTACATAAAATTCTATCCTGATGAGAGCTTGCAAAATAGGTCAAACAGCCTAAGAGTGGAAAAAATTTCTTACTAAATTCACTCGAAGGAACATTGCAAGAGCGATGACCTCGGCGGTCATCCTGATCTCCGAAGTTTACTGCTCTAGTCATATACATATAATACGTTGATGAAAGGGCTCCCGACAGGAGATGTCAAAAAGGCGCATTATTTTCTACATCGGTTCGAAAGTTTATGTGGTGTAGTGGAATCTATAAGGTTCGCATTTCTTTGCGCACTATTTATTAAGACCAAGGATTAAGCTGCGTAACACTATTAACATTTGAATTTAAAAGCTTTATAGCAAAGAAGAACGCTTCTGAAGTGCAACTAACCTAACACTACTTGTACTTGCATCATTAATTGCTGTCCTGACAGTGTACTTAAGATTCGAATAAAAAAGTCTTCTTTTCTTTAAACTAAAAACAATCTCCCATCAAAAGTCATTGTAGGGCTGTTTAAATTTGGCTTCCAAGCTACTGACCATAAGTCATTTTTCATGTTTACTTACATGAGAACTTGTACATTGACCATTATTTGCCACTAAAGCATTTGTCAGACATGAGAACAGCATAGCCAACAATAAAAAGTTCTCTTCACTACGATCACAAAACACAAATGAATAAAAAGTTGGAGGAGGGTTGGAAAAAAAGAAACAAAACTTCTAACTTCCACAATGGCATATTCACGAGGAAACCTATTGAAACTTACCACGAAACCATAATACTCTTAGATTTCGCCGCTATACCGATACGGTATACGGTAGCACCTACTACACAACATGTCCAAGACCATGGTACAAACTTTCAATACATTATTCCAAGCGCAGCCCTTTGGTTGGAATCATTATCCAACTATTCAATGGGGAAAACCATCACCACCACCGACGCCACTAGTGCCATCACTGGTCTAAGAGTAGGGATCCAACTCTTTGCGTTCATTAAAAATCCTTGCATTCCACATACGAGTGTGAGTACGAGTTTGAGTACAAGTACCAGGAATCCTTGTATTCTTAGTATTCCTTGTCCTGACGCAACCGATGTGCACCTATTCACATATTCATTTCCCGTACTTAACAATTTTAATGGATAAATATACAGTCATCTGGACTGGGATCGGGAAGTACAAGAATCAGGCAACGATAGCCGCAGGCATACTCCAACCTGACATGCAGCTTAGTGGCAGGATACCGATGTATCCTAGCACTTTCGTAATGCAAAAAGTTTTTAACCAACAAAACCAAAAAAAAAAAATGAATTTCGAATGGAAGCAGACAGCCAGATCCAGGAGTTGGTCTATTCATCCAGCTCGCTAGTGAGCCCTAAAGTTGTACGTTTGTACATTTACCTAATTACATTTAAATGGCAGCGCAACAAGCGAACCTTCGGTTCAACGATGATGACGATGACGATTTAAAGGCTGCTTCATAGAGATGGGATGGCTATGACTATAGTCTCTGTTATTATGGAAAGAATGTAAACCCACATCATGAACATACTCTTTGAACGACGGGTGGAATCGCCTCTGGGACACATCTGTACCAGCTCTATCCTAACAAACTTAAACTTGAAGTTGCTACGAATACCTTTGGAAGAGCCGGGTTTCAGGGTTCCATAGGTGATTAATTATGATGCCAGTCGTTGCTTTCGCGGGTCAATATTAAACAAACCTGGAACTAATGAACATTTTCAATTTCTAATTATAGAGCAGGAGGGTCGGAGTTACGACTATGTGCGGTTGAATTCATCTTCGCAATTATTCACGTGAAAATTAAATATTTATTCGGTGAATTGAAACAGGTGGTTGCGTACTTAGCGAACGTAGCTACGAATAGACAATGGTGTATGTGCATTTGTAGGACTAAATTCGAGTAGACTTAAATGTTTATTTCATGTTACGTATAAAATATATTAGTGGTAGGAAGATGAGACGAACGTAAAACAATTCTTGCAAAAACATACAAAAAAAATTAATATGTCGGGGTTTTATGCCTTCACCAAAAGACGACGACAAAAATATACGAAAAAGAAAGTTTTTGTATTTGTACGGGATCACAACAGAAGATGACAATTTCGGGATTCTCTTGTTGCCTGCCTTGATGGATGCTCTTCCAGAGAAATTTCGGCGAGGGTTGTAGCAGGAGTCTCAATTTTGATATACATTTAAATCGAAGGTTAAATGGTCGAAATTTTGGTATGGAATTCTCGTAGGAAAGGCTGGTGATATCTTTTCAAGTAATGCTGGCGCCTTTCAGGTTATCTTTTAAGGCATAAGCGACGTTGACGTCTTACAGATATTGCTCACATATTCTGGACAAAATTAATCTATAATGAACGAGTAAAATTATCGTGGACAGTCAAAAACAAAAAATCTACAATTTTTCATCTTACAGGATTGCAAAAGTGATGCATATTTGCACCACCTTAAGTTTAACTGGACTCACTCTGTTGCATATTTCGTTTGATGGTATTGCTAAGCAATTTGGAACGATAATGGATCAATAAGTCTGTGATATTTTGAATTTTCCAAGTTGTAATTTGAAAAGCAACATTGTTCCCGTCAACCTGCAACTGTTAGTAGACTACTGTCATTTGACTTGTGTTTGACAGCATTAATTTTCATTTCAAATAGAAAAAAGGGAAATTGTTCAGAATTTGGACAAGTTTTGGCTCGTTTCATAATCGTTAAATATTACCGTGACTAGGCAGTCACGCCAAAGTTGAATATTATGCTAACTTATTAGACGAGTTCAACGACGATTTGAAGGAATAACGACAGCATTTGGGAAAGAAGACAATGCACGGTTACAATACGTGCGTAGTCGTTGTGAATTAATTTTCTAAATTGGGCTACGAATTGTTCCATCATTCACCATATTCTCCTATTTAACACCCAGTGACTACTTCATATTTCCAACCCTGGCTAAATGGCTCGGCGAAAAAGCTTTGCCTTAAAGATCATTAACATTAGCTAACACAACGCTCAAACAAACACCTATTTTGAGGAGCTCGACAAATCTTATTATTTGGAAAAAATAGGAGGCATATTATATGAGGTGAACTGAGCGCAAAGGAGACTATGATTAGAAATAAAACGCTTTTATGACGAAAATAACTATCTTTCATTCAAAAGGTCACGGAATTATTGATCCATCCTCATCTTCGACATAGTGGATTATAATATTAGTAGTAGAATATATGGTAAATATCACAGTCTTGATGGCATTTCGTATGTATATATCAGGTGTCTTTCATGCCGAGTTATTTGCAATATATTGTACAATGTACACGGGCGTCAACATCAACCTCGAGACAGGCGTATAACTTGCATTATGAATGTATTTTATGAACTAAAGTGTAATTTTTTTTCTGTTTAGTTTTTCAATTTTTGACAGCTGACAAGCCATTGTGCCCAAATTTCGCACCAATTTATGCTGTTGGACATTAAGCCAAATACTCGTAGTCGTAGAGTACGTACAGAGGAAAATTTTGCTGCTATTTATATCCGCCAATGTTAATAAAGACAGTGATTTGTCCATTCTTCGCCAGTCGGAGCAATTGGGATTGTGTTACTCCACTACGTGGAAAATTTTACGCAAGGTTTTGGTCTACAATCTTAAAAAAATAGAGCTCGTGCAAGAACTGAAGCTGAACAGCATCGAATTTTCGGTGAGTGGGCCTTCGAAAAGCTGGAGGAAGATCCGATTTTTTATCGAAAAATTGCCTTCAGCGACGAAACTCATTTCTCGTTGAATATGATAATAAACAAAACTACCATATTTGATCCGATGAACAATCTCAGGCATTACAAGAGCTGCCAATGCATCCGGAAAAATGCACTGTTTTGTGCGGTTTATCCTCCGGCGGAATAAGAACCCTTAGAGCAACGTTACCGTCAGTCAATGGCGCCCGCTATCGTTCAATGATTTCGAATTTTTTTTTCCCCAAAATGCACGAGCTGAACCTGGTCGACATGTGACTCCAGCAAGACGTCACTACATACCACACAGCACCCGAATCGATGGATCAATTGAGAAATGAGTTCGGTGAGCAATATATCTCTCGTTTTGAACCAGTAAACTGGCTGGTTAGATCGTGCGATTTGACGCCTTTAGACTATTTTTTACGGGCATACGTCAAATTACTCGTCTATGCCGATAAACTAGCCTTAATTGTAGCCTTAGAAGGCAACATTACACGTGTTATTAGCGAGATACCAGACAATATGCTCGAAAAAGTGGTTTAAAATTGGACTCTCCATATGGACCACTTAAATCGTAGTGGTGGCCAACACTTTATACACTTTTGCAATTTCCCTGTGATTTCATTTATGACAATTAAAAACCAAACGCTTAAAAAATCACTTATTAGTAGTTAAGCAGCACTTAAGGTGAAACCATTGCAGATTGCTTCAGGACCATATAAAACCTAGCCAACTGCAGTGAGATAAGATTCTAACAGATACCGCATCAAGGAACGACTAAAGGTAAGGAAAGGTCATATGTAACATATTTTATATATTTATTAAATACTCGTATACCTACGAGTAACTCCAAACTCAAAAGCATATTTAATAGGTGGAAACTGGAGTAACAAAAATTTAGAAGGGATAAAAAGATTATCGATCATTTGAAAAGAAACTTCAACTATTTTTTGATTAAAATGGGAATGCTATTGAATGATTTACTAGCGTTCTCTCTAGACACCGTAGTCTATACACCTATACAAAAAAGGATTTTTAGCAGAATTATGGTGCCGAATTTGTTTAGGGGATGATGTGTCAACAGAATATCCATTTATATCTGACAACTGACAACTTACGTTGGATTGACCAAGTATTTGATGTCGCCAAAAATACTGCGAAATGTCTTGGTTTACTCAAACGATGTAAGAAATACTTTGATTTGGCCTCAATGGAGTACAATGCCCACATCTAGGCAGATGCTCCTAAGACGTGTCTGCATTTGCGAAATAGGACTCAAAACCGTGCGATAAAACTCATAGGTGATACTAATATTAGTCAGTCAATTGGCATCCTCAAACACCAATGTAATGGCTCCTGTCTCGCCAGTAGCATTCAGATCCTTCCAACCTTCAACCGTAACACCCGCCTTACTATGCATGTTCATCAACCCACTTTCGGACGCTATTTCCTATTCATTATAACTTGCACACATTTAAGACCAATGTACATCGGTATCTCTCTTTTCTTCGTCCCTAATTTTCCTTCGTCGGCGCTGTGTACAATCATTTTAAAGGTACTCAAATGCCTTGTGCGTGCGCTAATTTAGAAAAAAAAAATAGTTTGAAGATCTTCTTAAAGGATCACTCATTTTTTGTTTCGGGTTATTCTACTTTCGCTGAATTACTAGAAGCTGGTAATCCTTGCTCCGACTTGCTGAATTTTTGTTATGTCTGTGTATTTAAACCTCCTCCAATTCCACAGTTATTGAGGAGTAATTTTTACGCGATCACCTATGTATGTATGTTAGTTGCGTTTAAATCACAGCATTTGTCGTACATACCCCAGCATGAACTCCTACAGCATAGACCACTGCACGAAACATGACACCTCCTCGTTTTTCTGTTCCATAGTAAGTTAATTCGCAAAAGTCACCACCAATTACAACTTGTCCATAGATGCGGGATTATGGTTACAGCACTCATGTGGTGAACACATCCACTAATATGTGGCTCCAACGCTAATTAGTGGTCTTCATTTCGTTGCACGCTTCCGATAAATACCATCCGCCTTTCAGTTGTAGCTTGCTCATTTTAATAGCCTCTGACATCACATGCATAACTAGAGCCACCTAGACGACATAAGTCAAATCAACACTAGATCCGAAGGTGTTTTCTTCGGACAACCTATACTTCCGCCACATGGGGGTCCACTTCCAATTTGAATTGCAATGAAGCTAGAGCACCAGGTGTGTGTGGTCCGGGAAAAAAATATTAGCTCGAAAACAACAACAATTAGTCGAATGTGTTTGCGTGTGACAAACACCAAGAATGTGGCACAGAGTCCCGGCTCCAGGTTCAAAGCAACTCAGAAAAGTAAACACTAACAAAAGAGCTAAATTGCCGCCCTGGTTTTCCAGTGTTCCGGTTGTGCTCTTATTCCACTCCATCGGGTACTAATTTCGTCATTAAGTTTTGTGGTGGTCAAACCTATCACGTGCGTGATGCATTTGTTCGCATGGATGGTACTTGTCCGGAGACGGACGGTTCTTCAAGTCGATGTCGCGTATCTAGGAAACTGCACTCTTGGGAGCTGAACCGGCACACAAACATTGTAATGTGTCACTCATTTCGGAATGAGGGCGTCCATGTCACATGACATGCTATACTTAATCGAATACGAGTACGAATACGAGTATTCATGCCAATACGATGGACACGGTGATGGCTATGGGTTCACATGAAGTTGTATGCATTTGGCGACGATTTTTGGCGCGCAATTGGTTTTTTGGTTCGTCAATTGGTTTGCGCTATGTTTGTTGGGAGTGATGAGATGATGCATACTGTTACTGTTTTATGTACATAAGCGGGTGGGAATGGGATCTCTGTAGCCGTGTCTTAATCAGATGGATTCGTTGTTTCGGTGGCAGCAGGAAGGAGGATTGGAACGGAAACTCGATAGATGGCTGACATTTAAATGCCCATCACGATGACAAGGTGGCTGGTGGACGCGATAAGTGCTCCAGTATGTCGGCAGTCGGATGCAATTACTGTTACATTGTTGTACAAGAGTGAGTGGTTTTTATTTTGGAGTAAATGGTAATGCAGGCAACATAGCGGATAAGGTAATACCGGTTGTTTTGTAGTAATTTCTGATAGCATTATGTTGGCATAAGTGAGTGCTAATCCGTCCATGAGTAGCATATTGCGGGGTTTTGGTCTTTTGTCTGCTACCTGCTCATGTCTACACTTGTAGATTTGTCACGCACGAGGGTGTTAACAGAAAGTTTATTTATTACCATGCAACATGGCCAGTGATCGTTCAATAACGGTAAGGAGTTTGCTGAGTTGTACATACGGTTCTAATGTTCTCTGCAATAAATACAAGTACATATGAATATATACGTTAAGCTGACGTTGCTAAAGATTAAACAAATTTGAGAGCAAACGACAGGGATTTCAGTTTGTAGTTGAAATTGATCCGAAAGACACACAGCAACTATGAAACTATTAGTCCGGGTCAAGAGCACGATTATAACCTCAGAGATGTTTTTTTTTTTTTTTTTTTTTTTTTTTTTTTCTTGTTTTGAAAATGTACGCAGCGTTCAGCTCATTTTAAGGGCAATAGCAATATTGTTGTAGCAATATCTACGTCTTTGGTTACACTTAAAATTGTTAGTTTATTTATTTTTTTTTTTTTTTTTGTAATTGACGTGTGGAGGAAATACAGAGACATACCGATGTGCATTGGTTTTCAATGTTTGCAGGTTATAATGTCTGAAATATCATAAGTTCGACAGGACATTTCATAAATGAACTGCACTGATCAACATTCATAGCGAGACAGGTGTTAATATAGAAGGTTTCAAGGGACGGAATTCTATTGGCAAATTTCAATGGAGCACTGGAGTTGAAAATAATGATAGGGTATCGATTGTATGTGCAATACTGGCATCACCTTTCCAGCAATTACTGTACTGCAAATTTGGCTGGGAAAATTCTTTTTACATTATGCCGTGATCAATGAAAATAAAAAAGAATGTCGGACACAGAGCGGAGCTTTGAGGCGCACGAGCATTTATTTTATGGGTATTGGACTTAAAACCATTTCAAACCACTTTAACTAATCGTTCCGAAATGTTATTTCTAATCTTTTGAAGAAGAAACTTATTGATCCCAAATCTATGCATTTTTAATAAAATAAGCTAGTGCCAAACTCTGTCAAATGTTTTTTTTTTTAAATTTCAATTTAATTAAAGATTAAGATTATAATCGTTTATATGTAGTACCTAGTACTGTAGGTATCTAACGCAAATTTACAAATTCTGAAAACTAACAACTTAAAAACTAAAGCAATTTTTTTTCATATCACGGTATAGGGGAACGAAAGAGATGAAAATGAAAATGGATGAAAATTATAGAAAAATAGATACGTAGAAAAAATATTTATAACTTTATACAAAAAGATTCAGTTTCTGGCTTTTATAAATACTTGGAGGGTGCAACCAAGTACGTTTCTTGAGTATAAGGAAATGTGATCGTGTCCACTGAGCCCATATAGATATAGACAGCATTGAAAGCAACTAGTAACTTTGTTTGAGAAAAGGAATCAAGGATGGAGTAAACAACATCAACATAGGTTATAAGTGGTAGAACTGGGGTTATTACGAGCTTTTGCCATAAGTACTAACTACGTAAGTATGAGTATAGCCCGACCGGATTGCAGTTTATTGAAAAACAAAGGCTTTTCACTGATTCCACAGAGTTTAGATTAGTATTGAAACATATCTGGCAGAAGATTGAGTTCTAATGATCTGTTGTACTCGTAAATCGAAAGGAATTGCTTATCTGGACTTACGGGGTTAGGCCTCTCTAGGATTTTCAAAAAATTGAGTTTTTTTTATTGCTTTCAATGGTCCCTTAGGACCTCAAAAATGATATCCGCAAAAGATTATGGCGGGGAAATATCTCAAAGTATATTACAAGGCCGCCAGGTAGGCAGCGAGCCTCTTTAAAATTTTAAACGCGTTTATCTCAAAACTGCATTTTTCAAGTTAGCCGCATCGATAACTTGAACAGTTTTCAACCAATTGACTTCAAATTTTAACTACAATAGATCTTTAAAAATATGTTGCCTAAGTAAGAACGTAGGATTCTTTTTGTTAAATGGTATAGTTCATTTGTTATTAAAAATTTTCTGGCGATATTTCTGCGAATTTGGAAATTTGATTTTGGAAGTGCGCCATTTGGCCAAAAATCAATGTATCGGAAAAAATCCTACGTACTTCTGTAGCTGTTGTTACGTAAAAAAAACAATTAGTGATTCAACATAATTCAAAATTTACAGGAGCTGTTAACACGGCAGTAGACCCTTCCAAAAAAGAGAGGTCATCTTAGAAACGGTGCACGGCCGCCATTTTTAAATAAATTGTTCTATAAATATTGTGTTTTACAGGTAATGATATGTACAATAAACTTCTGTTTTTGTAAACTCGATTTCTTTTATATTTTTCGACAAAAAACCTATTTTTACTATAGACCATTTGACACTTTCAGTCGGAAGCTTAATTCTTTCAAATCCTTTATTGGTCGGGTCAAATAAAGTTGAACATCATCTGCATAGAGAATTTTTGCAAAGAGATGGTAAGTCATTTATAAGTAGAGAGAAAAAAAAACCTTGTAAAATAGGTTTATGAGTTGACGACTTTTCTCCAGATATGGCTCGTTGCATTCTTCCAGAGAGAAAACTGCGAATCAGTTTTACAGCTCTATCACTGAAGCCAAACAAATTTTTCAGCTTTTAGCATAGTCGTCATAAAACAATTGTTGATGATATGCGTCAAATGGCTTATAATTAGAAGCAAAATTGTTTTTATGAAACGGATTTTTTTTTTTTTTTTTAAAGAACTTAACACTCAAGTGGGTATTAATACACTTAAAATGCCTGAGCACGTGTTAAGTTTTTAGGAAAATGGGACAGAGAGAGAAAGAAAGATTGGCATAACTCCGGTAGAGTTAGGTTTAATTGCTGTCCTACAGGGAATATAGTAATTTTCTCTTTAAAATCATCCAATGTAAGCATTTTTAACTCAAGGGCTTCCCTAGGGATAAAAAAATGTAATGTTATGTAATTACCAGTGTCAAGAAAAAAATAATTAAGCATGTCATGCATGTCGGAAGAACTTCAAAGTCGATAAAGGAAAAATCCTTAAACGAAGAATACAAGGGGCAGCAGAGTGAGCGAATTGTACGAGTATGTCATATATACGAAAAATGAGATCATAATCAGAATTGAGATCAATTAAAACATCAGGAGCAACTCTTTTGCTTTTGCCATAATGGTGAAGACTATAGTTACACTCTTTAGCGGAAAAGAAACGGTACTCTCGGTCATTGAAAAGTGTTCGTGTCTAGAGATATTTGAAGAGCTGAAGACTCCTGAACAGTCCTGTGAAGAGCACAAGCAGTTTTTCCCCTTTTCCTCCGTGAAGTTGGTCTTGTAAGACCGAAAAAAAGATTCCTCTAATCCTGACAGCTTCTTTAGAGCTCGAGTCGCGCCCGCCTTTTCGTTGTATTTCATACCTTTCATCGGATGTGTGATTAAAAATCTCATTCCTAAGTGGATAGTGTTTGTAACCACGATGTGTATGCCGGTGCACATCGTCATCGATTGCCCTTTAAAGCTGTTTAGTCCGCTTTAAATAACTTTGTCGTAGTGCAGTTTTCAAAATTTTTTCTCTAACCGTTAGGTCCGCCTACGAGATGAAATTAGTTGGTATAAGACAGCAATCTAACGAGTCTAGACGGAAAAGCACAGCAGTTGGAAACTACGTCTCATATTCATAAGACTCATATTCGGGTCACATATAAGCTGGGTAACATTGTTTTCAGCAGTGAATATACCAACACATCCTTCTTCGGGTGTTATGTGCCCAGAATTTTAAAGCCGCTCAGAATTGTGTACAAATTTCTGCACTTCCAGCTGCTTTCCTTATACGTTTTTTTTTGGGATTAAAGTTCAGAAGTCTCTACTTTTGAGGCTGTTGTCATACGTCTACACGTATAAGCAGTAGTGTAGATTGACTGTGGATGCATCGGACCTTATTTCTTTCAAATGGCGGAAGGAGATACCTTTACCGTCAATCGTCTCAGGAATAGAGCGATGCTAACCGACTTTCTGTAATCAGAGCTCCAAAGATTGGAGCGACGGCTTGAAGTACAGCCAGCGAAGCCAATGCGGCCATTTGAATGATGTGCAATTCCATCTCCTCGTTGTTGCTTTATTTAAATTGTTTTCCTATCGTTCTTATCTGGTCACCCTATAGTTATAATTATGACCAAGATCATAGTTTACCCTTATGTCTTCCATTATTTATTGTAACTAGGACTGCGTCGGAGATAGTAAATTATGTTGAGCAAGGTAATTAGATATCTGCTCCTCAGTGATCTTTTCGAAAACTGTTGATAAGCATAGGAGGTTGCTAATAGGGCCTCCTTTACGGGAATGGTTTTAGCTAATTTTCAACTGTTCGAAAAAGTCGAGCAAGTAAGGCAAAAGTTAATTACATGTGTCGGACAACACAAAAAGTGCGGAAAAATCATTTTTATAAATCAAAGTGGTACTCCGTCAACACTAACCACATCAGATTGTAGAGAGCGAATAGTATTGAGAACTTTTATCTTGGATACAACATTAAATTCAAAGTCATTTGACGAATCGCAAACAGCTGATTAAAAAAAAAAACACAAACTGGACTCTGTATTTGTCTAGAAACAAAAACATTATTATGTAAAGTCGTTCACATTTGGTATACTCTCAAAGTCGTCGTTTTATTTTACTATCCCAATTGATCGAAGGTTATTCCTCCTTGGTTGGTGTATACCAAGTTTATTCGAAAAGTATGTTTTCTTGGCTCTATGTGTAATAAAAGACGAGTTATTGCGAGCGCGACAGAAAGTTTCCCAATTCAAAGTTGTGGGATTTTTCTTCCATTTAGAGTACTTATTCCTCCGAACCCTAATGACAATTTTAGAGTCAGATGTGAAGCAGGGGCAATTCTTATTACGAACTGCTACAGGTCATAGAGGTCAATATTTAACGATTGTAAAAAGTTAATTTTATCACTCATGTCTGAGGAATAATAACAACTGCGCCATGGGAGGAGGCTCGCATCTATTTGCAGGGTATTGTTGTCAATTGAAGCAAAGTCCCTAAACTGGAATGATGAACCTCACAGGTCGATGGCATGTGTGCAGAAAATTAGGTCGTGGTCTGACACATACTGTTAGTGATATTTGGTCCTGAAGTAAAACTTTGGTTTGATCAGATACCAGATAGGGATCAAGGAGACTCGGAGGAGAGTTCCAACAAAGCTGCTGGACCTGACCTGCTTAATGTCGAGGTCGAGGTCGAGACTGCTAGTAGTGTAGCTAGAAGGATAAGTCTCCTCAACATTGGATACAACATCTTTTTTGCGACATTGTGTGAACGTCTGAAACCCTCCGCTAACAACTTAATTTGCCCCTATCAGTGCAGTTTCAGACCAGTTAAGTCCACAATCGACCAAACATGGAAAAAATCAATAAGTCAGCATTTATAGGGACAAGGTATATAGAGCCATGCCTAATTTTGACATTCTTGCCAAACACATCCGTCTGTGCAGAATCACGATGGAGAACGCTCGCTCAAAATCAGTAACGACTTAACCGAGACCTTCTGTTACATAATACTTGAAAGAATTGTGAGAAACTCTGAAGCCAATACTAGAGGCACGGTCTCTCGCTAGTATTGAAGCGAAAGCTGCCAAAAAATGTTTAATGGCAAATGAGGGCAGAACCAAGTATATGCTGTCAACAAGAAGGGCACAAACAGCGTCGACGAGTTGGGCTGAACATTATTGTCGACAACTACAATATAACTTTGAGGTATTAAAGGCTTTTCCTTCCTTGGGTCTGCTGTCAACTCTACCAACAACACCTCCGTACAAATAAAACGAAGACTAACACTTCCCAACCGCTCTTGTTTTGGCCTAAAAACGCAATTAAGTAGTAAGGTCCTATGCCGAACAACTAAGGAGTCTCTATACATATAAAACCTTAATCATCAATCATGTGATGAATCATGGACTTTATCTAAAACTGATGCTGAAATACTCGGTTGTATTGGCAGAAAAATTTTTCGTAAGATTTTCGGTACCGTTTGCGTTAACTGGCTTTGAACCAGGAAATTCAACGATAGCAGAGGTTATACTACATAGTTTGTTGCGAATCCAATTGCCCAGGACTGAAGAAGCAAGTCGATTGAAACACACGTGAATTTGGTCAGATGACATGAGTTGGAAAATATTTCCAGAAACAGCATACATATAACCACGTAGAAATTGCTTGACATAGGTTACTACAGTTGCCGTGGGTCTCTTTATTTATTTTCTTATGAAGTTCGATCCATGATTTATCTCGCAATGGATTCAATACGAGCGAGACCCACATCAAGCCCACATTTCCTCTATTGTACTCGTATTCTTTCCAAGTCCACAATTGCTCTTTTCTGTGGTTTAAAATCACCCCTCTTCCTCCGTCATCCATTCATATGAGTATCCTCATACTCATGTGTATGTTAATTTAGTAACGGTTTTTGTGTTAATTTTATGATCTTTGTTCTTACTCGTATATGTGGTTATTTAGAGTCCGTCACCGTGGAACCGCAGTTGTTCCCTTTTGTTTGTGTGCTCTATACATTACCGCCAGTGTATGGTATTCCATAAAAAGGCTCCTGTTTCCCTTGGACCATTCTTATTTACGATGTGTGGAACCGTTATTGGAAAACAAAAAAATACCCAAAATGAAAAAAACAAACCGCACGAATGAAAAAGTCAGATCTTAGTCCAGAATACTTTGCGGTTTATCATATGGGGTTTGCTCTTTGTTTGCTTAACGAGCCCACACATATGTACAAGCACACTCCCACACCCCATCATAGACATCACGACCATACGGCAACAGGACCTTTCCTCTGGAGCTTTCATCGGCTATCTCAAAATGAGTGAAGTTGGATGTGGATGTTACTTCATTTGGGTGCCCTTCTACAGATGGATATCTGTAAAATGCAGAGGATTTCGCCCCCTTTTTTTCTGTTCCTTTGTAGGTGTGTGTGAATGTGTGGCTAGATTGGTTAGTTGTTCATATTTTTCCGCTGTAAATTTCAGCAGGATAATAACGGAACTAGCCGAACATAACTCCACAGCATTAAAAACAAACACAGAGAACCCTATATGTGAATGCAATGTATGTATAAAGCAGTACATTTGCACGAGGATATCTGAAATGAGAGTTGCAGTTATCGGAAGGACCTGAAAAAGTAAAAAATAACAAAAGAAAAACTTGAGTCCAGATTAGAGTGGGTGGTTAGCAGAGTGTGTCCGGTGGGAATGCTCCTGTAGTAGCTTCTAGGGTGCAATTTACTTGTACAAATTTTGTAATTTTACAGAATATTGTATGTTTTTGGGTTTTTTTGTCTTAATTTTTTTTTCTTAACTTCTTTGGGATGATTGTACAGCAAGAATGGACGGTCTCAGTGGTGGTCTTTTAGAAGGACCAAATGGTGCTTAACAGATTGTACAACAACAACGATTATTATTTATGCATTTTCAGCTGGGCAAAATGGTTTTTCAGCCGGAGATCGCAGTATAGTCATTAGTCGCAGGACTTGTAGAGTTTGGCGGATGGGCAAGTTGGGTTGTACAGTTGTGGTAAGCTGGAGGCGATTTGACTTCTTTGGTTGAAGTTAATGTTGTAAATGAATTTGTTTTGTGAAGTGCTTGGTAGAAATGGAAATCTCTTCTCTCTATTTACCTTATTTTTTTCTTTTTTAAATTTTTTACTCCAACTGTGAACCGTTCACAGCAAGTGGATTAAAATATGAATATGAATGGAAGGACGAACAGTGGTCAGAATTTTATACTTTTTTTGTTTTTGGAAACTTGAGAGCAAGTGAAATCCTGTTGAGTTATGGTTAAAATGCAGTGGTGCCTTATGCGAATTGCATAACGAAAAGAATTTAAGGAGTTTAACATAATTATTATACTTTTGATATGGAAGCCGATATTTCCAGAGACGGAATGTAAGCAGGAAAGGGATATGAGCTGTAATCTGCATATAATCGATTTTCTAACTAACTTGAAAAAAAAACACTTTCAAATCAGTGTCAAAAACCCAGTATCTTTAATATGTTCTTACATATGTATGTTACTTATACTAATTTTCCAGATGGATTTTGACCGGTTTTTATGTGTATGAGTAGAACGCCACATCATATATTGGCGACTTAAGACCGAGGTCAGCCGGGAAACAGAGTAGAAGAATTTCTCCAATTAAATCAAGAGTGAGTCTATAGTCAAGAGAGCATGCATCCGAAAAATTCAAAGCGCAAGCATTTGGTTACGTATTTATATAGCTTAGAAAGGGCTCTTAGAAATACTGGCGGATGAGCTTCTAAAGAGAAGCGTGTCAAATTCGCCTTCAAAAACATAAGCATAATATGTACACACGTATTTTCCGATGAGGCTGAATACGATATCAAGGAGGAGTTTTATGACCTCCTGGATGGAGCCTACGGAACCTGTTCGGAGTATGATGTCAAAATTGTTCCCAGAACGACGTTGGACGCCAAAGTATACCTGGAGTAGTCAGAGTCTACAGAGAGCGCCTGAGTGAGAAACTCTCCACTGTGCAGTCATACACTACCAATACCAACAATCAGTGGTGCCAGTATAGCGAAATCACTGTAAGGTATCAGCCACCCCAGGGAAAGAGCCCATGGTATGTTGATGAATGCGTATACCGGAAAAAGGTGAGAGAAGATTCACGTAAGAAAATGCTGCAGCACAAAACAATAGCAGCGGGGGAAGAGTATCGAGCCGGGAGAAGAGACGAGAAGAAGATCCTGCGCAGACAGAAAAGGGCCCACGAAGCTTCCGAGCTCAAAGAGATTGCAGAGTCCGGCGATCAAAACAACATCCAGAGGTTTTACAAGAAGGCCAAGCAAGAGCCTCTTCGAATCAGTATCTCCAGCAGCTGCTAAATGGGCATCATGCAGAGAGAGTGATAGGGCAAGTTGAATCAGTTCCACCACCGAGTATAGAAGAACTTGGTTTAGCTATAAAACAGCTTAAAAACAACAAGGCCGCAGCGGAGCCCTTCAAATCCGATGGCAATGCTTTGGTAAGGCGCATGCACCAAATCATGGGTGGAATAAAGCATTCCCGTTAACTGGACTATCACCTCCATAGGTCCTATATACAAAAAAGGCGATCCTATGTCTTGCAAGAACTATGAAGGCATATCCCTGCTTAATGTCGCATATAAGATCCTATCAAACGTACTATGTGAACGTACACATAGACCAATTTTCTTTGGAAAAGACCAACGAATTTCAGGTCAGGACTCACCACCTATTGATAGACTTCGAAGCCGCGTGCACACTATGGCCATGCATTTAGAAAGTGGTTAGATCGACTGAATGAAAATTCGTGGATAGGGTGGGATGGACTCATTCTGTGGCCTCCAAGTCTCCAGACTTGACCCCAATGGACTCTTATTTATGTTATCGGATAAACGACATTGTTTTCTTATCAGAAATAACAACATTGGATGACTTACGATAGGATTGACAAATCAGCTACGAAAGTCGAAGAAGCATTGGAAAAAGTAGACACTGTTGAAGCTTTCCGAAGGCGACCTTTGGTGTCAATACAAATCAATTGTTTGCACTTTACACAATTGACACGATACAAAGTTTGAAGAAAAAACTAAAAATTAAAATTTCCGAATGACAATATCAACATTTTAATTTAAAATAAAATTTGTTTTTTCTGATCGTCAATAACTTATGACACATTAATTCTAGGGCAACGTTCACTTTGAAATAGGTTAGGTTAGGTAAGAGTGGCTGTTGGAAATACCAACCCACTTAGGCCTATTGGCCCATTGTGATGCCACGTGGATCTATGATCTTCTTACTACTGGAACCAGTTTGAGCTTATAATAAAGCGTAGGAGACTGTTAACGTCTATTTTTTC
Organism: Volucella bombylans; assembly: GCA_949129095.1. Lineage (NCBI taxonomy): Eukaryota > Metazoa > Arthropoda > Insecta > Diptera > Syrphidae > Volucella > Volucella bombylans. Next base: position 106,195,330 of record OX422144.1, on the reverse strand, counting down.
TAGATCGTTTAGGTCGTTGTAGAAGAAAGCTCCTAGATGAAGATTCCTTCTCTGAGAGAGAGCTGGGCATGTGCAGAGAAGGTGGGGGATTGTCTCCTCCTCTTCCTCGTCCATGCAGCTTCTACAGAAATCATTAGTAAAAGCGCCAAGCCTTCTTGCGTGCTTGCCTATGAGGCAGTGTCCGGTAATGACACCTATTATGGCGCTGAGATGTTTTCTATCTAAAAGGATCAGACACTTAGATCGACTCAGATCCAGCCTTGGCCAGATCTGTTTGGTCGCTAGACATGTTTGTCCAGCAGTCCACCTAAGGTCCGTTCTTTTATTGGCATCTAGCTTTAGTGTTAGTTTGCACGTAGCGATTGGTATACCTATACTACCTTTGTCCGGTAGGATAGGTAGAGTGGTTCCAATTTTGGCGAGTTCATCGGCTCTGCAGTTCCCTGGAATGTCTCTGTGGCCCGGCACCCAACAGAGGTGAATGTTGAACTGCTCTGCCATCTCTATGAGAGATGATCGCCATTCAAGGGCAGTTTTAGAACACAATGAGACCGAGTCCAGGGACTTGATGGCGGCCTGACTATCCGAAAATATGCGGATATCCTTTGCAGATATCACGTTTTTCTTCAGCCAGGACAGAGCTTCTTTAATCGCCAAAATTTCCGCCTGGAACACGCTACAGTGATTTGGAAGGCGGAAAGAGAGGCTTAGATTTAGCTTATCTGATAAAACACCGCCACCAACTCCGCTGTCGGTTATAGACCCATCTGTGTAGAGATGGATTGACTTGTCCTCCATGAAAGCACCCTCCTCCCAGAATGATCTAGAGGGGAAGCTTACATGGAAGTTTTTGTCAAACCAAAGTTCAGGTATGGTGTAATCGGTGTTCTCTGTGAGGATTCCTAATGTATTAAGAATGTTGGCGTGGCCAAATGAATTATTTGTCCACTGTTTAGTCGCTTTAAGGCGAATAGCTGCAGTCGCAGCTACTTGCTTGCTAAAAATGTCGAGGGGTGTCAAGTGAAGCAGAATATCTAATGCGGCAGAGGGGGTAGACCGCAAGGCTCCGCTTGTGCATAGACATGCTGTTCTTTGGACTCTGCTTAATTTAATGCGGTTGACTGCATTTTCCAAGGCCGTCCACCAGACACTTATTTCACTTTGAAATAAGTAAAGTACTCATAATTACGAGTGCAATGATACCCCTTTTGTTACCATACGCTCGGAAATTTGAACGATGTTATTTTCAATAGGAGACAAAACAGGGCGGCGTAATGCATTTCCGACTGACCGACAATTTTTTTCTCAAAACATGTCAAGGTATCTGACCTTAAAGTCTTCGACACAGCGTCTGGGACACCCTGTATATTCTTAAAGGGCTGTCGAATTTCGTAGAAATTAGGTAAATGTGTAAAATAATAGAAATTCCGAGCTTTTAGCTACTGCCAACGTTTGTTTGCTAGAAAAATATACAATAAAAGATTTCTGTGACATTTTACGTCTATTTTTAGGCGCAAAGAAAACTTTTACCGAACTGGAACATAATGTGTGGCAGTTGACTATGTACAAAATATACTTTCATACGGTGGGTTGAGAGAACAAGTTTCCTTACATTTCGCAAAATAGAAATTAAATGTCCTGGATATGTTAATTATTTACTAAAATTAATTGGGACGTGGCTAAATTTTTTTAAGGTTATAGAATTGTTAGTCTGGACCTTAGTATGAACTGATATCAAGTTCAAAGTCCTATGTATCCTGGGTTAGCCGTTATGAAATAGGCAATAGTGGAGCAATTTTAAAACACACACATATTTTAATTTCTGTTTTTTATTAATATTTTTAATAATATTTAATAAAATTTAAGTGTGATATGACACACAACAATGAACCTTGCATTTAGAGCACTTTGAGCGGGAATACCCAGTGTGACATAGCCTGGATCTGCCTTTCGATCCACATTCAATCCAGTGACCGATTTGGTCAAATCTTATGATATGATTTTTTATAAGAGCTTGACGAAGATTGTGATGAAGGTACTGTTGATGAAGCTGGTGATGGTGGATCTAACTGCATTGTTGAGAGAAGTGACGATGGGCGACCTCTTTTGCGTGTTGGAGCTATTATTTTTTTTGTGTTGAGCAACTCGTTAGCAATATCCAATTGAAAGTTTAGTAGTGACATATACTTCCTTTATTTTTTCGAAACGATTTCATGATAATGCATCCGCTACTGCTGACAATTTGCCCATGCCATTCGCATAGATGGAGTATTTATTACGTCAAGGTATAGTAATACACCTATAAATATTCTTATTTCGGTGGTTTCACATTATAAATCTGTGCCACTGGTTTGTAATGCGTATAAATTAGTTTCACCGAAGATCTTGTGTAATATCTCATTATCAAAGAACTGCGTAAAATATTCTATAGGTGGTTTGACTTGGCTGAAACTAACTTCGCTTTTCCAGGTCGTATCGCATTCCCCTATCTCTGCACTTCTCCATCTCAAACTTACTAAATTGAAATTTTCAAAAACCTCTTGTTGAAATTATCGCTTTCAACATATTGCACTCTCACCTTAAGCCATTATCATGTTTCAATTCCTTTTGGGCTTTTAAGCTTGTCATTTCTTTTTATATTTGTTTAACTTTCTTCTTCCTTGAACTCTTGAAAAGATAAGTCACATTTTTGTAATCTTAAAAGTTTTATAAAATCTTTATATTTATATATTTACAAAAGGTTATGGGCCCAGTTATTCGCAAGTCTATTGTACAATAAATAATTAATTTTTTTTGTATGCAAACGGGCATAACCAAAAGTACAACATCTACAGACGATTCTGCAATTGACGATACAATCCTTTTGGACCAAACATTAGAAGGGATTCATCAAAACAACTTCGAGATTCAAGTTCCAGAGAGACTAGAGTTAAGTATGGCTGAATCAAATGTTTACCACATTCATCGTTTCAACGGGCAGAATTACCAGCTGTGGCGCCGACAGATGGAAATTTATATGACGGAAAATAAACTAAAATCATACATTCTAAGAACAATAGAAAGACCAGGTACCAACACTCAAGTTTGGGATGATAACGATGCTGAAGCACAAGCATTCATTATGAGGGGCATAGAGTTAGAACAATTAAAACATCTTACAGACTGCGTTACTGCTGCACAAATGTGGTCCAGATTGAAAACTGTTCATTCTGAAAGAAGTGAGCAGTCAGCTCAAGTACTGCTTGAGAAGTTTATTAATTGCAAATTAGAAGAGGTAGAATGCATGGCTGATTATATAGCGAGAGTTACAGCACTCACGCAGCGTTTGAAAGACATGAATCTTGAGCAAAAAGAACCAGTGGTGATTGTAAAGATTCTCAGCAATCTACCAAGGGTATTCGATCATGTCAGAACCGCGTGGTATGCAGTGCCATGTGCTGATCAAAATCTTGAACGTTTGACTGATCACTTAGTCAATGAGGAGTTACTTATTAATATTCGAACAAATAATAATGGAAAGAACAACACAACAACTAGAACAGCGTATGTAGCTAGCAGCAGCAAATTCAGACGTAAGAATACAAGGGCATCAAATAATGATAACAGACAACAGCGATCAGGTAAATGTAATTATTGCCAAAAACAAGGGCATTGGGCAAGAGAGTGTTTTAAACGTCAGCGAGATCCACAAAACAAAGTTGATGGCCATCAAAATGAATATGATCGTCATTCTCTTAGTCGGAGAGAATCAAACAAAATTCATCCAACTTATCAGGTGTCAGTTTCTGATGGAATGTCTCAATTGTTCATTTTGCAATCACCATCAACTCAACCTAAGGTAAGGAACGTGTGGTATGCGGACTCTGGAGCTACAGACCACATGTCATTCCAGAGGGAGTGCTTCAAGAGTTTTATTCCATTTGAGGAAGGAAAATGTGCAGTGCGAGTTGAAGATGGTCGAAAATTGAGGGTGGATGGAATTGGTGACGTTGACGTCTATTCTAAAAATTCTAAAGACTCTAATGTTGTCCATACTATTAAAGATGTTCTTTTTGTTCCAGATCTTAGGCGTAATTTTATATCTGTTTCAAGTTCTACAGAAAAAGACATGAAAGTTATTTTCGAAGAAGATGCCCAACGTGTCATCTTTATGAAAAATCAAAGAATTATTACGGATGGTGTGCGAACAGGCTATATAAGATGAATTTGGTGCCAACAAAGACAGCTGAACTAAACGTTGCAACGTCAAGCACATTAATGCTGTGGCATGAGCGTTTAGGTCATGTAAATTTTCAGACACTTCGAGAAATGAGCAACAAAGCAATTGTAGATGATCTCAAAATCAACCACATGTCAAGTAAAGACCCATTCTGTGCAGGCTGTACCTATGGCAAGCAGCATCGTCAGAGGCTTTTCCAAAGTTAGGAGCTAAGCAGCCTGGTTTTGCTGGTGAAGTTTTTCATGTTGATCTCTGTGGTAAGATGAGCATTTCATCAATTGGTGGTGCCAACTATTTTATGTTGTTAAAAGATGATTTTTCAAGATACAAGATACTACTAAACAGATGTGTTAGTTAACCTAATGAAGTTTTGCACAGAAGTTGAAGCTCACGGACATACCATCAGGCGCTTGAAATCGGACGGTGGATTGGAATTCTGCAATGAGTCTGTTAGAGATTTTCTTTTGAAGAAAGGAATAAAACATGAAGTTTCGACCCCGAAAGCTCCAGAGCAGAATGGTTTCATCGAGAGACAGAACAGAGCGATAATCGAGAGTGCAAAATCAATGCTACATGAAAAACAACTTCCCTTGTATCTTTGGGCAGAGGCCACACATACCGCAGTTTACCTGCCAAATCGGACAGCTTCACATACAATTGGAGGAGTAACGCCTTATGAAAAGTGGTATGGATCAAAACCTTCGGTAAAAAACCTTAGAATTTTTGGCAGCGAGGTTTTTATTCATATTCCAAAAGAGCAGCGAACTAAATGGGAGAAAAATTCCATGAAGTGTTTGATGATCGGCTATAACGAGGAGAGCAAAGCGTATAGAATTTTCAATCTTGCTGGCAGAAGAATATTAATCAGAAGAGATGTGATATTCAATGAAGGGCAACCGACACTTCACGAAATAGTTGAAAACTTTGATTCAACTAAGCCAAATCGTCAAAATGACTCATCTGATTTGCAGAATGATGCTTGTTCTGAAAAGACTAAGACAATTTACAAGAATCCAAGGCTTCCAACTCCCAGAAGCCCGTACAACATAAGGCAAAGTACAAGGCCGAATTACGAAAAGTTGTCTGAGGAAGACCCGAAGAAGAGCCGATTGTAGCCGCCGAAGTTTGGGCATGTGAGGTGGGGCTGGAGACGCTGGAGGAAGCCATGAAATCCGAAGACTCGCAAAAGTGGTTAGATGCTATAAATGAAGAGATCGACTCACTGGAAACCAATAAAACTTGGGTGCTAGTCCCAAGGACAGGGGAAGAATATGTCATTACTAACAGGTGGGTGTTTAAAATTAAGTATAAGGCAAATGGTTTCATAGATAAATATAAAGCGAGATTGGTCGCAAGTTCGCTCACAGAAATATGGAATCGACTACGAAGAGACTTTCGCACCGGTTGTTAGATACGATTCTATCAGAATATTGTTGGCAATAGCAGCAGCACAGAATCTTGAAGTTTACCAGTTCGATGTCAAAACGGCATTCTTGCTTGGCAGTTTAGAAGAACGCATTTATATGGAACAACCATATGGGTTCGAAGATGGTGAGAAGATCTGCTTTTTAAATAAAACCTTATATGGGCTTAAGCAAGCATCGAGGCGATGGAACAAAAGAATTGTTGAATTTCTGAAGCAATATGGACTAGAACAATCAAGAGCTGACCCATGTGTATTTATCAGTAAGTCCAAAGAATTAGTAACTTACCTAGCTCTTTATGTAGATGATGGGCTCATATGTGGAAATAATATTATATTTATAAAGCAGCTGCTCAATAACCTTAATAAAGAATTTAACATTACTTTCAGAGAAGCAGAATTTTTCGTTGGCATGCAAATTAAACGAGAAAGAGAAAAAGTAACTCTCAAAATGTATCAAAGCATTCACACAAATAAAATTTTAAATCGTTTTCATCATGCTAATTGTTCACCTGTTTCTATACCCGCAGAAATCTGGAGTTTTCCCGAATAGAGAAGCGATAGGTTGGCTGATGTATTTGATGGTGTGCACAAGACCAGACATCTCGTATATTGTTGGTGTTCTTAGCAGTTTTATGGAGCGTCCTTCCTTAACACATTGGCAAGGAATTAAAAGAATTTTACGATTCCTAAAGGGAACGTCAGAGCGTGGAGTAACCTTCAATAGAGATTCCATCTACACCGAAATGACAGTCTATTGTGATGCAGACTGGGCTGGAGACGTTGATACGAGGCGAAGTACAACAGAATGGATCGTGTTTTTAAATAGGGGCACAATTGCTCGGAGCTCTAAGAAACAGACTGTGACAGCGACATCAACAACAGAAGCCGAATTCGTAGCTCTATGTTCTGCAACAAAAGCAGTTATAAAAAAGACACAGATGTCGATAATAACTCAAATAATTCAAAATACCGGAAAAATTACCTATGGTAATATATCTAGAGAGGCCTTGATAGCTTTCACCAGCAGAGTTTCTCGAAGATTTCCGTACCAACTGTATAAGATCATTTATGCGAATAGAGAGAGGGACTGCACAGTTGAAGAATTACATATTTCAAAAGCAAGACAAAAATCATTATTCGAAAGTTTAAAAAAAAAAAGTCATACTCACAGCCAAAACCATTAAAGAAGATTTAAGTGCACCAGCAATAATAGCCCAGGCCCAATACCATTTAGCATTTATGACCTACCTTATCATTGACCTATGAGTGGATGCAAAGGATTTAAGATGGGAAGAGTTGACGCGACACCAACGAATTCTTCAACAAAGCTTTCTGCGATCACATACAGTCCGCTTTCCCACGGGTATTCACCAGGATATTCAATGCACACTGCAAACATGCCAGGCTGTAAGTCAACGGCAATTGACACCATTAGAGGAAACATGAATGCGTTAACATATTTAAGTAAGAATAACTTAGGTGTGATATAGAAATAAGAGTATTTTGTAAATCAGTTCTTAGGTGGAAGGCAAAGAATAAAGTTTTTTTTTATATAACAAATTTAGTAAGAATTTATTAATTTATACATTCGTATGCCAGCTTTTCTTTTAGAATACGATAGTGCTGACTTTACTGCGAAACTTTTCGATGCACTTGAACTGAAAAATGACTTAGTATGTACTTTTCTGCATACGCCGGATATCGTTCCCATTTCTTCTGACTCAGATTACATCCTTCATGTAATCGTTGCCTCAGGAAACCTTTTGATGACGCTGCTACAAAACATATCATCATGCGAAAAAATCACCAGATTGCTTTCTGAGTTGCCAGTTTCATTGATTTTATGAAGATGGATCGCATAATATGATGGTGGCTCTCGGTATTCGATACTACATACATAAGTGCAGGCTTGAGCAAGGAAAAAGGATACTTCTGCAATACATTTGTGGGTGCTACTAGTACACATAACCTGTTGACATATCAATCTTTCCATCCAGGTTACAGTATCGATTCCATTGGCAAAATTCACTTCTAAATCCAATCCACACATCTTCTATCTATCCCACTTTCACATTTCGTCATTGAAATTACAAGTACTTCATAGTTTCCACGAATCTATCCTGAATAAGTAATCGAGCATCTAAGAACTAAAACTTATGTATAGGGGTACTGTATCCATAGAAATCATTTCATGCATGTTTTCGGAAATATCATTTTCTGCATTAATATTCATATTTCGGCATCTGAATTCGAATACACTAAATACCCTCAACTGAATTCTAAAGAAGCCTCAATTGCATTCAGTCCCAACTCTAACTTTGATTTTGTGTACGACTCCAATTTGAACTGAGATTCAGCAATTGATATTGCTATAGCAATAGCATAACCTCTTGGAAAATGAAAATTTTCCAAAATTAGCATCCCAAACCGGAGAGCACGAGCATAATGAAACTGAATGAAAATTGAAAATTGAAAATGAATTTAATTTCCAATCTCGGGAGCCCACTCAGACTCCAACAACTCCCAAAGCTCGAACTTCTAATCCAAATCGATTGCTAGATTCGGATTGGAAAACAGAGATCGGTTAAAGGAAAAACACAAAACAGGATTTAAATTTTTAAGAATCATCTGTGTGCACTTGAGCGCAAGAAGATCCAGCCAACTAACAATCTCCATTCCACTCAGCTAGCAGAGTTTTAATGCAAATGAAAGGGATTTCACACACAGTGGTTAGTTGTGTGTCCTTGGCAGTTGCTCTAGGACAGCAATAGCTATTCGTTTTGTACCTCTTTCTACTCTCTTTATTTCTTTCCCCTTCACAATCCGGCATTCGTGAAGAGTGTTCACTAAATAATTCATGCCTTAGTCTCTCGCTTTCACTATGTGGCATCGTCATCTTCAGAATCATGTTTATCTGCAACCAACATTTGTATCCGTATTCGCATACTTGTACTCGTATTGTGCTGCTATCTGAAGGATATTCAAGACCACCCTCTCTGTTCAATAGGGCGCTGGTACTTAGTTTTCTTTTTGTCTTTTTTGTCTCCCCTTATCGTCATTGATACAATTCAAGTTCGTTACGTTGAAAACAAAACGAACTAAAGAACGAACCAACAACCAGGACAAGAATACTCTCGAACTCAACTATAATAGAAAAACTACAAAAAAAAAATAGAACACAACAAAAAAGGAAGAAAAAAGAAAATGAAAACAATTTCCAGTTCTATGGAACAATTGTCCTCGCCAACACGAATCCAAATGAAGTTCAAGTGGAGGACATATATCGCCTGCAGGTTGTGTCATGTGTGTGCTGATGCAATTCAGAGGGCGTGTGAGAGAGACCTAGAAAACAAAGTAAATCCACTCACCCCCAATTTTTTTTTTGGAATGATATGTAAAAGCGGGTGGCTGATACGGGGGTGGGATATATTTTTTTCCAATCTCCCATTCACAAATGCCGCCAACATGATGAATTAAAAAGAGAACGAGAAACATAAAGTACAATTTAGAGTGGAATCGAAAAGGGGGCATACCCAGTCCTGGTAAAGTTCAGAACTCTTCCCCGCCCATGCGAACCAAAAGATAACACTAAATAAGAAATAGAAAATCACAGTCTGTTGTCTGTCGGCTGTCGTCGTTTTCGTTGGTGTTGTCATTGGCGTTGCCGGCTCTTTTTATCAGAATACTGAACTACACGGTTGCAGTAGAGACCTAGGAAGTGCATCACATATGCTAGTCCCCCTTACCCGTCGTACTGGAGTATAGTATCTCTTTGAAAGCTCATGGGGAGCATAACGAACAAAAAGGACAAACACAAAAAATTACAAAAAAAAATCATTTTGTATAGCGAAAGGAAAACAAAGCACTTCGCTTTAGTCTCTCACTTTTGTATTTTTCCAATTATCGTCCTACGCCTGCATCCCGTATACGGGGATACGAGTACTCTTACGATACCACAGACACGATGAACCAAATAAAAAAAGAAAACAACTGAAAAACTCAACGATACGGATAGATGGACGGATGGAAAGAAAATGACTTACCATTTCTGTTCTCACTGTCTGCCGGCTTCATCTGGATAGGGTGATGCATCTGAAAAATAAAAGAAAAAACAAGAGATGAAGAAAACCAAAAAAAATTACGATTCGTTCATTTAGACTGATAAAGAGTGTATGAGTTCAGGTGCGGGTTTCAGGTGAATCCGGCCTTCATAATGGAAATATTGTCTTATCTTTGAAAAGATTCAAATGGAAATTTCATAATCCAAAAATCTGTATGAGATATGATGGTATCCCCTCACGAAAAAGTTCCAAAAATATTATAGTTATAACTTGGCTCAAATCTCGAGTATCAATGTAATCAGATCATCCCAGATGATGGAATTGGTCTCGGCTTATACGTCGGCTTAAGAGGAGCTTTAAAACCAACGAATTGAAACCAGTTAAAACTTTGAGTGAGAAAAGTGTACAAATACCATATGTACAAGGTGCAGGAAAATTAATAATCCAATTTTGTTTTTGAATTACTATTTCACTAAATAAAAAAAATGATTTTGAGTGATGGAAATCTTTATTTGGACCTTTACAATTGTTTCTGGTAAGTGGAAAAGATGATATCCGCCAAACGATGATACACATTTGTGCCCGTTTTATCGCATTCACTTCACTTTCTGCAACATTTTCGGTGATAACTGTTCCCATTGCTGTCGAATATTCTCCTTAAGGGCTGCGATTGTCTGAGGCTTGTTGGCAAAAACCCACGACTTGCAAGTAGCCCCAAAGAAAGAAATCTGGGATGATTAAAACGGGAGATTACGCGACCAGATAACACTTCCTTCACAATATCTATTGTGGCTCGTGCTGTGTATGCGGTTGCACTGTTCCCCGCTCATCCAATTCCGGCAGTAAGAAGTCGTTTGTCATAGCCCTGTAGCGTTCGGCAGTAACAGTGATAGTATTGCCGATGGCGTCCTCAAAAAAATACGGCCCGTGAACGCCGCACCATAAAGTGGCGTATAGTGGATATAATGTGTAGTGTATCACACGCGGATTTTTAGTGCCCCAGAAATTAAGATTTTGCTTATTGACGTAATCGCTTAAGTGGAAATGCCCCTCGTCGCTCATGATGATTTTCGACACAAAATCGTCCTTTTTCGTTATTGAGATTGAGGATGGCTTTACAGTAATTCACACGCGACTAACACTCAGGAGGCATTAACTGATGCACTGTTTGCACTTTGTACGGGAACATGTGTAAGTTTTTCACTAAAATTCGCTGTAGGGTCCGTCTGGTGATGCCCAATTGCGTGGCCCGTCGTCTGGTTGATGTTCCTTCGTTCTCAGCGACATCGGCAGCCACAGTCGCGATATTCTCGGCCGAACGACCATTCCGGTATCGGCCATGCCCTGCATGGTCTCCTGTGGTTCCATTCTGTTCGAGTTGAGTAGCTAAGCCCCGGAATGTTTTCTTTATACCATCTTCCGGTAGGGTGATTAATTCTGCGCCACCTTGTATTAGATTGTGCCACACTATATGCCCGATATACTATTATAAACTACAATTCAAAGGAGTCCTCGAGTGAACATCTATGTTACAATAGATGTTATATGTTACCGGCTTTTACGGTTAATAAAGGGTATCCCTTAATTCGTCAAGGATAATTTGGGAAATAATTTGTTGGTATATTCTAAAAACAATCGCTCTACAGTAAGGGTCTATCTCCAATGTTGACATCACTTATCGAGGATTTAAGACAAGGTTTACTTTGGTGTACCCTGAACCATGTTAAAGGAAATTTCGCTGTTATCGCCTTTATTTTTAGAACAAATACTAGCATTTGTGACTGCGTTTAAAAAATACCTTGATATCTTGTTTGAGCCTTCAGATACCCAATTTCTAAGCCTGTTACATTTTTCTTGCCCATGCTAATTTTTGACTTTGCGGTAACATTTCTCCAGAAAATGCGTAATAAACACAATGCTTTACTATTTTTTTTTCTTATGAACGTAACAATAATAAAAGAAAATCATCAAGTTTGCAAAAAAGCTCATAGATTTTATAATACTTGGGAAAACCTGCAGCAGTTAAAAAAACGAATTTATCATTTTTCACCTACGTTTCTACCTAACAGCAGCTGACAAGAAGTTTTCTAAGAGTTAATAATTTTCCAATAATTTATTAAAAAGTTTTAAAGCGTGCTCGTTTATTTGACTACCTGTCAAATACCTCATTTCCTTACTCTATTCCTTTCACAATTTCACAAAAAGAGTTAGGCGATCATGCGATTTTCCAACCCCTTTGGACAAGCTCGAGGCCAACATTCGACATGCTATTGCCGGAATAACGCCGGACATATTGCACCGAGTCATTGAAAATTGGATCGGCTGCTTGAAGCGCTGCCAGCAAAGTCGAGGCGGCCATTTGAATGATTGTCTATTCCACACATAATGGTATGAACGGAACTTCAAAATAAATCCAGAACCAATTTCATATCTCCCACCGTTGTTGTTTGATTTAAATTTTTCTTGTCGTTCTTATCTGGTCACGATCGATAAGTATGAAATTACGGTTTCATGATTTTGTAAACAAAATTGTTGGCACTTTATAGCAAAACGAGTGGCGGACTGGAAGAATTTTTAGTTTTAGGAATATTGGGAAGCTTAGGTGTTTTTTACTCGGTGGACACGTTAATAACTAATATTGGTTAATTGGTGGAAAGTGGTAATCCACATGTAATAGTCGAAAGATCATTGCATCCACAAAAAGTCACTGCATGGGTGTGCAATTTGGTCATTGGTCCATATTTCATCGAAAATGTGGAAGGTGTAACCGTCACCGGCAATTCTCATCGTTATAGCCAGATGTTTACCGAATTTATTTGGCCTCAAATCGAGGATATGGATGTGATTTCAACAAGACGGTGTCACATCTCACACAACACAACCCATTTTTGCTTTATTGCAAGAACAATTTCCTGGAAGAATTATTTTGCGCTTTCGTGATGACTAAGCTTAGGTTCGGACTAATTGGAGAGGCTTGTTAATTGAGACCCAGGTTCAGCCCGAACTATTGCGGAACCTAAGTAAGTAAGTAAGTACAGAATGTGGGATCTAATCGGCATATAACAATCTGCCTTTGAGTCAGACAGTTCGATGATAGACCCAACCTTGATATTTTGGCAATTTGAGATGAATATCGGCATGTAAGCTGAATGTGAATACGCTCATCATTTTAAGCTTAATTAATGTTTGACTTCAGCAAAACTCGTTAGGTGTAATCACGCAAAGTATTTCTCTAAACACAAATGTCTTCTTGTTAAAATACTCGGGTCGCTCTAAGCGAGCCCTCCATTGAAAAACTTTAAAAAAATTCGACAAGTGAGTTGGTTCCGAAATATACAAAGACCATATCGAGTATAAATGTACTGCCAAAGAATCAATTGTTAATAGGCTGAGAAAAGCTCTGCTTTCGACTACTGCAACATCGAAAAAGTTCAGAAGTTTTACTACCCCGGAAAAATGCATCTACTCAATGAATGACATTCTTAGCAAGGCATTTCTACTACAGCTGAAAAAAGAATAGGCTCTTAATCACTAGCTATACAAATCATTAATCCTTCTTGTTTAAGCAAGTGAGTAAGAATGCTTGATACAGGAGGCTTTTCAAGTTGCAGCATAGACTATTAGTAAGAACGAATCATCATTTCAAACATTATGCCATTGGTAGTGCGAGGGCTCTAGATTGTAACTGCAACGAGGATTACCGTACTGAACATGCGTAGCCGTATTATTATGTATAGTGAATCCGAAGTCTTATTCCGGAGGACAGTGAAACATGTCTGGAAAATTCCGATAAAGATTCAACAGAGGAAACTGGGAACTAAGTAAAAATAAAAACTAGTCCACTATATAGATTAACACCGATGAATCGAAAATGGAGTCTGGAACATCTGAGATCTCTTTCAGCTTGTCTCCATCGAATGAGAAAACAATAGGTGGAACCTTTTAGGTATGTGTCCAACATACATATGTGGTCATGTATGACATGAATTGACATCGAGGACGTTCATTTCGCTAGTTTATGAGCATAAGACAGTGACCTTACGTAACCCCACAGAAAACATTCGAAGGGTTAAAATGCCCATGATAATGTACAGTCGACAGATTTATATGGAAAGTAACTCGCCACATCAGACGAGTGCATGGAGTCAGAGATCCATATAACGACGTGATTGCCTGAGAAGATTCTATCGAACATCTGCGGTGAAATACACAATTGAAATCATGGTCCCACGACTCAGGACATTTGAAGATACCATATGAGAATGTGTAAGTCAAGCGACGACTAAATTAATCCGCTCCTGGATAAACTGCTAAGCACCAACTAACAACATGGACAAACGAATGAAGACGATATTCATTAATATCAGGGATGTGCAGAGGATTTCAAAAGAATGTTGAAATTTTTCCAACGCCCAAAGGGCTTCATACGAATATAGGGTGGCAGAGATACGGATAAAGGTAAAAGTAGTGGATAGAGGTAGAGGTGCATTCGGTATGATATTGTGGCCGGTGATGATTTCTCATTGTGTGCACACGTTCGGTAGCAAATTGAAATTGGAAGTTTGTAACATTTCATCATCACCGTCATCGTCGTCGTCGTCGTCGTAGTTGTTGTCGTCATAGTCATAGTCGTCCTTTAGACTTTGTAGTCATCATCATCATCACCATTATTGACTACCAATCGATCGACAAGATAATTGTAGTGCAGCGATGTTGTGTGTTGTTGTTTGTGTTTTAGTCGCAATGATAGACATGCAGGGCGCTTAATTATTTATTTTCCTTTCATTCTTTTCCCTATCCCCACCCTTTATAGGCCTTCCTCCTCGGATCTATGTAAGTATTGTTAGTTGGTTGATTGGTTTTTTTTTTTTTTTATTTTAATTAAATTGCAATGTTGTTGCTGGTGTATGTACTCCTGCAATGTGCCTTATTTTGGAAATTGCCTCAGCTTTCACATAAACCAGGTTACTGCGTGTGGTTACAAGGGTGCCATATAAACTTCAAATCAGTTGAAACGAGCAGAAGTGACACTAATGGAGTACACCACTCTCATCATCACACCAAAACCTCACCAAGGATTTACTAAAGAAAACTGAAACAAACCATCTGAAAGGGGGTTACAAACGTACATATGTTATAACCGAGAACTCAAACCGTTCAATTATCCAACTGACGAGTAAAATTGAATTTTTAAACTTATCCGTTCGTATGAATAATATAAATGTACACGGTGGTAGCTGAAATGTCGAATTCGATTCCGAGTCAAGACATTGATTTGAGGATAGCAGTCGATGGAATTCGATGGACTCCTTACAAATTGCACACACAACATACACAAGCCATGCAACAGTCATGTTGACAGGGAGTGGGTAACATATTCACAGGGACCGGAGAATGCAAAAAGGATTAAAACTATTACTGCACGCTATATGATACGAATTGATCCCCATTTCTGTGCCGAGTGGGTATTCGTTTATATATACGTATTCCCTTTCTCTGCTCCTTGAATGTCTGTCAATATGCCTGTCTGCTAGTTGAATGTGCGGAAATAATGAAACTTGTCTTTTCAATTGAACTTGCTGACACTTAGAGTTGGGATAATGCTCCTTGTTACAACGCAATTCAATTAGAATCCTTCAAATCGGTGGATATCTTACGTACGACTTACTACTGTACCGCACTCGTATACTGAGCATTAAATGAACTATAGGATGCAATCTTCGGAGCACTCAAAATAAACCTGAAATTGATTTTGGCACTATAAGGACTCTGTCATCCTTTTTCAAAATGCCTTGTCAATGTATGTGGAGAATGCGCGGGGCACAACATAATGTCTGTGTTGTTGTTGGGTAGGCAGAAATGCACATACTTATCTGCTCACTCAAGAGTGACATTGACAAGCCGATGGGATAGCATTAAAGGATGGAGCTTACAACTTTCAAACTCTACAAGGACTCGATTCGCAGCTCCTTCTCACTCTACATCTCGGTCGATCAAAGAGTGCTTTGATGGCGACTTATATTCATTTTTCATCGTGCATGCATGATAGAACGACCATATGCGAGAGCTATGGGATGAAGGGCTGGCTGAAGGATAAAGGTAAATTTTACCGGAAGTTACAAAGGACATTATGTGGGCTTGAGTACCCTTTTTAGAATCCCATCAGTGAATAATAGCCACGGAGACGTTCAATTGTCGGCTGTATCCTTCCGTTTGGTGTGTTGCGTTTATATACTACAGTGGGTGGTAGCGGTAAGCTTCTGAAGAGTGGTGGTTGAGATGGCATTGCAAAAGCAATTAGTGCCAATTCAATTATGAAAAGGGTATATCTGTCTATTATAGCTTTATTCTGTTTCACTGTACCCAGTCGTTCACTGTTCTTCGTCAATACAATGGAGGGGGGAAGGAATTTATGCGGTGAACTTATTATACTCTTACAACACCACAATGTGGTGTAGCGAATACCATAGATCCTGTATTCGGAAGACGCCTTGTGAATATTTTCTAAATCATTGATGCTCGACGAATCTTAAAGGGATCATCATTACGTTGAGGGTACCTTCAATTCGAAGACACTCAGTTTTGGGTTACTAATTAATTGAAAGCAATTAAATATTACTACAGACACAACTGTCTTTGATCAATAAGCAAATAAGTAAAAGAGGAAATTTCAATTAATCACGGGTACTCGCATATTGTTTAAATTTTATGTCCCTTTCGAATCGAATGCTTTGGTTGGTATTGAAGTTGGGGGTTCAGTTGCTACTTTGTCTTCTGAAACATTTCTGTGATGCATTAGAGTGATACAAGGAATCCATCGCAAAAATACAAGAAAAAAAAGAACACACCATTTGTAAAGGCATGCGCCTTAAAAGATACACATTGCTGGATTTAAGAGATGAGTTAATTTAGGGGAGCTTAATTAACACAATAAACTACGAGATGGATACGAAGGCCTCGGATACGCGCAGAAGCCCTTGAAGATTACCATTGGCTGCCGACCTGTCGAGGATTAGGTTCTGGAACGTTAAGGCCTTCCTAGACAACGAGAAAGAAGCGCGGTTAAATTTCGGATTCCTCCAACTTGAATGAGACCTCATGCGATTCTAAATGAAGAGGCCACATAAAACCAGACGTGATAATGGAGTTGGTCTACTGCTACTTGTTCTAGCCTTATGCCCTATTTGCAAGGATATAGATGGATGGGTGTATGAGGAGAGTGTGAAAAATCAACAACATCCATTGCTATGGGACACCCTTATTGTAATGTGCGATTTTAGTGCGAAGGTAGGAAGCGACAATACAGGGCTTGTACATATAAGGGGACCACACAACTTCGGAAACATCAGAAATGACGAAACGACGACGGCGAAATGGTTTGTAA
The DNA here is from genome assembly GCA_949129095.1 of Volucella bombylans. Taxonomy (NCBI): domain Eukaryota; kingdom Metazoa; phylum Arthropoda; class Insecta; order Diptera; family Syrphidae; genus Volucella; species Volucella bombylans. The sequence goes on along the minus strand of OX422144.1, from coordinate 106,178,240 downwards.
ATTACTGCACCGTAAACCGCCTGGTTATTTATGTAAACATCGACAAGCACTGAAAAGCTCATCTAGAGAAACACTATCGCCGGTAGAGGACAAATATTCACAGGACAAGACTCTGAGCATATAGCTGGACACTGATTGAAAATAGAACAGTTCTTAAAACTCGGCGGTAGAGCGACATGAGTTGGAAGTTCAATATCGTGTAAAACAGAAAGAAAGCATCGTAGTGTAACACGTGATAAGCGCACTTATATCAACTCGTTAGAGCAGAAGAAGAAGCCAGCACGTGTGACAATAGGACCTTCTACAATATGGCAAAGGTACTTACAGGTGGCCAAAGTACCAAATCTCATCAGATTTAGACGGAAACCTATTGCTTTTGGATGAGAAACAGCTAATCTGATGGAGGGACCACTTTGCTGGAGTACTAAATCATTTGGCAAGTAACAAATCTGAGGCAGACCCTGATGAGCGTTTTGCTGAAACAAATTCCCAAATACACACGTCCGCTCTAAGTGGCACGGAAATTATATCAGTGACCCGGGCCTTACAAAAAAATAAAGCAGTTGACATAGATGGAATCCAAGAAGAACTCCTCCAAGTCGCACCCAATATCATCACAGCGGAATTAGTAAAACTACTTATTGGGAAAGCTTGGAAAACGGAACTATTTCCTGAAGATTGGAAGAGGGGAATGACAGTCAAACTGCCAGAGAAAGAAAAGCTGTCGGATTGTGGCAGCTGAAGAGGAGTATGCGTGCTTCCAGCAGGTGCTAACTTAATAGTTAGAGTAATTCTAGAACGAGTTAGAAGCGTATTTCCATTTAACACTCGACTACCAACAGGTGGGCTTTCGGACCGGATTCTCGTTACCAGAAGATAAATATAGCTATAAATTGGTAAATGACAAAATGATAAGATAATCCGCAACAGAGTGCAATATTTCGTCATTGCTGATATTTGTTGAAGGTCGTCAATAACGTGTTGAATATTGTCTTCCAATGTCTGAATAGTTTGCTGTTTATCAGCATCCACGAGAGACTTTACATAGTTTCACAGGAAGTACACGAGTGACGTCAAATCGCACGAAATCGGTAGTCAATTCACTGATTCAAGCCTTCAGTAAGTAAATAGTTTCATTCGCAGTATGACATGTAGTGCTATTCTGCTGGAACAACTTATCGACCGGATCAGTGCTGTTCTTATTTCCAATTAATAATAATTAATCTGAGCTTTTAAATCATAGTTTTCAAGTCTATTTAGGTGTGGTAATTATTGACCGTCTACCAGATTGACATTTAGGCTTTATACATAAAATATGAGTTGACTTGCATAGTACGTAAGAACCTTTAAATATTATCATAAAAAATGTAACTCTTCCGTAACGAAGACTAATTACATTGACATTTCTAATTTAAAAACTTTCCTCCTGGATACATTTTCTATACACTACAGACTTCGTAGTGTAGTTATACAACGCGCTCCACCCATCCAAGACATTCACCCCAAAGCGACTCAAGTGATTGTCGTTTAAAATATGACATATCGCTATAAAGTGGAAAACGTCCTCTCTCTTACAGTTGTTACACATATTGCAAAGGATTGACAGTTCTGGGCGATACGGAATGAAATTAAGTGCGATCAGCTCATCTCTTACTTCCAAACATTATGAAATATACCGTACTATGTATTGTGTAGATCATATCTAACTTGAGAGTACTACAACCGAGCATAGTTTACATATCTCACGTATCGTATCAATTGATAATGACAATAGCGCACAAAATTTAGATCTTAAAGCAGTACCCTGATCCAGTGTTATTAATCTAAGATTGAAACCGCAATCAGACGCTAAACGTTCCAAATTTTGATACAGATTACTTCTTCTTGAAATGAGCTTAGGTAGCCTCCTTTGTTCCATCTCGGTTATTTTAACTATGTGTATCATCAAAGTGTAGTCCTAGAGCGTCCAGGAAAGGAAGAGGCGTATTGGGCTATTGTTTTTGGTTTTAAAAAGTATCGAAGAAACCTTTCTTCGAGTACTTCCTCAAACGGGTAATAACCCCACACCTGGACTCCGTATAAAAGAATTGATTTTGCTTTATTTTCTGTTTTGAGCTGGGAGTTATGCTTTTGCTAACAGTACAACGACTCCAAACTGAAGGTATTGCGCGTTTTGCTTCCGATAGTTATGCATTAAGGTTCCTTTTAATATTGAGATTTGCAGTTGTTCTGGTAACTGGTATTTGTATTCTCTTACTATTTCAATACGTTCACCTTGAAGGTTTCAGTTTTCGTTGCGCGAATACATACCGCTTCCGCCTCTGAATATCATCATCTTCTACTTTTCAAGATTAACATGCAGGTTCCACAGCTTATAGTACTCGGGTAGTCTGTTTATCATTAACTGCATCCCTTTGATTGTATCAGAGAGGAACACAATGCCATCTGCATACATAAGCGCAGAGAAATTCACTTCGTTCAGTTCAATTCCCCCTGAATTGGATAATCAGAAGCGCGCTCAGTATGCAACCTCGCTTCAAACCATTGATGTTGAAAACTCATCAGAAATAAATTCGCTACCCCAGACGTATACTATATTCCTTTGGTACATTGCTCTTAAAATATTTATGATTTTATTAGACACTTCTATGTATTACGTGAAGTTTATAAAACAGCGCCTCGCGGGGTATTGAGTAAAAAGCTGTACGGAAATCGATAAAGAAGCGAGAGAATTTTATCAATGGTTGAGTATTTCCTTCTAAAATCCGCTTGAAATTCTCGAAGAATATTCTTATCAAAGATCCACATCCACGAAATGAGCATTTTAAACTAAATAGTTCCGAACAGCTTCGCCGATGTATTTAAGAAAGATATGCCCCTGCAATTTCTTGGATCATGCAATGAGAAAATAATTGCTCTTTTGAAACTATTAGGCGCGTCCGCTATTTCGAAAATATTGTTGAATTCCGCAGTAAGTATTGAAAGGAATTCGTACTTGCAGTTTTATAGCAGTCGAAGGGGAAGTGCTCGTCTCACGGAGCTTTTCGAACTTTCAAATCCTTGAACCTTAGAAACAGAAAACGATGCGTTCAGAAAGACATCATCAACCAACGGGTCCATATAATAAAGAGCTGGCGAAATTTGGAGGCGATTTAGGAGTCGGCTGAAATGCTTACACAACTGTGGTACCTGGAATTTGGATCCAATGATATTACCTTTCCCGTTGACATACTTTACAGACTTCTAAAACTCTGCTGAGTATGTAGCACGAGATTTATCCACAGCACAATTAATAGCGAGCTCAGTTGTTTGATTGGGAGGACAAAAAACCCTTAACTTTTCGGGAATTAAAGACCGATTTTCAAAATAGGTTTGAATGATTCGAAAGCGCTCTTCTAGTACAAGTCTATTTATAACGATATGCCAAACGATGCCGAACAAACTTACATCTCAAAGATGTGTCTAAAGTTACAGCGCTATTAAATTCTCCCTATTCGATGTCCTGCTCATCTCTAAACATGGTAAGAAGAAAAATTCAATTCAATTTTGAATTCTGTGAATTTCCCTGTTTAAAAATTTGTAAAATGGAGCTTGGTCCATTCATTTCTATCAATTTTCATTTAACTTGTCTCGGTAATTGGTTTGGCTAAAACAAATTTGAAATTACTTTACCAGACAGTGACTTTCATGTAATTCTAGAAAACACAAGAAAAAATTTAATTTATTTCACATTTAACAAAATCTAGCAGACAAAAGTATTAAGTCACATAATTCAAAGTAACTCGATACTTTTCACTATTGGTTAATAAACTCACTAAATTGGACAAACAATACAGGGAGAGAGGATGGCACAACCGCTTAGCATTTCACACTAATAGATGTGAAAAAAACTTTTAAACAATTATTTGAATAAAATTTAAATGATTTATGAACTTACCCCATCTAAAGTTTTAATATTATGCAAGGCATCTTGAGCCTTTAGCGCAGCTTTTCTTGTGTAGTACGTAACAAAACAGCACCCTGAAACACGAAAAAGAGAAAAAAAGCAAACAAATACATATAAAAAACGCACATGAACAAATACAGTAAAAATTAAATTTAATCCAAAAAAAAAACGGTGCATGCAAGGCAAGCTGATTTTGTTTATGGTTATTATACGGATATGTTGATAGATACATATTTGAGATAAGAAAAAAAGACTGTATTCAGCTAGGTAAAAAAATTACACGAACATTGTCAATAACAATCAATACATCACACAATGCTTACAAAACATAAAAAAAAAACGAATAGAGAAAAACAATTATAGTAAAAATTTGATTATTTGATTTCCAGTTACTGGGAAATATTTTTGGTTTCTGAAATATTGTACAAAAGGTTTGCGCATAGCATAGTATCCATATTTGCGAGTTCGGGACTTAGTACTAATATCTATTTTCATTTTCATTTATATGGAATAATTTAAAAAAAATAACTTTCCGTCATTATTATTAAGCACTTAAATATCCCAAATCATAAGCTTCATCTATTCTGAACTCTGAATATGTGAATTTGTAAAATGCTAAAAAAACGACAAATTTCAAGAAGTTTCATCGGAAACATTCAAAACTTATTTGAACAATTCTGAGGGCACTCTCTAGCTACATTTAAACAGACCTATTAAGGGTCCAAACCTAGCTAGTGACTGGTCATCTTCGCAGTTCATATATGCCACACAATGGTAGTCTGCTAGAAATTCCAAAATATGACTAATGTTGTGATTGAGATTGAGACTCGTCAGAGGAATTACAGAGGACTATAGAGAGCAAAGCAGCCGTAATACCAGCATTTAGTTTCTTGACCGGGTGATCTTCGTCTAGGGCTACTTTGACATATTCAAAGCCCTGAACTGAAAACGGCTTTAGAACCATCTGTCAAAGTTTATGAAATAACGGTTGTGATAGAGGAACTCAAATTGGGTCAACAACGGTAGCATTCATATGCTCGTACTGGGCCGCTGCCAGAAGAGTAATCGGCTTCTTATGAGTTGTCCAAAGGTGGAAAAAGTCCGGCTAACTCCTCGATAGTGCAGAAAAAAATCAACCGAAAGCTAGACACCACTGTTGGCGCCCATACTTTTGGAAAAGGGCAAACGATTTTCTGTACTGCGTGCAGAATATTGAGTCCTTTAACAGACCATGTGTAACTGAAAAACTCGCGGGGACCCTAGACGGCTCTAGAGCAGACTGACTGAGCGTTCCACGTTGCTCTGATGGCACGGTGGCGACATGTTTGTGTTTTCTGAAGGACAATTTGCTTCGAAGTGCTTCGTGCGCGAACACCTTTAGTGGTATAATGTGCTAATCTTGAAAGACCCATATAGTCGACTGCTATTTAGTTTCGAACTCATATGCATAGATCCATGGTTCTTGGCCTGTCACGATATATAGTCTTTAGGAGCATCGCGATCCAATTTTTTTAACATTTCATTTGGACCAACCGACACCATTCTTCTTTTGAGCGATTGTCAAATATGCGGTATCTAATATTTCCAGGCAATATTAAATGTATGCCAATTAGACGATAAGATCTCGCAATATCAGTTCTCGCACAGCATCAATGTGTCTGGAACAGCAACCGATTTTGGATAATCTTCACGGAATTCGTCTTGGAGCGAAAGACGACCACCATTGAGAACGGAAAATCAGAGAAATATGGGGCCATACATGGCCCAGAAGAACACCATCTACTCCAGAAGAAGGAAAACTCGAGAAGCGGGCGATCGTGCTATTGGTACTTCCACCAACAGGTAAGTAGAACATGTTAAGACGAAAAGACCCGGAAAGCAACCTGCAGAGATGAAGAAGGATGTCTCGTAGTAGAGTCGCAGTCAGTGCTTAGAAGCCCAATATCTCGTTGTCAGGCAGATTAGACCATCCAACTTACACCATCCATAGCCAAATCTTCCCTCGACCTAGCCAAAACGAATTAAGGATAGCAACATCTATGTAAGTTGAAATCCAAAGAAGAGGCTGAATTTGATGGCTTACTGGCCTAGGTAATCAAAGCTGGTGGAAAGGACTTTATGGAAAATATACATCAACTCATTTCTAAGATTTGGCCAGAAGAGTGTATTTCTGATGAATGGAAACTCAGCACCGTATTCCCGATCCACAAAAAAGGAGACCCCTTCTACTGCGATAACTATACAGGCACACTCTTCCTCAACATCATATACAAGATTTAATCTGCCATATTGTGTGAACGTCTGAAACCCTTCGCCAACAACTTGATTGGCCCCTATCAGTGCGGTTTCAGACCAGGAAAGTTGTCAATCGTCCACATCGTTACACTTCGGCAGATCCTGGAAAAGTCTCGAGAAGTCGAAAGCGATACCCACCATCTTTTCATCGGTTTTAAGGTGGCATATGACAGCGCTTATAGAGACAAGCTATATAGAGTTTAGACCCATGTGTAGTATTGGCACGTATGATCATTGAGAACGCTCGCTTCTCCCTGATAGTCGGCAACGTCTTAACAGAGACCCTTGATGTCAAAAGGGTTTCAGACAAGATGACGCGCTGTAATGTGTCTTTTCAATATCAACGTACGCCGATGATGTTGACATAACTGGCAGAATTCAGCATGTGGTCATCGGTGCTTTCGCTAGTATTGAAGCTCTATTGAGAGAGGATGAAGGTATCCTCAGTTGTTTCTAGAGAAAATTCCTTCGAACAGTGACATGGTCTTGGTCAGAAAATTGCGTATCTGTCGCCTGAGATGGCTAGGAATTGTAGAGCGAATGGACTTCAATGCTCTGGCTAGCAGAGTCTTCGAATCTAATCCGGAGGAACCACACAGTAGAAGAATACCTCACTTTAGGTGGTACGCATCAATAGAAAGGGATCTCAATCAATAATTGGAGTAAATATATTGGCTTACGAGTTTGCAAGATCCAGCTGGTGCAACAATTAAAACCGGTTGGACACAATGTGCGTTATAAGTTCAGTGTATAGGCCCAAAATGAGATTGCCCTTGATCCTCTTTTTCACCGCGAAAACGTTAGGTTTAAAGTGAAGAAAATCCACGAGTCATTATTAGGACGCCAGTACAGCCACTGTTTGTATCACTGTTTGTTGTTCTTTATGAAATGATGTCTGCCAGTCTGAGTTAGAGTCAGTCAAGAGCCTATAGATTACTGACTTTTTCGGTCTATAATTGAATAGCATTAATGTAGAAGAGCTTTGGTTTCAACAACACTATGCAATATTACATACAGCGTGAGCCACAATAAATTTATTGAAGGAAACATTCGATGAGTTGGTAATTCCGCGTAATGGACCTGTAAATTTTTCCGTTTGTGGGCATTTTCCCGATGTCAGCCAAAGCGTACTTTTCCTCAATTTTTGCTTTTATTTTCCGTCGAATGATCCTTAACAAAAACTGTTCAATACACAACAATACGCAGAAATAAATTCTATACATTTTCCACACAAGGTGTTTCAAGAATTAATTGCCACATGTTGCCTCCTCTGGCTTTCCTCCCACGCTCAAGTTTGCGAAATGGAAATATATAGCGATCGAACTTTTTCGGATAATTACCGCATGTGCATATTGAAGGTATACGTACGAGTATTCCTACCTATACCTAAACTGTATACACCTTTACAGAAGCAACCACATTTTCCCGTTCAATTCGAATAAATTTGCCGACGTAATTACGGTCCTTCGCAGAATTCTCTGCTATCGGATGTGGATATCAATATCGATACCATAGTATCGCGCACCGCAAAATACCTTGTGTACCGTTCTTTTCACTTCTTCTTTCCAGATTGTTGTTCAGGAAGGACATTGTTCGTTTTTGTGTTGCCAATTCAATATGTGTCGATTCGAGGCAATAGCAACAAGAGCAACAACAAAACGACACGAGAACTTCGACCTGCTTAACAATAATGTTTGCTCACAATACAACACAAAACGTATTGTTACTCATTTATTAGCTCTTCGATCTTTCCAGCCCATCCCTTGCCATCTCTTTCCATCACCTACGACGTTCTTAATGTGAGTTGTTCCACAATAAAATCACCCCAATCGGAGGGCGGTAAATTGGGATTGGGGGCGCAAGCCCAAGGTGCCCTTGGCAAGGGATACAAAGTAAGGTCACATTACGACACGTAAAAGGCCATTACGATTTGTATAGTACATTCACCAATTTTAATGTTTATGCGTTTGATTATGTTCTTTTGTGAAATGTCATTGCGGTTATTTATGAGTGACGTTTATGCGTTTTTCTAGTGGGGTGGGAGCAGATGTATGAGCTTATAGAAAGGATCCCTTCCAATTCGAAATATATGTACGATTGTGCTGCTAATTGAGGAATTAGAAAAACATTTACCCCATCGTACCACTTTCGGAATGGTTTCCCTTTTGTCAGTGAAATGATTTAGATTTCGTCGCATTTGACAAATTGTCGTAATTAGTTTTTCTAATTGACCAAATCGAAAGTGTTGAAATCATGTGGGTGGCAGAATTGAAGTAATAAAAGCTTTATGTGTTTCACACGGATGGCAAACAGAAACGTCGAGGTATGAGTGAAACATAAATCTCTTTACATGTCACTTTGGCATGTGGCTAAAGTCCAATCGCCCAGTTAAATTTGGAGGGTTATATCCGACATTATTTTCCAATAATGAAGAAAGTCTGGTGATACAAATTTTTAGTACAAAAGTGTGCAGATAAAAAATATAGATTATCCAACCGCAATTGCAGAAATCTAATGTTCAGTGAAGGATTTATGTGGAGGAAAATGCACAATTCATGCGACATACCCGAGGCTTTTATCTCAATTCAAGTCACTCAATTCACCGTCATTGGTGTTGGGTGTTAGGAGAGGAGAGTGTGTGTACAATACGTCACTAATCTTAGATTTGACCTTGCCTGGCCAGAAAGCTCTAAAGTGATCGATTTGTTTGCTAAAACATTCTAGTGCTCCAGCTTAGACTGTCTCGTGACTTTACTTGATGGAGGGATGAAGTCAGATGAAGCGCGGAAATAGAGTCAGTTGGCGCCAGCGAAACTATTTTCTTGTTTTTAATTTCCAGGCCCTCAAGTAGTTCTTAGTACTCCTAAAATACTCTACTACGCTGTATTAAGGGTACTTACTTAATACACAGCGCGGGCGAGAGAAAGCTAGGGAGGAAAAAGATAGAGGTACCGATGTACCTTGGTTTTAAATGTTTGCAAGTTACAAGCACTAGGAAATAAAGAGTTTGATAGAGCATTCCATAAACACGTTGTACGGGTTAAGAACGAATCATGATATTTCAGAATACGTCCGGGCTTGAGGGTATACTGATGAACTTCCATAACGAGATGGGTGTTAACGCTGAAAGTTTGAAGTGTCTGAATGCAGCTGGCAATTTCGGTAGATCACTAGTATAGAAAATAGCAATAGGTGAGACATTACGTCGGCGTTCAATATTGACTGTGCAATATTGGCGTCATCTATACGTTTTATCGCACGGTTTTAAGTTTTATTTAGCAAGCACAAAAGGGTCTTGGGACACTTGACCAGATGTGGGCATTGTACTCAAATTTTGGGTGGTCAAATGCCTTATATGTATATTGAAGTCAGATCAGAGGAGGAAACCTAGTCATTTCGCAGCATTTTTGACGACATCGAATATGTGGTCATTGACACACGTACTGGGAATAGTAAGTTTTTCGGTTTCAACTATGCAAGTACCATTCATAATGGCTGGGAATTTAAATTTCGCGAAAGTATCAAATTCCAGTCTGTCGATGGTTCCCCTATTGGTTATGCTGTTAAAATGCAAAGGTCTTAATATTGTTACTTAATGTTGTATGTACAATAGTACTTATTCATTGAGCCGAAATATTCGAAAGTTGATCCAGCTTAAAGCATCTACAAGATTTCCACCGAACTTAGAAAACGTGATGCATTTTTCACAATACAATAGTGTTGACAGTAAAGCACCAACTTAAGAAAATTTATGGAGATGATGGGTCTTGTATACGTTGTAGCACCTTCTTAAGGAGCCGACATTAAAGAACTTATAACTATTGTTGGGCGTCGAATAAACGCTAGAAATTAGTAAAAGAAGATACATTTTTTAGTTAGTGGTCAGCTGTATGTACATATAATAACGTTTTGTTGTAAAACAAATCAATCATTGCCATCTGGGTTCAAAGCTCCATGCTCGAGGAATGAAAGTTATGCTCTACAGAACCATTATCCTGTCAACGCTTATGTCCATACTCGTATGTATATAAGTGATGATAAAACAAAAGTTCGGAAACAAAGCATCATCGAGATATTTGATCCTTTTTGAGCGTAACCAATTAGAGATATAATATGGCAGGTAGCTAGGAAAGATTTCAAGTCCCAGTCTCCAAGTTTAACGTGAAAGTATAACTCCACTTTGTAACCAAGCTATCGCAGGAGCTGGGAAAGCGCTAGGAATATACATGGAACTGAGCAAAACGGAAAGCAGTATGTCCCATGTAAGAACTCTAATATACTAGGAAACTACTGAGGAAATGAGAAAGGTGTCTTCGAACATCAAGAGCTAACTGATTTTATGAAAGCGGGCTTAATTTATTCAGAAAGGTTCAGGAGATCTTTTAGCACTCTGTTTTTTTCCTTCTTAATTTTGAAATTATAAACCACCCATTATCCCATGACGTCTAAGATGACTATTATTTTTTTTAAGAACTTTATTTACACACTTAATACACATATACAGTGTTTCACTCGCAAAGCAAAATGCTTGTCTGCAGGTGGTTGATAACATTGGGTTAGGCTTTAAAGTGATAAAATTCTTAAAGGTTCATACATTACTTATTCTCTAATTCAGGTTTTAATCTTCCCAAGAACGGCGGAGGTTTTATTTACTCCAAGTGCCTCTTTTCTCCCGTTGTGGTCGCCAAACGGAAACCGTATTTATACTACAATTTTAAGTATAAAAACAATAATATTCAATATATAATATAATATACAATTAATAATTATATTATGCCGTTTGATACTATAATTTTGATGATAATATATTCTTTATGTTAAGTTAAAATATGTCTTAACAAGTACTAATAACACGGAAAGAATAAATAAATACATACTCGTATTTACGTATCTAACTTGTGCACAAAATAAATCAAGTAAAAATGTTTCAATCCTTTTTTTGATTTTTTTTTATAATTTTCGATTTATTTAAGATGACTAGGTATTTCAGGCAGGACATTCATGTATATGCTCACACCATAGGAAATTCTCATCGATGATAGCTCCAAAATTCTGTTCACTACTTCTATTGGTTTGTTGCTGGCCGAACATGGACAGAGAATGTTTCGGTCATATACATACACTGATAGCTTCCTTTGGCTTACAAAGTGATCGTATGCGAATCATCTTTATTTTTGCAGCATTTATAATTAATTCTTGATCATAGCACCATTTTGACATCGCATCGAGTGCCTCTTGAATTATTTTCAGCGCATTGTTAACATTTTTTAATTTAGCAACAACTGCTATGTATGTCATCTGCTTAAGCATAGGCTGTGCGCTTTTTGAATAAATGCAGAAGCTCATTTGTATAAGAAATAAATAGAATTGGACCTAATTGCCTTGCGGGACACCAAATATATTTGCCCTTTCTCTTTATTTATGATTCTAGACATTTTTACTTTAACTTTCTATCAGTCAGATAGTTTTCGAACCAGTTTGCCAGCACTCCTCTAACACCAACTCTATTGACAGTTTCAATTAACTTTTTATGTGTTATGGTATCGAAGGTTTTTCTAAAGTCCACAAAAATCAGAAGCGTTGGTAAAATCTCCTAGTAATAACCACAGCATTCGAAATATTTCTTATTCACTGGCTTCCTCTAAGTAAATATTCAGCTGGAGTTGCAAGTTCTCGTACCTTGATGTTTTGATGAGACATATGCGCATGATTGCTGATGCTTGATTTAAGAATTGCTTTACAAACTTCTCCATAATACTAGTTACAATTTCATCACTGTTTGCAAAATTATTTCTTATTATTTCATCGATTGTAACATGAAGATTTTTGGGTGTTTCAGATGTATATACTATATTTCGGCACCGTAAAAACCAATATGAAAACAGAAATTGCTTATCACTCATAATTTTTTTTTAGAAAACATTTTTATAATTATAATTTATATGTTCGCAACGCGTGTTGGATAGGATTGTTTATGTAAAGGAGTAAATATTTCAACACTCTGCGTGATATGATGGACATATCGTTTTCAGACAAGCTCATTCCTGTCTGTTTGTTGTGATAAATATGCATCTAGCTCAATAGTGTGAATTAGTTGGCATTCAGCAGCGTACTGAGTTATTTTCTATCTTGTACAGGGAAAAGTCTTTACTATCGTGTTGGTGTTTTACATCTTCATGTTGGTTTATTACCGTGCATTAACAAGTTAGTACAATTCCTAGGAAGTGTGTGAATAATGTCAAAAATTTTTGTTATGTGTGGGGAATTAACTTTTAAATCCTATAAACGTATTTCACGCAACTTGTCCGAAAAGCTTACGAACTTTATTTTGGAGTTAAAGTAGGAGATCAAAATAAATCATGGGCTCCTCACATATGTTGCAAAACTTCTATAACATTGTTAAAAAGTTGGTGGAAAGGTAAAAAATATCATATGCGCTTTGCAGTACCCATGGTGTGGAGAGAACCGAAAGACCACGCCACAGATTGTTACTTTTGTCTCACCGGCCCGAAGTCCAAGCATACTGTGCAGTACTCCAATTTACCATCAGCTTTATGGCGTGTGGAACATAGTGAAGAATATCCAATTCCAAAATCACCAGAATCGTAGAGTTTTTCCGAAGAACCTGAATGTGCCAGTGATTCAACTAATATGCAATTGACAGTGACGTAGGCTTTCAAACACCAGAATGTTCAACAATGCCGCATTTGGTTAGACATTTAAAACTAGCGAAATCACAGTCAGAAATTATAGCATTGAATGAAATCGCCTCGAAGGTGACGTACATATTGTATAAGTGACTTCCGAAAACGTGAAAAAGGACTTGCACATTGTTTCGCTCAAGAAGGGACTTTGGTATACTGCATGATTTGATGCATTAAGGCAGAAATATTGTCGCCTATTTATTGATTCCAGTAAACTTAGCTTAAAAGCAGTTTTATTTCACAACGGTAATAAATACCCATCTGTATCTATAACTCACACTGTTTGTATGAAGGAATCATACGAGAATATGCGATATCTGCTACAACACATTCAGTATAAAGACTATAAGTAGTCAATCTGTGGAGATTTAAAAGTTATAACGCTTCTTGTTGGACTGCAGTTGAGTTATACGAAACACGGCTGTTTCGTATGGAACAGCTGTGCACGAAGGCGTTATTATATATAGAAAGAATGGGCACTACGTGGAGAACTAACATATTTTTACTACCGCTCCATATTAAATTGGGCTTAATGAAAAATTTCGTTAAAGCTCTATTTAGGACTGGTAGAAGGTTCTTGTATCTTCTTGTATCTGAAACAGAAATTTCCAAAAGTTAGTGAGGCAAAAATTAAAGAGAACATGTTTGTTGGACCACAAATATGGAAACTCTTGAAAAATACTGAATTTGACAACATGCTAACTGATGTTGAACTAAGAGCATGGAGAGCTGTTAAAACTGTTGTGGTAACAGATTTTCTTGGAAATGTGAAAGCCGAAATTTACAGATATCTTGTAACTGAATTGCTTAATGCTTACAAGCAAATGGGTTGTAACATATCACTGAAACTTCACTTTCTGGATGCTCATCTCGATTTCTTTCCGTAGAATTTGGGTGCAGCAAGCGACGAACATGGAGAAAGGTTCCACCAGGACGTCGCAACAATGGAAAAGAATTACCAAGGCAAATAGAGCCCTGCTATACTTGCTGATTACTGCTGGACATTACTCCGAGATGCCACAGGGACAAAATATTGCGGTAAAATATCTGCAAAAACATTTTGAAGTAAGTGTAACATGACAAACATTCTGATATAGATTTAGATTCAGTATAAAATACAGTAATAAAGCAAAAAATCTATGGGTGACAGAGAAAATCTGAGATCATTTTCTGTTTTCTAGTATAATTTTGCTTACGAAATACTATGTTTTATGCATGTCACTCAAAAAAAGTAAATTTTTTTTAACAGTAAATTCCATGTTTTCTTGGGATCATTCCGAGAGCTTAAAAATCATTGTTTATAGAAGTTGACAGTTTTTGTACTCAATTTCGTAACTTAGACCCCATGGAGTATTTCTCCATCTTCTATAGTGCTCGTCTCTTTTCTTACATAAAGTAATTAATTCACAGGTAATCCATGACTTTTGTTTTCTATGTTTTTTCTTTACTTTTGTTCTGTTTGATTCAATGTAAAAGTTGTTGATTTTGCCTTCAAAGTTAGTCTACAGTTTTCCCACATTATTTTCTGTAAGCAAATGTTGCTAATTTGTTTGTTATACGAGTATAAGTCCATTCAAACTTTTTTGGCGAAAATGCACAACTTCAACTTGTAAGGTCGTTCTTTTATTGCTAGGATATTTGATTGCAAATAAGATTACGCAATGGTCGGAAAGTTAATGTATCAAAAACTGCTGAAAATATTTCTAGCTTTGTTATGCTTACATATACATATATGGTCAATCAATGTAGAAGTGTTTCTTGTTAAGTCAACATGTGAGGATTGCTTAGTAATACTTGTAAGGCCTTTTGAGGACATCATCTTCATATATCTTAGAACTGATATTGCCTATTACTGTATTTTCTCTATCCACTGAATTCAGTTCTTCAATAAGTCTACTAGCACTTAGTCTTGGTCGCCAAGAATCAGCATGAATGTATTTATTTTTACCTTTATGGGCTAATTCTAAATGCATGCCCTCCTAGTTAGTTGGGCTTGATGGTATGGTATAATTCCTCTATAATTTTTAATATATATTGCGACACTTAAACCATTCGTTCCTTTCCAATTTATGAATTCATGGTCAAATCTATCGATATACGACTAGGGATATTTCATTTTCTTTTTTACGTATATTTACATTTAAGACATAAAGTAATCCATCGATCGATTTCAGAAATAAAGTTATCCCATGTTCTTCAAATAGATCTTATATTTGACAAGATAGTGACAGAACCGAAAGGAAAGACAGCGTTTTCAATATTGTTCTTACTAGTACCGTATTGAAACACCACAAGCTTATACGATACACTAAAAAAGTTCATTTTTTCAGGCGCAGTATGGGAGAAAAAAATCATCTTTTGCTTTTACTCATATCAGTGCTCAACCTTTCCCTAATCAGATCTGTCTACCACCCTGGAAAAAAAATTTACTTAAACGCTTAACGGGCTTGAACTAGAATTCAAACCTCTAATCTCTGATTTAAGATTTAAATAAATCAAAAAATAATAAAAAAAAGAAATCAAAAAATCAAATTTTCAACTCACCTCTGCTCTGTAGAGTCAGCTTATCCCGGAGCACATTTATTGTGTGCACCCGCCCATACAGCTCGAACATTTTCCTTAATTGTGTCTCATCCATTGACTTTGGTATTTGGCCCACAAACATTTTAATATTATCCGGATCCGGCTGATCCTTGGAAAATTCATCAACATCTTTTGGATTTATTTCCAAGGACTCCAATTCAAGGGGATTTGTTTGCGTTAGACTAACGCTTACATCGGGAACGACGACACTACAACCATTTCCACCACCATTACTACTTCCATCTTCAGTACCAGGATTTCCTGATCCACTGTTGCTGCTGCTGTTGTTGTTGAGAATGCTGCCAGCACCACCACCACCACCCATATTGCCGCCATTTACTAACAGCTCCAGAGAATTATTCTCATTGTTATTGGCCGCATCTGGATCAGCTTTTATCATCGGCGCTATAGGCATTTCCCTACGGAAACACACCAAAGAAAGAAAACAAACGAAAAAAAAAATGAAATAAAAAGAAAATGTCTGTCGTAAGAAAATTGCTGGAAAATTAACGCTCATAAAAAATGCAAACAAAACGTAAACGCAACCATTCACCCAGCAACCAACTCGCGTAACACGGTAACAGAACATCAAAATCTGCATACACCCTCATCATTATGTGCGAATTATTTTGATATAAAAATGATGATGAAGAAGGCAGAGAGGAAGAAAGGGGACAGAAAATAAACTGAAATGGAAAATTGAGTCATACTGTGAGGTGTGACATTTCCCATACCAGTTACGAACGCGAAATTCCTGTTGTTGAATTGAATATTTAACAGACACACACTCGAAACGACGTTGTATACGGAGTGGGCGAAGAAAATTAAAAACAAGGCCACAGATGGAGGGCGCGTTAGAGAGCTTTTGTCTTTTATCCCCAGTCGCAGAACTCACCCTTGCAGCCATAACACTGTCTTCGGGATCTGGAAGTGTTCATTGAATGCGGAACTTTGGACGGCCTCCTTTTGTTTTGCTTGTGATGATCTTGACAAAGCCCGGAAATGAAGTGGCTGGAGGTAAGCCAATATACAATACATATGTATGAACGTATCCTAGGGGGAGAGTTCAATTATATTTGGATATAGGGGATTGGGAAGCAACTTTCGGGAGATAGGCAAGTTAATGAATGTTCAAGCACTTTCGAGATAAGGGTTTCGTTGTAATGGAGTATGGCTCAGCTGCTGTAAAAAGTTACCAGGAGAATATAATTTTTAACGTCGTCTTCAGATATATATGTATGTAAAGTTATGCATCAACCTACGAGTATATCTATAGTCAGATATGTCCTTTCCAGAAATGTTCAACTATAAAATGTATCAAAAAACTAAATTCTGATTACCATAATGCTGCCCCAATCCCTAAATTACGTTGTCCATGCCAAACAAAAACACCAGCAATGAATCTATAGATAGCATTCGGACATAGATGATATCAATGTTGACGGTCCAATCAAAGGCAAGAAGAATTTGAAAGTAATGTGGCGCATTATGACTAACGACTTGAGCTGAGCTTACTATATGTATAATATAGCTAGGAACTAGGAAGCCAGTTGTGATATGGCGAAGATATGAAAGAGAAGACTTTCGAAACTGGGACGTGATTTATTTAAGAAGTAGAATCAATACTTATATGGATGTGGTTTTGTAATCAGGGGAGAACTTCAGCAAAAACTCCAAAATACAATCCTAATATGAACCAAGCCACGTGGAAACGTCAAAGGAGATTGATGCCAGAAGGGTTGAAAGGAATGCATCTTCTACTCAATCAACACAACAACAACAGATAAAATTTAACTCTCAGCAAAACATGACTTCGACGTATTCAAATTCTGAAGATGACCCGGCGGCATCCAGATTATCGAATGCAATGAACGATTGCCATTCGCAAAGTATTAAAAATATCCCTGCACACTCGTACCCATGTCCGATATGGACATACGAATGCGAGGGTGTTCCGGATAATGTGTCAAAAACTTTAAGTAAAGATTTTTTGACATATGCAGAGAAAAAATTCGTACGAATCGGAGCGGTCAGAAATGCATCTCTTCTGAGGCAGAGCGGTCTTAACCAAAGCCTTACGCAGTCCTGTGTTGATTCCTATTGAAAATAACATCTTTTAAGTTGATGCGTGTGTGACAACAAATGGGGTATTTGTATGCATGCTAGGGCTGATCTTTTAAAGGCTCTATCAATGTCTATTCTCCCCAATTCTTCTCGGACTTTCCCAGCTGCCTCCGCAATCATGTGGCTCAAGTCATCCAGTGTTGTTATTTCTGATGAGTAAACAATTCCTGAGACCTTGGATACGCAGACTGGTTCCACCCCGCCGTCTCTAAAAAAATGTCCATACACGCGATCTAACCACTCTAACTGCATGGCTATAGTTTGCGGGGGCGGCATCTTGCTGCTATACAGTGGCTTTGTAATGGTATATTACCTAATAATTCTGGTAATTTGATTCGCAAAAACAGCAAGTGGTGAATCGAATTAAGCTTTGGAGGAAGTCGATAGGATCCGATCAGCTTGGTACCCAATATGTCTGCCCACATACCGGCACTGACCTTATGCTGAATGGCTATGTGTATCATGGAGGGGGGTTGCTTTCTTCCGAGGTATGTACTCGTAATTTGTGAAATTAAAACTTTAATTCCATGGTGAATTTGGACTCATCCATCCATAGACTCCGGCCAATAAAGTTGACTTCCGTTAAGTGTCTTTCCAGAATGTATGATAATTTCAAAACAAATAACACTTCTCGGAGTCCTCGGTTTTTAGCTCATGTATATGATGAGATATATGAATGCCTTCTTAATGTAGAATTCACCAGATGTAAGTCCTGCTTAGATAAAAATGTCTGCTTAGTTGACTAATGCTGGTATCATGTTTTTCTATAAGGACATAACAATCACATATGTATTTATATCAAATACAGAATAATTGAGATATTCCAGGTGTAGTACACATGTTAAATTTAAGTATGAAACTCGATCTCGTTCATATGACCACCACGTGCACGTGAGCACGTGAGCACGTTAGCGGCGATAGATTCTTTGGAGCCAATCTTCCACCACTCTTCCACACATATGTGGAACCACATAGCACTGATGTCAAGTCCACCAAATTATGGCAAAAATTGTCTTCCAACATGACACGATAGCGAACTCCATTGTACCGTACCATGGCGATCATTTTCATTGACAAAGTCATAAAGCCAAAAATGAGCTTCGTCGCTGAAGATGATTTTTCGAAGAAGTTCCGGATTTTCTTCAAACTTTTGCAGAGCCCAATGGGAGAAATTTTGGCGCTTTAAATTGGCTTGTATATTCTATAATATTCTATAATACTTTAATTCTCTAACATCTTCTCCGTTTGTGGAAAAGCCTTTGAAATTAATCGCCGGCTTGTTTTCGCTATGAGAATGCTCGGAGTTTTTTCTCATGACATAAAAAACTTTTGCGGAATGACGGATCTCGTGCAGGGTACCTGTAAAGCAATGATATACAAATTGCAGCAGAGGCCGTCAAAACCATCATTTTTTAATAAGCAGTGATAGAAGAAATAGAAATGAATGAACTTGAAGGACATCCCGCTAAAGCACACAAGGCTGTTCAAGTTGGACAGAGAAAACAGACACTGGGGAATATGCAGCATGGTAGGATGACCACAAAGAGGTCTGAAGAGTTGTACGGAGTCAAACATGCAAATTATATTGGAGACGGATATACAAAAATTTTTAAAACTTTGTTTGACATAAATACCTACGGTGACGATTTTGATGTCCGTAAAGTGAGTGTGTTTTGCTCTCCAAAAACGTCTACTAAACGTGGTATTGAAGCTTATTGCTTATTGCGCTTGGCGTTATTTCACGGCACCGCCATTTTTGTCTCGTTTGAATTTTTTTTTTCGTTTTCTCCAACTTTCTCTGTCTTAACAGCTGCAGAGAGCAATACTCCCCTGGGCTTCGGTATGTAAGGCAGTGCCAGGTTACCAACGAGGATGCTCTTCAGAGTTTCTAGCAGCTGGTTAATACATTTTTTCTTATAGGAGCGTGACTGGTTATATGCCTTCTTTTCCAGGCGATTTGAAGCCATCAAAGAAATCAGCAGTATATTTTACGGCGTCAGCTATCATCTTACTTGATGACACATACCAGATACGGCGCGGCGTGTCGTATTACTCAGGTCACTTTCAGCTTCGGTAATAGTAGCTGGTTCTGAGCCGCTTCGGATTAGGTTGCCAACTAATTCAGTCTCGAGCATAATACAGACAGTCTCTCATTTTAACACAATGTATATTCCATCAGATCTTCTGAGTTATTCGAGTCTGGCTGAATTCTAATTCACAAAAGTCTTTAAAAGTGACACTCTTCAAAATCCGACTAATCTCCAATTAGTCTTACCCTTAGATGATTTGTTTTCTAGTTTTTGGATTATCTTACGTAGTTGCTGCCGAACTGAAGGAGTCTATTCTGGCATTTAGAGATGGTATCTTTCATGTTCTGAACGGCTTCCTCTATTTTTGCTTTCGTTCTGAGTTTAAGCCCAGCATTGACAGACTTAAAGCATGTCGAGTTGGTTGTTCGCGATTCCTTCCTCTTCAACAAGGCCGAGACGTTGAATCCGATTCTGAATTCGATATACCTATGTTCTGCCGTCATTGGCCCAAAAAGTATTCTGAGTACTAACATCGCAGTGAGGTCGGCTACTGCTTTTGGAAACACTGAACCATTGGAAAAATTAATTGATGAGACGACAAAGACGACTTACCATATATCTGTGGGAACTAATCTTTGTTACTAAACTTCCCTACATTTAGATTTTGAGAGTGAATTCGGCTAAATAATCTATTACTCACACTAATTGTTGATGAAGGCAGTCAAAACACTCCAGAGAAAATTGTTGGACGAATATACAGCTGACATATTGAGTAGCAAGGACCTCACACCAAGCCATCAGTTGGAAATTGGCTGTGGATTTAAACTAATATAGTCGATCATGACAGGGGATGACGATATATTTGATATCTTTCCGCTCAAAATACGTAGAAAATAAAATAAAAGCTTTGAGGAGGATAGAATGTCGAATGCAAGAGAGCAGACCCAATGCTGTGGCCAGTGATATGTGGCTACCCTCATAAACAAGCAAGGACCAATGAACATAAAAGAGTAGCTAAACAGCCATAACGCGAAGATCTTTCAAATAGATTAAATGTGTTGTACCCTTTGTTTTAAATGCTATCCAAAAATGATGTCTTTAGTGTGTGCTAAAGGGTTTTCCAATAGGGACTTGACAACTTTGAATTTAATTTGTGAACGCACTCTTTCACTAATTATCAAACTGTCACTGTCAATTTATTCAGTAAGCTCAACATTTTAATCATGGTAAAGTACACGAAAGAGCAACGTCTGCAAATTATAGAAATTTTCTACCGAAATTCGGAGTCGGTAACTGCAACTTTAACAGCGTTAACTCCAATTTTCGGTCGTAATTCTCGCCCTAGTAGACAGGCACTAATAAGTTTAGTATAAAAATTTGAGTATACATATTCGTTGTGTGATATTGCCGTGTCAGTGAGACATCGGGTTGGTCGAAGTGTCGAAAATATCGCTGCCGTTCAGGCGTCCGTAGTAAATGATACAAATCAGTCAATTCCACGGCGTTCTCAAGAATTGGGCATCGCTCAGACCACATTATGGCGTATTTTGCGTAAGGATCTTGGTATACACCCATACTAGATCAAGCTGACTCAAGAATTGAAGCTGATGGACCATTTGAAGCGACGTACGTTCTCCGATTGGGTTCTGGAGAAGATGAATTTCATTGCAAAATTATCTTCAGTGACGAAGCTCATTTTTGGCCCAATGGGTTCGTCAATAAGCAAAATAGGAATTATTGGTCGGGTGAAAATCCACATGTGCTAAATGAATCACCACTTCATCCACAAAAAATATGCATGCCGGCGGCGTTATTGAGCCATATTTTTTCGTCGACGATAACGATCGTCACGTTACTGTGAATGGTCAGCGTTATCGCGCCGTGATCACCGGTTATTTTTCGCCCGAATTGGAAGATATGGACTTGGACGACATGGGGTTTCAACAGGATGATGCCACAAGCCACACAGCATACGCTACAATCGATTTATTGAAGAGTAAGTATGGTGAGCGTGTTGTCTCAAGAAATGGGCCAGTCGATTGGCCGCCCCATTCGTGCGATTTAACGCCGGTTGACTATTTTCTGTGTGGCTACGTTAAGTCATTGGTTTATGCCAACAGGCCGACGACGTTGGAAGAGCTCAGAGCCAACATTGAACGCGAAATAGCGGCCGTTTCGGCCGAAATGTGTGGCCGAGTCGTTGAAAATTGGGTCCAACGAATCGACCGCTGCAAACGTGCCCGCGGTGGCCATATGAACGAAGTCGAGTTCCATTCATAAATAATAAAATATAATAAAGTTTTTGAAATAACTCAAATGGTTTGCGTTTTATTTAAAAAAAAAAGTTGTCAAGTCCTTATTGGAAAATCCTATATATTATCGGCCTAATTATACAGTCCAACTTTTTACCTGAATAAGACATTATTTTCGTCTCAGCTTTGAATTAAAAAATTCTGAAAGTTTTCTACAAATTTGAAAACGTCACAGACATTTGAATATGTAACTGACGTATAGTAAGATCGAAAAACTTTCAGCAAATGATTCAGCGATTCAAATGCATTGTAGTCTAGTGTTTGAATTTATAATATCTAAAGCTACGAAGGTGATAAAAACAAACAAACAATCAAAGTTAGATCAATTATTTGTTTGCTCGATACTATCGTAATTGCAAATATTTGCCCAACAGAGCCACTTCTAGTTAGTGAAAATTGCATTGTCAGAGATTCCAATTATGAGTGCATATCTCCAGAACAGTGTCAAGTACCCTTATCTGGGGCTCTATCATACAATCAAGGTAATCCAAAACATTTCTCCGCCCACATTCACAAAATACATAGATAAAATAATAGACATCCTTTGGACATTATGTCGCCTTATCGAAGTTAACACCTTTGCAGCACTTAGAAGACACGAAGGTAATTACTGTCGCAGTATCTATTGTTCCAAGTGCATGGTTTCACATTCATACATAGTATATATGTACATATGTAGATAGTATCTACGACTACACGTACGTAACTTAATTTTGAAAAGTTCATCTAAGACTACGTACATACTCGTATGTATTAAGACAAGCAGGATCCTTTAGAACAAAGCATTAAAAGTGGTAGTAGCTTGAATCTAGGAATCTTTTCAAATGACATTCCCTGTGCAAGTGTCATATCGCAACATAATTCAGCTTGGCTCTTGCCACATGACTTGGTTCAGCTTTCCTTTGTTCAGTGTGTCTCTGGTTTCTTGTTTCTGTCGCTGTTTATCTATTGTGTAAAATTCTCTGATTTGCTAATATTTTATACCATTCTCAATGTTCAGCCCATCCCAATGTGTAGGTGTATACGAGTAGCTCAGAATTGTATATTGTTGTGTTGCCGCGTGTAATTGGAACAATAATCAACTCATCCCGTGTAGAGTATCGACCTACATACGAATATACAGGAGTAGTAACAGTATGAAAATATTAAAGGACGAGAATCTGTTTTGCAGGCGTTCTCGTATCTATGCGACTACAACTCAAACTTCAAAGCAATTCAAGTATTTTCATTGATCTCCCCGTTGCCTTTATTGATGCTACTAGAAGCGCAGTCGGTTACTGCCTTTGTCAGCATCTCTCTTGAAGTCAGTCCCATATTCGAACCATTCGTCTCATCCCCTTAAAGTCCACCCTTTCGATATCGACTTCCTAAGGGAGCTTGTTATTTTGTAAATATATCACAATAGAGTCGTTGGAGCAGTGGATATTTCAGGGGATACCTACCATATTATGCTTGAACCTTTAGCTATATCTATGGATGTTCTTATTCTGTATATACCTATATATGTTGTGAGTGTATGTGTGTGTGTGAATTCTGTTATAATATGGCAAATGTAGAAAATTTTCCCAGGTGGAGACTGAAGGGGAGAGCACCTACCATTGGGTTTCCTTTGAAATTATAAGACAAACAACAATGATGATGCGGATGACAATGAGAAGAATGATGGCTGCCGATAATGATGATGATGAGGAAGATGACAATGACAACGGCAACAACAACGACATCGACAACAACGTCAAGAACGACAATGATGAGAGGATTCCAATGAACTTATTAGGGACTATGAGTATTTCCTTCTATTGTGCTTCTGTTGCTGCTCATTGATTTGTTGCTCCAGTTACGCTGGGTTACGATAGTTACTAATAATCCTTGTCTACGAGTATGTTATGTGTTTTGATAGCGTATCTCTTGGCTTCAGTTTTTGGGGTGACTTGAAGGTGGTGTAAGACATTGTGTAGAGATAATTTTCCAAGTGGAATAAAATAATTTTTTTTTTGTTTTTGTGCAAACTGCTTACAATTTATTATTGTAATCAATATTTTTATCATTTGAGCTTTTATTAGAGTGAATTTTCCCAGCCCTGAAAATATTGATAGGTCCCAGTTTCCTCCCAACGATCTCGTTCTGAATTTGTTCTACGAAGCTCATTAAAAATGTAATCCTTCAATAGGAAATTGCAAGCTCCTTAGGCCTTGTTTTTCTTTTTTTCTCGCAACATATCAATAAGTTATTGATATTTAAAGTCACAGATGTAAAATACTGTAAAATCTTCTATAATTCGAATAAATTTCTGAATTCGTTAAAATTGACCAAAAAATTGTAAAACCTTTGGAATATAACACTTCCAAGCCTCTCATGGTTTCACATATATTTCATAAACATAAGGACTGTGGAGTAAGCCGGCCACAAGACTTAAACTTGGTCTAACGCGCCAATACTTTAAAAACTATTCCATTCTATGATGGTGGCGAGGAAATGTTTACAATAATGGATGCAACCGTGTACAGCAGAAAACCCGGCCACATACCCCGAAGCGGCTTCGTACCGGGAGAAGATCAGCTAATTTCTCGTGACAAGATCTCAAAAGAGGTAGAGTAGGAGCTACTCTTAGCCCAAGTAGGCCTTGCCAAGTCAAATTAAGTGATGGCTGTTTTGTAAAGAACTAGACTCGCTTTGTGCCTTGACTGAAGAAGTCAAAGCCAAGAGCGTGATAACGACGAATGCACCTAAACAAAGTGCTGAAATGCTGAAATGGACTATTAAAGGAGACAAAAAAATAACAAGGTGAACTGTCATTAAAGCAGGACCTATAAGGGAGAGGTTATCTAAGTCTTGGGCACACATGGATTGCTGTCGCTGGGGCACTTGTTAACGTTGGACAGTGACGGTATCAAGGGCTGTTTGAAAGCCGTTGAAGAGCTGCAATATAGCGTGGTAACATAGAGTTCACCACTTCGAGTAACCTAGTGGCTAATATTGACCGAACGCGGTCAGGCGATTGAATAGATCTTGGGCAGGTCTGTCTTGGCTAAGCCAATATTTGGCTGAATTGAATGGAGTCTAAGATCCACTGTTCTCACGTTCGGAAAGTCAAGGAGCATCGGAGAATCAAGAAGCAGATCGTCCTACGACGATGTATCTGTGACTTTTAAAGTAAAAAAATCTTGGTATTAGGTGTTGATGCAAGAGCCTCCCATACACTACGAATACTTAGCACTAATAACAAGGAGACTTTGAGAATACCACGGATGTCAAACTGGTGGCCAATATAAAGATTTCCGCCACTAAGAAGGCTAAGGTGAACTTGATGCTCTTACTGGTTCTTTTGTACATCCAGTACTTTCGAAGATTATGTTCATGAGTACATAAGGGATTTAGTTAGCGAAAAGTAACCTGCATAGTGATCACTTTGACAAAGATACCATCAGATTGCCACGCGTAAAATCAATTCGACTGTAGGAAAGGCAAGATATAAAAGCACGTTTGAAAAGAAAATCTCTAAAAGAGTCATCTCAGCGCTACTACATGTGCCAAAAGAGACCTTGGTAATATTGAAGGACAATATTTTTAACCAAACGGTCCATGATCTTAGTGCATAGGGATAGTGAATAATCTATTGGAGTTGTAAGTTGCTTTCTTCAAGAGATTAAGACCAAAGATCCCCGTAAAGACCATTTGGATCAAAATAAATCTAGAAAGAGAATATAGAAGATAGTATCGAGCATATGCTTTTATATTCTTCAAAAAGCAGTCAAAGTTAGCAGGGATATAAATTTTATATATCGTTTGGGAGATCCATCATTACATATGGATCAATATTTTGGTTATTAGGATTTAAGAAATATATACATCTATTGATATATACAAGGGTATATACTAATCTATATATCTATACATAGATATAAGAATTTAGAGTAGCTTAGAGTGCCTGTGTGGGGCCAGTAAGTTAGTATAAGATTGTTAAGTAGTTTAAAGCTAGAATTTAAGCATTTTTTTGTTAGTATGTAAGAGTTAATGATTAAGAAAATAAAATGCATTTAAAACTAAAACTAAAATTAAAACTATCAATATTTTGGTGACAGGCCTTAGAGAAGCTCTAACCATACTAAGATCCAATACCACCCCAAAAAGCATTTATTTGTGAATGAAGCACTACTCTTAAATAACGCAAATCTCACATATAATTACAAACTAATGGGCTACGATCCTGGAGCGCATGGCGGTCATATCATCGATCCTAGTAATACGAAAGATGGGAACAGCCAGGTTTTGAAATTTTGGAACAAAAGACCTGAAGGTAGATACAACAGATTACATAGGATGCACTTTAGTCGGCTTATTCCGAAGATTAGTGACATTAAGTTAGTAAAAAAATAGGTTTGCAGTTCCGCCTGGACACGATACGCCCAAAATCCCCCGGCTTTTCACTTTTCAGTGACACCGTACAGTGGTTACAGTGCCACTAGATTATTAAACAGGTAGCTGAAGCTGTGGACAACTTACTGTTCTTAACCTTAACCTAACCTAACCTACTGTTCTTTACAAAAGACACTCACATTTAAAAGATGCAAAGATATCCCGAAAAACTGGAGAGACTCTATATAAGACCGTGATCATTCCAGTTCTGCTTTATAGCTCTGAAGCATGAACGCTATCGAAAGCGGATGAAGATATCCTCAGTCGTTTTGCGAGAAAAACCCTTCGAAAATGATTCGGTCCCGTTTGCGTTGAAGGGCTTTGGATTAGCAGATTCAACTATACGAGATATAAAGCGACATCGACGTAGTCAGAAAACTGTGCTTTAGTCACCTGCGATGGCCAGCAGAGTCTTTGAATCTAACTCAGGGAAAAAACGCAAAAAAAAGACATCACCTTAAGTGGCGCACACAAGCAAAAGGGGACCTTAACCGATTTGGAGTGCGCAACTGGAGGCAGTTAACTAAAGACCGGCCTGACTGGAGAGGCTTGTCAGTTGAGAGGGTCCCCGCCCAATTAAAAGGCTTCGCCCTTTAATGACGTTGTCTAATAATGAACGGGGGCAGAGCAAAGTACTGATCTTATCGTAATCATCTTCAGATTGACGCTACCGAAGGTTGCTACGATTCGATCAGTCACAAGTTGCCGGTCATAGGTCTTGTTGGCGGCTGGACCACCGGTAGTCCCTACCAGGACTTAAATCACGGTACCATGGGAGTCAGGAGCCCCCCGGATCTCGGTCCGGGCCTGAGGTAGGCCCCCTTGTGGGAGCGTCATGGTGGCTGTGGTTTAAACCCAAAATCGCGGGAAGGGTCTTACCTTGGGTTTTCCCTTGGTTTTTCCCTTGGGTTTTCCCTTGGTTTGACCCAATGTAGAGTTGCAATAAGTACTGGGTGCTGCGACCCTAAGAGCAGTAAGAGGTTTTAGGTCGGCCTCGACTCATACCAAGGGTGGAACTTGTGCCGGCAACACAGTTCCGAATTGGTATCTGAAACAGTGAAATGTTGGTGAGCGATGGCAAGGCGTATCCTTGCTCCCATGGATGTATGGGCATCCCGTGGGATGCCTTAGCGGCAGGAGTCCACGTTAATAATAAGAGACGTTCTGTCAGTTGAGAGGCTCACCCCGAACTGTAGCGACACCTAATGAAATGTGTCATTTAGTGACATTCCGAGCTGTTAACTACTGTATCTAATTGTAAATTTGATAAGATAGGGAAAAACCCAGATATTTTTCAATAACTAAGTAGTTTAAACAAAATGTCCTCCTAAAATGGGTTAGCAACTAAATGCTGAGCGGTAATGTGGGGTCACAATTGAATGCCAGAAAATTTGGAAGTTCATCCTCGCAACTATTATAGATATGCATCGACTTTCGTGTAAATTTATCAAAAGTGCTGCATGCAGCTTTTTGATGATCAAAATGAAAAATTAGAAAACTATTATTTTACTTGTTCTACGTGAGGTCAACCGAACCGGGTTTGAGTCATCTTGTACTTTAACAAAAATCCAGCAATCAATCACCACTAGGTCCATTAAATTGTTGACAACCTTTTTTGAGTCAAGTTTTAAGTAAATCGCCTGTAGTTAATTTATTCTCAGGATCCAGTTCTTTTCTATTCGGGATCATGGCCCACACCGCATGGTATAGAAGTTCAATTGACAGATTCATCATCCATCATCTTCTCCTCAACTTGTGATTTCAATTAATTGATAGTAGGGCCATATTTTGAGGATCGATGTCGTCCATTGTTTTGTTCTTAAGAATTGAGGCGAATTTGGTCAATCCGGATAGCACGAGGTCTCTGCACACAAAGTGGTCGAAAGAAAATTAGAGGGGCGCCGAAGTTCGTGGGTTTTGAGTGTTTGCAGGTCACAATGACTAGGGAGGAATGATCACGGCAGGTTATTCCATAAATGAGTTGTGCAGCAAAGAGAAGAATCACAATATTTCAGAGTGCATCCAAAAGTGGGCTCTACTGATGAGGTAAACACATCAAGACGGGAATTAGGGTTAAAGGTCTGAAATGACGCAACGCTACTGTCACTTTCGATAACGCATGAGACATTTTTTCGGTATTCGAGGGTGTCAAATGATTGTTTTAAATCTTATCTGGCAAGTACTTTCCTTATTCAGTAGTGCCTGACCATTGTACTACAACTTAAAGCGGATAAATTCCTTATACATTGTAGCTGCGACCTGCGCCCCGGAATTCCAGACCTTTCGCAGTATTTTTGGCGACAACGAATATGTTTATACATATCCATTCATGGATTATAATAGAGAGCATTTTGGTTTGGGAGCATTAAATCCTACTCTGTTGGTGGTTCCTTAATCATTGCAGTTATATTGTTAACATCATTATTTAATGAATATATAAAAAGCAGTAAGTATTGTGGCGTGCAAAGCCATATATTCGATTAAAAGTAGCAAGAAAAATATTATTGTTGAAAATTTAAAACAGTGTCGGAGACAGAACGGAGCCCTGGGGTACATCAGTATTTACTGTGTAGGTATCAGATTTGAAACAATCTATAATGTTCCGAAAGGTAATTTCTAATGCATCGAAGGAGAGAAAAAGGCGACGTTTCCTCGGTGAGCTACTATATACCATCAAATCACTAGTGAACCTGTTGCTATGAAAGTCTTTGTATTTCAAAATATTTCATGCGTAAGAAGAAGATTCGTTTTTTTAGGGACGTACTGAACAATTACTGTTTTCCAAAGACTCCTAAATTGTAGGATTGTAAACGTTTATGCAGTAGTTTTGCCCCTTCATAAGAAGGGGCGATATCTAGACCAGCGGATTTTTGTATATTTAGATCTTAAAGTACGTTTACTATTAAACGAGTGCGAAAGTGGACTTCCAATTACAGATTCGATGTACGCAAGAGTAGGCAGACGCATGACAAAATCTGTAAGTGTTAAGCTAACTGCTATGTGCGTGTCAAGCAAATTTGCATTTTCCAAAGAGCTGACAATATTGGGATGGAGTATGAAGTAGCATTTTTAAGGTTTTTGCTAACCAAACAAAAGTTTTATTTTGAGGCAATGTAGCAATTTTTGACTCACTTTTTAGTACCACTGGAATTTCATACGCAAGAGATAGGCGTCGCAGTCATTCCCGTATCGTTTGAACTTTTTCAGATGTTCTTTTGTCGGGTAAGTCTTTGGTATTGTAAGACGAAAGCATAGTTCTCTAACGCTGAAAGCATCTTCACAGTTCGAGTTGTACCACGCTTTTTCTTTTGATGCTTTATCCGATGAAGAATAAGGTATCTCCTTACAAAAGAGAAAAGTGTTTGTAATCATATCAGTTGAAATTAATTAAGAAGTCATTAAGTCGAATCCAATTATTCTTCCTGTATTGCCATGTGGCTCTTTTAGGCATGGCTATCAATGTTAGGTATTCGTATGGGGTCATTACGTATCCGGGTCAAGGTGTTTTCCGCATCGAAGATTTCAACACACCGTCCGTAATCGAGGCCACCCAGAATTGTGTATATTGAAATAGCCCGCTATAACAACTTCAGTATAAGGATACAGGGATGCCATTCTTTGTATGGAGCCACCAAACGCATGTGTCGAATTTGGGGCTTCTGTAAATAAAGCAGTAGTCTATAATTTGCAATTTTAATCAGATGGAGTTGATTTCGGGATTGAAACAGAGATCACATTGTTTGCCAAGCTATAATATTTAATGGGACTAGTTCGAATACAGACAATTTAAGACCAGGGTGAAGCGAGAGTTGTGGGTATGATATACCTGGATGTTGACTTATCGATGGTTCGACGAGTAGGATGCTCAGAAGGAAGAGTAAAGCACTCTATAAATTTGCGGAGTACAAATCGAATTTTGAAAACAAAAATTCTACGACAGGCAAGCGCATTTCCATTTCGGTTTGCCAGAATTTTGAACAAAAATGTACTACTCAATCGACATGTAGTTTTGTAATATTGCGATCACTCAAAAATTTAATAAAAGCCATCTTTGCATGCATACGAGTACCTACGTACATATGCGCACCAACAACAATATTAACTTGACATTTGAGCTATTTTTGATACACAAATCGTCAGAGGCGCTGTCTGCAATGAGTGCCGCCCTAAGAAAAATGTTGGGATATTGTACAACGTGAGCTTATTACGACACCTTCCAGCTTGTACAAGCTATTGCCCTGATTTGTTTAATTTTGTGCTCCAATTTGAGCTCTGGAAAAATTAATCTTGCACATCTTAACAACAATATATACCAGGAAGCCAGTAAAGATTCTTAGACGAAAGTGATAGATTTCGAATCTTTATCTGCGAGAAGATCTTCGACTTCGATCTTCGAGAATACGGTTACTAAGAAGGACTTGAGAATCCTATCAAGCAAGATATACGAATACAAGTAGAAGTAGCTAACCCAAAACCTTTCTATCATGATGTGGATATTAAATGAAACTCATGTGTTGCTCAGCAGTGGGGCTAGTCAGATAACTTCAGATGGATTGTAATGAAACCATTTAGGCAGCAGCTTTGAAGCACCCAGGCCTATTGTGGCGACGTTAAAGGTTGTTAATATTGAAAATAAAATTTGTCAAAGGGTCTGACTCCCAGAGATACTTTGACAACGTCCAATGATGTGTCTTCACAAATTGCAGCTTAAAGGTCGCACGAAGTCAAGCGCAAGTGAACTCACTTTGAAATATCTAAAAACCGCATAACTTCCATCTCATTTTAATCAAAAACTTGTTTAAGGACCAAAACAAAGCCCTGACATTACAGTTTATCAGCATAATAACAACGGCCTCATCCTGAATTCCACCCTCTGAGTGAAAAAGAAAAAAAAAATTAAGCCACTTACCATTTTCCGTATCTTTAACAAAATCACCCTGTTGCAATCCTCAATAAACAAAAAAGCACAAAAAACGAAAATAATAATAAATAATTCAACGGTTCGGGTTTAAATGTCACTACGGCATGTCGGACTTAAACAAATCCCCGCGCAATTTAACATCCACACTTTGTTAAGCCCAGGGATGAATAGCGCGGTGGACGGTTTTCTCCTTTTAATTCCTGCCTGGCCAAAATACTCAAAACCTCCGCCAAAAACAATTCAAGGGGGCAGAAGAAGATTTAACATTCGACCCCAAGGAATTTAAGTCCTCGACATTGGTTTGGCATTGTATAAGCAAGTCATAGCATGTCGGCGTTATTTATTATTTCCGCTAAGTTATATTGTGTGGGGTGGCCTTAAAAAATATTCCTTTCATAAATCTGTTATCCTCTCATATGTAACAATAAAAACACAACACCAACAACAACGGAGATAGTAGTATCCACCATTATCCTGATCATCTGGATAGCGTTACTAATTAATTTCCTTAATGGACGGCATCAAGATTAATAGAGAAAGTATGAGCCGTAGTATCTGCTGTAGACTACAAAGCCCTAAGAGCATTTTAAAATGCTCATCCTCATCTCATTTTGATAGAGGTTTCAGTTCGAGCACATCAACATGACGGCCTGTAGACATTTGAATGAAATCTACCCGCTGAACTACCTCCTGTTAGTTCCGATAGTGGATGGTATAAGCAAAACACACGATGGATACCAACCACCATCCACCATTCAGATGTTGGTAGACAGGACTGCAAGGATATACGAGCTCTGATAGAACCATTGGTCATTTGGTAGAATGGTAGAATCACCGTCGATATTGTAACGCAGATAATTTGAAGAGTATCGATCTGATCTGGAGTACTCGTACTCCAACATGGATATGACATATTTTATGAGTCTTCCATTTTAATTAAGACCGTTAGACCTCTGGGAGCGACAGTAGGTAAAGTCAATGATTATGTTTGAACTATTCGATCTATAACCCTCTGTCATAAAATCATTTTTGATCCTTTAGTGTTTTCCTGTTACCTGTTTCAGGTCCATTTTTTCCTCTGTTTCGCTGTTCTTTGTGTGTGTTTTTAGCTTTCAGCATCCAGACTTTGGCTTAGAGATACATGTCGAGTCGATAAAATGTAATTACTCAAATTGTTTGACTGATACCATCGGAAGGGGCATGTGGATGGGGTGACTTTTTAAAGGTAGACTTTCGATCTGAAAACCAAATGTTCGATTTGGAAATGATTGAAGGTCAGGACAAGAGAAAGTTTCATCCATTAGTGTTGGATAATTGTTTAATGGCTGTGGTGGGAGAGCATAATATTGGGTCGGCTTTCAAGAGCTCAGGGATATACGAACATTGAACATACGGGGATATCTAACTTGAATGGATTCCAAAACTGTAATCGATTTGAAAGATTTCTGCTAATGACAAAAGCATGACATTGATACGTTCGAATATCGGCAAGGATACCATTTTCTATCAGGTTATACTATAAATACGGTACAGTAGCCCTTCAGGTAAGTCTTTCGATGTCATTAAGGTGGTCATTAATGTAATGTCATCAATAAGATTTTCATGGGATCAAATTGAGGGTAGTTATTCTGGCTTGGTGGAAGGAATGGAAAGTGACTTTCAGTTGCTCTACATTGGGCTCAGGCTTCTTAAGAATTGTAGGTTTTTCCTCTTGGCATTGGAAGGGGGGTTTGCTACTTACTTTAATTGAATAAGTAGCGGTGAGGTATTTTTCATTATATAAGAAGGTTGTTTGCACTAGAGTAAAACACTGGGAGTAAGTTATGTGATACCGGGCCAGGGACGTTGCTTTGTAGAATACAAATCACTCCTTATCGCATATCATTTAAGGAATCTCCGTTATTCGTGCAGAATTCCCAGGTGATATTTTTATTCAGATAAAGTGATTTTCTTGAAAATATCCGAAGACACATCTTTTCAAGTTTATTCAGGCGATGACGTTTTCTGTACTGATACTAAAACTCGGAACCAAAATGCCGCTTTTAGAGTTTGATAAGATTCTTATATGAAAGACTGAAATCGCAAAATAACTGATTCAAACGTAGACATTGGCCATTGTTCAATATAGAATTGAACGTAGTCTGTCGTGTGGTTCACAGTCAAAAATACGAAAACTTAGGAATGGTGGCATGTGTTCTTTCAGATGTGAATCGATGAAAAATTTCTTCAGTTGGCTCCATTCGTAGATAGTTGCATCTGGTTTTGGTCAGCAACTTTGTTTAGGCCCTTTTATATCGAGGAAAGGAGATCTTCATTTATATGTATGTAGGAAAGTTATAACGATAAGTTCTCTCAACGAAGACGAACAACAAAAATGCATTGCGTCCAAATTTTTCTTTGCTTCTTTGAGAGCTTTACTATCCTCCTTAGCTTGTGGAAGCAGCTATTCGTAATAGTGATTCCTGTGATTTCTGTATCATTCTTAAGACTCACTTCATGTGCGCGAAACTAATTTGAGAATACATCGTCTGCTAAAGATACAAAAAGCCTAGGAAACTGCACTTTAAAACCTGGTGAGAAGAACTGAAGACAAGCTTAACAGGAAAGACCCTTGGCCAGCCAACACAGCGTAGACGAATCACTAGTTGGTTGATTATGAATTGTGACTGGAGCCAAGTTCGAAGAGTAAACAAAATATATCCGCAAGGAAGTGTTCTATATTTACCGCTACAGTATAAGTTAGGAGACTTATTGCTAAACGCTCCTAGTAGCTCTAAAGTCTATGTTCAGGCATAAGAAAATGATGACGCTATACTGTCTGCTAGATCATGTCTAGCTCCTGTAAGGCTCAGGGAACCATAGATGTGATAGAAGATTGGCGCACTGGAAATGGGCATTCAGTCATTCCTATCAAACTGAGTTTATTCTCTTTACAGTGAAGAGGAAGCTGACTGGTCTAACTCAGCTAGTTGAAAAACAAACTTCTCTAGACTAAAAATCGTACGCCGAAAACCTCCAAGGTGATGACGCCTCTGTCAGTGTAAGGGAGCAGAAGGCCGAACTCATTAAGACTTTTTTGGGTTTCAGATAGATTACTAGTTTAACAAGACTAAGGGGAACATTTCTCAGGACCTTAACCTGCGCTAGGAGCTCCCGCCAGACTCCAGATTATCGGAAGATCAAACTAATATTTTCTTCAGAGAAGCTGTTGCTCATTCCTTTTAATGAACTTGAAGAACATTTCTAGCCTTCCTAGTAATAATATAAATTGATCTGTATTCTCTTTCCTTATATGCGCGAACACCTTCACAGAGGAGAAATATGTCGACATTAAAGTTAGGTTCTACGAATTCTTGGAAAGGCTCTGCAGTGGCTATGATATTAAAATTGTCCTCGGCGATTTTAATGCAAAGCCAGGAAGGGAGGGCACCTTTGGTAGTACTGTTGGAAAGAATAGCCTACACGAAACGGATTCAGGCTAATCGACTTTGCGATGACGCGAAACATTGTCGTAGCTAGCACGTGGTTCTTGTATATCAATATTCATAAACGAACTTGAAGATCTCCTGATCAATCAACTGTCAACCAAATTGATCAGAGGGGCCAACATCGACTCGGACCATTACCTTGTTGTGTCCAAAGTACGGTTGCGGATATCCCGAACATACCAAACGAAAGCTAATATTGTAAGAAAGTTTGACTTCAGATGTCGGCAATCGCCAGAGATCGCCAAATCGCTTAAACTCTCAATGGGTCCTATGCCCCAGCATCAAGTATCGACAACCAGTTGCAACATTGCCAAAAATCATCTTCGATGCCGCCACTTATGTGGTGGGTTTCAGTCGGTTAACACAGCTTAAGCGCTGGTTTGATGAAGAGTGCCGGAAAGCTCATGCAGCTTTGGAGGATGCATACAATGAGTTGCTGCATAGAAGAACTAGAGCTGCTCAGGAGTTCTACGAGCAGAAGAGGAATGTCGAACATCGGCTTCTCAGGAGGGAGAAGCATGAGAAGCGCACGGTCGAGGAAATGGAGAGATGCTCCTAGAGGAATGAGATTCGGAAGTTTTATCAAAAGGCCAAGGACGCAAACCCCGAACCGAAGACTTTAGAGGCGAACAAGCGTACTCGTACATAGTATTATTAAAGTCGCAGCCGTTGCTGATGATTTGGAAAGAGCATTTCCGTAGACAGTATAACGCCAACGTCTAACCAAATACCAACAATTCCATCTACTCGACCAGGATGAAGTGAAGATGGCCACATCTAAGCTTCAGTCCAAGAAAAAGATACTGGAGCGGACGGCCTGACTCCCGAAGTTTTCAAATCGCGACGGGTGATGACTCGATAAGGAGCATACACCAACTCATTCGTAAAATATGGTCGGATGAAAATTTCACCGATGAATGGAACCTCATCATCGTTTGCCCGACCCTCAAGAAAATAGATCCTCTGAACTGCGCCGACTACCGACGCATTAGTCTTCCTAATGTCTAGTTTTTATGTGCAGGATGACGATGGAGAATATATGCTGATCCATTAAGGTTGGTAAAGAACCTTTAATGTTAAAAAATGATTTAAAAAAGGCGATGAGTTGTTATGAGATTTCTTGAACTTCATTCTTGAGAATGATAGGCACAATCTTTCAAAAGCTCGTCCAATTACTCGCATACGCCGTTGATATTGACATAATCGAAAGAAGGCAGTCTGATGTCGGTGGCGCTTTGGAAGCGCTAAAGATGGGTTTAATGGTCAATGAGGGCAAGACCAACTATATGCTGTCAACAAGGAAGGACACTCAACACCGACGTCTTAGACAGCACGTCGCATGCAACAGATATAACTATGAGGTAGTTAAAGCTTTTAAGCGCTGCTTCTTTTGGCTTAGAAGGCAATTGACTAGCAAAGCCCTCTCTCTCGAACAACAAAAATGACCTTAAGTAAGACCCTAATAATCTGAGTCCCTTTCTATGGCGGGACTTTATCAAAAATAGATGAGGGTGCTCTTTTTTTTTTTTTTTTTGTAATTTACGCGCGCCTAAGGGGTTAGATACCCTTTTACTGTTGCCAGGGCGCGGGCGGAAAGGAAAATTGTTTTGTAGTGTTTTGAAACTCAGGTGTGTTTGGTTTCGATATTCGCTCTCCAGGGGTGGGAGTCCGAATAGGACGGATAGTTTTTTCTTCACTCTGAGTGATTCGAGGTATAATTCACAGTATTTTTTGTCTGTGCTTGAAACTCTACAACAGCCAAATCTACGTGTCAGTGTTATGCTTTCACACGCAGAATTTTTCTGTTCAGTTTTCAGTTTTCAATGCATTTTATTTTCTTACTAATTAACTCTTACATACTAACAAAAAATGCTTAAATGCTAGCTTACAATTACTTAACAGTCTTATACTAACTTACTGGCCCCACACAGGCACTCTAAGCTACTCTAAATACTTATATCTATGTCTTTCGACTTTACTTACATTTTATTTAGAATTATTTATATTTTTCTGTCTGAGTTCCAATTACACAAATGAAAAACTGACTTGCCATGGGCAGGATTCGAACCTGGACCCTCCGAGCTCTTGGCTGCTTTGAGAGGAAAATTCTTCGGATGATTTTCGGTCCCGTGTACATAGACGGTGACTGAATAAGGAGATATTAAGACGAACTGTACGGGTTGTATATCGACATCTACTTAGCCGGAAGAGTGAAGGCCCAATGACTGAGATGGGTGGGTTATGAAGAGCGGATGGACCTCAATGCTCAAGTCCGAAAAGTTCTCGAATACGTCCCCGAAGGACAGTTAGAGGTAGAGAACACAGTAGAGGAAGACTGCGGCTCAAATGGCACGCGAAAGTGGAAGGGAGCCTCAACCAACTTTGCGTGCGAAACTGGAGCCAGCTAGCTAAAGATCGAGCTGGGTGGAGACGCTTGTTGGTTGGAGCCAAGGTCCACTCCTGACTGCAGACCCACGTTAAGTAAGCACGTAAGCCCTGATTCCTATAGCTTAAGATATTTTGCCCAGGTGCTCCTCTAATTGTGAAATGGGTTCCACATAACTTCTGATTCTGTAATCATATACATATCCAATGGGATATAATTAAAATTAAATTACCCAACGTGCTTTCTGAATGTCTACTATATATTAAGTTGTTTGGCAGCAGCTAGCCCATTAAGCACTCCTCCATTCCATATAGTTTTCACTGATTCACACATTGGAACCATGGTGATATGATACATTTAAACAGTTTACGTCTTGTGTTTCTCTCTTAAATTGACTCGCGTGAGTGATGGGCGACATAATTCGTGGGTCATGCAACTTGAAACTGTCTTTAAAAAAGGTCCAATCCACCCCATTTTATCACGACATTTTAACTCAGTTCAACCCCACTTCGATAACATCGTGTCCGAGTTTACAATCTATGGTATCTGGTATTTTAGAACTTTATTTGAGGTTCAGCCAGATTTAAGTGTTTAACTGAATATTCTAACTAAAGTTTGGTGTACGTCTATCGCTACTTTGCTAATTTTATCTATCCAGTATGCACTGCAGTGATAATACGCTATTGGTGAGTTATAAACCTACATCTATCTTATTTGTCAAAGCATGTACTAACTCTCTTATCTTATCTTTTGTCTAACGTTTCAAGTAGGTATTAGGTAAGCTAAAGACAGCTTATATGAAGGTTCTTTCTCGATTCGCATATGAACGTCACTTCAAGGTAAATCGTTTTGAGATGGTCGGAAACTTCAAAGACAAAAGATATTAGACTTGTAGGTTAAGTGAAAGAGTTCAAAGTAGTACTTGGAAATTTGACTTGAATATGCAAATAATATTTAGTTTTTAGAAGGTAAGGGGAAGAAGCGTTTAGTGAAAAACCAGAAAATTTGTATTTCTATATGTATGCAATTAAAAAGAAATTATAATTAGATCTTGTCTACTCTGTTCGAATATTTCGAAGCCCGAGAAAAACTAGGGACAGGCTAGACCAGATTAAAGTGGCTGGTTGATTATCCTCTAAGCCTTTTAAGACTTTTAGTCATAAGCACCGAAATATGCTGCGGTTCTCAAATCGTTTTTGGAAATAATAAGATAGTAATAAATATTATTTTTGAACTGCTGGAGAAGTTGGAATGGAAGAAATTATGGTGGCTGATGTAGATTAATTTTAATTTCATTTTATATTCATTTTTATTGTTCATCATTCATTAATACTTAATAGCTGGGCAAAAAAACAACATAAAAATTACCTTACCTAGTTAAACCTAACACTTAGTCTATGTCTTTTGACGTAAGTGAACAGGGAAATATATTTATTTCATTATATTATTACTTACTTGCATAAGATTCGCTACAGTTAGGGGAGGACCTGGGCCTCAACCAACAAGCGTTTACGAAAAGGGGCTTAAACTTAGAATAAGTAAGTATACACACATACAAAGTATAAAGCAATACCTTCTGCCGAAGAACCAAAATGTGTTACAAAGGTGTTTAAGTTTATTTTCGTATTTCTTCCGTTTCGTGCCTTCGTTTTCAAAGATTTTCAAACCACTCTTAGATTTGATGCGCAAAGAAGTTAGATATGAGTTTACATGAGAATATGTCAAGGTATTCAGACACCTCCGTCATAAGTAAGTGTCAGCGCCGGTTTTAGCAGTCTGTAACCCAGATTGGAGTAGCACTGCAATGACTGCAGTAATGGGCTTGGCGCAGGACTAGTGCAATATCAAGATGATGGAAAGTTTCACCCAGTCGGGTATCTTTCTAAGACTACTTCTGCAGTTGAGTGTTAGGTTGAAAATGCTGGCTATCATTTACTCATTGCGACAGTTTCGAGTATACCTAGAAGGTATATCATTTAAGGTTATCACCGACTGAAACTTATTAATGCTTACATTGGGCAAAAAATTGGTTAATCCTGGAATTAACAGATGGGCATTAGAACTTGAAAATTTGGACTGATGAGACGAAAGTTAATTTATTGAAATCAGATCGTTGCAGTGTAGAAGTGCGTAGACAGCCCAATACGGCATATTACAATAATTACTCCATCAAGACAATGAAACATGGTAGGTATGTTTTTTTCCTACCAGGGTGTAGGTCTAATTCATATCAATGAGGGCAATATGACGGCAGTATCCTACATGGACATATTAAATACCATGCTACTCTATGCGGAGGTTAATATGCCTCTTCGATGGGTGTTCCAACAGTGTATTGATTCTAAACACTCATCAACGCAGGAAAATGTTTTAAGCTGGCCTTCTCAATCGCCATACTTAAACCCAATTGAGAACCCGTGGCAAGAGGTCAAAGTGACATTAAGGGTCGTAAAAGCGTCCAAAACTCTTCTGGAGCCGTCTTTTCTTTGGCTATCTTGTCGTGGCAGGAAGGCCTAAGAGCCAAAAATCCCTAGATTCTGAAGGAAACCCAGGTGAGACATCGAACTAAGCGCCAAAGACGTCCAAACTAAACGTAAAATAGTTGAAAATATGTAGGTGACCCCAAAGGATTAAACTCTAGGTGGTACTCGCAATAGCGACAATCCACCCGTGGTCTTACTGATTGCGACCGAGGCAGGGATTCTGCAACTGACATGCTTCCGTTTCATAAAGCTGACCCAGGAGTTGCTGGATCACTTGAATCCGATGACTTCTGCTGCTCTTTCTACGACATACTCTGCAGATTGATGGAGAGAGGCCCTGCCTGTTAATTAGAATTCAATCAGAATAGACTACTGGTTGGTTAGACTGATGTTTTTGATGGTTTGTTTCGGGAAACCGAAAAGGTGGAATGGGTTCCGTGTGAGGTGCACTCTGAAGGATTACCAAGTTACAAAGAAAGCGGAGACGTGGGGCAAATGCACGGCGCAAAGAGAGGGCAAGTACTGTCGAGGTGTGAGTGCTAAAGTCTCACTCCCCGGCAGTGATGGAGAAGAGAAACAGGTCGGTGGAAATGATCCCACTAAATCCGACCAACCTCTCGGATTTGAAACTGCGCCCTCTTCTTTTATCCCTAACAGGGCCATGAGAACCAAATTTTCCGGCACTCTCTCTATCGATGGACCTCTCCGCGCACGATGCCCAGATGAAACCATTGCTGCAATAAACAAAGGCTGCAGTTTCAGTGAACGGAGATTACATGGAGGGGTCAAACCTAATTCGATCTGCGGATTACACCAGTGCTACATCCAGCAATGGTCATAGTTCTGGTCGACGGACGTGGG
This sequence comes from Volucella bombylans, assembly GCA_949129095.1. Lineage (NCBI taxonomy): Eukaryota > Metazoa > Arthropoda > Insecta > Diptera > Syrphidae > Volucella > Volucella bombylans. Next base: position 106,137,691 of record OX422144.1, on the reverse strand, counting down.
CTAATGCAGTGAAATACCTGCTGGTGGTAGTGGCTTTCTTAACGCACAAGATCCGGCTGAAACCGGTGCTACCACCAGCACAAATTGCAGTTCTAGTGGATTGAAATTGGACGTCAATGGAAAAGCAACCTCCAAAAAAATCCAGAAACCCCAAATGGGATAAAACCGGCGCACCAATAAGGATGTCGCAATCTCATCACTGGCACTACGAATTGGAAATGTAGTCTGATGGACGTTGAGTGCAAATACGCTGTCGATCAACTGTGGGAGCCAGCTAAATCAGAGAGCTACGATATGGAAAACGGATCTCTTGCTCCACGCAGCAAACATTCGAATGGCTTAACAAGTTATAGTTGCTGCAGACATAAGCTACGAAACGAACGGGGAATGAAACAAATTCGTCCTTGCGTCTGCTTATTTTCTCGATGATTTGTTATTATAACCACAACGGAAGGAGGTAGCCGAACTCATTGAATACTGTGAGTATCAAATGTAACTGGATTTCATACTATCGTCTGACATGGTTGTGGACAATGTTGGCCCTCATCCAACTTTTGTTACTTTCTTACGGGAGAAAGACAGCACGTAATTGACTTAACGTTATCCAACAGGTACGCTAAGGAGATTAACTCCTGGAAAGTACTACCGGAGATTTCCATCTCAGACTATAGGTACATCGAATTCAGAATCGGATGCGTGGTCTCGAATTTTATGAAGAGAATCCGCAGCAAACGAACTGGACATGATTTATGGAGAAGCTCGGCAAGTTCAACAGTGCTCCTCCTAGACTCAAGACAAAATAAAAGCTAGAGGAAGCTGTTATGAGCCTGAACGGTACTCTCACCAACTGTTTTGAACTGACATGTTCAGGTAGAAAGCGACCAGAAAGCTTCTCAACTGGTCACTTCAGATTAATTTGGAGGTAGACTGGAATCTGTACAGATCGAAGCAAAAAGCTAATTCGGATTTCGAAGATTTTCTCTTACAAAGAGGAAGAGAAAATCGAAACTGTCGGTGAAACTAATAGGCTGATCAAAGTCCACAGAGTGGACTCCGTCTCATACTTGAGGCTCACTTCCCAGGTAACCTAATTCGAGCCATTTCACACCCAGGCGAATAACATAACAAGCTGGCATATCTCTTCGATTCTGGTGACGGATGAGGCCACTAACGGCTTCAAGTCGCATGGCGCCGATGTAATATACCAGCTGCTGTATCAATCAAATTTATTAAAGGAAACTTTCGATTACCGCATAGTTTTGCGTAACAGGCCATTTAATTGTTATCCAGGATAATGTAATTTTACTCATTTGGCTTTTTCCTGTTTGGATATCTATGTGGAGTCGCTAGTCCAAGTAAATAAACGACAGACAATGGACGCTTTGAAAGCCAACATCCGCCGTATTATTGGTGATATAAGGGCCTAAAAGTGATCGAAAATTATACCAAATTCCGCTTTATTCACCCTTTTGATCGGGTGACAAGGAGGAACGCTGACTGTTCCCAAGGTATAGGTAATGTACTCCATAGGTATTTCTAATGTCAAAAGGAAGAGTTCTCACGCGTTTTCAACGGATTGTGTGTTTTCACAGCCCAATATCAGACATTCTTTGCAAAAATGTGAACAACTGCTCACATTTGCTGATGTCACTGACAATATGGAAGAAATCATACATGAAATGGAATCCTACACCAACGGTTTGAAACAGTGCCAAAAGTAAAGCAACATCTGGCCGATGTTCTAAATTCAGACCACCATCTGACAGCGCAGTCTCTACTGTGAAGTCGATTTATCCCATTTTAGGAACAATTACAATAGATATGATAGGTCTCCACAAAACAATTACTTTTAAAATACTGCAGAAGCACAAATTTCTAAAAAAGTTGATAAAAATCATACGATTGCTTCAGCATAAAAGTTCTCATTCTTTTAATTGACCTGGAATTTGGAGAAGAAAATATGACAACAAACTCTATTTCCTTTCCGCCAAGACTGACTTTATGCGAACCAAGATAGATATGCGAACAAATGAATGTCAATACTCCGGTGCGAAGAGTTTTCGAATTTTAACTGGAGAGACAACAAGGTGTGAAAATGTCGTATCTCAAGTGACATATTAAAGTAAATAGAAAATCAAGCCACTCTATGTGATTAAGATCGGAGTAGATATGTAGAACAAGCTCTTAGTTTAAATCCAGGTTAACGTGATACCATACGAATACGACATATCCGTTGGCATTTCCGTATACTAACATCTATAGATCTTGTGAATGCAATGTATGATATTGTACACAATGTTAATTGTTGGCGGATAATAGGGCGAAGCTTTTCAGAAGCGACACTACATGGAATGAGTACTACGAATGTAAGAAACAATTCAAGTACTTAGTTAGAAAGTCAAAAATGGCTTCATGGCAGAAGTACTGCGAATCTATAGCGGTGACAGACGAGGTTTCGAGGTTATGCAAAATGCTTTCAAAGGAAGCGAGCGTTCCTAGCTACCTCAGGACAAGTGACAGAACCTAGGCTGTAAGTAGCCAAGAGGTTCCGGCAGCACTAGTGGTAACCCACTTTCCGAGATCCACAGTATCAGACAACCCTGGTATTCTACAGTACACTGAGAACATTGATCTCTCTCTCCCTCTCTCTGAAGAGGAAATAGGTGTTCTTATTAATAGGAAAAAATTGCGGTGTGCAACTGTCCTTTAAGATGTGCAACCGTACACCCATCAGGGTTGTGTCATATCAATAATAAATAAAAAAAAACAAAAAACTGAATTGGAATCCTAACGTAGCGAAAAAAACGGCATATAATGTTCTTTTTATCTGCAAAAGAACAGTAGGACAAATTTGGGGGTTAAAATCTGCTTTGGTGTACTGTCTGAATGCGGTGGTGGTAAGACCCATAATTTCATACGGTGCACGAGTATAGTAGAAAGCAACAAACAAGAAAACGGCTTACGGAAAATTAGCGGCAGTTCAAAGGACGGCTTCCATAGCCATTACAGGTTCGCTCCGTACTACCCCCATGGCAGCATTGGACACCTTTTTACACCTAACATCAATTGATTTACAGATCAAAAGACTTGCTGGCAACAGTGCGATAAGGCTCACTAATCTGGGTTACTTCAAGAGCAGTAAATGGAATTCGGAAATGGCACGGTCCTAACGGAGCTACTGCCAGGCAATCCAATTCTAACGGATGAAATTCCTTCCCTGGTCGACTTCGACATCCCGTACGATATAATTTATCCGGAGAGGGAGGACTGGGAAAAGATAATCAGGTCAAATGAAATTGCAATTTTCACAGATGTCTCAAAAACAGGAGAAGTAACAGATTGTGGTATTTTCTCAGAAGACCCAGAACCAAAAGTGTCTATAAGACTATCGGACGCAAGCAGTGTCTTCCAATCAGAGGTTATGGCTGTCCTCTTAGCGGCTGAGCTAATGCAGATGGGATCGGTATCCGACAGAGATATCGCTATCTACATCGATAGCCAGGTCGCACTCAAGGCAATGGAATCAATCAACGTCAAGTCTGATACAATCTGTCGCACAGTGCTTAAGGCACTATGCAGTCAGAACCGGGTAAGACTGTGCTGGTTGCCAGGACACTTCGGTATTAAAGGAAATGAACAAGCGGACGAGATTACAAGAAAATGAGGGCTACTCGACAATAGTGAGGTTGCCAACATCAAACCACTCCTTTGCATAGTGAGGGGCACTATCGAGGCAAAAATTACTGGTTCCACAGCGATGGGCCCGTTTGGTGCCTGGTGTCTGTGCGAAGGCATATCCATCACACCAATGTTTAACCTAACCGAACCTAATCCAACTGTTGGCGGAAGCTCAGGTCTGGAATTTAGCGCCACCTAAATTTTTAAAATGTGGTCGGGTATCATAGCGAAATTAACGTAGGTCATAGGTCATTTTAAGCTCAGTAATTCGATTGTCGAGTCAGTTTTTGGAATCAAATCTTTTGAAATCAATTACAAAATCATTTCACATCTAATCTTATAATAATTGAAGAATCAGTGATGCAAATTTATAACGCAGAACGCTTTCAAAATGGTTTCAATAAATTCTAAAATGAACCAAAACAAAATCTTGTATCCGAAATCATGAATTGCGATTCCAATAAATAAAGTTATATTAAGTTTTTCTGCTCAAGAAATGACTAACTTGTACACTTAATCAAATCGGCTAGATATGTGTGGTACATCCACATATGTATATATGTACTAAGATGTATCTTTTCTGGGTAAATTTACGCTCAAGAAAATAAAATTCGAAAAACACCAATAAATCCATCTATACACTGAGGATTAAAGAGTTCAAAATCACCATTCACACGGTAAAATCACGCACTCAAGGATAAAATTAAAAAAAAACAAAATTTTCTTAATATTTATAATACTCGTATCATACAAAATTTACTAATTGAAAAAAAATGAAAGTACACTTACATAGGAACGGCGGCGGCGGTAGCAGTCAGTACAGACAATGGCGGTGACGAATTCATTGCACTTAATCCAAATCCACTGACTGAACTTATTACACCACCCACACTGGTGATTTGTTCTTGTATTCTTTGTTGTTGTTCTTGTAGTTGTTGCAATTGTTGTTGTTGCTGCTGCAGATGTTGCTGCTGTTGTAGTAACTGTTGTTGTTGAAGTGTTGTTGTCTGTTGTATCTGTGGCTGCTGCGATTGTAGTTTATGTGGTGTTTGTTCCCGCAAATAAGGATGTGGACGACTTTTTAAATTTTTCATTGATGTTGTATCTAATACATTATTGGTGGCGGTATTCGAACTCATTAAGGGTAGATTATTCGTATTAGCAACAGGTGGTATAGCTGCGACTACACCAGCACTCAAGATTCCCGTAAAATTATCCGCAATATCAAACGATTTCAACATTATTACGAGTGCTCGTGCAAGTGTACATACATATATTTGAATAGATCTCTGCAAACGTTCTGTTCACCTTATCACACGTTGGATTAATTTCAATTTTTTTATATTCTTTTATATTATTTGTTTTCTCTATAAAACACTATAAAAGAGAAGATAAGAAACATCGGTAGTATACACAAGAGCTTAAGGTTGTAGATACAATGAGACAAGGCAGAAAAACGGGACGCTTTTGTCGTCGGTGCAGTTAATTGTAAATGTACGAGTATGAGGGAGGAATGGGTTTGGTGGGTTCACTTTATTACTGAGACGCACTTTTAATTAAGTAAATTGGTACGTTGTTATGATTTTTTTTTTTATTGAAGAGATAAAACCCCTCACAAAACTAATAACTTCAATCAATTTGATAAATATGCACACTCCACTATAGATACACCAAATCTAAACGTGCGTCGTAAAAGTTCTGACAAGCAATGCGAAGAGTGGAAACTAAAGTTTATCAATTTGACAGGCAGAATGTGTTCAATAAGCCGAGAAAAAGGGGATTGAACTGACACTGTCTGTTCTATAGGAAAACTCTCCCTTATAAGGTGGGGATATTTAGAAAATCAACTGAGAAGGAAATGATGTGCTTCCTACAGTCTACGAGTACAAACAAGAGTATCTAGTACTACTACTGGGGGAGAGCTTTTGATACAAGATGATGTGTTTTATCTCCACGCGGTTGGCTTAACTTGTATCTTCAGGGGTAAAGATACAAGAAAACGAGTTAATTTCCAATAAGGGATATCTTACATACATATAACCAAAGACAATGTCTGTTTACAGTCCTCTTCGGAGAAATGCTTGTTGTTTGCTTGTTCTATAGTTTTAAGGTACCCCTATCGTGATTGGTTTTGCTTGGGCTTCCAGGTATCTACTTATCGCATTTATCTTTGTATTTTTGGTACACTTTACAATTATATACCTCACTAAACACTCGAGCGTAAAGTCTAGCTGACAATCTTTGTATCTTTACCATGAAGATACAATTTTTAACACTTTTTATTGTTTATTTCCTATTTAAAGGGTTTATTGGGATCGATTTACTAACTTTTTTGGATAGGGAAATTCAACAAGAAAAAACGATCAGAAATGACTTGTGATTCTTTTTATGAGAAGAAATAACCATAACACTGATTCACCGAAAGATATCTAAACTGACTGATATTTGAGTGACAAAAAATGTTTTCCTGCCTTTCGCCCGTAGTACTCGTACTGGTCGTGGTCTAGTTCAATGGTTAAATGTATTAAAATTACTAAATAAATTGCTGATAAGAAATTATCTTTTCTTATCTCATTCCCTCTCTCTTTATCGTTCATATATATAAATTTATGTACATTTTAACACTACAACCACAGTCGAAAGGAATAAAGTAAATTTTGTTATCTACCCACGTAGGTAGTGTGACAAACGGAAAAATATCATCACACACCGGTCGGTATAGGAAGAAATTTCCCCTCTCTTAATGCTTTTCGGAAAAAAAAAATTATTTTCTTAATTTTTTTTTTTTTTTTTTTGAGACAAATAATTGATAAGATAAATGAAATGAAAATATTCGTAGGAAACATGACAAAGAGAGGCAGAATGGTGGAGTACCTGTTCATATGTCATGGTCCCGTGACATCATGATGTGGGACCTTATCCATTAGACAAACTTTAGTTCATACAAGTTGAATATGAGCAGTAGATACTACTCGTATGTTATTAAATTTTTTTTTTCATTAAAGAATGTTTTTAGAAAAAAAAAAGTTTATCAAAGTGATTTAGGTTTATCATTGCGATTACACTTGTTTGTTACCGATAAGGTGGTTAGGTTTTAAAAAATAATATAATACAATACATCAAATAAAATTGTAATAAAATTTCTATGAACATAAATTTTGAAAATTCGGGTTTCAAAATAAAATGGTCAGCTCTAGTTTTCCTTTCTCTGTGTTGTTCGCTTTTTGTTTGTTCTTTCGGACAAATCAATTTATTTATATTGTTGTGAAATATTTACTAAGAAGGATATGTACAAATTGTAAAGATAAATATTAGGTTCAACCCAGAAAATACCGTCATAACTCAAAAATCGTCATTCCAGAGAAAGCGTTATTAAATATTGAAATTGTCTTACTTTATAACCATTTTATCTTATGGCAGATTTTGTATCTTTTCCTTGGTAGAACTAACTATCAAGTATTGTTATTTTTAAGGTTATTTGAGTTTTATTTTTCTGACGGTAAGGCTTACCAAAAATAACAAACCAGTTAACATTTTTACTTGTGACCTTATTGACATTAACTTTGATTTAGGAGTCAATTTGTAAGTTACAGATATGATGTTCTTCCAGAATAAAGTTTGATAAAAATGTACATATTTCAACTGCATCACTAGGTCATATTTGTAAATTTTTGAGTTATGACGTTGTTCTTTTTAATGAGCGATATTATGAATCATAATGATTCGATAACATGTAATAAAATCAGAAAAAAACTCTAATTTTCCATGGCTACTACGATGATTTGTACATTTAAGTTCCAAGCTGATAAGTATCTCTTCTTAGGTAACCCTTTATAAGTTGTTTTCTTAAGACCTGTTAGATTTTAAATTGAAATAAAACACGCACAAGTTGAGCATACTAGTAATTTTTTTTTAATCGATAGATAATATGACCACCTCAGAACTGCATCCTGGAGCTCCAATTTGCGGCCACTTTTTCGAGCATTTGAGGCCGTATCACACGATAATAGCTTCCAAATCTGAAATCGTTGTTTTCAGGCCACAGGTCCATTTTTGGAGATAATGTTTTAGTCAAACACTTCCTTCAATATCTCGATTGATTCGCTAGCAGAATTGCGTGTGTCAAAATCCTGTTGAAACCAAATGTCACGCACTCCCAGAAACAAAAAAATTGCTGATAATTGCTCTGTACCCGACGGCCTTATGATGTTGCCAGCCCGTTAACCTCGCCATTTTTCTGGGCGCATCGGTAGCTGGTGGATCACATAAAATGAATCGTTGACTCCTATAAAGCAGACATAACCGGCATCAAAACAGGGCGATTGGATAGATAGGACCAGAAGAGCATGGAAAACCGTCATATCTACTACAGAGACTGCTCCAAACAACCGGCGTGACAGGGACAGCAGTCACAGCACTTATGAATAACGACTATGATTCGTATTAAGGCTACTTTCACCATATAAACACTCACGATCTGACGAAAAAGAAGCTGGACCTTACTAAAAATTGCTTATACGAAACTTTCGAGAACACCTATTTACGAGCAATGTCCAAAAAATAACGAAACTAGTGCTAAGCTAGGCAACGTTGGCTACTACTACCAAAGATGTTAGTACACTCAGAAAGTATAGCCTCTACGCCATTATTTCCGGAAACGAACACATTTTTATTGATTTTGCGGCTAGACAATAAAGGTATCTGGCTGGCACTCCTCCAGTGTTCTGAATGTCCAAATGTTTCGAGCAGCTAACATCGACTCGGACCATTATTCAACGTCAAACAACTACAATCGCAAAAGACCCCCAAGACCGTGCCCGATAGAGTCTCCTTAACCTCTGGAGTAGTTCAATACTGCCAGAATCAAACGTAGAAGACGAAGCCGTTGGGCCTAAACCTGACGGAAAAAAGAACTACCTGGTGAAATGAAGAATGTAGACATTCAAGTCCAGAATAACAGTGGAAGTACAGATTGGCCCAGCAGGAAAGAATGAGAGGCGCTTTCGAGCTCTACGAGCAGAAAAGAAGGGATGCTTAATTGCTCCTCAGAAAAAACCAGCAAAGGGTAAGGGAAGCACTCGATCGAGGCTTTAGAGAGGTGCGTTCAGGCAAAATATAGTTCAGAAGTTTTACCAAAAAATAAAACAAAAATTGCAAAGCTGTAAAGTCAAAATAGAAATCTGCAAGGATGGAGAAAGAAACCACATAGTAGAACCACAGTCGGGGCTGAGAATCTGGAAAAATTATTTCTACAGACTGTTAAACAGTGATAATCTCATCTGGCAAAAGACGGCGGTAGCTGGAGAGGCAAGTTAGCAAAGGCCCTGGTCCTACCCGAACTGTAGAGCCATTTCAGCAAGTTATAAATTGTCTCAGTCTCCCTTATAGGGATGTTGTAGGGATCAAAAAGAGGTCGAAACTACTTTGTCTCTGATACTGCACTCTTCATCAGAATAAAACATATCTTCGTGATTTAGTCTTTCAGAGATCTCATCATCACATGAATTTAGTCGATAGCACTTTCTCATGATCTTCAGGTCTTCACATTAGGTATCAGAACAATTGAAATCCCGTAGCATTGGAAAGGGCCATCTCTGGAATGAATAAACTTGCTTGTTGTTGGCCAACACCTTAATGTTAGTCTCTAAAATATATATACTATAAGAAATACTGATAACTTCAAGAGCACACAGTTTTGGAGAAAAAAAAACGACTTTTCAAAGACTTAACGATTTTTATATGAAAAATAAAAATATAAAATATAAAAAATCGTTCACCAACCACACCACTGTAATCAGTTTCATCGTTTTCAAAGCAATCTCGCCCGCCAAATTCAAAAAACTTAATTACGATCCAATTTATTTGCATTTTTAAACACAACATGTGTGCCCTTGGGCCTAAAGTCCTTCCGTTTAGATCTTCACTTCTAGATATCTCTTCATGAGTATGGATAAGCAAAAACAATGACCCACAAATTGTGATGAAAATTTAATTACATTTTATAAAATTGCTCACTAATGCACATTTATCACTATTCCTTTGCTTCTGCAAGGTTTCAATGAAACACATCTTTGTACCATCACCGTTTTGATTTTGTTTTTTTTTTTCACAAGCGCGTTTTTATAAAGGTTGACAATAAGCAATTATTGTCAGCGGATGTCTTCCGTTCGATATTGATAATAAATATAAACTAAAGTCGAACTAGACAGTGTTGTCCTTACAGAGTGTCCTATCCACCTGTGTTCTTCTATTCAGTAGAGCAACAAACACTCCAACCTACCTAAAAGTGGGCCACTAGTATACCTTATACGAATACTCGATGTCCTCCATCCTACCGACTTTTCTTGGTGCGGTATGAGAAGAACACAACAACAACAAAAAACTCTCTGAATATGAGGCGGTATAAAAAAAAATAGAGAAAAATATAAAGGATACCTAAATAACCAACATCACCCTTCAATTGTGTGTATGTTGTGTCTAGCAAGTGACATACACCCTCTACCACAGGTACTCGTATCTACGTATGTAATCATACAAAGTTTCACCGAACTATTAAAAAATTCTGAATCGAACTGTATCTACAATATAGAACACCCTCTCCTCGAAGGGTTGAACAGGGCGGTATTGCTGGATGGCTGGATGGGTGGATGGATGGATGGTGGATGGAGGGCAAATCGATGGCCAACGTACATACAAATTGTTTTCATATTAATGAAAATCGGGCCTTGGAAGGCAGCAGCAACGAATGTAAACCGACAGACAATAGATCCAACTGTGATGGTATCTGTGGGATGAGATAGATAATAATAAATTGTACTTTTACCACCCTCGCCCATAGTGGTTATAGTTAAAAGTCCATCACGTAGACAATATGAACTTCTGCGTTGGGTTACGTACTCGTATGTGTCCGTGTAAATTCGTGTTCTGTCGATCAGAATATTACTACTGGCTTACTGTAGTAAATATCTATTTGTGTAATTATGCATTTTGACCGAAGTACGGACTAGTGGGAGAGCAGCGCGTATTTGACGAAGTAATTGTTTGGATTTGTTTTCTACACTGAGAAAAAGATAGAAAATATAAATATCGAATCGTATCACATGTTGACCGTATCACGTGAGTTGGGAGTTTTTAAATTATTATTTAATTTAAAATGCAACTCACGCAAGTTTGTTAATTGAACACGAATTCAACATAGCCATATCGTGACAAAGTGTATTTTAACTGACCATAAATATGAGGTAATATTATCATCCTTTCAAAAAAGGATTTTAAACTTAGCCGCAACACTCTTGTTTTTAGTATCGTTGACCTCACTCCTGGATTTGCCGGATTATTCAACGACGACGAGCACTTGAATCTGATGGCCCATTTTTCATCAACATGGCTTCTTGAAAATTGTCAATCAACACACCAAGATTTCCATTTAGTTTTTTGAAATTGTTTTTCCTTAGAAAAAGGCTATCACCCTATTGTTGAGCTCATGATTAGGGTCCGTATTATGACAGATAAAATGCAAAGCCACTACATCAACTTCAGGATAGAGATCAAACAGATACAAGATCTTTGCACTTACAGATTTCAGATCATTGAAACCTGTAAATCGATCTGCTTGTTCAGTCGTACTCGATCCATATTACATAGGCCAACTCTAATTTGGGAACTTAGAGTGCCCGCATGGGCATGGGGCCATTAAGTTAGAATAAGATTATTTGTAAGTAATTTAAGCTAATTTTTAAGCGTTTTTTGTTTAGCATATAAGAGTAATTTAAGGTAAAAAATAAAAATGCATAAAAACTGAAAAAAAAAAACTCTAATTTGGGCTATCCTTAAATTCCATCAAATGTTACCAAAGTGAAGCCCGTTTGTGTGCGAAACCTCTGGATGTAAATTCTCAATTATATCTGCATGTTACGAGTATGCTGTGACCTGCAGTTTTGCCCAAGCAAATGAAACCAATTGTTGGATTACGTTACCAGCAGCTTCAAAGTGCTTTCTACAGGAAAATTTGTAAAACACTGTATTGAAGGGTTCGATATAGATCGTAGACGAGCATATAGATGAGCTCAACAATGAGTCAGGGATGACCAATTAGAACGAGATCTTACCTGAACCATGACTCAAGGGTTGTGGGACGAATTGTTAATACCCCCCGGGATGAAAGTAACAATCGGGATTCCATCGAGACAATCGAATTATCCAATATTGTATAAATATGGAACTGACATACGTTTTGAATATTTACAGGTTTTAGTGAGAGAATCAGGAGTTAGGCAAGAATGGGCCAACATCATCGAGCAGAATAATATGACATACCGCTAATTATCTCCCTTAATACAGTACCATTATGGCAAAATCTTATCCAAACACGTTGAAATATACTTCTTAAGCGTAAGTAAGCAACACGTTCTGACCTAGCAAACAAATAATGTGCGATAGCAATCCTAAAGTTTGCTTGCGAAAATGACTTTTGAAGAAGCTTTTTCGATCCTCCGTTAATCAGAAACGTTCCCCCAGCCAGATCGGGTCAATGTAAAATACGAGGACATATTTATAATAGGGTGACTATTAACAAACATCCTTAGAATAACATCGAAACTTTTGAAAGGAATTTGTAAGTCCGACGTGACCTTAAGCATAGTGCAACTATTCGCTGTGTTAAAGGTGTTGCGGATTGAACGCGATCCAATGAAATACAGGCAGACAGGAAAAAAAGATAACCCAGCAGCGGTACCCAAATTACCAATGATAATGATGATCAGCAGGCAATTAGGTGAAACACACACATCAATACAGCACACAAGCAACACGATTGTGTAAAAACGGGACGAGACAAACCCCAGGTCAATGCAAACCGAACACAAGCAGCCGACGAAATTCTATCAACGGTTCCTGACGATATACACACATACACATGCAAGGCTTCAGCACACAACCGAACGACAAGAGACTGGCAGCAGGCAGAAATACGAAAAAGGCGAACGGCAATTTGGCAACGGTTTAATGTTTTTTGTTTACTTGTAATTGTTAGTTATCTTCCGTCGGCAGTTGAATTTGGTCGAACAATAAAGAATGGTTTGATTTTGTCTATTTTTTATTCTCCGGAATTTTTCCCTTGGAACTTTCAGGCAACGACAAACGATATTGAACATTTTTGTTGAACAAATGGTTTTTAAACTTTTTGGTCACAAAGGGATGAGTCTACGATTTTTGATGCTTTCGAATGGTCAGAGGTTTTTTCAATATTTTTCACATTTTCAATCAATATTTGCCAACATCTTGAAGTAACTAGTAGAGTTCAAATGTAGTACGATTTACATACGTTGAAAGAAAACATACAGCTGCTTCGCCACGGTTAATCAAGAAGTTATTAACAGTTTTCCCCAAGTAAAAAAGTTACTCCTTTGAAGCCTTACTGAAGTTTATCAGACTTTCGTACAAAGATGGATGTATATTTTAGAGAGAAAAAAAATAAGGCATTCAGTACCAGGACCCACCACATAAGTACAAATTATATGCAGTCTGATACAAGTGTAGCCTTGACATTCGTAGTGATAGTGCATATCATTCTGACAGTACGAGTAAGCGTCGGAGATAGTGCTCCGATTCGACAATCCACAGACTTTTCAACCGGGGGACGGCAGTTAAGTCACTGACCCCTAAGAGACGTCGGAAAGCATTTGTTTGTTCTGCTGACATCCTGAAGAGTCATTCCATCCATAACTGCGGATGGCATGACTCTTCAAATGCAAACCAACATTTAATGTTATCCCTAATCGAGGCCGCGAGCAAGTCTTACGCTGGATCGGGTATTTAGAAACCCTTTTCTGAACCTCATCTGGCAACGTCATCGACCATTAAAACATTTAGTGAGTTCAACGAAGCTTTGAATTCTGGAATAAGGATGGAAGTAGTGAGAGCGTTCAACAAGGCAAATTCTTTGCCTCACGCACCTACGAGTATGCCTTACAAATGAGTCAGAAATGACTGCAACGTCTTTCTCAAACGTGCGAAATTTCATTTCGACCAAAAATTGCGCCAAAAAATACTACAATGCCCCAAAGTTAGTAAAAATGTTTGGTGGTTCGTTAAAAATATCAGAAATTCTGGCTCATTCTGCATCCCAAAGTTCATTTATAATAACATTACAGTTGTCAGCGCTTTGCAATAGGCAAATCTGCTTACACCTAGAGTCCGACCGAAGGTGAATTTTTTGGCCGAATCCGAAGCCGAATCTAATGGAGATTGTATTTCAAAATGCTAAAGAGCCTAAAATATAATGATCAGTTTGATAAAATTGATCGGTGGATATTTTCTTTTTTATTAATTTATTTTACAAAGACACAAACAGCAAAATATTGCAGTAGACTCTTTTAAATAACACATAAACGGAACAATCAAAATGAATGCTCAGCAAAGAAATAAAAACAAAAAATAACCAGTAAAAAAAATCCAAAAGTCTAGGTACATTCGATAACACGTAAATACAACAAACAAAGTTAATATGAGAAGACAAACTATGAAGTGGAATTGATAATCAAAATCATATAACTTAATACTGGTGCAAGAAACGAAAGTTTTTGTACATTTTCTCCCTGCAAATTAGCCCCGATCAGTATAAATTTGTCCAGCAGAACTGAATAATTGCTCACTCGCTACACTAGTAGGAGGAGCTGATAAATATTTGTTAGCTGCTTCTTTCAAGTAGGTATAAAGACTTGAGGCCCAATAATTAAAAATATCAGCATTCCTTGTAGCTACCTGATACAAAAACGAAACTAACATGAAATAACTTGCTCGAAATCTCCTACAAAACACGGTGCGTATGATAGTTTAATTTTTGCGGAAAAATGGTTCGGCGTCGGCAAAATCTTCGGCGTTTTCTTGCTGAAGGTGGAAATTTAAGCCGATTGTGGCCGAAGCCGAAGCAGAAGTCAAATGTTCGGTCGGACTCTACTTACAGCACACTTTGCGGCCAGCTCAAAATTTCATACGTCGAATCTTCAATGGGAGACTCCACTTTCCAAATTGTGCAGCAGCAAAAGTAGTTAAAGATCTTAACATTCACAAATTGGTATAGACGTTATATCTCTCCTTCTTCTGAAGAGGTGTACAACCTCCCTAGAAAAACTACTGCGTAAGCATTTCCATCAATCCTTCCCTTTAGGACTCTTTCCGTGCAGATGGAAAACAGCATTTGTTCACCCCGTCCTTAAGGAAGGACGAATCTTCTTCTCTCTCCTCATACACACCCATTTTCCGTTCTTTCCAAGGTCATAGAAAGCTGATAAACAGCAGGTCATGAAATATCTCGAAACATTTCTCAAACTTCTCAATAACCGGCAGTATGGTTTCGGTAGCTACAGGTTCACTGATGATCTGATGATATGTCTCACCGGAAAGTGTAACCAAGGAAGCAAGATAGTTGCACTTGATATTTCTAAGGCATTTGGCAGAGTTTGGCATCAGACTCTTTTGTCGCAAATGCGTACATTTGGGATCGACGACTCTCTTCTCCAGTGGATTAGAAATTACATTTCGGAACGTTCAATTCAAGTTGCCTTGGATGGTTTCAATTCTAATATCCACAAAATAAATGCAGGTATGCTCCAAAGCTCCGTTCTCTTGTCTGAGACTTCTAATCTAATTTGCTGACGACAGTACTCTCTGTTTCTCATGTTCGCTCCCGGACTCAAGTAACAGTTCTTCGGCTGTAGAACGGGAACGACAACATATGTTTCACATTATATTCCGATATTAGTAGCATAACTAATTGGGGAATCATCAACAGAGTGGAATTTAATGCTTCTAAAACACAATGCTGTCTGCTGTCGATTAACCAGCCATTGCCCATGAATGGCACTTGTATTGAAGGAACCGAAAAACTTTCCATTCTCGGTATGTGTGTCAATGACAACTTACGTTGGAATGACCACATATTCGACGTCACCAAATATGCTGCAAAATGTCTAGGTTTTCTCCAGCGAAGTAAGAAATATTTCACTCCCTCTGACCAGGCCCCAATAAATAAGGCGTTTACTCGCTCAAAACTGGGGTATAATGCCTACATCTGATTAGGTACTCCTAAAACCTCTTTTCACTTGCTAGACAGAATCCAAAATCGTGCGATAAAACTCATAGGTGATGCCAATATTACACAATCATTCGACACCATCGTAACGTCTCCTGTATCACGCTGATGTTTCTCTATTTTCACCACCAGTGCTCCACCGAAATTTCCATTAGCTTCCGCCCCTTCAAACTTTAAGCCGTAAGACCCGTCTCGCTGTTAATACTCATCAGTTTACCGCCAAGCCCACTTTCGGACGTTAAATTGAAATATCGTGATTTTTGCCCAAGCCGCACAACTCGCTTATGGAAGGAAATAGAGAGCCCTGCCGAGCTCTTTATTTCCTAGTCACTATAATTTGTAAATATTTAAAACCAACGCATAGCGGTATCTCTCGTTTTTCCCTTCCTAACTTCCTTTCGCCCGCGCTGTGTACAAACATCTTAAGGATACATAAAATCCCTTGTGCGCGTGCCATTATAACAAACAAAAATAGGAGGACCTGATTACAACATCATCCTGACTCAGATTTTTTTCTTTATTTTCTGTTGTCTCATTATTCCTGTAAACATAAACCTTGGGCATGCAAAATATTGTTAATATTACAGTTAAGAAATTATAAAAAAAAATAAATTAAAAAATTATATGAAATAAAATAGCGCAACTGACCTATGCAAACACAGGTATAAAAAGGAAATAAATTGAAATTGACTGCTTGAAATTTATTTGGTACGGATTCAAATACAAATAATTAACTTCAATGCCTCTTCAAAGGGCTTTATTACAAATATTTTTTTATCTTTAAAAAAGTACAAACATTAACGATAGAAAAAATAAAAATAAATAAATTATAATTTTAATATTGATTACTAAGTATCTATATATATAGGTACGAGTAGAACCATTGGAAAGATGGATTCTAAACGACAATGCTTCACACGTTTTTCAGAGCTTCCCAGACTTTTTGGAGAAGCTTATTAAATAATCGGCACGGTGAAGCTGTATGAGAAATGGGAAGAGTCACAACATTCGCTAAGTTTCTACGAAGATTAAAACTAGGAATTAGTCTGAAATTAAGATTAGCTGATCTGACAAAGAATATTTTTAACACTTTAGAACAGTACAAATGGTGGACTGAAACACAAGTGCAGCCTGCAAATTTTATTTCTTAACAATTCGCTGCAAGGAAGCATGCTACTGAAAATTTTAGAATCTACAGCTGAAACACAAGTGCAGCCTGCACTCAACATTAGGACCAGTTACAGCTGATAAACCGGAAAATATAAATTTAGTTTTAGAACTTATACTTAATCAATATTCGCCGAACCAGATCCTAAATCAATGTACACGAGAAACAAAATAGGTCCCAAAACAGAAAGCCGAGGTAGTCCCAGATTCAGAAATCGAATGTCACTCCTCGTTTCTTCGAATTTTACTCTGTGAATTCTATTTGAGAGAAAGGATTTGAGCTATTTAAGAATAAAGCCGCGAAATCCAGCAGTTATTGTAACAAAATTTCTAAACAAAATATTGTGGTTTACCATGTCGAAAGCTTTTCTTATATCATCAAAAAAAACTGCAGTGAACTTCTTGCAGTCAAGATTTAAAAAAACACACTAGAACAAAAATGTAGAATGGCATCGTCAGTAGATTTACCCTGTTGTAAACCAAACTACAACGGACTGAAAAACTTAGCCATATTCAAAAAAGATAATAATCTCTTATTTACATTTTTTTTTCAAATATCTTGCTAAAAACTGGAAGAAGTGAAATTGGTCTGTAATTGCACAAATCTTCTGTCGAGCCTTTTATATACAGTGGAATCACGTCGATGGTTTTCGAGATAATTTCGAGATAATATTTGAGATACCGTCAAAACCGCAAGTATTTCAAGTTTTTAGGGAACCAAGTCACCAAGAGACCTATAGCAGTGATGGGTTCAAAATCACAAAATCAATTGAACAGGAGTAGAAGATCTTCTCTAAGTCAACGGTTAATGCACTAAACCAATTTATTGATTACTGCGTGAAATAGGAGGGGAGGACAGTCGAATGACAAAACTGTCTCTACGTTTTCTATTTTAAAAGTGCCTTAAGGGGATTTTTTTTTTCGCTTTTTCCGAGAAAGCACTTTGCGTGCGTCTTCGTTTTGGAACGTTACAGTGACTAAGCATGGATAGACATTCAATTAGTTTGATTAAGCTCTTTATAATTATGGAAGTTTGTGACGATGTCACAAGCGAGACCGATGGTTGCGATTAAATCGATGATCACAATTCGGGTTTCGGTATTTCTATTTGCCGAGTATTTCAACAATATAATTGCAACATCAAAGAATCTTAAAAAAATGACTTAGACAGTCATTGAGACGAGCAAATTCGTTCTGGGTGGAATGCATTCACCAATTGGCACCACACTGGAATACAATATCGATATGGATCCAAAGAGCTCTGCTGACTTAACTGCATTGATGAAACTTGTCGAATCCGTTGAGCCAGGTGAACAAATATCCACGAACCATGTCAAGAATCCAAGGGTGGTCAACAGCGAAAGACAACACATTAATTCTGTTCAATTGACTCTCGAAACTTCATGCAGCGTCTGCATAGAATTTCAATGAGACTGCGTTCCAATACTTTCGGAATTGAGTGCATCTTTGTGTAAGATAGCGATAGCGCCACTGTATAAGCAAACATTAACTCTGTACACAACTCAAGGGGATGCTGGTGTGATTTCTCCTCCGGCAATTGTTAACTTTGGAATAGACCATCAAAGAGCGCCATAATTGAATTTCCCAAAGTCCCACCTCGAGTAATTTGTTAACACAAATTGCAGGATTGATATTTAGAGATTTCTGAATTTGGTTCCGTGCCATGGTTACTATTCCTAAGCCATACATCAGCAAGAAACATAGGAAATTGAATACTGGTGCGATATCCATCAATCGCACCAATTGATCTTTTGGTCGTTCCAATCCTTGGGCATCGCCTCCCTTGGATATAAGATTCAAAACTTTGGAACTTGGCTTTCACTTTTCAAGTGCATCAAAACTAGTTGAAGGATGAATATTATGTGAAACTAACCTTGAGCTCTTCAGTCAATGAGAATAATGGTAAAAATAGATTCATGTTATATTAAAACCGCTCGAACAGCGAACTTATAGAAGAGTGACTAATTCATCAAGTATTATACCCTCTCAATCTATACTATTCCCAGAAATTTCTTCATCATTTTTTTTTCAGTGTAAATTAACATAGGCATATTCCTTTGTTACTGCTTGGAATACCGACGTTTAACAAGTGAAAACTTTTTCGCTCCTGTTGTATTCATTGCCTCTGGCAACAGCTCACCGCGACTAGCCATCAATTCAGTTCAAAATTCTACTCTATCCGAACGACATGATCCCCCATATCCCTCTTCAACAGCATCAGTCCATTACCCAACAACAATTCGGTTTTGAAACCACAGCGCCACCGTATACTTCGCTTAAAAGCACTTCATTAATATTAACCGAAGTTATCTAAAATTCACAGCTGGGTGAATTCAGGGGTACCATTAAAAAATAAGGATACGTCCTCATAGAGTACGAGTACTCGTCATACACAGTTTAGGTACGAGTACTCGTACATACACGGTTTATGTAGGAGTAGTAGATACTCGCTATACACTGCCACAACCGGCAATGGGCATTTCCGAGAGGTATACTCGTACAACATTCACTCGACATTCTCTAGTCTGCAGACCAAATAGTAGACAAGCCACCGTAAATGTATGTAGGCAGGAAATTAACCATCGCACACGATGTCCTTTCACATGCTTCCCATGTAAAATTCAATATAATTTTTGGACAAATACCATGTAGTATTCGTATACAGCAATACCGAAGGTGGCTTACCTATTCTTACATATATTGGCTTCCTTCCTGCCCCACAAGACGGTGGTTGAGTATGACAAAAGAAAGTCGAGAAAAAGGAAAAGTAAAATTGAAGAAAATCAAAACCACAAAAACCGAAAAAGGTAAATGCTGGTAGACCAAGTCAAAGCTTTCGAACCTAATTTTGTGGTAAAAAGAAAGCCGAGCAAGCCAGAGATTGTTAAGAGACCAAAGGACATGAACACGAAAGTAAGGACTTCAGGATGGCTTTGAATATGGTTAAGAACTTTCCGAGTTGGTCTACCTGTGTAGGTACAAATTCACTGGCATTTTCGTATTTATGTATTTTTAGGACAAAAGGTCATGTTCGGTGTGGTTTGTACCGGTAATCACCCAGCATAATGTCATTAATTTTTGTTCACTAGAATAAATGGTGGCGCAGGGACAACTTCGAGTTGTCTACGGGTTTCTCTCTGTAGTGGTGCATTGGTTAACATGCATTCGAAATAGAACGTGAAAATAAATTTCAATTTGTACGTACTTTCAGTATCAGTAAGGTGGCAATTAAAAGTTATTCTTGTAGAATACATTCAAGTTGGTAGTAACGCGATTAAAGAAAAACTTTGAAGGCGCTACGCGTTCTTATTTCTTATTCACATAATTTGAAATATCCATAATGACTAACGACAGTTTTATTAGATTCTACCTGAACTATGATACTTGAAATTAATTATTAATTATATATTTTGATTGACAGAAAAGGACATTTAGCGGTTAAGTGGAATCGTAGACAGTCCAGGAAGTGACCAAAATGCTATTTAACCTATTCGTATTGTATTTGGTAAGTGATGTTATTTTATACTTTTGAATTGTTGAAATAACGTCTCTTCTTCTATTTTTAGTACTCGTATATTGTTTATATTTTTCCAGAAAGCAATAACTTCTCTGCAGATGGTGACTATAGCAAGACCTTCGTGTCCAAGAGGCAGCGATTAATGTTAGATACTTTTGGTTCCCCATATCAAAAAGTCCCAAACCCTGCTTATCTTTATTCATCTATCTTTGTATTACTATAAGCGTTTTTAAGTACCTTAACGTCAACAATGAAGACTGTTCGATTTTGGTTTTCAGTCCTCACAAGTAGTTTACACACCTTTAGCAGACTATGAACACGCACTAGTTGATTTTGGTTGATGGCAAACAATCCTAAAGCTGAAAATGGATTTTTTTTCGACACCAACTTTGATCGCAATCAAACCCTGAAGTCAGGTCGAATTTTGTACTTTACATCAGAATGTAGTAAAATTGAATAGGATGTTGCCCTTTTCTCAATGAAAAAATCTATCCGTCGTGATAATATCGTGTACCTCTATTGAAGTTCGATAGAGTAGTCAGTTAAAGATTCATATCCATAGTTCTTAAAATCGTTCACATACGTATCTGGAAAAATACTATTTAGGTACTCATGGATTCTTCGTTTTCTTTTATCAATCATTGAAATATGTAACGCGTATAGTTTCTTATAATGCTACATACGAGTATTACTCCCACACATGCACCGCTTGTGGAGTTGGCTAAATTTGCTAACCTTAGAACCATTCCGAAGGCTACTCTATTTTGGATCCACTCGTTACTGAGGCCAATAACTTGCTGATGTTTTTGCATTTGAGTGATACGATTCTCATTCCTTCGGCCCCTTTTTTTGAGCCTCAGCTCAGCCTGAAGTTTGTCTACTATCGGTTTGTTAAAGTAGAGATTTCTCCGAATGCGCGCACTTCTTAGAAAATCATGTTCTGTTACACCCGCTGACATTCGTAACATTTTCATATCTGTCACTGTCACTGTCATTTTTCATTTATATTTTTCGTGCATTGTCCAACATTGCGATGCATATATGTATTAAATCTGGGCGAACG
Source organism: Volucella bombylans (assembly GCA_949129095.1). NCBI lineage: Eukaryota > Metazoa > Arthropoda > Insecta > Diptera > Syrphidae > Volucella > Volucella bombylans. The sequence continues at coordinate 106,116,154 of OX422144.1, read as the reverse complement.
ACTGCTGTTCAAGCGGCATTTTTCTGTCGCAAAATACTGTGGAGTTTTCGCGTCATTTAAGCCACCCCACACTGACTCTCGGTATGATATCGTCATCACAATTTCCTGCGGGGTTAACGACAGAGCCTAAGTATTTAGAGCCTATTTCAAAGTCGGCTTACGTTTCCTGATCTAGCACTAATAAATAAGACATCATTTTAATTCAATAAGCCTGGTTAGTAAAAACTCAATTGTGTAGGGAAAAGTAGTACCAAAAACGAGTACCCTTGACACATCCTAATATAATACTTCTCATTAGGTACAGCAATCCAGATACGAGTACAACATAAACTCCGTACAAAGGCAACATAAACTGATAGCTGATCTCGTCGTATCATATTTTGCAAAGATGTTGTGGGTTTATTCAAGCGGATTGAATGCGAAATAAATGATATACTCATATACTGTGTTAGAATAGACGATTCAGATAACTACTTGTATATTCCCTTTACTGGAATTTCTTCGACCTCCCTAGAAAGATGAGTAAATTTTTAAGTGATAAAGTGCTTAAGTATCATCCATCAGAGACGAATATCTCCAGCCTAATGCGGTTGTAGGCCAGATACTTCCAATGATAGTGCAGTGTATTCATTACTCTTTCAGTAAGCATCGCAGCACGTGGTATTACTTATGACTAGTACACGTACATATGTGCTTAATAAAAGCGATGCCAATAAGCAAACTACAGTCTTTGCTACGGAGGGCCAGCAGCAAAGTCTCTGACATCTTAGAGGTGTCGGGAGAAATATCTTTGTTGTGACGGCATCCTGAATAGTTATGGTATCTGCAGTAATGCTCACGAGAAGCCCTACTGGCAATGGAGGATGCAATTGGCCTAACGGAGGATCGCATCTTGAGGAAATTTACCCTTAGCCCCTCTGGTGAGAAAGTTCTATTTCAGCAGAAGATTCTGAAACACTGTGAAGGACTTTTCTCAAAATTCAATAATTTCATAGCCCTGGGAATTTCCTTTAGCAGAAAAAGACAACATCTTTATTCATTTAAGAATTATCATTTTTACAAGTCAAACTGAGCCACATCCTGATCGGTTTTTGAGTCATTCGTGAGAATACGACTACCATCATCTATTTCCTGGTTCACATTCTGTTCGAAATCGTTGCTGAGAACAGGGAAAATCGATGTGGTATTTCCTCATCAACAGGAGTATTATTGTCATTCCATCTAGTCTATAGGACCAGAGTCAAATGACAGTTGAACCAAATGCCACTTCCTTTAAAATGTATGACGATAAGTTGACTTTGAGAGTGCAGCCCATGATAGGAATATTTAGGGAAAGGAGATTCATCAGTTCATTTGAGTAGGGCAAGGTGCGCTGGGTAATGCTCCTAGAAGCCGAGTTAGACTGTTTTTTGGTACAAATAGTTGTGGCCTATTACATATATTGTTCCACCTGACATGCGACACATAGGATATAATTGGTCTTAGCCTAGCCGTGTAGAGCCAAAGATCCTATTGGTAATAAGCCACATTTTTTTCCTCAAGCTTGTTTGGATCAGCAGAAAGCCGACAGAGCCTTGGAGGTTTTCGACCGAAATATGAAGATTCGTTGCAATATTGGATGATTTACCAGATGAGTCGGGCCAGTCAGCCACCCATAAGGAGAACAACCTCAGTTATAAGATGATTGACGGAAATCCTTTTTCTAGGGCATTAGTCGATTATCGCGCGTAATTTGATTCACAGTTCAGCTACATTATTTGCATTTCCCTGAACGTATACGTCAAAATCACTGAATCACTGCATCACATCTGTTAATCTCATCACATAATGGCTGCAAATAGTATATGCAGTCAGTGAACTATTCACCAGCCTTGCTCTTGTGTACACAGTAATTCATCTACGCTGTGTTTTCTGCACAAATTATGAGTTCCGTACCATGTCGACAATAGTTTTGTTGTCGAAAGCATTCTCAATGCGCCTTCAGTTCTCCACACTACATTTGGAATCGCTGTTTCTCAGGAGTCTTGGACAGAGGATGTATCCACAAAAAAGATATTCGCAGATAAAGCTTAGCCATTACATCCATACTCTTTAACATGAAAGGAGTCAGACTTTTCAAGCATGCAGTCATGTTTTCCGATTTTCGGTACAAATGTTGCTCTTGATCAAATACATCGGTGCCCGGCGACTTGAAACCATCGAAGGAATTAACATATTTAATTGCCGGAATCGTAATCAAATTTGGTAGCATTTAGTACTAGGAAGGAAATATATGGTATCGGGGTAGTCTTCAGCGATTGTAATGAATCAACTTAATATTCGTTAACCGCAAGTGTGATATTTTTATGAAGGTTCTTGAAAAGTAGTTTCCACCGGATCGATTGAATCATGTAATAACATCTTAAACATACCATAAACATGGTAATTCAGTTTCCATATCTATAACTTCGATCTCTGCAGCTTCATTTAAGAAAACATCGCCCACGGTTTTCAACTTTCAGACGCTAACACCATTCAAAAGAAAATGCACAAGAAAAATAATGTCGTTACAATGATCATAATTTTAATACATTACGCCCAGTAGTAAGGTCTAAAATTAACCCGAAAGCTCATCATAAATAACCAATCTGCGGTCAACAATTTATGATCAAATAACCTTGTAAATATTGTATCCGATGCAGAGATTGAGTTGACGAAGTTTGTCCTAAGACAGACCCTTGTCGTAAATATAGTTTACGAAACTGTTGATCCTTAGATGCAAGTTAGCAGCATCCTCACCATTTTTTCAGGGAGACAGTTTTTGTCGAAATCCATAATGGGATCTAGATAGGTTTAGAAAAATTATTAACAACTCAAAAAAGCGACCAAAAGCTCCTTATCTGCAAGAATTTATACTCTTTAAAGGTGGACCCTAGCAACATTTCTCTTCTGATCTTTTAATCTTGTACTAGATACTGACAACAAGTTTTTTGAGACCCCTTTAAGCCTGAGCGCTCCACTTAAACAACATCTTTGTTAATTGCGTTTACCCTCTGGGTCGAAAGTGAAGACTTTCTGACTTGAAGCGCTATTTATTTGCCTTATAGATTGCCGTCATCCCAGCCGATGAATTTGGATCTTTCTGGACAAGGCCAAAGGCACATTTATCCGTAAAGCTTTTTAATGCAGTCTATACTTGCGTCTAAGCGATCAGTTGCTAAGCTGAATTGACTTATTCTCTAGATACCTTTTTAATGTAAGGAATGATGATGATGAAGGTTCTTCACCGCAATTAATGTTTTCTTGGAAGATTTCGGAACACAAATAGAGCTCTGCTGTCTCAAAGTCATAGTTGATCTTTTTCGTCTATCGTTTGCCCTTCCTGGGCTTCCTGAAATATATCAATAAACTGAATGTCTGGTCAAAATTCGGCAAAATAAGCAGAGGAATAATCTCAGAGTTCCACACAATTTGTTTATCCTGAACCGGTAGATATTGTTGATTACACGTATAGCAAGAGCAATCTTATAATAGAATCTTGAGGGTTGGGCCAACTCGATTCATCGGATATACCACATATATCACAGTCCATCACAGCAATTCGCGTTTCCCGAGATTGAACAGCTTTATTGATTTTAAATCCTTACCCAAACAATTTCTTTAGCTATTTTTGTACAAAAGTGAAATTTTGGTTTCCATTGCCATAAATATCTTGCCGAGGTAAACCTTTAAGTTTCGACACAGACTGCGTATCTATTTAAGGGTAATTTTTTAAGAGCTATACAAGGACTCCAAGATACATAAGAATATTTTAGTTAAAAGTTATTTCGTGTAGCTCATCATAGTGATTCGGAAATCAGATCAGTAAGGATTTCCAAGAATAAGTAAGGTTTTTGGAAAATAGGTGGTGGAAGGTTACGATTACATGCCAAGCTGCTGCGATTAATGCCGAATCGACAATTTCGGATGTTCTGCAACGCTCACATTCACAGCGCCGCCGTCATTATCTTCGGTACGAAGATTAAATTAGCGCGTTGTTGGCTTTGCACAATGAAGAGTGTAGGTATGTGGAGCGAAATTTATTCCCAGATCAGTTGATCGATTATGAGGACCAAGAAAGTCACGTAATAATCCGCAATATATTTATTCGCGAATTGAAGATACTCGTAGATCTTCAAAACAAGTTTGAATGAAGCGGAAACGTTCTTCTATTATAAGTCTATTCATTATGATTTATCAAACAATAGCGTGATTGCGCAGTAGTCCAGTGTAATTATAAGTTTAGCAAAATGCCTCACGAGATAGTGTGGTCTATTGACATATTGACATATTGATGTGTAACACCTAAGATAAATTCGTTCTCTACTGCATTGTCTCTCCGGAAGAGCCCAGATGCTGATTTTCGTGGGTTCAGAATGACCTAGACATTTAAGCCGGGTTATCAGAGCTTTTCTGTCGAGGTTGGCATTGCTGAACAGCCCATAAAAGCGGGCCCAACAATTACCTGAATAACTTTTCTCTAGAAACGTCTGAGTGCATTTTCACACGCTGCCACAATGTAAAAATTTGATCTACCATGGACTTTTTTGACCTAAAAATGTACTGATAAAAGGTCTGTTGATGTTGATGAAAGGTCTTAGACTTTGATATAATATGTCAGACAGGATTTTGCATGCGATGTTAAGAAGACTTAATCCTCTGTAGTTGGGGTAGTTCAGGGGACATACCTTCTATAAGAGCGGACGAATAATACTGTGGGTCTTTCGCCGGTTTTGTCGATCCTGATTTTACAGATTTTATGAGTTAATGCATGCTCCTTGTCTAATCGCAACTTGATACTTTAAACAGCTCTGCAATTAAACCATCGGGACCTGCAGCTTTGTTGGACTTAGGCTTGTACTAATGTGATTATCCAGATCTATCTGACGGTGGAATATTCTTTTTCATCGTCGTTTGAGAGTCTTTACACATTTTCTTTCCATATAATCAGCACCGACTATGGTTCTTCTATAGGGTCCACCATCTAACGTTTTTTTTTTAACTAGTGCTTATTTCGTGAATGGTAACACTTAGCTCATATATGATTTGACAGATAATAATTAGTTTTATCCTTCCGGTGAACGAATATGGTTGTGTATACGCTTGAACAACGCTGGGAACGTGGGCCTGCGATCGACTTAGAGTAGATGCCGATTTTGCCAAAATAATCATCTTTTCAGATGAAGCTCATTTTGATCTTGGCGGGTATGTAAACAAGCAAAATTGTCGCATTTGGGGCACAGAAAACCCGCACGCATACATTGAAAAGCCGATACACCCAAAACGAGTCACTGTTTGGTGCGGATTTTGGTCCAGAAGCATAATTGGGCCATTTTTCTTTTCTTGGCCGTTACAGTCAATGGCGATCGTTATCGGGCCATGTTGAACGAATTTTTGTTCACAAAAATTGAAGAGGAGGACATTAGCAACATTTGGTTTCAAAAAGACGGCGCTACGTGCCACACAGCCGAAGCTACACTCGATGTTTTGCGCCCTGTTTTTGAAGATCGCATTATCAGCCGCAGAGCTGATGTCGTTTGGCCACCTCGGAGCTGCGATTTGACACCGTTGGACTATTATTTGTGGGGTGCAGTAAAAGATAAGTGTTACGCCGACAAGCCAGAGACAATTGACGCTTTAAAGGACAATATTCGTGAAGCCATTGGTGAAATACAGCTGCAAACAATCGATAATGTGCTTAAAAATTGGACCGATCGTGTAGGCTACTGCATGGCCAGCCGAGGCAGCCATTTGAATGAAATTATTTTCCGTTATTAACCGGAAGGATTGTACTTTCAAATAAAAAAAGAAATTTGAGAAAATATTCAGTAGTTTTTTTTATAGCATTTTCAAAAAAAAAATTTTTTTTGGCGGACCCTATATTATACATCAGATGCGGCCTACTTTTCAAAGGGAATTCCAGTGAGAAACTAGAACGGAAGAGGCGCTGACAGTTTCTTGCGGTTGTAGCCATACTGATTCTGAATATATGTAAATGATAGCACGGTTCGAAAGTTATCCCTGCCATCAGTACCATCCTTGACCGTGCAGATTTATGCTTATTGACTGAAATCATGTCTACGTCATCAACCTAGCACTTCTCTAAGTCTTGCGTTTATCTTCCGAAATAAAAAGCAAACACTTTGTGGTATTCCGCACTGGTTGAATACTTCCAGTTTCATGGTAAACACCTTGTGGAACACTTTACCACTCCTGACCGAGAGAAAGAGACTCCGTATTTAGCTGAAGGGTCCTGTGAGAATCAAAAGAAAAGCTTTTGTCAATTTCATAATATACGAGGGCGGGTCAATAAGTCCGTGACTTTTGGAATAAAACACAGATTTTTTGATAAAAAAATAATTTTATTTTTCAACGTAGTCCCCCTTGAGCTCTATACACTTTGTCCAACGCTTCTCCAATTTTTTTATCCCTTCCAAAAAAAATGATTTGTCGAGGTCCTCAAAATAGGCCTTTGTTTGCGAGATGACTTCATCATTGGAGTCAAATCTTTTTCCACCAAGCCATTTCTTAAGGTTTGGGAACAAGAAGTAGTCGCTCGGAGCCAAATCTGGGGAATAGGGTGGATGAGGGAGCAATTCATAGCCCAATTCATGGATTTTTACCATGGCAACTGCACATGTGTGCACCCTTGCATTGTCTTGGTGGAAAAGGACTTTTTTCTTGGCCAAATGAGGTCGGTTTTTTTTCAAATCGTCATTGAATCGGTCCAATAAGTTGACATCATATTCCCCATTGATTGTTCTTCCCTTTTGAAGGTAGTCAATGTGGATTATCCCGCGTGCATCACAAAAAACAGTCGCCATAACTTTATTGGCTGACAAACCCACCTTGGCCTTCTTTGGCGCCGATTCACCCTTAGAAACCCACTGTTTTGACTGTTGTTTGTTCTCTGGTGTGTTGTGATGGATCCATGTTTCGTCCACGGTTACAAAACGGCGCAAAAACTCCTCCATATTGCGATTAAACAACGCCAAACCTTCCTGTGAAGTTGTCACACGAAATTCACTTTTTTCCATTTTCTCCTCAAATTAGTGAGTAGTCTGATAAAAATAGCTGTCAAACACAAACTAACTGACGCAGCAAGTTTCAATTTTGACAGGAGTCAACTGACAGATGCCTGTTGACAGGAGCAGTGTTGCTGTTTCAGTAAAGAGGTCAGAAATTCAAAAAGTCACGGACTTATTGACCCGCCCTCGTATGTATAATAGCTAAAAGCACCATCGCTGTATTCTACTGTATTGTTTCAATATCACCAGAAATAACATTTGATAATTTAAATGCCTCTACGATTTTGTTAAGATCTTCTTAAGGAAAAATAAAGAAGCAGGCAACAAGACGCTACGAAGCGTCAAGGAGGTTAAAGGTTGAAGAAGAAGGACTACGCTTTATTTAGGCTTTTCACTCACAAAAATTCTATATTGCCTTTCGAAAATATACGAATACATATGTATATACATTCATATTTATAAGTGATCTTATTTTTCTATATACTCGTATGTATATAAGGTAACTGTGGGTGATATTCGATCATAAAGCCTCGATATCTTCGTTTTGTACAGGGTTCTTTTCCCATTATCGGACTTTGTTCCTTTAAAATGTAAAGCAAATTTAAAAAAACCGTTAGTGACTTGAATTTTGCATAGACGTTTTCATTATTTTAAAAAGATATCTTGTCTATTTTCGAGAATCAACCTAAATCGGGCTTAAGTTATGCCGATACAATATAAACTGCTGCTCCTTGTTTTGTTCTTACATAAAGCGCCATTAGCAGGATTTGTTTAGGTTGCACACAAGAACCTTTAAGTTCTCCAATAACCATTTCCTAAAACAAAAGGATTACAACAGTAAACTATCTGTTGTCTATCTACACCAGGAAAAATCCAAAAGTTGCTTTAAGGATAACATCCAAACGAATCGTCACTTAATTTAATTTAATTTACCTAATTTTTTTCAAAGAAGACATTCTCTTTCAAAACATCATTTACCGTAGTCATTTCACAAAATTTTACCGCCAATTTATCTAAGCTAGAGAGTAGAAAGAATAAAAATAAAGTTTAGATATTTTATTTAATAAATTTGTCGACTGACAACCATGTGGCAGATTGCATGCACCAGCGCCCCATCTCTAAATATGATTAATGTGTTCTAAATGAAATTTACGGCAGAAATCCCAAACACTATTAGCCACCAATTCACTTACAAAAACAAATCTCCCCTCGCGCAGACAAGTACAAAAACAAAAACTTGGAAAGACGTAGGACTATCCTCAAACCTTAACCAGAAACATACAGATACGAGTATATCATACTCGTATAATGTACATAAACGCATAAAGTTGATGTGCGTGTGAAGGAAAAACAAATCGTGGCAATTAGCCAGACCGTTGCTGACAGGACCACGGTATCTGTCACGTTTCTACTTAATTACAATTCAATACGTAGCCTCATAATATTTTCAAATCCATCAATTTGACCAGCTACGAGTAGCAGCGGGCTGACTTTATTTAGTTAGTCACCATGTCGCAAATAGAGAGGGAAATTAAATTAACTGTCAAAGTGACAGTTCGCGAACAAAGTTGCCAGAAAGTTTTTTTTTTGTTTGTTTTTGTGCTTGATATCAAAAGAAACAGTACTAAAGCCGGCCACCACACCCACGACCTCATACGAGTACAGTGGCAAATACGAGTAGTTGCTGCGAAGAATGAATTTGTGATTTTTGCATCCGGCACGCTGATTTTTCACTGCACAAAAAGTTTAAAAATAAAACACAACGATTTGCTCTATGGTTCAACAAGCCAAGCCAAGCCAGCTAAGTCAATATGCGATAGCGGTCAATCACAAGTGATGCCAACACAATAATACTCTTCTTCGCGCTTATGGATCACTTCATTATTGTTATTGCTTGCCGTGGGCGGTGTGCAATTTATTCGATGAGCGCGTTGTTGTTTTTGGAAAGTGAAACACATCTTTGTTCTCGTGATGCATATATACATAATTTAGCTACAAGTTATTACCGTTATTATAAGTTGACAGTTCTAAAATACGATAGAACAGCGGGGACTGTAAAGGGAATGATGTTGCGTTTATTTTTGACTTTGACATTGGAAATTTTTGAATTCACTTCGAAATTACTTATTAAATGCCAACAACTTGTATCGGATTTATTTGTGTCGACTTTTGACATTTGACAGATTACGAGTAAAATTGATAAAACTGTTGCCAGAAGTTGTTCCAAATACGGCGACAAACATCGAAAGCTGATGCTGGTGACTTTGGCAATATTTTGTTGTCTTTTTTTTTATTAAAATCACCAAAATCATATTAATACTTAAGTGGACTTATTTTTAGGACCAAAAGGTCTATAAATAAGTTTTCTTTTTTTTTCTCTTTAATAGTTTTCCTCCAACACAGTGGGGTAGAGAAATTTACTGACACGCAAGTGATAGACGACTTGGCGTTGTTTATCGATGAACTGTTTGTTTATATGATACAATGCGGCACCACACGAAAGTTTTGGCGCCGGTATTGCCATTTACAATAATTTTGTGAGATTTTATCTTTAGAACATGTTTTTTGAAGAAAATGGGCGTGTTGATGTAACGTCATGGGAAAATTCGAAAAATGACGTGAGGGCAAATAAAAATCTATCATATTTAATGGTGAAGAGATCAAGTTGGGGAATTTTTGTTCTATTTGAGAGGGATTGAATTCATTCATGAAGTTTAATGGCACGGGGAACATGTACTATGTATTTTTTTATAGATTATTTTCTGAAGGAGACTGTGAAAGAGATGATTCTGACATGGCATGCTTTTGGATCTAATCACTGTTCAAAAAATATTACCCGAAGACAATTTATTTTTTACAAAATTTTGAACTTAAAGAGGTCTAACGAAACAATCACGAGTTAAAACCTTCTCAATAAGTTTACAGTATAACGGATCCCATGTTAAAGCTTTCAATTGTTCTGGGGACTCAAATTTATACTGAAACGTGTCAGTGGGTTGTCCTAAAATTGTATATTATACATATATTATATGACATGGGGAAGGCATATAAAATAAAGGGCGTACATATATAAATATGTGCTCTTCAAGTTTTTCTCTATATCGCTGACATCTTGTAAACCAACTGAAAGCAATCAACCATTGTAGATGCAGAAACCGCAGAGATCCGGTTTTATGGCACGTATACAGAAACTTTTTTTTTTCAAAGACGTGTGTTAAAGGAATCAATGAAGCTTTTATTATGTTATGTTATGAAATATGACACCACTTAAATATCCTCCATGGAAACACTTGAGTGGGTAGATGCGCTAGACCTAATTTCCCATGATTCGGTCGATATTACAGCCATTTGAAGTCGAATGTTTTCCTCTAAGTGGTCTAAGCATTTTGACTTATTGGCATAGACCAGAGACTTAATGAGGCCCTAAAAGAAAATAGTGTTAAAGTGTTAAATCGTACAAGCGGGGCGGAAAATTTGCAGGGACATTTCTGACTAAAAGACAGTTACAGAACTTCGTCTTAAATACATAGATTGTAACTCGTAATGCGTTGTAAGTGGTATCGTCCTGTGGAAACCCCATGTCTTCCAAGCCTCCCAGTTCCAATTTATTAAAAAAGAAATGGTTAACATGTTGTAACTCGGAAGAACTAAGGTCTGAAGAATCTCCAGCATGAGAACGATACTAAACAGTAAATTTTTAAAATGTGCCTAGTCACTGATGAAGATTTTTCAGTGAAAATCTATATCTTGTACTTCATCTTGAATAGACCCCAATCAGCGAAATTTTGACGTGCACTATAGGCATGTGGCTTTGGCGTTTGGGTTAATACGATTTTATACTGACGTTTAGCCAAGTCTTTTCGCAAAATAAGACGCAATATTCTTTTCACTTCTGGCGTTTCGTTGTTTCGCTGGCACGGCAATATGATGGAATGAATAGTTTGATGAATTTTTTTCATTAAACGGCCTGTTGTTTGCTTATTACGCACGTTACTTAGTTCAAACTTACCGCGAATATTGATAAAATTTAGACGACTTGAAAAAGTTGTTAAAGTATTGTTGTGGAAAAAGTTACCCTTTTCCCGTGAAAACTTTCCGCTTTATGCCTTCGAACCTTGTTCCTCTAAATAGTTGTTCTTCAAATATCCTGAGAGAATGATGGGTACAGTGATGGTACACTCTCTCGGTATCTTGGAAGGACAACATAAACAGGAAAAGCCCTCAGGATAAATGCCAGCAGAGCAGGCGGTTTGCTACAAGATCGTGGGGAAAGCACTATATAAGATTCGTTTTTAACAAGGGTCCTGCGCGAAGTAGTTGACCATTGATCTCTATGTTTTTCTGGCTCGCCTGGGTAGTCTCTCGTCTTGAGTAGAGCTAAGGGATTCCGATCCATACTTCCAGCTCCTAACCGCTTCAGTTTTTTGACCCGCCTTATTTGTTGTGTCCGTTGTCGCTTTGAAGGAACGTATTGAACTTGTGAGTTCTTTCAATCCCGGACTTTACGATCCTTGGCGATGACAACCAGTAGATCTCCCGAAAGAAAACGGAGCCAGACGGACTGCCTGGAATACAATATGACGGACGGTCATAGGATTGGTTTATACGCCCAGAGTCAGATCGACGGTCTGGTACCCTGTGCGTAGATGGAATAACTACAACCCATACAGTTTTCTAGAGCCACAGAGCCAAAACACTCCCACAAAATTACAGAAAGAAACAAAACGCAACACAGAAAAAAAACACACAAATTATAGAAAAAAACATTATCAGTGTAAAGAATGGGACTCTATCTGATATTCCCCTTCCCCTCCTGAACACAGCACGTGATTCGGCTGGTTTCTTTCGGTGGTCGAAGTGACAAAAAAAAACCTACAAAGGAAAAATAATTAAAAGAAAAAAATATATATTTGAAAGAAAAGTGGGAAAAAGGATTCCGAGAGGCAGAAAATAAAAGAAGGGAGATCCCGGCAGTATTTTGCCCGTATAGTGGAAAAAAAATCAACGTAAAAAGAAAAAAACAAGAACGCTAGAAAAAAATCGAAACTTTGCGACCATGCGGAAAGCCGGTATCCGTTCCTGAAATTTTATTGCCATCCATTTAACCCATTTAACTTTGTTTGATACCGCTCATTCTATTGTACCACTACAAAGTTCTGATTGCTAAATCGCTAGTGTTTATAACGTACTCCTTTAAGTTTTTGTTATTTTTCATCGGTGAATCGATTTGTTTTCCATTTATTTGTTTGAAGGTTTCGCAATTTTGAAAGAGAATGCGTGGCGCCTACCAACACATTTGCGTGTCTTTTCTTTCGGGTATTTTTTTCTGTAAATGATTCTTTTAAACCCACCCCTAGATAAAAAGCCGAAATTGGCAGCACTTAACCTCCTGCCTGTTGAAAATTCTCCTGGGGTCTTCTTTGTATCGCAATCCAATTTTATTGATCAAACCACCTATTGTGTGGTTCGTTTTGATCCTACCGACAAAATAGCAAAATAGTAATCTTGCAACAGTGTATAGTATTCCACCATTTAATGGAACACAAATATAAATTTAGTCAAAGGAATATGTTTATATGCGTGAGTTCAGAGAAGCTCTAATGAAAATCCCTTTAGATGTGCCACTTCCTACACGAAAAATCCTGCTGAAGCTGGATGCTGTATACATATATAGATATAGAACATGTAGTAAGAAGGCACAATCTTCAATCTTCAGTCTGATATAAAGAGTCTCTTCCATGGGAAACTGTAATATATCAGCATCCACAATTGGCGAGCTTAACTGGCACTTGGCCTTTCTTTCAACGGCTTTTACAGGAGCTGTACATGTGAAAATTAACAAGAATGTATCCCAAATTCACTGTACGAAAACTTTTCGGTTTTGCTTAAGGCATCAAATTGACCGACCTCTGAGTAAATCTGATAGTTGCAGACCTTCATAACCCTCTGATTTTCATTTTTTAGATGAAGGGACATTGAGGTTATGCTGTGTTCACCAAGGGTCGTTTTTGGCCCAAGTGAGCTTACTCGTTGCAGTCTGCCTCATCATTATCTCATCACTTGAAATGCGATAATTTGTTAGCATACCGAAAATTATGTGTAAATTTAACCCCACCTCAGTACAGAGTTTTCACACACTTACTTATGAAAGGTATAATGGCCGAGTTGGCTAATCAGACTTTTCCAATCGTAAATAATGTAACGCCTACAACATTTGACAAACGAAACGCAGATGTTCAAAGAAAATTCATTCTGATAAATAAACTGTGACGGAAGGCAGAAAAAAAGTTTGTGCTCCTTCTCCAAGCTTCCTCTTCTTCCTATTATCCTTATGACGTAAAAAATATTTAAAGAAATTTCAAAGTAACCAATTATTTTTGTTTTAATCATATTTCCGCTTAATAGTCGAAAAATATTTTTCTTTTGGTTGCGACCTAGAAAATGATTCGGGCAGCTAATTTAATTGTTTTTATTTCCTTTTTTCATCATTCCGCAATTTTAATGACTCGTATTTAAATGTTTGGCGATATTTCAAATATATGTAATTTAACAGTATTTTAGTTTTAATATTTGTGATGTTTTTTTTTAATGGCAAAAGAGTACTCAAATATTGATAAAGTTGCTATATTTTCAATTGTACAATTTGTACTGATTTTACATTAAATGAAGAATGAGGTCCTGTTGCTCTTCGTGTCAATATTTATTTATTGCGCGCTAATGTTGCAGAGCTGAAAGAATATTTTATTAATTTGCAATGCAACGTATGTTACGTACAACAAAAATTACATCTGTGGCCTATTTAATGCGTCGACCACATGGATCTTTGCTTTACATTCTTTTTATCCGCTTATAAAAAGCTTTCTACAGCGTGAATTGAGAGATATTAGACGCATGAGGCCACATCGAGCATCGAAAAGAAAATTAATCAAATGGATATTATTGATTCTTCACCAGAAGACCCAAAACTGAAAAGAAAAGTCAGATGCAGAAGACACGGATCTATACTGACGAGGTACATTGACGGTGATACCGAAATCGATGTAGGGTCAAGAAAAGCAATGTTTTTAGCAATAATCAAAGCTGTGATCGTTCCAAGTCACCCACTGAGTCTTTACTTTAATGTAGATGGAGTCGGAGGAAGGGATAACCATCCATCACTCAAAAAATGCATACGCTTGTAAATATATAATACTCATTAATACGAGTACACTCAGAGTTTTATTTCGCCAAATCGTAACTTACAACAGAAGGAAGAGCTTCACATTTGAACAGGTCAAGAGACAACAGATATCACTATTTCACGAGTGAAATGGCAATGGTTAGGTCACATTTTAAGATGTAAAGACAATACTATTGAGAAGCATGCTGCTCATCGGAATTCGCTTACATCTATCTTATTTACTGAGACGGAATTGTAGTCTGTAGTTGGCCTGGGCCTCACAAGTTAGCCTCACCATGCGCGCCCCAAGTTAGTAGATTAATTTACGCATACGAGTGTCCATCCGTATCCCACGATTTGCTCTTCGAGGCCTACCTTGGAACGATCCTCTAATCTTACCTCCCTGTCGAGACCGTCTCAAGCTCATTAACCTGAATACTCTTGGGGAACGAAAAGACGCAGCTGACATTCTTTTCATTCACCGACTCCTCTCAGGCTCCGTCGTTTGCACGTCTCTTTACAACTCCATTTTCATTTACACTAACCAATCTGCCAATCCACCTTACCACATACGGCTCTAACGAACCAATCTCCCGTATGCTGCGTAAGGTAAACTCCAACCTTTCCGTTTTTGATTTTAATTGCAGCACTCTTTCCCTCAAATCCGATCTCCTTCACTATCCCTAGCTTTAAGCCCTAGTGATAAGTCCAAGATATCGCTAAACCTTAATTTTTATTTTTTGTTTTAGTTTTTAAGCTTGTATTAAACCAAATAAATGGGGGCGTTAGCCCCCACCAACATCTTAAGCTAATACTGTGAGCAAATTTAATCAAAAGGTAGAAAAGATATGACACGTACACAAACCCCTAACTGAAACCTGTATGTTCAGTCTATGCTGAGGATTTGTAGAGAGCATATATGGAGACTGTATAACGGCGATGACGAACCAAATATTGCTGTCAGGCAGAATGAACCTTTCAACCTGAACGATGTAGACCAACAATTCCATCCACCCGACCCGGATGAAGTGAAGATAGCCATACCGTCAAGATAGGAGACCCTCTAAACTGCGCCAACTGTTCAACTATTCCAACAATGTGCCTAGTAGACAATATAATGAAATCAAATTGAAAGCCAAGAGTCTTGAGTTTGACGAAACTTTGTTGAAAGCCTTGCCTTGAAATCGGTAGTTATTACATTAACTTATTTATCCTCTTCTAGAACGCACAGAGAACTTAGTAGGAATACAGTTAGGTTTATATTTATTGATCTACCATTTCAGATTCCGTGTCTGCTTTTCAATGGGCAATGAAAACCATATCATATATAATGGTCTCATTAAGTTTCGGAATAGACAACAGATTCTCTTCACGATCTTCGATTAGGGAGGAGTTGATTGCTTGCAAAAATATTGCACTTATCCACTACAGTAGAGAAGATCTGATTGTTAGTGAAAAATACACTTGAAAAATTGGAACGTGTAAGACAGTCGACATGATTATGCAGGGAGTCAAATACATCTATATGCGTGGCAAACTGGTAACAGTGGGATGAACGCAGAATTGTTGGATTAGTTAGGAACGATGGCAGTTCTTAAAACTGGAACGCACTCTGTGGGGATACCAAACACTATTTGAATCTACGTTGGCCGAATATGAGGAGTGATCATTTGAGACATTAGTGGAAGTAATATTAGAATTTTCATGAGGGCGTGTGAAGATTTACAGAATTTCGTTGGAATTTGTCGAAAGCCCTTATTAGTTTCAGTTGTGCAACCGATGCATATAGAGTCGGGCTTATCATGTTGATATTGTAGGCAAAATATAACTGAACCATAGAGTCTATAAGAGGGGACGAATGGAAGTCAGATGATATTTAGATTTAGGTTGGTTGGTCAAAGTAGTAAATAAGGCGACTGTGGCTGACTCTTCTGCCAGGTCAATGCCACCGTATGCTTAGCTCAAAAGTTTACTGTGTTATCCTCCCGTCAATGCAACAAAATATAACTCCAAGAATGGTTTTTGGTTCAAAATGATGAAGATGTTTTTATCTACCATCGATAACGCCGTATAGCAAAACTGGTATTGTAAGTGTTTATTAACAAGGCCTTCAGTATTGCCTTCCTAGCCATTAAGAAGCATGCATGTAGACAGTACGCGTAGGTTGATCAATAAGTATCCATTTTTAAAGATATGAGGCGTTGCTAAGCTCATATTTCCGTGGAGTACTACCATCTATGAAACGATGCCATACAAAATTTGGGATTTTTAAATGGAAAAACTTTTGAAGAAATAAAATCGCAGTTGAATGCTGTTTATGGGAACCCTTTACTATATATGACAACCGCGAGGTATTGTTTCAACGAATTTAAACATACAACAGAGCGCCAAAACCGCTCAGCAATGTGATTGCTAAAAAAAGCATCCGTGATATGCGCAAAGTAGCATATATCGTAAGCTTATCATTCGGAAGGCCAATCAACATTTTACATGATAAGTAAAGTGTGAGAAAGATGCCGGTCCGATGAGTGCGAACAACAAGAGGATTTGACTTTCCCATGAAACGAAGCACAATCACAGGGCAGTACTTCAGTGAATTATTGGATTGATTTGATAAGAAATTGACAGAGACACGCTTAAATTTGGCAGAGTAAAAACTGCTGTTCATCCATGATAACGCAAATCTCATATTTTTAAATGGTTTAAAAATTTAGCTGAAACTTCGAAAAAAGGAAAATGTGTTAAAAAAAATAAGAAAAATTTACGTTTTCATTCCGTTTAGCCTCGTAATACTTATAAATCAAAATATCACTTTCAGGAATTTTAGGGAAAAAACATACTCTGAAACTAGCTAACAAGAATGATGCTTAAATTGCCAGAGTGAGGTTTAAACAAATTTGCCAACCGTAGTAATCTTGAAAAGGGTGGATATTTGGTAGTGGGATACACGCAGTATCCCACTAGGTACCCCAGTAAGGTATAGTCTGACGAAAGCGCTGCTGATGATTAGAACAAGAGAGTTACATATTGTATCTTCCCGAACAAAGAGAAAGTAGAGCCAATAGCAGCAGTTATGGATGAACAAGTGTTTTGGTTATTAGGTACACGATGCATTTTTACATAATGCTGATGCACTTGCAACAATGAGGCGACAAAATTAAAATATTTATAAGATTTACAAATTGACATACATCCACGTTTAAAAACCCAAATATGCCCAAGCGCTATATCTTTGTCTGATATTCCCATTGAATCCCATCATCCCACTAAGGGTGAACTCGGAGATCACTCCAACCAAACACTATAGAAAATACTGCAAAACTCACAAGAAAGTACTATTTTCGACGTACAGCTACCTTAAACTGACCATAGTGGCATTATTATTCCAACGAAGCGAGCTACAGAATGGACTTTTTGATTTAGAATGACGCAATGGCAATAAAGCATTACAGTGGACTCAATTAAACCAAAATAATTGGTTTCATTGAAAATATTTTCTGAAAACTCCCTATCGAAAGGGACTATGGAGGCATTATACCTACTATCATTACCTTCGTCCTTAGATCTGCAAAGTAGGTACAAGCGTTCTAGGAAAACTGGCCTTTTCAAAAAGGCACATACAGTCCATATCTTATGTAATACATACATATTAGGATGGTTGCATCTTGTATACTGGATAAGCATCATCTCCGGAGTGACTGCTTAGAAGTGATGCTCAGATTGTGAATGGAGAGCAAATCTGCCTCTATCACTGGAGATAGTTGACAAAATATAGTAAAATTTAGGTGAAAACAATTGTTTGAATAGTCACCACTTTTTTAAAAAGAGTTTGTTCCTATTTGGATGAACGTCTATTGTACATCTCCACCGATTATTAATACTTCTATACGACTGCTAGTTCCCAGATGTCAGCTGTCAGGGAAATGTCAACATTTAACAATTACCTATGTATTTGTCATTCAATTTCAGCAAAAGACATCTCCTAGTTTCTGTTTTCGATCAAATTCAGTGTGCTGTCATACGTCATTATTGGGGAAATTTACATGTGCCTCACCTGACAGCTGATTAGAAACGTATATTTACAGAATATTCTAATTGTAATCTCATTAATTCCACTTAACCAATCGCAATGTAGGTATCTGACAATCTGGATCTCTATCTATCTGCACCAGTTTCTATTAAATTTTCTTTCAAATGCAAAAAGCACTCGTATATGTGCACATAGATCTATTTAATCACGTAGTTCTATCTGTTGCGCACATGTTAGGATTGTTTACTCGTACGACTATCTCCGAATTGGGCATTCTTATCGTGTCAGAAATACTCGTATATTCGAATCTAAATCCGTTGTATCTCTTGTTACTCTGGTTATTGTAACAAAAACACAATCTTACTCATACCTCTCCCGCCGAGACTTGGATTATTTACACAAATGGCTTTGTTAGTCGCATCGTACAATTAAAAAAAAAAATTATAAATATGTATGTATGTACATCTGTACATATATTTCCTTCGCGAGCAATGACATGAAAATAACACGTCAAACTACAGAAGCGACAATTACGAGTACGAGTATGTGGTTAGTTTTTGCAACTCACTTTTCCAAATTCCACTTCACAGCACTTAACTTTTTCTTCATACCGAAATATCGAGCATTCCAGCCCTTTTTTTCATACAAATTCTATAAGAAATTTCGGCACTGGTTTTTGTATTTATTTATTTGAAAATGAAAACACACAATGCCACACGATGCACACACCAAATGATGGCACTCAGAAATAATACACAACAGGCACTAGAATATGGATACCCAATGCGCATTCCGGTGCGATTTTGATTTTTTTTTTCTTTAAACGTCGAAAAAATACGCGAAAAGTATTCACTCTCGGATACTCAGAGATACGACATGGGAATACTCGTAGTTGTAAATACTTCCTCCCGTTTGGTTTTTGAGATTAAAAATTCGCAATTCCTGTGACCATTTTATCCCAAAGGCACTCTCAGACATTTAAAAGATGATGATCTTCGCACGCATTTGCATGGATACAATAAAATTCGAACCGATCCGAAAGATAGAATTAAAAAAAAAAAATAATAATAATAAAAAAAATCAAAAATTTTATCCGGATAAATAATTAATTCGAACGCATTCATGCAAAGGGGCGGCTAGCGGTGATATTCACAGCCACAAAGTAACGATATCTTTTCACTCTCCGATATAAGATACATTTCAACGCGGGTATTCACACAAACGAATATGAATAGTGCAGCGCTAGCGATTTTTTTTTTGTAATATTTAACCGCGTGCAAATTGACAGCGCGTTCGTTGTTACGTTGTTAGACACGGTTTGGTTGACGTTTTTGTTGTTGCTATTGTTAGCGAAAACGACGATGACATTTAACTTAAACAACGACCCGACGCGACGACGACTTTGTTGGTATTGTTGGTTCTATAAGAGTTGGATTGCAAAAAAAAAAATAACACATGGCAGACAGACTGTTGTTTCTGAATTTTCATCTAGTCTTAATAATTTTGTTTTTTCTTTTTAGACAGACAGATGGACATACCAACGAGCGAATTATGCCGGTGAGATACGCGAAACCAAACTGCCCGCTCGTTTACGTACGAGTGTATGTCAACAAGCATCCCCCCGTGGGATTCTTCGAATAAGAGCGAACAAAAATCTCGTTTTCTGGAAAATGTAGTATCTTAACATGAGAGAATCTCATTTCTAATGTAATAATTCATAAAATACGTTTCACTTTTTTTTCAACATTTTTCAGCTTTTTGAGCTTTTCGTTAGATTTTTATTCGAGTTAATGGAATTTGGTGATTTTTATGATTTTCTATTTCCAGTGGGAGGAGTTTATGGGAGGCGTTTATTGGAGGCAATTGGAGGTGAACGGAGGTGACGTTGATGAAGTCTAGAAGATAATTTTCGTTTAGTATTTTATTGGGGGAAAGTGATTCTTTACAAGTAACTGGGGATGTGATTTGAAAATATTGCACGATTTGGCTATAAATCTCCGTTCACAAAAATTTAGGATGGAAAATCAAGTGATCCACTTGAGATTAGATATACCCGATGGTAAGATATATCTAAACATTTTTTTAGAATTTGTCCTTTTCCATAAGGTAAACCCTTATTTAGGCCGTTTTGATCTAAATTGTTGGCGTTGCTTAAAATGCATGCTACATAAATATCTGAAACCTTGCTTCGGTATTTTAACTGCCACTTTTATCTAAACGCGGCTAATATCACGTAAACTATGATTGCGAAAGCTGAAACTTCGATCCCAGTTGACTGTAGACTATGAGCTAAAAGTGCTTTTCAATAATACGAGTACGTTCTGTGACTCAGACAAGGAACTAGTCCATTACTGAAATTTTTCAGACTTTCAAAGAAAGACGAGTAAGCACTTCAGTGATAGTGTGCCTACAATGTCAGTACACATCACGTCATCGCCAAGTACCTGCAGCCTGATGGTGTTTGTGTCTGTGCGGAGGCTAGGCACTCTCGGAGATAGTGCTCAGCGGTGTCGACATCGCTGGATATTGTGTCACCTATGCCCAACACAAGTGTTAAGCTAATGCGTAATGCCCGGTCACGGCACCAGTAACCATCCTGCAGACTTTCCTACTGAGAGAGAGCAAGAAAGCCGCTAACCTCTTGGAGATGTCGGGAAGCATTTTTTTGTCTAGCAGCAATCTATAGAGTCATACCTCCTGCAGTTATGCTTGTATGAGACCCAACTATCAATGAAAGCCCTAATCAATGACGCAGGCAGACCTAACCTAGGTTTGGGTTGCGAAAACCTCTCCTCTGAGCCTTGCCTAGCAAGTTCATCGGCTATTTCATTAGCCATGATCCCATTGTAACCTGGAACCCAGACAAAATTAAAATCAACTATGTAAATGCAGCAACGAATAAAAGATATCAACCATATTTTCAAATCAAAAAAGAAGAAAAGTTTTATTTCGCTGTTGCTTCGCTCTTTTATACTAATTACATATAGCTTATATTCCACAATATTCAAACATAGAAAATTCATCGAAAAAAAGTGATTACAATCTTAAATAATGAAATTATAGCAAATATTTGATAAACTATAATAGATAATTAATAAGTATGATGCAAAGCATCAACAACCAGAGTCGGAAGACAGTCGGCCCGTAAAGTCATTTGAGCTCCAGTGTGTGTGTCACCAAAAACCACTTCTTCTCTTTAACAGAATATGGCTTTGAAAGTGCAGCTCATGATATAAATCTCAAGAGGAAGGAGATTCATCACGGCGTATAGAGCAGAGTGAGGTGTACTAGGGAAAGCCCTAATGCAGCCGACACAGATCGTTCTTTTGACTCTGATAGAACCAATAGTGAGGTGTTTTCGGGAAAGCTTATTCAAGCAGACCTCCGATGCATGGGATATAAATGGCCTCACCATAGTCATGTACATCCAAAGGATGCTTCGCGGGGACAGTGCCCATGTGTTGCCGACAGCTTTTTTGCACTAGTAGAAGCTTTCGACGTAATGTGTTTAGTCCAGAGAATTTTTTTTCCCAGTATGATGCCAGACCAGTCAACTTCTTCCATCTTGTAAAGAGAACAACCTCGGTTTTGAGAGGATTGAGTGAAAGCCAATACCTAGTGCACCAATATTCGATCAAGTCTAGGTCTGCCCGGGCTTAATTGCTGACAGTCGCTAGAAAAGATCCGACACTATA
Source organism: Volucella bombylans (assembly GCA_949129095.1). Lineage (NCBI taxonomy): Eukaryota > Metazoa > Arthropoda > Insecta > Diptera > Syrphidae > Volucella > Volucella bombylans. Next base: position 106,094,224 of record OX422144.1, on the reverse strand, counting down.
AGCGTTAGAACTGTTGAGAGCGTTAAGCAGTGAATTTGCCAACTTGAACCATAGCAGTGGAGACAGGACGCCGCCTCACGAGCAACTTTTATTTACCCTCGCTACGACAGAATAAGTGTCCTATTCACCAGCTTTTATAAAAAAAGAGAAAAACTGGCCGAGTTTCATATGACTTCAGAGGTTGTGTTATCGAAAGAACCCTCAATGTCTATGAAAATGCGCAGCCTGTGTTCCTTCGTGGTGGACAACTCTGTCCACCAGATTTTAAAACGCACTTGCATCTTAGACAGGAGATGCATTTGCAAGGCAGTCTTGCGCAGACGGAGTACGAATGGTCGAGCTCTTCAACATGAAGGAAGTCAGACTTATAAGTCTGAATCTTTTGGCAAGCGTGTAGTCATCTTTTCCGGCTACTCTCACTAAATGCCAGCGCCAGGCTAGTAGTGAAGATTGCCTTCAGGACTGCCAACAGCTCATATATTGTCGCTGCCAGGCGACTTGAAGCCATCAAAGGAAGCCAATATGTTTGATGGCCTCATCCGTCACCACAACCGAACCATAGCAGTGATTCTATGGCGTGTTATGTTATTTAGCTTACTACCAGCTTCATTAATGGCAGGTTGTGAGGTAGGAAGCAACCTCTGCTTTCGACTCAGTGTAGACGCCACCAGATTTTTTGAGTGATTCCTGGTTAGTTTTCCACTTTTGAAGACTTTGAGTAGCCAGCTTGCTTCACTGACAGTCTCGATCTTTTCGCAAAAGCCTTTATAAAAAGCACTCAGCGAAAATCGAAAAACTAGCATTTGCGTGGAACTGTAAAGACTCTAGCCTTCCTCCAAATAAGTCTTATGCGACTAGTTTAGAAGTTTCCGGTAGTCGTTGAAGATCGGCATTCCACCACGGACGAGAATTAGTTGCAGCATTAACTAAGGCCAGAGTTTCCATGTGAATTCGTTGTAGAAAATCGACTGAGACTGATAAACTTGGACTCAATTTAATTGATGGTCACTGGGTTGGAACTATTAACAGGATCGCCACACTTTTAGTCCAATTTATACTCACACCTCTGTCGATGAAAATTCGATTTTGTTCCATAAAGAAATGAATGTAATCATTCATAACAGTTAAACGCTTGCTTCATTGCAAAACCGAACAAAACAGCAAATCAACTTGACTTGTTTTGGATGGTGGTACAGGCAAGGTAATTTAATTAATCCTTGGATTAATGCAAATTAAGGGAGACAGTTGAAAATACCTTTGATATTGTTGTGTATTTTACAGTGCCCTGAAATATCTGGAGAACATAGGCTATAAGATCAAGGAAAGAAAGCTTTTCAAGTACTACAAATGCCGTTCATATCGGCATCTGTATGGATGTCATCTCCAACGAAAACCATTTACTGCATTGACCAATGTTGGTCTTATTGAGAAAGTGACACAAGGTATGCTATTTTTGTACGTTTCCTGAACATCGTCAGTTGGTGCTATATGGCTTGTTTGGTTGTGTACGTATCTGTCTCAAATGACGTCAGCACGTATTCTAAATATAAAGTCCTGTGGCATTATATGCCAGAAGCATTTTCATGAATTCGCCTTTGTCTTAGACGTGTAGTGTATGAAAGATTTTCCATTTACGAATCCTAGTGCAGGATGGCTTGACACTTAACAGTCAATGTTTTCGTATACAATGGCTGCTGTTGGAGCACCTACAGGCTCTCTCTTAACTTAGTGCGGCAATTAATAAAGCGAGTTAAGTAAAACTGAGGATGATTTTTCGGTAAAAATCGGGATCTTCTCCCGATCGATAAAGCCCAATCGGCGAAAGTTCGACGTGCACGATGGTTATTTGACCTTGTATATTACGATTTTACACATCTAATTTCACAGCTAAGTCGGGAAGTGCGCCACGGAGACATTGCTGAGATGTCCAGCACTTAAGAACGAAATTGGTTAGTTATGGTATTGACTTACCAATCCGAGTATAGCCGCAACAGTCTCTACACTTATGATGTTTCGCTATCTCACTGGAACATTAATTTGATTCGAATATTAAGCAGCTTAGTCGAGCATGATCATAGGGTATCTATTGTTTCTATTTCAGTGCCCCTTTTTGGAGCATCTTTTAGACATCACTATGTGGGAAAAGGACATGTCATACATGTAGTTGTGAACATTCAGATATCTATGTTTAGTTGGAGTCCCTATTCCTTGTCAAAAGTGTGTCTACAAAGCTTTGCTTCGTTTTAGCAGGCGGTGTTTGGTATTGAATTTCCAACTAAGCTTAGGTTCTAGAGTAAAACCCAAGCACAATACTTGGTATAGCAGGTAAAGATGGAAATTGATTATTATCTAAGGTAAGGGATTCCGAATGCTTATATTTTGATTTAACTTGCTAATAGTCCAATCGCTTGACCCGTAGGTTATTCTTTAACGTTCTTCTTTCTAATTTGATCGAAGGCATACGCCAGCATCGAAAACATTAAGGAACCCTAAGTTTTCGTGGTTATGAAAATGCAGGCAGCCCTCAGCTTTCTTGCGAATAGGACAGTTCCTGTCATCTAACGCAATATTAGAAATGAGTTTGTGGGTGCATTAAGCTAAACCGTTTTCAGCTGTTTTGAATAGTTCTTCTGGAAATCATTTTGTGTTTGAAGTGGATTTTCTATTGCATCTTTTATTGCATCTCCTTAAGGATTCTGTACACGATTAGTTGTCTTTAAACAATCTTTTAACCTTCTTAGGCTTTAGCTGTAATGGGATTCCTCAGTTCCAGTTCAACGTGTTTTTTCTTTATCGAGGAAGCTGCTATTTTTCCCTTAATTTTAGTTTATCGAGCCACTTGGGAACTCCGTCCTTTGTTACTACATTGATAAGGTGGCATTCTTCTTTGAATAAGGGGACTCGTTTCAGAAATCCAAGAGGTCTGATGAGGTATTTCTGATACGCACAGTGTGCTATCTGACATGGTGGCCTATAGAAAACACCAACCAAGTTTCTTACCAAAGACCTTCTGGTCTCAAATTTCGGTATTAAAATCATTCAACATAATTTTGACTTCGAGGTTTGGACAGCAGTTGCACGTAAGTATTTTCAAGTAGCTCAGAAAAGCTGCCTTCGCCTGTGTCACTATTTTCTTCTTTGAAGTTATAGTGTGATATTAGTCAAATTTAGCTTTCTGTAGGAATCACAGTAACAAAAGTTACTTTTGCTTATCCAACTCGTTGCAGCAAAATTCGTTGTTGTAGCTAGTTGTAATGCCGGCTTTGCAACGGCTTTCAGTTCATAGTACTGGAACAGTGTCCATAAAAAGGCGCTAACACGCTAAAAATACTCATCCAGTATGTGCGAGTTCACATGCTAGTGTGACCGAGGACCAAAATTTGTCAATAAGGACCTGAAAAGCCGGAACATGCTCAACGAAAATTTCTTTCAAAATGTAGGTGACATTTTTTTCTGTTGGAATATGGTAGAGCACTCAGAAAAAGAATTAGTCTAGTTGTATGTTCCTCTGTTCTGTTATGGTCTGAACTGTTGCCACCGGTGTTGTACGATTTGTTTCCGTTTTGGTCGATATAGTGTCAACAGGTACACATTTTCTTACTATCTCCCCTCTTTTTTACCTTTACACTGAATGTCTTTGGATTTAGTATTCTTACAGGGACCATGTGGTTCTTTGATTCCACTAAAGTCTTTCGCACCATGAAGTCTCTACTGTTATTGGGCTCCATAAAATCCAAGATCCCTCCTAATAATTGAGTCTGCCGCACCGGTATCTATTGTTGCCATCCATTTCTCCTTACCGCTGACTACTTCCACCAGAAGACGTTTATTCATCGTTTTGGGGCCGTCAACTCTAGCTTCCAACTTCGTGGAGAGATGGTTGACCAGTTTCTTAATATTATAGCTGTTTCTGTCCATTTATTCCTCTATTTGATTGTTTCCGCAATGAGGGCAGCTTTTTCGTCGTACCGGTTCTTTACACTACATTTGAAGATGTCATATTTTATTGCAGTTCCAGCAGCGCATTCTTTGTCCTCTGTTCCTCTTTCTGTAATTTTTCAGTCTTTCGTGCAAAAACAAGCAAATGCTTCAGTTCTAAGCTTCAGTTATGCTCACGAATCTAGGCCGTTCGCGTCCACAAAAGCTCTGATCTTAGCCTAGCTAACTCCTAGCAACTTTATCAGGGATCTCATGTCCCATACTCCCATTGTGAGCAGGGACTCAAATAAAACTCAATGAATTCAGACTTTGGACTGCGATTAGAGAAGTATTTTTTTCTAGCTTGGAAGGCCTTAAGGTTGTCGCTACAAAGACAGATACGTTGCCCCGTCTTCAACTAACTGCGAGATTATACCTCGGTCTGCCGACTGCACTAGGGGAAAACATAGAAAAAAAAGTATGTCACAGTACTACTCCATGGAAAGTTATGTACATTCGTATAATAATTACACCCAGAACAATCCGACAGATGTTCTAGAGAGCCTTGTGATACCACAATGGCTATGGAGCGAAATAGCCACAGATCACAAACATCTTTCTTTCTCTCTCCATCCCATTTTCCAAAAAACTTAACACATGCTGAGATATTATAAGTGTATTCATACCCACTTGTGTGTTAAGTTCTATAAAAAAGAAGTGTATTAGATTAAACTAGATTTAGGGGGTAGGTGGGACTGTCTACCCTTATCACTGCGCTCAGATTGCTCAAGTTCGAGCTCACTCATTATGCCTGAAATTTTAATAAAGTCGACTACAACTTTGAGTGAGCTAGCAGTGATATCTTCTGCCTCAAGGTATGGTTTACTGTAATTCGTAGTCTATTCTGCAAAAACGGCTACAGTGGCAAAGGATATGCTCTGCTGTCTCTTCGTCCTCGTTGCATATGAGACATTTGTATCTTCTGCTATTCGTATGGTCATGAGGTATTTTTTTAAGTCTGAAGGTATCCATTAGGAATCCGGTTACTGAGTGTATCTGACCCCTAGAAAGCTGTAGGAGTTGTTTTGTTCTTTTGAGAGAAAGTTGTTGGCTTTCCTGTTACCTGTTGCCTTTGGTTTAAGTCAGTTATTTATATAGATTTTTATAGAGCTAATTGGTAACCCGTAGAATGGTTGTGAAAAAATAAATGTTCAGGCCGGACTTTTTCTAGCCAATTCGTCTGCTCTTTCATTACCATCATAATCATTGTGACCTGGAAATCAGATTAAATAGACTCTTTTAGTACTGGCTAATGTTTTGAGAAATATAATGCAGTCAAAGACAATTTTTGAGTTTTTCTCAGAAGCGTTGATAAGAAGAGGCTCGCTTTGCTATCAGGGAGAATATAAATGTTCTTATTGGTGGCAGATCTACCCTCCTGCAGACCTCTATTGTGTGTATCTCAGCTTGATATACAGATATGCTGCTGTCCATACTTGCGAACGGTGAGGTATTGATAGTTTCTTCGCATATGCCTAATTTATGTGTATTCTCTGTATTAAGGTGGAAGCTCAATCCAACCCAAATAAACCTACCATACAAGATTTTTTGGCAATAAGCCTACATTCATATTTCAAGGACGCCTTGTTGTCTATTCAGACAGGAATTTTAATGACGTTGAGCGGATATCGGATTTCGGTGTCTTTATGCGCACTTATGAATAAGACATTTATCAACGCCCTTCAAACCATGGGCAACGATAAGGTAAAGTCCATTATAATTCCCAAACTGCTCACTACTCATTAAAAGACATTTAGGCAGCACCTAGGTAACAGGCTAACTGGGCCGTAAAAATGAAGAAAACAGCCCAACAAATAAACCTTTTTTATTTCAGAGTAAAATTTAAAACGGAAAATTCTTATATTTCTTACGAAAGAACTCTCATTATGACACGGTTGCTTCCAACACAGTTGGTTCCTCGGAAATATCTTTTCATTACCAAATATCTTCCTCCCTCGGGTTATCTTTCTTCTTTCCGTTTATTTTTTTTTAAGAATTCTTCCCATCGTAGTTCACTCCATATAAAGCTCATACAGATGACCCATGCCGTAGACAGAAGCCCGAATTTTTTTTTATATCCGTTTGTCGTATTCGTGTTGATGATGGCGCAAAATGTGTTGACTCCAAAATCCTATAATACCTCTACTTACCATGGCCACAATGATAAACTTTGTCACATTTTGAAATTCAGCAAGCTACGCACCATCCGTCCTTAACATCCGTCTGGGCTTGATTTAGAGGGACGCTTAAGATACACCAAAGGTAAGTGTAAACTTTTCAAATTAATTCTACACAGAGCGGCACAATGTCGGAATGGTGGGGAATGGTGGTGTATTTGATTAAAGTTGATTCTTATCGGAAAAGATAGAGCGAGAGAAATAAAAAAGAAAACGAATAAATGTCACATCTCGATGAGGGTGGTGGTGAATTAGGAGACTTAAAAGGTAATTTACGGTTGAAAAACAAAAAAAAAAAACGACAAAAAAGGAACTTGACCTCCTTGGCTCTGATGGAATTACTTTGTTTTCGCGTTCTTGCAATTACTATTGTGAATCACTCACCTTAACTTGAATACGGAGATACAAATACGCTGCCACACCATGACGCGAGTATCTCAGCAAGCACAGCGACCATAAACGCGGCAATTTTCTCAACTTTCAAACGGCAGTTTTGAAGTTGTTTTTGGTTTTTTTTTCCACAATGATTCTCTAATGGAACAGCAAAGAGAATAAAAAAGAAGAGAGTACCAGAAGATAGCATGAGGGAAATGTACCAAGAGAAGAAATACGAAAGAAAAGCTTTATTAGTATCGTCCATTGGAGGTTTAAGCGTGTTTTTTTTCTTCGTGTACTATTTTGCAACTTTTCCAAAGTGAAATCCTTCGAATGCAACAGAAGCGAGGTAGCATCTATGGTCTTGAACGATGTCCATTTGCGGTTTCCTCAACTTCATCAGCACCAACTACTTGCAGTTTACCAGTTTTTTTTTGTGTACTTATCCATGACCGCATTTATAAATTACAGTTGTGCAAACAAGAAATTTATTTTTTTCTTAAAAATAACAATTTTCAGAAAATTTTAAAATTTCTAATCTTAAAACACAAGGAAACAAAAGATTCCATAAATAAGGTCATTGTATTTCAGACAAACCTAGTGACTCCATGATTGCATTATATAGGTATACATATGTTCTAACTCTTGTGAAAGTGAGATAAAGATAGAAGGCTGCTGAAAGTTTTCAAAATGTCTTCCAGCTTTCTTTAGACTCACTTAGATACCTTTTGCCCCCTATAACTAAATAATGCGAAAGTTTGTTCGACTTGTTCGACATCAAGAGTAGAATCCATTTGATCTTTTATGCTACCTAAGATTTTTGCCACTGTCAGAATGACATACATACGAGTATGTACCCATCCAGCTTTCTCTTCTTTTTAGACTGCCTTCCTCTGATAATATAACGATCATCGCCTCATTGCGTTCCTCGAAGTATTACACTATTTATAACATTCATTTTTTTATATAGGACTCCAATAGGCCTAGTCTGGCTCTCAGTGCAGCTTGGAAAAAAAATTACACCAGTTCCATCAAAACCTATTGGGTTTTTCTTCTTGAGGGTGTTAAAGGATCTTGATTTTAAGATTTTTTCGATTGCCACCACTTGAACGTACAATACAATCATATTGTGCTTCTCCATCTTTTCAGATCATTCTCATCCGATATCAAAAAGGAACCTTAAGATTTTCATAAGATATGCCATTAAGCTGTGATTCGCGGTAATCCTATTGTCGGTCCCTTTTGCTGCAGTTTGGGCTGACTGCCATAAATCGACTTACCTTTGCCCTCCAATTGGCAAGTCGCTTTTCCAGATTTTCAGAGTTAATTCACAGTTGGGTATCTAAATCTGCTAATTGTTAATTTAATTTATTCTTTAATTTTGGTGGGGGCGAAGGCCCCCAATTATTCGGCTTATTACAAGCTATAACTTAAAAATCAAACTTAAACTAAAACTTAAAACTGTGGTTGGTTGGAGTGGTGAAGGAGAACGAATTTGAGGTAGGAAGTGGTGCGGTGGAAGTCAAAGACGGTAGGGTTTGAGTTGATTTGACGTAGCATACGGGAGATTGGTTCGTTCGCGCCATAGGAGGTGTGTTGGGTTGGTAGATAGAAGAGTCGAGGGGTACGTAGATTACCAGGGTTATTGTTGAGGAAAATGGAGTTGTGAAGGGACGCGCATTCAACGTGACCTGAAAGGAGTCACCACAGAATCTGCAAATGTTCGTATCTAAAAATTTGAGTCTCTTTGCGTGTTTCCACAGGAGACAGTGTCCTATCAAGATTCCTATTATTACCATAGGCTGATCCCTGTTTAATTTTATTAACTCCCTACCTCTTTTACTGTCAAAAAGTAGCGCGAAAGCCTTCGATACCCTGTGTACTTCAAGCAGTCTTTATGATTTTTTCCTCGACAGTGAGCCTTACTAAGCAAGGGTTTGGTTTGATGTTAGCAACCCCACTATTATCGTATAGCATTCCTGCAAACTCATTCGCTTGTTCATTTCCCTCAATACTGCAGTGTCCTGACATAGCACAGTCCCACCCGGTTTTGACTGCTATCGATGTAGATACCGATCTCATCTGCGTTATCTCAGCCGCCCTAAGGACAGCCAGAATCTCAGCTTTTTGACCAAATGCTCAGCTTTTTGCCCGTCTTCAGGGCAACCTCCATAATCTAGCTTAAAATATTTAAATATTTTCCATGCACTATTATGACCACGTCATCTTCGTATGCCGTAGCACCCATTGTTCTAAACTTTTTAAAGATATCATTGGTAACCAGCATCCACAGCAAAGGCGATATGACTCTCCCTTGAGGGATCCCCCTGTTAACAAACATTCTAACCGAGCTTTGCCTAATGGAAGAGTTTATTTTCCTACTTACAAGCCTGGCTTGGCGCTTTTACAAATGATTTCTGTAGAAGCTGCATGGACGAGGAAGAGGAGGAGACAATCCTCCACCTACTCCGTACATATCCAGCTCTCTCCCAGAGGAGAAAGCTTCATCTAGGAGCTTTCTTCTACAACGACCTAAACGACCTAGAAAACATAGACGTTAACAGTCTCCTACACTCTATTATATGCTCAAACTGGTTCCATTAGTAAGAGGATCATAGATCCATGTGCCATCACAATGGTTTGCATGTTGCAAACCCAGTTTGTAATGAACTGTTAAATATTAGCATCTATTAGAGCATTTTTAATGGCGGTGCACTCCACGTTATTGAAGGCTCCTTCAATATCGAGGAAACCGCCATTGAAAACTCTCCGAAGTATAGACTCTTCTCTATTTTCCCTACTACCTCGCGCAGGGCGCTTTCTACAGATTTTCCTTACATGTATGCTATGACTTAGTCTAAAAGCCATTACTGCATCGATTTCTAATGTGAATCTCCAATAATCGCTCCAAGGTTTTAAGCATAAATGATGGCAGATTTATTGGTCTGAAATCTTTTGCTGTTACATGCCCCTATTTGCCAGCTTTAGGTATAAAAACCACCTTAACTTCTCTCCCAGTTATTGGTATGTACCCTATTATTAGACTGGGTCTAAAGATTTCTCTAATTTTTTGAATTGCTACTTCTGGTGCTTTCTGTAGCATAATCGGTAGGATACCATTCGGACGGGGAGATTTGTACGGCTTGAAGGACTGAACTGCCCACCATAATTTTTTTCTATTAATAAGAACACTATTTGCTCTACGAAGAGGGAGAGATTAATGTTCTCAGTGAGCCGTAGCATGCCAGGGTCATCAGATAATGTGGATCGAGCAAAATGGGTTGCCGCCAGCCTTACCAGAACGTCTTGCCTACTTTCAGCCCAGGTTCCGTCATATTTTCAGAGGTCACTAGGAGCTCTCGCTTCCTCTCTTATTTAGGTATATATGTGAGACTTACCTTTTAAATCAACTTAATTAACTTGGCACAATCTGGTTCATCCTATATGTTAAACACTAAAATTCAGTTAACAATTCTTAATCAAATTAAGTTAACAGTTCTTTTTATGTAAAACTAAAAACGAGAGCAGTTGATAAATACCAAGCTAAGCGTAAAGTCGTGTCGGTCCCCTCCTGTTCCCAGAGACTTTAATTATTTTGTTAACCTTTGTTTTCTAAATATCCACAACCCTTTTCTTTTTTCTTTGATTTTTCTTAATGGATTAAATAAACCTTTTTTTTTTTTTTAAATTAAGCCTTGCAAGTGTTGTTATTTTGGTTCCATTCCCTTGCCCTCGCCCTACAAATGGTGTCAGAAGTTTTGCTGAAGTAGTGCCGTAGTAAAGTAATTAAAATCAGATGTGTAACGTTTACAAAAATAAGAAAATTTGATAAGAGCAAGAAAACTGATAAAAGAAAAATTAAGTGTGAAAAAAAACGGGTAAAGCTTTATAAATTAAAATTAAAAATCAGAAAGGCAAAACCCCCAAAAGAAAAAGTGCGGTTAAGTTCATATGTACATGGAATAAGAATATAACCTGGTGAGATCGTTCGATTTTCTTTTGCATGCTATGTAGTAGATAAGAACAGAACATATAAATGCATACGCATTAATATACGGTCTATTGATGACGTACCTCTACGTCCATAAAAATTATTTATGGACGATCTAAATAATTTGACAACAAAAGAGCTGCAAACTTTGTTAAAAGAAAGGGGACTGCAATTCCGGTACAATTACAAAACAGATTTAGTGGAAAGGTTATATCAATCAATGTCGGAAGAAACAAAGTCAGTGATCAGAAAAGAAGAAAATACTGAATGTTGCTTTGGAGGAACAAGACGAGCCGCTGTTGTTGTTGTGAAGCCACCAATTAGCGCCGTGATGTCGGAAGCAAATGGTTTTGTTTTCAAAGATCTTGAAGAATCATTGGATCGATTTTTAGGTGAATCGGGGAAAAATTTTACTCCGTGGCTTAAGGATTTTGAAGATGTAACTAATGTCTGTAAATGGAACGTTATACAAAAATTTCTGTATGCAAGGCGACTATTAAAAGGAACTGCGAAGTTGGCTGTCGAGTCAAAAAGCGGAAAGCAAGAATGTTGGCTGAATCCCATTGAAAATTATGACACGTCGCTAAATATTTACCACCTTGATCATCTTGGACCGCTTCAATCAACCGCCAAAAGATACAAACACTTATTTGTTATTGTGGACGCTTTTACCAAATTTACGTGGATCTACCTTGTTAATTCTACGGGTGCAGAAGAGGTTCTCAAAAAGATGACGACACAAAGCGACATTTTTGGGGATCCGAAAAGAATCATTACCGATAAGGGATCTTCGTATACATCGAACGTTTTTAAGCAATATTGCGATGAGCGAGGCATCAGTCATTATTTGTCAACCACTGGAGTTGCTCGTGGTAATGGGCAAGGTGAACGTATCAACAAGACAATTATTGAGATGCTCTCCAAATTATCAGTAGATAGTCCTGACAAAAGGTTCAAACATGTACCGAAACTGCAAAGGATTATTAATTCTACTGTTAACAGAAGTACAAATAAACGCCATTTGAACTCATGTTTGGAGTACGCATGAAGAATATCGATGTTTATGACTTACGTGAAACGTTAGAAACCTTGCTGTCCGATGAATTCGAGGAAGAACGAAGGGACTTGCGAAAGGAAGCCAAAGAGCAGATAGCAAAGGTTCAAGAAGAAAACCGAAAATCTTTTAACCGCAAACGGAAAACTGCGACGAAATACAAATTTCACGATCTCGTTGCTATCAAAAGAACGCAATTCGCACCTAGAATTACGCTCTATCCACAATACCTAGGGCCTTATGAAGTCGTGAAAGTAAAGCGAAATGACCGTTACGAGGTTTGCAAAGTTGGTAATCACGAAGGGCCAAATATTACATCCTCATCAGCAGATTTTATGAAGCCGTGGCGCGATGAAATTAATAGCGAAGACGACAACGATGATGAATGCGAAGAGTCAGCGGATGAAGGGGATCCAGTGTGTGTCTAAATCAACAGTCGTCTGAGGCAGCCGACAAACAGGATGGCCGAGTGTGGGACCGACCTTTTAAATCAACTTAATTAACTTGTCACAATCTGGTTCACCCTATATGTTAAACACTAAAATTCAGTCAACAGTTCTTATTATGTAAAACTTAAAGCGAGATCAGTTGATAAGAATCAAGCTAAGCGTACTCGTAAAGTCGTGTCGGTCCCCGCCTTTTCCCAGAGACTTTAATTATTTTGTTAACCTTTTTTTTAAATATCCAAAACCCTTTTCTTTTTTCTTTGATTTTTCTTAATGGTTCCATTCCCTTGCCCTCCCCCCACATATATTTAAGTATATATGAATTATAAATTATATTGTACATGCTCGTATATTAAGTATATTTAAATATTTAAATAATTTTTTTTCAGAATTTTCTTTGAAAAACTTTGGAAATTTATGATGGAAATACTCTTTCTTTAATGTTCGTAATGCGCCTAGTTCCCCAACAATTTATCAGCGTTTTTTTGCAAGAAGGGGATGTCTGGGATCTTTCGTATGTCAAAAGACCGCATGCAGTTCGAAATAAGGTAAATATTGCTCGGGTACAAGCAAGTATTGAGGAAGACCCCGAAACTTCCATCAGGTGACGTTCTCAGCAGTTCGTGTTGTATAGGCGGTCGTTACAAAGAATTTTACGGCAGTTATACCTGTTTCCCTATAAGATGCAATTGGTTCCCGAGTTGAAGTAAAACGATCCAAAAATACGCATTCAATATGTTCGGCGTTTTCAAGAATTATTCCTAGCGATGAAGCGACCATTTTCATTTAAATGGTCGCGTGAATAAACAAGGCTGAAGAATATGCGGCACCCAAAATCCACAAAAATAATTGTAGAATATCAAATGCATCCAGTTAGGTGCACAGTGTGGGGTGACTTCAGAAAGGGTCATTGGACCATAGTTCGACAAAAACGACGAAGAAGTTGCGGTTAATGTGGATGAGATTCAATACCGGGCAATGATTGAACATTTTTTAAGGCCAGAGGTGGATAACAATCTAGAATTGTGGTTTCAACAAGATGGAGCCACAGCCTACATAGTACATCAAACTAAGCATCTGCTGAGTGAAACAATCGAATAATATCGGTATTTTCAAATTTCAACAGCCAACGCGTTCACCCGATTTAACGGAACCGGATCTTTTCTTTGGAGCTATGGTAAGCTACGAATATATGCAAATAAAGAAGAGCTTATGGCCAATATTCGAAAAGAAGCGAAGGCATTGGGATCTGATATTCTAACACGAGTTATGGAAAATGCTCTAGAAAGAGCACATCATGTCGAAGTTAACAATGGGCACCAATTGAGAGATGTTATATTTAAAACTTAACTTAAACATATTTCCAAACTACAAATTGAGTAAAGTAAATGAAGTAATTTAACGCATGTTTTTCTGGAACACACTGTAGCTAGTATGTATGTTGATACTCAATTGTTGTTGATCGATTAACGGATGCAATTGAGATATAACATGATAATGGAGGCTTTCTATTCCGCCGCGACTCCAAACATATTTCAGACTTTGTAAAGATAACTTCCAAACTATTGCCAAATGAAGTTCTTTGCAGTTCGATGTTCGCTGATTTATCAGTCGAGACTCAGCTGACACGGATTTCAAATAGTGGGCCTCCTATGACATGGCATTGAGTTTCGTTTCGGGGCTACCATCCAAACGCTGTCATCGTGCAAGGTGTGCGAAATATAGTACGTGGATATGTTAATATTTATGATTGCTTATGTATACACAATTTTAAGGAACAGAGTCTATTAAGGCATTATAACTTAACTATGCAAAGTTTGTGTGGAAAAGGATAGTCGGTCACAGAAAAGTCTGGTGTAAATGTTCAACGTATTTAGAAGTGTTAGCCCAGTAGCACTAAGTATAACTCCATTCGCATGTTGTTGCATGAAAAGTTAATGTCTGATATATGACGCGATTATCTTTTTTAGTTAGGGCAGCCATTCTCATTGAATATTATAATCGCATTAGACGAACCTAGCTTAAAAGCTCACAACACCATCAAGGATAGTTTTTTTTAAGCGTTTGGATTTTAGTTGTCAAAAAAAGCACAGGAAAATTGTAAAAGTGTATTCAATTTATAAATCAATGTTTGCCATCTACGTTTTAATGATTATTTTGTGTAAATGTTGACCATGACTATGTTTTAGATGGTCCATACGAAGAGTCCAATTTTGAATCTCTTTTGGCTGGTATCTCGCGAATAACACATGTAATGTTGACTTCAATTATCATGCAATTAACTCTGGTTTATCGGCATAAGCGAGTGATTTGATATGTCCCCATAACAAATAGTCTAAAGGCGTCAAATTACACGATCCATGTGATGTTTGGTATGTAGTGCCATCTTGCTGAAACCACATATTGACCAGGTTCAGCTCGTGCCTTTTGGGCAACAAAAAGTTCAAAATTATTGAACAATAGCGGGCGCCATTGACGGTAACGTTGTTCTCATTGTAATCTTTGAAAAAATACGGGCCAATGATTCCGAAGGACCATAAATCGCACCAAACAGTGCATTTTCTCGGGTGTATTGGCAGCTCTTGTATTGCCTAAGGCTGCTCATTGGACCAAACATGGGAGTTGTGTTTATTAACATACCTACTCAACCAGAAATGATCTTCGTCACTGAAGACAATTTTTGGATAAAAAAGCGAATCTTCCTCTAGCTTTTCTAAGGCCCACTCATCGAAAATCCGACACTGTGGCAGGTCGTTCGGCTTCAGTTCTTGCACGAGCTATGTTTAGGTTTTAGACCAATATACTTGCGTAAAATCGTCCACGTAATCGAGTAGCACAATCCCAATTGCTGCGAACGGCGACGAATGGGCAAATCACGGTATTTATTAATTCTGGCGGATACAATATTTTCCCCTGTATGCACTCTACGCATACGGGTAGGTGGCTTAATTTCCAATAGCTTGAAATTGGTTTGAAATTTGGCCACTACGGCTTAAATTGCTTGCTTGGGTCGATTTTGACGACCGTAATGGTCGAAGTACAGGAAAGCCATTTTTCACAGAGCATGATTTTTTATAATAAAATTCAATAATTTGTAAGCGTTGTTCAGGTGTAAGTCTTTCCATGATGGAAAGAGCATGTTTGGCGTTGACATAGGTCAAGAATCACGCCTGAGCTATCAAAAATAGAGCACTGAAAAACGAAACAGCAAAAAAATCACCTTTTACAACGCTTACTAACTTACTGGCGGTACAATCCGGACCTCAACCAATAAACATAGCCAATTAACGCGGCGATCTTTGCCCAAATGCCCTCGGTTGTGCCCCTCAAGGTGGTTGAGGTCACTTTCCACTTAGCGTAGGTGATGTCTTCCTACCCTATGTAATCCCTCTGGGTATAAAATGAAACAGCCGAAAGGTGGGCAGCTTTCTGACTAGGTACACATATATATCTGTACAGCTTGTGGAGTTCGATGATGTATTTATTTTCATCTCCAAAGCAAGTGAACACAAAGGGGCTCAAAATACACCCAAACGATTGAGCGTCGATGGTTCCGAGCCTTAGGATGAGACTGTTATGAGGAGAGTCTTATGCAAAGTATCTCTGTTGCTTTTGGATAAGACAATTGGCAAGCGTAACTCTTCATATGACTTCTAATGATCAATATCAAAGTTGGAAACGGAGCCGAAGTACGAAAAATCCCTAACTACTTCAAAGTTATAGCTGCGTATTGTGACCTTCTGTCCAATTTCTCGATGTTGTGTTTGACAGCTCTCTGCGTTCTATCAACGATATCAATGTCATCAGCGTAAGCAAAATTATTTTAATTTAAGTTAAATTACTTCCGATCTTGTTTGGAAAGGAATCTTGGCTTCTATCGGACAGTTTGTGTGGTTGGTTTGTTTTGCCTGAGAGCAGAACTTGGTTCGTCCTTATCCTCAGCATTTACTGTAGCTTTACTACTCTACTGTCATGATCATCTCTATTGTCCCGATTGTATTGACACGTTGCTTAAACATTGTTGTAAAACTTCCAAAAGTAGTTATGCAATCGCGCGCTACTCTTGTCCATTCATTTTAATTTGAAAAAGACGATGTTTCACCCTCCATCTTTTCTTGTAAAATACGCTAGCCGGTCTTGTCCTTCAACAGAGCACCATTTCATAGGCGAATGAGTTAAATGCTAAATGGGCTTGTTTCAGAGGTTTCGTGGGCATTTTAGGCACTTCTGTTGACTTCTTGGAATCGATAGCATTGAACTTTAGAATTTGTATGTCGTGAGGTGGAGCGATACACGATCGGCAAAAGATCTGGACGACTGCACCCGTTTAGCATTAAAGCCTTAAGTATCCGTACACGTAACATAGTTACAACTCGATAGTGGTTCAGTATATCAATAATATTGTTTCGGTTGACTGACTATTAGATGACCAGTATCTGATTTTCTGAATATTGAAGTGAGGGAACCTGTGGTGGTTCTAATGATATCCCGAGCTATAGCAAACATCGGTTGATTTTAGGAAATTTGCCTTGAAGCAAATTTTTCCAATGCATTTATTCACTTTCCAAGTGCTTAAGACTTCTTGCCCCAGTCGGTCTCTTACAACAAATCTGCACTCAAAGTGACGCCGCCTTCGTTCTATGTAGCAGTCACCGTACTACAGGTCACGGAATTTTATTTATTTTTTTCCTGGCCCATCTGCAATCCATAAATGGTGGTGATATCAGCCTTATAGCAGTCTAGGACCTCTGTTCTATGCCTGATTGTTCGACTGCAGGTTATATGCTCGAGATTTGAACATGCCATGTGCATATGCTGTTGTTGAGCAATAAATTCATCCTAATTCGAATCTTTTCTTGGGTCGTTTCAATATGAACGAATTACAAAACGAACAACCCCCACACCGGAGAGTCAGGCTCTTTGATTCCTTTTATCAAGTATTTGTCAGCTGTCTAGGATATTACTTAGCACCTTATAGAACCGAAATTAGTCTCTACTGATACCAATAAAATTTCATATAAAACTCATCAATCATCGAGTGTCATACAAATTTACTTTTCTAATTTAGTGACTGAAATAATTCATCGACGAAAGAAGAACGTGATTTTTATAAGTACGATTGAAATACTGAACAGGGGGCTTAAAAAGTTCCGTGGTCACGTTTTGCTGAGCTGGTAAAACTTTGTCGCTATTTCATCGTATTCTTTTTTTTCGCAAAACTTTATCTTAACTTTTGAATGTTTTTTTTGTTAAACTCATAGACTGCTTAGAAAAACAGAACTCGTATTGTTTCAAATAAAAGAATAAAATTTAAAAAAAAATTAAAAATAAATAATAATAAAAGAAAATTAAAAATGTTGCTCTAAAAATACTTTAAAAACCTCGCAAGCAAGAATTTATTTACAAATTGGGGTAATTATATGGAAATAGGATCCAAGTTCATTTAAAAAATCTATTATATTGCCGTTATGGAAGTCCATATAAAATCAGCAGTATCAAAGTACTTGGGAAGCTCAAAGTGGAAATAATTCAAACTAATGCCATGCCGTAATTCAACTCAGATTTCTTATTCATAGATACTCGTATACTCAAGAATCTAGAAACTGTTGGATTCATTCATAGAGAGTTCAAAGACAGTTGAAGTATTCAGCGCAATGGACTTTGTTAATAACCCTGATGTCCACCGCTTTTCTAGTCGCCCGAAATAATGGAACACTGGATTAGACGTGAGTGTGTATATGAAACTGCAGCTTTATTATGACAACACATTGCCCTCAATCTGGATTCAGATACTAGCTCTCGTTAAGTCTATTAAATTTCTTAGACTGATAGATACCTAATCATACCTTAAATAACAGAAATCTTGACAGCGAAAATCCGTCCCTGTCAATAAAAGAGAAATACTTCTGCCTAACGGCTCAAAAATCATACAAGCTGACTTTTGCTTCAGTGTCATCCATACGAGTACATATAAGCTGAACCTATTCGATTGCCTCATCTCCTTACTTATAGGCTGCTAGACTTTTTGGTTTCAGCAACAGCAAATTCGTATGTCCTCGTTGAAAGTTTCTATAAGCTATTTCTTTTTCTTCCCAGTTTTCTTTCTGTGAACAAAAGGTTTATGTGAAGAGAGTCTTCACGCTTCGTAGTGTTGTCATTAGTTCCATCTTTTATGCTTCTTGTTAGATTCTATGTAGTTTGAGTGTAACGTTTCCAATACATGAGTTTTGATGCGTTGGCCGAGTGAAAATCGTCAGTTATACAGCAGTAAGGTTTTGGAGTACACGCTCGGCAAATGCTCTAGGCAACCTCACTAAAGATAATATTGGTCTTTCGATGACCCCAGAATTTGATGACATTTATGGTCCTCATATTCACACTTTCTTGGAAACATCTAAGAGATCAGATTCAGACATAAATGCTATAGAAAATGTATCTTTCTTTAAGTGATCAATCGATCTGCGAGTGCATTTCAGTATGATACTTTTTACATAAGCTCAAGAATAGTTTCGCTATAGGGGCTATAATTTTGGGAAAAACAGAAAAGAGCAACAGCATGCGGTTGTAATAAATAGAAGACTGGAAACGAGCAACATAAGCCGCATCAATTGAATCCGATAAAACATTTAAAATGCTTTCCTACTGTTCCAAACCTGGTAACTCAGGTGGACGGTTCAGGTTTTCCTTCTGATGAAAACTTTCTGCTGACTACTGTATGGCTTTGTCTGTGAAGCCTACTAATCTTTTTTTTGATGCTACAATCAGCCTTAATGAGCAAAAGTCAGCAGAAAAAACTTCCGATATAATGACAGTACATAGAACTTCGGCTACTGCAATAACACAATGTCCCGGTGGATTGTATTAACGGAAAAAAGAATGAATGCCAATCTTAATGAACGACTCAAATCAATCAAGGATGTTCTAAAACACAGGCAGCCATACAGATCCACGATTGATGTACTTGAAATGAAATTTCAGTCAATCATCTCAAAACTGAGATTCCTCTCTAATTGAAAGCTCACTGGTTTGCTCCATCTAGTGCTAAAAGTCCGCAAGAAGCTTATGTTAGTATTTAGGTATACAACACATTTTTCCTTAACTAAAAATAAAGCAACGAAAACAGTGTTTGGGACTTTCGGCAGGACGCGTCACCGATGAGGGTTCTTCTGATTTACACAGTGAAGAAAAGAAAAAAAAACATCGTATGTGTCGGTTGTATCACAAAGTTAGATGTACTGATAAATCTCTTTCATATTATGATCTCCATTCTCAAAGTCATTTTTCGCTTAATAAAAGAGGGTTTTCGGTAAAAAAACTGGAATAGTTTCGGCCAGAATCAGAGTGGGATCTCTACAGATAGCTTCAAAACTCTCCTAGGATCGGTTAGGGCTTTCAAACTTGTTCAAGAATGCTAGGCTTCTCTGAATACAGTCTGGATTCCAGGACACAATATGATCACGGGGAGTGGGAGTGTTAATGAACTTGCTGAATAAGGCCAGAGGAGAGACTCTCAGGAACCGAACTTTCGGTAAGACTGCTCAGTTCCATTGACATCGATGTTATACGTGAGAAAAGCAGAGTTGCATTACTTACCATTATGCCAGCGAACATTTTTCGACGTCTCTAAGAGGTGAACGGCTTCCTTAGCATGCTGTTCAGTATGAAGGACTGTACAGTGATTAACGATAATGGAGCACTTACCTAAACACCTATTTGAGTATACTACTGACACAAAATTCTGTTATACTGGCTGTGAGAACGATAATGAGACCATATAATCTGTAAGTGTCCGGACTCCGCCTACATCAGGATCCAGGTACTCAACGCAGATGTGGCGAGTGCTATTATTGTAAACACTTTAGAACTGAAGGGCTTACTCCCCTTTCTTACTCACTTACTTAAGGTATTAAGACCGGGGTGGAACTGGGCCTCAAGCCACAAAGGTCTCCAGCTCGTAGTTTGCACAGTAAGATGGTTGTGGTCGTTTTCCACTTGCGTGCGCCACATGATCTGCAGTATTTCCCTGTTGCACTGTCCCTCGGAGGCGGATCGGAGTATAGGTGTCCTTCTGCTCTATATAACCCAGTCATCTCAGTCGTTGAACCTTCACTCTACTAGCTATCCTCTCCTCCCCCACTCACTGTCTATGCAGACGGAACCAAAAATCACAAGAAAAAACTGCTCTGTATAGCTCGTCTCTATTGATACTGTCATACGCGGCTTTAAAATCAACGTTTAGGAAGTGTGTATCCATCTGGAGCTTATGGGTTTTTTTTCAAGATCTGCCATGAATATTTGGTCTATGGTGAACTTGCCTGGCTTAAAGCCACACTTATAGGGACCAATTAGGTTGCTGACGAACCGATTTAGACGTTCACACAATACGTCAGATAGAGTCTTGTATGCGACGTTAAGAAGACTAATACCTGTAGTTGACGCAGTTCAGATTGTCTCCTTTCTTGGGGATCTTTTCATCGGGGATACTTTCGTCCAACCATATTTTACAGATGAATTGGTATATGCTCCTTACCAAGTCATCAACCTCCGCTTTGAAGAGCTAGGAAGTCAGGCCGTCCGCTCGAATAGTTTGTTGGACTTAAGTTTAGCTATAGCTATCTTCACTTCATCCAGATCGGGTGGACGAAATTGTTGATGTACATCGTCCAGGTTGAAAGGTTTATTTTGCCTGACAGCGGTATTTGGTTTGTCATCGCCGCTGTATCATCTGAAGATATGCTCTTTCCAGATCCTCAGCATCGACTGCGACTCTACTATTACATATGTTTCCCTGTTCGTCGTTGCAGGCTTCGTTTCGGGGTTTGTGTCCGCGGCATGTATGCTTCTTCTTTTCCTTCCTGGGAATCCGGTGTTTGTCTCTCCTCTTTTGCTCGTAGAGCTCGTTTGCAGCTCTAGTCCTTCTACGCACTACCGCTTTTTATGCCACAATCTTGCGATTGTAGCCGTCCGACGTCAAACTTCCTCACAATATTAGCTTACCTTTGCGATGTTCGCGATATTCGCAATCATACCTTGGGTACAACAGGGTAATGGTCCGAGTTCAGACACCCATAATATTATGAGAGTGCCTTGCGTCTCCTAATGAATATCGAGATCCGGGAACCGCGTGGTAGCTACGACAATGTTAGGGGAATTGGTATCGTTCATTAAATACATTCCTGAGATACGCTCTTTTCCTAGCTTTGCATTAAAGTTGGTGAGGACACTTTTAATGACAAAGATAGGGCACTTCTCGTAAACCTTATCTAAGAGCTCATCGCAGCTATCTTTGATGTCCTCATCCTTCTCTAAATTTGGCAAATTTAGCCTTAAAACGGACTGTTATGAGGCGCTCGTTAACTTGCCGGAAACTCATGACTTCTTGCCTAAGTCTACCTCTAAAAATAAATCCGCATTCAAATAGGCACTGCTTTTGTTATCGAAAACAGTCTCCGTAGTAGATGTCCCAGTTTTTCATCCTCTTATTCTCTGGCCCATCTATCGCATTTCCTAGATGGCGGTAACGTCTGCTATGCAGTCCGTAGCCTCCGGTAGTTATTTGCCTGCACGTGGCCTATTAAGGGACCCAGTTTCGTTTGCAGGGAAGCGTTTCCGAGGCTTGTTTTTGCTTCGTCACTGTGGGTTGTTTTCTCCATGGCTGGGCAGCTACCCCTATGGCACAACCCAGTTCCATTATAGATACCCATTGGACGAGGTGTCAGTTAGACCGATGCCAACAACCCGTTCGGGGATGTAAGCGCTGCCATTGGTGCATTAAGGGCTCATCCGCCACCTTCTTCGAATACCCTGACTTAGTCTCAGAAATCCTTACCGGCCTGGGCTCCAAATAAATATGTCAGAGTATCCCGGATAAGTTCTTATTTGTTTTATTCCGGGATTTTACTCCACAGTTGATTCCATCTCTGGAATTCATTCGTTGTCCCGTTTATAGTTATGCTATTTTTGTCTGCTAGTCTGCACTCGCGCTTATAAGTTCGCCAAATCGAGTCCGAATGGATGTCGACCCGTACCTGATTGTTACCACTTAGAGCACAATTACACGCAGTTATAACACTGAGCATCGGCGGTTTGACACCTCTCAGTTACAACCCTATTCTAAAGTTGCTCGTTCGTTAACACCTGCCAGTTATAAGGCTGGAATTATTGGCTATAGTCTGGGAATTGCAAGAAATAAAGATGATAAGCTTGCACGGCAGGTCTTAAGGTAATATTTCTAAGGACCTAACTTAGGTTAGAAGTTATCTGCGTCTTCTGTCAAGGCCATAATTGACAGCTGGGGTTTTCGCGAGCTCAATTACGTATGGCATGACATGGCAGTATTTAGTCAGCCCATGTGAATTTTTTTTTCAGTGCCTAAGAAGTCATTTTTTGTTTTCAGAAATGACTGAGGAGTGCTTACTAGTTTTGAAGAAGGTAGATGTGGCGCGGCTTCGGATTTTACAGTAATAGTTCAGAAACTGATCTATTACATATGAGTGATGCGAATGTATGGTTGTTTTTGGGTTCAGTTGTCAAGCAATATACTGTAAAACATATAAAATGATTCCTGACATCACCTTTTGCCAGACAAATTACAGAAAGCTAAAATTTCAGCCTTTCATGCCTTTCATGCTCTCGCCATTCGAAGTCGACAAGAAACGGTAGGTCCGTTTTGTTTGTATTATATTTACGCTAGGCCTTATCCATAGCGTAATGTTGTGCTATCAACTTTGTTGTTTTCTATTTTAGGAAATGAAAGTGATCCTAAAAATATTAATGACACATGTGTACGTTTCAACCGGAGATTACACAAATTTAACTGTCGGTCAACGAATGTGTGATTTTGAACAAAAGAAAAGAAGTTTTCCAATGGCTTTCAGTTTCCGAGTAACCTCAATCTCCAAATGTATTCCTGATTACAAGTCCCTAAAGTGCATTCCTTCTTCCCCGACCCACTGTAAACACTGTTCGTTATTATCTTTTGTTTTTTAGTTTGAGACCAAGCTGCAAATGGCACTAAGGAAAACAAGCACATTTCCGCCGACTATCTAAAGTTCCGCGTAGTTTAGCGGGAAAAAAAAAATAAATTCCACAAATAAGTAAAAACTTTTGCCTTATTTTGTTGCAGAGAAGAATGTTTTTTTTTTACTGCTCCATCTTCCGTGTCCACCTTTTAGCACTGAATGTGTCCTGACAGATCTCATAAAAACGTGTCGTTAAGGATTTCTTAATTTTCTTTAAAAGGCCACAAAACACCTGTGAAAACTAAAATATTTCCCCAAAGGCTTTACGTATATTGCCGTTCATATCCTTTTTCCTTTCTTCCTCTTCCTTTCAGGGATTCCCTTTTATAGGATTTTTTTTTCAAGTTTTTCTTTTGTTGTCATCGTCGTCTGTCCCTTGGCCTTCTTAGAGTGAGGCGCTTCTCGAGGCGTGCAAATGGTAAGTCTAGTAACATTTTCCCAATCTAAGTGAAAGGAGATTTTACACGATTTTGTTTCCCCGGCTCGGGCGTTAGGAGGTTTTTTTTTAGCTTGCAGTCCTTTTTTTTGGGTCATGTCAAGGATTACAATATATCACCGGTCGAGTTTTTTTTTTCTTTTATTTCTAATGGAAGCAAGTTGCTATGATATGTTTTTTTTTTGCGGGACTTTCCTGGCAAAGCGTTTGGACTTAGACATTTAGAATGCGGGGACTTCTGCATCTGGTGTAAGGATTTCGAGGATATTTTCACTTTGGCATTTTTTGTTTGCTTTAGGTATGTGGAGAATTTATGCGATTTTAGTTAATGTGTTTGGAATGTGTGTCGGAGTTTAAATTGGAAGAAATTTTACTGCAGAAATTTAGAATTGAAAAGGGCCATAATCGGGGTTTGAAAGAAAGAAAGTAGATGGTTAGAGTAAAGAGGATAGCAGCCGTAATTTATACATATATATTTACATATGTAAATGCATGGTGTTATTCTTCACTATAATAAAATGTACAGAAATAATATATTAAGTGTAAATTTCTTTAATTAGTGTTAAGTCAAAAAGGATTTAAGCCACATTTGCATCCACATACGCTGTGCGGTAATGGCTTAAAGTTCCTTTCCGAATTTGTGGTAAAAGACTACTAAGTTGGGGAAACCTAAAGAAGGTTTCCATATTTGGATACTACCGGTTTGGCTGTAGGAAATTCGAATATACATCCATATATTGACTAATACTACAATAGCTCCACCCACATAAAAGGATAATAAAGTATAATGAAAGTGCGACATCAGAGAAGTGAACGAATATGAATACACTAAAGGCCGGGAACGTCTTCTACACAGCGCAAGAGTGTTCCCGGGACGGATAGAAACATTCTTGTCAGAGCTCGACAATTTGCGGGAGCGAGCGAGCAATATGATATAATACTTTGAAGAAATAAATGGCGTATCACAAGATGATACAATGGTGAGCAGAAGCTTTGAACTAGAAAACTCGGCAACATAAAATCGATGCAATACGCGTTTAAGAAATCAATGCCAAAATCTTGGAAAAAGGTCTCGCTAATTGAACTTGCGAAGGATAGTTCAAAATGCATTATTAAGGAGCGGAACCAAATAAGAACGGAGTTGCATTGTCTTTACAACTAAACTCCTAGGTAATATCGTAAGCGTACTAATATAATAAGCGGTCGAATAAGTCGGCCATAATAACGATAGCTGGACATGAAACTTGGAATGAGCATTTAAATAGAATACCATCGGATGAAATGCTTTCATCTTTTAAAGAATAAACAACAACATAAATTTTCGCGAATCAACCAGAGAAAGCGGTATCAGTTGAAGAAATAAACCGATACATCTCAGACATGAAAGAGGTTAGCTCTGTGCGCTAAACTTGTGGAAACGGCTGCAAAATGACATAAACGAAGAAGAAGAAGAATTAAGAACGCAAAGTAAGCTGAAAAACTTTGTTGAAAAATGTAAAAGTGGTGCAAAAACTCTGCTCGGTGTTTGCCAAAAACTGCCTTCATCTAAACAAAGGACGAATGGAATGATAATACGAACCGACTAGCGTCTTGACTTAGACTACGAACCTTACAAAAGTACTGAAAAAAGAAAATGGATCAAGTTCGATTGCAGTAAGGGTATTCATGGGTAATTGGAACAAATTTTCACACAATTTATAAGCAGGCGACAAAGAATAGAATAAGTGCAGTCTGTAGTACGTGGCGGTAGTACTAGAACTTTTGAAACTGCAGAACAATAAAGAAACATTTCGAAAGAGAATCAAAAGAACCAAAACATATAGACGACGACCAGAGCCACCTAATATCGGACAACAACCAAACCGGCCTTATCCTTGAGGTATGGCGTACAGAATGATAATGACTAAGCTGAAGGTTTGTTGGTCTCCAAACTATGGCAGATCTCTATTGTAGAGCACCTATTCCCACGGTGACTATCGACTCTGTGCAATATAATCAGGGAACCCGACACAGAGGCAGTTCCGATAATAACACTGGACGAAATTTTCAACGCTTGCCTGGGCCTCTCAAATAAGGCAGTGAAAGCTACCATTCAAATGAGTCCAGACATGATTATAACAACGAACAATGCTAGCTGTAACATTGGATTCTCTTACCAAAGAGAAATAAACCACCTCGACAACCACCATCATATTCAACTGTGCACACTGGGCAAAATACTTGAATGTATGATATATGATGAATTGCTAACTATGGCAGAAGAAAAGGGAGCATTATCGGATCAACAATTAGGATTCAATCGATGCCATAAAAGCGGTAGTACACAAAGCAGCCGTAGCAATAAAGAGAAAAATATGGCGATGAGGAAAAAAGTGATATTGTGCAGTAGTGACGATGAACATCAAAAATGTCTTTTTCTCAGAAAATTGGCCATTTATAAGAAGGTCACCAGCTAGAATGGATAAACCATACTATTGTACTTGCGAAAGATCTGATACTTTCCCAATAGAAGATTGCGATATGAAACCGACGAAGCAAAAAAAATCAGTACTGGGGACCCTTATCTACGATGGAGTTCAACAATTAACTCTGCCACTAGAAGTAAAGATAATCGGAATAACCGATTGCAAAGAATATTTGCGAGATATTGTGAGAAGTGGAAGCTGTCCTAATAACAAGCCGGAAAAATGTGGAATACGTTGACATAACGGTAGGCAGTCAAACGATCAGATCAAAAGACTAAATAAAATACCTAGGTGTGGTGCTTGGCAATAGACTAAGCTTTATGTAGCACGTCGAATATTCGGGCAAAAATGAGTCAAAGCTCCAGACAGCACTTTCTGGAATACTGGCATCGGAGAAGCCGGATATGCTAGAAGAATCTTAATATCCACGATAGTAAGCTCAGTCCTGTTATACGCTGCCCCAGTTTGGGGGCCCCAGCGACAACGGAATCAAGGAGAAAGATGTCATCAACATATCGACTTAGTGCATTAAGTGTAATCAGTGGCTTTAGAAAATCTATAATAGGAGAACTTCTAGTAACAAAGAGACAATAGTCGTCAAAAGAATCAAGGAAGAAGAAAGACTGACTTCAATAACCAGGTAGCGAGATCGGTGGAATACCACTAGAATACCTTGGAATATCATCCATAGACATTTGGATAAACCGAAATCAAGAAGGCTAGAAAGAATGTATGGACATATGTATTCCAATAAGGAATTTTATCCCGATCCCGCCATCCTTTAGATCGCCGCCACTAATAAAGCTAAATGCAGGTATTATGTTTGTTGTTTTATATGTTCCCTCATTGGAGGCTGTCATCTGTGTCGGCCATCCACCTTCCTGTTTCTGATGCTCCATAGGTGGGGTGCTAACTTAAAAAGGGGTCGTCCCCTCTTCACCCATGGAACCTGACTTTTAAAGTTGATACATCGACGTTGTGTGTTTATTTATGCTGGCCGTCTGCTTGCATACCACTGTTGCTCCCTCTTTGGGTGCAACTATGAAAGAAATTGGCGCCTCTTCAAGCATTGATTGCCTTGCTCTCTGCTAGCTCCGTAGTTAGCTGCATCGGCATCAATTGCGCGATGTGTCGCCGGTAATCGTACCCACATCTATTGCGGGATGTAGTATTCCTCCAACCATACTGTTTTATGGCTTTTGTTGGGGAGTAAGCTCCAGAGATCGACCGTCCCCACCCGTCGGCGACTTTCAGACGTCCTGTCTGATGCTTCCTGTCGCGAGTCTCCCGCCTGCTCGACGGGCTACGACAACGGTATTCTTGGTGAACCTCCTGTCGCATCTTGGGCTCCTGGTGCGTCGTGAGTCTCCTTACCATCCTTAGGGCTTCACCGACCCCCTCGTATTCCTCTGAGGAGAAAACCACCCGTAGAACCTTTGCTTTCCGAGATTTGGGGTTGTTAGGCCACTGGCCCACCTTAGTCAGAGCTCGGTATTCCCACTCAAAAAAAAGAGGGATCGAAAGGGATTTGCAATAGGGAAAGAAAGATTCAGCAATAATGGCTTCATTTAGTTGATCTTCTGCCTCATTTACATTCCTCATGGGCTGTAGAGGTAAGGGCAGTGAGTCAGCTTTGATAGCGAGATTATCTTGAAAAGTACTCCAGATTGCTCGCCATACCGTGCTGTGAAACCACAGATGCGTTTATTCCACACCCATGGTTCCTATATGGATATTATGTGAGGTTTTGTATTCATCACGGAAAGTCTCCTTCCTACATAGGAATGCAGTAGCAGACTTGGAATGTTGATGGTTGATATGGGTACACAAAATAGGTGAGCACTAGGATGGTCGTCACTTATTTAGAATCAAAGTGGAAATTAATCCTTCCAAGGTGCAGATTTGGATTTAACTCATACTTAGACTTAATGGTCTTGACAGAATCTTTGTCTAAGCCCACAGCAACAGAAGTGCCGTTCATTTTTCAAACCTATCCTAATGTCTTCCTTCTAATTTCTCTCCTGCCTTCAACTGTCCCCTGCCTATTCTTTTTGCTTATACAATATCTAGCCTATCTCTCTATTCTCTCCTTTCCTCTTTTTCTTACCCTTTACCTTATTATTGTAAACTTAATTGTTGTGTACTATAAAAGATACTTATCTTAATGTAGTTTAATATTACACAATAATAATAATAAAATTGAATTGAATTGAATTGAATTGCGTAGAGCAACTCATTCTAAGATTTCCGCTCTCTATATCGTAGCCTACTGTTTTAATGTAAACATACTCTTCTTTGGCTAGCTCCTACAGCTGATCAGAATAGTGTTGGCACTCAGCATCATTCAGTCTGTTGCCATTTTCAGCCTTCCCAATTCGAAGCGCCATAGAAGAAATAGCGACATCCTTTTACGTCTTGTCCCGGAAAGCGACCATCGGAGTTGTTTATTTATTTATTTGGAAATGAGATTTTTGTACACTTTAAGATATAATATCTTATAAGCTAGTGACAAATTATCATATATACCATTACAGCTATGAAATATATCTTAGATTAGCTCATAATTCTATAAACCTGTTTAACACAATTTAACAAAGTATAAAATAGAAGCGATATTATTTAATTCAAAATAATAATAACGAAAATACAATACCAATAAACAAAACTGATAGCAATATTCACATCTGTAAATTATTAAAAAAAGAAAAAACAGTGAAACAAGAGGAAAAAAAGGAAAATTAATAATAATAATACGAGTATAGCGTACTCGTACGTGAATGTGCCAGTGTGTAAATATAATGAATGTACATTTTATTGCGACAAAAACATGCGTATTTTGGTTTTTAGTCTAGTTCTACTTTCAATTTTAGTAATACAACGCGGCAGGGAGTTCCATGCGCGAATGGCATGCACAAACAATTTAAGTTCGGATGTAAGAGCGGCATGGTGCGGATGAATAAGCATTCGAGATCTATGGGACGATGCCGTTCGTGCTTTCTCATAAACAAAATCGGGTTGCTGGCTTAACATAATATCTGAAAGCAGAATTAATTTGGAGGATATTATCAAATGCCATGCCGAGCAAACGCATTGAGTAGTTGGACAATCTGTCGTATCTGCGCAAGCCAAAGATATAATGAATTAGATTATTAAATTTAACATTTAGTTTTCGTCGCCTGACGGAACCACAGTTGGGAAAAATTTCACATCCATAGACAAAGGCAGATAAGGCTAATGTTTTCGCCAGAATCAAACGTGTTCTGATGGAAGTGAATGATTGAGGTACCCATAACGTTTTTGGGACACCATAGCTTTGTTTCACAATATGATTCCCCCCAGATGAGTTTACGGTTGAACACCACGCGAAGACTTTTGACTGTTTCGACATACGCTATGGAGCATTGTTTAATATTTATAATACAATTAAAATGTGAAAGGTCGGTATTATTTTTAGAAATCACTAGTGATATAGACTTCTTAGGGTTCAATAATAAGTCGTCATTAATATAGCTTACACAGTACTCGATTAGGGAAAGCGGGCAATTCATATAAAACTGTACATCGTCAGCAGGTCACATATGTTGGGAACAGTGTTTGGTGATGATGGGCAGTTCATTCACAAATATGGAATACCACGTGCAATTGACACATAAGTTAGAGTGCTCTACTGTATAAAATGCTTTTGAAAAGTCTAGTAGGATGAGAATGGTTACTTTATTTATCATCATTGGTCGTTGGCCGTATGTCTTCGCTGACATTTAATAAGGCTGTAATGCAGTTATGTTTTTTACGAAAACCAGATTGCTTTCATGTTAGCAGGAATGAATTATTCAGGTAAAAAGTCATTTGTTTTTATATTAATTTTTCAAAAACCTTGATAAATAAGGCAAAATTGAAAGGGGCCTAAATTCTTCATCCTTGGAATTTTTGCCGTTTTCCATGGTGTCGGAAATATACCTGTGGTTTGTATCACATTAAAGAGATGGGTGATAAAAGGAAGTATGATCGGTAAAATCAGTCTCAAGAATATCGGATGCATCTCATATTTCTCATATATCAAGACCAGACAAACAATAAAGCAAAAACATTTTATTCTGAAAAGCCTTAAAAATGAACACAAAAAATAAAAACAGAAATAGAGATGTTTTCCAAATAGAAATGTTTACTTATTTTGTAATATTGTACTTGGTTGTAACAATTTTTGATTTCTTTTCAAAAATGTCAACAAGTTTACACTCTCTATCACGGATACATGTCGAACTCATTAAAATCTTCACCATTTGATTTGGCTTCTAATAAAATATCCATGGCACTACATCTTTAACTCACAACTTCTCTACTCTTGGTGGGCATAGAGTTTTCTATCAAACTCTAAATGTTTTCTAAAAAGTTCTCTCACTTCTTCAACGTCGATTTCCAAGTTTTTAAGTCTTGTTCTGTGAGAACTTCTTCGCATTCCTGCCTATCCATTTTGAACCTGCTCTGCAAGCTTTCTTTCATGACTCCCAGGAAGCTGACAATATTTTTATTATCTCCGATGTTTGTTTTTAGGTGTTTATTAATTAGTCCACATATAATCGGCTGTAGAATGGAAATTGTTATATTTTCTCCGCAAAGTAATGTTGTTGCAATTTGGAATGGCTTCAAGATTTTAACCACCGCTTCTATTTGTGACCATTTCCTTTCGCTTACTTCAAGTTTCAGAGCCATTGTTGGAGATGTTATATCTCTATCGGCCAAAACCGCAATAACATCACTTCGATTTGCTAAGAACATTTCACACATTAAATAAGATGTATTCCATCTTGCAGGGCAACTTTGAATTAGTTTTAGCTCATATAAGATAAGTTGTCTCTGTGGAATATGTTCCCCATCCTCACAAAAGGTGGACATTACCAACTTTATTAAATTAGAGTATTTGTGACCCATTGAGTACCCGTTACCCGATAGCTGACATTGCCGGGTACCCACGAGCTTGGGTATTACCCTCATTACCCGGAGATCCAGGTACCTGAGTACCCTGATAATTGTTGAGATGGGTATTACCCGGGTAAAATCAAGAGCATTAATCGAAACCAACTGCATTCGGCTTGAATGAAAGTATGTTTTCAACCACTTCTGTGCAATCTATTGCCCTAAAGTAAAAGGAGGAGCGGACACTGTGGGTATTAGGTTCAAATAGGCATCAGTTGAATCTCTCATAAAGTTTCAAACTGGGGGAACGGGAAGGGAAACAAATATTTGATTTAGCGTGATTTATTTGTGACCTACACAATTACTTCCGCCATTAGCGATTCCGATTTAGTGAAAGTTTTTTCCATACCTGTGGCCCGTTCAAGGAATGGCTAAGACGATTTGAAAAAAAAAATGGGATTTTGCAGAACGCATTGCCATTACAACTCGAGTGTTCCTGAGTGAGCGGAACATATCACGCTGTTGCATTAGTGAGCCAGCGCCTAGGTTTGCTTTGGGGTGTATTACTTTTTGTTTTTAATGGGATATGTCTATCATATAATCTTAAAACGTTATTATTAAGAAAGTCAATTTGTTCGTTGGGTGAAGTCATATAGTAAATACGTTCCTAGTTCATATTCCTGGCATCTTCTTTCAGCAAAGTATAGTCAATTTGAAGTCTCAGTATACAATTGTATTAAGTCAGTTGAAGTCTCTGTATACAATTGTATTATTATTATTAAGTGTAAAAATGGCTTTAAAATCATAGTCATGGTTTGAGAAGGCGGCTGCTGCAAGTTGGTCATATAATGCATCTTTAATGAACATTTTTAGTAAGGTTGCAGAAGCAATACCACATAAGTGAGTCGGTAAGTTTGTGTTTATGGAAAATAAATTGAATATATTCATGATGTCAGTAAGAGATTCATCAGCTAGGATGTTACAATTAAAGTGTGCACACACAATAAAATTTTGACAGTGACAGTAATTTCTTCCATGAGTGAAATAAAATATTTCAATATTTCTATCGGTCCTAAATAGAGCTCCAATGATAAAAAAAAGTTACTCGATTTCACTGTCGGGAGAGAACTTTTGTACTTGATGCCTTGCCTAAAATGTATACATTGCAAAACCACCACCAACTCGTCTCTTTCTATAACAACAAAGGACTTTGTATTCACTTAAATCATATATCTTAGCTTTCAGGTTTACTGGCAGCCATGTTTCGGTGACACAAACTGCACGGACATAGATCTTGAAACTTGTCATTTAATGTGCGTTTATCTGACAAACCAACAGCACTTTTTCGACTACTTACAACTTTGATCGTAGTACGCAATACCTCACTATCATTCATTATGTATTCTTTATTTTTATTACTATGTATAAACAAATTATTTTCCTTCCTCGTTTCTCTTATTCACTTGCAAATGTTTACAATTTTTATTTTATAGTAAATATATGTACACGTACATGTATATTATTTAATAAAAGACAAAAAATATAAATAAATATAAAACAAAGTTAAAACAAGATGGAATTGCGCTTCTGGTCTTTTTAATTTTCTGGTCTGGCAACTCCTTCTAATGTGCTAATGCAGTCAATCAGTACAGCTGAATCGGCTCGGTTACACATTATATACACACATCCATGTGTGGTGTAAACAGATTGCAATCGTTTTGATTTCCTTAGTTGCAGATCACTATGTAGCATGACCTTGCTCTGTGGTGTCAAGCTACCCCGAAGGTGAATTAAAGTGTTAGAAGAAAAACCGCAAGCATAGACGTCGCTTTGTTTTTCTTCGATACGACAAGTTAGAAGTGAGAACATAATTTCTTTCGTAAGGTGAAGCGAACTCTATCATGATGGTTGAATTTTTTAGAATCTGCTTTTGGGAGGATACGAAATACATACTATATGTATGTTCGGAGATTTAAATATCATTCAGATTTTCTTCGGGTGTATATTGCGTACTTGACATCGTTTAATTCGTTAGTAGCAATGTTTAATGCCACTCATTACAGCATTTAAGAGATTTTGCGAGAATAAAAATGATTCACAAAATTGCCAGAATGACCGGTACGACTAGTTTTTAGATTTCATGTTTGTTTCTCAATGGCCGACTTCCGTCGACCAAAACTACTACCCTTGCTGGTTGTAGCACTGGCCTTGTCCGGAAATCGTGTGCATGTGAAACCACCGCTTGTTTTGTTTTTTTCAATGGGTTTAATCATCCACTGGAACTGCAGCCTTTGTTGGTTGCAGTACCGGTTTCATCTGGGCACTGTAAGCGGAGAGATCCATCGATAGAGGCAGGCCGTAAACTTTCCTCCTCTTGGTCCTGTTTGGGGTAGAAGATGAGGGCGTAGTTTCAGATCCTAGAGGTTGGTAAGTTTCAGTGGTGTCTCTTCCGCCGACCTGTTTCTCTTCTCCGAGAGATCATTTTCGGTCTCTTTGCGTTG
The DNA here is from genome assembly GCA_949129095.1 of Volucella bombylans. NCBI lineage: Eukaryota > Metazoa > Arthropoda > Insecta > Diptera > Syrphidae > Volucella > Volucella bombylans. The sequence goes on along the minus strand of OX422144.1, from coordinate 106,060,866 downwards.
GGCGTTGACGGTAGTCCGTCAGAATGTACAACTTCTGTAGCCTGTTCCACCTTTTCGATTTCTCGAGACAAGCCATCAGAAACAGCAGCCTGTCCAACCACTGGTCTATTTTAGTGGAGCTTGTGCGTAACAGGCAAGATCTATCCCGTCGAAATAAAGTGATCGAGCAGCTCCTCATTCAGCGCAGAAATCGTCTTTGGGTTTTAGAAGCATGTTGGTCGGGCTCTCCAGAACCCGTGCCCCGGCAGTCGTCGAAAAGACCACTGGTGGATTATCACTATTGCGAGTACCACCTGGAGTATAATCCCTTGGGGTCACATCGATCCAGCCAGAGAAAAGAACAAGCACTGGAGAATACTTTTATCATAATTTAATGTAAATAGCGGGGACCAGATAGCAATGATAGTTTTTCCAATTGTTATGTTTCAGCAGCTTTAAAAGTTAACAATGACATCCTGCTGTCACAGTATTCAGTAAGGTTTGCCATTTCATCATGCATCGCTTTATGCTTACCGAACCTGAGAAATTATTAAAAAAAATATTACCAAAATTCCGGCTCAGTTGCAAATACGCAACGTGAATTTCGTCTTGAGATAGGTCGTCATCATGTTTTCAGTGTGCAGGCAATTCGTATCACCGTCGAAAAGTTTGAGCATGAGTACACTCTTTTGGATTTTAAAGCACCAACCAGACAGAGATAAGTGCGAAAGAAGACCAGAAATGTCGATTCGGCGCCAATCAGCTGAATGGGCATCGCCAGAGAGTCAACCCGGCTTATTTTGCGATTGGATTTGGACCTACATCCGTATAAGATTGTGCTGATGCAAAAATTAAAGCCAGACGACCATAGACAATGCCGTGAGTTCGCTAATTTCGCGCTCGAAATGTTGGTCGGAGATCCGGATTTTAGCCTACAAATCATCTTCTCGAACCAAGCTCATTTTTGGCTCAGCGGATATGTCAAGAAGCAAAATTACTGTTATTGTAGCGAACAGAATCCAAAAGTGTTCTGCCAAGTTTCAACACAAGGATTGACCTTTTGATGCGGTTTATGGCATGGCGGTTTTTTTTTTTTTTATTAATAATTTAACACTCAAGTGGGTATTGATACACTTAAAATGCCTGAGCACGTGTTAAGTTTTTAGGAAAATGGGACAGAGAGAGAAAGAAAGATTTTTGGGCTCAGTGGTTATTTCGCTCCATGGGTGGCATTCAACATTTAATGGGGAGACTAAATTATTACTGTAATTGGACTTGTTATTGTATTAGAGGCAACCATTTGTCTTACGTGAATTAAGTTGCCTGAAAAAATTAATGTCTTTCGGACGAGGCTTGGATTCGAACACCAAACCTTCCGATTTAGAAGCCAACACACTACCACTTGAGCCACGGTATCATCGGACCTAAGGGGACACCGTTTCCGTCAATGGATGCGGGTATAGAATGATTCTAACCAACTTTATGTGGTCAGAGCTCAACAACATCGATATATTCGAGCTATAGTTCAAACAAGATGGTGCTACATGCCATATAAGCAATGCAACGCTCGAAGTTGTGAAGGAGAAATTTGGCGGCTGGGTCATCTCAGCGAGCTTACACCAATTGGCCGCCGCATTCATGCGATTTGACACCACTCGATTATTTTCTCTGGGGCTACGTTAAGTCCTTAGTATACGCTAACAAGACAACCACTTTGGACTAACTCGAGGCTAACATTCGACACGCTATTACTGGAATAACGCCTCACATATTGGACCGACAGCTTGAAGCACTGCCAGCGACACCGACGCGGACATTTGAATATATTATATCTCAACACCGTTGTTGTTTTATTTATATTATTTTTCCTCTCGTTCTTATCTGGTCACTGTTTAGTTTTCTTCTTTCATCTACGTCGAACCAAAAATAAATTCTAACGTCAAAGCAGAAATTCCTACAGAAAATCAAATCCGTCACACCGCACATAATCAATTTTGTCACTGTCAAATAAAATTTCCTAGAATTTTCTTAATTACACGATTGTGTTTTTCTTCAAAGGGACGAAGAAACATGATAAAATATGTATAAAAACAATATACAAGCAAATATAGTATATAGCTTAGGACTTACTGTGATTTTCGGGTTTTAATTATTTTCAAAATCGAATACTTGAAATTTATTTGGATTAGATCTGTATTTGTCTTGTTAATGACAATTTGGAATAATGTGGAGAAATATCCATTTTTCGTACATCCGTCATTTTTCTACAGAATTTCCCAAAGCCCCAATATAAATTATTGTAGATACTTTTTGTAAAGCAGACAGATGGCTACTGCAGCGACCACCGCCGTCAACTATGTATCATAATTTACTCATTTTATGACCTGTCTAACGTACCCTAGAAAAAATCATATTTTTATCACTTTCCTCAAGAGCTATTTTGGGATCTAAATCTGACCTCCTCTCATTATAAAGAAGAACTCTATCCACTGGCAAAATAATTTATCGTATAACTTTTACACGTCTCTTAGTGGAAATTATCCACTTTTTGACCTTGGTGCTGACTGATGATCCAAATCGAAGAAATGCTTTTAATTATCTCGCAATATTTAGAAATTAAAAAGAAAAAAAAGAAATCATAAAACTCGTCTGTCGTCCTCATGCGGACTCAAGTTATAAACATAATTATGGATTAGATAAGAGATTCGTAATAAATTTTAACGGCCATTAGCTTATAATATTTGAGCATTTATTTTATTTGTTTTCATTTATAATTTTTCATTTGCATGCCCGTGTGGCTTTTTAAATTTTTTGATTGGGTTAATTAAATCTTGGCTTCACCTGCTGGTAATATTTTTGTTTTCAGAAAGATACTCACTCGTATGTATAAGTAGTAAAATTGTGCATTTAGGAAAAGAGATTTTAGGCAAACGGTTCAAATTTTGGAAAAATTGTTATTTGATAAATATTACGGGAAACCATTTCTGCAATAAGAATATATTTTTGATAAGCAATGAAAAAAAAAATGCGAAATTGAACATAAATAATTTAATGAAAAAAGTCGCCAGCGATGAACGTAACATCGGTGCTTCCATTACAGTACAGGACCTCATACAACTGTGCTACTGTTTCTGCTGGCATATGGTCTTTTAATGTGATGCCAATGCCCACAATATAATCAGGGGCACTCATGATACAAACAAAAGACTTGAGTGCTTATCGGAAAACATTATTATCATTGCAATAAATTACTGATACACAATCAAGTTAATAAGCCCACTTTGTACTAGACACAATTGCCTTCTTTTATTTATAATCTAATTGAAGACTGACATGTTTCCAGCGAAGTATCTAGCATGGTGAGAGCCAACAAATTGAAGCACAATTGAAAAAAATCCGCTAGACCTGTGCCAAAAATCTGCCAACATACTACATCCCACTTCGGACACGTATGAGGTATCTTTTCAGCTCTCTGAATCTATCACTTTATCCTTTGGGAGTAGCAGTAAAGTCAAAATTGAAATGGTTAAAAAGTGTATAAATTGGTGGAATAAACAATTAGAAAATCTATGCCGAAGAGTGAGAAAACTTTTCAATAAAGCAAAAAGAAAATTCTAGATAAAACACTGCGATCTGCATTATGATTGATCGGGAAACTATTGACTGCTCAGAATTTGGATTTGAGCCAGTACCACAACAATCAAATTCGTGATGTAGTGCTTGATTTACCTCCTAGAGGTGGTCGCCGGCCAACTACATGTATAAATCCTCATACGATACGTAAAAATGCAAGTGCGAACATTCTAGCGTTTCTAGTCTAGGTTAAGTGGATTAGCACCTTGCGTTACCGAAAAATGCCCCTCTACTGAAACCGACATTACTCCTCGGATAAGGATGGATCGCATGATGACGACATTAGGCTAAGATTGATTTCTGTAATCTAAGGACGCTACTCGCATCGAGGAACGAAGGACCTCTAAATGACAGATTCTTTCAATTGTAACGCGAGTTCCTTCGATATAACTTGGACATATTGGGAGTGAGTGAAGTAAGATGTTCCGACACGGGAGAGTATCAATCCCCAACGTGTAACACTGTGCTACGGTGGGTCTGCTGCTAACACCAATAACACTTATATGGTGATAGGATCGTTTGGGCCAGATTCCGGACCAGAGTACGGCACATCACAATCATACACAATAGATCAAAAAAAGGGTTACTCCCCAACGAATCCCTCAACCGAGGATGAAAAGGACAACTGTCCAGATAAATATTCAAAGACTCCGCTACATCGACCGGCTAAATATCGCCTTAGTATACCAACAACTAAGGGATCACTTTTCGTAAGGAGTGGAAGCTATCAGCACTGCCCACAACCATCCAAGAATATTAGAATGCTGTGAAAAATGTTTTTACATCTGTAGTATAGCACGTGGCTTACGGAGGATGCCTGGAGGCGGATAGAAATACGTAAGGCATTTAAAATTCATATTGTAGATACCCCAGAAATAGGGAGGAAAGAGCTAGATTCCCTGTATCCAAGAAAAATGTGAGAAGTGCAGCGTGGTGTACGACGGGACAAACGTAACTATATCAACTCCCTGGCCACAGAAGTCCGAATTCGCATCTCCACTCCCAGTAAAGGTAAAATCACTGCCGCTATCAACGTGCCTTAGAACAGCAAGGCGGTAGGTTTACATGGTATTCCCACAGTGCTTTGAAATCTTCCTGTTGAAATAACTTGGGTGGCAGAAAGGTTTCTCGACGAGTGGAAGAAGAGAATAATTATCAAGCTCCCTAATGATTTCGATCCTTGGCTGGAAGGTTTAAGAATCAGAGATCTTAAAGTTCAGAAAAGAACTCTTGTGATACGTCGAACTAAGCGCCAAAGACTTCCAAACTAGGTGTAAAATAGTTAAAAGGATGGAGATGACCCCAAAGCTTATACTCAACACTGATTGGGAACCACCACTTGTTCCTTTTTCATCCTTACAGGCACCCGTTCGTACATTGTTGAACTGGAATGTTCTTTTTACCTTCCGAACTTCCTTCTGGCTATAGCATTTCTCAGTTTTCTCGATTTCATTCTTTTCGTGTTCTTCTCTCTTTCGGTGCTCGTCTTTTGTTTTGCACGAAGAGATCACGAGCCGCTTTAGTCCTCCTTTGCAGAGCCACACTATATTTCTATTCTTATTTGTCTGAATGAACTAGCTGGAACACATTATTAAATCAAGCTGTTCGCAGTGGTGATCGGTAGCCATCTCTGATGGCTTGTTGCGAATTGTTCCTCTGGGTTTAGGGACCAAATTGTGGGGGTCAGACCGTTGAGAAAATATACAGACACTTTATCTGCAAAGGACCGAGTGGTTTGTGCAATATTTGCAGCATTTACTCTTTAAATAGCGTTAGGGATATTCGTATTCGAAAATTGGCCAAAATAAAGTAGAGTACCTAGTCAATATTGGCCCCTGGCAACCGTTTTGACATCCGAATACTTAAGGTTAGCCTTCCATTACTATGAATATCGAGCTGTGGGAACGCAACGTTAACATTTCGTCCTGGAGCGAAGTCGATAAGTCTGAAGCCGTTGTCGGAGGTCATGCTCTCTATAGTTACTGACTATACTAACAAAAATATCCTTCTTTTGTGCGAGTAGCTTTGCATTATAAGGCTCTTAGGACTTTTTTGGGAGTAAGCATCATGCATCACTTAAAAAAAAATTGATCGATTTCCATATGTATAAGGTACTTTTATATAATTTGGTCCTATACAATTTATTTGGACCAGTTTTTGAATACAACATCAATCAAGTGACCGCCTTTATGGACCAAAGCAAAATATGCCCTTTTTGCTGCGTTTTCCATCAGCAGTATATGCGTAATAGCAATGATTTCGGCACGAGTATTTGCTTGAGCTCGTCAATGATCCGAAGCTTGCTGGCGTACACTTTGCTTTTCAAATAACCACACAAAAATAAGTCCGGAGGGGTTAAATCTGGAGATCTGGGTGACCAGTCAATGTTTTGAAAGCAAACGTCCAAACTGCATTATTTGTTTTACAGTGTGACATGACGCACCGTCTTGTTGATATCAGTAACCGTCCAAACTATTTTCAGACATTTGTGGGCAGATATAATGAGCTAACATCCACCGATATTGATTCCCATCCATCGACCTTCTCTGAGGAAAAATGGCCCAATGATGGTTTTGGTGCAAACGCCCAAACAGTCAATTTTTGGTCATTCAATGGTGTTTCATGGATCTCGTGTGGATTTTCCCTTCCCCAAATGCGGTAGTTATGTAAAATGTGCCTCGTCGGTCATCAAAATTTTCTTCCAAAAATCAGGTTCAGTGTCAACTACTCGAGCGACAGTGTCGGTAATATTCTTTGAGTCAATTGCATTTTATACTCAAACAAATGCAAATCATCTTTCAAAATTCGCCGCAAATTGGTTCCACTGACACATGTGGGTTCTCGGCAACACTCTCTCTTACCGCTTCAACCAGTTCATTGGAACGTGTTGGGCATGTCGACGATCCTCCGCTGTCCTGTGCACATCAAAATCCGACACTAAACCACGTATAGTGTTGTCAGACGGTGCTTGTTGGCCACGATATTTTCGACGATATGCACGTTGAGTTAACACAACTGAAAGATTATTTTCAATGTACAGCATAATTCGGAGCGTTGTTTCGGTGTCAAGCGATTCATAGTTAAAAGTGTACTGAACTGACGTTTCAAAAACATGTCTACTCAAATCGATCGATTGATAAATGTCAAAGCTATTCAATGTTTACATACTGAAATAAAGATGGCGCAACCTGTATATGTATTGTGGAGTACCACACAACCATCTGTCAGAGAAAGTTCTACTACATTCGAATATGTACACCAAACATATATCTTTCTCTCGCTCTCACATAACAGTCATCTTTCTCCCACTAAATCCCTGGCATTAAGTACCCATCACATTGGCATTTTTCTTCTGCTTTATTCTTCCGGCGTGATAACATCTCCAGCTCCAATCCGATCTCTTATTTTTATTCGCGAATTCTTTTGAAATTAATTTAAGTTATTAGTTTGTCATAATAAATATTTGAAGTATTTAACTCGTTGTATTATTATTTTAACATTGTGGGGTCCCATCCCCCACATAAATGGTGACCCCGACGTGATTCGAGCGGATTAAAAAAATCGTAACCAAAAATTTCGCCGCCTAATTCGCCACCACGTGACGGAAGTACAATTCCACCAACTGAGAATGAAGTTCACGAAACTCACCCAGCTTCATCAACGCTAAACAGTCTGGAGCGCATCAACATACCTATGTTCTGGACCAAGAAACCTGAGCTCTGGTTTGCATCTTTGGAATCTCAGTTTCAGTTCCACCGCATCAGCTCTGACTTGTCCAAATTCCACAGCGTGATCAGCAAACTTGACCAAGACATTTTGTCGGTGGTAGAAGACATATTGCTTCACCCACCAGAAAGAGACAGGTACCTTTCCGTTAAACAAGCCTTACTCAACCGTTTTTCAATTTCAGAAGAACAGAAGTTTCGAAGGTTAATTTCTGGGTTGCAACTCGGCGACCGCAAACCTTCCACATTGTTAGCTGAAATGCAATCACTCAATCAAGGTAAATTAGATGATGGCACCGTCCGAATATTGTGGCTCGATTATCTACCGCAACAATTACAAGTTACCTTGGCCGCATGCAGCTCACTAGACACCGCCGCTATAGGAAAGTTAGCAGACCGTATTTGGGAAATTAGCCAATCGCCGGACATACGCGTAATGGATATTCGCCAACAAAGTGCATCCAACAACGTTTGGGAAGAGAAAGTAAACAACCTCGAACAACAAATGGCTCTGATAATGAAAGAACTCAAAGCTCTTCGAACCCGATCAAGTGTTAGGTCCCGTGCACGTTCTCGATCTATTGGAAAAGATAATAAGCACTGTTTCTACCACCAACGGTTCGGCGCCAGCGCAAAGAAGTGTTCACCGCCGTGCCAATTCAAACAACAGACGGAAAACTAGCTGCTCCATCAGCACAAGCGGCAAACGCTGATGGTATGGAGGCATCACGCCGCTTATTCTTAAACGATCGCACCACCGGACAGCGCTTCCTTGTCGACACTGGGGCTGACTTGTCTGTGATCCCACCTTCACGTCTTGACAGGTCTTCCGCATCCAACATTGATCTCTACGCAGCAAATGGTAGCCGCGTTCCAACTTACGGCCAACGATTACTAACCCTCAACCTGGGTCTAAGACGACCAATTAAGTGGATCTTCCACATTGCTGAAGTTCCATATGGCATCATCGGCGTCGATCTACTTCACCGTTACCATCTTATTGTTGACGTCAAGAAACGGAGAGTTTTAGACGAAGAGACTGGTATCCAGGTAATCGGCACCCTAGGCTCCGCATCACTTGTAGGCCTTTCGAAGCTGGATAGAGCAAGCCCATATTCGGGCATACTTCAATCTTTCCAAGAAATCCTCGACACACCCACCAAACGCACGAGTTTCAAGCACAACATAGCCCATTATATAGAGACCAAAGGACCACCAGTTCACGAAAGAGCTCGTCGCCTCCCTGCTGAGCTATTAGCCATAGCGAAAAACGAATTTCAGTACATGGTCGAACAGGGATATTGCCGCCCATCGAAGAGCCCGTGGGCTAGCCCCCTACATATGGTACGCAAGAAATCTGGTGATTGGAGACCCTGTGGTGACTATCGCCGATTAAACGCGCAAACCGTTCCGGATCGCTACCCTATAGCGCACATTCTCGACTACACATCGATCACTCACGGAAAGACCATATACACCACCATCGATTTAGTGCGCGCATACCATCAGATCCCAGTCAACCCAGCAGACATCCCAAAAACTGTAGTTATTACTCCTTTTGGTCTGTATGAGTATTTGGTTATGCCGTTTGGCCTGAGTAATGCTGCGCAAACCTTTCAAAGATTCATCCGAGAAGTACTAAGGGATCTTGACTTCGTACACGCATACTTGGACGATCTCCTTATCGCTTCGAAATCCGAAGAAGAACACAGAGAGCATCTGAAGACTGTCTTCGGACGCCTGCGGGATTACGGCCTTACCATCAATCAAGATAAATGCAGATTTGGTGCAAAAAGTGTCGAATACCTGGGATACCTGATTTCAGCTGAAGGTTCACAACCGATTCCCGAGAAAGCCAGAGCCATAGCCGAATTTAAACGACCTGAGACGCTAGCTCAACTCCGTCGTTTCCTCGGAATGGTCAATTTTTACCGACGGCATATCAAGAGCGCTGCAGACACGCAAGCAGTACTTCACACACTGCTCAAAGACGCGCGCAAGAAAGACCAAAGACCGGTGATATGGACAAAAACCACGGTAAGAGCTTTCGAGCGATGTAAGGAAGACCTAGCCAATACCGTTCTCTTAGCACACCCAGCAGCAGTCGCCGAACTTCGCCTAACCACCGATGCATCCGATAGGGCAACAGGCGCAGTACTGGAACAACGCACTGACAGCGACTGGGAACCATTAGGTTTTTTTTCCAAGAAGTTTACACCAGCAGAGACAAACTACAGTGTCTACGATAAGGAACTTACAGCGATCTACAAAGCTATCAAGTTTTTCAGACCATGGATCGAAGGCAAAAGCTTCTGCATACGAACTGATCATGTTCCTCTAATACATGCGTTCAAACAACGTTCAGACAAGGCATCACCGCGTCAAATACGGCAACTGAACTTCATTAGCGAGTATTCCACGCAAATTACATCTGTAAAAGGACCAGAAAACATCATCGCCGATACTTTCTCGAGAATAGACCAACTCTCAAACTCCGTCGACCTTACAGCCCTAGCTGAAGCGCAAATCACCGACCAGGAATTACAATGCTTGCTTAAAGACAATACCACATCGCTTAAGCTCCAAAAGTTAACCCTAGGACGACAGGGAAGAGAAATTTATTGTGACGTTTCGCAGCAAGACATCCGCCCATACGTACCGAAAACATGCCGGCAGCAAGTCTTCAACGCATTCCACAACCTCGCTCATCCCAGTGGAAAGGCTACATGCCAAATCATCTGCCGACGATACATCTGGCCTTGCATGAATAGGGACATTATCCAATGGTCGCGAAATTGCGTAGCTTGCCAACTTTCGAAAGTCGGACGTCATGTCCATACGCAACCAGCAACTTTTCTCGAACCTGACCAGCGATTCGACCATGTTCATGTGGACATAGTCGGACCACTTCCAGAAGCTGAAGGATTTCGCTATTGCCTAACAATGATCGACAGGTTCTCGAAATGGCCCGAAGCTATACCTATCCGAGATATCACCGCCAGTACGATATCGAAAACCTTCTTCACACATTGGATAGCTCGCTACGGCTGTCCTAAATGGATCACAACAGACCAAGGAACTCAGTTTGAGTCCATGCTATTTATAGCGATGACTCAACTAGTCGGATCCAAGAGGATACGCACTACAGCATTCCACCCTGCATCAAATGGGTTACTAGAAAGATGGCATAGAGTTCTGAAATCTGCAATACGTTGCCACCAAACGAAAAACTGGGTAGAAGTCCTTCCCACGGTATTACTTGGTCTACGCACATGCTACAAGGAGGACATAAAAGCATCAACCGCAGAATACTTGTACGGCACGACACTTAGGATTCCCGGTGAGTTCTTCACACACGAAGATCCGCCATCGGACCCCAACATCTTTCTGGAGGAATTTAGAACACACATGCGCAATCTAAAGCCGGCACCCGCAAGTCATCATTGTAATAAAAAAACATTTTACCACAAAGATTTATTTACTTGCAGCCACGTTTTCCTACGACGAGATGCCTCGAAGCAAGGTCTGGAGCCACCCTACTCAGGCCCACACAAAGTCCTTGACCGACCCAACGACAAAGTGTTTACAATCGATATCAATGGGAAACCATCAAATGTAACTATTGAAAGGCTGAAACCGGCACACTTAGCAAACGACAACACACAAGAAAACATCACAGAACCAGCAAGCGTATCCCAACCAGAACCAGTCGTCCGACAAGAAGAAAAAACCGAGAAACACCACTCCATCCTGCGCACATATCCAGGACCAAAAACCAAACGCCAGAAGCCAGGCAAAGAATCAAAAGCAGTAACATTTTTCGCAACCGATTTGTTATTTACTTCTCAAAAGTCAACATAACCATTCTACTCGGAGGGGAGCACTGTGGAGTACCACACAACTATCTGTCAGAGAAAGTTCTACTACATTCGAATATGTACACCAAACATATATCTTTCTCTCGCTCTCACATAACAGTCATCTTTCTCCCACTAAATCCCTGGCATTAAGTACCCATCACATTGGCATTTTTCTTCTGCTTTATTCTTCCGGCGTGATAACATCTCCAGCTCCAATCCGATCTCTTATTTTTATTCGCGAATTCTTTTGAAATTAATTTAAGTTATTAGTTTGTCATAATAAATATTTGAAGTATTTAACTCGTTGTATTATTATTTTAACATTGTGGGGTCCCATCCCCCACAGTATCAAAAACTATGAAAAAAAATCGCGGTCGTTGAAAGGAAGTCTAAATATGAATGATCCTGTAGTTTGAACTATTACCCAATATTTCTTAACACAATCATGAACATATTGCAATCCTGTCACGTTTCTTAAGCTTTTTGTACTACGGATCAAACAAAGTGCAGATAAAGCCTTAAGCTAAAAATCCTTTGATATATCAAATTGTCCCCATCAAAATATAACACGCAAACTAAGAATTTGTACAGCGCCCTTTTATTGTCATTTTCAATTTCGAATTAAGTCGAATATAATAAAATAAACCTCTTCTGTCAGTAATATGTGCATCTGTAGCTATGCATGCCTGTATGAATATTAATTTGTATTGACGTTATAATGTACGTTTTGCTTGGCTTCTTTTTTGTAAAAAAAAAGTATTTTCCCTTCGCATTATTAATTTATTGGGGTAGCATATATATGTACATACTTTGTATTGGATTACGCTTCACCGAACCGCTTTTTAATTACCATGGTGTGGAATTAAAAGAATTTCTCCCTCAGGGAAGATATGTTAAGCAGCTATCGCCACTTTATCAAAATATTAATCAACTTCATTAAGTTTTTCTTCTTTTTTTTTAATTTCAGTAACCATTTAATAATAATGAGTTTTATTGAGATGAAATGAAAATCTGTTAAATGGATTTAAATAATACTTAAGAGTGAATAAGTGGCTCGATAAAATAATATTTTGAATACATATGTACTCGTATGTATATAAAATAACACGTATACGCCCGAGTATTGATGAATATTCGGATGTGTAAGAAATATGAATTATTCATAAGTAAGCCGTGTTATAAGTTTATTAAGATGCGACACCATAAGTGTTATGTCAGACAGAAAAATTCTGCTTGTGAAGGCATAACACTGACACTAGATTTGCCTGTTGTAGGGTTTCAAGCACAAAAAAACAAGTGTGAATTATAACCTTCGAATCACTCTGAGTGAAGGAAAAGCTCTCCGTCCTATTCGGACTCCCGAATAATCGAAGAGCTAATATCGAAACCAAATACACCTGAGTTCCAAACCACTACAAAAACAATTTTCCTTTCTCCTCCTTCTACCTTTCCGCCCACGCCAAGGCAACAGTAAAAAAAAAATAGTAATCACTAAAACCGAGTGGCCCAGGGGCAACAATTGGGTATTACAAATGCAGACCATTGCCAGCTTCGAAGACTTTGACATATTTTGTGCAAAAAAGTCGTATTGTAGGGTTTGCGGATCGGGTGGTGGAGAGGGGGTATCGGAATTGCTGAAGCAAAGCCTTTCATACTTTTGAAAATAACATCTTTCAAATTTATGAGTGTATGGTAATAAATAGGGTATCACCGAACTCGTAACTGTGAGTTGTTTCGTTTGTTTAAAAGTAATAAGTAATTTTTTTTTTACAAAAAAACTTTAAATTTTAATTTATCATCATTTTCTCCGGCAAAATATTTTATTGACTCTTACTATTTGCAACTTTGAAACATGAATGCACCTACTATTTACAAGCAAAAAAAAGGTCAGGTCATTTCATCTCAAGTCAGTAGATTTTAAGATATGACCCGATTTGTTCAAACTAATGTGTAAAACGCAAAAATGTGGTATTTTTTTACAACAGCCCTATAAAATTAAGTAGTTAACAGCGACTTTGGATTTTTTTTCCCTCAAAATTGGTTTATTATTGAGCAATGTAAATTCAATAAGAATATTTTCAAAAAACGTTCATTTTATGACTCCTAACAGAGGAATACGGAACCTCCTCGGATATGTAACACTCAATTTCTAACCCCTAATAGGGGAATACGGAACCTCCTCGAAAATGTAACATTCAGTTTATCAGGTCAAAAAAAAAATTACAACTCCTTTTTCAGGAAAAAAAATTAGGTAGATCTCTTACGATATGTGAAAAGAATGCAAAATTATTTCTATAATCAGTTTGTAGTTTTTAACTGAGATATTGACGTTAAGTTCATAATATCATCGATGATTGACTTTTCAAAATAACAATACGCATTTATGATTTATATCTATGGCTTTAGCAACGGTAACGGGCAACGAGCGAGATTGGAATATCTGAGATGATACCCTGATAGGACTGCCACAAATGGCAGGACATTTGTTAGAACATTTTCCAGATTGACGGAGATAGTAATAATGCAGAAATCGTCGAAGGATCCACATCCAGTTTTAGCAGAAGGCGTTCAGAGCTAAGAAGATGTTTTACATTACGTTAGAAACCATTCAAATGCAACTATCAGACATTTTGATACAAGCAGGACTTACATCTGAAGAATTCTAGATTCAGAAGGCAGGCATGCATTCCATCATATACTCGTACCAGTGCAGGAGCTATAACCCGGGGAATCAGAGAAGCGTAATTCTGAAATTATAATACATTCTGGAAAGACACTTTGCGGAGGAAAACTTTATTGGCCAAATTTTATGGGCTGATGAGAACCAATTCACCAGAGATGGATTCACTAATTTCAATATTTTATATACCTAGGCAGAACGCAAGCCCCACTCTATGAAACACACGGCTTTTTAGCATAAGTTCAACGTCAATGGGTGGGCAAGCATATTAGGCGACAAGCTAGTTGACTTCCTCCAAGCCATAATTCGAATCACTACCTCGAATTTTTGCGAAACAAATTACCAGAACATTACTGCAATAAAAAACATTTTGCTTCGGAACTTGACTTCAGTGCCTGCTGGATTTTCCCGACACAGTACGACGACGTTCAGCGAAGAAATTTATTCCCCGCGGCTTTCGGAAAAATTACATTTCTGGATAAAGCGAAGAAAGCGATCGACTACACCAAGAATTCGCACGAAATGGAGACCGCGAAGTTGCAGAGGAACTCCTTCAATCCCAGATAGGTAACGCTTGAGCCCATGGAACCAAGCTACGGAAAACTTGGACTTCAACAGTTCTAGCAGGAAAACATGGGGCTTACTTCGGAAACTAGGGGGCACTAATTCCATCTTTACCCAAAACCTCCTGAGAAAACCTCCAAGTCCGACAAAGCCTACATAAATTCCATCAAACAAACTTTAAAGGTACTCAAGGGGGCGGCAGAAGATGCACCTGAATACTGCAGTAGCTTCACGATCGTAGCAATCGCAAATTGAAAATCTGGAAAAGCTGCAGGAAGTGACGAAATTCACCAAAATATTAGCCATTTTGAAAACTGGAAAGTTATAGCCCTCTTAAGCGTCTCATTCACAACAGGATTTTAAGGGTCATAAGCAACATAGTTCCTTTTGAATAAGCTGGTTTCCGCCCAGGTCGCAGCTGCACTGACCAGGTCCTGGCCTTAGAACTTGTATTGAAATAAGCTTAAAACAGATGCTTCATTTGTGAACCTGACAGCAGATTACGACCCAGTTTTGTGTACAATCATGATTTTCAAATTTCTGAGAGTGGTCCCATGTTTCAAGACAGCTAACCTTATAAACAACGTGCTCACTAATCGGTCATTTATAGTATTCATCAACGATAGTACGAGCAAGGCCAGACAACCCAGTAACCGTCTGCCTCAAGGGTCTGTTCTGTCCCCTCTGTCATTCAAACTGTACATCCATGATATGCTGGATACGTGTCTAATAAATTCACGTATGCAAATGACCACATAGATAGATATGCTCACCAAGGATCTTGAACTCTTCGAAAAATATTGCCAAAAATGGAGACTAACACCCAGCCTAACAGAAACTGAATCGTCGTGTTTCCATCTAAATAGTCAATTAGCTTACCGACCACTGGAGGTTCAACTCAACGGTGTTGTACTTCTATATAACCAGCAACCAAAATATCTAAAAATATCTAGGAATAACATTTAAACCGTATTGCCAAAAAACTGCAAATAAAATCAAAACCAGAAGCAACCTGCCCCAAAAACTCGCATCTAGCCCCTGGGGCGCCTCCCGGACACAGAGCGCACGGCCACTCTTGGGCTGGTATACTCATCTGCCGAATTTGGAGGTCCCATATGGCTGAACAGTACTCATACCAAGTTGATTGATAGCCAGCTTCACATCGCAACATGACTAATTACATGACTGATAAGATCAACGCCTTTCTAGTGGCTCACTGGGCTGAGTAACACTCCCCCACGTGCGTGCGACGTCAAAACATGCTTGTTAGGGAATATAATAAAATCCAAAACAACAATTTCTTCAGA
The DNA here is from genome assembly GCA_949129095.1 of Volucella bombylans. Classification (NCBI taxonomy): domain Eukaryota; kingdom Metazoa; phylum Arthropoda; class Insecta; order Diptera; family Syrphidae; genus Volucella; species Volucella bombylans. The sequence goes on along the minus strand of OX422144.1, from coordinate 106,045,118 downwards.
TCATCAAACGCTAAATCAAATTGATCATTTTGCGATAGACGTAAGGCATGTCTCCAGTATTCTGGACGTCCGAAGTTTCAGGGCAACCAACATTGATTCTTATTACCTCTTTGTTGCAGACAACGTGCGAACGTGGATTTCCCAGCGCCGCAACAAAGAATACATATTGTGAAAAGATATAACGTAGAAAATCTGCAACCACTAGGAACTCGCAGAATCTGTCAACAACTCCTATGCCGCCAGCATGAAGTCGAAGACCAGTGGCAACACTGCCAATGTGTCGTCAGAGACCACGCAGCTGATGCGCTGGGTTTAACCTGACAATCAACATGTCCCTAGTTTTATGAAGAATTCTGGCAAGCACATGCATCCAAACAAGAAGCCTATAAAGCGGCGCTGCAACGAAGGACGAGACGAATGAGCTCCACGACCGGAAGAGACTTTGAGAACATCGGCTTCCTCAGAAGTAGAAAAAGGAGCGCGAGAAGCACGCGATCCAAGATATTGAGAGTTTGTACTCCAGAAATAACGTACGAACAAGTAAGAAGAACGTTTAAAGGCTAGAAGACCCATATAGAATCCTGTAGTGTCGAAGAAGAAAACTTTGTAGTATAATCACAGTCGGTACGGAAAATATCGAAACATTTTTCCAGCAGACTGAACAAGGCCAAAATCCCGTCGTCAGGCAGAATAGACCATTCAACTAAAAAAGCCAAAACTTCCGTCTATTTGACCCGTTAAAAGTAAGAATAGCAATATCTAAGCTAAAATGAAAGTGGAAGTGACTTTATGGAGAGCATGCACCAACTCATTGCTCAGATGTGGTCAGAAGCGTATTCCTGATGAATGGAATCGCAGTATCGTGTGCCTAATATACAAAAAGGAGACCCCCTCAGCTACGACAACTATAGAGATATTCGTATAAGTTTCCTCAACATCAGATACAAGATCTTATCTGCAATATTGTGTGAACGTTTGAAACCCTTAGCCAACAACTTGATTGGTCTTGTCGGTGTGGTTTCAGACCAGGAAAGTCCACGGTAGGCTAAATCTACTCACCTCAGTAGATTCTGGAAAAAACTCATGTTCCAAAAATCAAGTAATTTTAACCCACTGGCGTTACGTATGTTGCCTTTCGAATTTCGAGTCATGCCCGTATCCGTCATGCCCCTTACCGATCCTCGCATTAAAGTCACCGAGAACCATTGTGTTGGAATTACTGTCGCATACTAATGAAATTAATGTATCTTGGAACAATGCTGAATTTATCTTTTCCCAATCCTAATCCAATCGACTACGTGCTTATTGAGGGATGTCACTCGTCCAATATCCTGGATGTTAAAACATTTGGAAGAGCAAACGTCGACTCTGACTATTACCTGGTGCTAGCTCGATTCAGAGCTCGACTGTCAAATGAAAGAGCGCTGCAACAATATCCAAAAAGGAGATTCAACATTGGATGCCTACGCACACCAGAAATAGCCAGAGACTACAGGAGCGTCTGGAAGAAAAACTCAGCAATACGAAATTGTCTACGACAGACGTCAAAGACATGTGGTCATAGATGTGGCATATATTAAAACACTGCAACACGCCACCAGAGCAGTGCGGGATGAGTATAGATCTAGAAGAACTTGCAGTCTCCCAGTTCACGGATATTGAAGATTGCTGGAGAACGAAAGACACCAGAAGCTTTTTAAAAAAGGCCTTAAAACGGGTCTCCAAGCACTTCGAAATTGCGAAGGTAATCTCGTCACTGACCAACAGGGAATTGTGAATGTACGAGTATTTATGCAACACTTCCAGCAGTTACGTAAGGGACATGACCAAGGGAGAGTGATTGGGCAAGAAGAGAACATGTCTCCAGGCGAAGAATTAGTCCTCCAGCCCAACTTAGAAGAAGTCGGCACAGCAAAGTCGGTGGTTCGGATGGCCTACCATCTGAGTTCTTTAAAGCCGGAGGCAATGTTTTGGCAAGGAGCATGCACCAGCTCATTTGCAAAGCATGGAAGGACGAAGCATGCCCGACGTCTGGAATATCAGTTCCATCTCTCACATCTACAAGAAGGGCGATCCTATGTCTTGTAATAACTATCGAGGCACATCCCTATTTAACGTCGCATATAAGATCCTTTTCAGTGTACTGTGTAAAGGTCTGAAACCCCACTGCACCGCACAAATCGGTCAATACCAGTGCGGCTTCCGACCCGGCAAACCGACATCAGGCCAAATTTTCACATTAAGCTGTCTCGTGGAAAAGACCAACGAGTTCCAAGTCGACACACCCCACAACTTCATCGACTTCAAAGCCGCATATGACAGCATCCATTGCACTAAGCTATATAATGTGATGGCCGAATCGGGATCCCACTAGACCGAACCGGATTGATAAAATGTCACTATCGACAGCTACAAGTTTGAGGTAGTCAAGGAGTTCACCTATGTACCTCGGGGCAAAGAATAACTTTGAAAACTACATCAAGGTGGAGATTCGACGAAGAGTAACACTTCGTTCTGTCGAAGCAACTTGGGTCAAAACTCCCAATGCAAAGAGTCAAAATTGTGCTTTACAAAGCGTTAACCTTGCCAGTCCTGCTTTATGGAGCCTACAATTGAACGATAAGTAAAGCACTAGAACAAGTTTTAGGCTCTTTTAAAAGACAGATCTTTCATCGAATATTTGGTCCTGTCTGCGAGGAGCGCGTATGGAGAAGAAGACACAATCCTGCACTCTATGAGCTATACAAAGATGTGGACATACTGGTAATATGAAAGGCAAAACTCTGTCGATTTTATTGGTTCGGCCACATGGAGCGGATGGACGATAATGCTCCAGCTAAGAGGCTTTTCGAATCTAACCCACGAAGTTTGAGAAAAAAGGGAAGACCGAACCTCTGGTTTTTTGAACAGATGATCGTGTCTATAAGGCAGCTTGGTCTTTTCAACTGGAAGCAGCACGCCTGGGACCGTAATTGATTGATGGCTATAGTTGTTTAGGCTTTGACCCTCTAAGGGTTACCAGCCTGATAAACAAAGGAATAAACAGCAATTTTAATGCCTGTCATGAAGTACCGAAATTGCATGAATTTTCAATGACACTCTTCTGAATACTCTGCCCCCAAATACGCTGACTTTCACTCATTATGTGGTAATCCATTATTCTTTGAAGTCAATGAGTCAAATGTTTTGCGACCCTCGTAATTGAAGTGTTTAAACAAGTCAACATGTCAAGAATCGGAGTCAATTCACTTATTTATTTTATTTTGTTCCTCAGTTCTGGCTTGCTTATCCTAAGTGCCCCACATTTTCATATGAATCTTGTTAAGTATATGATACGACTGCTGCTCATAGTACCGCATTCTTTATTTTGAGTCGGCGGCTTAAGCCTTAGAAGTCTCTAAAAACATGACAAAAAAAACCATCGTAGCGCTTCTTAAATCTCAAGGACTTTCAATTAAATTGCAAAGAAGTCATAAATTTTCCTTAAGTTCACATTGAATGGGGTATGGTAACAGCGTAAGTCTTTAAAAAATCATCTCATCCTCATTAGAAAGCTTTACGCGGCATTTTCACGTTTATTAAAATATAAGCGTTGCGTTATTAAATTTTTCTCTAACTGAACTTAACCCTCCAGCCCCTAGTCACAAGCCCTCGCATAAAATGATACTGTACACTGGCACTCCTCTCAAGTCAAACATTTGCATATTATCGCACAATGATATTCGTACGCAAACAAAACACCAAAACACTTCCTTTGCACCTTACTTCCGACTTTCGTCGTCGCCCTACTATCTTGTGGGTTGTCCTTTGGAGCGAAATCATTTTCTACTCCACCGCAAGAATGAATATTTCTTTTCATTATCAAACCACAAGGACTCGTCTTCTTTTTGGCACTCCTCTTCAACAGTAGATGGTTGGCGGGTAGATATGGTGAATAGGTAGATCTACTTTGTTGGGGGTGGAAAATCGTAAACTGCTTCCTTAATGTGCCAAAAATTAATGTTAATTTCATTCAGATAGCAAAGACGTCGCTACTTACAATTTCAAACGAGAAACACATCACACTAAAAGGACGACTCTTTGTCCTCTCTTCTGGAATCTTCTTCCGAGCCCATCTCTCTAGAATTGACCATTTACATTTAAAATGGATTTCGGTACTACAACACTCCACATGCAACGTTATAGTCATCTTTGTCGTAGTCAAAACCATAGTCGTCTAACTTCATTGCTCGCATCTGTTGACGCGAGATGTTAGCTGCACACTGTTGCGGAAGAAATACAACACTTTGCGCCCATTTTCTCTTTTTTCTGTGTTTTTTGAAAGTAAAACCTGCCATGATACAGTCTTGTATTTGGGTAAGACTAAGAGGGGGGAAAAAATTCAAAAAGAAATTAAAATGTAAATCTACCAGGAAAATTTGTGTTCACAGGATGAAAGACCACTCAGTCACGGCTTGGTTGGAGGATGAGAAAAATCTCATTACCATCGTGATATCTTTGATACGCGCAAACGTCACTTGCTCATGAAGACGTGACAGCTTACGTACGTTGTGGCTTCAAGACCGGAAACCAGCCCAACCATCATCCCACACTTGAATCGACCTACATACCCGACCGGAAAAACAACATTGCTTACGGTGGAAGATTTTACAATTGGAGCGAATCCAAACAACATATGCACAGTGTTCCCATTTTACAAGAAAAAGACCAAACCTGATGAGAAAATTGTGAAGAATTTTGTGGAAAATGTGGAGAAAGCTAGGTTAGCAGTAGAAATTCTACCAACACTTGAAAATAGCTCTGTTAATTTGAATGAGGGCCATCAGGACAGCCCAGTTAGTTGACTTTATCGTGCAATCCGTGTCTAGCTAGTGTCTAGTGACTAGTGCCTAGCAAGCCCAATAAACTGAAAGTAAAATACATTAACCTGCTACCGATTCGACCTGGGTATTTGGTTCGTTACCGCCGTTATATAGATTATAGAAATGCTGTTTTCAAATCCTCAGCATCGAGTGTGACTCTACTACTATGTTCCCCTGTTCCTTTCTTCAAACTTTGGTAAAGGATTTGTGTCCGTGGCATGTTTTTTTACGTTTTGGTAAAACTTCCTATCTCATTGCTGGAGTAGCATCTCTCAATTTCCTCGACCGCGCACTTCTCATGCTCCTCTTTTTCCTCCTGAGAAGTCGGTGGTCGTCGGCGAATGTTGGCAAATTTAGCCTTAATACCGATTATTACGAGGCGCTCTACGAGGGAACAAATTTGACTCCACATCTTTTTGACCATGTTTTCTGGCCTGATTACGCCGATGCTGCTTTCCAGCTCCCGTCGTTGATCTTCCCACCTGCTGCTACTGGCGGACTGGAGTGTTTGTTTTACCGATCTTGTGAAGATAGGCGTTGAAATATCAGTGCCCAGTGAGAAACTGGATGATGTAGCAGCTAACTTGGCTGTGTCAATCCATTCCATTTAGCCACGTCCTTGATCAGCTTCCCAGTCCATGGTCCTCTGCTTTCTCAGCTCCAGGGCTCTTGCCACTATCGTTTCGTGAGCAGCTTTACCTCCTAGATTGCTGCTTCAATTCTAATTTTCGTCTTTTTGTCGTAGATATACATATTTCTTTTCTGGCTCTAGTAAAGCGATAGAATTAACTCCTGAGACTACAAAAACCTTTGGTACCGACAAAGTTCGGTACGAGCTTGCCACACGTAGAACTTCGGGTCTCTGCACTGCTTCCTGTACTTTTCTTGCCGGAATGCGTCTACCCAGATCTCACAGCCATACATGTGATTGACATTAGTGGCCTTCGTTTCCTTACCATAGTCTACTTAGTGACATTGCGTCCTTTGACGCTCGTCCTGATACGGACTTTACTTCCTGCCAGAAGGTGACTTTCGTATTGACAGTTAGTCCCAAGTATTTCACTACTTCCTTTCTTCGGGCCCGATTTGGAAGTTAACTACGGTCGGAATCGTTTTCTTGGTCAGAAGGACTATGAGTATATACGCGGTATAATCCGCGTATTCTTTTAGGAAGGTATCTGTAGACACCTCTATGCGAAATATGCCAACGAATGAGATGTTCCAGAGGTCAGGTCCAAGGACAAATCACTGGGCTACTTCGAAGATGATTTTCTTTCTTCGAGGCTCTTCCATGGTATCGTAGATCAGCTCCCGATTTTTGAGGTAGTTCTTCAGCATCCGCAAGAGGTAAACTGCAATGTTGAAAGTATGCTCAAGCACATTTAGTGTATCGCTCCACTTGGTTGAATGGAAGTCATTTCACACTATTAGAGTTGCCAACAGTACGATCTTCTTTTAGTAGTGGTTAGATTTATTTCCGGTAGAGTAGCCCATACTGAAACCATACTGTCTCGGGACCAGATCGCCTGATCTTTGTACTGCATCTGTGAGCCGTGGGTTTAGCATCTTTTCTAGGAGTTTCTCTGCACTGTCCAGCATGCAAAGTGGTCTGTACACATATGGGGAATTCGAGTCTCCTTTGTCTCTGCTGACCAGCACCAAACGTTGCATCTTCCATCTCTTGAGAAAGACTCCTTCCTAAAGGTAGCTATTGTACATGCTTATCAGTAGCTATGGGCATGTTCGGGCAATCGCCTCCAGCACTTCCATTGACCTAGTAGGGTTTCACCGCTTTGCTCAACTCTTATTCGCTGAAAGCTGGAACTTCCTGTCACTGGGTCAGAGTTGGGAGAAGCGTGTCTACTATGCGCTCTATATCTGCTCTTCTATTCTAAGAAAACTGTATATTAATTTACCAACTTAACGCGATAAGTAGCCATGAAACAAAACACCGCAAAATATGTAGGAGCCTCTGACGCAATGTAAATTGGTCACATCTTTCGTAGCGAAAACTGTTCCATTAGGGACAAAATAGAGCCCTCTCTGCCCCAAGAAAGGCCAAAAGACCTAAGTAGTAAAGTATGCTTGAGATAATATTCTCATTTATCAAGTAATTACTATCGCAATAGTCAGAAATGAATGTACCAAGGCCTAGTCCCTCCCGCTTACTGTATTACTAGTCTTATCATTTTGTTCAAGTAGAGAGTGAATTTCCAATGTTTTGCGTATTAGAACAACGGAAGAGTGAGTTTTCCATTATCCGCACAAATGGTGGTGACGTCTTAAAAATAAGTACGTTGTTTTGAATTTAGTCCAGACTTGAACCCAAACATTCGTAACTACTAGAATCACTTTGAAGTAAACCAGTGAAATGAAATGAATACATCTATGTGTTCGGGTTTTTTAGCAAAACGAATTAGGTTCGTTTAAGCCACAAATCAATTGCTAATTGTCGATCACACTACTGCTATATTCTTCAAAACCGTCCACAAGCAAGAACCATAGTTATCCACCATAGTGTCAAAATAAGAAAACTGCCAATTCTGACATGTCAAAGGATTCTGAAAACTTAAGCAAGAACATAAAAAAGACAAGGATTGACATACTCGTAAGTATTCGTGCAACATACTTATGCCAATTGGGATAAGATAAAGTCTCAAGTACAGGACTGCTTCCGTCCAAATTTGTCTTTACCTGTTACGTTATTTTTCAGATTTTCCCGTATATGACCTATGCAATTATGATACAGTGACAATTGCATCGTGAATAACAAGACCTTAAGCTCCATTCCAATAAATTCAAGTTTATTTTAATTTTGTATGCTCCAACAATATTGATGTTGTATGTGTGGGTTTTCCAGATGACAATAATTAGTTTTTCATTACTTCCTACTCCTTTCATTTGATCAGAACAGCATCAAAGTGGTAACACTGAATATAAACCCTTTCACCTTTTCAACCTGCTCTTCACTCTCCATTCTTTCGTTGGGATAAAGACCGACCACATTTCAAAACTACTGAATATCCCTACGGACCATAGCCTACTTGACCTTGTATCTAATTGAAACTTCTCTTCCAGACGAAGGGACAGAAGCTGTGCCACAGATCCAAAACTAGACCGAGACAGATGGGGAACGGAACTCATAAACAAAAATAAATACCCTGAGCTTTTCTTCTTCTGTCATCGTGTCATCCGCCAATTGGTTTGGTGATTCCTTTCTGCTTTTCATTGAATTTCAGTTTTTTTTTTCTTCATTTTCGTTGCTCTTCTATTTTCTCCAAGTTTTCTGGATCAAGAGTAAATGAAAAAATGAAGGAAAAAAACGATCCCTGTCCGAAGGATGAAAATGAATAGCCATCATTTTGATAAAAGGCCTTGGAGTGGGGGGACGGAGGATTGTGGATGGTGAGTAGAGAGGGATAGCTTGGAAATGCAAATAGTAGGAATGGTTTTTTTTATATCGTTGAGATGACATCAATTATTTACAAAACTCGACGATTACGCGACAGAAAATTTCACTCTGGGCTTATGAATATGCAAGTGCTGTTCGGAGCCGACCAAAGAAGGGGGTAACCTAAAGACAAGATACAATAGAAAAAATAAAAAAGGAAAATATGAAATCGTAGGCGTAATAAAAGATTCAAAGGATCACCAGCTAGACATTATTCTCATCTCCTTTTACCACTGCCACAAATGAGGTGGAAATTCGAATTTCATTACGTTGAATTCAAGGGATAAGTGGCAAAAAGGTTTTCTTCTCTAGAAAGGACAATCTGATTACGAATTTTTCCATGTCTGTGGGTATTCCTGAGATGAGATTTTCAACGACATTTTAGCTATGTTGCCATAAGGACTAACCAAATCAATCTTTTGATGGATGAGATGTTGAGATGAAAGAAAAACAAAAAAAAAAAGAATCTGAAAAAAATCTACGAAATTAGATTATTGCTTTGGGACATGTTCTCGAAAACGACGGAGTGATAAAGATATGATGTCGCAGATATTTCTTAGATAGGTCCAATGAACATGTCATCTGAAAAGACCCCAACATATGCTGAGTAATTAATCATGCACTGAGCTAAAGCCATCAGTAGAAAGCAATACAAAGGGCAAGAGAAAAGCTGTGGATTTAGGAAACCATAGACTTGTTAGCTTAAAGAGTGGGTGCTTTGAGGATTTTTATCATAACGAGTTACTTGGCGGTAAGAATTTGTAAGGTGAGAGTAGGGAAGTTTTAGCCAAAAATTACTGTGGAAAGTCTTTATATTTATTTTTGGATCCGGATTAACATGCGAATAATTGAGTGCATCACTTCATAAAATTATTGTCAACACTTGGTATTTGGTATTTACTTGAAGAGATTCAGTTAGCGTCCGTAAGGAATTAAGGGACAAGGACGATGGATTTTGTTATTCTAACTTGGAAATTCAAGATACACTCGTATTGACGAGTATACAAAGAAACAGGCACTCGGCAATATATTCGTTGTCAGTGATATTTATTTCACCATTAATAGGCTGTTTTTGTTGAAAGAAAAACCTGTACATTATTATTAGAGTATGTAGATATTTACAAGCAGCTGACTTAGTTGCTTACTGTCGCTACAGCCCGGGATGAACCTAGGCCTCAATCAACATATTCTTCAAACCATCAGTGAAGCTTGCTATTTCCCAAGCCGAGTTGGTTGAGGTTTCCTTCTACTTGCGCGCTACATGAGGAAGGATATTCTTCTCTAGTATTTTGTGTCTATGATGGATTCGAATACTTTCCGAGTTGGAGTGCTCTATATCCCGGCTCTACATTTTTATTTCTTATTTTTTAAATAACTTATTCAATACAATTCATTATAAAGTAGGAATCAAAATATAAATTAGATATATAGTTCAAAGCATTATTTTGTAATCTAGGTTAGGTTAGCTTAGGTAAAAGTGGCTGTTGGAAATACCAACCCACTTAGGCCTATTGGCCAATTGTGATGCCACGTGGATCTATGATCCTCTTACTAATGGAACCAGTTTGAGCATATAATAAAGCGTAGGAGTCTGTCAACGTCTATGTTTTCTAGGTCGTTTAGGTCCTTGTAGAAGAAAGCTCCTAGATGAAGCTTTCTTCCCTGGGAGAGAGCTGGGCATGTGCAGAGTAGGTGGGGGATTGTCTCCTCCTCTTCCTCGTCCATGCAGCTTCTACAGAAATCATTTGTAAAAGCGCCAAGCCTTCCTGCGTACTTGCCTATGAGGCAGTGTCCAGTGATGATACCTATTATAGCGCTGAGATGTTTCCTATTTAAAAGGATCAGACACTTAGAGCGATTCAGATACAGCTTTGGCCAGATCTTTTTGGTCGCTAGACATGTTTGCCCAACAGTCCACCTAAGGTCTGTTCTTTTATTGACATCCAGCTTCAATGTTAGTTTGCACGTAGCGTTTGATATACCTATACTACTCTTTTCCGGTAGAATAGGTAGAGTGGTTCCAATTTTGGCGAGTTCATCGGCTCTGCAGTTCCCTGGAATGTCTCTATGGCCCGGCACACAACAAAGGTGAATGTTGAACTGCTCTGCCATCTCCATGAGAGATGATCGGCATTCAAGGGTGGTTTTAGAATATAATGAGACCGAGTCCAGGGACTTTATGGTGGCCTAACTATCCGAAAAGATGCGGATATCCTTTGCAGATATCACGTTTTTATAATCGTATATAATCTGCTTAGTTTAATGCAGTTGACTGCATTTTTCAAGGCCGTCCACCAGACAACCACCCCGTAAGTAAGTATCGGTCTTATGACCGCGATGTATAGCCAGTGGGTTATGCGAGGTTGAAGACCCCATTTATTCCCAATGGCTTTTTTGCGCGAGAAAAAATTAATTTAGTTAATTAATAAAATTAGTTTAGTTTCGTGCCAAAAATGAGACCCAGATATTTTGCTGTATCGGAAAAAACTAAACTGGTACCGTTTATTGAAGGAGGGTCTATAATTGGAATTTTGCATTTCCTGGAAAAGAGGACAAGATCAGTTTTATGGGGGTTTATTCCCAATCGACAGAGATCTGCCCAGCGGGTTAATCTATTGAAATTTACTTGATGGAGTTCTTTATTTGTATTGAGATACTTTCCTGAGGCGACTATGGCAACGTTATCCGTATATGCAATCACCCTGCTACCACTCGCTTCCAGGTATATCGGTAGTTCGTTAACTACTAAGTTCCAGAGAAGGGGAGAGAGGACACCGCCTTGCGGCGTACCTCCGCTGACTCATCTTCTAGCAGAAGTCTCACAAATTTGGAGTTTATTATCCTGCTTTTTAGCATGAGACCGATCAACTCCCCAAGTGAGTCGTCTACCTACCGAGTTAACAGCGCTGTCGTGATTGCGGATTGGTTGACGTTGTTAAAGGCGCCCTCTATATCTAGGAAACCAACCATTGTGTACTCTTTATATTGTAGGGATCGTTCGATGTGGCTAGTCAGAGAGTGCAAAGCTATTTCCACCGAGTTTCCTTTACAGTAGTGTTGAGCCATCGACAGAAGTCTTGGATCAATTTTAGCTCGAATATGGACATCAATAAGTCGTTCTAGAGTTTTCAGAAGGAAAGATGATAGACTTATAGGTCTGAGGTCCTTTGCGATAACATGAGAACATTTTCCGGCTTTGGGAATGAATACAACATTGACTTCTCTCCATACCACTGCAATGTGAATAAGTTCTACACAGCTCCTTATAATATTTTCTAACACAGGCAGAATAATATCTGAGGACCTCTGTAGCTCGGCAGGTATTATACCGTCTGGACCAGCACACTTGTATAGTTTGAAGCTATGCTGCACCCAGAGCAGTTTGTCACTCGTAATCAGACCATGAATTTTGCTCCCGGTTGCAGTAGGCCTGTTTGGGTGGTACCTGGATAGTGGGTGTCCAGAAGCAGGTTGAGTGATTCATCACTTGAGGTTGTCCAAGAGCCATCGGTTTTTTTCAAACAGCTAGGCATCATAGGATTTGTAGAGAGGATTCTTGAATAGAGAGCGTTTGATGATTTCGGACTGCAAATTAGTGTTTGGTAAAATGCCTCTTAGCTCCTCCTATTTATTCTCTCTTGGAGTTCTTCCTGACTTGAAATCTCAGTCAAATAAACCCTTTCTTTTATGGCTCCCCAGAAAAAAAAATCCAATGGAGTTAGGTCAGAAGATTCTTTTTTATTTATAATTTACGCGCGCCTAAGGGGTTAGATACCCTTTTACTGTTGCCATAGCGCGGGTGGAAAGGTAGAAGGAGGAGAAAGGAAAATAGTTTTTTGTAGTGGTTTGAAACGCAGTTTTCAAATTACCTCTCCAGGGGCCGAATAGGATGGAGAATTTTTTTTTCACTCAGAGTGATTCGAAGGTTATAATCCACACTTGGTTTTTGTGCTTGAAACTCTACAACAGCCAAATCTACGTGTCAACGTTATGCCTTCACACGCAGAATTTTTCTAACTGAGTTCCAATTACACAAATGAAAAAACTTGAAAAACTTGTCATGGGTAGGATTCGAACCTTGACCCTCCGAGTGAGAAGCGATTGCTAGTACCACTACACCACGGCCACCCCGTGGCCAAGAAAAAGAACCAAATCGGCCAATCCACCGTCCATTAAGTTTTTGATTTGAAAACGAAGTTAAATTATTGCTACAATGACAAGGAACTCCATCGGGTCGGAAAACCATTCTTTGCCTCTGAGCAAGAGGAACATTTTCCGGGAGTTCCGGCAACTGGTCTCTCAAAAATTCTAAATATAATGTTGAATTTAGGACATGTGGAAGTATAAATGGCCCGATTAAAGTACTACATTCACGCTAAACCTTCTGTAAAATGGTATACAGTTAAGAAAAACATCTGCATTTCAACTGAATCTTTACCTTTGAGAAGATGTTGTTCGTGTTAAGTGAGTATTAGACACTGCCCAATAGTGGGAATTTCGTTGGTTGGGAATGCCCATTCTTGTAAACTGGGCTTCGTCAGTCCATAAACTTTTTTGAATGAACTGCTCAGATGAGAATCTTGTTGATGCAGCAGCCATTGGCAAAATTCAACCTCTTTTTGGAAGTTCCCTAGCAAAAGTTCCTGTACGGGCATATAATGAAAGGGGTGAACCCGGTTGACTTGAAGAACTCTATGAATTGTAGTTCTTGGAGCTTGCAACTGTGCTGCAAGCCTTTTGGTACTACTAGATGGTTGCAATCTTACAGCATTTAAAATTCTTTCTTCCTCTTAGACAATCTTTCTCTTCGTAACCCATATGCTGAGCCGACGGTTGAAAGACGGTGAAAAGCATTGATAAAAGTTGACCTAGAAGGGATCCTGCGGATAGAATATTGCCGTTGGCACTTTAATCTAGCTAACACTGCATCCCTATTACAGAAACCCTAAACGAAAATTATATCGGCGTATTCGCGAATCGAAAACATTTTTTCTTAAACAGTTTACTCGTTCACTCTTAATCAGTAAATAAAGTAACATCGGCACATTTCAAAAGTTGTCGCCGAATTAAACAAAAACATTCCACAAAATAGCGGAAAATTTACCGTTGGCTTAATTCTCCAACTTTATTTTACTTGTTAAGTGACAGCTTTTAGTCAATTTTTTTTTACTTGAACACAATATTTATTTTGTGATCCATTTGCCTGAATAAAATAGTGGTTTGCAATAACTTCCATTGTTCGTACGTGGAGAAGTTATAAATAAAAATCGTAGATAATGAAGAGAAGACAAAAGTTTTGATAAAAAAGTTAATCTAAAAGTTTAAAATTTCGAGATAAACGCATTTTTCCGATGAAATTGGTCCAACAATTTTTCAAAATGTTAGCTTTAATTTTTGTCATAATTTTGAGTGGCGTTCACCGAAATCGACGAAATTTTGGTATTTTACGCACACTGAAATTATCTTTCAATAATGTGCACAACAGGTTTTTTAAGCTTCTTAAAGCTCCTGGTTGAAGAAATGAAAAATGGATTGGTCCTTTCGATGTCCACCAAATTGTCACCATAACTTTTTTTGGGTGAAGATCGAGCTAGGGGGTGTGTTTTGGGTTTTCACCTCCATCCAACCAGTGCCCAGATATTTTACGATTATCATACAGTATCCAGTTTTCATCACAGGTGACTATCCGGTGCAAAAACGGTTCAGATTGGTTTCTTAATGTAAGCGATGCGCAGATTTCCAGGCGCCGTAGTTTTTGGGATTCGTTCAGTTCATGGGGTACCCACTTATCGAGTTTTTTACCTTTCCAATGAGAGACAGGCGTCGACTTATTTTCATTAGGGATACTTCCATGCCTTGTCCAATCTCCCGCACCGATTTCGTTGGGTCGGCATCCACCGTTGCTCTTAAAACATCATCGTCAACTAACGTGTCCGACTTCCCACGTGGTTCATTTTGAAATCTCTGAAATCTCCTAAACGGGAATTTCCAAACCGACGACTTACGAGTATAGTGCGTTCGTTTACCGCTACATTCTCAAATGCGTCATTAATGGTTTTCATTGCCAATGATGTATTATGTTCCATTTTAAATTCGTAAAGAAAGAGGCTTCGAATTTGAACTGCCGACAGCATGGTAAAAAATACCTAGACAAAAAATAACGGTACATGTAACGAACCCTAAAATTCTCAAACGTACCACTTTATTTTATAAAAAAAGAAAATTTAACGTTCTGGCACAGATGTTCACTCTAGAACTTCTTATTTCCGACTGAGCGAAAATCGCTCACGACATTTCATGTGGTACAACACAATATATGCAGCGGTGTGAGTTAAAAATTCTAGATGCAACTGAAGTATAAAGTTTTAATAAGTGGTGGGTGTTATAAAGTGGAACAATCGCCAGGAATCTTTCGTTGATTCGAAGCCCGTAGGCAGTAGGATTACGATTTAACGAATATCCACCCCTTAAGTAAAATATTTTTAGCACTTTGTAAAAGTAAAGATGGTTTAGAGGAGGTATTAAAGAGTTACGAAAAACCAAAAACGGTGTTCTAAACGTTTTTTTCTCTAACTGAAACTTAGAACATATATTTGATTGTACTAGGCTGCAGTAAATTGTTTCTAAGGGATTACGAGAGCAAAATAATCTTAGATGAAACATTATACTAGTAGTTCTTCGCAAATATTTTCTAAGTAAAAAAGTATGCGCACTCCAATTTAACTTGTGTCCCAAGAACTTAAAAGTGTATACCCTTTCAATTATAAAGCATTTAGATAATGTTTTTTTCGTACTAGTATTGCCACAGTTAGTACTGTGATAAGTTATTTTAGGGAACTGATTTGACGATAGGTTAAAAATCATAATTTTGGTAGTGATAAGTGACAAGCTTCTAACTACTGAACCAATTTCCAAGTATTTCTAAATGAATACGAATAAGATATGTCATCTGCAAACCCGGTTAATTGTTGATTGAAGATTGAATTAATATAAATTAGAAATAGAAATAGAACCCAACACCGATCTGTGTGGAACACCTATTTCATTATTTAGGCTATTACTCAACCAACCTTATAACTTAACCACTTGTTTTCTATTATTAAGTTACCTCTTAAACTAGCTTTTTCACAGTATCAAATACCTTGGTTATATCTATAAAAAGAGCGGCAGTATTTTTATTATTATTATGGCTATCATAACAATAGCTACAAAATTTTAAAAGTGCACACTCTGTTGATCTACCAGCTCTAAGCCCATATTGATTTGGACTAAAAAAGGAGTAGCGCTCTGAGAAAGAGGCGACTCTACTTTTAATGACTTTTTCAAAAAAATTTGAGAAAGGAGACAAGAGAGATGGGCCTGTAAGTTTTTCCTTTACAGTTTTTTAAACAATCTGAAAAAATACCACAGTAAATGTTTTTATTATAAATGTGAGCTAACACACCAACAATATAGAGTGAAAATTGCTTAATAAGATTATTCGAAAAACCGCAACTAGTTGACGGACAAGAATTGTTTAATAAGTTAATGGTTCTAAATAATTCAAAAGATGATGTTGTATCACTCCTGAGTGCATCGCACGCTAAAGCAACATGACGAACAGTTATCAACAGTTAAATCAAAATCTGCATCAGAAAGTGTATTTGAGGCCACTCTCGTAAATTGAACACATTAGCCATTTCAAAGGGTTCAGAAATGACCCTACCATTGTAATTTATGCAAGTTGTTGTAGTAAGAGATATACTTTTTTATTGTGCAGTTCGCTCACAATTGTCCACTATTTTTTAATATTGGCTTTGGCTAATTGAAATTTATTGATATAAAAATTTTCCTTATAAGTGTGAACATTAGCAATAATTTCTCTGCAGATTTCATATAGATTAGGAAGGTGAGCGTTATTGGAATGTTTTTTTGCATTTGATTCTTAATTTATTCTTATAGTTCACCTTTTTTAATAAAGTTGCAGACATCCAGGGTTTAAGTCTCTTTAATTTATTATTACTTCTTGAAATTATCCGAGAACATTTTTCAACATGACTTTTTAAAATATTGGAAAAGTTATTGAACGCTATAGTTGGGTCTCTTTCAAGATATACGGCTTCCCAATTTTCATGAATTACATAAAGAGGCAATAAGGCGATTATGAAGAATTACGAATTTACCTTGTATAAATGATTCGATTTCCTTATTTGGCTTTTAAAGTTCAAAAAAAGACCTGCCATACAATTATCATAAATCTTGTACCTAACAAGCGAACTGTTCCCTCAATAAGATTGCTGTGCTATCTTACGCTATCATACATAACCTTTTCTTATTTTCTTATCAGTACCTTTTTTTTTCCTTGAAGGAACTAATAAGGACATACATAAAAGTAATGAAGTAAAGCAATCCGTTTTTATTTCAAGCATCGATACAAATAGAGCATTAATTCCAACAGGTTATAGGCCCAGAAGTATATACCTACAAGTAGACGAATTTCGATTTGGCAAAAAAAAAAAACAAGGAAAGTTATAAGAATTTGGTATGAGTAACATAACCACAAGAATTGAACCATTGCGTAAGGAAAACTTTGATTCGTGGAAACTCCAAGTGGAAGCGTTCTTAACTAAGAATGATTGCTGGAATTTTGTGAGTGGCGAAAAAATTATGCCCAAAGTTGAAGCTGAAAACGCGGCTTCCGAAAATGCTCTGAAAACGTGGATGGAAGGTGAAAGAACAGTACGATCGGATTTAATACTGGCAATAAATCCTTCAGAATTGAAGCAAATCAAGAACTGTCTAACCTCAAATGCTGTATGGAATAAATTACATGAAATATACCAGTCAAAAGGACCCGCACGAAAAGCAACCTCGCTGAAGAGGCTAATTTATAAATCTCCATAAAATGGGAGAAGGAACAAGCATTAGAACACACATTGCAGCATTTTTCGATGCTGTGGCGATAATGCTCCTTTATCGTTTGCCTGGAAGTTTCGACAATTTTCGATGTGCAATAGAATCCCGTGATGAACTATCGAAACCAAAAGCATTGAAGACAAAAATCTTGGAAGAATTCGACGCATGAAAATGTAGAAAGAAAATCATCAAGATGCCATGTTCGTTAGAAGGCCAGTAGATATCAAAGAGGAAAAAGACAAGGAAAACCATAAAAAACCGCAGAGTAAGTTCTATCTGAAAGTATTTAAGTTTAAATGTTATAATTGTAGAAAGATCGGTCACAAGGCATCTGAATACAGGCAGCATAAGCGAAGAACATACGAACGCACGGAATTCTCCAAAGTGTGTACGGAGCAGATAGTTCTGATCCTGAAACTGAATTTGCGTTAAAACATTCTGATGGAAACAACGTCTGCGGCAGGGATGATTGGTGCCCCGACAGTGGCTGCACTTCGCAAATGACATCGGTGGAACTCAGTTTTGATCACCTGAGGAAGGCTAAAAAATCTCTGAATTTGGCAAACGGAAAAGCAACATCAATTCATGGCATTGGTTCTGTCAGAATATCTGAATCAGATGGTGAAAATACACAGCACTTAAAGTTGGAAGATGTAATGTTTGTACCTGATTTGAGAACCAATTTGATGACTGAATATTAAAAGTAAGAAATCTAACTTTTTATGCGAAACATGTATAAAGGTGAAGCATGCTGAATCACCATATTCGATCTGTTAGAAATAGTTCACAGTGATATATGTTGGCGGATGAGAACAACTTCTATTGGTGGAGCTAGGTGTTTCGCGAGTTTTATTGATGACAAATCTCGATGGTCTGAAATTTATTTCTGCAAAAAATAAAAGTGATATTTTTTCTGCTTCTAAGAAATTTAAGGCATTTGCTGAGACATACACAGGTCGAAAAATTAAGTACCTTCATGCTGATAATGGCCTTGAATACTGTGACCACTAGTTCAACAATTTCTTGAAAGAAAATGGTATCAGAAGAAGACTGACAGTCCCTCACTCACCCCAGCAGAATGGCATAGCAGAAAGGAAGAATCGGACGTTGGTGGAAGCTGCACGATGCCTCATGTTGCAAGCGAAAACATCCCCTATATTTTGGGCTGAAGCAGTGAATACAGCTAACTACATCAGAAATAGATGTTGGACTAAATCACTTGATGCAGAAACCCTTTATAAAATCTGACTGGGAGCTCGCCCAACTGTAAGTCATTTTAAAATCTTTGGTACTAAAGCATTTGTTTTAAATAAGCAGCCGGGGAAAGGGAAGTTCGATGTAAAGTCAGAGGAGTGCACTTTTGTAGGATATTCAAATGAGGCAAAAGTGCATTGCATATGGTCACCATCTAAAAGGAAGATAATTATAAGTCGAGACGTAAAATTTACAAATGATTTTACTTCTAATTGGAATTTTGATGATTGTTTTAATGAAATGAATTACAAAAACATTGCAGTAGATGGAAACGAGGAAGGAAATAATCAGTGAACACTGAATCCAGAAGAAGAGACTGTTGAAAATGTCCTACATGATAGACACCAAAAGAACCATAACTTACATGTCAATACCGTTCGAAGACGATAAACAAGGACTGATTACTTTAAAATATATGCCGACCGGTGAGATGCCAACTGATATACTTACGAAGGCGGCACCAAGACTTAAACATAACCATTGTAGTACATCCTTCGGAATGGAGTACATATTAAATTAGTTAAAACTTTGAGACAGGGTGTTGGACATATACAAGTTTTCCCTCAATAAGATTGCGAATATTCGCCAATCGCCAGCATTGACTGTCACATCATACATAACCTTTTCTTATCACTTCCTTTTTTTTTTCTTGAACAAATAAAGACATACATGAAGTAATGAAGTATATTAATCCGGTTTTACTTCAAGCATCGATACAAATAGAGCATCAATTCCAACACGAAAAATTTGGATTATGACCAGGTCTACCAAATATATGATCAATGCTCGTTTAAGAAGGGTGTGTAATTCAAGTTGGTTCATCAAAAAATAAATGCATCCCATTTGCCAACACAGTTTTCAGTTTTAAATGCATTTTATTTACTTAATTATTAACTCTAACGTACTAACAAAAAATGCTTAAATGCTAGCTTAAAATTACTTAACAATCTTATACTAACTTACTGGCCCCACACAGGCGCTCTAAGATACTCTAAATTCTTATAACTATGTATGTCTTTCGACTTTATTTACATTTTACTTAGAAGTATTTATTTTGAATACTTAAGGCTAAGAAAAAATATTTGTTAAGAAAAACTTAGCATATGGACATAATTTTTTATTTTTTAACTTAAAATAAACCTTAGCCTACCTATCCTATATACACAATACACACATACATACACAAGGACATTATACACAATTATATACATATATTAATATATACCTTTGTATATATTAATATATGTATATATTTCTTAAACGCTAACCTAAACCTATGCAAGCTGGCCATCGCTATTCACAGAGAAAACAGATTGGTGAGCTCTGCCTCATTAGTGAGGCTGGTCCGTAATTGACGGAAACGACGACGAAACATCTTCTCCATCATTCAACCACCAGAAATGCAGGTGCTGCTGAACGACATCCCTCTTATCGCGATACCCCACCGCCCTACTGAACCTGAGGTGATCTACACTGCCGTGTGAAACGTCTCTGTTGTAGTTGAGTCGCCTGTCCCCAGCTGTCCGAGCGACATGGAGGATTAACGGCACCGCTGATCTATCCTGGATCAACCCTATCTGATCTAGGTAGAGGAATGCTTCCGGTGGAACGAAGCCGTCAGAGCGCACTCTCTCGTGATAAAGGTAATTGGGGTAGTAAGCCCCAGATATCAGGTTATTCGTCGAGGTCATTGCTCTTGCAATGTGCCCTCGAGCCAGCTTAATTTTGAAGTTGTCCACTCGTATTAGGTTCGTTCTATTGTAAAGGACCTCATTAGGATAAAATTTCAAATTTCGACAACGGCGTCCTAAAGAGAATGGTTTCCGACTTCTGAAAGTTGATTTTCAACTTCCAGTCAACGCAAAATCGTCTTATCTTATCGAAGTCACGCTGCAAGAGAGTATTAATGACCTCGATTTTTGGACCTGTTCTGTACGCTACCAAATCGTCTGCGTACGCAATAGTATGGGGAAGTGAACTTATCAAGTCGCTTGTAAAAATGTTGAATAGGATCGGCGAATTGACCGCGCCTTGCTGAAGACCAATTTTAATTTGAAATATTCCAACAGAAGTCACATCACCATTCTTCACGATGAACTGTCTGTTAGTTAGCATATTATAAAGAATGTACAAGAGTGGTTTACTGATCCCCAGCCTAGTCAGCTTATAGAAAAGACCTTCTAACCATACGGTGTCGAAGGCCTTCTCCAAGTCAACAAGGCAGGCCCCAGTACATTGTTTTTTGCCTTTATTCCATTGGATATCGGACACCAGTTTAGACGCGGCATGTGAGATATCATGTCCCGCCTTAAAACCGAATTGATTATCCGGAACTATATGTTTGTCCTCAACCCACCTAGACAGAGCTCTATTAATTACTTTTTCGCAAACCTTACTGATATTCGGAAGGAGACTTATTGACCGGAGATTCGCCGGATTGGATATATCCTCCCCCTTTTTGGGAATATGTCGAAGCACCGCCGTTTTACAATACGCTGGATAATGTGCATTATTCATACCACCGGTCCCCACTGATTTCTTAGCCCTGATTGTGTCGAAGATCTCATGGAGTTCTTCCTTCGAAATGGACGGGGGTAGGTCACCCTCTCTGGAAATGACATTATTTGCCGTATTTCCGTCGCTGAACCGGGTGAAACCAGAGCCCTCGGATCACCTGTTCCCTTTTTATTTCGAATGCAGAAGTCGTGCACCAAGACGCGACTGTCCAGGTCATAATTAGGGCCAATAGTATCAGTGGCCTTTTATACTTCCTGGAAAGTCGCCCCTATTGCCTCAACCTTCTCCTGTGGATCCTCGATCACAAAGAGGTCGTCATCGTCAGCGGCTTCATTCGGATCAATACCTGCTATTGTCAGTAACCGTTCGTTGTTTGCTGTCCGGGCTATTTTAAGACACTGAAGGTCGTTTTGATTTTTTCTCAGAAATAGTTTATTTATTTGCGGAAACATATTCGGGTTGCTGGTGTTTACAGCCCGAACCTTGTTGTTCCAATACAAACTTACAGAAATTCTGTAATTCTGTTTTATTATATTTTTAATCGACGACTTCAGTGTCCTAATCTCCAGGTCTTGTCGGTCAGTTAACTGTCTGTACAAGTTATTGAGTCTTGACAGAAGTCTACTTTTTCTGTCGGTGCAGTGCGTCAATAGTAGGATTGCGGAACAGATCCTATTGGACGGAAGGTGGAGCGTGTTCGAGGAGAGTGTTCTTTTCAAGGTTGCGTAGAAGCGTGTCCATCGAGACTTACTGTGGTTGTAAGCATATCTTTTGACAAACTCCTCCAATTCCGAAATTTCGTTGGGAACTGTAATTTCAGTGCTAAAACCGCAATGGTCGCTGTCATACACGAATGTGCGCAGACAGTTTAGCGTTTGTAAATTCGTACCCGTCAGTCGTATACGTTCGTCATATAGCAGCAGATCCAAATAAGACCCGCCTCTGGGAAACGACGTTTTATCCGTCGCTTGAAGACCTAGTATGTACATGACATCGTGCTGACCCCACCAATCGAATAGTAGGTTCCCTCTAGTATTTGGCAAATTATTTCCCCAATCTCTGTGTCTAGCGTTGAAATCCCCGCCGATTATAAAATAATTCTTCCCCGATTCCAGCCTCTGAAGTCGAAAAAGCGTGTCGAGCTCTGTAATGAATAAAGTAGATTGTGAAGCCTCAGGTGCATAAACAGAGGCCAAATGCAGCCGCTTTCCACTACTGTAAATGACGACTGCCTCCAACACCCGGAACCTGCCCAACACACCCTTGTACACTCTGTGAAATTTTATACCTTCTTTAATGAAGATCGCGACACCCCCTCCTCGTTTGGATCTGGGCCGGTTTCTTCTTCTAACAATATAATTTTTGTACTCCAGTTTGTGTTTATCGGTTAGCTTGGTTTCGCTAGCGAAAAGCACATCAGGAGTTTGGTCTTGTAGCAATTTAAACATTGCGGCTCTTCGTTCGATCCTAATCAGTGAATTAACATTCACCGCAAGGACCTTCAAAGTTTGCTCCACCATGTGCGTACCCATTACGACATGTGTTGCGTTAGGCCCGGCAGCAGCGCGCAGATCTGGTCCACCCGCTTGGCCTGTTCTTGTACCTGCTGTTGTAGCTGAGCCAACTGCCCTTGGATTGCGAACAAGTTGGCCAGCATGTTAGGTGCAGCTTCCGTTGTTCTCGGCATTGGTGCCTGAGAAGCGCCAGTTACTTGCTGTACCGTAGCCCCCCTACCTGACACCATTTGCGCTTAGGAAATTTGAGACGGGACGGCTGGTGTTTGAAACCTAACAGGTGAACGTTTGACCTCCACCTTCTGCTGCCGAGCCAGTTTTGCTTTCTTAATGTCAGCGAACTTAGGACAACCCCGATAGTTCGACGTTCGACGTTCGACGCGGCGTGCCCGAACCTCTGGCAGCGAACGCATTGTATAACGCCTTCACTCCTTTTTAGTTTTTCCCAGTGAACCACCTGGCAGTCTAGGACATTGATACTCCTTAGACTATCCAGACGGCTTTCGGGACTGAGGTGCACCAGGAAGAACGGCAGACTCCGTTTCTCCCGCCTGGTTCTAGCTGTGGTAAATGGCTTTACCCCCACAAACTTGAGTCCTTCGCACTCCTTCTCTTTGAGCAGTGCCAGGATCTCCTCAGGATCAGAAGACGGTTCCAACCCCTTCAGCAGCATCGGTTGCCGCTTTTCACATATTGGTGTGAATGAGTAGTGCTTCGTCGTCGTTTCCTTTAGGAGCTCTTTCACTTTCGCGTAGCCCTCCACTGTAATGGCATGGCGATCGTTCCCCAATCTCAGAATTCTAAAATTATTACCAATGGCCAACTTACAAAGGTCCTTGGTTGCATTTACCTCTAATTTATAGGTGTTGATAGGAGGAACCATCTCCTTCTTCTTCTTCTGCTGCTGCTGCTGTTGTTGTTATTACTGCTGCTGTTTTTTTCAGCTGCAGTGGTTTCAGTTGTTGTTGTTTTTGCAGAAGTTGCTGTTTCTGCTGCTGCTGTTATTTCTGCTGCTGCAGTTGTTGTTTCTGCTGCTGTTGGTTTTGTTTTTTCTGCTCTTGTTGGGAGCTTTCTACTTCTAGTTGCTCCCTCTGCCTGCGTGCAGTTTGTCTTTGCTTAATAGCAAGTACTTTTTCGTTCAGCTTTTGTATGCTGCTGGTAAGGTCTTTTAATTTAATCTTCGGACTCAGATGCCGCTAGAGAGGCAAAGTTGTTGTTGCCTCCCTTATAATACACCTCATCAGAGATGTACATCGACGCATCGTCTGATTGTTTTCTATTTTGTTGTGTTGTTTTTGCTGTTTCAGCTACCAAAGCAGCACCCATTTTTAGTTTTGTTAAGTTAGGAGTGGTTTTTAACGTCCTCCTCCTTTTGATGGCTTTCGCCACCGCACCGGCAACAATATTGTTGCCTTTTGAAACTCCCGTTATGGGAAGAGCGGAACGCTCTCCACCATCCATCACGTGATTGGTTTTTTCTGATAATAGACTACCTATTCACAGAATTTAAGAAAAACAAAAACAAAAAATAAAAGTCTCAAACTCAGACCGGGATCGAACCCGTGTCTCACAATTTGACGGTGGACGCCGCTAACCGCTTGACTACCGCCTGAATTAGCTAAACTGCAACCAATTATGAACTGCAACTATGAAATCACTATATTTTTCACTCTGGCAAAAGTAGAAACACACGTTTATTCCTCACGGAGGTCTATGAACGACTGGCCATTTGCCAATAGTACGGATAAATATTCATGCACTATCGGAGATTCACTTAAGATATCAAAAAAAAAATTTTTTTCAGTTTTTTACTTTTTCAGCACCCTTTAAACTACTCATTTCCTCAACAAAAAGGCCCTTACTTTTTTCGTGCAACCTATAAAAGCATACGAAACTAAACTTTTTCTCATCAATTGTGCAAGAAATTTTAACCACATCCTCGCTTTTTAGATTGCAACTCCAGTACGCATATTCTAAGCATTTATTAACACGTTCGCTGCCATGAGGACGCCGGCGATCTCATCACACATGGTTTTTATATTGGTCCTTTTTCGTGATGGCTTTGTGGTGAAACATTAAAATCTTACTGGTGGCTTCCCAATACAACAAATAATAAATATTCTTCATCGCTTTTAGGTGGTAACACTGCACTCGATCCAGTGACAGTTCTTTTCATCATATGTTTTCTTGTTTACATCACAGCATTACAGCACGTGAGATGTGAATCAGTCTGCAATTTATGTACTCGTATCTTGTTGCATTGATTTATTTTATTATTCTCGCGGTTTCACCTGCGTTAAATTTGTACTCGATTTCTTTCCTTTTTATAAGCTGTGACATGTCCTTTTAAAAAAACGCAAGCACTACGATACATTTAAACGGTTTAAAGTTTCTTGATGAAACGCTCAACTAAACTTTACATGCGAGATTGACAAATCATAACAAACAGTGACTTCTTTAGATGGCACATAAATAAGTTTTTGAGTGGCAGATAATAGATGTAAGAACAGAGAAGAAAAATTATTTTGGCGCTTTTTTAACTTTTCATTTACTCGTATATATTACCACAAATATACTTTGTTTACAAAATTTCTTTGTAAACTATGTTGGCTGTTTTTCCTTCTGTTTAACCGGGTTAGTAACGCAAGAAACAACTTGTCGACACCGGCAGCACTTAGTGTTTGCCCCTGCGATTGGTTAATTGTCATAGCAAAGCAAACGCTTACATGAAACTGTATTCGTTTAAACTGAAGAGGAAAATTGTTGGGTATAAGTGGTATTCGTGGTATAGATACTATATCTCTCACTTTCAGTCTAGTTCCACAACATTGGAGGGGTTAAATTTCGAAGGAGCCTAATCGGAACACCAACTTTAAGTATCATTTGATGTGCAGGAAGAGTGCAGTAAGAGAATTTAAAAATTCTACCGGATAATTAGTAGCGTCATCTTGATTGACAACGGTGTTTATTGACGTGTATAGTACTTCATTTCCTTCGATTGCGGTCAATTTGTTATTATTAATTTCAGGTCGTTTTTTGGCATTAAAATGGTTCGCTCACATATCCAAGAATTTCGTTGATGCAATATTTGTGCAACGTCTCCGTACACTGAAAGAATGAGTTCCTCTACCGTAGCAACAATCTTACCAAGCGTTTTTGGCAGTTTAACTGACTTGTTCTCTTCAGGTAAAGTTCCTTCACCAATTTTCAGTAATACATTGCAAAATTCTTAAGTATGTAAATTAACGCGAAATCGTAACCTCATGTTCATTGTCAGACGTAATCTGTGAATCTTTGACGATAAAAAGAATTGCTTCGGATACCTTTAGTCACTACAGGTGGTGTTTGTCGAAAATCACAACTAAAGACAACTGTCACATTACCCATTAATTGATCATTTCAGAAATGTCTTGCATGGCTCGGTTTACAGCTTCAACTGCTTTCCTATTGGCCATAGTACATTCATCCCATACAATTAGACAGCAATCCTGAAAAACTTTTGCTTTGTCACTATTATCTGATACTGCGCACATAGGAGCTTCGTTGCTGTCTACGAGGGGCGTTCAATATATTCTCGGTATCGATATGAAGGAAAATGCGAATTCAATTTAAATTGTTTTTATTTTTCAATATAGTCTCCCCTAACATCAATGCATTTGTTACATCTTGAGATAAGCTTTTTTAAACCCTCAAAAAAATAAATTTCCTCTTTCTCTGCAAAATACCCATTTATTGCCGACTTGAGTTCTTCATCATCCGAAAATCTTTTTCCACGAAGACAATTTTTCAAATCCGGAAACAGGAAATAATCACTAGGGGCAAGGTCTAGACTATAGGGTGGGTGTTGGATTTCTTCGAAACCACAATCTCGCGCAGCAGCCTTGGAAACTCGCGCCGTGTGAATAGGAGCCTTGTCATGAAGAAGCAACACACCCGCTGCGAGTTTACCCCGTCTTTTCTTTATTATGCAAAGTGGAAGCGTAGGATGTGGCGTTGATGGTTTCACCTTTTTTTTTGTACTCAATGAGCAAGATTCCCTTTGAGTCCCAAAAAACTGTGGCCATGAACTTCCCGGCAGACGGAGTGACTTTGAACTTCTTCGGGGGGTCTGTTCCTTTTTTATGCCACTGCATGGACTCTTGTTTGCTTTCAGGGGCATAGTGGTGGACCCATGTTTCGTCCCCAGTAACAATTCGATCCATAACACCGTCCGCGTTCTCACTACACATCTCCAAAAGCTCTCTACAGCATGCGATTCTCACTTTTTTCTGAGGCGCTGTGAGCATTCGTGGCACCCACCTTGCACTGACCTTTGAAAGGTTAAGATGGTCATGAAGAATGGTGTGAATGGTACCAATTGAAAGCTTGGTGATCTCTGCCATCATTTTCACCTTTATTCGGGCATCCTCAAGAACAAGTTTTTCGACTTCTTTGATGCTTTCTCCCGTACAAGCAGTAGCCGGGGCGTCGGAGCGGGGGTCGTCTTCAATGCTCTCTCTGCCTCTCTTGAACTCACTTGACCACTTTTGCACAGTTGATAATGAAGGTGCGGAACCCTGGTAAACAGCCACCATCTCTTCATGAATAGTTTTTTTACTTTTTCCTTGCTTAGTGAGAAATTTAATTACAGCGCGATGCTCAATTTTCACCATCATCGTCTCAGTTGCCATTATGATTCTGTTTAACTAGAGATAAAACGCGAATTAATAATCACATTTATATGAATGCACTAAAATAATAGTATTACCTGATAAATAAGTCAATTTATATATACAACCACAGTTTCACCCCGATACCGAGAATATGTTGAACGCCCCTCGTAAGTCTATAAGGATCTTGAACATCGTGTGCGCTGTTTTCCTACCAGGTAGTAGTGTCGCAGCTTCCAGAAGATGCTGTTCTATATTTCCCTGCCTTCTTATCTCTGCCAGGATAGCTCTAGCAAGCTCTAATATAGGCAAATAATAGCATTCACTATTATTATAATGCACAGTATACCCCCTACCCATTGCATTGTATCCAAAAATCTCTGGAAACACTTCTACAGAACAACCGCGTCGGCATCGATTAAATTCACATTTTTGCTTATCGCACGTGTAGTAGAATGGTACTTCATCATACATCAGAGTTTTTGTAAATTGGTCTTGTCTACATAATTAAAAAAAATGTTAAAAGTGTTGTTTGTCGTGTCCAAATGAACGTCTAGATCGTTGAACACCGATCATGTATAGAGAAAGCCAGGATTTGCCAAATTGCTTCTGACGTACATATGTAACGTCCGGATTGGTATTCCCTCACTTTGTCTTGGTCAACGTCCAGTACTGCAAATGTAGCTTGATCACTGTCTTTATTCACGTATTTGCAGATGTACTTAATAGACTTAACGCTGCTGCAGGATTCTATATTGATATGAGCTTTTAATGTTCTAGAAAGGACTGGAGAATATAGGATAACCCAGATATTATTAACTTCGATAGTCTGCCCACACATATTAAGCTCGCAGGGAAATACAACCTCAATGGGTGATCGACGGCGGTATGACGGGTATCCATTATTATCTGTTTATCCGACAGCTCAATTTGAGTTGAAGCAATCCGGATTGGTTCAATACGCTCGAATAAACACCACTTCAAACCGCATTGAAATATTCGTCAATCTTTTGCTGCTTCTCGTTGAATTTACTTATATAAACCAGTTCGTCCAGTTGGAATGATCTTTGGACTTAAGTGTGTACCCCTTTCGTTTCGGTATCAAGGACAATTTCATTGGTGGGCATGTGCTACCTTTTTTATTGTATTGCTGCATGAGTTATTTGATTTGCATGCATCGTTTGTTTATAAAATTTGTGTCTGCCTTTCGAGCATTCATATATTCACACCTGTATTTTTGGTGCGAGATACCTTTTTGTATAAGATGGCAATAACTAGTTGTTTTAACATATTTCATTTATGTCATTTATAAATGAAAATGTACTATTTATACGAGTAAATACAATATACAATAGATAAGCAAATTTGATAACCCTGTGACTGCTTGTAGACTTCTGGCTCAATGTACTCCACAGCTTTTCTTTTATACTCATACCTCCTTTGTCCTTGTGTCCAAGCCAAGGTCCCAACCAGCAGTACAATCGACTATTGCTGCAACAGTACAATCGGCTGTTGCTGAAATGCCGCTGCTACGCTGCTACTGTTTTCTGGGTACATGTCTGTATTGTATGTGCATATGTACTTTTGAATGCAGGTGTGCAGTACGCACACGAACAGAATGTAACTCGCGCTTACATCGTGGTTGATAGACAGTTTTTAAAATACATTATTTCAAATTAGCAGAGACCTCGGCCTTTCCCAAGTTGGGAACCTTTAAGGAAAAGATAATCTAAATAGTAACGTTAGAGGCTAGAGAAACTTGAAGGCTTGTGGGTTAAATTTGATGATACGCAAAGCCAAATGTATGCCCTATCAGATGATGAAAGTTATTCCCACCCTGAACCCGACTTCGAGAAGTTCGAGTCGAAGTATTTTGTTTTTATAACAACATTTAGGACAGAAAAAAACAGAAATGGTCGCAATTCACGTCAACTCTTCTCATAATAAAGAAATTCCCTCACAACCTCGGTTGGACACATCTAATTCAGAAGCAGTTGACCCTCTGCGTAACCCACAAATTCTTTTACAGCAATAGTCGGACACAACCGGTTGACTTACACACTTCATCGAAAACTTTCCAAAATTCCATATTGAACATTTCTCGGGAAATTCTCATGAGTTGCCATCGTGTTTGAGAGTTCAATTCATAATGAACCATACATATTTGGCAACACTGCTGTAAAAGCTAAGAGTTGATCTTAAATTTCGCTCTCATAATTTTATTTAAAAGTATAGTATAAATCCCAGTTTTTTTCTTTTCTTTTTAAATAAAAAGTGCTAAGTTGCTTGAAGATAATATATATTCAACAAATCGACCATTGACAAGGTAAAACTACTGTAATCCTGCAAAAATTTAAGTATTTAACTTGCAATCTGAGGTCATATGACTGACAAAAAATAATATTTCCAAACGCGCCGGATTTACAAAAAATTAAATTAATTGTTGATTCTTCGCTTCAATCTGAGTTTACATCGGCAATTGGAAACCTAGCTACCAAGCAATACCTGTATAAACTAAACAATGAAATAAACTCCTTGCGAAAGCAAAGTGATTGAATTGTCAACAAAAGCTAAGCAATTTGAAGAGAGATGTAACTCATTGGAAGAAGAACTAGAATCACAAAGCCATGAAATAAGAAGTAAAAATATAGTCATCTCAATTCCCAAAAATGATCTTCATACATATCCAAAAGAAAAAATTCAGACTGTCTCTCGGCTTTTACTTGGCAATGAATATAGTCAACAGTTCTCAGAGTCCGTTAAAATAAGTGAAAATGGCACTTCAACTAAAATGAAAGTAAACACTGGTTCACGTGAAATTGCTTTAAAAATGCTCAAAAACGCATTCAAGCTAAAAAATACAGGTGTGTTTCTGCAACCCGATCTTTCAAAGAAAATGCAATTAAAGCAACGAATACTCCTTCACTACAGAAAAATAATAAGAAACTATCAACCAAATATCATAGGTCGAATAAAAAATCACGCCATTTTAATTGAAAACAAACTATTTTATTTAAATCATAATAATAATCTTATTTACAACAACACTGTTCGTGAGCTCGAACTACAACATATGCTAAGTGACATTAATTTTGATGCTGTCAAAAAAATTAACTTGCCAATTGAACGTCAGAATCACAACCAACGTACTAGATTAGCAACAGAACGTCTCTTGTGTTTGCATGGAGACCTGCCTCTTACGGCCTTATTCCAAGGGATGCCCATACATCCATGGGAGCAAGGATACGCCTTGCCATCGCTCACCGTCATTCCACTGTTTCAGATACCAATTCGGAACTGTCTTACCCTCGGTAAGAGTCGAGGCCGACCTAAAACCTCTTACTGCTCTTAGGGTCGCAGTACCCATTACTTATTGCAACTCTACATTTCCCGCGATTTTGGGTTTAAACCACAGCCACCATGACGCTCCCACAAGGGGGCCTACCTCTAACAAGTCAGGCCCTGACCGAGATCCGGGGGGCTCCTGACTCCCATGGTACCGTGACTGATCGAATCGTAGCAGCCTTCGGTAGCGTCATCTGAAGATGTTTACGATAAGACCAGTATTTTGCTCTGCCCCCGTTCATTATTAGACAACGTCATTAAAGGGCGAAGCCTTGATAATTTGGCGGGGGCCAACTAGATTAACAACAATTGATCGTCAATCAAAAGTACCACCTGTGAACGATAGTAGTAGCAGTAATACGCAGTAGTTCATTGAGAAATTGAGATATAGCCGCCGTCAGCTCATTTAGTATTAATGTTTGTAAAATATAGGTAATGTATCAGGGCTAAATAATAAGATAATGTTCATGATTAAAATTTTATTTAAACGTTTGAAATATTCTTCATTTTTGAAACGCATGTTATAGCCAAAAACTCAAGTAAATTTACCAAATACTTTTGGATTCCTGCAGCCAAAATATCCTTAAGAGGTCGAGCAAGCGGTGGATGCCTGTATGGAATACAAATATCGAAGCTGAAACTCTATGACTTTGTAGAAATCCGAGATACAATCGTCGTAAAGCTTTTAGAGAAACCCAATATGTTTATTATTCCCTTTTATATAAACTGTAATAAATGGACCGAAGACTTTGTAAGACTAAACAATCTTATGTTTGACCTATTAAGCAAAAGCGTAAGGTTGATCGGCGACCTCAATGCCAGAATAAGCTCTAACCAAATAACAACTCTAATTGAAATATCTAACGTAGCATTATTAAATTTTTATAATAGAATATCCAAGGATTATATCAGTAACCAAAATGGTATGAAGCTTTTAGAAATGCTACAAATGTGCGACAGCATTGTTTTAAATGGATGCACAAAAGGTGATTCCGAAGGTCACTTTACCTTTGTTGTTGGCCAACGTAATTTGGTGATCAATTACTGCACGGTAAATAACGATTGGATCAAACTTATAAATAAATTTGAATAAATATTTTTCTGATCTTATGCCGTTAGTAGCTAAATGGGAATCACACTTTAAACCGACACAGAGATCTCTCAATTTAATGCCCCGATTAAAACGGAAAATTTTGAATTTAGAAACCTTCCACAACTATTTAGATAATTACCTTTCAGACACCTCTCCAACTAACTAGTCGACTACCGCACTGTCAAACCGATTGACAAGTTGCATAAGAAATTTTGCAATCAACTCAAATTGAAATACAACGAGTTTATTCATCCAAAAATGGTTTGATATAGAATGCCTGAATGCCAGAAAAAAATCATTTGCTCTACTCAGAGCTTTTCGTAGTTGTTCTTGTGATGAAATTCGTAAATGGTACATACAAGCTAATGACAAATACAGGAAAATTTGTCTCGCAAAAAAAATTAATTTTGAATCAATGCAAGCCCAATCACTCAGCTAAATGAAAAACACAGAGCTGTTCAGAAAGATGGCAAAGGAAATACACTGTTCACACAACTCTATTAGCCTAAATGTCTATACAGATAATCTCTCAGAATAATTCAAAATTCTTCTACAAAACAATTTAAAAACAATTTTCTAATACGCACAACTGCTCGTTTGTGATGAAATATTAAATTCTGTAATATCAGCTAATGAAATACAATTCGTTCTTCAAAAAGCCAGAGACGGAAAAGCCCCAGGTAAAGGTGGGATACCCTACGAGTTTTTAAAAATGCATCTCCTACTTTCTATAACCATCTATTTACACTTTTTAATAAAATTTTTGAAAATGCTGAAATACCCTCCTCATTTAATAAATCTATAATTTTCCCAATCCATAAGAAAGGGGATTTAAATGCAGTTGAAAACTACCTAGGCATATCCTTCATGAATGTCATTGCAAAGATATTTTGTGGTGTTTTCATTAACAGACTTAAAAAGTGGGTAGATATAAACAACGTCCTTACGGAGCTTCAAGCAGGCTTCAGAAAGAACTATTCGACTGTTGACAACATATTTTCTTGAACATCAATAGTAAAAGCATTCCAAGTCAGAAATAAAAGACTATACAAGTTGTTCGTCGATTTTAAAGCTGTATTTGATTTGGTGAATCAAAATGCTTTATTTTATAAACTTTCCCAACTTGGAGTGTCAACAAAATTTATTCAAATAATCCGATGTTTGTACACAGATACTGAAGCAGCAGTTTGGGATGGCAAAACATACTCAACAGCATTTAATACATCTTCTGGAGTAAAACAGGGATATTTTCTCAGTCTTCTCAGCTCTCTTTATAAATAATATAGCGACGCACATTCCAGGCGGTATCCGAATTGCAGGTACCATAATTAATATGTTACTATATGCCGACGACCTTCTCTTATTATCCGAATCAGCAGAAACCCTACACCTGATTACAAATCGTCTTATGTTGGACTACTGCAATAATTGGGGTTTAATCGACAACATTGAAAAATCAAAAGTCATGGTTTTCTCGCGTTCCACTCGGAGTGAAGTTAGGAATAACTGGATGATTAGTGGATGTCGATTAGAAGTATCGAAAGAATGCAAATATTTGGGAGTTTTGCTCAATCAAACCCTGGAATTTAGCAAAGACCTTGCTCAAAAAGCTAAAACTTCACCAAGTCTGATTAATCTTACCTGGAAGAAGATTTTCTCTAACGATCATATAAATCTCTCAACGAAATTTAAAATTTTCAATTCAGTCGTGAAATCTTCGCTTTGTTATGTTGCACAAATATGGGGAATGCACGAATACGAAGAAATTGAAAAGTTTCAAAGAAATTTCATAAAGAAAATATTCAATATTTCCTTAACCGCACCAAACTATTCAATTTACTTGGAAACAGGCTTACCAAAACTTTTCACTTTTCACAAAACTAAGTTACCTTCTCAGCTTCTATTCAATTAAAGTGTTCGGTTTCCAGGAAAATCGTTTATGTAAAAAAAAATTCGGAATAAGGACTTGTGGTGTGATCTCCTCCATTTAAACGGGAACCCATATAACGAAAAATTTGACCAATTTTGCAATTTGTGTAACTCGAGAGCTAAGGAAAATTGTTTTCATTTTTTAAGCGTATGTCTAATTTTTAAGCCGCAAAGAAGAGCATACTTTGGTAAACCAACCCCTGCAATACCAGAAGCGATTGCAATTTTAAATGGATCTGATTGGGCGAAACTTGTAATTTTTGTCAGAGTTAGCTACCGATACGGAATGCTTCTAACGTCGGAATTCTCATAACTTATAACTTACATAAAACAAATATATACAAAATCATTTATTTTACTATTTATACTATTTACTAGTTCAATTATATTAAATACTTTGAAGTTACCAGTCGAGCTGACTGTGCTTTATAATTCATAAAGACTATTGTAAATGTATTGAAAAATTGCAATAAATGAATCTTTAAAATTGAAATTGAATTGAAAAAATATTTGTTACCAACATAAACATTTTATTTTCTTCGAGGTGATGCCCTAAATATGCTAAGCCATATCCCGTTGTCTGATGCCATATGAACAGGCATGGGAAAGACTAGAAAAGCGGTATTATAGGCAGCGGTACATTATCAACAATGTTGTGGAGAGTTCTAACATTGGAACTCTTCGCAAAATATCTGACTGCGCCAATGAGATTGCATGAGGTCCCAACTCTTTGAATTCTTTCGAAAGAGATCCATGGATGATTTACTCACTAGTTAGCAAATTCGATCTAGATACTCGACGGGCTTTGTCAACATATAGTATAGATTTCTAATACCTCATTATAACGCAGTTTTTAACATTTCTCGAACGACGCTGTGAGGCTCTGAAATCGTGTGCACGAAATATTCGTGGGTCTCGTCGTTCGTCAGTAACATTCTCTTTCACAATGTACACAATTTATGGCAATGGATGTAGGAATAAAGGGAGAGTTAGTTAAATCAACAAATGTGTTGACCCCCAGCACAAAGATTTTTACCTAACCTAACCTAACCTACAGTCTTGGTTACTTAATTACTTAGTCACCAAGCGTCTTCAGAAAAATATACATAAGTACGTATACGAGTATTTCACATTTTTGTTTTGTTGCGATAGTGTCTTTCAGTCAGGAGATGAACTTGTTTGTTATATCAAACTATGTCTATTCTTGGCTAAAGTCGTTCTTTTAATTGTTGCCCCACAGGTCTTCAAACAATCTTTTTTGTATTCGAGTTTGACCCTGATATTGCATTATATTTTAGCTGATAAAGTTTGTACTGCAAGTTACCCCGCGCAAGTTTTAGACGCCCATTATGTGGGTTCTGAAAGGGCGATTTATCGCCAAGTGATCGATATGTTTTCAGTTTTCCATTTGGTGATACCCAACTGATTTTTTAGCGGGCCTTGGGCTCACATTTATCATCTCTTCTGTTGATACAATCAGCGTTGCAAAAATTGCTTGCCCTTAAAATTCTGTATGCTCTAGTGTCACTTTAAAGTCACGCGATCTACGGTGGTGCTTCAAAGAGTTCGGATTCTTTCGGTATGATGTTGCTAAAACAGTAAACTTGCGAATACGTTCCTCGCCTGTCTTTCTGGAGTAAAGCTGGAGCGCATTATTACCAATGGGAGCAACTTGGATGCCCCTTTTGCATCCTCTGGATGTGCAGTTTGAGAAGTTGGAGAAATATCTTTGATAATCATATTAGCTACTGTACACATGATCCATATCCGCAATCGCATGGACTCATTCTAAATATAGTGGCACACCGTTTGCTTTATTAGGTGATGCTCTTTCACGTTTCCCTTGTACGTGATATATTCCAAGTGATGTATACGACTGTACCTTGCTTTGACGATAGCAATATCGAAATGAAGTTGCATTGGATCCAATAATTAGTAAACTCTAAGTCTGTTAGCTATAGGTCTCTTAAGCTTACCCTAAACTCAAATAGTGCAAATTTTTATATTACTACCGTACTTGAGTACTTGACAGTTTTTTGGCTTTAATAAAGTAAAAAACAATCTTTCCTTATCATCCTTGGAATCATTTTCACAGCATAAATTACTTTTTAACAACAGGGCCATGCTGTTATTGCTATTCGTGAAAAAAAAACTTCAATCATCAACTCCAACCTTACATGTGAAGATTACATGGACGAAGATTGATCAGCTTTTCATTAGATATAAAAATTGATACCTTCACCAGTTACTACATTACAGTAGTGCTTTCTACAACGAAATACTGGAAAAGTCTCTACTGTGGTCGTTTCGCCATGATCAACCACAGATCTCCGTTTTTTTAAAGTCACAGACCAAGTCTTCACCAATGAGATACCAATGACAAAGCCATTGACACATCTCAGATCGATATAAGTCTTTGAAAATTCTTTGCGTGCTATACTGCTGCTTTCAATTTTTGATCGGTGCATTGTTTCAGTAACGCATAACATATGAGATGCCTACAAATCGCGTTCAATTCGGAATCTGGTCATTAAATTCAAGCAATAACTGCTCCAAAAAAAATTAGACTTTAAAAAAAAAAACCTAAATTGATGAATTTATATTCTGTGAGTCTGCTAAAAGCTAGGGTGTGGAAAGAGTCTCATTTGAAATTTCCTGCAGTTGATTGACTTTCAATTACAATAGCTACACATCTTTGTATTCCACCTTAACGACATTTTTCTTTAAACCCCAAAAAAAGATCACCTACCACCATCAACAATACTTGCTGGAATTTTTTCTTTTCTGCAACATTAGCTACGTAATGAGATCGAATGAATTCCCTTGTGATGCTGTCGCAAGCCCAGCCCCTGCCTGTTTGGTGGAAAATTTACTTTCCATTTCTCCTTCTGTTTGCCACATCTGTGTGTGTCCCATTTAAATTGCTTTTCTATTTCTTCGAATCGAACATTGGATTCGATTGAAATGAACTCTGCAGCCTACCACAGTATTACCCGTCTGCAAAGTGGTACATAAAGCCACATCCATGCCGCACGCTTTTCTCGGATTTGCTAACATCATTGTAAATCAATTTTGACAGATGACATTTCAAAAGAATAGAAAAGTACGACTACGACGAAGAAGACGACAAGAACGATGAGGACGATGACAAATTCCTCAGTAACAACACGCCCAAGTATTGATCAATCAATGTCACCTGTCTGGTGCAAATCTATAAACAATGTGATGCCATAATTCGCATACGCACACTCCCACCCTTCTGGAACCCTTCTCAACAGCCCTTAACAAATCCGTGCTGTTTTTTTTGCGATTTTTATCCTTTTCTTTTTGGTTTCTTTCGTGAGGAGATACTGTGTGGGTTAGAGCGTCCGAATCGTAATACGAATCCAAAAGGATAACGCTTTGCTCTGATTAAAATCAAATTTTCCTCGAAAGGGTTTTTCATCTTTGCTAACGATGACTGATGGGCATTTGAGAAGAGGAAATGTAATGGTTAGGAGTATGCTTGTATTTGTTAATCGGGCGCATGAAGTCGAAGATGGATGTGATGTAGACGAAGGTGTACTCGTATTGTACCTCCACCGGGGTGTGCGAATTACTGTAAATGGTGAAAATGACCTGGGTACTGTAAAAAGTCCGCTGTCACTTTCAGCTGGTGTGAAAGGCAGTAGAAATAGCTACATAGCGCTCTGGGTCACCTGTGGACACAATCCGAGTTCCATAGTGGAAAAGGTTAACGAGAAACGAAACATTGGATTGCATCTTTTTTAGTTCGTGACTGCTCTGTAAATGGGAACCATGACGTTCTAAAAATCCAGTTGTGCCATTGTGAACTTGTCCAGAGTATTAGTTGAACAGACCTGTGGTTTTAATAAATAGCGATAACACAATTCATACTGTTGGGAAACTAATCGAATAGTTGAGCGCGAAAATTTATACATGATACTGGTATTTTTGCTACTGCTTGTTGACTAACTACCAATTTTATATCAACCCTGCATGGATTTTGAGAGTCAAGTTAAGGCTGGAAATTGGCTTTGGCCCTCCATTTCCATTGATCAGCAACGTGAAGCTGAACAATTACATAGTTTATGCATTTGACAAATGCAAAGTAGGCTCCTCCGGTAGCAACAAAGTCATCTAGAATAATGCCTCAATTGAAATAAAAGCATCTACTCAATGAGGGTCCCGTTACCCATCAAGAGATGCCCGTTAGTGAGCCAAAACTTCAGGAAGTAGGCAATAATAGGCTCACAAAAGGATACGAACATTTGAACGGAAAATGAGCGGAGATATACAACCACCTGTCACCTATATACATATATACTTGTACGTGTGGGTGCAGCCTGTAATAGCTTCAGTTCGTTTTTTACCGACGACATTTAAGCATACAATAATGCTGCAAATGTTATAGATTACTTACTAGCAACTTCAGAGAGGATATTCGTTGTGCTTGTCTGGGCTTGGAGAATTTTCCCTAACAAAATTTTTGAGAAAATATTTTTATTTTTTATTTATTTATTTTATTATTCAATACAATTCATTATAAGGTACAGATGAAGAGAAATTATATATAGTACAAAGAATTGTTTTATAATTTAAGTCCATTAATATGTATTATGTACATAAATTAGATATCTATAAGTGTTTTTCATTGGTGTTGAATAATATTGAGATACATTCTGTAGTTAAGGCAACTAATGTCGAATGTATCGCTAAAGAATTGTTAAAAAAAATAATTCAAGATTAAAATAAAAATTTGAAAGGGTGATTTAGGTAAGAAAAAGAAAAAGAGTAGAGAATGATTTTTGTGTTTATCATTATTTTAATTATCATTATTCTTAATGTATGTACTATCTTTATTAGATCTTTTACATCATTGAAATCAAAATTAAAAAGCCATTTTTTTACCTCTCGAGAAAACGACAGAGCATTGCTAGTACAGCGTACAGCCAGCGGTAGTAGGTTAAAAATTCTTGGTGCAACCGAAGTAAACAAATTTAGAAAGTGGTGGGTGTTATGTGGTGAAACTAAAGCTAGGAATCTTGCGTTGCTTCGAAGTCCATGAACGGCTACGGAATTACGATTTATCGATTTTACAGGTAAAATATTTTGAGAACTGTGTAAAAGTAGAGATGTTTGATAGGAAGTATTAGAGTTGCAAAAAATCAAAAAACTGTGTTCTAGATGTTTTTTTCTCTAAATGATTCTTAGAATATGTTTTTGCACCACTAGCAAAGGTTGGATTTTGTTGCTATACGTTCCTCCCCAACAAACTAGACCATATAGCACCCTTGATTGTACTAGGCTGTAATAAATTGTTTCTAAGTGTTTTCGAAAGCAAAACAGTCTTAGATGAAACATTATACTGGTAGTTCTTAACAGATACTTTCTAAGTAAGGAAGTATGCGATCTGAATTAAATGTTTTTTCTGTACTAATTTTGCCACAAGTATTGTAACTAACCACCACATGTTTACAATTTGTACTATGATAAATTATTTTAGAGAGTTGCATAATATTAGATGATAGACTAAAAATGATAATTTTGGTTTTATCATTTCTGACTAGCTTATGACTGCTGAACCAATGTCTAAGTTTTTCTAGGTCATGATTTATATCCGCAAATAAATCCAAGGTGGAAGAATTGGAATACGAGCAAGCAATGTCATCTGCAAACCCGGTTTGTAGTCCTTTCAAATGTTGATAAAAGATTGAATTGATATAGATTAAAAAAAGAACTGGACCCAACACCGAGCCCTGTGGAACACCCATATCAATACTCAGGCTATTACTCAATTTACCTTCTAACTTAACTACTTGTTTCCTGTTATTAAGGTACGAAGAAAACCAATTGAGCACAAAACCTCTAAAACCAGCGTTTTCTAGTTTTGTTAGTAGTAACTTATGGTCCCCAGTATCAAATGCCTTGGTTATATCTATAAAAAGTGCAGCAGTATTCTTTTTATTATTAAGGCTTTCGTAATTATAATTACAAAATTTTAAGAGTGCTTCCTCGGCTGATCTGCCAGCTCTAAACCCATATGGATTTGGACTAAAAAAAGAATTGTGCTCTAAAAAAAAAAAGGATTCTACTTTTAATCCCTTTGTCAAAATTTTCGAAAGAGCGGGAAGTAGAGAGATAGGCCTGTAATTATTTAAATTGTTTCTTTCCCACTTTTTAAAGATAGGTACCACCTCAGCAACTTTTAAGAAGTCTGGAAAAATACCACAGTAAATACTTTTATTATAAATATGTGCAAACGCATCAAAAATAAAGAATGAGATTCTCTTAATAAGATCATTCGAAAAAATACAATTCGTTGGCGAACAAGATTTTTTTTTAATAACTTAATGGTTCTAAACAATTCAAAGGATGTTATCGGATCAAAAGCAAAAGTATGCAGTTGGGAGATTTCCCTGCTTAAGCAGCATGAGAAGCTATCAACAGATGGATCAAAACCTGCATCAGAAAGTGTATTTGAAGCCACATTTTTAAAGAAGATATTGAACGCATCAGCCATCTTAACGGGTGTAGAGATGACCCTGCCATTATTATTTACGCGGTTGTGTTATTCGGAGATACTTTTTTTTGAGTAGATCGTTCACAATTGTCCATTCTTTTTTAATATTGCCTTTGGCAATTGAAATTTATTAATATAAAAATTTTTTTTTAAAGTGTGAACATCAACAATAATTTATCTGCAGATTTTTTCATAGCGATTACGAAGATGAGCATTATTGGGATGTTTTTAGGCATTTGATTCACAATTTATTTTTATAATTCACCTTTTTTACTAAAGTTGCCGGCATCCAAGGTTTAAGTCTCTTTAATTTAATATTTCTACTTGTAATTATCCGAGAACATGTTGCTACATGACCTTTTAAAATATTGGAAAAGTTATTAAAGGCTATAGACGGGTCTCCTTCATGGTAGACGGCCGCCTAATTTTAGTGGATTAAACTCGCAATAGGTCGATCGTAATTAATTACAGATTTATCGTATTATAAATTATTTGATTTCTTTATTTGGCTGTTAAAATTCAAAAGAGACCTCTCATACAATGATCAGAAATCCTGTAGTTCGAGCTAGAACTGACAAGCGAACAATTTGGACAACGATCAAGTCTACAAAATATATGATCAATGCACGTTTGGGAAGAGTGTATAATTCAAGTTGGTTTATCAATATCCGACATTACGGATAGATATTCATGTACTATCGGTGATTTATTTGGGATATCTAAATTAATATCTCCCAAGATAAGTAAGTTTTGTACTTTTTCAGCATCCAATATACAACTCAGTTTTTCAACAAAAACGACCTTACTCTTTTCGTGCAACCTATAAACGCACATAAAAACAATTTTTTTTTTCGTAAATTGTGCAAGAAACTCTAATTATGCTGCATATGTATCATTGCACTTAGCATGAAAATTAAAACCCGGTATATTATAAAGTCCTTTTTCACGTTCAAATATCCAAATCTCACAGAGGAAAATTAGATCAGGTTTCTTAATAAGAGATTCAAGATGGGCTAGAAATAAATCAACATTTTTTCTCATGGTTCGAATATCTTGGTGAATAATGGAAAACCGTAAATTATTAAAATGAAAAACACTTTTTAACATCCCATCTTCAAATTTATAAAATGGAATAACATTTGGAATACAGCTTTGGGAATCATGGAGTACGTTATTATTTTTATTTATCATAATGAAGAAATAAATTAGGATAAGTTTTCTAGGTCTTCAAAACAACAAATTTGTTGTACCATATCGTTTTCTTGTTTTTTCATCAAAATGACTCCTCTACTATAGTTTATCCAAGAATAAATGTCAGAAAAGGGAAGATAGGACATTTGCCCCTTAGTCTAGTTGTAATAACATCCCTCTTTAAAGCTCTCACGGGTTGCCATGGTGTATATGATGAATCACCACAAAGAGAAAGAGCATTTCGCTTAGGGTTACAATCTCCCCATTTAAAATAAACAAATAAAAATATTGCTGAACGATATAAATTTCATTTATCTTTTTCCTCGCCATCCAGCATCCCATATAATTTCCATTTTGCTAGAAAATTCGATTCCACTCTCCAGTTATCAATGGTTGAGACTTTGCTATTCAAGTATCGTAATCTTGTGCTCTTCGAGTATCGACATCTTCTGCTCTGTAAATCTAGATGTCGCTGCTCACATTTAAGTGGTTATCACAATATGATCACTAATTGTCAATCAATTCTAGTTTCGAAACACCGGGAAAATAATCCTTTTTTTCTTAAACACAACATTAACACCGACAC
The DNA here is from genome assembly GCA_949129095.1 of Volucella bombylans. NCBI lineage: Eukaryota > Metazoa > Arthropoda > Insecta > Diptera > Syrphidae > Volucella > Volucella bombylans. The sequence continues at coordinate 106,003,309 of OX422144.1, read as the reverse complement.
AACAGAGTAATTTGAACCACTATCATTTAACACAATATCACTAAAACGCACATAGTCCAACAATAATATGATCACTTATTGCACTGCTTTGTTGCAATGCATTAAAATAGCGCGCGAATAAAATTTAAAATACAAAGTCGATTACATCAAAAAGAGGAGAAAAAAACGCAAATGGCAACACCACCACACATATTATTACACACAAATTCATTTTTGTGTTCTCAAAAGCTTCAAATCCCATGTGCTTTTTAACAATGACACTGAAAAATCAGTATCGGTTCTATGATAATTCTGCCCACGGCTATCGGGCAAGCAAGTCATAGGGTGGCTGCAGTTAAATCTGAAAATAATTACAACAACAATTGTACACAAAGTTCAGTGGCTTCCTTTGTGTTTCAGTGGTAATGTATCATTGAGTCCACCTACAGGCACCACTCTTAGAAAAAAAGCCCTGTACTGACATGTTTTGTTGGATAAGGTATAATCCACAAGTAAGAAAAATTTATCTCTATTTTCATTTTTTTAGCTCTATTAAAATTGGTAATACTCTTATTTATAAAAATCTGTCTATCCAATCCCCGATAAGACTAATAAAAATTCTTAATACTTATTTTTTTACTAATAACTGTCTGCTTCTGTTCCAACGTCTTGAATTTAATACACAAAACATCCAGAGCTTTAGTGCATGCAGGGGTTGAGTTATTCGGCGGCTTACTGACAGTCATCTTGACGTAGCAAGACTTTATGTAATCACGAGAAATGTTTACACCTAAGCCATCCGTCAACAATTTGACAGCTGAGTCCAACGCGTTCTGATTGTTTACATTGGGAACACCGATGACATCAACACATTTCCTCAAAGGGTTCATTGCAAAGAATTTATAATGCTTTGTAGTTTGTTTACCTTATTCGAAAGTGGCTTGTTTTCTTTTTTCAGGGTGTTAACGAGTAGCAGGGCACTCGAATTAACTTCTTTGAGAGTGGCGGTTTCGTCCGTAAGAGTGGTGATTTTGTTGTAAAGAACATCGAGTATGATAGCACCAGTGGTGGGAATATTTATGTTGTTATTAACACTGGGAGATGACACAGTACCCAACGAAGAGAGTGATACATTCGATGCAGAAGCGGCACTGACCAAATTTTCTCTTCGCGGAGTAAGTGGTGGATAATGTATGTTATTGATTTTCGCCTACGTTGATCACATTAATTACACCGATAAGGAATACTGTTTGTTTTAATGTATTCAGTATCACTTTGCTGTAAATTCACACAAGCTAGGTGGTAGTAGACCTTGCACACTGCACATCGGATTTTTGGCACAGATCTTTCAACTTTAAGTCCACATTTACACGGCATAAATATGCACAGATTTGAAATTTTATAGAAAAAAACTATGTGATTCTAATAAAAAATAAATGAGTCTTTATACTTTGGAGTTTATTGATTAGAAAACCACAATGTAATCAGATTTGCAGGAGCGGAGAAAACTACGACCATTCACCTCAAACACTCAACTTGAAGAAGTGAATTTGTCTTCCGCTAGCAGTTATATATGATATCACCATAATATAAGTAACAGGCCTAATTTTTGTTTTTTAATCAGGTCGGAGCGTCCGTTAGTGTCAAAAACCATCATTGCTGAACAGTGATATTAATCCGGATGATATGTGGTCCCAACAGTATGTTTTCCAGGTTTTTCTTTTTTAAGAGAACGAAATGTTAGTCAGCCGCTTTTTCTTAGGCGAAAACCATGCTGATAAGAACCAATCGGATTGTCGCCGAAAGACTTTAGAGTACAACTGACAATGTCTGATTCAATCTTTAAAACATCTATTCTATCAATGTTTAAGATACTTGTATCTCTGTAGCTCTTACAATTATAGAAATATCAATAATCCGTACGAAAATATTTTCCGTTACTTTTATCTTGCGACATCTTTCTGGAACCATGATCAAGCACCAAAAAAATATCTAATATGTCCACAAATCGCTCTGAGTTAACAGTTGTGGGAACGCATTTCAATGTTCTAAGAAACTCTCTTGGTTTTGTTATTAGTCGAGCTCGACAATTTTATTCTGCTGAAAAAGTTTTGCTTATGTCATCATACGCACAAACCAAATGGCAGAATATAATTTTTGTTGTGACCTGACCCTGATTGTACAAAAGTCGTATCTGCCTCTTTTCTTGTGATGAAAACATGTTGCATGATAGCAACTTACGATACAATGGATTTTAGAGGAGTTGTTTTATGTTATGCCTTTTCCCCAACCAATTTAAGAAGAAATATACAATATATACATATGTATGTATACAAATTATAACTATAGGTCTAAGTTCAGGCAAGAAGCAGAAAACAGGCCATGCATAGTAAATGATCGCAATATTTTTCACCGAAAAAGCCGCGTAGTAGAGGGTAGTCGGTAGTGTGCATCTAAACAGGAGGGATAACTCCATCTTCATTAAAAAAAATTAATATTTATAATGTGAGAACCAAAGAGTTCCTATCCAGCAGAAAGTACTCGTAAATTTACTCAACCAAAGGCACAATATTCATATGAAAAAATACGTAAAAAAAATAAAACTTCTAGGGCTTCACTTATTCAAGCAGAGCCTCGATTTTCGAAGCAATATAGATTCGCGTACACCTTCATAAAGCCAGTGCTTATCGAGTGACACGCCCAACCCTGTTGTAAGATATCCATGATCAGTGACCTATTTCCAACATTCAACGACCGTAAGAGGTCAGAAGCAGCTCGAATGGAGTGTGACGCCATCTTCTATGCAATAATAATCTAACACCATCTCGTCTCTAAGATGCCATAAACCAGCTCCCGGCGAGTAGCAGAGCTAACCTTCTTATTTTTAGCCCCATTCCTCCACCCCACTGTCACGAACCATCGTAATATATTTTCTGCCTTCCCTCCTTAAATATCCCCAAGAAAGATTCTTATATAAAAAAGAACAAATAAAAATAATTATTGCGAATTGAATTATGAAGTATGTATAACAATTTTTGTAAAATATAGTATAATCTAGGGCGAGGATTACACTTGTAAGTTCTACTTACGTAAATAATTTCTGAAAAAATTACCAGTGTAAATAGCTCTGTAAGTAGCATACAGTAAATTTTACCAACTTACGTAAGCTGTAAGTTGGGAGAAAATTGAAACGGCATAAACACCTTCGCAATCACTTACGGAATTCTCACAGCTTACTCCACCAGCATCTGTAAATTTTCAGCTTACGCGAAATAGAATTTGAGCATGTGAGCGTTGCAAATTATTTCCGATTGTCAGTTTTGTGTTTTTCTTCCACGCATGATGGCTCCTAGAGTTTGGACAAAATCCGACACTTTAAAACTAATTGAACGTTTTGAAGAGAATATTGTTTTGTGGGACTATACTTGTTGTCAATATAAAGACAGAATTAAAAAAAATCAGGCATTAAATGCGATTGCAAACATATTTGACACGACTGTAGAAGAAATCACTGCACAAACTGCACAATTTGAAAGACCAGTTTCTTCAAGAACTAAAAAAAATCAAAATAAAGAAAAGTGGTAGAGGATCAAAGGACATTTATGTTCCGAACTGGTGCTATTTTCACGCTGGGGAGAGGAACAGAAGCAACTAACACACTGGTAAGTAATTTTTTATTGAATTATTTTGAAATTTTTATTCAGTAAAAAGTATCTTAGTAATAAAAACGAAGAGGAATATGTATAATTGTTTAAATGACCTTCTGATATTGGCATGGTATTTCGCCAACTGGGGATACAAAATAATCTTTAAATTCATCTCGAATTGAATTTGCAGTTTGCATTGTAGTTCCATTGGGTTCCAACGGAATAAAGTTATCAGCTGGTATACCTCCTTCAAACTCTTGCAAATATTTTAGAGCACTACTTTCTGAAACCAAAAAATTGTGAAGTTATAAGTTCAATTTTTTTGGAGAAAGTTTTATTGGTTTCCTTAGAACTCTAAACCTGCTTACCAATTTTCCGAATACACTTTCGACCATGCAAATCGCCCCTGATAGACGGTAATTGAATAACTTTTTATCTATAGGTTGATTTTTGGGTACAGTTTTATGTCTTCCCATAAAAATTCGTTTTGTTCAAATGCTGTAAATAATGCAGTATTGCGAAATACTCCGACGTCAGATACACTCGTACGTCCAATTAATCCACAGTTCATGTACATAATTTTGTATTCATCATTACAACAATACTATGAGTACCTTCTTCTGTTATAGGTTTCAGCGACATGAGTCTATTGTTTTTCTGTAGCAGGAAGCTGTAAGAAACAGGCATCATCTAATTATAATTATTTTTTTCAGCAACAAAATACAGTTGATGCCGGGGACTCTCAAGATGATACAAATGCTATTGAACCAAATGTTATGCCAGAGACTTCTTTTTGTCATTCGAAAAAAAAAATAATAATAATAATAAAAGAGTGGCTGAATTACTGAAAAAATGTGAAGACATATTGAACACTTCCAAAGACGAGGACCAAATTTTCGGAGATTATGTCGCTTTAGCTTTAAGAGGTTTAACAAACAAAAAGTTCCACAAGCGTTTAAGAATTATGATACAAAGAAGCATTTTAGAAGTTCAAGAGACTGATGAAGAAAATCCTGACGACATTCCGCGAAATAAATATATTTTAATGTCTTTAACTCATATATTGATTGAGGAATGAACTTCACAGACAACATCATCTGAAGAAACTTTTTCAAGTCCATTTATACCTGTTCAAGTAGAATCTACACAGAGACAGCAGATACAATATAATGTTCTTCGTTTGGTAAATAACATTCCAATACCACAGGCGGATCAATTGGAGGACCTGGACACTATAGATAACATTTAGTTTTCTTTTTGTTTCTTTTTGATCTTAAATAAATTTTCATTTAAGGCAGATTCGATTTTTATTTTACTAACCTTAATAAAATCCCTTAAACATTGTAATGGTCATCGCAAAATAATTAGAATAAATAAATTAATAAAATCCGATTTTCTATGTTCTGTCCCAAAGATTCAAATCATTAACACCCTGTACTTGGTTTTACCAATTAAAATGACATTGAACTATTTTGGCAGTAATACTGAGCTGCAAGCCGCAATGACTTAACATGAATCTTGAGCATTATGTCTGGTTTCCGCGATCGATTGCTCTCTCTTGGATTTTGGCCACGCTGCAGAAAGGTTGTAGACAGATACGAGTAGTAAATTTAAGTGGCTTGAGTATGGCCAAATTATTAGCAAATATGGTTTTCTAAAACCACGGCGTATACTACTCGTGTTCATAAGTTTAAGTTTCTTTGTATACTCATTAAACGCACATATTAAACACACATATTAAACACCATATATAAAGTAAACCGTCCCCACCTCCCCGGATCGACACGATCGCGCAAAGATAGCATAATTTCAGCCAAAGCAGCATTGACGAAATTGATACCAACTCTGCTATCAAATTAATTTAATCCCAGCAGACGTTCACTTATCGCTAACATAAGTTGTAGTAAGATCAAGTAACGTCACGCCTTCAACGTGGGATTTACTGTACATACATACATATTTGAAGACCCTCAGCAATAGCTACCATGAGGAGCAGATCAGAACATCAGATCGTACATTTTTCGTACTTTTTATTCAATATATTACTCAATAATCTTTAATCTAGATTGTTTAATCTTTGTTTAATAAGTCATTTGTGTTGATTAAAATTTCTAAAGCCTATCTAAAAATAATTTTTGTAAATATCACACTTAGTATCATTATCACAGTAACTTTATTATCACAGATCGAATACCTATGTACATACATGTAAATTAATATTAGATTCTTTTCATGCGTTAAGTTCTTGTGAATGTAACTTAATCAATTTAATAAAAGCTCTATAAAAGTTCCGGTTTTTGTGCGCACAACAACTGCTGAGGAGAACAATATCAAGGTATGTTACATTTTCATTTATTCACACGTTTTCAAGAACTTTATATGTATCACCATTTGAATTTAAATTTGTATGATTAAGCTTTCTTTGAGTTATTTGATTCAAGTAAATTAAGTCCTAAATATGAAAATATTAACTTCGATTTGTCAATAAATTTGTTCAAATATGATAAAAGTGATGGTTTTGTTCTGATAATATGAAGAACTAGACAGATATGACGAGAACATATGTGGGTAGATGGAACTAAATGTAGGTTGAAGTAAAGGAGAAAAGATATATAGAAATAGGGGTGTTATTCCTAGGAAATCTGGATAAGGGAATGACTATGGTGAGGAGCTCTTTTATAAGATGCTAGAGGGACTATCCAAGGCAGTGGTAACATCATTCTGCCATTATTTAATTAGTGCGGTAAGATAGTAAGGCACGTTTTATTTATTTCTTTGTGTGGTCATGTGGAGTGAAAGATCCCCCCCTAATCCGACGAGTTCTAGCGAGGCTTCGATAACGTGCCGAAACTCACTCCATCACAAGGGACTACAACTTCTTGTCACAGCCGTTACAACATCTCATATAAAGCAGCACAAACTTCGGGAACAATAATAGAGGTACATTAAAGATTTATAAGAATCACCTGAAACAAAAATATATAATAACGTCACAAACATCTATTCATTGGAGATTAAGAAAGAATTCCGTTCCACTTACCTGAAGCTAAAAACCGAAGGGTTATCATTAATCTTTCTGCAGGTGAAATTGCTTTGCGAAAACGTGTATCTTTTTTTTTAAATTTTAAATTATTTTAAATTTTTGCAACAACAACTCGAAATCGGTTGCTGTCATACGGATAGAACTGAACAATTCTTGTGGATCTTATATTCTCAATTCAATACGCAAATTTGAGAAAGCCCCATTTTTTCCCAGTACGTTCCTTTCGCACTTTTTTTTTATTTTTTAAAATTGTAAGAACAATAGCAACAGCTACTTGCTGCCGACGTGAAACCATTGTCACAACAAACTGTCAACGCGCACTGAAATTTGCTCGTAAGATAGTATAAATATTTTTTTAAGTACTTTCAACTTACTTTCAACTTACGTAAGTGTTTCTTACGGTAAGTTCATCTATAGTGTAACCGTTCCTGTAAGTTACTTCTGTAAGACTTACGTAAGTCGTAAGTAAAACTTACAAGTGTAATCCTTGCCTAAGGATGAAAAATTAATTACTTTTTATTCCTCACAGTGTTAATTTCAGATTTTTTTTTTTAAATAATTTATTACATATCCGCGTCTTAACAGAAAAAAAAATAAAACAAACGTCGATATCGCTGGTAAGTGATTATTCAAATCTTATTTAAATTGTTGTGTCTTTGTTTACGTATTAAATAAAATTATTAAATTCAAAAGTAAAGAGCAGTTTAGAAGAAATGGCAATTTGCCAGTTGCATTCTACTTCTATTTCTAAGTTATTTTTATATTTTGAAAGTAACCATGCCTTAGTTATACTTATATTCAGTCTTATCATTTTATAAATACGATTGGTTTAAATTCTTTTTATATGAAAATTATGAATTATGTTTGAGATATCCGATCCCTTGCCCTACATTGATTCTTTGAATAAAATTTGTATATGTTTTTTGAATTTCGAATTGAAGTAAGCGTCTTTTCTATTATAATTATTTCATTTCATTTTTGGTGACCTTTTGGATAGCTGCAATCAAATGAAAAGCTAGATGTTCTTGTATACCGATGTGAATTGTCTTCGGAGTTTATTATGAGTTTTCTTTAGAGGGGATATATATCCACTAGTTTTAGGGGGTAGCTAAAGTATTCTAATTTTTGAGTGGATTTTAGCTACCACGGTATTGGTTCTGACTTATCATTTCCAGCATAGGGGTGAGTTACACTAGAATGAATATTCCCATCTTATTTCTTCCCCTAAACACAAGTTACAAGGGAAAAGCCAGAAACACTGGTTAGAGGTAATTCCAGGACAATTTCGGGTCCATTCTTATGAAATATTTTCCTCAAATAACATCGTCAAGTAAGCATGTAAATACAGTGACACAGTTCGGTGAGGCAATAGCAAGATCCCCGCCAATCCGGTGAGCTTATTACATGGAGCACGACTAGCATGCCTTCCGCTACTTCCAGCCCGAACGCCTTTCCATTTTTGTCCGGACTGGCTATTGACTATCCCTGTATGTCAGTGGTCATAAGGGTGAGTTTAAGCTGGGAGGTTAAGTCCATGTTGGATAGAAAATTTCGCTACACAGTAACCATCCATCTTCAAAAAAGTACGGGCCGATTACACTGCGTAACAAGTTTACATTTTTTTTGTGTAACATTAGTAAAATAAGGCATCCATTTATTAATTGGAAATTATATTTAAAGATATAGCAATGATTATCTTGTAATACGTAACGTTTGCGTGTTATGGATAGGAGAATTAATACCAAAATACATACAACATTAGAGGTGACAAAACGTTTATTGGCATTGCAACTTAAAAATTCAAAAAGGTAAACCCATTTAATTCATTTTAAAACATAAATATTTGTAGTTCTTATTTATAATAAAACATGTATTCTATGATTCAGCTTTTACGTTTGTGACTTGTTGAATATTCTCGCATTGAAAACCAACAGTAATCCAATAACACGACTACAGCCCGCCGACCTCGATAACGTTCTTCGATCTTCATTGTGTTCTGGTGAAAGCGTTCTCCTTGTCCGTCACTCATCGCTCCAAGGTTTTTCGCACAAAAATTAAAATGTGTATGCAAGAAATGTTTTTTCAATGACATTCTGCAACCTAAATCATTATAAGTTTTAAACAACATTGCGACTAACATTCCAGAATGGTCGGCTCGATGACTTCCTAAAAACCCATTTACATGCTTTAATGATGTCCAAGTTGCTAGTTCATTTGTATTTAGTTTAAGGTCAAAATTGACATTGTTGATAAGTTTCGTCCAACAAATATATAGCTTTTTTAAGATTGTCATCACTAAAAGTAGGGAATACCGATTTTAAATTTAGATCTTTAACCAAGTAGTGTTTCTCTGTAGTTTGACTGTCCCACATACACAAAAATCAGCAATACTTTGTACAGCCACCCTGTAATCCTAGTAACAAGGCTATCACTTTTAAGTCAGTACAAACTTTCCAACTTGAGTCTCTACACTTTCTTAAGTTTAACATTGTATAACATTGCTTACTATCGTATGTTTCTTTTAAAGTGATTGAATATGCTACAGGTAAGGAGGAATATACGCTACCATTTATCATTGCAGAAGAACTACTTTTAAACTCGTTTTAGATCCATCAATAAAGAGACGCCATTCATTTGTTCTGTAAGTGATCTGTAATTCATTCATCAATTAGTTAATGTCGTTACAGTAACATGCGGATTCGTTTTGTGTGAAGAAGGTAGCTGAATGTTTGTTCCTTTTTCTTAGCAAAGATATCTTAGTTTCTGGTGATAACAGATCCCATTCTTGTAGTCTAGAATCGAGAATTTAAGAATTTGAATCACGGAATAAGTCATTCAACTCTTGCTGCTGAATCATGTGTGGTTCTTTCAATGAACTTCTAGGAGGTACATATTCGGATATTTCCTTCTCTAGCGCATAATTTTCTTCGCGGTCATCCTCATGACCTGACTTTGCACATGGTTCTTGTGCTCCTGGCATGACCATAGGAAATTCCTTACTATGAGGTATTGGCATGGACACAGAAGCTGTATTCCATTTTGTTTTTCTTTGAAAACCCTTTGAATTTAGTTAAACAAAAATAACAGTCATCATAATGATTCACTTGTGCACGCCAAATCATTGGAATAGCAAACGACATCGACTTTATTTTTCCCATTTAACCATTCGATAAGTGAAACATAACACGGATACAAAACAATTTCGGAATTGATTTTTTGTCTTGTTTTATAGAACAATTAAAATAAAGTTGATAAGCCTGCTTTACTTTTTCAGTTACAACCCTTCCTTGGGCCCTTACAATATATTGGCCACACATGTAACAAAATTTATTGGGGCAATTTTCACAAGTGCGACGACCGATTTTTTCCAGATTTAGTCTATAGATTGTATTGTACTTTCACTTTAAACTATCTCAACACAACCTAAATAACTTTTTTAAATTATTCCGATTACCAACCAACCGAGCAAGACGACTAAATTGACTAAATTAACACATGAAGGTGGATTTCATAAATGCGTCAATAACAAGAGAAGTTGAAGTGATGGGAAAGTTTTGCTTTCCATTATTATTTCAAGGGGGTAGTCTCATGTTCGATCTTCAAAAAATCTATTTTTTGTCTTGCATATTGTCAAAGTTTAATAAGTTGAGAATATACTGTGAAAATTGTACACTAAGTTATTTTAAAGTTACAGCATATAATAGAGGAGAGCGTAGTCTTCAGCTGCGGAGATCATACCTGCGCTATTGTTTGCGACCCTATGGCCTTGAAAAATGTATGCTTGTAGTGTACGACACGTACAATTTTGATTTTTTAAACAAAAGTGAAAGTCAGTATATGTTTGTATTTCAAAGTGTTAATATCTGGCTCTTAAAATTTTTGTATTTTTCAAATGAGAAAAACAGCATACAATTAAATTTGAAAGTGTTAACGTCTAGCTAAAATGGACAAGAAAGGCTGGAAAACAAAGTGCACCAAAAAAGAAGAAATAAATAAAGCCGAATACGATGCTGTTGACTAATAAAATTATGCTGGAATTATCTACTTATTATCGCCTTGCAATTATGAAAAATAAAAATTCTCTGGAAGAAATTAAAAAAGCGGTGCCCACAAAAATTGCACGTAGATCAACGAGAGTTGCTGAAAATGATGCTTATGAAGAAACCGAAGGTATACTGTACGCGCCAAGAATAGGAGATTAATGAAAGTATAAGTTTTCAATGAAAATTTTCTTCTCCAAACTTTAAAAGCGTTTTTTTTCGAAACTACTTTTTATCCGTCGGCTGAGATGATTAAAATCAAACTGTTATTCTACACATGAATGGTTCTGTCCGGTACCAGAATTCGATTTTTTTATCAACTTTTTTTTATCACGATTTTAAACCGAAAAAAACAATAGATTTTAGAATTTTTTTTTTTAAAGTCCGCCATTTTATTATTTTTCACTCAAATCTTTTAAATCTGCTACGGGACAGAATGCCAACCATACTGAATAATAATCTTTTTGGAATTTTGATTTCAGATGATTACAAAAGGAGCGGTCAGGCAGGCCAGTCACCTAGGTTTTTTTGAAGAGACCTACTTTACCTCACCAAAATTACGTTAAAATATTTTTTTTTTATTTAACAAATTTTTTTTGTATTATTCAATAGCTAAATGCACAGCTATTGAATTGTATTATTCAATAGCTAAACATGTAACATATTTATCATAAGAAGATTGTATTTTTCGTAAAAAAAATATCCTTAAAAACCTTCAAAATTTAACCCCTTACTTGAGACTACCCCCTTAAGTAACTATAAAGAAACAGTTACACATATCATCACTCATGTTGCCAAAACCTTGTCACACTGTGATATTGACATTTCACTTGAAATGGTAACCTTAGGTGAATGTAGGTGGGGGTTTCTGATGCTTGCGTTAAGAGTTTGTGTGCAACAAACTCTGTAGCGGCAATTCCGCTTATTAATCTGCCTATAAAGAAAAAAATGTGCCTCATCCAAAAACCAAATTTTGTTTGAATGTTAATAAACGCTCAGTTAGCGAACTAAGGCCGCTTGGAGCTTTAATTCTTAAACCACCTGAATTTTGTAAACGTAAAGTTTGAAACATTAGCGTAAAATGCTATGTATTCTCTTTTAAGAACTAATAGGTTCGGATTATCATGAACTGACTGATTTACATTCTCTACGTTTCTGTCAGTTCTTAATGACATTGGTCGCTTAGATTTAGGTTTATCCGTTGTTGAACTGGCTGCCTCGAAATTATGAAACCATTTTCTAATGAGAAGAGTCCTTGGCGTGTCTTTTATGTCAAACAAGTCAAGATAGCTGCAGAATATTCTTAGTGCAACGGTCGCCGATCTTGAGAAAATCTTCATAGCGACTGATTTCCTAAGAAATCGACCAATCGATTGGCATGCGCCCCGTTTCCCACAGATCTGTTGCGTTCGCGCGGTGAGTCAATCAAATAGATTCTTTCTGTTTTGACATCTTGTAGATGAACATGCTAGTATTATATCTACATTTTGTGAAGTCGTGCCGTAAAGGCTGTGCTTTTTGATGATTTTCTTTCTTAGCTAAGGTTTTGGCTTCATGTTAATAGAAATCCATAAGTGTATACATACACACGAGTATATATTTTGCTCAGGGGGTTATAAAAACTTTATGTTGAGCCCTTTTTTTTTGGAAGCACGCTTTAAACTATTACTTCGTTCGCATCCGTTACTTCCTTTTGAAACAATACACACCCGTGATTACATGTAGCTAGCCGTTCGATACATGTATAACTCCGCCAACAGCTCCTAAAGATATTGCATAGGCCTTTATTGCATAAGTTGGCAGATTTCGTGTGACCGTCTTGGTGAGATAGTGAGTGGTCTTAGATTGGTTATTATAATGAAAACATTGCTCTCATATCTAATATGGCAGTGTACACCCATAGAACCATTCTTGGGTGAAGTCCTTTCTTTCTGCCAGGCTTTCCGAGCCCTCTATTCTATGTTTTGCTTCCAGCTTAATTTCGAATCGCCCCTTAGCGCTAGTGGAAAGGTTTAGTTGCTTGTTATCTAGTCCATAGAAATCGATGGTCCATTCCACATACTTTGAAAAATATTTGCTATCTGAAGTGCCAAAAGTCATTTAAGAATTTACCAATATAAAATTCAAACATTTTTGTCATGCAAATAATATTGTCCATAAACGTACTGCCTTACTACCTTATTACCCTGCTACAAATGGCCAGTTTTCAGTTTTCAGTTTTTATGCATTTTTATTTTTTAACTTAAGTTACTCTTATATGCTTAAACAAAAAACGCTTAAAAATTAGCTTAAATTACTTACAAATAATCTTATTCTAACTTAATGGCCCCATGCGGGCACTCTAAGTTAAACCTAACACTTAAACTATGTCTTTCGACGAATCTTACAGTCTACTTTTATTTCTATTTTAACATTAATTAATACTAAAACTAAGAAAATAAATTTTAATCAAAAACTTAGTATATGGACATTTTTTAATTTTGTATAAAATTTAAAACTAAAGCCTACAAACTACCTAAAAATAAATCTTAACCTACTTACATCTAACACAAACACAGACATACATAAATATATATATATACATAATATGTATATACATAATATATAAATACATGCATATATATATATATTTTATTTTGAATTTTTTTTGGATTTTATATATTTTTTTTCTTAAAACTAACTTAATCCTACCTAAAACTATGTAAGCCGGCCATGGCTAAAAAAGGAAAAAAATTAGGCTTCACATGAAGCTACATATCACTGAAGGAGTGTGACGACGAAGCATCCTCCCCTTCAACAAGCCACCAAAAGTTTTGGTGCTGCCGAGCAACATCCCTCATGTCGCGACTCCCTACCGCCCTACTGAACCGGAGACGCTCCGCACTGCCATGTGCGACGTCTCTGTCGTAGTTGAGTCGCCTGTCCGCAGCTGTTCGAGCAACGTGGAAGATTAGCGGCACCGCCAATCTGTCCTGGATCAGACCTTTGCTATCTAGATAGAGGAACGCTTCTGGAGGAATAAAGCCGTCAAAGCGAACTCTCTCGTGATACATATAATTGGGGTAGTAAGCCCCGGAGATCAGGTTGTTCGATGAGGTCATTGCTCTTGCAACGTGCCTTCGAGTCAACTTAATGACGAAATTGTCCACTCTTATTAGGTTCGCCCTATTATATAAGACCTCATTAGGATAGAATTTTATGTACTGAGACTCTGGTGTTCTGTATAGGCGAAGACAAGTCCTAAGACAAGCCCTCTCAAACACCCGAATCTTTTCCAATAAACTTGCTCTCACGTTGAACCACACGGGACATCCAAATACAAGCATGGGCCTGATAAGGGCCATGTAGCAGATTACCTTCACCCTCGCATCGAGTTGACTGTTATAGAACAGTCTCTTTGTAAGGGCAAAAGCACCTCTGGCTCTGGCCAGAGCAACATCTATATGTTTGTTAAAATACAGATATTGATCTAGCCAGATCCCAAGGTATCTGACTACATTTCGACAAGCGAGTGGCTGTCCGTGTTGTCCGAGGATAGAAAACTTTCGCCAATTCTTTCTGGTATCCCTAGAGGCCCCAGACAAAGGCGTCCTAAACAGAATGGTTTCCGACTTCTGAAAGTTGATTTTCAACTTCCAGTCATCGCAATATCGCTTAATTTTGTCGAAGTCACGCTGCAAAAGTGTATTAATGACCTCAATTGCTACAAATGGCCAGGCAGAGCATTATGTGCAAACGGTGAAAAATAGATTACGATGATTAAAATTGTTGAATAATATCCTTTTACAATACCGTATAACACCTCATCCGGTTACAGAAAAGTCACCATCTGAAATTATAGATTGTATAACTACCCTATTCGCACAAAGTTTTCAATGTTATTACCAGACAGTAAGACTGAAGAGAAAGCTTTTAACAATAATAGTCAAACTGGTGAGTTTTCAAAGAGGGAAAGAGTTGCTGTTAGAAAATACATTGGCAAAGACAAATGGAACTGTGGAAAAGTTTGTGAAATACCTGGAATGTTGCACCATAACATGAAGTTTGAGAATGGGAAAATTGCCCTTAGACATGTCGATCAAATGCTGCATGCAGGTAACCGGGTGTCCGCCTGTCAGTCTCCGAGCGAAATTCCAAAGGAGCAGCAACAATTTCCTGTAACGGCAAACACACAAGATATTTGTTAAAGATAATGTTCTCGAAAAGGATCAATTAATGGATACAACTGTTTTTGAAAACAAAGTAAATATTATTCGTAAAAGTAATAGAGGCAAGAAACGAACAAAAATAGAACAATGTATTTTCAATTTACTCGTAGATATACACAAAACTTTTAATTTTGAATTAATAACGACTGAATTAATAATTATTGAAGTAATGTTATTTTATTATTGTAGATTGTAAACTACTCAAAACAAAATAGGGCCCAACAAAGATTTATTTTGATTTATATCTAAAAATTAGTCTACTGGTAAACATTATCGAAGGGAAGTATTTAACTGTATACCTTGCATGTCTATGAGTATTTATTAGTACTTTGAGCAACAATTTTACCGTTGCCTCCAACTAAGTAGGCAGAGAAAGCGCATTGCTCTAAAAAACAAATAATGCAAAACTTCCTGTACTTGTTTTCTCAGTCTAATTCTAATCGTTGTCGATAAGTGTTACTTTCTGTAATTGCTTTCTTCGACAACGGTATTAATTGTGATTACCATGCCCGGTTCTCGGCATCATATGGATATCGAAAACGCAGTAAGAGCTAAAATTTTGCTTCAGGGGAGAGAGTCTCAAAGGTCTGTCAGAATTCGTATAGGTGTATCGCGGCGAGCTATCCGAAACGTCTAGGAACGTTTCCAAAAAAACAGGAGTGTAGCAAGGAGACCTGGATCAGGAAGAATCAGAGTCACAACGGAGCAAGAAGACCGGTACGTAAGAATAATTGCACGTCGGGAGCGTACAGTAAACGCTCGGGCGTCACAAAATCAACTGCGACAATCTACTGGCACTCAAGCAAGTTATCAAACCGTACGTAATCGACTTCACGGTCCAGAGTGCGCACTATTCGACCGAAACTGACAAGTGCACAATGGGCAGCGCGCTTGAGTTGCGCCCGTGAGCATTCGGATTGGAGTACGGATAACTGGAGGCCTGTACTTTTTCTGTTCCTTTACTATGGACAGATAGATATATGTACACAAATTATCCTTGAGACACGTGTTCTTTTTTAAACAGTGTTTTATTCACTTTAAATAATATTCTTTAATGTATAATGTTTAAATAATTAATTGAATAATAATCAAATAATGTTTAATAATGTTTGTTTTATTTATTTTACAACTTTACTCTAATTAAAAATTTTATGACGATCGATACAATGACTCTGCTGCGCGCACTTCCAGCCAGGTGGAGATCAAGAACGAAAAAGAAAAAAAGGAAATGTGGGATGCCGGAAATCGAGAAAGAGAGAGAGAATGATGCGATTATTTCGTTTCATTTTCATGCGATTGTTGATGATGAATAGAATGCAATTGGTGACCACTTCATACTCTTTACAGACGAATGTAAAGTCAAGTTTTTAAGTGACGATAAACGAGTACGTGTGTGGACAAGACAAGGTGAAAGTTTTACCGACCCATGCATTCACGGAACTGACTGTTTTGCGCTACCTTGTACAAAAAAATATATTCGAGCGGCATGGAAGATTAGCGGCAACGCTAATTTTTCTTGAAGTAGCTTTTTTTTATCAAAATATTGGAACGAAACCCTTAAAATGTACTCTCGCATGATATACATAGATAATTAGGGTAAAAAGCCCCGGAGATCAGATACGAGTACTTAAAATAATATTTCTTAATATCTTATGTTGGCAACACTAGTATACTACATTGTTATCGATTTATTTTACAAATAATGCTATCGATGTTTGACATTTGTCAGACACCATGTTGGAAAGCTTGGTTACCCGGCCTTTTTGAAGCCAACCACCATTGAGTAAAGTCGAATATTACAGATAAGTATTATTAAAGGTAGCCAAATTGTATCTTGCGTTTTATTTCTTCTATCAAGTTGTTGACCTTAGAAATACCCAAAAAATGTTCGTCTTTGAAATTTTTCGAGGGGTGCCCTGAATTACCGAGCTCGGTCGCTGTTAGATGTTGACTCGATGGTAGTTGTGGAATGAATTTTTTTTCTCCTTAACTTGGATTTTCAGCGTCGCCTGTCACTGGGTAATAACTCTATAAGTTAACCTTATTCCCATGTGCGCATGAAAGATGTTGACGCATTTTCTCAGTAAGGATCAGTGTTTCAGTGTTTGTTTCTAGGTTTTCCGAAGTAGATTAAGAAACTCTTTCCAATCTCAGAGGAGAAGATGCTCACTTGTAAAATATCTAGACACTATGAGTACCTTTTTTGCCACTTTCCAAGAGGATTTTAACATTCTAAAATCAAATTGTTTGTATCCGAGACACATGTTATCTTTTGTAACCAATGATATTTGCGACGATGCCGACTTGCTGCTGTGATACTATAGTATTTTGTATCAGGACACACACTTTAAGCTTTGCAGTGTTCGAAGCGACACTCAGGAGGAGGCTTAAAATCGGGCTGCAGATGATCGTCTTCAGTTGTTTTGTATCTTGGTAGTAGTTTTTTTTGTATATAAATTGCGCTCAGTCAATGGATTTAAGTACCCTTAAAATGCTTGCACACAGTGCGGGCGAAGGAAAACCAGGGAGGACAGAGAGAGAGGTAGCAGTGAGCGTTGGTTTTAAACGATTCATTATAATGACTAGAGCTCGGTAGGGCATTCTATAAGCGAGTAGTACGGCTTAGGAATGAATCACGATATTTCAGAGTACGTCCGAAGATAGGCTTGAGGGTATACTGATGAGCATTCATAGCGAGACGGGTGTTACGGTTAAAATTTGAAGGGGCGGAGTGCTACTAGCTGTCCTTTGTTTGAGCGATATTAGTATCACCTATGAGTTCTACGGCACGGTTTTGAATCCTATGACAACGTTAGTTGTCATAGACATACATACCGAGAACGGAAAGTTTATCAATTTCGAGGATGCAAGTGCCATTCAGGGCTAATAGCTGGGCATTTAAATTTCGCTTTAACTACAGCAGACGGCATTGTGTTTTGGAAGTATTAAATTCTACTCTGTTAGTGATTCCGCAATTTGATTTTTCTCGGAGACTTGTTTGAAAGATTTGTTAAGATGACTTATGGTTATATATCTCGCTGCTTTGCGAAATGTAAATTGTTATGCAATAGTTTGAGATATATGTACATACATAGTCTGAGTAAGGTGTGTAGTTGTTTAGATCGATTTATTGGGATATATGGATTACATTTTGTATTTGTCATATGCTTGCACAGCGCACTTTTGAATCAGATACGATAGCGCTGTAAAAGAATGGAGAGAAAGTGAAATTCCAAATTCAAATATTTGAATTGCTATAGAACTCAAATGATGATTTGCTGTTGCTTTGAAGTTTCATTTTCCTTAGCTTTTCCTCTGGACTAACTAATTAAAACTCAACAATAAAATCCTTTTTTCATTTTCCTGTTTTGGAAACCTTTTCAATTTCTCACAGAGAAAGCATTCATAAATTTTATTACCGTAAGGGATCTCTCCTCTTACAGTTTCTAAGTCAGCAGAAGCTACATGTCAACCTACAAAACATTTTCCTCAAGTCGTAACATAAAGAAAAAGAGGGAAACAGAGAAAAAAAACACGAGTAGAAGTCATATTTGCTCTCTATTATCCTACAAAGGACGAAGCATATGAAATCCTTCAATACAACCACATGTGAATACACATTCAAATGCAAGCTCTACCCAATGCATATTGTTGTAAGTACACAAATGTCACAGGGCAGCTGTTGCCGTACATACATAAGTCACATTCTCAGGACCTCCTGATTTCAAAAAAAAAAAAAAAAAAAAAAAAAACAACCCCCACCCAGATAAAATGAGGAGAGTGAGCGTGAAACATGAAACGTGAAAGGAAATCCTGATGAATAAATAATTTGTATGCATTGAAAAGTTTATTATACCGCCCGTTTGCAACCCCAAAACTACCACCGGATCCGCAGCACCCCCATATTTATGAGTACGATGCAGAAGGAGTCAATTTCCTTCAATGATCCCTCACAACCTTCTCAATGCATTTGTCGTAATAATATTTGTTTAGTCGCATACATATGTATGTAATATGTATGCATCGCACAAACGAGTATGTATATTAATGTGCGGTCTAGGGGTGGCTTGTTAGGGAGTTGATTTCGAGTCTAAGTTAAGTTGGCAGGGGGTCTGTGCAATGAACTGCATTCGGAAGTGAAGAAAATTCTATGGTTTTTCCCAGTGGCAAATAATATAGCTAGGATGCTCGGTACTATTAATTTGCGCCTGTATTTAGAGGTGCAACCAACAACCCCTGAGGGGGGTTGGTGAGCTATTCAATTTGACATTTTACATCGGAAGTTGGGGATTGGCAGTTATGGTTGGTTGGATGGTTAGTTGCTAGCTTCGTTGGGTACTTCTTGCCTCAATTCAAAGTTCAAGTAAATGCGACATGTGTATGATGTGTCTGATATGTCTGATGTGTCTGATGTGTCTGATGTGTCTGATGTGTCTGATGTGAATGATGACTTTTGAGGCAATATGGGATGGGTTACAAGGGGACTAGGAAAAGTTTCCAAACAGTTTCATGCTTTTCATGTGCTAATTTGAATGTGAAAACCGGAAAATTCGCCTTTGTACGAGTATGATGTAGATGTCGAAGTTGCATGTATATATAAGAGTATGTTGAGGATACATGTGCCAATTGGCAGAGTCGAGTTATTACGTGATAACAAAACCAATTGGTTTTCTGATACGTATTCTATATGCTCTGCCATAACTTTTAGGTGAACTGTTTCAGCAAATTTATCTATCTCATAACGACGCAGCATTGAAAAGTGAAGCTAAATCACTTTAATTCAATACTGGATGAATTTGAGTTTAACAAATGTGTGTATCAAGTTTGAGCTAGGAAAAACCGCGATAATTAAAACTTTTTAAGAAAATTTTCCATTCTTGCCTGGTTTTATAGAGACCGTGGGCATTTTGCTTCTTACAGAAAGGTTTTAGATTGCCGTGTCAAACAGGACTTGAATTCAATTCTTTATCGGATCCCCTTTGGATTGTCTTTAGATTTTTGAAAGTACCAGTTCGGCGCTAAAACGCAATAAGAAAAATAATTTTCTCTTTTTTTTTTTCCTAATTAGCGCGCACTCAAGGGATATGTACCCTTAAAATTTTTGTACATAGCGAGAGCGACGGAAACTTAGGGAGGAATAAAAGAGAGGTACCGATGTACATTGGTCTTAAATGCTTGCAAGTTATAACGACTAGGAAGTAGAGAGTTCGGCATAGCATTCCAAAAGCGAGTTGTACCGCTTAGGAACAAATCACGATATTTTAGAGTATGTGCGAAAGTGGACTTGAGGCTATATTGATTAGAATTCATAGCGAGACGGCTGTTACGATTAACAGTTTGTAGGGGTGGAATGCTAGTGGCGATTTCAATGGAGCACTGGTGGTTGAAATAGATATAAAACAAAGTGAGACAGGAGACATTATGTCGGTGTTCGAGGGTGTCAATTGACTGACTGATATTAGTATTTATGAATTCCTAACTACGAAAAGAAAAAACCACGTTATCGCTTTAAGCTAACCTAAGAAAGAATTCATTTTTATGCTAAACATCAGAACGTGTAATCATTCACAACATGTAATTATTGACAATGTGGTCTATTCACAATAGGTATGTGGCAGCCTTTCATACCAAATTAACTAGCTTGGTAGGGCAAAACTGCTTTGCGAATCCTTTCATTGGAGAGCCAGTAACGTTACCTTCGATAAGAGTTGATATCATTTGGTCGATATGCCTTCGACAGGAGGTACCGTCCACATCCACCAGATAATGCAAGTGACCATCTCGATGAGTAACGTTCCCGAATTTCCACTTACACTCCTTGTTTTGATAATGGCGGATTTGTACCAAATCTCCGACGTCGAAACTCCGCTTACACTCAGGTATTTCTTCACTCTCCCCCGTATTTGTATATTCCATAAAATCTAGTCTAGTTCGAAAATTACATTTCAGCATCAACTCGGCAGGGCTTTTTCCTTTTGTTGTAGATGGAGTCTTCCTGTATTTCAAAAGTAGATGATGTAGTTTGGTATGAAAGTCTTCGGAAGCATTGACTGATGAACGTAATCCGTTCACCAAACCTTACTAATAATGCCCTTAATCTTCTGATGCTGTAAAAAATTGTAATTCGGCTCATAGCTAATATCTCCAACCACTTCGTCCTTGTATCGACAGCTACCAAAAGTAACGTTCCATAAACGACCCAACAAAATCCACGTGTAAACGCTGCCAAGGTTGCGCTGGAACTTCCCATGGATAAGTAGCAATTTTCGCCGGCTCTGTAAGCACCTTTGCACAATCACGGCAACTTCTTACCACCTCTTCGATATCTCAATCAATTCTAGGCCTGTAGCAGTAGCTTCTTGCCAATGCCTTCATCTTGAATACTCCGATGCCCACAGAATATAGCTCGTTCCACGTAGTTAGTAGGGTATAGTAACGCATACTCCTCTATACCTTATCTTTTTGATTTCTTTATTGGTGACAGGTAAAAAGTCCTCCCAAAGTTGATAAATTTCAAATGTTTGGTAAGTATTATCTTCTTGTAACTCCAGTCAATTTTTGTTCTCTGGATATTTTTAAATCCACTAAGAAATAAAGTGTAGTGTAGCAACTTCTGGGCTGTAAGTAAAGGAACATCTGTCTCGGGGCTAAATATGGAGATTAGCGGCTTATCATCCGTTATCAGAGTAAAATTCTCTTCCGCAGCGAAAATCGAAAAACTTATGCAATCCCCAGTAAACTGCCGTTGCTTCTTTATCCAATTGACTATAATTTGTTTCGGCTCTCGTTAAACTCATTGACGCGAAAGCTATATTAGTCTTCGGCTTTTTCAGTTGTATGTGAAAGTATAGACAGTCCCACTGGTGAAGCGTCAGGAACCAGTATGTATTTATGAAGTTCTCATTCAGAGATTATGAAGAGACTCGAACGAATGCTAACAATCCGAAGACCCAGCAAACAAATTGGCAAGTCCGGTATAAATTTATGCTATATATATAATTTACCATGCCAAGAAATTTGCGTAACTTGGTAACATCTGTTGGTGGCTTGATTTTAGAAATAGCTTAGATTTTTTCCGATGTTTTATGAAGTCCGTCCTTGTTGATTTTATGTCTCAAATATATGTTACTTCTTTCAAACTTCTTGCATTTAGATTTGTTCAACTGCGGGTTCAAGTTGCGCAGTTTGACAAGTAGGAGGCTGCACCTGTGGAAAGTTTGTCCAAGGGTCTTACCCATAACAATTACATCATCAAAAAGACCAGCTGTGCCTTCGAGATCATTTATGATATCCTCGTCTATCTACCGTTGCCATATAGTGGGTGCGTTCTTGACGCCAAACATAAGCTTGTTTACTTTTTAGAGACCATTTGTGATGCTTTAAAAATGTCAAAAGTACAATAATATTCACCGTGTTTTTTATATAGGTCATCAATCTTTGGGATCGGGTATTTGCCATTCACTATTAGTTTATTTAATGTCAATAATCTGTACATAAACGTTTCGATTTGTCAGATTTTATGACGGGGACAATTGGTGTTCCCCAAACTGAGGGCGCAACCTTTTCAGGAATACCGTCTTCTTCCAATCGTGTACTCTCATCTCGAATCATAGGTTGAATGGTATATGCGACCGATCTCGGTTTAACAAATATAGGACACGTACCTAATCGTAATTTTAATATTCCTTTTACACCGGGAATCGTTCCAATTTTTTGTTCAAAAACATATTTGTGATTGTCGGTGATTTTAAGTAGTTAATGTTATTCTCTCTAAAGTTATCGACTGAATTAATTTGTATTAACTTAGGTGCATTTGCCCATTCACGTCCCAAGAGTATACCAAACGGTCTTTTCACTATATATATGTTGTATTTGTTGTATTCCACTGTAACGTGAGACTTGTCAAAAACGGGTATAGTGGCATTGTTTAAAGTTTTGAGCAGTATGGTCGTTGTTATGACTTCTGCATTAGGCCAATGAGCAACAAAAGTGTTCTAGTTCATCACAGATATGGCCGCCCCCGTATCAAATTCCATTGTAAATTCCTTGGTGTTAATTTTTACGGTTATGCAGTGTTTACCCCCTGACTCATCTTAGTTAGCTAGCGAGATTTGGATCGTATTTGTCGGACTGTGATTTAATGGACACTGAATGCACATGGCCACTCTTATGACACTTTTTACAATATACGTTGGTTGCTCGGCATTTATTTTAAATTATTAAATTATTTTAAATTATTAAATTATTTAATTATTTTAAATTATTAAATTAAATTAAATTATTAAATTCAATTAAATTATTAAATTAATAACTTATTTTAAATTATTTTAAAAATAATTTAATTATTTTTCGGCGAAACGTTTGTACTTTTCGAGCTGTTGAAATTTGTTATAGTTTCCTTTGTTCGTGAATTTTGTTTTGATCCTTTTGTCTGTACTTGGTGAATATTTTATTCAGTTTAAATTCTTTGATAATTCTTTAAGAGTTAAGCTCATTATGTGTATTAAGTATCCGAAAATTTTAAATAAAACAAAGAAATTCATTTATTCATTAAAATTTATTTTATTGCCTTCAAAGTAGTCCCCATAGTTTTCAATACAACTATACCAGTGCTTCACCCAATCTGTCATACATTTTTCGTAGGCTGATTGAAGTACGGCCTTTAGCTCATTTAGCGATTTTCTTTTAAAGCTTAAAACCCCGCGAGGTGGTAAATTTAGTTTCGGAAACAGGAAAAATTAAGGCGAAGCCATATCAGGTGAAGAGTCACCTGTTTTTTTTTTGTGGTTGCGTCCAAGAATGTGGCAATCTTCGAAAGATATAAGATGCACGATTCGCAAACCCAAAGTACTCGATTTCAGGAGTGCGCCTACCTACTAACCCATACCCTGCACTCTTCTACCACTCTCCCCACGGGATTGCCGTTAAGTACTACTTCGCGCTGCTGGTAAGCACTTTATGCCCTTCTTTCTCCGTCTGCTGGTTCGACATTGTATACAGTATTTACTGTTCTCTGTTGTATTAGAGATGCCGTTTGCGTTTGATTTGCATTAGTGCTTTCTCTGACTCTTTCCAGCCGCCGGAGTTCCTTCATTATTTTTGTCGCAGCCCGTTTCACCGCATCCCATATTATACTTGATGTTAGCATATGGTTTATGATGTTTTCAGGAGTTGGTATCTTTCCAATTTCCTCCACTAATTCTCTGCGCTCTGTTCTAAAGTGTGGGCACTGGAAAAATACGTGCTGTTCAACTTCCCTGGACGCTTCGCAGTTTAAGCAGAAGGGAGGTTCCTTCAGAGCAAACCTGTATAGATACGATTGAAAGCAGCCATGTCCAGCTAGGAGCTGACTTAAGTAAAAATCTGCTTCTCCGTAATTACGTTCTACCCATTTACGAATATCGGGTATAAGTCGATAGGTCCATCTCCCCTTTTAGACTGGTTCCATCTCTCTTGTCACGCACTTGTGCTGCGCTGCTTTTCTCCCAGCTTGATATCTTTGACTGAAACTCCGTAGCCAATATATCTGCTGCTAGCATTTCCGCAATGACATATATAGCATCATCTGACAATGTCCGATATGCACAGTAAACTCTCAGAGCACATAGTCTGTTGACAGAGTTAGTCTTTCTTGCGTATGACTTAATTTTCAGTGCTTTTCCCCATATTGGTGCAGCGTACATTTTGATTGACTTCACCACCCTTGACAGAAATAGTCTCATTTGTTGTCTGGGTCCTCCTATGTTTGTCATTATTCTGGATAGGGCAGCGCTTAAATTTTGCGACCTTGTCGCAGTTCTTTGAAGGTGTTCCTTGTAAGTGAGCCTACATACATATCGATCAACATACATACCTAGGTATCTGATAGCCGGTATTGATGTTATATCGTGATCGCCCACCCTGATGGTGATTGTTTCTCTTTCCTTGCTACTGGTTACCGTCTAACTTTCCGAACACATTCATTATCAATGTCTTATATTTCTTCCAGGTGTTTCGCTGCCACAGTGATTGCAATATCATCTGCAAAGCCGATGATATTAGCCTCAATCGTAATTCCAAGTCTTAGAACCCTGTCGTACATAACGTTCCATAAGAGAGGTCCTAGTACCGATCCTTGTGGAACACCGCCAGTTACGAGTATGTGGTACTGCCTTACTCCATCGTTGGTATCGTAGAGCAGGAACAGATTGTCGAAGTAACTTAATATAATTTTTATTAAATACCATGGCACCATCATTGACCTTAGAGAGTGTACAATAACCCTCCCGAGTTGAACGCATTATTGACGTCGAATGTTAATACGGCGCCGTATTTTTTGGTACCTCCATCCTCTGCCCTGAATGGCTTCTTCTAGTGTCGTAGTCACCGAATAGCATCTAGTCTAGAGCGAGCCTTTCTAAATCCATACTGCTGGTTTGAGGGTCCTCCGGTTTCATCCATTGACACCTCCAGTCGGTTGCATATTATTCGCTCCAGTATTTTACCGATCGTGTATAGTAAGCATATGGGACGGTATGACGAGGGCTCATCTGGTGGTTTATTCCCTTTGGGCATAAGACGTTGCATTTTTAATTGGTCTGGAAAAGCCCGTTCTGTTAAACACTTGTAATACATTTCCACGAATGATTCTGTGTTTATTTTAACGGCTAGCTTAAGGACCTTATTTGGTATGGACGGTATGGTGGGATCTCACCTACTTTCTGCGGTGGTTCTATATGCTCTGTTGGTGCTTGCGGTGGAAATAATCCCGACACTATTTTTGTATCAACAAAGGGCATGAGGGTGGGGGTGCCCTAGAGCAATTTAGTTTTGCCATGACAGTCCTGTAGGCGGTACCCCAGGGATTAATATCTGCTTCCTCGCAGAGTTCTTTAAAGCTGTTGTTTTTGCTTCTCCGAATAGTTAATTTAAGGTCCCTACGCCTATCTTTGTATTGTACCTGTAAATCTTGGTGAGAGGGCTGACCTCTGGATCGCTGGCATAGTCTTCTAACTCTAT
This sequence comes from Volucella bombylans, assembly GCA_949129095.1. Classification (NCBI taxonomy): domain Eukaryota; kingdom Metazoa; phylum Arthropoda; class Insecta; order Diptera; family Syrphidae; genus Volucella; species Volucella bombylans. The sequence goes on along the minus strand of OX422144.1, from coordinate 105,977,394 downwards.
GGCGCTTGCTGCGTAGCTCTGCTATCTCTTGGTTCCACCAGTATACTGGTGGCCGGCAGTTTGGTGACGTTTTCCGTACCATAGATGCGTCGCAAGCGCTAGATAATGTTTTAGTAACCTCCGCAGACATCGTGTTTGCTGCTCCTGGGTTTATTGTGGATTCTTCAAAAATCTGGAAAAATGTGTTTTCGTCCAGGGTTCTTGTTTTCCACCCCATTCGTTGTAACTTCTTTGGAAGGTGCTTCTGGGTTGCTCTCCTTGCTTGCACTTCAAAGAGGATGGCCTGGTGGTCACTGAGGGTGTAGTCCTTGCTGACTTTCCATCTTGATTCTCTCACTAGGGGACTTGTTACAAAAGTTACATCAACTCTGGAGCCTACGCCGTTTCTCGTGAATGTGTGCTCGTTGCGCGTATAAAGCAGTACTGTGTCAAGTGACGATACCGCTTCCAGCAGAAGCTCTTCTCTCTTATTGGTCTGTATGCCCCAATCAGTGGCCCATGCGTTGAAGTCTCCAGCTATGATTGATGAAGTACGACCTTTAGCATCATCCACGAGCGTATCTAGCATTCTCTGGAATTCTTCCAGTGTTCCATTTGGGATGCGTAACAACTGTATATATATATACCCCATTGACCTTCGCTCTCTTTGAGGCGTCCGCTGCCCAAACCTTATCATCGAGATTCTTATACTGCTCGCTTACTACGGCCACATCAATCTTCAACTCTCGAACAGCTTGGCTTGTGCCGCTTCGCAGTGATTTAGGTTAAGTTACAGCACTTTCATATTCTTCTGGTGGCCTTTGCAGCTTTTTGGTATGCAGGGCATACTGAACTTCATGCCGCGTGTGTGGTATTGCTACTTCTTCTTTCTTCACAAAGGACGCATCTTGGGTCATTGTCGCAGGTCTTGCACACATGACCTTCCTGCCCGCACTTGACGCAATTTTCGCTTCTGTTCACGGTACTTTTATACACCTTTGCAAGATGCCCAAAGTTAAGGCATCTGAAGCATCGTAGTGGTACTACTTTCTCCCGTATTTTCCCGTATACCGTCCATCCGATTTTTATTCTTCCTACCTCTAGAATATTTTTGGCAGCGTTAATCAGGAGGCTGATGACTGCCTGACGCCTATCTTGTCTCACCTTTTTTCCACCACTTTTGTCCACTCCGCTTTCTTATCCTTACGTCTTGTAGTTTCCACGCTTGGCTCAATGTCTAGAGGTTTCGCCTTCAGACCCATGGTCTTCTTCGTTTGCTTTTCCTCCCTTTGGCCATTATGGGCGGCATATGATGGTGTCGATGCTTCGGGGTGTTTGATCTAGTCTTTTTTCGCTTGGGTTCTGGTAGTTGTTCAAACGACTGGGGAGCAGAAGCCAATTCGCTCACTTCTGGTATTAGGCTTGTTTGAGTGGCTTTAAATATTTTAATATTATCTATTTTATCCTTTCCGCCTTCTACTACACAGTTGCATTGTCTACGTATTGCACTTGGCAGCTTCCTTATTTGATGGTGTATATTATTTTTCTCTTTGATAAATTCCACCAGCGCCGTGATGTTTTTTCCCAGGGATTTTATGTCTTCACGCTTTTCTCTTTCTTCGCTGGTTTCGGAAGTCAAACCGCTAGTTGATACTTCACCGAGCTACTCGTTTCTGTGTCGCTGCTCACTTAATAGTGATGTAGACGACGTCTGTGTGCCCAGCATGGGAGAGCGTCTCTTCTTGCGTTGCTCTGTCCGTTATTTTTAACGGCGGTGAAGGCATTAGTACACTACTTCTTCTGAACGGACTTTCTTCTGTTCTTTCGACTCCTGTGTTCTGTTCTTTTTTCCCTGTTTTATTTGTTATATTTGTTTGTAAAAAGTTCATAGTTGGATCCCACGAGTATGGGGGAAAGGAGGTCCACCACATCAGAGACCCCTGTAAGGTGGTAAGGCTAAGTTACAACCAGAGGGCACCAGGTATCTGGAGGGCTCCGTTAGCGGTACGGGTCGCATAACGCCTTGACTTAGGGGACAAGATGTCTATTTATGGGCGGCAACTACTCGCCCTGTCACAAAATTTCACTGGGCTTGTGTGTTTTTTCCACCCTCCATTTTTACCGCTCTTGGTCGGGGACTTATTGGTTATTCGCAGCTATCCTACATATCGGCCGTTCAGCTATCCGCCACCGTGCTGACCCCCTCGTAGCCTAAACTCGGCCCCGAGTGACTATGGTGCTTGGTCGATGACATTTGTCGAGTGTTTGTTGAATGGCTTTGTGAGAAGGTGCATTATGATGGTGCAAAATCCACGAATTGCCATTCCACAAATCTGGACGTTTTCGACGGATACTTTCACGCAAACGCTTCATGATGCCAAAAAAAATAGTCTTTAATCCCCGTTTATCCTCCTGGAACGAATTCGGAGCAAACTACATCGGTAATTGGAGAAAATTGCAACATAATTATCGTAAAATCATGCCTCGCCGCCAGTTATTATGCATGAACGATACATACAATATGTTCACCTCATGAGCCAACTCTCTAAGACTTATATGATGTTTTCCGAGCACCAGCTTCTTAATTCCGCCGATGTTTTCGTCGTTCGTAGCCGTTAAAGGTCGATCAGAACGAGGCAATTCAACTACCAATTCTCATACCATTCGTATGCCTATGTTTTTGACATATAAGATTCGCCGTAGGTCTTTTGCAAAATTTTTAACGACTCAGCGCACGAAATTTCATTTGTAGCACAAAATTTCATGCAAACCCTTTATTCAACTATTTTTTCCATTGTAAACATCGAAGTGGTCTCATTAGAATGGTTCACAACAACTGCAGTTTTAAACAAACTGAGTAGTGTAACTAAGTACAGAGCTACCAATACCAACTTACAGAACAAAAATTATGCTAATATGTTTTACGGGCGTATTTTGAATGATCAGTTCCAGATACTTTTTTCACAATATAGAAAAATCCAATTAAACTCCTTTCCACGGAGGAAAGTGACTAGTCTGTCTCAACTCTCTTGGGTTTTTCTTTAGGATGAACTCCCTCATTGCCGGTTTCAATTCCGGTCCGGGATGAAAGCAGGAGCGCCACTTAATGTAACATTACCGACACTTTGCATGTTGAATCTAAGCGTCCAAATGCTAATGACCTACCCGAGCCTACGCTAACAAAACTGGGTGAATTTCAGTGCATAGGGCTGGTTCCTAAAAACAAAAGATGACGTTTCGGCGAAAGGGTATATTTAAATGGTTTAAATGAAATATCAAACATCAGAAAATAAAGTCAAAGTAGTTAGCAAATTAATTTAGGCCAATTTGATATATTTAGCCACCAAGTTGTTTGAAAATTCTACGACATCTAGCCAGGGTATCGGAATAAAAATCGTGACTGAATAGTATTGCTGTTTTAGTTGTGTTTTCGTGGTATTCTATATTCTATATAGAAAAAAAACAACAACAACTAAAAATGCATAGAATTATTATTCTTGTTCTGGATGACTATCCGATAAAAACTGTACTCCCAAACTTTTTTATTCGACAGTAATCGAACAATGTTATTGAAACTGTTAAAAATGACACCACATCCGTCATTAAGAAAAAAATTGCAAAGTAAGAATGAATTAAAGCGCAAAAACGTTAGAACAAATAAAGTTGAAACTAAGAAACACAAATATTTAACTATTTGTTTTCGTTTTTTAAAGAAGCTAGCGGGAAGTATGCTCAACGGATGAGGTGTTGTCGAAATTTTTATAAATCAACGAAAAAAAAAAACTGAGAAAAGCCATTAGACATAGTGCTGTCAAACTGTGAAGATGAAATGACTTATCCCCGATAGGTATTCTCCTTATGAATGCTTTTTTAGCATTGTTATGTTTTGAAATTGTTATGGAAAAAATGGTTGGAGTCAGTCGATAGACACGGAGTAGTGTCAATGATGAACACTTTCCTTAGCCTTTTTATTATGTTGAATCGACTCTCATAAGGAGATTCCAGGCGCTTTGAATTTTATTACTGCTGTTCAGGACGTGATCCTAAGATTCGAGAGTGTTTGTGATGTAAACAAGTTATTTGTGGGACTTTCTTGACCTTCCGTCCTTTTTCAGAAGTGGTTGTGGAAAAGTCCATTGACATCTTTATATGATATTTTCTGCATAAAGGGGCTCCGAAGGCGTACGGTGGATATCGTCCTTGATAGTCGTTGGAAAGTTTCCGCGGATGATACACTGTTTGTATGCGTCTTATGGCTAAGTACTTAATTAATTCTTTGAAGAGCTTTGATTCGAATTGTGACCTTTGGTCTGTTATTATTATGTCCATCCCAATCGACAAAAGAAGTATCAATGTTCGAAGCTTGCTTCAAAAAAGGCTGTGAAGAAAGAAACAATTGCAAGCAACTCAGTTACAAGCAAAATTGATAAATTAAAGCTTGAGTTGCAGCTGCTTAAAAACAGGTCAGTAATAACACCATAAATGAGCAGACAACAAAAACTGTTGCGTATTCTGAAGAAGAACTACACAGAGAGACAGAACCATCATCCAATAGGACAAAATGGAAAAAAATATTGAAAAGTGACCACCAAAAATAAACCAGAAAAACCCAGGAAAGATTAAAAACAAAGAAACCAAACCACCCAAGTCAATAAAGCCTCCACCAATTGAAGTAATTTGTATCACGAAGTACGAAGGCTTATTAAATATACTAGAAGAAAACAAAATAAAAGCCTAAATAGTAATGATGTCAAAATTAATGTGGAAGACGAAGAATCCTACAGAAACTTGACAAAATTACTAAATCAGGAAAAAGTGCAATGTTATTCATTTGAAAATAAGCAAACGATAAAGGTTGTTGCAAAAATCTACACTTCTCATGCATACCTGAAGGCATTGCGAATGTCCTAAAAGGAAAAACTTCAAAATGTACAAAAGCAAAGTACCACTGTCGATGTTCATGCTTACTTTTGAGCAAGATGGAGACATCAAGAAAATTTATGAAATTAAAGATGTACTTGGAATGAAAGTGCAAATTCATCCTTTGCGTAAATCAATGCTAGTTCCTCAATGTAAGAACTGTCAAAAGTATGGTCGCTCTCAAAAACACTGCAACTCTAACCCAAAATCTTTTAGATGTGCAGGAGACAACCATACAAAAGACTGCATTAAGGAAACAAAGGCAATACCAAAATGCGCCCAGAGGCTGCATAGTAGTAAAAGAGCTGCAAAAGATAACAAGCAAAATAAAATGCAAAAGTCTGCTCAAAAAGACGCACCTAAAGTCAGAAAAAGCCGAAACCAAAGAGGCTTAGGACCGAAATCGAGGGCCCAAAAAAATAAAAAAAATGTATAAAGTTAAAGAAAATATGCCATAAAGCAGAAATGAGAACTTTAGTCTTATAACCGATTCAAATAAAACATACCATATGCACGACTTACAACGAGCAACGTTGTCACACCAGTCGGAACAGCCAAACCTTCCAGCAATGCCAGGGTGAAATTAAAGTCAAATCTGTATACATAAAAACAAGTAGCAATAACGGTAAATTCGGAAATTCGGCCGAGTTTTCAGCGGAAAAAACAAACTTTAGGGATCAAGATTAACAAATACTAGAGGAAGAGAACTCCTTGAATCTGATTACCATTTAACGGAAAATCCTACTTACTGTCCCACAGATATGAACAAAATCCCGGACGTTGTCGACTTCTTTATAACTAAGAATATCTCCTCAAATACTACCCAAGTGCAAGAAGGGTCAGATCTTGACTCATATCACTCATTTGAGCTGCTTACACTTGGAAATAAAATTATAATGAAGGAAAGCAACCCATGTCTAGTGAACAAGCTATCTTCTACGAGTATATAAAAAGCAGTGGTATCTGGTACAACATGCGTTGGAGCTTAGACGATCTTCCGCGCCGAGCGACGGTCTTATGGTCATGCCGTCTGATACAAGTGGAGTTATACTCAATCCTGATGATAACGAACTATATTGTGAAGAATTGTTGGAGAAGGCGAAACATTTGCATCTATAACGGTAGGTGAGGAATTCATTGAGTTTTATTTGGGTCCTCAGCAGAAAATCCTACAGGTGGCTTGCTGCCGTCGTAACGGGCCACTACACTTTTGCTAAGCTCTTAAATGTGCTGGATATAAGTTATACAACATTTTGCGGCGCTTAGTGTGTAAGTGATGATGACACCACGGAGCGGTGATGACGTCCGGCTTACGCCTATATCTGCGGGTAGTGGGCGTTGACTTGGTGGGTATGTAGGCACTTTATCACTTCAAAAGACTGAAAAATTCCATTAAAATAAACTCATAAGGAGTACAATAGACTAGTTCTTTATTTGAGTGTTTGTTCCGACAGAAAAAAAAAGAGAAAACGACGATGAGCTAATATTATTAAGATATTATTAGAATGAAGAAAAAAACTGGTTTCCGTCCAAATGTTATATATACGATATACCACAAGTAGGCACCTTGCTAACCGGAAAAAGAGAAAAATGCAATACATAGATGGAAAGAGTACCTTAACGTGTTATTAAGTGAACAATTCCTGACATTCTCTCCGCTGTTGCGCAAGAAAAAGGAGCGCAGATTTTATAGATGTTTAGGACTGTAGACGTTTAGTAAAGGCACCGTGGGAACATTTGCCGATATGCGTTTGTTTGCTCAGTAACGAAAGAGTTACAGCTGCCGAAAACCTTGCAGTTACATTACTAAGTCCCAATCCTAATTTCAAATTGTACCACTCGGAACTTTGTCGGAAATCGCGGGTGGGAATGGATAAATCGCGATCCTTCTGCCCCAAATAGAGGTAAATGTCGGTTGTTACGTTGCCGGGCGAGCCCCAACTATGAAAATTTATTGCTCTAGAACAGAATTTACCACTTTTTGCAATGTCGCATGTTATTAAAAAAATATAAAAATAACAGCAGCGCAATTGGAAATATTGTCACCGGCTGTAGCAAAACGTGTAGGTAGAAGTAGCTCGTACTGTATATTAAGAAACCTATAGTCGATAAACTTCAGGCTGAGCAAAGTAGCTGGCCGGTTCAAAGAGCAATAAAAGTATAAATTTCAAACAAAGTTCGAAGGTTAGATCGATAGAAAAATAGTTAGATCACTCAGATGCAAAAGCATCAGCAAACTCTTGGCCTAACTAACGAGAGCAGCCTATAGAATGCATGACACGTACATACTCGTACATATACATTTGTCAGCATCAGTAATTTCTGTCAAACTCCAGTTAGTACGATTTCTTTAAATATGTAGTTCTACACCACTTGTGTCATGGGCAAAATCAATAGCGAAATGAAATATCTATCTCGATCTAAATCTACAACGTTTACTGTTATAAAAGAGGGTAAAATCCTGTTTTAACTGTAAATTGCTAGACGTTTCCTATAGGGCATACAATGTCCGCACACCTGGACCTGATTCAAATCGAAAACACTGTCGAATAAATGAGCAACGAAGGATCGAAACACTTTCAACCAAGAAAAAGGTCTCCGAATGTAAAGAAATCTACAAAAAGGAAAAAAACAAACCGAAAATTCAAAATGTCATTCACGTCCCTTCACTGATGACAGAAAATGAATCCTGCTTTACAATTTGATTGCTTGCGCCAACATCCAAACCCTTCAGCTCAAATGCCTCCTCCAATCGACCAACCAACTGACGACAAGAACGACAGCCAACGATGGTATCTTTTCCGGGAGGTAAATTCCATTAGCAGTGATTCTATGACAAAGGACACGATTTTAAGCTGAGTAATCCTTTAGTCTTTTCCCCTACAAAGTTATACACACACATACAATAGTCCTTCTTCTAGGAAACCTCCTTTTGCTGCATACGACTGTCCCTTAAAAAAAAAAAAAAAACAGAGAAACTAGAACAAAGCTCTAAACTGCAAATCAATTATTCAAAACACGTTGTCCTTTTTATTGTGACTGCGATTAAAATGACTGAAGGCACACATAGTGCTAGCTCGTTTACGTGCATGTGTGTGCGTGGAGCTGTAAAGCTCTGTCTGAAAATGGGATATAGGCACAGACAAAGGCACACGCTTTACTTCACATAAAAAATGACGTGGCATATCGAAATGAGAAAAAAAAAGAAGCAATTCCCTGCTGGTGGAAAGTGGAAAAGGTATGTGCAGAAAGGGGTTTGTATAAATGTCTTGCATATTGGTTGTAACGGATGAAATGTCAATAACTTTTCTTTTGACGTAGAGCGTTAGGACTACGTTATGTTTCACTTGACACATTTCAATTCGAATTTCGTGAAATTCAAAAAGGAAATAATAAGCAACTTGTCTGGAATCATGCAATTTAAAATTGAGAGAGAAGATCAAATGATTCATTCTCACTTTGAACCGTAGACAAAAGCAGCAACATCAGACGTATTCAGGGATCAAGAAATGAGGGTTTTTGTTTCAAAGGAACGTTTTTCCAAGGTAAAATGTAGAAGTATTCGCTTGAATGTACTAAAGAGAGCTAAGCTGTATATGCTGTGGGAAACAATAAAATTGCCAAGTGATCATACTTTAGATGGTATCGTGTAACAACTTCACAGGAAGGTTTGGCGTTGTTTAATCGCAATATGGAGGAGTTTTTGCGCCGTTTTGTAACCGTGGACGAAACATGGATCCATCACAACACACCAGAGAACAAACAACAGTCAAAACAGTTTGTTTCTAAGGGTGAATCGGCGCCAAAGAAGGCCAAGGTGGGTTTGTCAGCCAATAAAGTTATGGCGACTGTTTTTTGGGATGCACGCGGGATAATCCACATTGACTACCTTCAAAAGGGAAGAACAATCAATGGGGAATATTATGCCAACTTATTGGACCGATTCAATGACGATTTGAAAAAAAACCGACCTCATTTGGCCAAGAAAAAAGTTTTTTTCCACCAAGACAATGCAAGGGTGCACACATGTGCAGTTGCCATGGCAAACATCCATGAATTGGGCTATGAATTGCTTCCTCATCCACCCTATTCTCCAGATTTGGCTCCGAGCGACTACTTCTTGTTCCCAAACCTGAAGAAATGGCTTGGTGGAAAAAGATTTGACTCCAATGATGAAGTCATCTCGCAAACAAAGGCCTATTTTGAGGACCTCGACAAATCATTTTTTTTGGAAGGGATAAAAAAATTGGAGAAGCGTTGGACAAAGTGTATAGAGCTCAAGGGAGACGACGTTGAAAAATAAAATTATTTTTTTATCAAAAAATCTGTGTTTTTATTCCAAAAGTCACGGACTTATTGACCCGCCCTCGAATGATCGTTCTCAAAAGCAGTGAAAGAGAAAAAGGTTTTTAGAGTTATACTTCACGGGGTTGCCTGACAAGAAACTAGCTAAAGCGAGAGAAGACGATATATTAACATGATTGTCATTCAAATTGCAGTCTTTAATAATATAATCCTGCGTTAAAGGAACGAAAATTTAACTCGTAGCAGTAGTAACAAAAAATTCAAGATATCCTGGGACTTAAACTGCAGGCCAGAAGTTTTTTTTGCCGAAAAAGTCGATTGCTTTTTTAAAATTCTTGGCATTCTAGATATCGGTTTATGAATTGTTGCCTGTGGTATATTATTCCAGCTATCCAATGGTGATTGTCTGATAATGGGCATGGATCCCGGGCCTTCTACTCAGCTCTTCCCAGAACAACTCTATAGGGTTTGATTCTATTGTTTGCGGGGGCTATACCATGATTTGTAAGATTTATTCATCATGTCTCTGTATCAGGTAGTCTGGACAAAGTCTTGACGTATATTTAGTATTATTGTTCAGCTGAAATACTTATCCATCGCCATACTTATCGCCAATTCTTTCAATCTCATTTTGTATGCCTGGTTATTAAGTTTTCCAATCACTCGAACCAGATCTCCACTCAAGAGAAAAATCCCCAGACCATAACAGAACCGCCTCCATGCTTGATGATAGCATCTTTTGTTCAGCGCACCGTCGAATGGAAACTCTCCGGTTTATGCAAATACCTCGAACTTAGATTCATCGCTGCATAAGGCCCTGTTGAAATCTCCTTCCGTCCAGTCTTTATGTTGTTCGGCGCATTCTAACCTATTCTGCCGTCCTGCTTTGAAGGGCTCAGCAAACATGCCACCCGCTCCAGCAGCTTTAATGGATTTAATCTCAGATATGGCTATCTTCACTTCATCCAAGTCGGGTGGACGGAATTGTTGATATACATCATCCAGGTTATCATTGTCATCGTCATTACCGTAATACAGTCTACAAAAATGGTTTTTTAAAATTCGTTTCGGAGTTTGTATCTGGGGCATATTCTTTTTACCTTTTGATAAGACTTCCGAATCTCATTCAGCGCGCTTTTGATGTTAGTATGTTTTCCTCCTAGGAAGCCTGTGTTCGGCTCTCCCCTTTTGCTCTAGACCCTCTATGCAGCACCGCTTTGTTCGCAACTTGCTTAGCTGCCTGCACTCGTCGTCAAACCAGGGGTGGCCGAATGAAACAATTCCCAAGAGTTGCGGCATGCCTGATGGCTGTTTGGCAATGTAGCCATTGGTTTTCAATACTTGATGCTTGTGGCATACAATTTAAGATTAAGGGAGACTCGATCGGAAAAGGATTTGGCGATCACTTGCTATTGTAGGCACCCGACATCAAATTTCTTCACAGAATTAACTTGCCTTTGCGTTGTTCGGGATATCCGCAAAAATACGTTGGCGTTACACAAGGTGATGGTCCGAGTTGGTGTTGGCTCCTTCGAACGTTCGAACATCCATAATACTGGAGGAATACATTTCGTCAATCGCAATGTGGTCAATCTGGTTGAAGGCTTATTGATCAGGAGATCTCCAAGTCCCATTATGAATATCGTAATTTCCACAATTTTCCGTCCTGTTTTTGTTCGGTCCATTCCATGGCAGTTTACGGATGGTGTTACTGCCCAGCAGCAGTCCAGGACATTCCCCAGTTGTTCAGCTGCACATGGCCTATTAAGAGACCTAACATTCCACGTGCAGATCCGAAGTTCGAAGTCCGTTGTCCTTGTTTCGCTTTCAAGGATTGTCAACAGTACGAGGAGATACCTCCGAATCCTAGGCTTGTTGTTGCTTCGTACTTACATATGTTTTCCATTGCTATACAGTTTCTCCGGCGGCACAACCCCCAACCAGGAGGACCAGTTCCATTATAATATCCTTAGGACTAAGATTCGGATAGACTGAAGTCAGTAACCCAGGATGTGAGCACCTGCCATTGCTCCATTAAGGGCTCATCCGGAATAGCCCGGATAAGATTTCACTTGTTTTGTTCGATGTTTTTATTTCACCGTTATTTCCATCTAGGGAATTCATCCGCTGTCCCGTTTATAGTGCTGCTATTTTTGTCTGCTGATCAGCACTCGCCCTTATAAGTTTGACAAGTCGAGTCCAGATGGACATAGACCAGTACCGGATGGTTACCACTTTGAGGTAATATAAGCACAATTGATGTGTAAAAACAGTTGCAACAGTGCGTATCGCCAAGTTGACACCTCTCAGTGCCTACCCAATTTCCACAACACCCTGCCATCAATCGAAGTACTACATAAGCTTATGAGTAATACGAGTATATGGGAAACGGAAGAAACTCCGACAAAGTGGAAAACCGGCATAATCTGTCCTATTTACAAAAACGGCAACAAGCATGACTGCAGAAATTACAGAGATATTACCCTTTTAGATACAGGATATAAAATAATGACAAATGTATTGCTCGATAAACTTAAGACAAAGCCGCCATACCATCAACTCTGGGGTCAAATCTATTAGACGTGTTATGTGCCTTCATATTTAATTACATGTATTGCAATAGGCAAACAAATTCTACCAGATACATGCCTACGCCGACAACATTGTAATATTTAATTAGTAGAAACCACAATACAACGAAAGAGACACTTGGAAAATTACAAAAATATACTGAGGAGTTAGGACTTAAAAACTAAAACCAAATACCTGAAACCCTCCAAAAACGAAAACAGACGATGGAAGGAAATTATAACAATAAACCACTACAATTTTGAAGGAATAGGCAACTTTAAATATCTAGGAACATTAAAAACAACAATAATGAAAACAAAGTTACAGTAGAACAGAAACTCAAGACTGTAGCTAATGCAACTATGCGCATAAGAAACTGTTAAAATTAAAACTGCTCTGCAGAGAAGAAATTGCACAAAACCTTGATTAAACCGGTAACCACATACTCGTATAACCGGGAAAGGTGGACAATGACAACATCTAACGAGAACAAACTCCACATTTTCGAACGAAGAATAATAAGACAGATATACGTAGTAATAAGTAACACAGATACATACACTGTTCATACATTATAAGAAAAAATAACGAGATCGAGAAACTAATAGAAGGTGAAAACATAGTACGACATTTCAAATCGCAAAGACTAAAAGGGATCGTCAACATTAAATGCTTAATAGAAGAAAGAAAAGCAAAAGTAGACAAAAATTATGATGATTTAAATACGAGTAACATGGGAACCCAAAACTGGTAGAGAAAAGCAGAAAGCCGAGAAGACTGGAAAACAATCGTGAAAGAAGCCAAAGCTTATAATGGACTGTAGTACTAATAGAAGATATTTCAAGGTTTTGGCATAATATTATTTCCGAGGACGAGGGATATTCCAGTATGACCCTGAGACGTGTTCTTTGAATAACTCAAGAAATGTCATTGTATTTTTTTTTTATATAACAAATTATAGTAAGACTCATCCTCTATCTTTCTTTTCAAATTTCAAGTTGGATATTTATGGGTCTCAGAATAATTCAAAATAATGTTTGTGCTTGTTTTGCTTAGATTTTCCAATGGCCAGTGTCTGTAACTGCACATTTCCAGTTTTCTATTAGTTTAGAAGTTGTAGACTTAGTTAATTTCTTGTTATTAATTTGTAGTGTTTTTGTGTATTTATATCGTAATATATAACGAGAGTTGATTTTAATACTAAATTGTGAGTTATATAATATATTAAGTTGTTCGGAGAATACTTTCGTTTTTATTGCATTAATTGATGAAAACCGGCGAATAATAACTTCTTCAGATTGCTGAGACATTAAATTTACCGACTTCGAATATTCATAATCACATGAAATGGCTAGGTTTAATCTCAGAGGTCGACATAGGGGTTCCTCATGTACATACGGAAAGAAGTTTGTGCCGTGTTGCGTTGATGTCTGTGATTTGCAACTCAAAAGCCAAGAAAATGATCCAATTTTGAAGCGCATCATCACTGGGGACGAGAAATCGGTTGACTACAACGATGTTAAATGCAAGAGTACTCTTTGATCTCTTATGAAATATTCATCAAAAAAAGGTGATGCTATCTGTTCGGTGAAATTTCAAAGCAATGACTTTTTTCAGCTTCTACCGAACAACACAACGATCAATTCTGAAGTGTACTGACATCAGCTGGACAAATTGAATGGTTCACTTAAACAGAAAAGGCCTGAATAGATCAATAGAAAAGATGTAGTGTACCACCATGATATTGCGGGACCTCATACAATAAAAGTTTGGTAACTCGCGAAAAGCTTTTATAACTTGGATGGGATCTACTGCCACACTTACCATATTCTCCAGATCTAGCACCTTCTGATTATTGTTTGTTTCGGTCTCTAAAAAAAATAATTTTTAGACGCTAAAATATTTACTTCAAATGAGGAGGTCGAAAATCAGTTTCTTGCCAGCAAAGAACAAAAGGTATTCGACCAGAATGGATAGTATATAATTCATATATAACATTTATTCACTATAAGAAAATTGTCTTTCATTTTCATAACAAAAACACGAAATTACTTTTCGAACAACCCAATGAATTTAAAATGAGACCTTTTGTGTATAAATCGTGTTGCAATCCTCTGAATTTAGGACTTCACCAACCCAGTGTAAGTGATTTGAAGCCAGTACGGTATAAAAACAGCCAAAATTGAACAAAAAGTCTGTGATTTACTCTGCGTTCAGAAACAATTCAGTCAGTTTCTGATATGATTTCAATGTTCTTACTTCGACTTTTTATTAACGAGTCAAGATTTCACAATAACTTCATACATATATTATATATAAAAACATTAGCTCAAAAAAGAATATTTTCGCGCCTTTTTCTAATGTCATTAGAAAAATGACATCTGACAAATGCAACTAAGGATGTAATTGCACTTGACATAATTTTACAGGGTGCATCATGCTCTGTATCGTTACAACTGGCGCGACTGCTGCTCGTGGGTCGATTGGTGACAAAACATTTCTGGGTATTTTAGCCTCTGAAGTTGATGAGCGAGCTTCCACCGTTGAATCCAAATCCACGATTTGAGGACTAGATTGTGGGTACGAAAAAACCTCAGAATCATCAAGTCTTGCTGATTGCTTAGCGGTGAGTCTCTGGGAATTTTAAAACGATTAGAATTGCAATATTGACTACTTGCATGTTGTAAATCTATAGTGTCATCCACAGGAACAGCGATATTTCCGTCACACATTGCTTTTCGAGGTCGGATCTGGTTTTGATGACACCGCCAAATATCATTGCTAGTCTTAACCGGATACATACGTCTTCCGAGAGTGTTCTTAATCACTCCAGAAATCCACTTGTTGTTACGAAGTAACACCGGTTGATTAACGGAAAACCTCAAATTCGCGGTATTTATCATCTCGAATTTGCTTCGAGATTCCAGAAAAATAGCGGAGAGTAAGGTTCGATGTTGACTTTCATGCAATCTTTTTGCTGGAAATATTCCACTATCTTCGGGTGGTGAACGGTAGGTCGACAAGAACGTCGCCAATGCATCATGTCCTCGCTTGTCGTCCTCCATGATTTTGAGGAAGGTCGTTTTGAATGTCCGAACCATCCTATGCCGAATTGAGTGATTTCGGCAAACACTCGAACACACTCGAAGTGAATTGAGTGTCATTATCAGATACTATCGTAGTCCAGCAGAAATCACATCGCCATTCTTCACGATGAACTGTCTACTGGAGAGCATATCGAAAAGAATATACAGCAGTGGTTTACTAATGCCCAACCTGTCCAGCTTGAAAAAGAGTCCTTCTAACCATACGGTATCGAAGGCTTTCTCCAAGTCAATCAGGCAGGCACCAGTGCACTGGTTCTTGCCTTTGTTCCATTGGATATCAGAAACCAGTTTCGACGCAGCATGAATGATATCATGCCCCGCTTTGAAACCGAATTGATTATCCGGAACTATATGTTTGTCCTCAACCCACTTAGTCAGGACTCTATTGATCACCTTCTCGAACACCTTACTGATGTTTGGAAGAAGACTGATCGATCGGAGATTCGCCGGATTGGAAGTGTCTTTATCCCTTTTGGGGATGGGATGTACCACCGCAGTTTTCCAATGCGCTGGATAATGTGCATTATTCATTGCATTATTAAACAGGGTGGTATAAATGTTCACCGCTTCTAGAGGGAGATGTCGAAGCACAATGTTCGGTATTTCATCGGTTCCCACTGATTTCTTACTTCTAAGTGATTCGAAGATCGTTTGGAGCTCTTCCTTCGAAATGAACGGGGGTAGTACCCTATCGTTGGTGATGACATTATTTGCCATATTCTCGTCACTGAACTGGGTGAAACCCGAGCTCTCGAATCGCCAATTCACAATTTCATTTCGAAGGTAGGAATTGTGCACAAGGACTCGATTCTCCAGATCGTGGTTCGGGCCACTGATAACATTCGCCTTGTACACTTCCTGGAAAGTCGCTCCTATAGCCTCTACCTGCTCCTGCGGATCCTCGATCACAAAGAAGTTGACATCATCAACAGGCCCATTTGGATCTATGCCTGCTGCTACAAGTATTTGTTCGTTGTTCGTCGCTCTGGCGATTTTAAGACATGGAAGGTCGTTCTGATTATTTCTCCGAAATATTTTATTTATTTGCGGGAACATATACGGGTTGCTGGTGTTTACAGCCCGAATTTTATTGTTCCAATACAAACTTACAGATGTTCTGTAATTTTCCTTTATTAATGTTTGGAGGTTTTTAATCGACGACTTCAGTGTCATGATCTCCGGGTTATGTCTGTCAGTAAACTGTCTGTACAAGGTTTTTAGTCTTGACAGCAGTCTACTTTTATGTCGGTGAAGTGCGTCAATGGTTGCGTTGCTGAATAAGTCTTCTTCGTCAGTGTGTTGGTACCGAGGTATTGCTCTGTCCATTGTTCGTTTAATTGTCTCGTCCATTAGTCTTAGATACCTGTCAATCTCCTCGTTTGACAGATTTCTGTTGGACGGTGGGTAGAGCGAATTCGAGGAGAGTGCTCTAGTCAGTGATCTGGTGAAGTGTGTCCAACGCACCCTACTGTAATTGTAGGAATGCCTTTGAACAAACTCATCCAATTCCGCAATTTCGTTGGGGACAGTTATTTCGGTGCTGAGACCGCAATGGTCACTGTCATACACGAAAGTGCGTAGACAGTTTGTAGTTTGTTGGTTAGTGCATGTCAGTTGTATTCGTGAGTCGAACAGCAGAAGGTCCAAATAGGACCCGTGTCTGGGAAACGACGGACTATCCGTCGCCTTAAGCCCGAGTCGATACATTATACTGTGCTGACCCCACCAATTGAATAGTAGGTTCCCTCTAGTATTTGGTGTATTATTTCCCCAATCATTATGTTTGGCGTTGAAATCTCCGCCGATAATAAAATAGTTGTCTTCCAATTCCAGCCTCAGAAATCGAAAAAGTGTCTCGAGCTCTGAAATAAATAAAGTGGATTGAGTAGCCTTAGGTGCATAGACAGACACCATGTACAACCGCTTTCCACTACGGAGGGGGATATACACGATGCATGCTTCCAGCACCTGGAACCTACGTACTACACGGCTGTATACTCCTTTAAAATGTATACCTTTTCGTACGAAAATTGCAACGCCACCTCCCTGAATGGAGTTGGGTCGGTTTCTCCGTACTATCTTGTATCTTCTGTGCCTCATTTTGTGTCTTTTGGTAAGCTTAGTTTCGCCAACCAAAAGCACATCGGGGGCTTCGTCTTTAAGCAACTTAAATAGTGCGGCTCGTCGTTCGAGCCTAACCAGTGAATTCACATTCACAGCAAGGACCTTCAGGGTTTGCTCCGCCACGTACGTACCCATTACGGCAAAAGGTGCGTTAGGCCAGGCAGCAGTGCGTATACTTGATCCACCCGTGCGGTCTG
Source organism: Volucella bombylans (assembly GCA_949129095.1). Taxonomy (NCBI): domain Eukaryota; kingdom Metazoa; phylum Arthropoda; class Insecta; order Diptera; family Syrphidae; genus Volucella; species Volucella bombylans. Next base: position 105,960,191 of record OX422144.1, on the reverse strand, counting down.
TTCAGTTAAATGACGTTGTAGCTGAGCCATCTGCCCCTGGATAGAGAGCAAGATAGCTAGCATGTCAGGTACTGGTTCAGGTGCTCTGGGCGCTGGGCGCTGGGACCTGAGAAGCAACCTTCGCTTGCTGTACCGTATTTCCCCTACCTGCCGCCATTTGGGCGTAGTAACGGCTGGAGTTTGCAAATGCACGGGTGGACGTTTCACTTCCACTTTCTGCTGCCGGGCCAGATTTATTCTTTTGATGTACTGGAATTTGGGACAACCCCGATAATTTGCGGTGTGCCCCGTGTTCCTACATAAAGCACAAGAGAGTTGGCTTTTTTCAGACGCTCCGTCCTTATCAAGAGCGCACTCCTCGGACTTGTTGTTCTTACCGCACTTCACGCATCGAGGCTGCATTTCGCAGTTCGACGCGGCGTGCCCGAACCTTTGGCAGCGAACACATTGTAGAATGTTTTCGCTCCTCTTTAATTTTTCCCAATGGACAACCTGGTAGTCTAGGACTTTAATACTCCTTAGACCATCCAGATTGCTGGTGGGACTTAGCTGGACCAGGAAAATCGGCAGTTGCCGCTTCTCCCTTTTGGCTCTGGCTGTGGTGAATGGCTTGAGCCCCACGAATTGGAGCCCTTCGCACTTCTTCTCTTTCAGCAGTGCAAGGAGCTCCTCCGGATCAGTCGACGGTTCTAATCCTCTCAGCAGCATTGTTTGCAGCTTCTCCCCCTTCGGGGTGTAGGAGAAGAACTCCGTCGTCGAATCCTTCAATAAACTTTTAATTTTATGGTAGCGCTCCACTGTGTTACAGTGGATAGCATGCCTATCTACGCTAAGTCTTTTAATATAAAAATTATTGCCTATGGCCAACTTACATAATTCTATCGTTTCCTTGAGTTCCATTTCATAAGTGTTTATTGGTGGAACCCTTGTACTAGATGTCTTTTGATGTTGTTGTTGTTTTTCTTGTTGTTGTTGATATTGTTGTTGTTGTGGTTGTTGTTGTTGTTGTTGTTGTTGTGGTTGCTGTTGTTTACGTTGTTGTTGTTGCTGGCTCTTCTGCTGCTGTTTTTGTTGTTTTTGTTGATTGATTTTTTGAGGCTGTGTGTGTTTAGGCTGCTGTTTTGGTTTTTGTTGTTGCTGCTGAGTAGCTACGTGCTGCCTTTTTTTTGCTGCTAGTTGTTGCTGTTGTTGTGGCTGTTGAGACACGAGAAGTTCTCCTAGCTGCACTTTCTCCCTCCTAGCTATTTTTTTAGCCTTAATAGCTAACACTCTTTGCTGGAGAATCTTAATATTATTTTCTATGCTCTCTACCTCTTCCTCTTCGTCATCTGACTCAGAGGCCGCCAGAGATGCGAACATATTCTCGTCTTCCCTACGTTGGCTTTCTCCACCATCAGCCACATATGGGAAGTTGTCTTTCGTTGCCATTTGTTGTGCTGCTGCCCTTTTTGATGTTGTTGGTAGTACCCCTTCCCCCGCTCCGCTAGGCAGCTTTTCGGTAGATGCTGACAGGGAAGGGCACTTTATTAGGTTCGGAGTAAGCCTTTGCTTCCTCCTCCTCTTCCTCTTTGGTTCGTCCACTACTGCTGGTTGGCTTGAACCACTTGATACATCGCCTGTCTTTTCAGCTGGTCCCGCTATTGGCTTAACGGACCGCTCTCCAGAATACATCGCGTGATGTTGTTTCTCCCTTTTAATTATTTATTTTCAAATTAAATGAAAAAAAAAAAAAAAAGTTCCTTCTTTTTTTTTTTCCCCCCACTCGGATTCGAACCCACGACCTATGGTCTGTCGGGCGAACACACTCATTTCATTTTTTCATTTTATATGCATTTTTATTTTTGAAATTCATTTACACTTACAGCTAGACAAAAAATGCTTAAATATTAGCTTAAATAACTTACAAATAATCTTATTCTATCTTACTGGCCCCATGCGGGCACTCTAAGTTAAACATAATACTTAATCTATGTCTTTCGACGTTCCTTACAGACTATTTTTATTTTTGTTTTACATTTATTAAAACTAAAACTAAGAAAATAAACTTTAAGTAGCAAAACTTAGTATATGGACTTTTTGTTATAATATAAAACTTAAAACTAAACGTATAAACTATTTACAACTATATCTTAACCTACTTAATCCTACTTAAACTATCTAATGCTATACCATATTTCGGGCGAACACACTGCCACTGTGATAATTGGTACTTGTAAAAAGATCCTCAAATGTCTCTTCTTATTGATTTATTTTATGCACTATACTCTATTCACAATCCACTCGGAAGCCGAAACACGTTAAAACTCAACGGAGATCAATGAACGACTGCAGAGATCGGTTTGTGCAGGTAGAGTTGGTTTTAGCCGCTAAGAATCTGACAATGGATGTAGTCCCATTGGCGCCTCATGCAAGATTTCCACCTTCCAGTGCCCAAAAAAGAATTCGTACTTCATGTTTTCAAACCCGAAATCTAAAACTGTATGCATCTAAGATGCAGTAGTTTGTACACATGTATGACAAGTCTTCGGCTCCTTTCGTTGCTAAGTCTCTCAGCCGTATTACAGAATTAGTAAGCATTAGCTTGTTCCCCGATAACTCCTTGAGCTTGTAAAATATATTTTCGAAGTTGATTGACAACAAACCATTGATTTATTGACACATTCGTTGGTAGCTATATTCCCTCCAGTTCAGTTTCCGGTAAATTCTTAATCCTAAATAGGAGTTATTTAAAAACCTAAGATTCGATTCTCGAAATATGGGTTCAGAGAATTTGTATATTACTATCGGAAAGCACAAGATCAGTATTAGTTGAAGGAACGCTGAAAACATTGTTGAGAACTATTTTAATGTAAATTGCAGAACATAGGCAATGACGTCCACTTTAGCAACAATACTTCATTCACAAAAATATTGAAGAGTCAGCTAAGGGAATGACTTTATAATGCAAAGATTCTGAAATTCTTTAAGGAGAACGATTTTCTGATAAAAACGAAGTAATTGATTTTTAGTCTGCTTCAACCGAATCTCCTCATCTCAAGCGCCTTGTGATTTGTGTGCCAAGATACTATCTGATATTCTAATGAAGTTATCTACACTTTTCTGTAGCGATGAGCGATTGAGATTTAACTTTTACTAGTACTGGATTCAAGCAGTGGATTGCCTTCATATCTTCCCATATCTTGATTTACGCAAGGATATCGCTCGGTGGCGTTTTGGCCTCTATACTTTGTCCGACTTGCAGCACAACGTTCTACGACATGATGTCCTCTGGGTTTCACGTGTGATTAGCCTTAAGTCGATACAGATTTGAGTGTTCCTGCTAGGTCGATTGCGCTCCCGTAGCGCATGTCCAACTCCTAGATCGAGACTTAGTACAAATTATTTGAGCCTATTCTGCCATAAAATAGGTCTTGATTTAAACTAGACTCTAGAGCACTTTCTGTTTTGTACATTCTTTAGGATAACGTTTAAATAAGGAGACTCCACATAAATGTAAGAAAGTTTAAAAAATGCCATTCTCTCGTTATTTACCCAAAAAGCATCTGAGAATATTGTGAAGTAAGCACACTCAAAACCATTCTTGCGGAAATTTCGAAAACATTCGGCCGTCAATCATTCCCAGCACAACCACCGATCACGTAACCAAAAATAGAAATCGTAATCAAAAGTCTGTAAGTCTTAAGAATTTCTTCAAGTTTCTACCCAAAACCCTATCAGATCCAGCAATCGATAACAATGAAGGGCAACCCAGCTCAATTCTTATGATTAAAGAACTTTCATTTGGATTATGGCACAATTCTCTTTCTTTTATTCCACAAATACGAACAACGAACATTTACAACATTATTAATGGCCAGTCGATTTCGAAAGCAATCCTCGATGTAATGACACCCATGGGGAAATGAAAACTATTTCAAAGAGCAACTTTTCATCAAATCAACTTTGTCTGTAATGTGCCTCGGTTACATTCCTTCGTTTGCTCTTTCTTTTATTCTGTCCTTTTTTATTTTTTTTTTATGTTCCATTGTGCTGTGGTATGGTACTGCTGCGAAAGGATCTGCAACGTCTTGTCATCGAACACCATTTGACAGAAATTAGGATGTGCTTCGAATTCGAAATTTTACAAAACAAGAATGTAACGTCGATAACGGCAACATTTGATTCATGCAACTTGTTCTCGTCCTGCATACATTGTTGTACTCGTACATATAATTCTTTTGACACTCGAACAATACCCAAGCATGCATATAAATCCGTTCATCTCGACAAGAAACAAGAACCCGAAAAAGGACATCATGACCCCGCAGCACAAAGATCTGGAGAGCAGAAATACTCGTACATTTGTATTGAAGAATCTTTCTGTTACAGTAATCTATCGACTATAAATACGATGGCACGTACTATGAAACGATGGTCTCAGCCTCTAGCGCGAAATAGGAGACGAAGCAGTACTCATGGCTTGGCATGGCATAGCAAATCCCAACGACGAAACAATCTTCTTCGCAATTTGAATTCAATAATGGAGGTAGGAACATTGAATTTATTCTGATACGGATTTCCAAAGTGACACTTTCCCACCCTTCAACAAAAAAAAAAAAAAAAAAAAAAAAGAGAGAGCGAAGTAAGGATTGGAGGAAGCAGTAACTAGACCATCATCACCCTTTCCAACTATGTAGTAGCTCTCCCCCAAGCGAAAAGCTGTTCAGAATGTTTGATGATGGCGATGCCAATGACTATGACGATGATGACGGTGATGACGACGATGCCGTTGAGGGTGATGTCGGACGACAAGGACGTTAAAGTACCAGACTAGACAATCGAAACAATCGACATAATCGAAACAATGTCGACGACATTCTGACGAGCGATAACGACGACAATGATAGTAATTTGATTTCCGGGCATGATTCATCGCATTTTCGGTATTAAATTAGTGCCACCATCTACAATTGGATAAGGGTATGTCCCCATCCCCGCTGCTGTCGATGGATACTCCCAAAGGGTGGCAACAAATTCCTTCAACTAAATGAACGAAACGAACGATGCTAATTTTTCACCCAAACAAACATTTATTGTGGCTTAGCCTATTGCCATTGGGTGGATTCCTTCGAGGAAATAAAAATCGAAATTGAAAAAGAAAAAGAAAACGAAAAAGAATTCAAAATCAGAAAGAAAAACAAAACAGCCCACCACCGCGACAATTTGCCTTCATTTTACCCAAAAACCCATTCAAGTGCGAGTCGACACAAATAAAAAAAAAAGAAGCGGCAACCCCAACCCGGGACTCGGATTTAAATGAAAAGGTGTGAAATCGAAATTAGGGAAGAATAAAAGAAATCCGAAAAACAAAAATTGGGTGCACTAGGCATTTCAGTGAGCAAACCACCCCTAGAACTCTCTTATTTTTGCAGGCAAACCACGTAGCAAAGCTGCCATTATAATTTTTTCCCCTTCAGAAATTTTCATCACCATCACCACCTCCCTCCCCAAGAAATGACAAACTTTAGGATTTGTCAATTGTCGAATTTAAATTTCAATTTTGTGCAAAAATGTCCCTGGGCCTACAGAGGAGGGGTGCATTTCCTGGAAAATATGCGTGATCGTGCGTATGTGTAGAGGTGGGAGACGATTTGCCTGTGTTATGTTTCACACTCAATCGACCCGACACAGGTGAGCCTAGGAGTTAAAAAATGATATCGGGATAGAGAGAAAAAAATAAATAAATAAAAATATCCAAATATTCGCAAGTGTTTAGGCGAAAATCAATTTCAACATCAGCATCACGACTACCATTTGTACAATCGTGCCGATGCTTTCGGCACACCGAATACTGATAACACCGAGAGTACGCATTCGAGAAACGATTTAGCGAAAATTGGATGAATCTGAAATTGTTTCTTAAGGTTTTCTGCTTCTGCGAATTTGTTAACAAATTGTGTGTTTTATCTGTAGGTACACACGTGCAGCTTATCCGAGTTACAGTTAATCAAAGTTTTCGAACAGTTGAAGGTAAGGATTTACATTTTGAGATGATATTTGGTATCTGTATGTTGGCAGATTTTCAATTGAGTTTGAAATAAAAACGGATTTTCAGTAATCGTCACATATTGAAAGGTGGACAACTTTTAAGTTAGATGGACATGAGACCCACTGCAATATAGTGGAGCGTTGTCAAAGAATTTTAAATTAACTGGAGGAAATGACGACGGAGCTCTTTTCTTTCAACACGAAGGAGAGAAGTGGCGGAGTATGTCTGCTGATACGAAAGAGCTCCTTACATAGCGCAAATAGATTTTGGTATTAGTTCCATGCGTTATGGCTAGATAAAAGGTTCGGCAGCAAACTGAATGCTCTAAGGAGCATTTAATTCTAGATTAGCAGGTTGTGACAAGGAAAAAAAAGTAAATCGGGGTAAAAACGTTTGTATAAAGGTTCGCGCAAGTCGTGTTAAACTACGAGATGCAGCTTCAATCCAAGATGTCTGGAAAACAACAAAAGCAGAGGTCTGCGTTCTAGGGAGGAATGGCGCGACATAAAAGACCTAGTGTGAATTGTGCACTAACTTTTGGCGCACTGCAAACTATCGGCGTTATTCTAAGTTACATTACATAAAGAGAGAAAGTCTGGCTCGGCATCAAATGCGAAGTTAAGCGGCCACCTTATTCATCTCTTAAGAGCTCTATCCGGGGCCAGATTGCTCCTAATTCTGTTTCGAGAATTAGTTATTCAAATACACAAAATGAGACATAAAAGGTATAAAATTGTAAGTACAATCAACTTACGAATCCAAAGAGTTTACAGCCATTTACAGCCACAAGTACTCCATCCGCTTTATATATCTCAGAGCTCGAGACACTTTTTTGATTCCTGAGGATAGCGCTGGAGGGGAATTTATTATAAAATAATACTCGTACATGAAATTCTAAACAAAATCTACTACAAAGTTGGTTGAGTCAGCACCGTGCTATGTATAGACTAAGTCTAAAATAAGACGAATTGTGCCTCCTTTCTTATACAAGGCTGTGCATATTCTGGTGTTCGACACACGAAAACAAATGACAGGAACGAACCAACATAATATTGATGTCCATCGGCTCTACATTATCCAGCTACTTCAGTCGTTGGACCCTCACTCTTCTGGCTAAGTCTATGTCGCTGCACAGCCTGTTCAGTTCGTTGTTGTATCTAATCCTCTACTCATCGTCTATGCGACTAGCAAGAGTCCATGTCTCTGCGCCGTAGGAACTGACTAGGATTATTAAGTTCGAGAGAAAGCTTTTGCTAGTCAATTGTCTTCTTAGCCAAAGAAACAGCGATTGGGAAGATTCATTATTCGTTTTATCTCAGTGCTGGGGTCATTTTCTGAATGAATAGCGAAGCCTAGATGGACGATGTGCTTAACTACCTCAAGGATACATATGTATATGAAGGTGACGTTCAGTCCTATCATCGGTATTGGGTGTCCTTATTTGTAGGCAGCATATATCGGCGCATGAGTTGTGCACCATTCTTACAGGAACGATGTTAAAGAAATCGCATGACAGCGCATCGTCTAAATCCCTTTTTTCACATCAAAAGTCTCTGTGAGTTCTTAACCGACCTTGATGGAGAAACGTGTATTCTCCATCATCATCCTGCACAAACGGACGAGTTTGGCAGGGATGCCTAAATCAGATATTGCTCTGTCTAGCTCTTCTCTATAGATTTTGTCATACGCGGCCTAAAAATTCAGGTAGTTGACGAACGGGTGGACGGAATTGTTGATCTATCTACATCGTCCAGGTTGTCATCGTTATCGCTGTAATTCAGTCTACAGAAATGGTCTTTCCAAATTCTCAGCATCGACTGTGTCTATACTACGATGTTCCCTACTTCGTGTCTTCGCTTCAGAGTTGAATTCATACTATTATTGGGCATAACTAGACCTGTACAAGTCCACATTTTGTCTTGTTTCTTAAATTGCGGTCAACATATAATCTCAGTGTGAAAAAATAGTGACAGCCAAAAGTAAACATTCTCTGAAAAGTCACGATTGGTTGCTTATTTGTTGCTTTAGCTTTCATTATCACTAAAACTATCAAAATCCACAACAGAAGCAAATCAGATAGACTGGCAACCTTTAGAAGCCTGTTTAGCACAGGCAGAGAGTCTCAGGTAACACAACATGCCGTAACTGACTTCTGTATGCCGGAAGAATAAATGAACGCTTTCCTCTATCTATCAGAGGTTAGTGACTGTACTGCTGTTCCTTATTAGGAAAGACTGTAGACTGTTTACTGGCGTCGCAATGGGATACTATGCTTTTGCTTAGCCCCAAATGTGCTAAGCATAAGTCACGCAACATCTTGCGACGCTTGCTATGGGTGATGATGGCAGTACGGGGAACTGTTTCGGTGAGTTACTTGCCACGTGTGTTTCTTTATCAAAAGTTGGTTCGGCCGCACAAGCAGATATGTTTCATTTCTAAAAGAAATTTTAGAAAACTCAATCCATCGATATAAATCTTTTAATTTGTAGCCACAAAAGCGTATATCTTTATTGATTTTTACTATTCTAAACAATTTTGTTAAGAATTTGACTTAAAATTGTCTTATTTTCTTCGTGTACCCTATAGAACTTGCGCGTGTTCATTAAGCAGATGATGCGGATTCCGACACATTGTATTAAAATGATTTGAGTAGCATTCCACTATTAATGTGTCCAATATGTATTACTGTTTCTGAGTAATCCACATCTTCATAACTTAACATGGAACAAGGAGTTGCTGGCTGTCATCAACTTCTAAGGTGAGGAATGGTTTCGAACCAATCGAACCATCTTCATAACTTCACATGGAACAAGGAGTTGCTGGCTGTCATCAACTTCTAAGGTGAGGAATGGTCTTGAACCAATCGCAGTACCAACATACGAGTATACCCTCGAAAACCGAACCGATTTTAATTTCATATCCTTTTAAAAATATATTTTCAAGTCTCAATCAATATATTCACCCCATCACATGGTTGTCACTTTGAAATCGAAATCTATCCAAATCACTGTCACTGTCAAATATAACTGACGAAATGGATTACAAAATCTTTTCCAATTACTTATTAGAAGGACATCGGTACGCACAATTTGATGAACTTTTTTTTGTAGTTTAGAAGCCTCCCATTTATAAGATTTTGTTGGTCAAGTGCCTTAGATACAAAATGAAAATTAAGAAAACCTTTGGATAGGGCCTGGAGAATCTTTTTGAAAAATTTTTTTGCTTAGTTCTGGGGCAGATAGGCAGTATTAGCATACAATTTTTTGTTGATGTTTGAATTTCGGTGAATTTATCAGAATGTGTTACACCTATAAGAGAGTTACTTAGTAAATATTCAGGGCAACAATATTAAGTCATTACGGGTTCACAGACTACCATCTCTACTATTTCAACAAATCGAACATCTGTCACAAGGTTGGTAGTGTCAATGGTTTTAAGTTCCTAGCCCTCTCATACCGATGCATTGCTCATATATATGGCTCCAGAGTACTCGTACAAAGTTGTACACTCAGATATCTTACACGTTAAGATTGTAATTGCTCAGAAACTAGAGGGGAGGTATTGTTCAACGCACATGTCATGAATCACTGGTCGAGATGCTCCACTAACTCATGGTAGAGCTATATAGTACAAGCGTTGAATCACTGGTTCGGGAAAATCGTGCCTTTTGCATCACTTCAAAATTCGACGTTAAGTAATGAGCCGAGAATGCAACTGATCTTGTCGTGTGCTAAGATTCAGACAAGAAGAGACAATGTTCAATCGAATTCGTCCGGCACCGACGTCTGCTGTCCAGAACGCGTGGCTCAAAGTCGGTACGAAATTATACGGAATCCACGTATGTATTATAAATCGGTAAGGAAGATTGTAGTACCTGCTGATGACATGTGAATAAACAGAACAAGCATAACTGTTGTCTAAACAACATTACGGAACGAAATTTTAAACATTTACATTGTCCAAAAACCACTACGATTCTTGCCTGAAGGATACTTCGTTCTTTTTATAGAAAACAGTGAAAACCGGTGAAGTGAATTGTCTTTCTGGGTTTCAGATACCGTAGCTATCTTGTGGGTACATCAACGGAGCGATATTTCGCATGACATACCACTAGAGGTTGATTGAAAAATTTCAAGCAACTTGTAAGTTTTTCATTGAGTTTACAGTATAAGGTAATGTATGGAATAGCATACCGGGTAAATGGCCTTCATGGCTTTGCTGGTGCATATGCACTCTTTTATCAAAATTTTCCATGACAATTTTGCATAAATATGGCTGAATTTCATCGATATAGCGCTAAGTTTACTCATTCAAGGTGGGTGGTCGTAGGATTGTTGACATAAGTAAGACTTCAAAAAACCTCAAAGAAAAAAGTCTAACGGCGTTAAATCACAGGATCTGGACTGCCAGTTCTGTTCACCAAAACGGGAAGTTACAAAACGAGGAAATAACTCATGTAGTAATTGAATCGTATGATATGCGGTGCCGTCTTGTTGAAACCATATGTAGTCCACATTCATATCTTGTAATTTAGGTACAAGAAACTGGATTATCATAACGCGATATCGAGCAATATTAACTGTTTTTGGCGTATTTTCAGATCCGGCCCAGCCTGAAATCCCCACCCATTGTGGATGAATTTGTTTCTCAACAATCACTCGTGGATTTTCTGAACCCCAAGTTCGAAAATTTTGACCATCAAGATGAAAATGAGCCCCATCGCTGAAGATGATGACCACGGTGCAGAATTGATGTTCCTGGATCCTCAGCAACACTCTCACAAACTGCTTCGATGTTTATGGTTGAACCGCTTATACATGGGTGGCCAGAATGTCTAAGATGACTAATTGATCAAGTCTCCCAGAATTTTTAAATTAATCTCTTCTCAGTTGTTGAAGTTAAATCACTATTTTGTAATAAAATAAAGTTATTTTCAAGATATTGCTCAACAATGAAATCACAATGTTCTTTCATGTAGCATTCCATTTTTAATAGCCCTGAACTGCCAGCTGTCGCGCTACGAATATTGCAAAGCAACAGTCAACACTTTCTAATGATAATTTTTGACTTTTGATAGGCTTGAAACTTTGATGAAAACATTCCTACAGCACAGTGTATATGTACCCTTCAGAAAACAACTTGGCATAGCTTAATCCGTTCTTCCAGACTTCCAGAATCTTCAATGAATCTCCCACCTTCAAACTTTGTTCAATGAATTCAATTTCATATGCAGCTTAAAGTCGATGGAAAACAGACATGGATCACTGGTTCGAACAACATGCAAGACTGCAACTGAGCTCCTTTAATAAATAGAAACCTTTTCCATTTGGGAGTCATTGAGTCGAAATTTTCGACACTACTCGTACTTCGCCAGCCAGATTTAATCGATGACTTGCAGCATGCCAAAATATTGCTTCCGGGAATAATGCGAACACACGAACATTGGTGCTGTCTTTATTTTTATTATTATTCTTGGAAAAGGACGTGAAAATGCCTATCGCCGGTGAAAAAGAAAATTATTCCAATCATTCTTTCGGTATGATGGTTACAATGTCCACAGAGGTCGACATCGTTGTATTCTAGTGTATTCTCATTGATTCAAACTTCCGAATTTCATTATTCTGATAGCACCCGTCCTAGGCCATGATTGAGCATTTCTCGTGCTATTTTTTTTATGAGCAGCGTATTCGTATCTTCCTGCCTTCTTTTCCGCTCGTATAGCTCGCGAGTCTCTGTCGCTGTTACTTGCGGGTCCGCTCTCGCCATTCGCTGTTTTCATAGATTTGAAACTCTGCATTAATCATCGAAAAAAAGGTTTATTTCTTGAGGCGGACGGTCGCAGGTGGTCACTCTGATTGTTCTCTGGCATTGATACCACTGATTTTCTACTTTCGATTCAGGCGGCATCGGACTTATCGAGAAGTAATGGGAGACTCGATAGGAAATCATTCGACGTTAAATTTCCTAATAATGGTTCGCTGGATATGGGCTATTACGGATATCTGCATCCGTATTGCTGGGGGAGTGCCTTGTGTCGATCGATATGATCAACTTTGTTAACAGTTTGTTTACCAGGAATCAGCCAGGTTTCTCTATTGATATCAAGGTGTGGAAACGGAGTGCTGGTTATAGATACATTACGTCCCGACTCAAGTTCAATAAGCCTGTGTACGTTTACGGAGTTGATGTCGTGAAGGTTGTACTTTCCAACCGTATTACTAAAGATGTCCTCGTTGCCTGGATTGGCATTAAAATCGCCATAAACGATTTTCACGTCAAATTAAAAGCATTACTCGTAAGATTTGTTAAGGCATTCGTAGAAGTAGTCTTTGTTAAGGTCATCCTTTTCCTCTGCCGATGTGTGGGCGTTTATGAGGCTTATGTTAGGTATTCGATTATATTCCTGATGCTCAAGGTTTGTTCCCTAGGACTTCTTCTGAAGGCAAATCCGCACCCCAATAGACGGTGCGACTGCTGTCCTTGTCGTGACATTTGGCTATAGCAAAAAAATAAATTATTTAGAAAAAAAATTAATGTATATGTCATACGGCAATGACTGACTGATATGGTGTTATGAATATGAATTTTGTTGGTGCACTGCTTCCTTATGTTGTAAGGGCATAACCTAACACTATTTGATTCGGTAAATCTACAACAGAATTTTCTTTCCTCAGTCTTGTGTAGCGTTGTCGGTGTTTCTTTTTTTTTTGTGTTTGTTTGTGATTATGACTCGAGAAATCGGGCTGGATGTAGCCAATGTAGGTGGACTAACAGGCCAGCTGATTTGGCACTTAGTGAAACACTCCGACCACAACTTTCATATTACTCAGATCTGAAGCTACCGTACTACGAGCTATTGCTATTACTCCTTTCTCAAACCGTTCTCACCGGTCTCTCACAGTACAAGTATAATCCCTATCCAATCCGGAATTCAACTTTGTCATATCCATAAGAAAATTATTCACTCGTACTTTATTTACAGAAGCCACAAACTGGATAAAAATTCGACCTGTAACTAGTTCGATGGGCTGTCTGATTCCATACAAAAAATTGTATCCCTGTAAACGAGTACGCATACTAAAATCGTTATTGCTGGCGATTTCAATACACAATTCTCATTTTCGTGCTCTGGACGGTGTGTTGAGATAAAAAATAAAATAAGAACTTTAAGCATAACAAAAAATAATATAACAATTTAAACAAAACTAAAAATAAAAAGTGATTATAAAAGAAGGAACAAAGAAAAGAAGAACGAAAGAAGTATTCGACTAAAACGTTAGAACTACGCAGCATAGTCAAAGGTAAAGAGCCACATTTTTACGCATTTTAAGAACGTTTCAGGTAAACTTATTGTCCTGATTGATTGTGGAAGTAGTTACATTAAATAATCGGTAAGACAAGGTAGAAAAAAAAATTACGATACGCAGTGGTACGGAAATTGGGTACATATAAAATGTTTGGAAAGTTTCCATGAAGGTTATAACAAGAAATTTCAAAATGAAAAGAAAATTAAATTTTCCAGAATTTATAAAGAATATTTTTAATACCTTAAAACAATACAAGTAACAAACTGGTACAATTTCCAGGGCCCAGAGCAAAGGAAAGCTGAAATGTCTACCAGATTCGCGAAAAATTTTCTTGAGACATATTTCAGCAAAATCAACATTGGCTGTGTGTTATTGCGGTACGCCCCCACCAGTAAGCAATTCTATATTGTAACTTAGATTGGGAAATACCATAATGAGTTATCTTTAAAAGCTTTGTAGAGCATACATTACGGAAATAACAATAATGAAGTAGGGTGCATCGAAAATACTTTTTCAAAGAATCAGTTCTCCATAGGCTAAGTTTTTTGTTAACAATATTTTTTCTTAGCTTTAAGTATAGTAAATAAATATCCACAAAGAAAATGTTAATAAAGTCGAAAGACATAGTATAAGAATTTAGAGTAGCTTAGAGTGCCTGTGTGGGGCCAGTAAGTTAGTATAAATTTGTTAAGTAATTTTAAGCTAGCATTTAAGCATTTTTTGTTAGTATGTAAGAGTTATTGATTAGAAAATAAAATGCGTTTAAAACTAAACTAAACTAAAAACTTCAAAGAATCAGTGTGATTTGCAAAACTCATTCCAGAGTCAAGGGTAAGCCCTAAATATTTAAATTCATCTACTCTTGCTCTACTAGGAAACATTTATCATTACAGGTTAGATTACAACAAAAAGAGGGAGAGGGAGATGAGAAACCAGACGAACAATAGCAAGTGGACAGTTTAGATCTACCACACTCAGATGCGTGGAAGTAAACATTTGTTTCCAAATTGTTTGAAGAAGATAAGCCGAAGAACATTATCTTGGTTTTGGAGTTTATTACCAAATTATGTTCAGTAAGCCAATGTGTCAATAAATTAAGATAGCAATTAACATCGGAAACTAGGTGCAAAGGACTGTTTAAGCCGTAAGCGAAACCAATGTCATCAGCAAAAGCATTCGGTGAACCATTGAAACTAAGAGTGAATCGATGTAAACCAACAACACAATTGGACCTAAAAGATAGCCTTGTGGAACACCCAGGTTAAATAACCTTATTTTGCTCCTTATATCATCTATCTTCACTCTTTGCGACCCATTTGCAAGATACGACCTAAATCAGTGGAGAATGAAACCACGAAATCTCTGTTTTTATAGTTTTCTCAACAAGAAATTGTGGTTAACCATGTCGAATGCTTTGGCAATGTTAATAAATAAGCCGACCCTTTCTTTTTAATAAAGGAGTGACATCTACACATTTAAGACCTTCGAGAAAGACACCATCAAACACGCAACGATTATAAACATTTAGGAAGGCCACTTTAAAATTTGCATTTCCTTAAGTACACAATTTAAAATATTTATCAGCTCCACACGAACTCGGATTAGGTAAATTATCAATAACTTTCAAAATTTCAAATGAAGTTAGGGGCTGAAAAATAAAACTACTACTTTGTAAGAGTTCAGCATATCTACAAATGGAAGGACAAGTGCAACAAATCTATTGCTCAGAACTCGGTTACAAACTCTCTCTGTCACATTTTCCTAAACACTTAACACGTGCTCAGGTATTAAGTGTATTAATACCCACTTGAGTGTTAAGTTCTTTAAAAAAAAACTGCAGCCAACATTAGCGGCTTCAGAGTTACTCGTATCAATACGTAAGTATGACAGGATTTTAAGAATCGGTGGATTTATTCGGTAAACTATTCGTTGTACGCCGCTCATTTTTTAATTTTTTTTCAAATTACCCGGTACTATTATACAATTATTATCTCGGCAAATAGAAATCAGTTCTCTGAATTGGACACATACGAGCGGCGTTCAATATATTCTCGGTATCGATATGAAGGAAAATGCGAATTCAATTTAAATTGTTTTTATTTTTCAATATAATCTCCCCTAACATCAATGCATTTGTTACATCTTGAGATAAGCTTTTTTAAACCCTCAAAAAAATAAATTTCCTCTTTCTCTGCAAAATACCCATTTATTGCCGACTTGAGTTCTTCATCATCCGAAAATCTTTTTCCACGAAGACATATTTTCAAATCCGGAAACAGGAAATAATCACTAGGGGCAAGGTGTGGACTATAGGGTGGGTGTTGGATTTCTTCGAAACCACAATCTCGCGCAGCAGCCTTGGAAACTTGCGCCGTGTGAACAGGAGCGTTGTCATGAAGAAGCAACACACCCGCTGCGAGTTTACCTCGTCTTTTCTTTTTAATTTCCTCCCGCAAATTATGCAAAGTGGAAGCGTAGGATGTGGCGTTGATAGTTTCACCTTTTTTTTTGTACTCAATGAGCAAGATTCCCTTTGAGTTCCAAAAAACTGTGGCCATGAGCTTCCCGGCAAACGGAGTGACTTTGAACTTCTTCGGGGGGTCTGTTCCTTTTTTGCACTTGTTTGCTTTCAGGGTCATAGTGGTGGACCCATGTTTCGTCCCCAGTAACAATTCGATCCATAACACCGTCCGCGTTCTCACTACACATCTCCAAAAGCTCTCTACAGCATGCGATTCTCACTTTTTTCTGAGGCGCTGTGAGCATTCGTGGCACCCACTGACCTTTGAAAGGTTAAGATGGTCATGAAGAATGGTGTGAATGGTACCAATTGAAAGCTTGGTGATCTCTGCCATCATTTTCACCTTTATTCGGGCATCCTCAAGAACAAGTTTTTCGACTTCTTTGATGCTTTCTCCCGTACAAGCAGTAGCCGGGGCGGCGGAGCGGGGGTCGTCTTCAATGCTCTCTCTGCCTCTCTTGAACTCACTTGACCACTTTTGCACAGTTGATAATGAAGGTGCGGAACCCTGGTAAACAGCCACCATCTCTTCATGAATAGTTTTTTGACTTTTTCCTTGCTTAGTGAGAAATTTAATTACAGCGCGATGCTCAATTTTCACCATCATCGTCTCAGTTGCCATTATGATTCTGTTTAACTAGAGATAGAACGCGAATTAATAATCACATTTATATGAAATTTTACATGAATTCACTAAAATAATAGTATTACTTGATAAATAAGTCAATTTATATATACAACCACAGCTTCACCCCGATACCGAGAATATGTTGAACGTTCCTCGTAACTTCTTATATCTTCTTTTTAGAATTTGGTCAACAGTTTCACGTTGTTCTAAATTGTTTTTATAACTATAACTTTATTTAATAATGATCTGGATATCCAAGGCATAAGTCTTTTAACCACTTTTTTGGAGGGCAGAAATGAGGAACAGATAAGATATATTTCTTAAGAGAATCAATGAAGATAGTATAAGTAGTAGATGAATCGTGACAAGCATAAACATCTTCCCACGACTCGTAGCATAAATTATTTTGTAGTCTACTGAAGTCAACTTTCGTTCTTCTTTGAGCGAAATTAGGAGAATCAAAAACTCTAGTTTTTGAGATTGTTACTAAGAGTCCCGTTATAAAGTGACCAGTAATTTTCAAATCAATGAAACATTTTTCACACTCTTTGAGCCTAGTATTACTGAGACGCCCATAAATATGATCCAGACAGCTTCCGGAAGCAGGCCTATTGGGGGGTCATTAATAAAGCATGCTAGATCATGCGAAGCCAGTAATGTCATGTAACTAGATACAGTTTCATTGCTATACACGCAGTTGAATAATTAAATTTTTCGATTTCTAAAAAGATCAGAATATTAATTTATAAAATTCACAACATAAAAAAACGTACTGTAAAGAGTTAGAGAAATATTTTCTCGGTCCAAGAAGGCCATCCGAGGAATCGAGGAAAACCGACAAATTTCATTCGAGCTAGGAAAGCCTGCAAAGTCTTCCTTAAGTGCGTGAAATTTGAATACGACCAACAACAGAGGCAGAAAATTCTATCATGCAATGTCCCAGCGGCAGTAAATATTGTTGGTCGTTCGTCAGAAACATTATAAATTAACCCTCATCCTCCATCCCAACGCTCAATTACAATGACATTCCAGCTGTCAGCTCTTTAAACAATGTCAGTCTGCTTACTGTACACTTTGCGGCCAGCTCAACCCTCCCAGATTGTGCTTTCTCCTCGCCTAGACTTTAGTGCGTCGCATCTTTAATGGGACGAATCCATTTTCTACATTTTACTACAAGAGTACTTAAAACTCTTAATATACACAAATCCGTTAGTCCAGATAGTATATCTCCCCTTCTTCTATAGGTGTCCTGCCACGCTGGAAAAAGCACTGCGTACGCTTCTCGCCAGTCCTTATCTTTTAGCACTCTTTCGGAGCGGAAGGAAACAGCATTTGTCCATCCCGTCCCTAAAAATATGCGACTCTTCTTCTTCTTTCTTTCTGATCACCAACGTAATTTTGCTTGGCTCACCTTTTTCTATCGCTGTTTTCATCACCGGTTCTATACCGAACTTACGAGTAGCTTATCATATGCCTGGCTAGGGTCATTATCTCCTATTTGCTGTAACTTACAAATATTTAACTTTGCTTCGCCCACGGTCTGCTCTCTAGTTGTTCGATTGCACGCGGTCTATTTAAGATCCGAACATTTCACGTGTACTTCTGAAGATCGTTGTCTTTTTTCAAGTGACCACTTGCAATTTTACCCTGCATGCATTGGGGTTTAGTGATTCTGTTACCGGAACTACCACTGAGGCGTAAGGCGATCACTACTCTACGAACATCATTGTTGCGCTGCTCCATCCAGCTAATTTAATGCAGTCAGCAGTTTTCCAATTGATCGTCGCGCAGATACGTAAGAGCGGCTAAGGTATATTTAAATGTACAGTAGTACAAAGTTCTGTTTTGCGTGATCTGCTGTACTTTAATCAACGTGATATCCGGATTTTGGGTTGCAGAATTCGTTAACACAAGAATCGTCGCTCACATATACGAGTACGTTGTAGGCAAAAAACCCGAGCACACAATATAACGTGGACCCAATTAGACGAAAGATGTTCTTTAGTGAACAATTCAGCTCCAACAAACTAATGAAATCCTCTGCTACTAGTGTTATCAACTTCATTCGGAAGGTAGAAAACCTACTAGCCTAACTATACTTCTGACTAAATGGTACAGTAGATCTTTTAAGTCAAAGTGCCGTGCTTCGCAATTGACGAGTCAGAAAATTAAAAACAAAATAACATCGACCTCATTCCTTTCCTTCACATATATCGTTTCCTCCCTGCACTAAATCTGAATTTCGACTTGCTTGAAATGGATAAAAATGTATTTTTATACTCGTACATATGCAAAGCAATTTCGATTCCTTCTGCAAAGCAATTTCTATTCCTTCTGCAAAGATTTTTCGAATTTGCATTACATTCTTCGAAATTGGAATTCATTGCACCAGAAGAGCATCGGTGAAAACCTCTTTGATCACAGGAAACTTTTTCAAAATTTACACCGTATCTAACTAGTTTCATGAAAAATAAAAAAAAATCCACAACGTACTCCAGGCATGAGAACGAGAAGACTACAAAACAAGATTTCAAGCTCGTACTACATGCAAACTTTATTACCTCCGACATACTCGTAGTTCGACAAAGCAAGAGGATTCAAGGAATTTTAATTATTTTTGCCATTTATAAGCGGGACGATTGGAGGGAATCCTTTTATTGAATTGCACCAACCAATCCATGAGCATTCCAAGCCAACAGTCTGTAAGGTAGGAAGAAAAAATTGTTCAACGGATGTAAAGCTAAGAAAACATCTCAATACCCAATCCCATTAAGTTCAAAGGAACCAAGAAGAAAAGTTCTAGAATGCAGGATATTAATTCGTAACATGTCTCCCATCACTCATTTCTTACTCCGGACTGGAATCAGCCGTGTAGTTAGTTCTGATTTCGAATTCCATCCAAGTAAGACACGATGTACAATGATAGTGACAGCGACGATGATTCGAAATCTCTTACGCCATCATCGTCCCACATGGTACTGATCCGTAAAAGCAATCCGCAGAGAGTCCCTGATTTCTGGTCCTGGTTCATGGTCCCTGTACTGGTCTCTGTCCAATTCACAGCCTCCTCATCGAATTTTTATTCTTATTAATTGCCAAGTTGAAATGGCTATTAATTTCGCTGGAATATAAATGATGCAGTCACCAATAATTATGTCATATACGCCTGGTGCTCCGAGCTGATGGTGCTGGAAGTAGGAAAGCTACAACACAGGAGCTGATCTAGAGCTCTCCCGAGTTCATAAAGGCAAGGAATCAAATCGAATATTTATCATGGAGAGTGAGAAAGTGTAGTGTAGCAGTTGGCCGTGATTGAGAATACGTGACTTAATTTTTATCAAGAAAATAATGTTCCTGTTTTCATAGGATAGGGTTGGTACTTTGTGGGGTCGATCTGAAGGGATAGGATAGGATATTTCGACCAAATGCGGAAAGTATGAGTACTCTGGGCTGACTGGGAAAAAAGCAAAGAGTTGGCCTTTGGCGTTATTGAACCACGTACAACATGTACCGAACACAAAAGGGATTAAGCGATTTATACGCTCACCTAGGAGCTGGTGAGCAGTGGTGGCTGGATTTGGGAATAGTATTCGTAAAATGCTTTCTTGTAAGTAACTTTGATTTTTTCCTCTCTTGGTGGCAAATGATTAAAAGCGAGAGAGAGGAATAGGGAATACAAGCAATTTAGGGTGAGTATATCGGCCTTAAATTGACAGATAGAACGTGTGGATTGTTTTTATTGTTTCTGATTTAATTTTTGAATATGTGAGAGTTTGTGTAGGTTCGAAAGGTTAGCAGTAAATACGACAGCAAATGGACGCCGTGCTATGAGTACAATGCCGATTTCTACGTTCGTGGGCGTAATGTAAAGATACAAATTTGTCAAATCGTGATTTTAATTTCGCTAAAACTTATTACCGTAGAAAATCAGCATCGCACGTCAATTAACTGGAATCAGGAAACAGTCAGCTCTTTCAATAAGTTGAAATATGACCTCATCAATGTTACTATGTTCGCTCATTCAGATTCTGAAGCGAACATATGTAATTCTGTATACCTACAGATACAAACGATGCAATGGAGGCAGTAATGTCAACCAATAATCTATTTTCTGCCATCAAACACTTCAGATACTTGTATATGCTCGAAGGACGTGACTTTATCATTAACACTGATCACAAGCCATTCACCTTCGCATTTACCAGCAAAACCAACAGTGTGACACGCTGACAAATCTGCCACTTCGAATACATAGGACGATTTTCAACGCAAGTTAATCATCTAGCTGGGGCTACCAACATAACAACAGTTATTGTTTCACGAATCAAATGTCTTCATATTAATACACCGACTGCGACCGACTAAGAGTAAATCGCTAATCAGTAGGAGTCTTGGGATTAATTATAGTTATTCAAGTCAAAACAATTTGACTTCCCCAAAGCAACTCAACTGTCATCTGCAACATTTCTGGCTCAGCTTCATGCCCATTTGTGCTATAAACTGGCCGCCTACGATCCATCTGTAAATAAAGCAATAACGTGTTACGTCACAAGAGCTACTCTCATACAAAATATATACAATACTATTTGTTGTGGTATCTACAATACAACCCAGCAGCACGCGCACCCGATTAATAGCCTACAAGCGTAGGCCATTTTAAAAATGTCAGCTTATTTGTGCAAAGAACTTGACACTTGCACATGTTATACAAGCTGCATTCCATTCTCACCGGAACAACGTAACTCTCTTAATATGTATGACACATTTGCTGTCTATGTGGCCCTTTTTAAGAGGTTTTGTTTAAATAAACCACAAAGAAATTAATATGATAACGATTCGTTAAATTCATTCGAATGATTATTTCATGAAATTTATTATAGTATATGAAAATAGTTTGAAGCATATGTCCAACACCGCTGCCACGTATGTTTTCCTTTGTGGTAAGGGGTGGATCACCATCCTGTTGGATCCATAGTTCTTCCACATTGATATCACGTAAATTTTGGGAAAAAATAATAGTTGATCATCCCATTGTACCGGAGTCTTTTGACAGTAACTTGAGCTCCGGTCTCATTTTTGAAGCAATAACTTATGGTCCCTTTTCCTTACGCACCAAGTGTTTTATTACTTTGATCTTATGGACATGCCGTCTGATGCAATGATATCAGAACTCCTGCTGCTCAAAAAATATGAAAATCTACTTTCCCTGTGCGTAGGACTGGTTTCGGTCAGAATCTGAATCGGGAAAAGAATGTAGTCGTGCTTTCACAGACGGCCTCAAAATGATGTAGCATGTGGCGCTGGTGTCTTTCTGGAGGACGACACCCGTAGTTTTCACTTCTTGTTAGGAAAACTTGCGTCTGTCTTCCAAGCGGAAATATATGCGATCCTGATTGCATACGAACTATATTGTGAGGAGCCTTCCCAAACCCTCTTACGACTTCTTCAAGATATCACTAAATGCAGTCGGAAGTCTTAATTCACAGAGTCTAGTATGGTTCGCAGGTCACAATGAAATCACGGGAAATGAAATTGCCGATGAACTTCCCAGGTAAGATTTAGAGGAGAGTTTTTCAGCCTACGCCCTCGCTTAATGCTTCCATTGAAAGTTGGGATTCATATCAGCAACTCTGTAGGTTGCAGGCAAATAAAACGAATGCTTTCCGACATACCTAGAAGCTCGGCGTAGGCTGAAGACGAAGAGAAGGGTGTAATATATCACCTTAATACTCAGGACTCATCTGACATTTACAAATGTGATTCAGAAAGTAGACGAAATGCAAATTTACACAAATTTATATATCATAGGTACCCTGAAGTACACAAAATAGTAGTTACAAAACAAATAAATGAAATGGTCCGGCAAGGTATCATACGCCCAAATAGATCACCCTATCTGGCATTAATCTGGATCGTTTCAAAAATAAGTGATGCATCTGGAAAGGAAAAATGGAGAATGGTCATCGACTACAGGAAGCTTAACGAAGTTTCACAATCAATGACACGATTCCTATTGCGAATATGGATGATATCTTCGAAAAACTAGGAAATTCTTTTACTTCACGACATTGGATCTTGCCAAAGTATTCCATCAGATCTAAATCAATGCCAGCCATCTTAACCAGTGATGGAGATTACGAATTTATTTAAATGCCGTTTGGATTAAAAAACGCGCCATCAACTTTTCAACGTTTAATGAACGATGTCTTGACGGATTGCATAGGCAAGACATGTCTTGTCCACATGAACGACCTTTTCAACTAGCTTCGACGAACATCTAATTTCCTTAAAGAAAATTATTCCAAAACTAAAGAGGTCAATGTAAGTGTACAACTCTACTAGAGTGAGTATAATAATAGTAGATACATTCGCAAACCATGAACATTTATTTGCGAAATCTGTGGGCATAACTACCATGTATTTGAATATGATACATACTTTAGCAAAAACAGATTACTTAAAACGGTAAGCAGTAGTAAACTTGTAGGCAATGTTGTAAATGAAAAAATGTTTGCGGCAGTAATTATCATATAAAAATGCATAAACTTCTGAACCATCGGAGAATTAACGAAAAATAAAGCAGATGAAGTGTATTACTCTCCGAAACGTTGACATACAAGTAAAATTCAAAGGTTTGTATGCAATATGCAATGGAGTCATAAACGAACGAATACCCAATAAAATTAAATTAACCGAAACCTCAAAATAAACCTAACCAGATACTATGTTACATACCCGTATTGACATTTACTATGCCAACATTGGTCTAATGTGCGTCACAATGATTGACAAATTTAATAAACATGTCACAGTCAGGAAATAAAACATTGGACATGCCCAACCAAACAAATTGAAATTGCAAATTTGCTTCATTAGTCAGTCCGCAGAAAATCGGCAGATGGAGAAATCGGATATTAACTAAAGAATTACTTAAACAAAATTATGCAGAGCTCTAGACCACTACTCTATGTCATCAACAAAATCGGAAACTCGGATATACAGAGGTTCAATTCTTCAATACTTCGGATGAACATATTCGTACATTCACAGCTGACGAAGATAAATTACGTGACAAGGTGTTCAAAGCCTAACTACCTATAATAAAACAATCCACTCAACAACGGCATCATTACTAGTCTGTCGTAATAGGTGCGGCGTTATTCCGGCAATAATGTTTGGCCTCGAACTCGCCCGAAGTGGTTGGCTTATTAGCGTAGACTAAGGACTTGATGACCCAGTCGCCAAATTTCTCCCCCACAACTTCGAGTGTTGCGTCGCTTATATGGCATGTATGCATTCTTGTTAGAACCACAGCTCGGATAAATTGACGTTGTCGAGCTCTGACCACAGAAAGTCGGTTAACAACGCTCTATACCTGAAACCATTAACGAACACTGTGTCTCCTTCCTAATTTGGAAAGAATTAAGGTCCGGTGCCATAAACCACACCAAACTATCAATCTTTATGGCCAAACACTTGTGGATTGTGTTCGCTGCAATAATAACAGTTTTGCTTGTTAACATAGCCGCTGACCCAAAAATGAGCCTCGTTCGAGAAGATAATTTTTTGGCCAAAACCCGCATCTCCGGCCAGCATTTCTAGCGCTCAATTAGCGAACTCACGGCATTCTCTAAGGTCGTTCGGCTTAAAATCTTGCGTCAGCACAATCTTATATGGATGTAGGTCCAAATCCAACCGCAAAATAAGCCGGGTTAACTCTGGCAATGCTCAATTCAGCTGATCGGCGCCGAATTGACATTTCTGGAACTTCTTCGATACTGGCCGCTACGGCGGCTATGTTTTCTTCACTTCACACCAGTCTCTGTGTGGTTGGTGTCTTAAGATCCAAAAGAGTGTACTTACACTCAAACTTTTCCACGGTGCGACGAATTGCCTACACACTGAAGGCCTGATGAGGAACGAGTTCACGACGAATTTCACGTTAAAATAAAATGGCACACCTTTCTTCTTGTGTAAAGCCTTGTTTAACATCAAGAGTCACGGTTAAGTCGTTACCGACTTTAACGAAGCAGCGAGCGTCCTCAATTGTCATTCCTCACAAACGTATGAGCTTGGTAGTGATGCCAAACTTGGACACGGGTCTATACAGCTCGTCTTTATAAATTCCGTCATATGCGGTCCTGAATTATGTGAAAAGATGGTATCTATCGATTTGGACTTCTTGAGATTTTTCAAGGATCTGCCGGAATGTGAAGATTTGGTGGATTGTGGACTTTCCTGGTCCGAAACCACACCGATATGGACCAATCAGGTTGTTGACAAAGGATTTCAGACACCCACACAATAGGGCAGATAAGATCTTGTATGTAGTGTTGAGAAGACTCAGATCATTATATTTGGAGCAGTTGACGAGGTTTTTATCTTATAGATCGTGCAAACGCTGGTGAGATTCCATTCATCAGGCATACACTATTCTGGCTTGATCTGAGGAATGAGTTGATGTATATAGTCCGCAAAGTCATATTTAGCAGCTTTGAATACCATAGCCAGTAAACTGTTAGGTCCAGCTGATTTTTTAGCCTGGATATTGCTATCCTTACCTCATTCTGGTGAGGTGGACAGAAGTTTTAGCTACCATCGTCTGCACAAAAATTTTTTTCCATATTTCAGCAGTGACTGCGAGCCTTCTACAAGGTTTCCTGTTTCGTTTCTCCAGACTTCTATATGGGTCCTTTTGCTTTCACAAGTTGTTTTTGGTGCCGTGACATAAGACCAAATGACGTAAGGCCAAATTCTATTATTTGGCATAACGACACTTTGATCAGGAGACATTAGGCCAAATTGGAATTATGTTACTTGCAAATGGATTTTTTTCCCTTACCTGATTAAATTTGAAACGGCCCATTAACCACATTTAAAAGTTAAAAATTATTAAGATGGAGAATTTTATAAAATTATAAATATTTATTTTTAAATAAATCTAAAACAAAAATCACATAAATAAGAAAATAGTTGTATATATATGCATATCCTCTTTCGTACCTTGGCTGCAACAAGACAGTGATCTGACAGTGTTGTCTGCTAGCAAGGTTAGGACGTATGTGCTAAGGAGGCCGCCATGTCCCCTTGTGTATACTGAGATAAGGAAACCGTCTGCTTGGTATAGTTATATGTCGTCCCGCCTCAAAGTTAATAAGTCTAAGTACTTTTTCAGACATGTTGTTGTGTAGGATATCATTACCAACTGTTATGTCAATAATATCCTCCTTGCCTAACGTGTCATATTTAGGATATTGTTCAAATATTTTGTTGAAAAGCTTGAATAAACATTCTTTGGTGGCGTCGTCCTTATCGTGGCGTAATGCGCGAATAGCCTTATGTGGATTGTCATAATATAATCGGGCACATGTCACAAACTGTGGAAATTCCCAGAGCTATGAAATTAGTGAACTTTGAGAAAAATGCTTTACAGAGTGTTTCAGAATCTTCTAGGAATTTCTCACCACAGGGGGTAGAAATAATATTTTACTTTAATAATATTCATAAGATCATGATTGAAGTAATAACAGGGTGCCTGAAAGCTAAAACAGAAAGCTAAAACAGCTAAAACAGCGAAAACAGTGGAATTAAAGTAAACGAACTATTTTTTAAATGTTTGTTTTTTGGTGTATCAAAAGAATTTTTCTTTATTTTGTAGCACATCAGAGTACAAATAAAATATTTCAGTGATTCATTTCATGTCAAACAGTGGAAAAAAAGTAAACGGACCAAGAATTTAAAAAAAAATCAGCGTACCGAGAGTATGACAATATTTTGGAAGAAAACCAATAACAAATACTTATTACTCATTGCAAGACAAATCAAATTTGAGTTTGGATTTATAATGTCTCACAGCGCTAGCAGAGAGAGTGACACGGAGGAAGAGAGAGAGGGAGAAAAAATATAATTCAATTTGGCTGAATTATCCAAATCAATCGCAAGGGGGTGCAATTTGACGCACCTCAGTTTTTAAGGATATATTTACAATTATATAGGAATCAAACTTGTATTGAAATTCGGTCGGGCCCTTTCAGACCTTTTTTTTATTGTAAATTCAACCTAAAATCTAAAAAGTGCACTGGAAATAGTGTTTCAAAATACGTTAAATTAAATACTTGTAAAAAAATTATAAAATAAAACTGCCTTCAATTTTAATTTCACAAATGAACAGATATATCACCAAAAAATTAAAAAGAAATAATTTTTGAAATGCTTCACCTAGTTTTTACACTTAAACTTAAGAAAAAAATTAAATAAATCGATTTTTGGGTGACCTGAAATATTGTTCTACAAGCGAAAAGAAAGTAATTTTTTCAATTAACAGAGCTCCAAGCATTTGTTAATCCAGTTGATTTAACAATTTTTCATTATACACTCGCTCGCAAATTGAATTATGCAAGCACGTTTACCTAAATGAGCCACTGTGCGGAGTAGGGCAGTATTAAGTTACTGGTCGAGCATGGCCTTTCCATTTTATCTTGCATGAGTAAGTCCTTAATCATAAAGTTACAGGGAACCACCACTGCGGGGGATGAGGCAGGCACTACGCTGTGAGCTTGATTGTTGCGCTGTTGTCCTAATCCAGCCGGATTTTGTTTTTGTATCGGATATTTGGATCTATGCCTTTGTTAAAAAGGATTATAGTTTATTTTAGATTTATTTATAGATATAGTTACAAATTTGTTGCCAAAATCAACGGAGGTGTAGGTTGATTTGTCAAACGTGTTATGATGATTGTCTCCCCACGTATGTATATTAAGGACTTTGTGGCTGCAGATATTCCAAAATTATCTTGCAGAGTGAGGAGCGTAATTTGTATTATTTTGTGTGTTTACCGTCTTCATTTACTTCACGATGAAAAAACAGAAAATCATGTTATACTGGATAATTTTAACTTAAACATTCTCGAAAAAAATTATACAGTAGAAGCACATCTGGCATTGTTGGCATCAGATGGCTTAGAATCATTTATAATTGAACCTGACATTGTATAGGTGTTTAGACCATATTTACGGTCGCTTGTCCAACATTGTCCTTGAATCTTGTGAAAAATATGTCCTGGACTTTGCTGTAACTGACCATTCAATGACTTGTCTCCTAGTGTCTACGGAATTAACCATAAGCTAATGTCAAAAAGTGTAGTCACCTAATTTGACTAAATTCAATTGTTTGTGCTGTGTCTCAGTAAGACGTTCTTGCTGAATCTAATCCTTCCACTTCATGATCTTTTTATAAAATATCCAGCCAGTAATATTAAAAACTCTAGCTTTACGTTGACTTTAAAAAAAGTCGTCCAAAAAGTTAAAATAAAATGGATAACGCTGACCTAGTGCTCCTAATTAATAAAAGACATAAACTCCGACTGAAATGTACAATATAAGAAATCGCATGTATGTTAGTCTGAAAAATAAATACAAAATGCTTTGCAAGTTCCAAAATGACAGGATAACTTTTACAAAAATAAATTTAGCGAAACTAGAAGGAATTTAGCAGATGAATGGAAACTAGTCAATAACATTCTCAATAAGCCTTTTATTCGAATAAACCCACAACGATTCGCTTTAACGTTCGTATCGTTTATGATAAACTTGAGGTAGCTGAAATTTTCAATAATTATGATATTTTGTCAACATTCTCCATTCGAATAATTCTACATCGTCCTGCCGGAATTCCTGTTCCCTAAGAATTCAGTACGAAAGTGCTCTAAGTTGTACCTTTCTTTGAGCTCATTATTGGCTTAGAGTTGTTAAAAATTAGATAGGTACTCTAAAATATTCAAATTCCTATGGTTTTGGAGGCATTTCGAACCTCATGCTGAAACGAACAAATTTAATAAAAGTGTGTGATAGCACTTTTTGAAAAGGATGCTACTAATGGTGTTAAAAATTATAGGTCAATTTCGCTTGTTCCTTCAATTAGTGAAGTTTTTGAAAAAAAAACGCTTGTTAACTTTCTGCATAAAACATATTTCTTTAGCTCACTTCAATCTGGATTACAAAATGGTGAAGGTTCAGCTGTCTCACTGATTCTGCAGAGATGTGGGCTTAACCTACGGTTCGGTAAGTCCTCCAAATTTAATTCGAATTTAGCTTAGGACATGGTTTACGGTGCATAAACTGATAACTAGTTTTTAAAAAAAAATAATGTTTTTAATTCAGCGCAAAACGATGTTGACCGCGAAGTTTTTATGTTTTTATTTCATGCACCTGAATGTCAATTACACTGTTCAGCAAAAATTAACCCTTTTTGTGTGGCATCCATAAGACATAGTGTTTCTTAAGCAAAATTACACTAGAAAATAGAAAATGACCTCAGATTTTCTCTATCACCCATATATTTTTTGCTATAAATTATTGTGTTTCATACTGAATCTAAATCTATATCAATGTGTTAGTCATGTTACATGTCCATCAGTAACCTGCAAGCATAGTAGGACTCCAATTGCCTTGGTATCGCTTTTCCATTGTTGCGACTTGGAACCTTTCTTCATGTTCGTCGCTTACTGCACAAAAATTCCTCGGAAAGAAATCGAGATGAGCATCCTGAAAGTAAAGATTTTGTGACATGTTACATCTTATTTCCTTGTAAGCACTAAGCAATTTAGTTACAAGATCTCTGTAATTTTCGGCTTTCACATTTCCAAGAAAATCTGTCACAATAGTTTTAAAAGCTCTCCATGCTTTTGAAAGTCTGGATCATTGTCGATTTCCTGTTCGAATTGCATATCATCAGTAGTTGCATCACTGGCACATTCAGGTTCTTCGTCCAAACTCCACGATTCCGGTAGTTTTGAAATAAAATATTCTTCATTATGTACGAAAGACCATAAAGCTGATGGTAAATTTGTATACTGCACAGTATGCTTGGACTTCAGGCCGATGCCCTGTACATTAGTGAGATAAAAGTAACAATCTCGGTTCTCTCCACACCATGGGTACTGCAAAATTGATATGATGTCTTGTACCTTTCAATCAACTTATTAACATATGTGGTAATATGTGAAGAGCCAATGATTTATCTTGGTCTCCTACTTTAGCCCCAAAATAAAGTTCGTAAGATTTTCGGACAAGTTGGGTGAAATTTAATACGTTTTTGGATTTAAAAGATTATTCCCTACAGACATAACAAAAGTTGTTGATATTATTCACACATTTTCTAGTTATTGTACTTACTTGTTATTGCACGGCAATAAAAAAAACATGAAGATATTGAACTCAAACACGATAGTAGCGAATTTTCGCGGCACAAGATAGAAAATAACTCCGTACGCTGCTGAATGCCTACTAACGCACACTATTGAGTTAGATTTGTTACAACAAACAGACAGGAATGAACTTGTCTGAAGACGATATGTTCGTCAAATCACGCAGAGTGGTGCAATATTTATTCCTTTACATAAACAACTCAATCCAACAGGCGTTGCATGCATATTTTTAGGATGTCGAAATACATCTGAAACACCCAGGAATCTTCATGTCACAAAATATGTGTTGAACAGTGTTATTTACGCTGTTGAGTTCCTTCTGCTGTCTAAGCTCTTCTAATATAACATTTTGTAGCAACGCTAAGGAATTCTAATTATTATTGATTATAGAATGCGTTTTCATAAAATCTATGGACGATTTAAGGCAATATTTTTGTACAACTCTTAGGAATTTCTTCTATCTTATATTCTTTATGGAATCTTCAATTCCAAACATCAATATGGCATCACCTGTTGGGAAGGAATCTATCTGAACAAAATTCAACCACTTCTAGGGTTGCAAAAATATTTTATTAGAAAAATATGCGTGAAAAATTGCTTATATCTGGGTTTTACTTTATTTAACAATCTGAAAATTCTCCGTTTCGATCTCTGAATTGAAGAGCAACGCCGAATACAAACATGCCTCTTTGAGGATGCCTATACTGCAAGTTGGTTATAACAGTTGTGTTGCAGATCAGTTACGAGTAATTTAGCCACTTACCCACAAATGACAGACCATAACTTCTATATAGAAGAAAACCTATTGTCGATATTAAATTTACATACATAGATTTAACTAAGAAATCGCAGATTTTCCACCTCCGATATATCCAATGTCATACAACAAGTGATATTCATTCTGTGTCACATTAACCAACCTTGCTCTTCTATACTTTTTAGGCATATATCATCGTTGTCATCGCATTACTCACGTTCATTTTTATGAGTCCAGGCGTTGCAGATAAATCACCTTTGGATAAACTCGTATACATGTGTATGTATATACCCCAAATTACCACCATACATCTAATGACCAAGGTAATCCTTAACCTCATTAACATTCCAATGATGCCATAGTCAGTATAGCCAGACTCCTTACACGTATCCAACCGTAAAAGTTTCATTCTACTCCGACGAAAAGTTTCCCAAACTAAATACGAGTACAAACGAAAATAATTTAATTTACGATACGCCAGTGTGTACATATCCGAGACTAAAACGTCCATAAATATCTCGACCCTAAACCTTAACCCAAAATAGAAGGCTAGGCACGCCTTGACCGCCTAACAAATCACGTGTTTGGAAGATTTGTTTTCCCCAGCCGAATCGCACGTTCGTCCGATTCATCTTCGCTTGCTTGGCATTCGTTCCAATGTGTACACATTTCTGAAGGTAAGTCTGGGTCTGAGAGGAATCCCTCCGAGGATCCATGATTTTCGGGGGCACAACAATTTCCACGTGCTGCTCAAAGTAGACCAATACTGCGCGTCAAATACGAGTATATCCAATCGACAAGAACTTGGAGGAGCATCAGGGAACAGAAAAACTCTCAATATAGCAAAATATTCCTGTAATCCATGAACAAGCAACAATAAACGGGACAGCAGCAGGAGTATTACAAACATGCAAGGGCGTCAAATCAAATAAATTCTCCTTCCGACGAAGGATATCCTTATCCTGTCAGAAACTATCCGGAAATTGTAATTTGTGGTTTTTGATTTCTCCTCATCATGATGCCTTTGCCTGCCATCGTTGGGGTAGTGAATAGTGGGTTAGTTGAATAAATGAAAATGGTTACCTCTATTTTGTCTATCCTTCGGAACTTCTGTCAACCATCATGCAGTTGAGGTATGGATCCACTAAGGCGTTGTCTGTAAGAAGCGTTGATCTAATCGAAATCGAAGCTTTATCGTTCAATGTTTGTTTGGCCACGACGGCTCTCTTACAATTCCCTAAGATAGGTGCACCACGACCCGCAACCATTCCACCATGAGGGCACCCTGGTAAATGCAGCACACCCTTAAGAGCTTAAGAGAGTTGAGTTCTATCTAGTCTATCCATTGGATGTTGTTGTTCCCGCAAATCGATTCAATTTCATCCTTGAATGGAAACATTTTCCTGTTGTTGGTGTTGCTATTTCTGTTGCCTTGTCATACCAGTGTCGATGTCGATGTATTATAGATGTAGATGTTGGTTTTGATGTCGATATCTATGTCTATGACTATGTCTAACGCCAATATAGTACACCATCCTGATGCTCTGCGGTAAATGTTTTGTTCTGTGTTCTGTTCGGTTCCGTTCAGTTCGGCTCTTTCGGATGGATTGAACCTGTCCGCAATAATCTTATTACGAGTTAGTTGTTCGAACCTAATCAATTACCAATATAATTACAAACTTTGTTAATCAGCTTACGTATACACGTTTAGCTTGGTGAGTGCCAGGATGAAATTTAGATGTCTAGGCAGGACGATGTTCAGTTCATCGCGGTGCTAGTGGTAGTCTTTGGCCTGGTAATGGTTGAGCATGAACTGCTTATAATATCGCACTATATAGACATCCAGGCTATAATCATTATCGAAGATTAGATGCCATGCAGACGATGTCTCGTTTATGCTCAGGGTTAGATATTGGGATTTAATTTAGTAAATGTTCCAACAGCCAGGAGATATTAGTTGTGGTTTCACTTTGTGGTCTAAGGAGCAGATATCTTGAAATGAGTTTTGGTTAACCTGTATATCGAGTGATTGAAAGGCATAATTGCGTGTACCATAAAGCAGAGAGCTCCAGCATACGTTCAACTCGTAATAAAAAAAACAAAAAACGTACACATACACAATGTAAATGCAGGGTTTTTTCGCATCTAAGTCGTCAAAGCTCCTAAGTCCCAAAGAAAAGAGTCTTAAGGTTTTAAATCGTGCGAGTGGGGCTACTAATTGACGGTCCATTTGCGGCAATAACACAATGACTGCAATTCATCTTCAATAAGTCGATTGTTGCACGCGCTGTGTGGTTAATGGCAACATTCTTCTGAATTGACATAGAGCGATTGCTCTCTCCATTGACTGCAACCCACTTGCCAGCACCATCTCGACAGGAGTACGCCCCAAGGACACCTCCGGTATGACAACTAAATCAAACATTAAACTTTGTCGAATAAAATGGCTGCTGTTGGAACATTTCCGGCTTTTTGCTTGAGCAAATGCAATAATTTTATTTATCACAAGACTTATTAAAACCTTTGGTTTTGGCGCACAATTTCTTTGTCGGCTTTTCGATCCAGGGCACGTACATTTTTCTGACATCCGGGATTGTTTCACGTTTGAACATCAAATTTAGTCTTCGTTTGCATTGCGTACAAAGGTACAAGTATTTGAAGACTGAGAGGGTCTGGTTAATTGTCATATATTATATATAGATCCTGATCTGGCTGATTCAATGAAGTATTAGTATCTTATCTTTATAGAATGCATTCACATCTTTTTCGAATACATAAGCAACGATAAGAAATTTTGATTTTTCCGCTTTTGGTTCTTTCGAGTCATAATTTTGGAACTTCGTTGGTCCTTTAAACTAAATTTGTTAGAACGCCTGCTGGCATCTATGAGTATATGTATAAGCGACACTGATATTTAAACATGAGACTTCAAATATTACTAGCAGCTACCCATCGTAAGTAATCAGTGAGGAATCGGAAAAATAAATATGTTTTCGAGTCTCTGATGAGCGTATGAATGAAGCATTAAAGAGAAAATGCATTTCATCGAAGCAGATGTAAACAAAACAGATGCCACGTCGGGGAATCCAACTCCGAATACGAAGACTGCCATGGAGGAAATGGTTTCGGAACGATAGGCAAAGCGGTTGAACACGCTGTTAAGTAAACAAGAGCGGCACTGGATCATATATATAGGTGCCACAGCGGTGGATCGTCCATATATGCCGGAATAACTGGAGGAAAAACTTCGAATGTGATCTTGGGCCTACTACTATGAAGGCAGCATTCATTTTTGGTGATAAAATTATTCGTGAATAAATGAAAATAAACTGGCACCACTATAACAACTAAACCGGTCAGCTCTGGTAGCTAAACTCGAGAGAATGGCACCATAAACGCCACGAACCAAGAGGAAGAACCAATCGCGCAAGCAATGTGAAATAAAAAGCAATCCTTTCAAGTACGATAAGCGTTTTGAATTAGACTACCAACGTTGCAAAGCAGACGCAAAAAAGCTGGTAGCTTGAGGACGGGCGACAACAGTAGGGTATATGAAAGTATCTGAAATGGGAAGATGTAGCACGGCCGGCACAACGAACAAAAATACTCAGAAGAGATTCACTCGCCAATATATTAATCGCGGGCACACCTGCTAAAGGTTTGCTATTTAGTTCAACAAAATGCGGATTTCTTTTCTGTTCAACTGTATAAAGGCAAACGCCTCACGAGAAATTGCAACAACTACTGGTCGGCGAAACTAAATGCGAAATGCGAAAATATACGATCGAGTTTTAGATAGTCGGCAACACAATATTATTGAGCTCCATGGCAGCCAATGAGGCTTTGTGGGAGGCAGGTCGATGTATAAAATATGTTATACTTCACCGTTGACTGTTAAAACTATTTGGGTACGCCGATAATATTGATATAATTGGACTAACACAATGAGTCATCAATGGTGCATTCGTTAGTATTGAGGTGGAAGCGGTCAAAATAGGTCTGATGTGAAACAAGGGCAAAACAAAATACATGTTGTAATCAGAACAGGACACACCGGTGGTCCAAAATTTCACCGTTAGCAGTTAAAACTTCGAAGTAGTTAAGCAGCAGAAGCAGCATTTTGGTTGCGCTTATTTCAGCACTTGATGGTTTGGTGACCGTTTCAGCATTTCACCTTGGATTATCCGTGATATGTTACTGTGGCTAAAAGAATAGGCTTCTTTCTAGAATTTAGTTGGTTTAGTTAAAGTTAGTTTTATTAATATGCAAAGAAATACGACGTATTAGTTCGATAGCTAGTCGCGAAATCTCTTTGGTATATAAATTCTATTGCCGAGTTGGAAAGTATCTTGTCCTTTCCATTGACCGTGGCTCTTAACTTCAATATCTTTTCATCGACCATTCCAACGACCTTGTGTTTTATTCGAGATTTTGTAAACGGAAGTATGGACCTTGATAGATGACGCATCAGTCTCTGATTAGGTGATTGCATTCCATTATCATTCGGTGTATTTCTTATGTGAAACTTACAATCGACTAATTGGAGACTTCGGAACGACACAGTTAGAAAAAGTGAGAGGGCCTCGTGGTTTGAAAGCTGCTTGAAAAATAGGAGTCTTAAAGTAAAACCAAATGACCAATATACTGACGAAAGAAAAAACTGTATTCGAAGTTCCATAAGGTTCAAAGCTGTGTTCCACTTGTCAGTCGTTCATAGACCTCAATAGAATGTAAACGTGTCTCGGCTTGCGAGAGATAAAAAGTGATAAAAGTGATAAAACGAACAAATAAGACATTTGCGAAATTTTATTAGGCTCCAATTGGCGCAGTGGCAGTGTGATCAGTTAGCAAAACACAGGTCCTGGGTTCGAGTCCACTCCACGTGGAGCGAAAATTTATTTTTTATTTTTTTTTTATTTTTTAAATAAAAAATAAAATGTAAGCAAATATCACGCGATGCATTCCTGTGAGCGGTCCGCTAAGCCAATAGCGGGACCAGCGGAAAAGTCAGGCGATACTTCAAGCTCTTCAAGCCAACCAGAGCCAAAGATGAAGAGGAGGAGGACGCTGAAGCTAATTCCTGACGTAATGAAGCGCCCTTCCCTGTCAGCATCAACAGAAGAGCTGCCTGGCGGAGGGAGGGAAGGAGCGCCAAGAAAGTTAACAAGGGCAGCAGCAAACGAGACAACAGGCACACAAAGGTCATTTCCTAGATGGGTCCGATGGTAGAGAAGGCCAATGTATGGAAGATGACAATATGTTTGCATCTCTGGCGGCCTCTGAGTCAGATAACGAAGAGGAGGAGGTAGAGATAATACAAAGCAATATAAAGCTTCTCCAGCAAAGAGTGCTAGCTACTAAAGGTAAACAAATAGCAAGAAGGGAGAAGGAGCAGCTAGGAGAACTTCTATCTCAACGGCCACAACAACAGCAGCAACTAGCAGAAAAACAAACCCAACACTTAACAACACAACAGCAATAACAAAAACTAAAACAGCAGCATAAAATTATGCCGTCTCAAAAAAAAAAACAGCGGTCACCACACCAACAAAAAGAACAACAACAACAGCAGCAGCAGAAGAGCCAGCAACAACAACATCGAAAACAACAGCAACAACATCAACCACAACAAAAACACAAGACATCTAAAATAAGGGTTCCACCTATCAACACTTACAAAATGGAACTCAAAGAGACGATAGAACTGTGTAAGTCGGCCATAGGCAACAACTTTTTCATAAAAAGATTATCACTCGATAGGCATGCGATCCACTGTAACACAGTATATCATAAAATAAAAAATTTACTGAAGGATTCGGAGTTCTTCTCCTATACCCCGAAGGGGGAGAAGCTGCAAACAATGCTGCTGAGGGGGTTAGAACCGTCGACTGATCCGGAGGAGCTCCTTGCACTGCTGAAAGAGAAGGAGTGCGAAGGGCTCAAATTCGTGGGGGTCAAGCCATTTATCACGGCTAGAGCTAAAAGGGAGAAGCGGAAATTACCGTTCTTCCTGGTTCAGCTAAGTCCCAACAGCAAACTGGATGGTCTAAGGAGCATCAAAGTAATAGACTACCAGGTTGTACACTGGGAGAAATTAAAGAGGAGCGAAAACATTTTACAATGTGTTCGCTGCCAAAGGTTCGGGCACGCCGCGTCGAACTGCGAAATGCAGCCTCGATGCGTGAAGTGGGGAAAGAACCACAAGTCCGACGAATGCTCTCTGTGTAAGGACCGCGCGTCTGAAAAAAGCCAACTCTCTTGTGCTTTATGTAGGAACACGGGACACACCGCAAACTATCGGGGTTGTCCCAAATTCCAGTACATCAAAAGAATAAATCTGGCCAGGCTGCAGAAAGTGGAAGTTAAACGTCCACCCGTGCATTCACAAACTCGAGCCTTTACTCCCAATGTTACCTACGACCAAATGGCGGCAGGTAGGGGAAATACGGTACAACAAGCGAAGGTTGCTTCTCAGGCCCCAGCGCCCAGCGCCCAGAGCACCGGAACCAGTACCTGACATTCTTGCTCTCTAGGCAGATGGCTTAGCTACAACGTCATCTAACTGAACAGACCGCTCGGATGGATCAAGTATACGCGCTGCTGCTTGGCCTAACGCACCTTTTGCTGTAATGGGTACGTACGTGGCGGAGCAAACCCTGAAGGTCCTTGCTGTGAATGTGAATTAACTGATTAGGCTCGAACGACGAGCCGCACTAATTAAGTTGCTTAAAGACCAAGCCCCTGATGTGATTTTGGTTAGCGAAACTAAGCTTACCAAAAGACACAAAATGAGGCACAGAAGATACAAAATAGTACGGAGAAACCGACCCAACTCCATTCAAGGAGGTGGCGTTGCGATTTTCGTACGAAAAGATATACTCGTACGTTTTAAAAGAGTATACAGTCGTGTAGTACGTAGGTTCCAGGTGCTAGAAACATGCATCGTGTATATCCCTCTCCATAGTGGAAAGCGGTTGTACATGGTGTCTATCTATGCACATAAGGCTACTCAATCCACCTTATTTATCTCAGAGCTCAAGACACTTTTTCGATTTCTGAGGCTGGAATTGGAAGACAACAATTTTATTATCGGCGGAGATTTCAACGCCAAACATAGTGATTGGCGAAATAATACACCAAATAAAGGGTCCGCCATCTAATTTTTTTTCAACTAGTGCTTATTTCGTGAATGGTAACACTTAGCTCATGTCTGATTTGACAGATAATTAGTTTTATCCTTCCGCTGAACGAATATGGTTGTGCATACGCTTGAACAACGCTGGGAAATATTGCCTGCGATCGACTTAGAGAAGATGCCGATTTTGCCAAAAAAATCATCTTCTCAGATGAAGCTCATTTTGATCTTGGCGGGTATGTAAACAAGCATAATTGTCGCATTTGGGGCACAGAAAACCTGCACGCATATATTGAAAAGCCGATACACCCAAAACGAGTCACTGTTTGGTGCGGATTTTGGTCCAGAGGCATAATTGGGCCATTTTTCTTCGAAAATGAGCAAGGAGTGGCCGTTACAGTCAATGGCGATCGTTATCGGGCCATGTTGAACGAATTTTTGTTCACAAAAATTGAAGAGGAGGATATTGGCAACATTTGGTTTCAACAGGACGGCGCTACGTGCTACACAGCCGAAGCTACACTCGATGTTTTGCGCCCTGTTTTTGAAGATCGCATTATCAGCCGCAGAGCTGATGTCGTTTGGCCACCTCGGAACTGCGATTTGACACCGTTGGACTATTATTTGTGAGGTGCCGTAAAAGATAAGTGTTACGCCGACAAGCCAGAGACAATTGACGCTTTAAAGGACAAGATTAGTGAAGCCATTGGTGAAATACAGCTGCACACAATCGATAATGTGCTTAAAAATTGAACCGATCGTGTAGGCTACTGCATGGCCAGCCGAGGCAGCCATTTGAATGAAATTATTATCCGTTATTAACCGGAAGGATAAAATTATTTATCTGTCAAATCAGATATGAGCTAGGTATTACCATTCATGAAATAAGCACTAGTTGAAAAAAAAACGTTAGATGGCGGACCCTTTACTAGAGGGAACCTACTATTCAATTGGTGGGGTCAACACAGTGTGATGTATCGACTCGGGCTTAAGGCGACGGATAGTCCATCGTTTCCCAGACACGGGTCCTATTTGGATTTTCTGCTGTTCGACTCACGAATACAACTGACGTGCACTAACCAACAAACTACAAACTGCCTACGCACTTTCGTGTATGACAGTGAACATAGCGGTCGCAGCACCGAAATAACTGTTCCCAACGAAATTGCGGAATTGGATGAGTTTGTTCAAAGGCATTCCTACAATTATAGTAGGGTGCGTTGGACACACTTCACCAGAACACTAACTAGAGCACTCTCCTCGAATTCACTAATCACCATCCAATAGAAATGTGTCAAACGAGGAGATTGACAGGTATCTAAGACTAATGGACGAGACAGTTCAGTTTAAGTTCAGTTTTTTTTCAGTTTAAATGCATTTTTATTTATATACTTAAATTACTCTTGCATGCTAGACAAAAAAATGCTTAAAAATTAGCTTAGATAACTTAAAAATATGTTATTATTAATTACTGTCCCCATGCGGGCACTCTAAGTTGAACCTAACACTTAAACTATGTCTTTCGACGTATCTTACAGTCTAATTTTATTTTTATTTTAACATTAATTAATACTAAAACTAAGAAAACATTTTTTGTTACTTAGTTCAATGACCTTTTTTTTATTTTATTATAAAACTTAAAACTAAAAAAAAACCTATAGACTACCTAAAAATAAATCTTAATCTACTTAACCTACTTACATCTACCACAAATATGGACATACATAAATATGTATATACATAATATATAAACACATGTACATATGTATATTTTTGTTTTTTTTTTAAATTTTTTATTTTTATTTAGATTTTTTTTTCGTTTTTATATATATTTTTTTTCTTAAAACTAACTTAAGACTATGTAAACCGTCCATGGCTAAAAAAAAAAGTAGGCTGGCCCACCCTCCTTCACATGAAGCTACCTATCACTGGAGGAGTTCGACGACGAAGCATCCTCCCCTTCAACAAGCCACCAAAATTGCTGGTGCTGCTGAGCAACATCCCTCCTGTCGCGACTCCCTACCGCCCTACTGAACCGGAGACGCTCCGCACTGCCATGTGCGACGTCTCTGTCATAGTTGAGTCGCCTGTCCGCAGCTGTTCCAGCGAAGTGAAAGATTAGCGGCACCGCCAATCTGTCCTGGATCAGACCTTTACTATCTAGATAGAGGAATGCTTCTGGAGGAATAAAGCCGTCAAAGCGAACTCTCTCGTGATACATATAATTGGGGTAGAAAGCCCTGTAGATGAGGTTGTTCGATGAGGTCATTGCGCTTGTAATGTGCCTTCGAGTCAACTTAATGACGAAATTGTCCACTCTTATTAGGTTCGCCCTATTGTACAGGACCTCATTGGGATAGGGTTTTATGTACTGAGACTCTGGTGTTTTGTATAATGCTATTGTAGTACGTAAGTCACAAAAATGGCGAGATGGCGGAGATGATAATGCAACATGAGTTTGACGCAGTTACAGTATGGTTTCACAATCATGGACTTGTGATAATAGCCAAGAAGACGATATATGTTACATATATTGCATATATCACAAAATACAAACTGCATGAATACAGCTATTTTCATAGGGTAAAGTATCACCGGAATCTAATTTTAATTTTTAGTGGGGGAGAATGCCCCATTCATTGGGCTTAATACAAGCTATAACTTACAAATTAAACTTAAACTAAAACTTAAAACTAAGGTTGGTTGGAGTGGTGAAGGAGAACGGATTTGAGATAGGAAGTGGTGCGGTGAAAGTCAAAGACGGTCGGGTTTGAGTTGATTTGACGGAGTATGCGGGAGATTGGTTCATTCTCGCCATAGGAGGTGTGGTGGGTTGGTAGGTAGAAGAGTCGAGGGGTACGTAGATTACGACGGTTAGTGTTGAGGAAAATGCAGTTGTGAAGGGACGCGCATTCAACGTGACCTGAAAGGAGTCGATGAATGAAGAGAAAGTCTTCTGCGGCTCTGCGATATTCAAGGGTGTGTAAGTTGATAAGGCTGAGACGGTTTTGATAGGGGGGAAGATTAAAAGGATCGTGACAGGGCAAACCTCGAACAGCAAATCGAAGAAAACGGCGCTGGATGCTTTCAATTCTCGAGATATGAACACGATGATATGGGGACCATACTTGACTGGCGTACTCTAGGAGGGGACGAACAAAGGTAATATAGAGGGACCTGGTCACGTATGGGTTGATGAATTCTTTGGACCACCGTTTTACAAAACCTAGTGCAGAGTTGGCTTTGAGGATTATCTCATCCATATGTAAACGGAAGTTGAGCTCTCTATCACACAAAATTCCGAGGTCGTGAAGAGATTGTACGGAGGAGATAGGTTGGTTATGAAGAAGATAGAGTCGGCGAGGAGATTGGTTCCGCTTATGTGAGAAGGTGATGGATTGGTTTTTGGCGATATTAAGTTCCAAAGATATTTTGAGGCACCCGATCCAAAAACTATCAAGATCTTGTTGAAGGAGGAAGAGTGATGGGGAGAGGAAATGGTTTTGAAAAATTTTGTATCGTCGGCGTAAAGGGAGACAGACGAGTGTTTGATGAACATATCGAGATCATTTGTGGATAATATAAAAAGAAGGGGACCGAGATGGCTGCCTTGTGGAACTCCAGAGGTGGCCAAAAATGGAGCCGAGTGGGCTTACCTAAAACGAACACTGTAAAAATGGTTTTCGAGGTAAGAAGATATCCATTTCAACAGTATGGGTTCAAAGCCGAGGGCAGACAATTTAAAGATGATTAATCGATGAGAGATTTTATCGAAGGCTTTGCCAAAATTATTTGCAACTACATCGACTTCATTGCCATTCTCTAGGGCAGAGAGGGCAAAGGATACGAATTCAACGAGATTTGTGGTGGTTGAAGCCATGTTGTCTAGGGAAATAAGTGATTTGCATTGTAAGCTTAGAGCTTCATACAAAATACTTTCGAAGAGTTTGGGTATATGGGAGAGTTTAGCGATTGGACGATAGTTGGTTATTTCATTCTTTGTTCCATTCTTGTGGATCGGGGTTATGAAGGAGGTTTTCCAAGCTTGAGGAAATTCTCCTTGTGAAAGGGATAGACAGAAGAGATTAGAAAGGGCAAGGGAAAGAGAGGAAGAAGACTTTTTTAAAAATATGGCAGGGAGGTCATCTGGGCCGGGTATGAATTCGTCATTGAGTTGGTGTAATTTATATTCGATACAAGCCGGGTCCAAAATATGAGAGAGAAGTGGGCCATTGGAGAAGTTCAGTATTTAACTAAAATAGGATGGATCTGGTACAAAGGAGTCGTTGGTGAAGGATTATTAAAAAAAGGTGGCAAATAGGTTGGCAATGGTGAGTGGATCGGTTGAGGACCTGTTGTTGAAAGAGAGGGTAATCATCTGACTTTTTTTTTGTAGTTAACAAATTGGAAAAAGAACTTAGGGTCGTTTATAAGGTTGACTTGCGCATTGTTAAGGTAGCCCTGGTAATGGGAAATGAAAGTTCGGTGAAATGAGGAAAAGCACCAAGATAGTTGGAATAATCGGAAAAGGATCTGGTACGCAGGAAAACAGCCCATAATTTATTTCTCTTATTTCGTAAGGAACGAAGCTTGCGATTATACCAGGGAGGACTAGTAGATGATTTTTTAATGCGGGAAAACGGAACGTAAAGGGAAAAAGAATTAAATATTTCTTTATAAAAAATGGATAAGGCATCATTTATACTTAGGATGTGAAAGTTAAAGAGGAATCTGCTGAGATGTTCACTGATTTTGTGAAAGTTTGCTTTATGAAAGTCGTGGGATAAGAGAGTTGTGGGGGGAGTGGACTGGAATGAATAGTTATGAAAAAATTAAAGCAGAAAGGGTGGTGGTAGTTACCGATTGTTGAGAGAGATAGGGGACAAAGTGAGACTGAGGAGTGAATTGGAACTGTTGTGAAAATAAGGTCTAATTGCCAGCCCATAAAATTAGATTGAGAAGGGATAATTTGGGTGGTTGGGGTTAAGTTG
Organism: Volucella bombylans; assembly: GCA_949129095.1. Taxonomy (NCBI): domain Eukaryota; kingdom Metazoa; phylum Arthropoda; class Insecta; order Diptera; family Syrphidae; genus Volucella; species Volucella bombylans. The sequence continues at coordinate 105,917,620 of OX422144.1, read as the reverse complement.
AAACAGACGCGTTGGCGCGGGGGCTTCCGTAGGAAGGGGGGAATTATGGGATTAAAAGATTGGTGTGTAAGGGCTTTGTGTCGGATAAGTGAGGAGGGAGGACTAAAATTGGGGAATGAGTTTGTTTTGAAGCTCCAGTTAGGATCGTGATTAGAGCTTCGTTTTTTGGTAGCATGCTTTTTATTTGGAAGGGAGTTGGAGAGGGGTCTTTTTTTAAGTTTATCGTTAAAACTTCGTTTATTTTTGAAACTTTCATTACTCTCGAGATGTGCGTTTTCTCGTTCCTCAGAGCATTTGGTAATACTTATCTTCCCAGGTTTAGTTGCCTTACCAATAGGAATAGGGAACAACAACGAATATTTGGTTGGGATGTTGACTTTGAAGCTGCAGGAACTATTGGAGTCAGCGGGGGAAATCATCTGGCACTCGCTAATGGTGATAGCATAACTTCGGTGAAAGAAATTCCGCACCCAAGAAACATCAGCGTTTTGAGGGGCCCCTTCAACTAAGAATGCCGTATGGCTTCCCTGTTTCATTTTTTCGAGTCTCTTTTTCCATTCGGAGGGGGTCCACGAAGTTCCGAATTGTTTGAGTAATTTGCGTGGAGCGGCGACGGGCGGGATTCTAGTTGGTAAAGGCAAAATGGTTTCGGATTCCGTTGTTAGGGTGGCGGGAGGAGTATTTGAAAATGATGGCAAATGAGACTCCATGTCTACTAATTCATTATGAATTGAGACATTGTACAGGGAACTAGCCTGAAACTGAATTTGATCGGGGATTCCATCGATTTTGTGGGAAGCCAATCTCACTTCTTTACCGATTTCGGCAACGGTCAACCGAGTTGCTATGAGTTCCTCGCTGACGTCAATCATTTTTGAGGTCAAGTCATCGAGCGTAGAATCTGATGGATACGGGGTGCGATGTATTGTTTTGGAGGAGGATTGAAAAAGCAAAGCGAGATCAGTACGGAGAAGGTTGGTAGAGTCGTTTATGTGTGTGAGTTCGTTGGATTTAAGGAGGTTGGCAAAATTTGTTTTGAGGAAAGCTTTTATTCCATCGAAGTGATCCATCACTTCGGTCTCGTTGTCGTGGTTAGATTTGTTTTTCGATAGATTTTGGATCACTGCCAGTTGCTTTTCGATCATTCTTCCTGTGGACTTGTAAGCTTCCACATTACTGTCAATGCAGTTTATTGAGTCCTCAATCTTTTCTATTCTGTCCAAAATAGTTCTGCTAATATGACCATTCTCGGTTAGCATCGCATTAATAGACTCGTCGTTGAATTTAATTGCAAGCATAACGTGAGCCAAGGTGATCTCTTTGCATTCGTCGCAGTAAAAATTGAAGAGGCTGCAATACTCCTTGAGGTAGGTAATGGATCTCCGGGTAAGTCCGATGCATATGGCATGGAATGATTTCCCACAGAGACCATTGCATGCTACCCATTCGGCGTTGGGGTCAGCAATTGAGCACAAAACACTAGCACAGCACTTTTCCATTATTTGTTTATTGATAAACATTTGTTTCGATTTTTTTGTTTGTTTTGTTTTTGGGGTCAAAACTGGCACAGTTGAATTTGAGGAATCGGCAGACAAAATTAGGTCGACGAACAACGACGGATATCTCCCGAGTCGGCAGTTTACGGGGCTTTGAAATAAAGTGGAAAATAATAACTGAACTCGGTATACGGGAGAAAAAGAAAAACACGTCCGCAGAGGTTGACAATTCCTCTAAAAGAGGAAGATGACTGTGTAACAATTAACCAGAATGTTGCAACGTTTAAATATTTCAGAGTTACTCTTGAATACAATCTAAAGTGGAATTTTCATATTACAACACTGGTAACAAAACTGCGCCAGTTTGCATACGCTTTGTTTCACCGTAGCTCCTGTTACAAACCGGATGTCTTGTGCCAATGCTTCTTCGGACTTGTCGAATCCCATCTTAGATACGGTACTCTTGCCTTTAGCAACACATCTCAACTAGATTGTCTTAAGTCTTTACATCTCCGAATACAAAAAATTTCATACCGCATAAAACTAGGACCTCACTATGAAAGGCAACAGATTCCGAAGGATATATAATTACTCAACATATCGCAGCTGTATAAACTGGAAGTGATATCAAATCTTCATGATGACAACACATGCAAAAATCCGACACAGCAACGTGTAAATACCAGAAGACGAGCGATAAACAGATACGAAATCCGAACAGATGGCCGAAGAAGATACAATGTAGTTGTCCCTACAATGTTCAATATAATTCCTCCAAAATTAAGAAATCTCCGAAAAAAAACAATTGCTAAGAAAAATCAGAAATCTTATAGGAAGTTCGAAAATTAAAATCAAATTAAAAAATAAATATGAGCAAATAGGAAAGAAAAAACTCATCGAACTCACACATATACTTGTATTTATGTCAATATTGTATGCAAGCAGTGTTCTGCAGACCAGCTTCTCAAGCCTTGCAGATATATTGTATTATAAAATTACAATATTTAAAATTTGAATGAAATAAAGTTGAAAAAAGTTGTTGAAAAAATCTTAAGAAATCCGATATGGTTTGCCTCTGCCCATGACTCTGTTCCTCTTTTAATTTCGTCTTTAAGCGCTTCTAAAAAACCTATTTAATCCGAGTTCCCCTTCTGGCGATTTGAATTTTTGAGCATTTGTGAATGGTTGCAATCCCGATTTTGGGTGTTCGTTAGGCCTCTAAAATTTCGTTGCTGTTTCTGTAGATAACATTCAGCGATTACGGTATTACTTTGAATAAAATTCCTTGCAGTCTGTTTGCAGCGCAGCGTAGCGCAAAGGTTTTTTACAAATCACATCCAAGGCTCGAAGTCCGTTTCCACCGAAACCCGTTTCTTCCATAAACATATTGGTGGAATGTTTTGCACACGAAATGTATTGCTTGTGCCTACTTTTTAATCTGTTTTGCTAAGCAGACATAATAGCCTTCGTTGGATAAACCACATTTTGGAGATTAACTTCAAGATTCGCATCATAGTTATGCAATAGGGGTGTGATTGAAATGCTCCTTTCAATTTTTCGAAAGCCGTTCGACGCTGCCTTGTCCAATGCCATGTAAAATTATTTTTAATGAGCTTAAGTATCGGCATTCCCACGAAGGATTGCAACTCAACGATATTTGTCGGTTTTTTGTGTCTTCTAATGGCATCGGCCTTGTCCCGGCCTATGTGGATTCCTGGGAATTTTACTGAGGTGACAGAGAAACCGATTTCAATTCTTTTGTTGACGTCTCATGTATCAATACATCATCCATGGACAATTTCACATTTTTTTAGATTCTCGAGTAACCTGTAAATTATTTCTTGAAAAATTTCTGGGACAGAAGTGAGTCCACAAGAAAGACGAGTATACGAATACCAGCTCCATGACGCGGTGTAGCCACCGTGAGTTAGTTTTGCGTGCGCTTTGATATCTTTACCTGCCAAAATCTTGGAATGAATTGTCCACAGGCTTCGCATAGCTTGTCGTCGGTTTCTTTACTGCATGCGCCCGCAGAAGATTTTGGCCTGTGACTATTTCAATGGGCGTAGATAGCTCAGTTCTACCTTTCAAGTGAATCTTAATTGTCCCCTATATGATGAATTCCAGCTATAATCGTCTTGAAGATTGAAAGTTTTTTCCACCTTACAATAGCTTTGATTTGTATCGTTTGCTCCACTTGCATTCCTAGAGCGCAGATGGGAAATTTAAGAATATGAGCCGCCAGTTCCTTATCAGTAGAGGATCCTTTTCGACATAATTCGGCTGTATGTTTCTTGCCTGCTACCCTTTATGGCCAGGAACCCAGCAAAGATTAACGCAAAATAGCACAAAGGTCTTCCATCTTTGATTTAGTCTTAAATCCGGCATTAATGGCAGCCATTGATAGAATATGGTAATATTCTCTATGGATATTGCCTTTGTTTTTAAGAACAATTTCAATTCAATTGATCGGACAAGATCCCAGCTCCAGTTATTAGTCCCATCTAGTCCTGAACCACTTGGTTCAGTCGAACAGTCGAACGGTGTTACAAAGTCATGATGGGGTATTATATAGCAAGTGTTGGAGCATAAACTCCGTTTACTTTTAAGGATTGTAGCCTGGCTTTTCCGATTTGGTTTCCACACATTAAGCAGACTCAATCTTAATGTGCATTCTGGCTATCGAATCTTGTATGTAGAAATCTAGGGGCAAGTTGCCGTCATTCTTATGGTATGAGTTGTGTCAATACATGCAATCCTCTGTTTTATTTGTGGATCATACTAAGCCAGCTAAGCTAAGCTACTAAGCTATTCCCCCTAATTTACGACTGTAGGTGTAAAAAGTGAACGCTGCTTTCTTTCCTTACCCAATTAGGTGGCGCTACAGTCCGAGTGAACCTGGGCAATCGTCTTATGCATGAATATGAAAAGCTTTATTTTGTGAGTTGATTTGCAGCCCGCGGATGTTGACCGATTTCAAGGACTCTAAGGGCATAATTTAAGATTTTTCCTAATGGTATAGAGCCGGCGCTCATAAGAATCTCATCATCCCCATACACAGTGGCCTTTATTTTTCTGAGATTCAGCAGTATTTCATGCCTAGTGCCGAGGGGTCCTCTTAGGTAGTTACCTGAATACGATGTTGCCTAGTGTTGCATTGATGTTCTTTTAATTCAAATTACCAGGTTCGTTAATGCCGGACTAACTCCTACATTTTCTTTGTTTCTACATAGACGTGTTGACAACGTCATGCAAGCCCGTTGCCGTACCTTTACCTTTTGTGCAGGCTTTCTGGTCTGAGGCTAGATCTTTTGGGTGCAGTGTACTATGAATATGAAGTCTTTTGGTTAGGTATGGCTGGGCTAACCTGCCTTGTTGTAACATATCCTTATATTATATAATGCTGCAGCTGAAGAGTCTTTTTAGAAACGGTATCACATTCTGCTCGCTTTTTGAATTCGTGTCACTTCTGTCTGGTAGTTTTACTATAGACCTCCAGCTACTCAATATTCCTTAGATTTGAATTCCATTAGCCTGGGTGCTTTCAATGTTGGAGGAAAACGATCTCCATGATTGTTTTTTAACATTGCAGTTTCCGCGCTTGTATTTTCTCTGATGATCTTTATGGGGCATGTTTTGTTACAGATCTTGGTGAAGATTGTCCTTAGTTTTCCTGCGACAATGTCGATGAGGGCGATGTTAATGTCTTCCTTACTCATAATATAACGCTGGCCGCCTTACAATGATAAAGATTTATTTGGATAATTTTCAGCATAGCGGCCCGAAATCCCCTATGGCTCAAGAATGCTCATGTCCTTAGGTATGTAAGGGCCCATAATATTCAATCGTCTCTTAGATCTGGTGAGATCTAGGAGACCTTTCTTATCGACAATAAGGAATCTGACTTTTGGCCAGTGTGATTTATTAACGCTGACGAACTCTCTCAACATTTCTAAGATGGTTATGTTGTCGCCTTGAATGAACTTAAATCTTTTTAGGGTGCATAGTTGTCCCAGCTTGTTCCAGCTTAACGTTATTAAAACCATCTAGGATTTATAATGCTTCCGTTCTGGATTTTCAAAGTCAACTATGGGAGACCGGAAGTTTTCGTTGATCATGGCTGTGTTTCTTTTTTACATTTTGGTATCCCTGCCTGCTTTGGAGAGTGTTGTGTCATTAAACCGTCCTCTTTTCGAGCTGCCAGCATCCACCCTAGGTTTGGAGTATATCTTGCTGTGGTGGTCGCGGTAGCAGATTTATGTCCTTCCATCTCCTCAATGGTTGCCACTTTGGTAACTCCCGCGTTGTTTGAGAGCAGATTGATTCGAATCCAGTGCTTTCTTGTCCACCCTATTTCTATCTACTGGATCCCTAATACAGCAGTTAGGGCGGGCAACAACCGTACAGACACTATCTAACTTCGAGTTGGCCTTCTCCTTCTACTTATTATGCGAAAATCCTACCAACCGATTGACTCTCGATGTTGTTAATCAGAAAATAAACGATACCCCTATAAAGAACGTTACACAGCGCTTTGGTGTCCAAATGCATTTTTATTTTCTGTTACTTTATTACAAAATTCAATAAATTTCACAATTTTATTTTTTAATTATTATTTTCATTGTTCGGATTGCTAAAATGTAAGCCTGTCTATAAAGTCATTGGAAATAAATAAAACTCAAAATATTCTGTAAAATCCATTACCCCTGACAAAGTTACAAAACAAAAATATTCCCAAAGTTGCCTTGTACAAACACGTTTAAAAAAAAAATAAATTCCAAATTTACGTTTGTGAACTTATTTCCAATTAACTATGTGTCCAGGACACACTCGGTTGCCAAGGCTTGCAAAATACATAAATGCAAAACAAATGCCAATTTGTTAAATAGGTTCAATATGTCCGCCCCCGTAAAGCCTCAGGTTAAATTTGTTATTCTCACATGCGCTATTCCTTACTCCCTCTATCCGCAATCTACGAGAACTGTGCAATAATCATCGCTCACCCAAATCAAGCCACATACCAATTTTAATAGAAATTCCTGTCGAAAAAAAATTACTGAAAAATGTAATGAAATCCAAAATCCGATGGCATAGTAATAATTTTAAAATTATATTACCCCAAGACCAGAAGCCCTCTAAAGGCTAAAAGGTTATCATGAATGTGTACATATAAGTACGGATAGGACACAAGGAAGAGTACTTGGATTCGTAGTAGTGCCTACCTTTCGTCCGATCAGAATAGAAATTAATGAACCAAATAATTTTACAATTCCGTTACAATATTTCACAGAAATTTCATTATGAAACTGGTAAAATTATTATACCGTTATACTGCAGTACGTATAAGGGCAAATATAGATCCTTCTTCCTTGGTCGCAGGGAGCTACAATACACAACAGTATATGCCTTCGTTCTAGTAGTGGTATTGGTCCATGTTCTGGGACTGGTGCAGGTTCTGGTACCGGTTACGGTCTCGGCCGACAACGACTAGCCAAGCAAATAATTTTCGTAATTGAATTTCCATCGTATGCTTTTTCCTCTTTTGTAACGCAGCAACGGTGGAAATTTCGCTTTTTCCATTGTTGGTCTTGCTGTTGTTGTTGTTGTTCTAATGGCTGTCTACAGATACACAGTTTATACATTTTTGGAAACATTAAAACGTCGGGCAAGGATATTTTAGAAAATCGTTTTCCATTCCTTCTCTTCAGGGAGAATGAATTCCTTTCGATCCGCTTCGGTTTGAATTGATTTCGATTTAAAGCTGACCTTGCGATAGAGTTGGGGATTGGGGGAAGATTTGCGAAAGCTATTACCCTGCGGTTGACAGGTAGCAGCCAATCAATGATGGCAACCATATTGTGAAGTTTTATTTCCGTTTCCACTTGTGCCAACCTAGACTACGAATATGTACGAACAGGCAAGGAAAATAACTACGTCTTCAGAGTGAGGACATTATCCAAGATGATGATGTCCTTAACGATGTCGTAAGGGATTCCGTGCGGTATGAATACATTCCATATTTTGTGCGATGCCATATTTGGACAAAACGTAAAAATGGTGAAGAATGACTACTTATTCGACTTAAGAGTTTTGTCCTCTCAAAATGCTCTTAGTTTGGATATAAATATCATTGCGCAAAGGATATTTGTAAGGGAAGACCAAGACTCAGACTGAGACTAATTTGTTTGAAACTCTTATGATAGTACTCGTGTGCCTAACCTAGTGAGAAATTCCAAGATTTTGCGGGTCATTGGAGTGGAAATTAATTTTCAGAATTTTCTTGAGCTTTGCACACGTAGTATAGTGAATTAATTGCTAGAGCCAGACCAGGGGGATGGATGGCAATGGTAATGCGAAGCAATTTTTAGTGGTCTACCACTGGAAATATCTGTTCAATGGAAATGGGCAAATTAGTCAGTAGAGTCGAATGCACAATTTGAACTTGGAAAAATTATCATTTTGGGAATTGTTTTGCTTTTAAACGGGGGAGTATCTTAGAGATGGTAAATACAATAAGGGGTTACAATCTGAATGAGAAAACAAGCAGTTAATAGAATTATGTATATTTGATCAATTAGTTTTGGTTATTAATTGAAAAAAAACAACAAGGTATTTCTAACCACAATTATAGTAAACATTTTAATAGCGGGGAGAATGATGAAGAAATAAATCCAATCTAAACTTTATGAAATCTTGCGCTTTCTGCTTCAGTTTTTCTCATAAGTTGGTCGACATTGATTTAAATGTAAACTCTATACCTCAAGCAGAGTCATCACATAACACGCTCTTCTTTCGACCGAGGTGTGAAGAATATGCAGGTCTAAGCGATGATATTGATTTGTGTTCGACGTGTTCTAGTTACGTAAGTGACATCGAGCTAAATGAAGAGTTCCGCACAAATTTAAAGTCTAAATTCTTTTTGACATAAAGAGTCTCGGGGGTGCTATTACAGACCTACATGTAAGGCAGCGAACATTATATTTTGTTGTTGTACAAGTAATGAGGTGAACTTAACAGCGATGCCAAGACCAAATATGGTTTACTTTACTCTGCTTTATAAATAATTTTTATTTTTTACCCGCTAATTGAAAATACTTTAGTATATCTATTTAATCTGTAAAAATGACTGAGTCTTCTAGTTCCACTCAAGCTCTCTAAACTTAACAATACTAATGATAATAGAAAATCTATTTTCCTTTCGGTTTAACCACCATCTCCTGCCAAATATTTCTATCGACATTTCTATTTCAAATACCAATTAGATACTATTGGCATATAACCCTGATTATATTTACTATGTAATGCACCGACTAAGAATAGCGTATCGACTCTCTCGTGTATTGCAGGGATAGCATCCCAACACTACTACTATCACACAGATATCACCGCTATGCAGGAAGTGCGATGGGATGTGCCGGATATAAGAAGGATGATAAACTGTGATATATACTATAGTCAACTTATAGGGAACAGAAACAGCGCTTATTCGGATGCGGATTTGCAATATGTGGCAGATTTAAGGCCCCAGTACATAGAATCCGTCAATCCATTGCCGTTACCATCGCGACGGATTCTATGGGTCGGGGCATTTAGGCAAGAAGTTTTGAGCGAGCGTCTTAAGCCCATGCCCCTATAGAACACAAGGGCAACACCACCAAAGAATGTTTCTACGAGCTCCTAGACAAGCAATGTGCGATGTATGACGTTAACTTCGTCCCAGGTGATTTTAATGCCAGGACAGCAAATAAAGACATCTTTGGTAGGACAGTTGGTAAGCATAGCCTGCACGACACCAGGTCTGGCAACGGACTTAGGCTTATTGAATTTTTGGCGGGACGAAATATTACTACAGCAAGCACACGGTTTCTTCATCTCATTATACACAAGGGGGCATGACGGTTTCCGGATCATCTAACGCTAAATCAAATTGATCACTTAGCGATAGATGTAAGGCATGCCTCCAGTATACTGGATGTCAGAAAGTTCCGGGCAACTAACATTGACTCGAATTACCACCTTGTTGCAGCCAAAACAAAAGCTACAAAAGCTACAAAGAGACCACCAGAATCTTTGCTGGTTTGATTAAGTACCGAAGCTGATAGATTAAGTACCGAAGACCAGTGGCAACGCTGTCAACATGCCATCAGAGGCGCCCCAACTGTTGTTCTGGGTTTCACCTGACCACCAACAAGAAGTCCTTGGTTTGATGAAAAATGCCGGCAAGCATATTCTTTCACCTAAACATGAAGGGCGAGACCTGTGCGTTAACCCTACGAACAGATCGGCTTCTACAGAAGAAGAAAAAGGAGCAAGAGAAGCGCTATAGAAGACATTGAGAGGTTGTACTCCAGGAATATCGTACGGATGTTCTACCAGTAGGTAAAGAAAATATATCAAGGCAAGAAGACCCGTACAGAAGAAGACATCTGTAGAGATGAAGAAGGAAATTAGAGTCCTAATATGTGCTAAGAATATGGAAAAACTTTTCTCTCAGACTGTACAACGGCGAAGGGACCGCTCAGGAAGAATAGACCATTCAAATTAGACGATGACAGCTAAAACTTACAACCACGTGATCAGAACAAAGTAAGGATAACAATATTTAAGCTAAAATCCAACAGAACAGCTGAACCTGATGGTAGATGGATTACTGTCCGAGGTATTCAAAGCTGCTGCCTTTTTCACATAAAAGGAGGCCCGCTCAATTGCGCAAGAATTAGAGGTATAAATATTCTCAACATCGGATATGAGGTCTTATCTGCCATATTGTATGAACGTCTGAAACTCTTCTCCAACAACCCGATTGGCCCCTATCAGTGCGGATGCATACCAGAAAAGTCCATAATCGACCAAATCTTCACACTCCGGCAGATCCTGACAAAAATTCAAGAACTTCAAGGGGATTCCCACCATCTTTTCATCGATTTTAAGGTCGCATATGACAGCATTTATAGAGATGAACTATTTAGAGACATGTCTAGTTTTGGCATTAATGTGAATACTGGAGGGGCAATCTTTCGAAAGCCTACTACTAGTGCACGCCAATGATATCGGCATAATTGGGAGAATTCAGTGGCTGCTATAATTTCGAGGTAGTAAAGGACTATGTCTACTTTATGAGTAGCTCTGCTATGAATTCTATTATATGAACAGTACCTTAACGAGTAAAATGAAGAGTCACTCCTGCCAACCGCTGTTTTGTTGGCTAACAAGGTAATTGAGTAGTAAGGCCCTATCGCGGAAAACTAAGGAAACTTTATATAAGACCTTGATTATCCCAGTTCTACTTTATGGCACAGAAGCATGGACACTATCGAAATCGGATGAAGATATCCTCAGTCGTTTCGAGAAAAAAATCCTACGAAAAATATTCCAGTCCCTTTTTCGTTGACGCGCTTTGGAGGAGAAGCTTCCGCCGCAAGGTAGTCAAATCGAATCCAAAGGGACAACACAATAAAGGATAATCTCAACTTCGGTGGCGCAGACAAGTAAATGGGGACCTCAACCGACTTGGAGTTCGCAGCTGGAGGTAGTTAGCTAAGGACCTGACTAACTGGATACCTTGTTGGTTAAGGCCCGGGTTCACCCCGATCCGTAGCTCCACCAAAATAAGTAAGTAAGTGCGAAATGTCTCCCGTAGAATTAACCCTGATCACAGCGTACTCTCATGGTACTTTGCATTGGGATAATAGCCTATGTAGGTCAGAGTTTTGTCATTGGTCATAGCCTCCACAACGTGCTTTCGAATCACCTTAAATATTAAATTGTCAATACTACTCAGACGAGCCCTATTGCAAAGAGTATTGATGTTGTAGTATTTTTTTTGCACATACTCAGGTGTTCGTACAGAACGAATGTTCTAATACCTTGCCTCCCTAATGCCTGATTTGTATCTATTTAGTATAGTGCTGCATTGGATCAAGCAGGGTAGGTATTAGCGATAATTGGTCTGCTCAGAGCCACAAATAAATAATCTTCACCCTTGCGAAAAGCTGCGAAACTATCTTCTTGTCAGAGCTTAAGACTTCTTTGCCCCCCCCCAACAAGATAAGCATCTACATATATGTTTCGCAAACTATTCATAAATACTTATCGAGTCAGACCGCAATGTTCGTTGCTACACTTCCCACCGCCATTTGCAATCCGACAATGGCAGTGCTGTACAAGAAGCAAAAGTCACTTCTTAGGTTACAGCGACTTAAGCACCGGAAGCCTATCTGACATGCTAGCTAAATAAAAAAGAATTAGAATGCTATTGTAAGTTTGTATTGGAACAATAAAAGTCGGGCAGCTGCATGAGAGCCTCGAAACACTGAGAAGTAAGAAATCAGTGGGAACTCGTTGAATTCCTTTGAATTCCGTTGTATTCCGTTGAATACACTAGCTTGTTTGATAATGGTTGGAATAATTCCCATTATATAGTGAATTGGAAGATAGCGTATGTGCATCGGATTCCCAAAATGGATAACGAAACATCAAATTCGGCAAATCTTCGGTCAATAAGTCTCCTTCCGAATATCAACAAAATATTCGAAAGGTGACTAATAGGGTCCTCATTAAGTTAATGGAAAACAAAAATATAGTTCTAGATAATGAATTCAGCTTGAAGGCGGAACATGGTATCTCACGTGCTGCGTCTAAACTAGTATCTGCTATCCACTGGAACAAAGGCAATTAATAATGCACGGCTGCCTGCCTGATTGACGTGAAAAAGACCTCCAATTTCGTAAGGTTTTAGGGACTATTCCTCAAGGTGAACCACTGGTGTACATTCTTCTTCATATGTTCACCACTAAATAGTTCATCATAAAGGATGGCGCATAATGCCATAGCGTACTCAGAAAACTTGATCGCATTCAGATCAAGTTCAAAGATTGAAGTAAATAATACGAGTACACTCTTGCAATATAACTTCGATAACTTTAAACGATATTGCGATGACTGGAAATTGAACATCAACTTTCAGAAACTGGAAACCTTTCGTTTTAGAATACTTTTGTCTAGGGCCTCTACGGATACCTGAAAGATTGGGCGAAAATTTTCGATCGCGAAACAACATTGGCAACCGCCTGCTTGTCGAAATGTTGCCAAATACTTTGGTGATATGGCCAGACCAATAGCGTCAAAGGCGTTTTTATCTTTACAAAAAGAATGTGAATGTAAAAGTGAAATTAATTTGCTACATGGCCTTTATCATATGCCCTATCCTGGCTCTATGCTTGTTTTTGGATGTCTCGTTTAGTGAGAACGTGAGAAAAAGTTTAATGGAAAAGATTGGAGTATTTGCTAGGGTTTGACTAATGAGTTTTATTTACCAGTACAGAACACCAGAGTCGGAGTACACAAAATGCTATCCTATGGTCTTGTACAATAGGGGAAACTATTGGGGACGGAAAGTTTTTTATATTTAACTAACTCGAAGGCGCGTTGCTAAAGCCATGAACTCGAAAAACTGTCTGATTATTACCTTACTGGTACATACCACGAGAGTGTACATTTTAACGAGTTTATCCCTCAGAAGCGATCCACCAGCTGGATTAAAACGGGCTGATCCAAGATATGTAGACCAGACAAGCGGTGCCGCTTATGAGTATCTTCCATGTTGCTGGACTAGCTGCAAACCGGCGGCAAGCGTTCTTTTTTTGTCTAGCTCATAAGTAGTAATATATTACTATAATTATAATAAAAATAATAAAATATTGTAAAAATGAAATGACACCCAAGCCTGGAGTGTCAGACCTTTTCTAAAACCCCTTGGATGAAAGGGATCAGAGATATTTAAGGGTGTTTAATCTATTTTTAATAATTAAATAACGAAACAAAAGAGGAAGAAAGACGTAAACACGAATGAATTTACAAATTTAAAATTAACAATTTACTTTGTGTTATGTTACAACTTTGGTAGTCTAAATTCAAGTCAACAAAAGCGTAACTCAGCAGCAGCCACCAACTTTCATGCAATCCACGCACATTTTAACAAATTTTAAGAGAGCGAGTCAGTGAGTCACAACGTATTCTTATTATGCATTTTAAGTTACAATGCAAGTTATACAATTCAACGGTTTTAAATCAAAATAGAGTTAATTTAAATAATTGACGTATAAGTAATACAATTAAATTGAAGACATATTCAGAAAAAAAAAATCTACTTCAGGATATGTAGGGGTTCATTGATTTAATGATCATTCATTCGGTAGATGTTCTCCCTGTTGATTGCCGGTCGTGTAACAAGTTATTATAATTTTACTAAGTGATATTTCTCTTGCGCGAGTGTCAACCAACCGTGATCTTATTCTTTTTAGTAGATACATTTTTGAAAATAAAGTTGAGATTGTAGAAGTTCCTGAACGATAATCTTGCATCTGTTCCTGAAGGAACGTAGTTGGTTGGAAAAATGACTTTATTTCCACCACCCTATTCCATTTTATGAGACAGTCGTGCTTGCAGGTTTAGTTCAGTTTCCAGTTCAGCAAAAATAAAGTCCTCTCTGCCGCAGGATACTCATACGACAGTAGTACCCAGAATCATATAGCTCCAACTAGTCTAAGTTAAATTTTTATTCATTATTCTTAAGTCGTGGTAATCCAGAAATGATGTTTTAGCAAAAAAAAAAGGGGAAAACTTAAAAAAATTCAATAATTATTTTAATTTGGAAAGCTTCAATGGTTACCTTCCTGGTATTTAACAGTTATGTACTTTATCCTCGAATTTCATGCTATATTCAATTTCAGACACCAAAGAGCGGGTATTAAGTCGAACCAAGCATTTGCTTATCCCATGATTTCATGCAGTCTGTTCACCTTCATGTCGGTCTGTTGGTTCCGTATTTGTTCCTTGAAAAAGTGTTTGGTTTCCCGTTTTTTCTATTACTTTTGAAAGAACCAGGATTCGGTATTTTTATTTTTGTTCTTTACCAGTTATTTCTTTTTACATGGTTACCAAAAATGACAGTGACAGGACTCACTCAACCATAATGGACTTAAGGGATAACTCTATGTCTATGCAGTGGACGTGTGCGCTGCAAAACAGGAGGAAAACGAGTTCAATCAAATAAAAAGGATGTTTTCAAGATTAAAAATTCATATGTGGTTCGCTCTTAATCTTGCTGTTCTTTGCGAAACTCAGAGCTACTGCTGCTGTTGCTTTTGGTGGGTTATTGGTCAGGTCCTTGTGTCCACATCCACATATATGTATATTTGCCAAGCTATGCATTACTAAACCCCCACCCACTTCATTTCCCAAACCCACCACACAGGATATGTAACTGAGTATTCGTGTATGAACATGAGTGTATTATAATCGTGGAACATAACATACGGACTAAGTACGGTGCTTTCCTGATATGCTTATGTAGGATTCTTTGATGAACTGAATACGGTTGTACCTATTTTAAATGAAATTTAAATCTTTTCTGTGATATCGGTTAAGGTTGGAATTTTTTTGAGAGTTTTTAAACGGTCATTGGAAGGGGGGGACTACTGATGGTTCATGTATAGAAAGATGCTGTATCTACAGAAGACTGAAGTGGATATTTTTGAGTTTTGTAAATTCAAAACATGGGGCATTTAGGGAAGTTAATTAGCAATGAAAGCAGTATATTAGAATCCTTTCGTAGAGTCGTAGAGTTACTGAATACCGGTCTGGGTAATGTGAATTAAGCTGTCCAAGGATGGCTGTTTAACTGGAAACTACTGATGATATATGTTTTAATGAGCTCATAAATATTCAGTCTCTGTAATTGTAGTTGGAAAAATATATAACAATTTCCTAATGTCAATGAAAGTAAATGCATATGTATAAGAGACAATACTTTGTCGGATTACTAAGAAAGCCGAACACACTCAATTTATATTCATCTGTATGAGTTCGCTATGAAATAGAACTTTCTACTGACATTAAAATATGCACATCTGAAACAGGACTGCAGAGGTAAGACTACTCGGTTTCGGAAAGAAAACTACAAAACGGAAGAGCTTTGCAGGTTGTTGGTAGTGAAAACGATGGTAAAAAGGAGTTTTTCCCAATTAACTGCTTCTTAGTGGTTATCATTTGCTCGATTTTCATCAAGAATACGTAGAATGCTCTTAATAATTCACTTGGTCGGCTTAGCCGATCCTTCAGATCTCAGACAGTTGGAGTAACTTCCATTGACAGTAAAATCAAGACACATATGTTTCGTGATCCTTTACATAGGCAAAGACTATGCCTTCCTTTTACTTTGTCAAGAGGAAGATTACTTTGCGAGATAAAAGCCATCAGTGTGATAGTTCTTTACCATGTGATGAGGATTTGCCCATCTCTTGCTATTGTATCCGTCCGACGTCAAACTTCCTCACAGTACTAACTTGCCTTTGCGATGTTCGGAATATCAGCAACCGTAACTTGGCTACAACAAAGTATTGGTCCGAATCGATGTTGGTCCCTCGAAACGTTAGGAGATCCATAATTTTTATTTTTTTTTTGTAATTTACGCGCGCCTAAGGGGTTAGATACTCTTTTACTGTTGCCACGGCGCGGGCAGAAAGGTATAAGGAGGAGAAAGGAAAAATTGTTTTTGTAGTGGTTTGAAACTCAGGTGTATTTGGTTTCGATATTCGCTCTCCAGGGGTGGGAGTCCGAATAGGACGGAGAGTTTTTTCTTCACTCAGAGTGATTCGAAGTTATTATTCGCACTAGTTTTTTGTGGTTGAAACTCTACAGCAGCCAAATCTACGTGTCAGTGTTATGCCTTCACACGCAGAATTTTTCTGTCTGAGTTCCAATTACACAAATGAAAAACTGACTTGTCATGGAATAGTGTCTTGCGTCGATTGTCATGTGATCAATCTGGTTAACGGTTGATTGATCAGAGGTCCTCTAAGTCCCCTAGTGAATATCGACATGTGGGAATAGCGATTTATCTATGACAATGTTTCGCCCCGCGGCAAAGTCGATTATCTGTGTCATGCAGGCTATACTTTTTGTAATAAAATCGCCGAGAACAATTTTATTGTCATAGCTAGGGCACTGTTTCCAGGTCTTGTCCACGAGCTCGTAGAAGCTATCCTTGTTGTCGTCGCCTTTATTCTATGTGGGACGTTCGCGCATATAAGGCTTGTGTTGGCAAATTTTGCCTTAATACGGATAGTTACGATGAGCTCATTCACATGCCGAAATTCATGACACTAGATCTGCCTCTAACAACAAATCGGCATCCAAATGGGCGCTCTTCTGCTGCACATGACCTATTAAGGAACTTAAGATTTCACGTGCGGATCCGAAATTCGTAGTCCTTGTTTTGTTTGCAGGGGTTGTCAACAGTAGATCTGTCGGTATCCGGGCTTGTTGTTGCTTCGTAATTACATATGTTTGCCATTGCGGTGAAGTTTCCCCAGTGGCAAAACCCCCAACTTGGAGGGCCAGTTCTATTATAATACACCTGTGACGCGGGGTCAGTTAGACCGAAGGCAGTATTCCGTTAGTGGATGTGAATACCTGTCAATGGTCCATTAAGGGCTTATCCGCCACCATCTCTTTTCCAAGACTCTGAATTAGCCTCGAAAATCCTTACCGGTCTGAGCTCTACTATGTCGTAGTAGCCCGGATGAGGTCTCATTATTTTACTTCACCGTTGATTCCATCTTGGGAGTTCATCCGCTGTCCCATTCATGGTGCTGCTATTTTTGTCTTATAAGTTGATCAAGTCGCGTCCAGATGGGCATCGATAAATACCCAATGGTTACCACTTGGAGTTAAAATAAGCACAATTGATGTGTACGAATTATTGACAGCTCTCAGTACCTACCCTATTTCCACAGCACCCAACCATCTAGGTAAGGCTTAGGGAGAATTTTGTAGACATTGGGGCTGCCTCTGTTCTCGGTTGGGGCTTCAATCGACAGTTGAGTTTCGTACCAGCCTAACTGTGGATAACATGGGTCTCCAGATTACCTGCAAACAAAACAACCAAACGAATATTTCCCGACGTACCTGAGAAATCTTCGACCTTCCTGCTGCCTCTGCTTACTGGAGTCGTGACGAAGCACTGAGCTTTTGCTGTGCACCCTAGTGTGCTAGGCACATCACACTGCGATGCTTGCTTGGAGATTGAATAAGACATCACCATGCGCGATCTGTGTAAGTATCCGGTCTCCTGGCAACTCTATAGAAACTCCTGTTCCTTCACAAGCAAAGTTGCAAAACACCCCCGGTTGTGACCGCAACGATTCCATTGAGTTCATAACATCAAATTGTCCTCATTTCCGTAGGTTTTATTTTCCTCGTCTTTAAAGAAGATGTCCAAGTTGACAGAGAGGCATTTCTCTAAACTCGTAAAGATATCAAATATCCAAGTTCTCGAAATTCCAAATACGAACTCAAACCAATGCTCATAAATCAAATTGAAAAAAGAAAAAAAGAAAAACTAACGCCTTCTTACTTTGGCAGTTAAACTCGGGCCAGACACAATTTTATCACTTGAACAGTCAAAAACCTGTGGCAAAATTCTTCCACGAAATCATATTTTCTGCGGTTTCTGGTTCCTTTATTCATTCCCTTTTGGGTTTTTCAATACGAAACGTTTCATGGCTTTAAAATGAAAAGAAAAATATAACTTACCTCAACCGCACTTGAAATGCTTTGCGTTTTGATACACTTCTTCATCATCACATCCACCTCAACGTATTTGCTTCGTTTTTCCAAATTTTTTTTCAATCTTCTCTTCGTCGCACATTTGGTACGTTTCCTTTGTTGGTCTTATGTATTCGAAATCATTTGGTGGATGAAGGGAGAGAATTTTAGTAACAAAGTTATAAACAGAAGTTAGGTGGTTGGGAAAGCATGAAACGAATTTTGAGTTTCTTTTTTATTTTCTGTTTTCATGCGAAAGCACTCTTGCATCAGCCTTCGATATACCTACCAACCACCTGCCCTCAAGTGGGAAGGAAACCGTCAAGAGATCACAGTGGTATGCATTTGGGTTTCTATTAAACGGATAGGGTTGTGTATGAATACGTGTAGATATGAACTAAGATGAGTAGATACAGTCAAAAACACATCACATCAAGTGGTCTGACCATGCTTGTTGGAAGTTCTGTTGATTCTCTGTGATCCTTAGTCGAATCTGACAATGAATGGAAATTGCCTTAGCCCATGGCAAACTCTAACTGCTGACCATAGTTCGGTTTGCCATGAATGGAAAAACCACATTTCTTGTTTGATTCCAATGAATAGGTACACTCCTATTGTATCATGGATAGCTAAGGATCATCAGTGTTTAATTTTCTTCCTTACTCTTACTTGGTTTTCTTATTCTCCTTGGGTTTGTTTCTACTATCCTCGTTCGCATTTGTTTCCTTTTTTTCATGAAGTTCGTCCACCGTCACTTCATAGTCGACTAGTCGACGAGTAATCGAAAAATACAACACAAAAAAGAGAAACAAATAGAAACCCCATCTGCAATGGCCTTCTAAGGTTAGCATAAAGTTAGCTTTGCTTTCGAGTGGAACTACAAAGTACGAGTATCTCGCATCGGTGGATGGAGTATCTGTTGCATTGCATCGCATTTCAGGCTGATTACGAGTACGTTGGTGGAAAAAAATGCTGTTTATCAAGCAGCTTTAGCTGTGTTGCCTTTGGTTTTGGTCTCGCTGTTGCCTTCGTCGTGTTCTACAAAGTGGTGACCAGTAGTTGTACTCCAACTAACCGTCGTCTACCTGGTTTTCGAGAACGCTACTGGAACGAGTATTTATTTTCTTTTCTTATTTTTTCAACCGAACCTTTCTGCAGCTTCACCCGAGGTTGGTGGTGGTATCTACATTGTGTTGTTCATTAAAAAGCTTAAGAGCAAACGTGCTGAGCATTTCGATTCTGGATCTATACATTGTACGGGAGCCCGGCAGGAAGTACAAATGGAAAGACCGATAGTTTTCTGGTTGAGAAAGGACTTCGACTTCGACTTTGACTCAACTCAAATCGACTGAATTCAACTTCTTGGTTCCAGTGCTTGGGCTTTAAACTGTTTTTGGAATATTCACTTGAGTGTCGTTTTTCATTTCCTTTATCAGGATCTTGATATCGTATCTGTTTTCGTCAGAATGACTGGCTAGTGAAATAGCTTTGACTAGGAAATGTGATTGCAATAGTACGAGTATCTTCGGGGGTTGAAAAGGATAGTTTTGTTCGTGGTTTCTCCCCACTTTCGATTGGGATTGTGCTGTTGTGTTTGGGTAAGAATGTTACAAAAATGGTTTACATTACAAGTCGAGAAGTAAAGTGAGCTTCTGAAGCAATGTAGAGAATATTGGCACGTCTTTACGAAAAAAAAACGGTTTAAAGAGATCGATGTTAGAGGAAGGAAAGTCCTTTTGCAGGAGAACGTGCATATCGTATTAAAATTTCTTACTTACACTATTCTTACAAGTGAACGACGTGCAGTTTGTAGATTTTTTTCTATCGAGTGGTTGGATGCAGATCGTTACTTGAAGGAATGTATCTAAAAATGTTTTCGTATTCGAATAATAGGGTTACAGTTGGTGAAATCGATATTTTGTTAGACTGATGATTTAGTTCATGTTCTGGGTGCAAACGTGCGGAATTGAAAGTATGTAAATACGAAAACTAGGTTACTGTTAGCTGGTTTTACTCTTTCGTCCATTCATGCGTTTGATAGCAGGAGACAGATACAGTTCGAGTGAAAAATTGTTTTTAATTGAAGGATGGCTATGAAATCTGATATATGAAATGAATTTGTTGATGTTTTTGTCGTAAGAAATAGGATATGATACCTCTTCTTCTAGTGGTTATTGGTGTGTCTATGTGTGGTTGCATTTCTTCATATTTCTCGAAAGACCTCATTACTGGTTTTCATTCCCTGTCTATCCAGTTTGTACTTGGATATAGAGAATTATTTTGTAGGGCCAATATAAGCTGAAATATTCATTTCATAATATTTTGAATACGACATCTGGCGTACAGCTTTCACGGCTGCATTGTACAGGCGTATCCTAGCGGGCTACTCTTTCAAGCATTTGAGGCTCGATCTCACCATTAATGCCCTAGATAATAGTTTCCTTTTAGGCCTGAATAATAAACGGATTATCGGCGTACAACAAAGAATTCATAAGAAGAAGAAGCAATCGGGTCTCACGATCTTAGCGGTCAATTGAATTGTCCATTAAGCCATATAATGTTGAATCGATAACAGTGTCTTGTGTCTTTTCTGGACTTACCTTCTCCAGAAGCCAGAAATGTTGCTTGTTTACAGACCCAAACACCAAGAGTTGTCCTTACAACTGCAATCGCTGTTTCTTCGGAAAATGTAGGCAAATAAGTAATAAAGACTTGTGAAGGAACACTAACTAGACTCTATTTAAGGCACTCAACATCCCGGTCCTGTGTTATGCTAGAGAAGTATGGACGCTAGCGAAGGTGGATGGAGATATTCCTGTCCATTTTTAACAATTTTTGGTCCCGTTCCAACCCGGAACGACAAGCCAGCAGATGAAGACCTCGTCTTAGGTTGGGCACACAAGTGGAAGGGGACTGAAGAGGTCTATTAATTAAGGCCTAGGGCTACCGCGGAATGTAGCTCCATCTAAGTAAATAGGTAAACCCTAGCCCTTAAACAGGATTTTTCGATGAAAATAACTGTCGACTTCAAGGCGCTTAAGAGCCCAATCCGCGAACTTCCTTAAGCCCTAGTGGTCTCGGTTTCTGCATGAGGTGGATCTTATTATCAAAATTGTGGGACAAAGGCCTAACTATTGCGATTAATGTTGAATTGAAAATTCTGGATCTCCATCCACACTTTCATACACAATGGCTACTGTACGGCATAAGGTTAACGCACGCGTTGTTCGCTCTGTGTCATTTAGAGTGTATGTGGTATGAAATGTATCCACAACACGACGAGCTCGGCTAGTCAATTATGAGGACCAAAAATTTACGTATTACAACTCCGGTGAATTGGCATTCTGCTCTGAAGAATGCGTACCAGCGTACCAATCTGTCTCACGGCCGGGTATCGGAATTGCATCCTAATAACATCAGACTTAAAGAATACTATGACAAACTATGCTTAGAATTGAAATATTAAATTCCTTTTGCAGATATACATACCTATTTCAAAACTAAGCTAAGTGAAAATGCTGGAAATACAAGAAAAGAGTAGGAAGTTCTTAACGATATTTTAAATAAAATAGAAAGAAACCCAATATTATCTTTATTTAAAAACTTTTTTTCAAATATAAGGTTCACTAAGGAGTACGATTCAAGAAAAGTTAGTTTTCAGTTATACAGTCATTTGGATGGAACCAAGGATGCCACAAAGAAAAGAAAGCCTTTTTTTTGAGCCTTTTACCTTTTTGGAACTCCAAAAAATCATATTTTCGCTCAAAAACTCGAATTACTCATGCTTTGATATGGTTTTCAATATACTGCTGAAGAATATTTGCTTCAACATGTCAGATGTTCTATGCTTTATCTTTAATTATAGCATTCATTCTGGAGTATTTCATGAAGCCCTAAAAACTGCAATAGTAATACCACTGCACAAAACGAATGATACAACGGTTCTGAACAATTTCACTTTTATCCAGCTTTTCTATAATATTCTGAAATCACTGCCACCTTATTTATTGACATAACAAAACCGTTCGGCATAGTGGAACATAACTGTTGCTTGTAAAAATGTTGAATGCTGGTTTCAGGGGATTTGTCTCATATCTAAGCAGAGGGTCAAAATCAAAAACTACATGCGTTTTGATAAATATTGTATATTACTTTTGGTGTTCCACAAGACTCGGTATTGGGCCCAATTTTATTCCTTATTTATATAAAGCCGCTATTCCTTCAACCATTCAAAGGCAAAACAACTGCGTTTGCTGACGATACAGCTCTTTCCTACTCAAATAAAAGTTAAATTAAATCATAACTTAGAACTACTACGTAGGTGGTTTGCCATACATAAACTTTTAACAAGTAACAAAACCAATTTCATGTTATTTAACTTAATTGGTTGTGTTTGAGAAGATATGCCAGATTTCGTTCTGAGAATCCACATACTGTTTCATTATTGACCGAATTGACAATTTTAACTACTTAGGAATAACACTGGTTAAAAAAATTTGTTAGTAAAGGGTCCGCCATCTAACGTTTTTTTTTTCAACTAGTACTTATTTCGTGAATGGTAACCCCTAAATCATGTCTGATTTGATAGATAATTAGTTTTATCCTTCCGCTCAACGAATATGGTTGTGTATACGCTTGAACAACGCTGGGAAATATTGTTACATTACTTTGAAAATCATGGTAATGTTGGAGAATGTGTGCGAAAATTGCGTACGGATTTTGGAAGAAGAGAAGCACCGTCAGCTCCGTAAGTTCGTTATCTTGTGAAAAAAGTGAAAGAAACTGGCATCCTCATCGATAAACCAAAGCGTGAAAAGCCAAAAACAGTGCGTACACCCGAGAATATTCCTGCTGTGGCAGAAAGTGTGCGTGAAGCGCCATCAACATCAATTCACCGTCGTTCTCAACAATTGAACATTTCGGAGACATCATTGAGACGAATTTTGCATAAAAACCTTGGTATGACGCCATACAAAGTCCAATTGGTTCAGGAGTTGAATCCAACTGACCATTCAATGCGTTTTCGCTTCGCTAAGTGGGCCTGCGATCGACTTAGAGAAGATGCCGATTTTGCCAAAAAAATCATCTTTTCAGATGAAGCTCATTTTGATCTTGGCGGGTATGTAAACAAGCAAAATCGCCGCATTTGGGGCACAGAAAACCAGCACGCATACATTGTAAAGCCGATACACCCAAAACGAGTCACTGTTTGGTGCGGATTTTGGTCCAGAGGCATATTTGGGCCATTTTTCTTCGAAAATGAGCAGGTAGTGGCCGTTACAGTCAATGGCGATCGTTATCGGGCCATGTTGAACGAATTTTTGTTCACAAAAATTGAAGAGGAGGATATTGGCAACATTTGGTTTCAACAGGACGTTACGTGCCACACAGCCGAAGCTACACTCGATGTTTTGCGCCCTGTTTTTGAAGATCGCATTATCAGCCGCAGAGCTGATGTCGTTTGGCCACCTCGGAGCTGCGATTTGACACCGTTGGACTATTATTTGTGGGGTGCCGTAAAAGATAAGTGTTAAGCCGACAAGCCAGAGACAATTGACGTTTTAAAGGACAATATTCGTGAAGCCATTGGTGAAATACAGCTGCACACAATCGATAATGTGCTTAAAAATTGGACCGATCGTGTAGGCTACTGCATGGCCAGCCGAGGCAGCCATTTGAATGAAATTATGTTCTACTATTAACCGGAAGGATACAACTAATTACCTGTCAAATCAGACGTGAGCTAAGTGTTACCATTCATGAAATAAGCACTAGGTGGAAAAAAAAACGTTAGATGGCGGACCCTTTATGACCATACAGCATACTAAAAACAATACGTAAAGTTCTGAGACAACTATATCAACATAGTCTCTATTCCAATCAAATGATTTTAAAATTAGTGTATAACAATTTGTTCAAATCTAGAATACAGTATGGTATATCATGCTGGGGTGGAACATAATATAATAGAATTGGGTTAATTCTAAGGGTTAATTGCAGAGCTTCTAGCTTTGAGTTATTCAAAAAATTAAAAATTCTTCCCTTAAAGGGACCCGGTGTAGACCACCCGTAAATTTAAGGTATTTTTGGGGTTTTTTTCTAAGGTGAAATTAATGAACAACAATAATTAAAATTTATAGGTTTATTATAGTACTTAATACACATACAAAAAAATATTTATAATTAAAAAAATCGAATTATTGAAAAAATCGCCTTGAAGATGACTTGGGTGGCGGTTGCGGTTTTGGTTCTTTCATTTATCAGAAAAAAAAAATATATATATTAATCTATACAAGTGTAGCTATCGTCGGAACCAGAAAACCGACTTTTCTTTATTAGTTTTTTTACGAAAACAATAACAAGTTTTAAAATAAAAATTTGTTGGTGGTTCCGACCATTACCACTGGTATACTGAACAACATATTCAAACCTGAGATTATTCGGATGAATAGTTTTTTTGTTTCTTCCCACGGTCCAGAAAAAATTGTTTTGAGATAAATGAGTTAAAAGTTTTAAGTGTGCATATTTTCGAAAAAAAAATTGTCATAACCATGTACTTACAATTAATTTGCGATGCCAGCACCATACGTTATCCCTTCAGTTCACTTACTTTACTCAGCTTCTTCTGACTTTGCTTTGTTTCGAGCTGTTCTGGCCTCGGGTGAGTTGTTCTTCTTGTGTACCGATAGTAATGCCCATTACTTCCATTATTTTCAAGATACTCGTAGCTGTAAAACATTCATTGAATGTACAAGCAGGACAATATGTGGCTAAAACTGATGCTTTGGAGCAAGTTGCTATGCACAAGAATTGAAACTTTCGTTATTATTTTGAGTACTACTGCGAAGACATCTTTCTAATAAATTGTCTGCAGTCAATTCCTCATATATCGGGATGTTATTCTTCTCCATTCATTGCTATTTCTTCTCTCACAGGTTTTCTTAAAAATGATATTGGCGAACGACCTCTGCTGCAATTTTTACATTATTTATGATGCTGTTCTTAGTACTATTACAACCCTGACCGGGGTCCATCATTTCGCAAAAGTTGTTTATGCCTTGAAAACCAACTCCAAGCATTCTCATCGCCAAAATAATCCGGTGATTAATTTCAAAGGCTTTTCCACAAACGGAGAAGATTGAATTAAAGTTTCTCTATACTAAGATTGCACTGAAAGTTTAAATCCTAACCCAGATTGTCCATTTTTACTAAATTTCACTGCACCATTAAAATCTTTACATTTTAATAATTGTTGTAATGTAAAAAACACTGTTGTAAACTGAAGAATACAATAATTAAAACTGGGCTCTGTTTTTGCCGACGTACGAGTACTTGTGTATTCCATTGTATATTCCACGTTATGCTGATTACCTTAGAACGACCCTTTCTTAGTTCAGAGTTACTACTTTCAACTTGGTGGCATACGAGTGCTATCAGAATTTTTAAGTTTTTTCATCTTGAATGAACTACACCTTTTGGAAACATTCATCAATCTGCTAGTTTCACCGGGTGTTTCGATATTATGTAGAAGTCATTGTACTTGTATTTGCTATTCTTCAAATTCCAATTTGGCTTCTTACATTCTTTTTGTTTCGATCTAAAGATATTACAAACTCGGTCCCAGGATTTAATTGGGTACACAATTTACGTTTGGATCAGCTTCCTTTTCAGTCTACCTCGTTTTGAGATTACGGATTGTTTTGACAAATTTACATATTTTCTCCTTAAAACTTCTACAACATATAGTGGGACAACTCCTAATGATTAGTCTTATACATTTCTCCACATTAACTATGTTACCTAGGACGAGTGAACCGGTGAACCGTTTTCCTGATTTGGCGAGTACATTGTATTGCAAGGTGTAATTCGGTATGAACTGTCTTTGCGCTTTTCTTTGCGTACCTCATGATTGTACTAAAGCGTAAGGTTCTGTAAAAAAAACGGATAACACGTCAAGCTAATTATCACAGACGTCGAAACTTTAAATGGTTAAAGAGATAACCCTACAGGATTATACTCCAGAAGGTACTCGCAATAGCAAAAATCCACGTGTAGTCCCCTGGGCCGATGCCATAATACGAGTTGCTTGGGGCCCAACCAATATAACGTTAAAAAAAACGGACCGATTTAACCGCTGAACCAGAATTTAATAGATCAGGAAATAGACCTACAGAGTATGAGAGAGAGTCCACCCTGAAAGGACACCCGCCTAAAGAGCAACTGTGGAAGATTAGACCAATTTGGAATAAGCTTTCACAAAATACGAAATTTCTGCTTTTACTAGACTCAAAAGAACGGTCTGTTTCAGTTGGATTGAGATTTTTCAAGCACGCCTGGATTTGCTGTAGATGCTCTGATATAGATTCCCTTTTTACTCACATCACGGGCGGTACTCTGTAAACCATCTTAAGTCTAGAAAGAAATGGTCTCTGGTAAAACAGACAGCGCCGACAACTGCTGCAATACGAAATCGACTTTCCTTGCGCCGAAAATTAGTTTTGGCCAATATTTAAGCTAGCAAAGTAATGTAGTCCGGTCTCAACAAATGGCTTCTAAAGCAATATAGGACGCAGAGTGGGTGTCTCTCTGGAGGAAAACAACTTAGATTTCAATCCACATTAGCACAACTTCCATCTCAGTTCCAGGTCATTCAATCCTGATGACGATGAAATATATTGTGACCGATGCAAAAGCAAAATATCTGCATCTGCATCTCAAACGTCTTGTATTGCTTGATGGCTGCTGCCTAACCCTGAAATATGAAATATGTGTTGTTATAAGTCCGAACAAAGCGAGGAAAGCAATCGTTTTCGAACCATTTTTATCCAAGTACTTTTATTGAATTTTTCCCATTCGATTGCCTAGGAATTGATGTTTTTTTATAATCTCGAGAATTTCCTTAATACACAAGAACTATTCAACGTAATCAGTGGCATGTGCTCTGAAAACTTTTTTGCGTCAACGGCGAAGTCAGATATGAAGTTGGACAAATTTCCATCCGCTAATCAAGAATTCATGACTGAACGAGAATAAGAACGCACAAACGTAAATTCGCCTTTGGTATCCCTTAAGCTTTTGCCGTTCAGGATATGAAGGTTTGTAAGAATCGCATAAATTTAAAAACATGTCACACTTATTGTCTCTTCGATTTTTGTGGCACGTGAGCTGCTCAGCGTAGTTGGTATTATCAAGCAATCTATCATTAAAGTCTCCCATAAGAAAGATATTGTTTTCATCAAACTCTGCGGAAAGATCTCTCAATACACAAAAATCGTCAATTCAGTGATTGCAGTTTATGTATACCGCAACAATAAACTCTTGTATGGCTTCCATCTGGCATGCTATATCAACAGAAATTAAGTATGTTTACAATAATATTTTTAAATCCAACTATCAACGCTGCGTTTGCTCATCCAAAGTGGAAAGTTCTGGAGACCCCAGTCCAAGTAAGTTCATAACATTAAAAAAATTGTTGTATTTTTCGTAATAAAATGTTTCATTGAGCGCAAAAATATAAAATTTTCTTAATTAATTAAAGAAATGCATGCGGGGATGCTTAAAATATGATGGCATATTCCAACTTAACCCAATTTTACCCTCAGACAGAGCTCTACAGATTATATCAGTGATTATCAGAAAAAAATAGGCTGGGCGAGAAAACGCAGTGTATCGCATTCTACTGTGAACTTCAAATTTCCCTTACCGTTGTGGTGGACATGATATTTACCGTCACCATAGGCTGCATTTATTATATCGACATGTTTCTATGGTACCTGAGTAATTGTCCAGATTTTGTACTCCTATTGACTATACCACCTTGATCAAAAGGTTCCCAGAATTTATTCAGAAAATTAGAAATACAAGTTTATTCATCTAAATCTATATTGTCCCCTTCAAAGTAATCCCCACCGACTGCAACAGACTTATCCCAGCGCTTGATCCAATCCTCGAAACATTTTTTATATTCGGTTTTCGGTATGTCCATCAGTGCTTCCTGCGATTTTTCCATTACTTCCTCTCGGCTGCTGAAACGCGTTCCCCGTAGTGGTTATTTAACTCGATTAAACAGAAAGAAGTCACAGGGAGCCAAATCAGGTGAATTGGTGGCTGTTGGATGATATTTGTTATATTTTTCGTCAAAAAATTACGAATAATGATGGCACTGTGCGACGGTGCGTTATCATGATGCAAAATCCACGAGTTTTCTGCCCACAATTCTGGTATCTTTCGGCGAATTGCTTCACGCAAGCGTCTCATAACGCCCACATAATATAGTACTCTTTGTTTACTGTCTGACATTCTGGCAAAAATTCCTGATGCACTACACCGTTGTAATCCATGAAAACCGTGAGCATTGCCTTCTTTTTTGACTGAAAATGACGTGGTTTTTTTGGTCTCGGCTCATTTGGTGAACGCCATTCACTTGCCTGATGTCTGGATTGCGTGTCGTACTCATAAACCCACGTCTCGTCTCCAGTAATGATCCTTTTGATGAATTTGGGATCGGATTCAGCCTCGCAAATCGTCTCTTTTGCGGTCTCTTTTTTGCATGAAATTGAGGTCTTTTGGCACCAACTTTGCTGCTACACGACGGAAACCCAAATCATTAACCAAAATGTCTTGGACGAATCCATAGGCAATGTTCTAGTCCTCCGCTATCTCTCTGATGGTTAATTAGCGGTTATTGACCAACATTTCTTTAACTCCATCAATGTTTTCGTCAGTTTTCGATTTCGATGGTCTGCCACTGCGTTCATGATCTTCGATTGACTCACGACCACTTTTGAACCGCTCGTGCCACTGGTAAACGACCGTTTTCTTTAGAGAATCATTGCCGAAACACTTTTCCAACATTTTCAACGTTCGCGCACCATTAAATCCGTTTTTTACGCAAAATTTACTACAAGTTCGTTGTTGCAAATTTAAATCCATTTCTAAAATTGTAAATTGTAAAACACACACAGAGATAGATGTACTCTTGGCCACGTAACTTTTGCAAATGTCAAGCTATGATGCTAAGATTTAGAGGGAATGTCAACAACAGATTTACCAACTTAACAAAAAAACAGAACTCAAATCGGAACAATGGGAGCGCTACACGGTGGTTATTCCGGGCCCATCAGAATTAAAGAAGTCGTGCAAGATGCTCCTTTAAGTCAAGTGATACGTTTGAAAACTCTACCAATACCCCTTTTAGAAACTTAGATTAGGCTTTAAAAACAGTTCAGTACTCCAATTGCGTGTTAGGGGTTTTGGGGGATCTTTTTTATGTCATAAAGGTGCAAACATCTAAATTTTACTCACAAAGATATATTCACTTTTTGAAGGAAGATACTAGCAAATCTTTGATATGTACTATATATACTGCCACACCATAGATGTCCCCATTCAAATATGCAAAGACCTTTTGAAGTTCATTTCTCTGAAGCAACTTAACATAGAGAAGCCTTATGAACTAAGTGAATTAGCAGGTTTTCCATTTAATTTATGTCATGGTGAGCATATCCTGCAAGACCCCGTTTGAGTGTGTTAGTTCCAAATTAATTCATACTAAACTCAGAACAATGCCAACGCAGAGCATAATACCCATAATACTATAGAGATCATACATAACTGCCCTAGCTCATCCACCTATATGTCCACACATCCACATATATTTTATCGTAGGGCTCAAGTTGATGAAATTAATTTTAAAGATAATCAACTGAGCGGAATGACTTCAGTGAAATAAAATTCATAGTCCTTCTATGGTACATAGACTCATGTTGGTTTGTTTCGGTTTTAAAGACTTTCAACCACCCACAAAAGCCCATCAACATCCTCTCCCAATTGTTATCATCATCAACATCATCATCATCGTCATCAACTTAATCCCTCTCCGGATGCTTGAAGACTGAACGAATTACAAAACCTGCAGGAACAATGAATGACAGAATTTGAGGACTCTGTGCAGTTAGAAAACAAAAACAGGAAATTGCATGAGCCCATCCATGTAAATGACGAAAATGCACTTCTATCTTCCAGGAGTCCTTCCGCCTATCCAGACTACACCGCCGCTTTCACCGCCCATCCGGCGACCGATTATGAATATCTCCAACATTTCTACTCGGCGAATAACTAGACTCTCGAGAGCTGCATGGTCACCACATTGCTATTGTCTTCAAGGATCATAATTCCAAACAATAGAGTGACAACGAATAAGATCTGTCACCCTAGAAGAAGTTGTTGTTGTCGGTTATATCTGTATGATTGTCTGCCTGTCCATCTATGTGTGTGTGTGTGTGTTTTTGTCGTTGAGAATGCTATCAGTCATTTTCCAGCAACAGAAGCAACAGCGTCATCACCAGGAGATAATTGTGGATCCTTCCTAAGCCACATGGGCCATGAGAATGGTGATAATGGTGGCTATAATGGCGGTGGTTGAGTCAAAGCAAGTCCTAGTGCTAGTTACAGATGTTCCTCTGGCTTAAGAAAGGGAAATGAGGCAACTGAATTCTGCATAAATGGCATCGTGCCTAACTGCATGATGTCATGCTTAGATGGGCTTAGATTGTTCCAACAAGAGAGGAGGATTCCTAAGATTTTTTGTTCCATTCACAGAATCTACAGAATCCAGGTGAGAAAATTAATATTTGTGCTTAGGAAGTGGGTGTGCTGGGCCAAGAGAATTAATTCTTTGGTTAAGCTGAAGGTGCAGAGGGTCTTCTAGCCGCATACACACCAATGCACTATTCATTTAGGTCCTAGATACAGATGGATACCCATATCTAGATGCTGTATCATTCACAGCTTAGCACCCTTGTTTGATCATAATTCTCCTCACAGCAAAGAATGATAAGATACCTACATACCAAGCTATCCGTAGCCTACCCTAGACGGGGATGGAACAAAGAAATTTATTTCAGTGAGTGACTAAGCTTTATTCCTGGCTATTTGCACACACGTACACTCACTCATGGAAAGAGGAGAAGTGGTTATCACAGGGTAAATAGTTAGGGGAAGTTACGAAAGTACGGGGAACGAATGATAGTGCAGTGTCGCCAGAGTATAGCTTTTAATTATTTTTATTACTTTTTTAATTGGCGAGTGCTTCTATACTACGGGGCTGCTGTGTGTATGCGAGTGTGTGAATTTTGTTAAAATCTTGTTGAATTAAGTGCGAACAAAAGATGACAATTTTTTTCCTCTTCTTCCTTGTTTTGCCTGTGCCATGCTTACATTTATTTGCACGACCTGGAAAGGTGCAAATGCGAGTTGGGAATGTTTCTGGGTTATTTACCCAGTGTTGGAGCAAATTGTTTTTATAAAGAACTTATCTCGGTTTCTGGGTTTCTAGAAATGCTGGTGAAATGGTTTATAACAGGGTCGACTGGGTGTTATCGCTCCTCCACCGAGCGGGTTTCCTTGTCAACCATTGAATTGAACTTTATTTATAATGCAGTAGCATCCAGATTTTTTTACTAGTGGTGATGCTTTGTATGCATACTTGTGACTAGCTTGGGATAAATTTGCCACCAACTTGGTACTAGTATATCCTTAACGTTTCAGTTATTTGTTAATAACTTTTGACTGTATTCCCAACTGGACTTGCTGAATTGTACTGGATGGAGTCGAGTAGCCTATGAGCGCTTAATACTTAAACCGTGAAAACTGCGTATTCAAAGCAAAAACTGTCTTAAATTCTAAATAGCATTTTCAAAGCATAGCTCTATTAGATAATTCGCTAGAATCAAACAAATCTCACAATATGTAATAGAAAGTTTTAGCCGTTTTTTTTTAGTGATTTATTTATTTATTTATTTCAATCTACGATTTAAGAACCAACAGATTCTGAAGTTCAGATCAGATTGTATCTCAAACATAACTAAAATAATATAACAATTCATTATTAAAGTACAGACATTAATTTATTTTTAAACTATTTCTGGGCAAAGATATATCGAGTTCTGAGCTATATATCGTATATTAAACATTTTGATACACAAAGAAACAGGTTCACTTTGGCCATACAATGTAACGGGTGTCCAGCTAATAATGTGATATGCAGCTGTCAAAATATTCAGTAAGGTTTGCCACTTCATCATGCATCGTTTTACGCTTGCCGAACCTGCCGAAATTATTAAAAAATATTATCGAAATTCCGGCTTAGTTGTAAATACGCAACGTCAATTTCGTC
The DNA here is from genome assembly GCA_949129095.1 of Volucella bombylans. Taxonomy (NCBI): domain Eukaryota; kingdom Metazoa; phylum Arthropoda; class Insecta; order Diptera; family Syrphidae; genus Volucella; species Volucella bombylans. Next base: position 105,885,340 of record OX422144.1, on the reverse strand, counting down.
GTGAGGTCGGTCGTCATCATGTCTTCAGTGTGCAGACAATTCGTTGCACCGTGGAAAAGTTTGAGTGTGATCTTAAGCCAGCAACCAGATAGAGATTGGTGCCAAATGAAGAAAACATAGCCGCCGTAGCAGCTAGTATCGAAGAAGACCAGAAATGTCGATTCGGCGCCGATCGTTGAATTGGTCATCGCCAGAAAGCCAACCCGGCTGGATTTAAGCCTACATCCGTATAAGATTGCGCAGGCGCAAGAATTGAAGCCGGACGACCATAGACAATGTCGTGAGTTCGCTAATTGGGCGCTGAAAATTTTGGACGGAGATCCGGATTTTGGCTGAAAATGCATTTTCTCAGCGGCAAAGTAAACAAGCAAATTTTATTGGAATTAATAAAATCCACAAGTGTTCGGCCAAGCATCAATGCATCCACAAAGATTGACTGTTTGGTATGGTTTATGGCATGGCGGCACCATCGGACCTTATTTCTTTCGAAAGTAGACAGCGTTACCGTCAATGGTCTCAGGTATATAGTGTCAGATTTTCAACGTAAACCACCTGTCATGGAGACTTATGTTTATGGGATACCCATACATCCATGGGGGCAAGGAAACACCTTGCCATCGCTCTGCCGCCTTCCTGAGATACCAATTCGGAACTGTGTTGCCGGCACAAGTTCCACTCTTGGTATGAGTTGAGGCCGACATAAAATTCTTACTGATCTTAAGGTCGCAGCACCCAGTACATATTGCAACTCTACATTGGGTCAACCAAAGGAAGTCCCTTCCCGCGATTTTGGGTTTAAACCACTGCCACCATGACGCTCGCACAAGGGGGCCTACCTCTTCAAGTCAGGCCCGGACCGAGATCTGGGGGCTCCTGACTCCCATGGTACCGTGATTTAAGTCCTGGTAGGGACTACCGGGGGTCCAGCAGCCAAAAAGACGGATGACCGGCAACTTGTGACTGATCGCATTGTAGCAACCTTCGGTAGAGTCATCTGAAGATGTTTACAATAAGATCAGTACTTTGCTCTGCCCCCGTTCATTATTAGACAAAATCATTAATGGGCGAAACCTTGATAATTGGGCGGGGGCCTGGTCTCAGGTACAGAGCGATGTTAACCGACTTTCTATGGTCAGAACTCGACAACATCGATATATCCTAGCTGTGGTTCCAATAAGACGACGCTGCACGCGATACAAGCGACGCAACGCTCTATGTAGTGAAGGGGAATTTTGGCGACTGGCGACGGCGAGCGTTCTTCTATGGGCCGCTGCGATTATGCGATTTAACACCACTCGATTATTTTCTCTGTGACTATGTCAAGTCCTCAATCTTATCTGGTCACCCTTTATTATGAGGAATTTCAAATAGGAGGGGTCTAGGTCTTAGGACTCTTGAAGGAGTGTGCAAATTCGAACATCTAATAGTATAAGGATCTTTAAAATCAGAAGAGTTCCTTTTAACAAACCCTTTGGTGACTGCGTAATTAATATGTAAGCAAAAAGTTAACTTGCTATCAAAAATTACACCAAGGTCCTTAATATAATATATGTACCGTTTTTATTTGAGAAATATTTTATAAATAATGTGTGACAATATGATGCAGAGTTCTATTACAGCTCATGCAAGCAAACTTGTCTATATTTAACTTTGAGTCGTTTAAGAATCTTGCGAAACACAAGTTGATAATTAGCAGTAATACTAAGCTCACGTGAATCAGTCTTAACGCTAAAGATTCCCCGGAATTCAGCATCGTGACACATGTAGTTTACTGCCACAGATTTAGTCTACTCCAATGCGATTATAATACCTTCTATAATGAAACTATTGACTGTAATATTAATTTCTTCGAGATTGAATTAGTTAAGTCTTATAAGTACTTAGTTGTAGTAGACCAAAACCTTAATTTAGGGCGAACATATTTCTATTTTGAAGTAATATTTGTTATACACTCTGCGAAATTTTTATCGACTTCGAAAGTACTGCTCTACAAGGATTTAAAAAAAAATATTTATTTTGGGATCTTCCATTCAAGTCTAGAATATGGCATTAGTTACAACAACTAGCTGTACTACAAAAATCGGTGATACGAAAAATATGGTATTCGCCTCTTGTAGCCAATACTTTAAGGCTTTTTAATAAATTGAAAATTCTGCCAGTAAGGCACTTGTACTATTTCCAGTTCTTCATTAGAGGTGGTTACCATCAGATTCTCATCAATGACACTCGTAACCTTCTAGGTAGCACAAGTATCATGGTTAACATTCCACCTTTTCGCACTTCGAGCTTAAGATAACGTCTGTATGGTTAACTTTTCAATACTCTTCCCGAAGATGTACGGACATTAAGGCTTTTGTTGCGCTTCCTAATCTAAATGTATAAAACTGCTATTCAATTCAAAAATGGCCTTTCCTTCCATTTTGCCCTACATTATTAATTTTATTCTCTTCTTTACCATTTAAATTAAAAATATTTTATAATTAACTCTTTAAATTTATATGTATGCATCATATTTTCCACCCCACATTGAAATACTTATAGTGATGTGTCATTTATCACTATTCTAAATTTAGTATTAAATGCCTCTAACTATCCTCTTGATTGCAAGACAAGATTTGTAATAACATTATCAATAATATGAATATTACAGATGTGTATATACGAGTTTAATGTATATACAGGGTCTATCTCCAATGCTGACATCACTTATCGAGGATTTAAGGAAAGGTTTACTTTGGTATACCCTAACGCATGTTAACGGAAATTGCTCAGTTAATACTAATGGCGGAAACTTCGTTGATGACTAGAAGAAATACTACTCTTCGTAACTGCATTTAAATAAAGTTGATATCTTGCCAGGGTCTTCAGATATCCAATTTCTAAGCCAGTTCCGTTTTTCTTGCCCATTCTGATTTTTGACTTTGAGGTCACCTTTCTCCAGAAAATGCCTAATTAACATACCGTTTAACTATTTTTTTATGAACGTAACAATAATAAAAAAAATCGTCAATAAGTTTGAAGAAAAACGCACCGATTTTATTATATTTGGAAAAACCTGCAGCAGGTAAAATTTATAAAAAAGGGTTTTTTTGCTTTAAGCTCCAAAGGCAAGAATAAAAAATGATTTTGTGTGGTTTTAAATAATTTTTATTTTATGTGTATACTAAAACAGCTATAACAGATGCCCGAATTGTCCTCCTTAGCTTTATATGCGTGCTAGAGCCCGTTTGTGGATTTTACTACGAATGTTTATTGAAGCTAGCTGCTGCCTCACTTTTGATAACGCTTCGAGAATACGCTCCTCCAATTCACTTCAAGTTGCTATTTCGCTTGAATAAACAAGTTCTTTCATTCTTCTCCATACAAAAAAATCCAATACAGTAAGGTCAGGAGATCTTGCAGGCCAGTGAATTGGTCTGGTCTATTTCTTCGTAGTCTTCATCTAGCCAATTTTTAACCTCAAGACCTGGAACCGCGTCCTGTTGGAAATATGACGAAGCCTAACTCTTTCTGAGAACTTTTAAGGAACAGGGTAAGGAAATGAAGGTTTGGCAGGTAGCCAAATAGACGAGCATGCTTTAAAACTTTTTAATAGATATGGAATTTTGACAAAATTTTGGAAAATTAATAATTCTTGGAAAACCACGGTTATCGTCAACTGTTGTTAGAAACGTAGGTAAAAAACCGTAAATTCCTTTTTTTACCTACTGCAGGTTTCTTCAAATATTATAAAATCTATGGTTTTTACTGCAAACTCTCTGATGATTATTTTTATTACTATTATTACGTTCATAAGAAAAAAATAGTTAAATGTCATATTTACTACGCATTTTCTGGAGAAAAGCGACCTCAAAGTAAAAAATTAGCATAGGCAAGAATAATGGAACAGGCTTGAAATTAGATTATCTGAAGACCCTAACAGTTACAAAGAGTGGTATTTCTTCTAAAAAACAAAGTCATCAACGAAGTTTCTGCCATTACTATTAACTGAGCAATTTGCGTTAACGTGCGTTAGGGTATACCAAAGTTAGCCTTTCCTTAAATCCTCGATAAGTGATGTCAGCATTGGAGATAGACCCTTATTGGAGAACAATTTTTTTCTCATAATATACCCAGGAATCATTTTCCAAATTGTCATTGACGAATTATGGGTCACCCCGTATATGATAGAATTGAATTCTATATATGAATATATATTTAACTATTTTTTTTTTCTTTTCTGAAAGAAATTATTTAACTTTGAATGGGATGCAGTACATGTACTCGTATTGTATATTTAAATAGTTTTGGGTTTTGGGTTTTATTTCTTATTTCTTATTAAAACTTATTTAGTTGTTACCAATAACTTCTTTCTAATGCTTACAGTAAGATACGAGTAATCATCTTCGAGATTGGAAATTGGTTATTGTGTAAGGAACTAAAGTATAGGGTTTTCCAATAAGGACTTGACAACTTTTTTTTAAAATAAAACGCAAACCATTTGAGATATTTCACAAACTTTATTATCGGATTGAAGTACAATCAAATTTATGAATGGAACTCGACTTCGTTCATATGGCCACCGCGGGTACGTTTGCAGCGGTCGATTCGTTGGACCCAATTTTCAACGACTCGGCCACACATTTTGGCCGTAACGGCCGCTTTTCGCGTTCAATGTTGGCTCTGAGCTCTTCCAACGTCGTTCGCGTGTTGGCATAAACCAATGACTTAACGTAGCCCCACAGAAAATAGTCAAGCGGCGTTAAATCGCACGAACGAGGCGGCCAATTTCTTGAGATAACACGCTCACCATACTTACTCTTCAATAAAACGATTGTAGCGTGTGCTGTGTGGCTTGCGGCATCATCCTGTTGAAACCACATGTCGTCCAAGTCCATATCATCCAATTCGGACCAAAAATAATCCGTGATCATGGCGCGATAACGCTGACCATTCACAGTAACGTGACGATCGTTATCGTCGACGAAAAAATATGACCCAATAACGCCGACGGCATGCAAACCGCACCAAACAGTTATTTTATGTGGATGAAGTGGTGATTCATGAAGCACATGTGAATTTTCACCCGACCCATAACGCATATTTTGCTTATTGACGAACCCATTGAGTCAAAAATGAGCTTCGTCACTGAAGATGATTTTGCGATGAAATTCATCACCTTTGCGCATCTTCTCCAGAACCCAATCGGAGAACGTACGTCGCTTCAAATGGTCCATCAGCTTCAATTCTTGAGTCAGCTTGATCTTGTATGGGTGTAAACCAAGATCTTTACGCAAAATACGCCATAATGTTGTCTGAGCGATGCCCAATTCTTGAGAACGCCGTGGAGTTGACTGATTTGGATCATTTGCTACGTACGCCTGAACGGCAGCCATATTTTCGACACTTCGACCAACATGTTGTCTCACTGACACGGCAACATCGCATTCAAATTTTTGCACTAAACTTGTTATTGGCCGTCTACTAGGGTGAAATTGAAAATTGGAGCTAATTTCGGTAGAAAATTTTTATAATTTGCAAAAGTTGCTCGTTCGTATACTTTACCATGATGAAAATGTTGAGTTTACTGAATAAATTGACAGTGACAGTTTGACGATTAGTGAAAGAGTGCGTTCACAAATTAAATTCAAAGTTGTCCCTATTGGAAAGCCCTTTATTATAAATACTATTGCGAATTTGCGAACACTGTGCAGCACTTAACGGAGATTAAGCAAATATTTTAATTTAACAATAAGTTTATACAAATTCGCGAGCAATGATTCCTGTTACTTAAAAAAACAATGTGGATGCATGAAGAGCCTGAGATGCTCGGGCAATTTATTGATGCTTTATTGAATTCACATAAAAGACTAAATACAATTTTATTCTTAATATTAAATATACCGTCTATGGCAATACTAAATTAAGTCAGCTTCAGTTATGCCAGACGCTTTCCCAGCATTATTGCGGATGTGTTTGCTCAGGTGTAGAGTATTTGCCCATGCTTATTGTGGGAGCGTCCGGTTATTGTCAGTTGTCATCAAAAATGAAGTTTTAGTGAGAAACAATCTATTTGGAATTAACATATACAAACACGGAGAATTCTTTCTTTGCTGTTAGATAAGTTAAGCACAAAGCGTGGGTTTTTTAGATTGCTTTTTTTGGGAGTTCGGGATAACCAAAAGACATTTCAGAAGAAGGTTTTGGTCTTTCAGGTGGGTCGGAGGAATCACAAAGAGAGAGAGAAGTCTTTTTGCAATGAGAGCAAAAAAATAAAAAATAAAAAGCAGAACTGATTCACTACGACCATGGAAGTATCAGTTCTCAACGCTAAACCGATGACTGTTTTTGAGACTAAAAACATTGCTCAGATGGTTTATTGGCGCACAAAACTCGGTGACCATGGAACTAAAATGAAATTTTACAGAGCTTTTGTAAGATGGGATTAGAATAATTAAATTTGGGCTATAAGCACCAGCGACAGTGCTTACAAGAAGTATAAATCCAAATATTGATGTTAACAACGTCTTTGTGATCGAATATCCACAGAAGAAGGTGAAGACTAAAAGTGTGACTTTAACAAGCGAATGCCCTAAATTTTATTGGCATTCTCCGGGACAGGTTTGACAGCTCCGGTATCCCTGACAGTCCCGACAGAAATCCCTATATTTCAGTAATTAGCAGCAAGTTGACGGTTACTGCTCTTAATAATTTTCATGGAATCAGGACGTTCGACAGGTATTTAGCCTGGTTACCTCAACCAACAAGGAATATGATCCATAGTAGCAGGTTTGATTTGCTCTCCTTAAAATATTTCTGCCTGTTTGGATATGGCCCGTTTATAAAAACCTGCAGTTATTTTTATATTCACCAAAACTGAGTACTGCGGCTCTTATACTGTTGCATATCACGACACGATGGAACTGTACTAGGGTTTTCTCCAATGGTCTATGCCATTCTTCCGCTTCAACCTATGCACGGCAATGATAAACGATATTTTTTGACCACCTTCGAATTTTTGCCTCCTGAGGAGGAATACTTTCAGAACGCTACTTCTCAATGAAGCAAATGTGCAGACTATAAGCTCTGCAGAGTCCTCTCTTTATACTAAGCTTCAGTATTTTTAGTCCGGAGCCCATTTTAGAGAATATTTTTGATATAATCTGTAAATCTTGTTGTAGACAGACTGCCATAGGCTTTTTCTAGAATTTTGCATCTACGAATGTGGTTGGTCAACTGTAACCTTCGATATTGGGGACGGACTTGTGATACTTCAGTTCTGCTTTTCTTCTATTCTTTCTCTCGATTTAGTAGTATTGTACTAACTTTAGTACAATACAAATCCAGTACAAAGTTAAATAAAGTTTTAGTATGATGTTTTGTATAATATAATTCTTCCCAAAAAATCATGAATTTACCTCTAAGATACACCGATTCTAATTGACAATTTATTTGAAGAGTAAACTAGCGACTAACATGAATTCTCTTATTCCTAGCAGAACAAACTAATTTCAAATTTGGCAATCGAAGATACAACTAATCCCCATAAAACATCCGTTTAGCTATTCCATTCACTCCCGCAGATTAAATCCGGTAATCATATGAAAAACTTTGCCATTATTTGATTAGATGTATTGCATGAAGGACCGGAAGAATTAATTTGCTCCTTGTTCCCGATAAGCAAGAATCCGATAGCGCACAAAGTGCAGCCATCATATACAAAACTATATATAAGTTCACCACCCTTTAGCTATGTCTGTTGGCCACGTATGGCACGTACCCAAAATACGGATACATATTGTATCCGCTCAGAATGGGAGAAACTATCCCTTTCCCGAACAGGATCATTCCATTTTTGTAATTAGTTTTACGGGGTTTCAGTTGTTCTTCAACTCTTCGCGCGTGTCCATCTTACGGGTAGACAAAGACAAAACTTTGGCATTTCCCCAGAAATCCCGGATTTCCTTCATTTGATACCTGCTCGGATAAGTATCCGTAACGAGCAAGAGTATGTAAAGTCAATGAGCAAGTAAACTTTTGTAACATACACAGAATAGCATAACATGTGTGAAAGTATACATATTCGTAGATGCTAGTACTCGTGATATCCGGAGGTATGTTGCTGACTAAAATGTGGGATACAAACCGAAATCTTTTCGATTAGATTGTACTGGAAAGTTGAAAGTTTATGTGAACCATACATTATGCAGAGACGGTTTTGGTATAGTTTGGTATCGCCCACCTGTCTTTTGGATGAACGTCAATGGTCTGATGGGAGAAACTTTGCTTCGACATTTGGTTGCTTCTACTTTAATTGAGAACCCAATTGTTTCGTGATTAGTTGAAGTTGCAATAGATTTAATGGTCTTTGATGATGAGTAAGAATTATCGAAACTTTTAGTTGTGTATTCATTTAATCAATTAGTTAGATTGAGATTGCAATTTCCACAATCCGCACCAAACTGTCACTCTCTGCGGATGCATTGGCTTTTCGACAATCACGTTTTCTGGGGTTTTCTGATCCTGACATGTTTGTTGGTTTGTTAACATTGACACTGAGATTGCATTGTCAGAAAAAATAATTTGTTGGTCAAATTCGAGGTCCAATTCGATCTACTGTAAGGCCCAAACTGAGAAGCTATAATAAAGCGAATTGTCGTTTACCTTAAATGGCTGAGTCAGTTGGACTTTGTAAGGGAATAATCCGAGATGAGTGAAATGTTGAGTTGATGAGACCGATGGCGAGTCGATTTTCCTGGATTGAGTCGAACACGGTAGCCACAATCTCGTCGGTACGTACCATACGGTAAGCTTTTGTACCCGAAAGCGTCTGTCAATGAGTTGATTATTTTTATATTTTCAGAAATAAACACAATTGATTTCTGTTTTCTCCAACAAGGTATTTATAACAAGGTACATCGCTACAGCCACGAGCTTGGTGGTTTTAAACTCGGAAAGGAAACAATTCGACAAATTTTATTAGAGACAGCTGAAATTCTTTGGAGAACATTTCGTACAGATATGCTCCGACTTTTGGATTCAGCGGAACAAACCCAACTGTTAGAAGTCCTCCGAAAAGGGGAAGCCAGTTTTTCTGCTATAAGAAACATTTTATCATTATTCAAATGCCTGTATGTGATTCAAGATATAAGTTCACATACGTAGATGTTGGCGCATATAGGAGTCAATGCATTTCCAGTGCTTGTGCTATTTTGTAAGTAATATCTTGAATGTTTGCTAGCTATCTTTCAAGTATGTAAGTCGATTTGGAAAGATATTTTTTGGGGAAACCGCTTCCAATTCCTGCCCCAAAAAACTTACCAAATACGCCGACAAGAATTCCATGTTATTTTGTTGCCGATGCTGCATTTCCAATGCAATTAAATCTTACGCGACCATATTCAGGTTTCCTCTTGCATTCAGATAAAGAAATCTTCAATAAAAGGCTGCTACGAGCTCACCGTGCTATAGATATTGTACTTGTACTACGTTGGTGCAGATTGCTACGGACACTACACATCTTTTAGCTTGTGTAGGAGTGCATAATTTTCTTACGCTCAACAAGGACAATGCCTCGTCATATTGTTCTAACATCTTTTTAGATTGGGTGAACTCAGATGGTCAACTTCACTGTGGACTATGGCGAAATGAAGTCCCAAACAATATTCCCTCAATTATCCGATGGGGAAATACACATCAGTAATAGACGATCGTCAACAAATATACGCAATGTCCTCTGTAAATATTTTCAACGCAACTAAAAAGTATTTATAGAATTTCATGACAAATTTGGGAGGGACACTAGCACTAGACATGGCTCTTGTAGCTCGCCTTTGTAAATGTTGTAATATGTGGCCTAGAAATCGATGAAAAGATGGTTGGTATCGATTTGGACTTCTTTAGTGTTTTCCGAGATCCCCCGTAGTGTGAAGATTTAGTCGATTGTGTACTTTCCTTGTCTGAAACCACGCTGATATGGGTAAACCAGGTTGCTGACGGAAGGTTTCAGATCTTCAGAAATAAGATCTTTTGTACAATTGTGAATAGACTTAAACCTCTATAATCGGCGCAGTTTGAGGGAGAAATAAGTTGGTGTATGCTCACCACTGTCAAGTTCAGTTGCTTTTCTGATTTTTAAATTAGATTTCGCTATCCTTACTTCATTTTGGTCAGGTGGACGGAAGGTTTGGTGCTAGGCTTCTACGCCACTACACAAACAGTTTTTCAGCATCCATTGTTACTCTACTACAAGATTTCTCTCTTCATCTCTACAGGCTTCTGTGCGGGTCTTCTTGCTTTAAAACGTTCTTTTTAACTGCTGGTAAAATTTCCGTATCTTGTTCCTGAAATACGACCTCTCAATATTTTTTCTTTTTTCTTCATTCAGAGTGATTCGAATGTTATAATTCACAGTATTTTTTTGTGCTTGGAACTCTACAACAGTCAAATCTACGTGTCAGTGTTATGCCTGCACAAGCAGAATTTTTCTGTTCGAGTTCCAATTACACAAATGAGAAACTTGTCAATGGGTAGGATTCGAACCTGACCCTCCAAGTGAGAAGCGATTGCTGGTACCACTACATTACGGCCACCCGCTTCGTAGGCGCGAAACTTTCGGACTTCCAGAATACTAGAGTCATGTCCTACGTCCATCGCAAATTGATCAATTTGATTTAGTGTTTGAAGATTCAGAGACCGCCACCGCATAGCCAATAAGCCTAAGTCCATTGCCAGACGTGGAACAGTGCAGTGTAGGCTATGCTTACAAACTGTCGTACCAAAAATGTCTTCCTGGCGTTAAAATCTCCCGGTACGATGTTAACGTCATACTTCGCACACTGCTTATATGGTATGTCTTGTCGAGGAGCTGGTAGAAACATTCTTTGGTGGTGTTGTCCTTGTCTTCTTTAGGGGCATGGACTTACGTTAGAAAATTATGATGAGGGTTGTCGTAAGACTCTCGTTTATGTATCGACAGCTCAGCACTTTTTGCCTAAATTCTCCGACCCGTAGCATTCATTGATTCAATGCAATGGCAACGGCAACGGGTTGAAGGAATCTATATATCGGGGCCTGAAGTCTGCTACATATTGCAAATCCGCACCCAAATAAGTGTCTTTTCAGCAATCACCATAGTATATTTCACAGTTTTTCATCCTCCTTATGTCCGGTCCATCCCATTGCACTTTGTGATATCTGCATGACAGATGTCATTGGACTCTGTTAATTGTTCGGCTGCACGTGGCCTGTTGAGGTTCCGAGCATTACACTTACAGATCCAAAGGTCGTTGTCTTTTAAAGGCTTGCTAGGGTCACCAAGAGTGCGTTCATTTTTATGCGGGGCTAGTAGTTTGTTCGTCGCATAGTTTAACCTCTTCCGTGCAGGGTTGTGAGCCCTATGAGGGCATACTCCAGTATAGTGCTACTGGTCGGACATGTAAGGGTTTACTCATGCAGTTACTGTGGACCACCACTGGGAGGTAAGGCAAGCACCTCGCTATGAAATTGATTGTTACGCTGTTGTCCTAACCCAAGTTTTAGGGCACTCAGTAGTTTCCCGATCGATCGCCACACATGGCACTATGGGTCTCACAAAATGTTCGTATTCGTCATAGTCTGTTATAGCCAAAAGATTAGTTGTGAATAGCTCTTACATTTTTTTCAATCAGCGATCCGAACTGCCCGCAAAGGCCACCAAGTGCAGTCCTCCTCTTTTCTGCCTGCGTAGATGTCGAGGGAAAAATAGAAAAATAGAAATCTTCGAACTCTTTGTATTAAATGTTATTACTGCATTCGCCAGCAGATGGAGAGTCTGATTCATTTATTTTGTTCTGTAACCAAAACAATATCAGTGTTTAATTGCTTAAAAAAATAAAATTGATTACCGCCTGGGTTTGATCGAATCCTTCCAAACTGGACGTTTGCTCGGCGAAGAGATGCTTCGATGGAAGTACTCGTATAATAACTTTGAAATTTTATTAATGGCGCAGTATTTATCTATCGCCAGATATTTAGACAGCTGACAGAATAGCGGATTTGCTCCTATATAAGAGATCTCCAACGAGGTAGCCGGTCCTTTGATACTGACGTTTTGACAACGATACGGTCAACAGCGACTGTATCTTGTTACATGCAAAAGGATTTAATGTTGAGCTAATTGTTCTATTGCCTATGCATGAGCGAATAAGAAAGCCTCATCATTGCATACTCATACTCAATTTTCTTTTTCTCAATAGTCTTTCGGTTGTCCACCCATTTCAAGTTGCTCGAATTCGACATATGCAAGAGCCACATCCCAAGCAGGTAGGGTTGAAATAATTCAATCGGACTCTTCCTTAATTCGTTTAGTTCCTGTCGTAATGCGGGTTTCCGAAAATTGAATTATGATTTATTGGCGCGCCTAAATTCGGGGTTTTATGGACTTTTTTTAAATCGAAAAAAAAAAACAACAAACAGATGCCAGCAAAAGTTGTTTCTAACTTTTTTCTTCTTTTATGTCGATAGCTCATAAATCATTGGAAAAAGTTTTGTTTGAAATGTTTTGACAAAGAGATCTTAAGGGAGCTTAACACAGGCGAAACAAATAAATTTTCTTGTCGAACATGTGAAATATTGGTGGGAGAGAATGAGTAGTTCCAAATATATTTCTATTGTATTGGTTGACGAGAACGTGGCTTGTAAAGAAATCTTTTTTTTTTTGTTGTTTATTTGTCGATATGACTGATTTAGGTATATTTGGTAAAGTTAGCATGTTGTGGTTATTCGAGTTGTGGGATGTACTTTGACACAGGATACAATTTTAGAAGCCTGCGAATAAGAGTCGGCTGTTACCTTCTCATTTTGGAACTCGCTGAGTACATAGACATTAGGAAGGCAGGTGAACACCAAATGAAGGGAAAGAAATCATTTACTGGCAAGAAAGAAGATTGTAGGTTTTAATGCCACCGAGTCTGATTTGCTCAGTGTACTACCTCGTAAGTTGAACCAGAACTATCGCATACAGTTACTCTATCGTCACGTTAATAATCTCCTTGTAAGCAGCTTTGTCAGCTTGTAGTTTGATGATGCCGTGAATACTTCAATACAAATTGGACTTTGAACATTATTGAAGCTAGAGATTACGTTAGGTTGCTGGACACACGTTCAGTTCCACATTGTAATCCGAAACACATGCCCTACAGGACGAAATTTTTTTTTTGCCGAAATTTGCAGATTATGGCTAAAATAATCCGGAATTGATATTATACTTTTCGATTTTTGTATTATTGACAAAACATTGGTTTCACGTGGTCCTCTGGTGTGGAGTAAATCCTGAATGGCAGCATGAGTTCAATGTATTACCAGATATCGGAGTCCCTGGGAAATCGCTATCGAGCTCATGATTAAAATTTAGTGTAGTGTAGTTGCAGTTGATGCAAAATGTCATATGAGAAAAAAGAAACGCGTTTGAACAAATTGGTGCAAGAGTTATTTTCAGATGAAGAAACTGTTGCTATGGATTCATATGAAGAAAATGGCTATCGGACAAATACCACTCGGATTTTGAATTCAATCACTAACATCTAAGGAGAAAATTCAGAGGCAATTTGTCTGATTCTGTAACATCAGAGTATATGAGCAATACACAAGAACTCTCTATGGCATCAACTTCCCATCAAACAGCCGCATCAATTACGTGCAATAGAATAGCCATCACTGCATTCAAAGAAAGGGGTTATCCAGGGATTGCTGGGAACAGAAGAGTGTGACAAGGTAATGCACGAGTAGACTGAATTTGTACACAAATTAAAAGATGTCAGCCTTTCTAACAGACGTAGATGTACCACCTGCTACCAAATGACAATCGTTAAAGCATTAGCGTCAAGGAGAAGTCCGCAAACTACATTGCAATAATTGTTTTTGTTTGAAGTGTTTTTTAATGAGCCTAACGTTCAGGAGTCGCAGTAGAGGAATATCTGCCTTTAGGTGGCGAAAGAGAAAGTGGATAAGTCATAAGTAAATCCACAATCTGGGAAGCAGCTGGTCAAGGACCGCGCTATTAGGAGAGATTTATTTATTAAAGCCCATTTCTACCCCAAACTATGGAGTGCCTAATTAATTAGTTTTTTCTGTCGTAACTGAGTAATAAGATAAAGAGCTAGTCCGTTTTATTACGGGTATGTCTCTTTACTGGCACTGCTCAATATTTCATAAAAAGATGGGTAGACGTTTCAGTGAAAAACCGCTTACAGTGGCAATACCACATCACAGCCTGATGCGATAATAGGCCAGATATTTACAGAGATAGTGCTCCGCTCGGTCATCATCGCTCTCACAGCAAGCGCCAGTAAGCACTAAACAGTGTACAGTGTACAGTCCTTCGCTGACGTTTTAAGATTATCGCATTAGAGTCATTTAATTTCGGTTGTACGTATATGAAACCTAACTGTCAAAGGAAGCCCTAATCGAGGACAGGCAATCCTAATGGAGGTTAGAGTCCTAAAAAATTCTGCTCTTCACTTTGCTTGCAGAAAACTAGCGATACCACATAATGTCGCTATGCGTTCTCTAGGCCTAGTGATAAAAAGATATAAGAGAATATACGTCTATATCTCGCATATGTGCATGATAAATCCGACTCGGTGTGCTACGAGAGTAAAACCAAAACAAGCGTTAAGGTTTCCCTCCGGCAGGAAGAACTCCCTACCGATGTTACCAGTCTCAGGAAACTTTATATAAAGCGTCACAAGATTTTCAATACTCCTCCCCAAAAAGTTGCTGATGGTCTTGCCGCTCTTCGTACCTATATACGAGTATATACACTCTAAAAGAGCCTCACACCTCAAACGCAGTCGACTTGACCACGATTAAATCTTTCGAACCTAACAAGCCATTGAAAAACCTTCCACTCACCTTGTATTACCAGAACGTAAGAGGACTGCAGTTTGTTTTTTTTTTTTTTCAGTTTCTATGCATTTTTATTTATGTCACTTAAATTACTCTTACTTGCTAGACAAAAAAATGCTTAAAAATTAGCTTAAATAACTTAAAAATATCTTATTATAAATTACTGGCCCCATGCGGGCACTCTAAGTTGAACCTAACACTTAAACTATATCTTTCGACGTATCCTACAGTCTAATTTTATTGTTATTTTAACATTAATTAATACTAAAACTAAGAAAACATTTTTTAACAAAAAACTTAGTTCCATGACCTGTTTTTTATTTTATTATAAAACTTAAAACTAAAAAAATAAAAAAATAAAAAAATATGGACTACCTAAAAATAAATTTTAATCTACTTAACCTACTTACATCTACCACAAATATGGACATACATAAATATATATATACATAATATATAAATACATGTACATATGTATATTTTTGTTTTTTTTTTTTTAATTTTGTATTTTTATTTAGATTTTTTTGTCGTTTTTATATATATTTTTTTTCTTAAAACTAACTTAAGACTATGTAAGCCGTCCATGGCTAAAAAAAAATTAGGCTGGCCCACCTTGCTTCACATGAAGCTACCTATCACTGGAGGAGTTCGACGACGAAGCATCCTCCCCTTCAACAAGCCACCAAAATTGCTGGTTCTGCTGAGCAACATCCCTCCTGCCGCGACTCCCTACCGCCCTACTGAACCGTAGACGCTCCGCACTGCCATGTGCGACGTCTCTGTCGTAGTTGAGTCGCCTGTCCGCAGCTGTTGGAGCGACGTGGAAGATTAGCGGCACCGCCAATCTGTCCTGGATCAGACCTTTACTATCTAGATAGAGGAACGCTTCTGGAGGAATAAAACCGTCAAAGCGAACTCTCTCGTGATACATATAATTGGGGTAGAAAGCCCCGTAGATCAGGTTGTTCGATGAGGTCATTGCTCTTGCAATGTGCCTTCGAGTCAACTTAATGACGAAATTGTCCACTCTTATTAGGTTCGCCCTATTGTACAGGACTTCATTGGGATAGAATTTTATGTAGTGAGACTCTGGTGTTCTGTATAAGCGAAGACAAGTTCTAAGACAAGCCCCCTCAAACACCCGAATCTTTTCCAATAAACTTGCTCTCAAGTTGAACCACACGGGACATCCAAACACAAGCATAGGCCTGATAAGGGCCATGTAGCAGATAACCTTTACCCTCGCATCGAGTTGGCTGTTATAAAACAGTCTCTTTGTAAGGGCAAAAGCACCTTTGGCTCTGGCCAGAGCAACATCTATATGTTTGTTAAAATACAGATATTGATCTAGCCAGATCCCAAGGTATCTGACTACATTTCGACAAGCAAGTGGCTGTCCGTTTTGTCCGACGATAGAAAACTTTCGCCAATTCTTTCTGGTGTCCCTAGAGGCCCCAGACAAAGGCGTCCTAAACAGAATGGTTTCCGACTTCTGAAAGTTGATTTTCAACTTCCAGTCATCGCAATATCGTTTAGTTTTATCGAAGTCACCTTGCAAAAGTATATATAATCTTTGGACCTGATCTGTACGCAATTATGTCGTCTGCGTACGCTATGGCATGGTGAAGTGAGATCAGATCACTCGTACGAAAATCGCAACGCCTCCTCCCTGAATGGAGTTGGGTCGGTTTCTCCGTACTATTTTGTACCTTCTGTGCCTCATTTTGTGTCTTTTAGTAAGCTTAGTTTCGCTAACCAAAAGCACATCAGGGGATTGGTCTTTAAGCAACTTAAATAGTGCGGCTCGTCGTTCAAGCCTAATTAGTGAATTCACATTCACAGCAAGGACCTTCAGGATTTGCTCCACCACGTACGTACCCATTACGGCAAAAGGTGCATTAGGCCAGGCAGCAGCGCATATATGTGATCCACCCGCGCGGTCTGTTCAGTTAAATGACGTTGTAGCTGAGCCATCTGTCCCTGGATAGAGAACAAGATAGCTAGAATGTCAGGTACTGGTTCAGGTGCTCTGGGCGCTGGGGCCTGAAAAGCAACCTTTGCTTGCTGTACCGTATTTCCCCTACCTGCCGCCATTTGGGCGTAGGTAACATGGGGAGTAACGGCTAGTGTTTGCAAATGCACGGGTGGACGTTTCACTTCCATTTTCTGCTGCCGGGCCAGATTTATTCTTTTGATGTACTGGAATTTGGGACAGCCCCGATAATTTGCGGTGTGTCCCGTGTTCATACATAAAGCACAAAAGAGTTAGCTCTTTTCAGACGCTCCGTCCTTACCCAGAGCGCATTCCTCGGACTTGTGGTTCTTTCCGCACTTCACGCATCGAGGCTGCATTTCGCAGTTCGACGCGCCTAACCTTTGGCAGCGAACACATTGTAAAATGTTTTCTCTCCTCTTTAATTTCTCCCCATGTACAACCTGGTAGTCTAAGACTTTAATACTCCTTAGACCATCCAGATTGCTGGTGGGACTTAGCTGGACCAGGAAAATCGGCAGTTGCCGCTTCTACCTTTTGGCTCTAGCCGTGACAAACGGCTTGACACCCACGAATTTGAGCCCTTCGCACTCTTTCTCTTTCAGTAGTGCAAGGATCTTCTCCGGATCAGTCGACGGTTCTAATCACCTCAGCAGCATAGTTTGCAGCTTGTCCCCCTTCGGGGTGTAGGAGAAGAACTCCGTCGTCGAATCCTTCAGTAAATTTTTGATTTTATAGTAGCGCTCCACTGAATTGCAATGGATCGCGTGTCTATCTTCACTTAATCTTTTAATAAAAAAATTACAACCTATGGCCGACTTACATAGTTCGATTGTGTCCTTTAACTCCAATGTATACATGTTGATTGGTGCACTTTCTGTTTGGTGGATTTCTGCTCTTGCTATTGTTGTTGTCTCTGCTGCTGTTGCTTTTGCTGTTGTTGTGACTGTTGTTGGTGCTGTTGCCGTTATTGCTTTTGATGTTGCGGCTTTTCCTGCTGTTGTGGCTTTTGTTGTTGCTTTTTTTGTTGTTTATGTTTTTGTTGAGTTTGTGCTCTTGTTCTTGCTAATTCTTGTACAGGTGTCTGTAGTTTTTGTTTTTCCATCGGTTGTTTCTGTTGTTGTTTCTGTGGAAGCTCCGCGTTTATGGTTTCTTGCTGCTGACGTCTCTGGAGTTGTTGCTGCTTCTCCATCTCCCTCCTTGCCACTTGCTTAACTCTAAAACCCATGCCGTTTTGCGTCAATCATATGCTTTCGCATTTGATATCTACGTCTTTTCTCTGACTGAAACTAATCTTATTGTCAACATAAAAAACCAGGACTTATTCTCATTTCCTCTCAATGATTTTCAGGATGATGATCGCTATCTACTTTGATTGACTCTTCTTGACGAGGTGTACTACTGGGCATTTACAACATCTTTGACTCCTCTCTCGTTGCCGCTTCGTCTTCTCCTAAGCTCGACTTCCTGTCAGTAAAAATAACGTTATTCGTAGATGCTTGTACGTTATGTGTTGGTACATTCTTCCCGCCCAACCCATTGAATCATACCAACTTTCTATTGATGCAATTTATAATTTGATTGACTTATCGACTCCATCTGAAGACCTATCTTTTTTCATCGCTTCTAATCCAATTTCTACTAAGGAATGTCTCTTATTAGATCGGATAACAGACTCTAGTCTATGTTAATTCAGTGGCGTTTCCAACTGACTGGAAAGGCCTAATTTTCACAACTTATCCCGTCAACTTCTCAGTATTGTGTTGTTCCCTATCTCTTCCCACTATTGATAGCTTTCATCCTCCTCTTCTTCTTTCATTTTCCCTCAACACTTCAATCCAGACGTCACCACCGCAAGTCTCTCTTCTTAAAATGTTCACAAAGTTAATTTCTATAAAATCAACACCTATCTAATCAGGGCTTCTTTTGAGTTTACCAATCTATTGTTATGCCTGATCTGGCAAAGTTCTTTTATTGTACCTTAACTCACACGCGGACTGATTATAGGGAAGGGTTTTTTCCATCAGCTTTGCCTTTGTGTATCTGGAGTTTGAAATATGATAGTGCAGTTGAGCACTAGAAAAACACGAGAGAAAAAGCTAAGCGAAACCAAAACGACAAGTGACGACGATCAACCAAAACGAATGAAATAATTTAACGCACAACAATTTTAGGTGTATTCAAGTTTTATTTCTATAGCAAAATGAACTCGCAGAGTCATTCTACTCTAAGTTCTGCTAAGATTGCAGTTTTTGCCCGTGGGAAATGGTATCAACACAATTCCCTTTTTTTTTTGTTGAAATGTTGAAAAATGCTGACTCTTCATGCTGGCTCTGCGTAATACTATATCTGTGTCTTAATCTTATTAATAGGTTTTACATCCAACTGAACTTTGTTTAATTTTACGTTAATACAACAATCTTCTAAATCGTTTAATGTGTATCTATCTTTGTGGTTTATTTCTTTTGGTTTTACAAATGTTCTTATACTTGTTTCCATTGTCTCAAATTTACAATTTTCGCTTAAAATTAGAATTCCCACATTAGTTAAAGTACCTTCTTCTTTTTCTTTATTACAATTGCATTTAAATTTTATTTCTTCAGTTGTAGTAAATAAAAATATGTTTTCTTTTATTTTATAAAACATTTCAATTTTTGAATTAACAGTTTTCAATTTACAATTATTAGCCCTATTTCGCATAAATACATTAATTTCACAATTATTATAATCTAACGTATTCTTAAATATTTTAGATTGACAAACGAAAGTTCCATTAATTTCATTACAATCTTCAATAGTTTTCTTAAGGTTATACAATTCTTTATCTTTACTTATCATTATAAACTTATTACTAATATCAATTAAAACAACGCCATTTGTTATAACCTTTGGCACAGAAATTATTTCATACATATCAAACTGTTGTTCTGTTACAAGGGGTATTTTTAGTAATACAATAATGTAATTATCTTTCGCAAAAGCTTTCATTATTAAGGCATAGTTTTCTATACTTGGTTCAAAAACAAGAGAATTTTTAAGATGTAAATTATTCAATTCTTGTAGTATTTGCATTGGTTCAATGATTCTTGGATGCAGAACCCCGTTTTGAATAAACAAAGAACTATCTATTATTTGTTCTATTTCTAATTCTAGCTGAACAATTTTAAAATTGACCTTATTCATTATTTCATTAAAATATGATTGAATGGAATTGCTACTTTCAATATCTTTTTCCTCGGCTTTTATTAAGTTTATTGAATGGATAATTTCATTAATTTTACTTGCGGTTGTATTTTGTATTATGCCTACATCAATAACTAGTTTTCCTAATTTTGACATTAACTTAATATTTTCTTCAATACCATTTTTAATTCTGATTTCGTTACCTTTAATTGTGCTAATGGTTTCCGAATAGTATTCGGCATCTTCGTTGTCCATTATGCCAAACAATGTTTTAAAACCTGTACCTACTATATTAATCAATCCCCTTCGTGATCTGATCTGTTTACCTACTATATTGTATACTATATGAACTTTGTGTTCGATCTTAATTAAATTATTACATACTACTTCTTGGTATTTTCTGCAATTGGTTATATGACTTAAACATGCTTCGTTTACTGTATTTATGATATTTCTAATATTTTCTACGTAGTCGTTTAATTCTCCTATATCAATCTTGTTTAATAAGATTAATTTCTCTAGCTTTACCTTTATGATTAAAATAAAGTCCGCTATTATCGTTTAATTTTCTTACTTCGATGCTTCCTGCCGTGAACTTTAAGCAACAGGTGACTCTGTAAAGTAGGGTCTAATGTTAGATTTATTATATTTTTGCTTTTTGTTTTTTATCTTAGCAATAACAAAATCATCGTGAACTTTTAAAATTTTAAAGAGACCTTTGAATGTACTTTCTAATTTCTTTTAACTACAGTTTTAACTAGTATCTTTTGACCTACTGTGTATTCTACTTGTTTGCCAATATGCTGGTCGTATCTTACCTTAGATTTTTCCTTTGATTTCAATGTATTCTCTACTGCTTTAGAACTAGCTTGCATTAACTTTGCTTGTAATTCGTCTAGATAATCAAACATGTTTTTTTCGCCTAGGTCTTCAATTTGGCTAGGTTGGTTGCCTATATTCCCAAAAACTAATTCATATGGTGTATACCCTGTGGTATTATGTCTGGTTGTATTATAACAGAAACTAGCGTAAGGCATTCTGTCATCCCAATCTTCCATGTTATTTAATTCTCTTCCCGTGGTTTTTAAATATTCAGTTAATCGACAATGTGCCCTTTAAACAGCACCGTTTGCTTGAGGATTGGCAATGCTCGTCGTTATATGGTTGAGGTTTAATATCTCACACATATTTTTAAATAATTCATTGCAAAATTCATTACCATTATCGGTTAAAATAATTTTTGGTAGACCAAAATTCAAAACCCATTCGTTAATAAATGTTTTCGCTACTACTCCCATTTCCTTTGTCTTAAGTGGTATGAATTTTATAAATTTTGATAAATCGTCCTGGATTGTAAGACCAAATTTAAATCCATTGCTAGTTACTTTGAGTTTACCAATTAAATCCATCGATATTTTTTCTAAAGCTTTTTCAGCCATTGTAACTATTTTCATAGGATTCCGGGTTGGTTTTCTAATCACCTTCTCCATTTGACAATGTTCGCAATTTCTGATAAATTTTTCTACGTCTTTTTGCATACCTTTCCAATAAAACTTTTTCTTTAGTTTCTCATATAACGCTTTTTGTCCTATGTGGCCTCCCAATAGACCATTATGGTTTTCCGCTAAAATATTTCGTCTTTCGTCTAAATCATTGACCTCTAGTCTCGTTTTTTGAAGAATCTTCAACTTCTACGTCATCGTTGAGGTTTGTATGTCTATCTTCATTAGCTTCATCTTCATGTCCTCTATAATGTCATCTACCTCGTCTAGTGATTCTATTCTATTATCCGAAATACCATTGTCTTTTTCCTGCTCTAGTATTCTCACATTTCTTGATAATTCATCTGCAACAACATTTTCACTACCCTTTTTGTATTTCATCTCATATTCAAATTCTTCTAATTTAAGTCTCCATCTGATTAATCTAGAACCTGGATCTTTAACGTTGAAGAGCCAAGTAAGTGGTCTGTGATCAGTCTGAACTATGAATTTTCTTCCGTATATGTACGGTCTAAATTGCTTTGTCGTCCAAACTATTGCCAAGCACTCCTTTTCAGTAGTGCTGTAATTTTGTTCTGCTTTGTTAAACGTTCTACTAACAAATTGTATTGGCAAATCTATTGTGCCATGCTGTTGGCTAAGAACAGCTCCTATACCCTTGTTCGATGCATCTGTTGTTATAATGAAAGTACTATTATAGTCTGGATATTGCAGAATTGGAAACTTTGTTATAGCATATTTAAGTTTCTTAAAAGATTCTTGTTGCTCTTCTCCCCAAGTGAATTCTGTATCTTTTTATACGACATTTTCCTACAATCCTAATGTTGCTGATATCTAAACTTTCTTCTATGGTATATAATATTGTTGCTAGACATTCACCACTATTATTTCTTGTTATACACTCTGGGGTAATACTCGTAATTCCCTGTTTTATTTCTTGTTTTGGAATAACTATTTCTTTATTTAGATCGATATCATCTCTTAGTTTGATAATCCTAAAATTTTCACTTCTAGCCTGAACGAATTTTTCCTCACTCAAATACCTGAAATTTATTTCCTCGTTTCTATTTCTCAAGATACCTTCCTTGTAATGGATGTAGTATTCTCCTTCCTTAAGAAAATGGCTGCCTAAAATTCCATCATAGTTGCCAAGTAAATCGTTCTCTATCACTTGCATAACAACTCTAGTTTTCTTTTCTTTTATTTTCATAATCTTTTATTATCCTCACATTTGGTTCATTCTTGAAATCTTTTTTGCCTGTCTTCTGGTTTGCATTTGAACTAGAAGCTGAGTCAGTACATTAAAACATTTAATTTCTGTGTAGTTCACCTTGGCTAAATTTCTGTTCGAGTAATCTTTATTTATGTTAGTTTTAAATAAATTGAGTCTCTGCTCTTCCTCTTGAGCACATCGACTTGCCTCCGCTAAGGTTAAGGGCCTTTGCGTTACTACGTACGCACCTAATTTTTCGTGTAATCCATTTATAAATACTGTGAGAGACTCATCTTTAATGTAATTCAACTATCCTTTTGAGTCCTCTTCATTAACGTCATGCAGTTTGCTTTGCATTAACCTTCGTTCTAATGTTTCTAGTCTTTGTGTGTATAACATTACTGTTTCATCTTTCTTTTGCCTAATACTTATTAGTTCTCTATGCAATTGAAGGCTACTATGTGGTTCCCTGAAGACACCATATAATTCCTTCTTAAGAGATTCCCAATCCGTTATTTCCTTATTCATTAGAATGGTCTTAGCATTGCCACGAATCCTAGTTTTAATGAATTTAAAAAGGATAACTTTTTGGCTTACTGAGGCTAACTCGATTGCGTCGTTGCACGCATCAACAAAACTGAACACCTCTTCACTACTACTATTAAAAGTAAGAATGAAGGACGTTAATACGTTTATTGGAATTTCCGACATTATTATGTTTCGCGAATGTTCTCTTAACTCACTTATACTACCCTGTTCTACACTGAAGTCGCTATTTATGTCACTATCACTACCACTGACTGATATAAAGGCCTGCCTAGTCACCCAACTAGATAGTAGAATTCTA
This sequence comes from Volucella bombylans, assembly GCA_949129095.1. Taxonomy (NCBI): domain Eukaryota; kingdom Metazoa; phylum Arthropoda; class Insecta; order Diptera; family Syrphidae; genus Volucella; species Volucella bombylans. The sequence continues at coordinate 105,861,737 of OX422144.1, read as the reverse complement.
CACCTGCCTTCCGTATTTTCTATCCAAGTTAAATTTCTTTCTACTTCTTCTCCTGAAGGGAGTTTTATTTTAAACATCTATTTGAAGATGTTGAGTTCATTCACTATTTCTCTTACTTAAGAATCAATTATAGTCACAATGTTATTGTCAATAACTTACATCAAAAGTGTAAAAATATTCTGGTTCATTTTCTGGATCTGGATTCTGGATTCTAGATTCTGGATTCTGGATCTCACACTCGATCTCACACTAGATCTCTCACTGGATTTTTCACTTATGAAAGGAATGTTTCACTTATGAATAAATTGTTTCACTGCCTTTATGGTTTGGTTTTTTTTTTCTCTTTTTTTTTCTTTCACTTTTTACTTCTCTTTGTTAAAGTACTTTATTATAGACACTTGCGTATCCCACCGCTGCCACCAAAATGTTATGACTGATCTGGCAAAGTTCTTTTATTGTACCTTAACTCACACGCGGGCTGATTGTAGGGAAGGGTTTTTTCCATCAGCTTTACCTTTGTGTATCTGGAGTTTGAAATATGATAGTGCAGTCGAGCACTAGAAAAACACGAGAGAAAAAGCTAAGCGAAACCAAAACGACAAGTGACGACGATCAACCAGAACGAATGAAATAATTTAACGCACAACAATTTTAGGTGTATTCAAGTTTTATTTCTATAGCAAAATGAACTCGCAGTCATTCTACTCTAAGTTTCTATACCTGCAATCTGCTAAGATTGCAGTTTTTGCCCGTGGGAAATGGTATCAACACAATTCCCATCTTTTTTGGTGAAATGTTGAAAAATGCTGACTCTTCATGCTGGCTCTGCGTAACACTATATCTGGTCGCTACCCTCTCCATTTTTTAAAGAGAAATATTCAAATTCATCTCCATGAATGCCATATTCCCTCAGTAAAACATCTTCCACATCCCTCCTTTGGTATAATTGTAGACCCCGCTCTTTGTGGAGAGACACGGTATTCCTTCGCGCTCACTCTTCTTCCGACCACTCAAACTATCAAGGTACATATCTTCATTTCATGGAAATCTACAACTCTCTATATCAACGCTACCTAAATAGTAGGCAAACCAATCTTATAAATGACCCCAAGTCCTTTTTCAATTTGTCAATTTTTACCTACTTTACTTTTACTACCATGAACCTAGTTGAATCCGTGTATTTTGCTCTCGTGGCCTTAAAAAATGGCAAAGAAATTGATCTTATCGCAACCGATTTCACTAAAGGTTTTGATAAAATATCACATCAATTGATCCTTTTGAAATTGTCTGCTCTAGGATTTGAACCACTTTTATTAAAATTGATTTTTCCTTACCCGCTGCCTTGCTGCCTCAAAAACTGCCTAGAATTTAATATACATATATAGCCAATGCCAATTTATAACCTTCTCACGTAAATGTTGCCCGTTTCCTCCCCGACCTTATTTTTTCAATGGTCAACCAATTCCCCTGGTTCAGTCTTGTCAAGCCCTTGGAATATTAATCGACTGCGGTCTTAATTTCCACTCGCATATAAATACGATGATCTTTAATGCCAACACATCACATGGCCTTATTAAACGGTGATCCAAGGAATTTTCCAACCCGTACGTAACCAGATCTCTCTATGTTATCTTTTTTCGCCCCCTGCTTGAGAATGTCAGACAAGCTTGGGTCCCCTTTCACCGAGTTCATGTTTCCCGAATCGAGCGTATTTAAAGTCGATTCCTCCAAATTTCTCGCGGTAATCTGCCTTAGAACGACCCTTTAATCTTTCCTCCACATTAGTACCGTTTCAAACTTATCAATCTCTCCGGTTCCATCCACTGCGCATTCCTTTTCAACTCTATTTCCTTCAACACCAACCCACGTAATCTACATCGTCCTCGGCACTTTTATCTGCTGGTCTACCGGCTCCTCGTCTCAAACAAGATTTCCTACACCATTCTCTTTGTTCCTACCTCTTAAGTTTTTCTGTTAGTTTTTAGTTGTAATTTTGAAGTTAGATTAAGCTTGTATTAAACCCAATAAAGGGGACCTTTTCAACTTTTCCGTAAATTATTGCTTTCTCGAGTACAACCTGAAGTATTATCAGTAGATTCACCTACATTACTATTTAATCTCTGAACATCTAGTCTGGACGTTGTTGGCGCTACGATTGAAGCAACACCTTGGCCATTTTTCAGAACCTGAGATCTATGACACTTAAGCTCTCCTGCCGTAATAAGGTAGCCAAGGAAAAGAAATATCTAAGTAAGTATGTTTTTGTTGTAGTCAAACTGAGAAGCATGATTTTTATCAAACAGTATTCACGACTAACTCTTATTATGGGACCAGAAATAGAACATGGGATTCCTATTACCATTGTCATCTCAACACTTAAAATGATGCAGAAGCGTAAGGCCTTTCAACATTTGTTTCGTTTCTTCGTAAGAAGGGGATAGAAGTGTGCTGTGTGCAAAATTTGTTTCAATTTTCACGGACTGAATTCAGAGGAGAGGATGTAATGATGAATTGTACGGAATATAAAAATTTGCCGTCCTTGCTAAACAAATGGCATTGGTGAGTTTTATTCAGCCTAAACGTTGAACCAATTTTACTACCCTCAACTTGACCTAGCTGTCATGACACATAAGCGTATGTCTGTTGCAAACACATGCATGAAACTGTCAGCTCTTTCAAAATTCAGCTACGTTACGTTGGTAGTTATCAGCCATGAGAGTGCACTTATAGTTCTCGGTGATTATAAACATTCATAAATTTTTTATTTTATTTTCATTATTTTTACACCAAATTTCTTGAAGAACAATCCTCTTGAGATCCTTCAACACCGCAAAAAGCATTTTAAACCTCTCAATTGCGAGTATAATACCCTGTAAACTCCCATTGCGATAGCTTAAATAACTCTTCATTGGTAAATAAAGGTAACCATTACTTGGCAATCCTCTCCAAAACCATTGAGCTCATCCATCATAACTTAGCCAAACAAACTCCATTGTGTGCATGCGGTTTGCACAAATCAAGTGCACTTCTTCTTCAATGCCATTCACCGGCTACATACTCTGATTGTCCTTCAACCTACACAATAAGTCCATCCTCTGCCAACTGTCGAAGTCCGAGACATTTAGCTATTGATAGGTACTCACAAATCAGCTTATTGAAATGTCATCCAACATCTTCAATACTCCTATTCATACAACTCCATCCAACTCCAGGAATATCATTGCCAACATTCTCAAGGGTAAACATATATCAGCAAATAAATATTTAAACAAACACTCTCCTCTTCCAGCAAGAGAACAGAGACGAAGACCGGGAACAGAAACAAAACTAGGAACAGAATCCGGACACAGCTACTTGTTCGTAACCATCGCTTTAGGTTAAATGTCAGATTGAATATGCGAGCACTGCTATCTCTGCACAATGAACCGAGAATTGGGTGGTATTTGTGCATGTGTGTGGTACTCCGATGTCCATTTGACATCGACACTTGAGGCTGCATTCGAAATTTTAAGGACTACAATATAGGTAATTTCTCCATGAGAAGAAGGAACATATCCGTAGAACTTTAGCTCGTATCTCTCAATTGATGGATATGCAAATTTGCTGAATGTGCTTGTGTATGTAATCTGTGTGTGTGGGTTACCAAATATCATAAATATTTTGTATCCATAGCGAAGCGGGTTTCGTCGGGAATAAAATATTCGCTGCTTCGTGAATCCCACGTCTCCGGATAAAAATTCTGGAATTGCCTTCCGGTCGGGTTGGGGTTACGAGCTGAGTAACTTTTTATCGGAATATTTTCGATTTTACCCATCCCCCTCCTTGTAACCCGTGAAACAGGGAGTGAAAAATGTTAAGAAAAAACAAAAAAAAAGATATTCTCGTCGCATATGTTTTTTTGTGGAGTGACGGAGCCGTCCTTTCTTTTACTTCTATCCTGCGGAGGTAGGAAACTTTCGCACCGGTCGATCCTCGTTCTGGATGGGACGGGAATTTTTATTTTTCCGAGAATGTGTTTTCCATAGCTCTTATGCAAATGTATTTCATCGTTATCGAACGAAGATTATACGAAGAAAGTTTTAGCATAGCCATCATGCCACCCCCTGCTGCTAGTGTTGCCGCTTAGATGCTGGGGGTTCTTCGAAAATTTTCTTCACTGAAACTGAAAGCCAGTGTTTTGTTCGAGTTGGTATTTGCATCGTCTACATTGCTGTTACAAAAAAGAGAGAAAAAAAATAAAAGAAACCCCAGCACCATAAATTGGCGAATGAACAAGATTTGTTTGGTCCCCTTTTGTTTTTCGCGCCACGGAAGTGTACAGGGGCGGAATTGGTGACACTAGGGGTCGCAGGCAATTCTGGATAACGATTAGGACTAAACTATTGATTTATGTTAACAAAGCTTTTCCTTCCGTTTTATACATTTTTTAAAGAAGCCTTTCCTTAGTTGGAAATAAAAGCTCTGCGGGCTTGCACTAGGTGACGGGCTATCGTATAGAAAAAATACATATGGAAACAATTGCGTAGAATTCGAATTGAGCCTATGACAGGCTCAAGTTTACTGGTTTTGTGGTCTCTTCAATTCCTTAGGTTAGAGTGGTCATAGTGGGCATAAACCAGTTGTAAGTCCATTATCATACTGATGGGACAGCTAGTCCTAGAGCCAAAGATATTTCTTGATATATTTGTCAAGTTCGGTGATCTTCATAGAGCAGAGATTATTTAGATCTCAAAAGTGGTAACTGCCAATAGATTGCATACATTCTGGTGCGTATGAAAGCACGATGGTTGCAAGAGAATGCGCTAATGATTGCAGTGAAGAATACTCGTGTCTTCCACTGGCACAGTGACTCGAGATTTTGTTTGTGATTTTTCTCCTTTTTCTTGATCGTGTAGGATTAAGAACTAGTCATATTGGTCTAGATGTTCCACAGTTGTCACGACGAGTACACTTATGAATGGAGAAAGAGCGCATGAAAGTATGTCATCTGCTTGGCGTAAGACATTAATGGTTTGACTTTGTCAAATTCCCTGCAACTTGTTGCTAGATATGCGAGTCTGGACAATTCATCAACGACGCAGCTCTCTAGGTCTCAGGGTGTACGGAAACTCGAAAGAGTCTGATATTTTGCCGCTTAACCAATTTATTTAGAGACGCACGGCAGTCTCAAATAAACCCCGAATTTATGGTGGGGATCTGATCGTTGCTTAGCTGTATATGTATGATATAATGCTATATCTGGCTCGTGTATTGGTAAGCCAAGAAGATTACCAATATATGGGTGGTAACCTGATGGATTCATGTATGAATTACCCTGCGCCGAACCCTTCAGCTGTCTTAAAGTCGTCTGGAATGGAAATTCACTCACTGATAAATATTTCATGTCGTTCTTTTCTGGAACCAGCTAATTGAAATCGGCGCGCGTTCAAATCACTTTCAGAAAATTGAAAGTCAATTGTTTGGCGGTAGACTGGCATGCACCATTGATGTCATGTCTTAGCCTAAAACGAGCAAGACCGGGGGTAACAAAATTGAGTTAAGTTCGTTGCTTATGCAGGCGGCTCACTAGCGTTTTCACTAGCAGGTTGATGTAAGCTTGCCTTTCCATTACAGGCCAGAAAAAAGCATGATCTCACTACCATGATGCAGACCCCACCTTGATCTTACCGACCTCGTGTTTTTAAGGATGAGACCTAGACACCTGACATTTCTGGAGAAGCTCAGACGGGTGTCATTTACTGAATGGAATCTTGATTTTGCTTATGAACAATACTGGCTCCGATTTTGCCAGTACTTACACTTATATCACAGATACGATTCCAAGAGGAAAGTATGCTTTACGCGTTCTTGAGAAGAAGAAGAGAAGAGGAGACTGTTGCCGAAAACATAAGAAGTAACGTAGTCTCCGTAAGCTCCTAGACCACAAACCATAGAAAACCAAGTGACTCTTGCTCGTCATAATTCACAAGTTCCTAACTTCATCTACCAGCCTATATGGTTTTTGGCAACATGTCTGAGATTTCCGCTCTCTTTTTCCTAACTTACATGGCCCTTTCTTGACTAGACTATTCTTCAAATACTGTCATGCAATTGAAAGTTGTTCCGTTGAGAAGAAGAAAATACTGTGCGTCCAAATCATTGTTGTAGCTGATGAAAGCATTGTTAATAAACATAACTCTTATTACTAATGTGAACATTGAGCACACGAGAATGGTAAATGGCGACAGCCTGTCCTTGCCTCTATTGACCAACAGGGTGCATTATCACCGAGGTGGCCTTTCGTAGTTCTTTCATTTACATACATTCTAAGCAGATGGTACCGGTTTGATGTGTACTGGCTCCACTTTAGCCATTGTTTTCTCTAGAATGCAGAAAGTCTGGATGTATTGTTGATTCCCTATTAATAGCCTTTCAGTTAAGCCTTAATAATTTAGGGCCACTCTCTTCACAAAAGGCGTCGTCATCCGCTTACATCCAATAATTTCACTAATTACATCAGGTAATTAGTTGAAACTTGTTAAATTGGATACTGAGCCAAACCCAAATAAATGGCACTCATAGGAACATAGGCACTGTCTGCGATTTGAAATTGTATGCTAAAGGGGTGGTGACGTCAGAGATAATTATTTTCTCTGTGTGGATGATTGACCTGTGAATTGACCCCAGATCTACTCGCATAGTAGTCGACGAACTTAATCACTGGCCCATGTTTCTGCTCATAAGTTCAAGACGTCCACTTAAAATAATTTGAATATACTGTCGATTTTCTTGTAGTGTGACATGGAGCTTATCACAGAGAAAGCACGTAGGGGTCAAATAAAAAGTGGTTTTACCTACTACCACTAACTATGTTGTAGAGGACTGCATTCTTCGGATTGAGTTTTCATTGATTTTTGTGATATATGTAACATGACTATTCAGATTGCAGACAATTTGATTGAATGCTTCTTCACGGCTTTTTCTGACATATTTTTTTAAACCAAAGGGTTCTTAATTCGGTCGGTCTGGTACTTAATGATTCGTCCGATTGTGTAAGTTTTTTATCTGATGCAGCTAGCTATTTGAACGTGGCTGGAAAGTGCTAGTCTCAGGCCATTCTTAGCCATCTACTCATAGTGTCTTCGGCAAGATATTCTGTTCCAATAAGATTACAAAAATTGATTTTACTAAGCTCAAATCAAATATTCTTGCTGATGGTTTATGGGAAGATGCTTATCAGCAGAGTGATGCCCCCGCATCCTTGCACTTTTTCTTGAATGTCTCACCAAGCACATATCAGACTGTAATTACACAGTTCCTAGCAAAAAAACTAATACAAGACTAAAGCCTTGGATCAATAATTAACTCTTAAAGAAAGTTAAGCTTAAGATTAAAAATATAATCAGAATCAAGTACTCCAAACATCCTAACAACCTCAGGCTAAGAAACACATGCAAAAGATTATACTCCGAACCTAAAAGAGGAATACCTATATGTTGTGACACTTTTTACCTCAAACAATTTAACTTCGTTAAAGGAGATCCGAAAAGGGAATGGCAAGTATTGTAGTAAATAGCATCTTGGACCAGTCCTCCTCTAAGAGAAAACCTACCTTATTACTAATGCTTTTTACAACTATTTTAGTTCAATATGTTTACCAATTCAAAGAAACCAGCTAAGTTGCGGCTTATGCTCAGATCAGATACATGTGATGTACCGTCTCAGAGTAATTGTTTTGCATTCGTAACAATAACTGCATTTGAAGTTTCGAGGACTATAGGCGCTTGAAAAGCTCGAATTCTTCAGCTTGTGATGGTATTTCCAGCAACGTATTAAAACATATTGGGTGCTTTGTAGTAGATACACCAGCATCTATATTTAATAAAGGCATTACTTTAGGAGTATTTCCTGACTCTCTCAAACGCGCGGACATTACTATACTTTTAAAACAAGGTCAGCAGCCGTTATGAGTAATTATAGGTCAATCTTCCTCCTACCGGTTTTCAGCAAATCTTTCTAAATAGTAAAAACCAGAATAATGTCGTTTTCAAATAAGTCATCGCTTTTCAGTCCTCGCCAGTTTGGCTGTCAAAATGGTAAATCAACGGAAGATGCACTTCTTCAATTTCGTTCCCAAATTTTTTATAACCTTGAGGCCAAAAATTCACTGCCGGCTTGCTCATTAGCTCCATTACATTAGCTCCGAAACAAAACTAATATTTTGTAATCTCTCCACCACAATAAGTGTCAATTCAGTTTCAGTTTGTATGCACTTTATTTATACACCTTAAATTACTCTTACATGCTAGACAAAAAAATGCTTAAAAGTGAGCTTAATTAACTTAAAATTATCTTATACTAACTTACTGGCCCCGTGCGGGCACTCTAAATAAGTGTCAATTCAAGTTTTACTTCCATGCACCGGAGTGTCAAAAATACAATCTGCTAACCTATTCATGAGGATTCGCCTCTACTTTCCAAACTTTTTGTAGCTTTCGTAATTGCAGCAAAAATTGTTTTTTAATCGAAAAGGCGAATGAATTTAAGTATCTCGGACCTATCATTGATTCTAAAATGAGTTTTGTAAGCCACATTGAATCTTTTCTTTGCGGTTTTTAAAAATTGTTTCTATCTGAAAAATGTTTGTTCTAAGAAATTATTGAAAACTATATGGCATATTTAACTCAAAACTTCAATATGGTATTGCGTGTCGGAGAGGTGCTTATAACAACAAAATTCAACCGCTTTTATTTCTGCAGGAAAAAGTTATAAGAAAAATTTGTCGTAAACACCGTAGACATACCAGTCTCCCATTGTTTCAGGATATGAAAATTCTAACAGCCCGTCACTTGTATTGTTTTAAAGTTTTAAAAACGTTATTTTTCAGATCAGGAAATTGAAATAGTAGACTTATATTTCTAATCATAATTTACGTAAAAATTTGTAAAATTTGTTCGCACCACCGTTTTCCTCAATTTTTATTTGGTGTCGTCCTGCCGTCTTTTTAATAAACTTCCAAAATCAATCAGAACAATTACATCTTTGGGAGTATTTAAAAAATCTGTAAAGCATTGGCTTCTGGGTATTAATTTTAATGCTTTGGAATGCATACCACATTGATCAAAAAGTTCAAAAAATTTTCCACCGTGTGGCGCTCCCATTGTTCTGATTTGAGTTATGTTTTTTTTTTTTTTTGTTAAGTTGATAAATCTTTTTTTGACATTCCCTCTAAATCTTAGCGTCATAGCTTGAGACATTTGGAAAAGTTACGTAGCCAAGAGTACATCTATATCTGTGTGTGTTGGCGATTTTTTACAATTTTAGAAATGGATTTAAATTTGCAACAACGAACTTGTATTAAATTTTGCGTAAAAAACGGATTTAATGATGCGCGAACTTTGGAAGAGTGTTTCGTCAACGATTCTCTAAGGCAAACGGTCGTTTACCAGTGGCACGAGGGGTTCAAAAGTGGTCGTGAGTCAATCGAAGATCATGAACGCAGTGGCAAACCATCGACATCGAAAACCGACGAAAACATTGATGGAGTAAAAGAAATGCTGGTCAATAACCGCAAATTAACCATAAGAGAGATAGCGGAGGACTAAAACATTGCCTAGGGATCCGTCCAAGACATTTTGGTTAATGATTTGGGTTTCCGTCGTGTAGCAGCAAAGTTGGTGCCAAAAGACCTCAATTTCATGCAAAAAAGAGACCGTGTTGACGTCGCAAAAAAGATGATTTGCGAGACTGAATCCGATCCCACATTCATCAAAAGGATCATTATAGATGAGACGAGACATGGGTTTATGAGTATCACACGCAATCCAGACATCAGGCAAGTGAATGGCGTTCACCAAATGACCAGGGACCAAAAAAAAAAACACGTCGTGTTCAGTCAAAAAAGAAGGCAATGCTCACGGTTTTCATGGATTACAACAGTGTAGTACATCATGAATTTTTGCCAGAAGGTTTATGAGTACCACATGCAATGCAGACACCAGGCAAGTGAATGGCGTTCACCAAATGAGCCGAGACAAAAAAAAACACGTCGTGTTCAGTTAAAAAAGAAGGCAATGCTCACGGTTTTCATGGACTACAACGGTATAGTGATCATGAATTTTTGCCAGAAGGCCAGACAGTAAACAAAGAGTATTATTTCTGCGTTATGAGACGTTTGCGTGAAGCAATTCGCTGAAAGAGACCAGAATTGTGATCAGAAAACTCGTGAATTTTGCACCATGATAACGCACCATCGCTCAGTGCCATCATTATTCGTAATTTTTTGACGAAAAATATAACAAGTATCATCCAACAGCCACCAATTCACCTGATTTGGCTCCCTGTGACTTCTTTCTGTTCAATCGAGTTAAATAACCACTACGGGGAACGCGTTTCAGCAGACGAGAGAAAGTAATGGAAAAATCGTAGGAAGCACTGATGGATATACCGAAAACCGAATATAAAAAATGTTTGATGGCATAAGTGTGTTGCAGTCGGTGGGGATTACTTTGAAGGGACAATATAGATTTAGATGAACAAATTTGTATTTTAAACTTTCTGAATAAATTCCGGGAACAAGGTGGTATTCTCTAACATCCGTTATAAAAGACTTTTTTTTGTATCTCTTGATTTTTATCTTACATTCCCTTTTAATAATTGTCTCATATTTATGCAATTTGAATGGCATAGCAGCATACGTTTTTTTATCACTGTAATTTTTTTTTTATAAGGTCACACTCCACTCACTGTTAATTTTATTCATAATTCAGGCCATTAAGTGGCATTTAACATTTTTACACTTGAAGTGCACAAAATAGAAAATGTCATACAGACATGTATATTTTATTTATTATTTATTTAGATGTAAAGCAAATTGAATTTATAAGAAATATAGATACCAAATATACTACTACTACATACTACTAACAGCATTCAGAGATCTAAAAAATTATCGTTCGGTCGTTATTTCAGAGAGTTCCTGGGATATGACAGTGTCTTAAATCAAACCTTCCCATGTTCATGGTTGCTATTGATGGGCTTTCTAAATACTGAATCGGATGAAACCGCATTTTTTCCTAACCTCATTCAATTCCAATTGAACATCAGATCAGTAATACTTATGTAAATTGACAGCTGTCGAACAAGTTATGAAAATAAGAGCTCTGAGAAAAAAAGCAAAACAGTGAAATAAAACCTAAACACAAAACTCTTTTCTTTTCTAAAAGTGATTACTTCTAACCTTTGCTCAATGAAAGCATAAATATTCTGAGTAAGTTGTAGGGAATAAGACAAAAAAAAATCACAAAATAACAGCAGCACCAAAGCATTGATCTTAACCTCAATAAATGAATAAGAGGGTACTGTCAGAAAGTTCTCCAGACAAATTAGATGCAGAAAAAGAGGATCTAGCTATTACCAAAATATGGCCAAAGACAATATTCGTTTTAATAGAGAGTTATTAAAAAAAATCCTCTGTAAAAATAACGCCGAGCTTGTCAGAGAACTTCCTACTAAAAGTGACTACCAACATCTATTTACAGAAATAACAGAATTAAAAGCAAAACACGAAGAAATTTCAGCTAAAGTTGTTGAATTAAAACACAGAAACAAACAACTAGAATCCCAAACAGAAACTTTAAATCAGTTTCTGATTCTGTTATAAAAGCTCTGTATGTGAACAAAAAAGCTGCATTATATAATGGAAACGTTTTGTCTATTGAATTTCCAACGACTATGGGTGTGAATCAAGGTTGTATTTTGAGCACGTTACTATTTATCTTGTATATCATCGATATTACAGACGATATTGCAGGTGGTGTGCTAGTTAACCACACAACAATATCAGATCTAATGTATGTTAGTGATATTGTTTTTCTAGCCGGTACAGTTAACAGTAGACAGCTTAAAATCAATAGGCTGGAAAAGTACTGTAAAACCTGGAACTGGAACAGACGAAAATTCTGGTCTTTCGAAATGGAGGAGGACGATTTTCGAGAAACAAAGCCTGGACTTACTGAAGAGATCCCATTGAAGTTGTTAGAGAGTATAAGTGCTTCGGTGTTCCTATAACAGCTAATATCAGCATGGAAAAACATTAAATAATGAAACTATCAGAAGCAAAACAAGCGTTAAATTCAGTGTGAAGTACTTGTATTGAAAGCAAATACGTAACACGCAGATCTAAACAAAAAATTATTCAAGTGACTGCACATACTGTTCTTTTGTACGCTGCGCAAGTTTATGGATATTCTAGTTTTGACCTCGTCGAAAAGTTCCAACGCTATTGCATAAAATGCATCTTTCGACTACTGAATTTATATGATACATCGGAAATAGGTAGTTCACCCCTTATTTTGTATACGCTAAAGCTGCACTTTAATTATATCATATAATGAAAATTATGGAAATGAAAGAAGAACGCTTGCGGAAAATTGTGCTGAAACATGATAGCAAACAACGCTCATTGCATCAAAGAATCACAAGAAGTTGCGTTGAGTAAACTACGAATACATGCAAGACTTAGCGCCCTTAAAACCTTCCTCACTGAATCCACCCCTGAACTTCTCTGAAAGGCGAAATTTAACAAATGTTACCTTTCGTCCTTTATTCGAGCATTTACGAATGTGTGTTGCGCTTATTTAATCAAATCAACTTTTTTATGCATTTTGATTAATGCAACTTTTAAATCATGGCCAACAACAGAGGGAGCAGAAGAAGACAAAAATAAATAAAAAGGACTTATAGCAAGTATGGAAAAGTTTTGGAAATATATGTAAATAAATATTTACAAAAAATTTTCTCAAGAAGTTTTCGTTTTCACTTCGAATTTTGACAAGAAGCACAGTGATGTTCGATTGAAAGTTTCAAATTCCTCAGCTCTATAAGTTAGTTTAGTACAGTGTCAAAGGGAAATCCACTTCAATTTGCATAGTAAGAGTGTAAGAAAGACAAAAAGCGGATTGAAGAAAAGAAGAAAAACAAAAATAATAGTTGGTGCTACATTTTGTTCGGAGCAGTAAGTTTTAGCCTTGATAATTTGAACTGCGATCCATATGGAAAGTTAAGCCATGCTGCTTGAAAAGGTGATTTTTGAAAAGTCCACTTCAAATTGATCAAGTAAAACTCTGTACTTGGTGAATGGAAAGTGTCCAAAAAACAGCGTTTGATGCCTTACATGAGGTGTCAGTATAGAAAATACTAATTTAGAGAAATTCTATTTAACGCATAGTATGTATGCAAAGGCATACTCGTACATCGGCAGGACATCGGTAAAACATTAAAGGTAGGTAAGAGAACCGAGCCTAAGCAGGGTAGTAAATGATCATACATATGTACGAGTATATGTATGTGTAAAAAACCACATTCCAGTGTTTTTGAAGGAAGTCAAACACCTAGCTGTCAAGTGCCCGATTAGGCCACGAAACAAGTTCTTTATAGGTACGATATTAAAAAAGCTAATTGTGTTGCAACAGCATTAAAAGGCATAAGTGATAGGTAATCTTCTCCTTATCAATTAAGCAATAATCTTAGCTTCAAAATAAAGGGTGCCAACAGATAGTGTGGATGTTGGCTGTCAATTACTCTCATTTACAACGCATTTTTGTTATTGAATCTTATTACGAAAATGGTCAATCTGTAAGTAATTTAGTAAAACTGCCGAATTTTTCGGTCTACAGTCAATGTGTCCGGAATTCGTGCAAAAGTGAAGCATTTTGAAGAAATTGGTTCGGTATCGGGTCAAACTCCATATCATGATGCTCAGCCAGCACGTATACGGCAAAACATACGAACTGTGAGCAAAAGTGTTCAAAACCAGCCAGTCACCTCAATTCGTCGCCAAAGTCAACTATTGGGCCCCACTTAATGCACTTTACGGTGAATTTTAAAAGTAGATCTTGTACGCCTATAAAATTCATATTACACAACAATTGAAGCCGATTTATTAACTGGATGTTGGATCGCCAGGACTATTTGTCATCGAATTTGATCTTTTCCGATGAAGCCCAAAAAAGTCACTGTATGGTGCGAATTATGGGTTGACGGCATAATTGGCTCGTACTTTTTCGAAGATGAGGCTGGAGAGACAGTTACATTGTATGGAGAATGTTACTGCAACATGTCCACCGGCTAATTTTTTCCAAAATTGAATAAATTGGGCCAGGATGATCTCTGATTTCAACAAGATGGTGCTACCGCCGACACAAGATATCAACCAATCAATTTATTGCGTATGAAATTTGAAGATCGCATTATTTCGGTTAGAGGAGAAGTCGATTGGCCTCCAAGCTCATGCGATTTGACCCCTCTTCCTGTGGGGTTATTTGAAGAGTAAAATCTCTGCTAATGGCCCAGCTACAATTCAGTATCTGAAACATGACATTCAAACACTAATATTAAAATACATACATACGTAATATCATTTGAATCAATATAAAATGCCCACCAGGCAATTCTCTTATATTCTCAAACTTGGTTATTTAATTGTAAGCCCTTCTGGCAATGCCTTTTACCAATTGCTAAGCGGAAACAAGTTTTTTCTTAGACATACATATGTATCCTCAAAATGTTAATCTTTCTTGTTCATTCTCAATAAAACTCTCTCGCTCATCTTGGCGATCACGTCAGCTTCTAACTTTGATTTTTTAAATCGCGCCTTTCCCAAAGCATCATTGGTTTTGTAATTAATCACATGAAACACTGGTGACCCCGACGTGATTGCCAAGATTCAGAATTATTATTAAAGCTCAAACACTTCGTTTAATTTTTTTTTCACGTGGTTTACTCGAAACAAAAAGAAAATACAATGTTGAAGATTGATTTACTTCGCAACAAAAGAAATGTGTGTATCAAACAATTGGAACGGATAAAGAAATTTGCAGACACAAAGTCTGAAACAGCAACAACAGCGGAGCTGAACATCCGTATCAAGGCTCTTGAAAATTGCTTCGATATTTGTTCTATCTTGCAAGCTAAATTGGAAGATGCTGACCCAGCGGAGCTAGAAAACTGTGAACGATCAACATATGAAGAGCTCTACTACACCATCTGTCCGGCGTTGCAGACACTTTTGGCCAAAACGGGAATACATACATTCAGCTAAAGGCGAAGGAACTGCTCGACAAGCATCCTCAATATGTGAAACAATTAAACTTCCAAAAGCTCATATTCCTACATTTACAGGTATCATCCCAGTGTAGTTGTCATTTTTTGAAGCATTCAATTCGTTTGTTCACTCTCAAACGGGCTTGGGCAATGTGATCAAATTCCATCATTTGCTTGGATCGCTGGGTGGCAACGCCGCAATGATGGTTAAGTCAATGGAAGTCACTGATGCGAACTACCCCGTGGCCATCAGAATGTTACAGGAAAGATAGGAGAATAAGAAGGTTATTGCAACCGAACACTTGAAGCAGATTTTCGACGCTCCACCAGTTCTTAAGACCTTCTGGACACCTTCAATGTGCATTTACGAGCGCTTGCATTACTGGGACTTTCTACACACCAATGGGATGACCTGATAGTGTATATTATAACAACTAAATTGGATACTGCAACATTGACAATGTGGCAGGAAGAGGCACCCGTTGATCGACTAGTTACCTACCCAGAGATATTCAAATATCTTAACAAACGCTACCAGATGTTGGAAGGAATGGTAAGCCAACTGCCTACAGCGAACGTGAGTCCTAGTCATAAGATAGATACTAGATTTAAAAACGAACCAAAAGTCTTTGCCGTCACTATCAACATTAAATGAGCTCACTGTTCTAAACCTGGTCACGTAATTAGCAGGTGTTATTTCTTCGTCTGTCGCCGGTTGAGCGTATACATATAATTACATCCTTAAAGCTATGCGAAAATTGTCTGAAAATTGACCACGCTGTAAAAAAATGCACAGCTCCAAGCTGCCGTTCCTTTGGCCACAGACACCACACACTTCTTCATCGAAATCAAACCCATTCACTTGATCCAAGAGCAAGCGAATACGTCTCTACTTCCTCTCCTCCCGATTCAGGCGCACTTTCCGCATTTCATAACACTCGCAATGAAGACACAACAATTTTAGCCACTGCGATAATCTACGCCGTTCTCCCATTGCATGTCGTGTACTTTTGGACTCTGGCTGGCAAATAAATTTTATAAATGACCAAATTGCTCAGCGCCTTGGCTTGATTCGAATAAAAACAACTCAGTCTTACTCCGGTATCACTTTAATTAAAAGTCAAGCATTGCATAAAGCACTTCTCACAATAAAATCCCGATTGACCAATTATACAGCCTCAATCAAAGCAGTTGTATTCCCCAAAATATCCGGTTTGTTACCTTCAGAGAAAATAAACACTAGTGCATCCAACATCAGCCTAGCAGATCCAAACTTCGAAATTCCTCAAAAAATTGACTTGCTCCTTGGGGCTGGATTATTTTTTTCCCTGTTATCGGAAGGCCAATTACGTCTACAAAATAATTCAATCATATTGCAAAATACGCTTTTTGGCTGGATAATTAGTGGCAACTATCAAGCTACTGAGAATCATCATCGTCAAAGCAATTTAATTGCGAAAAATGAGTTCGAAGATAATATTTTGGACCAGCGCTTGAAAACTTTCTGGGAAATCGAAAATCGCTCATAGTCATCACGCAATTTATCAGAAAGTGAAACTTTGTGCGAACGTCATTTTGCAAATAACTTTTGTCGCCTTGACTGTGGTCGCTACCAAGTCAGATTACCATTTAAATGTGATCCTCTAATCTTAGGCAATTCATACAATACGGCGCTACATCGCTTTTATACTTTAGAAAAAAAACTAAAAAATCACATCGACCTTCGTAAACAGTATACTGATTTTATGAATGAGTATATACAACTTAACCATATGGAGATTGTCGATTTTGTTGATCACTCGAAACCTCATTTCTATCTTCCTCACCACTGCATCCTTAAACCCGGAAGTGGTACAACAAAATTGAGAGTCGTGTTTGATGGCTCCTCCAATTCTGACAGCAGTAAAATCTGCAAAATTCCACATGAAAAGATTGCTGCATTTAATCTCACCAACTTATGCTATATCACTCAAATAGAGGCTATATTAAATTCGCGATCCTTACACCCTTATCCAATGATCCTAACGATTACACAGTTTTAACTCCCGGTCATTTTTAATAGGTGGACCATTGACGTCAATTTTGGAAAATAACGTCTTAGCAGGCTTTCACGATGGCAGCGAATGCAATGGGTTACACAAACCTTTTGGCCAAGATGGTCATCGGAATATTTACAAGGTCCCCAGAAATGCACAAAATGGCAAAGCAGTCGTGAAAACATAGCAGTTGGCGCATTAGTAGTTCTTAAGGAAGATAATCCACCACCACTTAAATGGAGGCTGGGCCGGATAACTGCACTACATCCTGGAAGAGACGATGTCGTTCGAGTTGTCACAGTCAAGACCTCTTCAACCACTCTCAAAAGAGCTGTTACGCAGATATATTTGCTACCAATTGAAGTGTCCTAGCCTCTTCAAGGTGGGGAGCATGTTGAGTAAGATTACACTAATATTAAAATACATACATACGTAATATCATTTGAATCAATATAAAATGCCCATCAGGCAATTCTCTTATATTCTCAAACTTGGTTATTTAATTGTAAGCCCTTCTGGCAATTGCTAAGCGGAAACAAGTTTTTTCTTCGACATACTCGTACATACGAGTATGTATCCTCAAAATGTTAATCTTTCTTTTTCATTCTCAATAAAATTCTCTCGCTCATCTTGGCGATCACGTCAGCTTCTAACTTTGATTTTTTAAATCGCGCCTTTCCAAAAGCATCATTGGTTTTTTTAATTAATCACAAGAAACAGCGGCCATTGACCCATTTATTCTTCAAAAAGTCATCGATAAGCTGTGGTGGTCACATGCACGATTTTATTGCAATAGATCGAACTTTATTAATCAATAAAATTCTACATGGATTTCACAACAAATTTGTGTTTAATTTAATGAAAACTTCCACACTAGCTTTTGGCTCACCCTCTATATTTAGACTATCAGTACTAGTATCAGGGGGTATAATGGCGTAGAAATAATGCATCTACAATATGTAGTGCACGTACATAGGGTATTAGGTACATAATGAATATGCGTCTATTATTTTCCTGTATGTCGAACTTTAGATAAAAAGTATAAAAAATATTTTTGTTTGTCAGTTAAGTGTCGCAAGGTCTTAATTCAGCGCAGTTCTATAAACAACGTTTCTGCTCTTGCTTAATATTCTGGGCTCATCAATCCCTGAGAGGATTGGGATCTCAACCTTTAACCTTAGTTCATGAGAAGGCACTTCTGACAATTACAAAGAGTTGAGCACCGTTTTTGGGTATAAAGTAACTTGTTCAGTGTCCCTAACATTATCCAAAGACAAATACTCCACAATATCTTATTCTACTTGTGACAAAATTTTTTCATTTATCTGTACTACAATTTCATTAGACGGCGCCAAAATAGCTCTTTCATATTTTCTTTATTTCATTTCATTCTTTATTTCCAATATTTCAATAGCTTGCAGTTCTGGACAAAGTTCGCTCATCAGCTCCTCTGTACTGTGAACAATACGAGTATTACAGAATTCTTACTTCACTTGAGGTGGCGCTATACTCCGAGGTGGATCTGGGCCTCAATTAACAAGCGACTCCTGCCAGGTCCATCTTTAGCTACTTTGATGAGGTTCCCTTCCACTTGCGTGCACTACACGATTTGTAGACTTTTGGACCGGAACATTCGTGTCCATCCGCTCCACACGACCCGACCATTTCAGTAGTTCAACCTTCACTCTTCTGGCTAAGTCGATGGTGATGTACAGCCCGCACAGTTAGTGGTTGTATCTCCTTCTGCACGTATTGCCTACGCAAACGGGACAGAAGGTCACACGAAGGATACCGAGCCCGATAAGCACTCTCATCCATTTTTGATAAAGTTCAGGCCTATGCGCCATAAAGCAGCACTGAGATTATTAGGATCTTATAGAGGGTCACTATTATTGTTCGAGAGAGGTCGGTATTGGGTGTCCCCTTTGGTTGATAGCATATACGTGGTCTTGAACTCGTTGACCGTTAAACCCATTATCGCCGCTTCCCTCTCAATACTTGCGAAACCACCGCTGACATCACGCTGCTTGCTTCCGATTCTATCAATATCATCGGTGAATATTGGACGGATTTTTGACAAATTGTGCCTCTTGTGTTGGCGCCGGAATTTTGAACCATTCTTTGAATAACGATATTAAAGAAATCGACGAGTTTGGCTGAGGTGCAAAAACTAGACATTGCTCTGTATAGCCCGTCTCTATAGATACTGTCATACGCGACAATAAAATCAGTGAATAGGTGGTGCCTAGCGATTTGGAGATCATGGATTTTTCCAAGATCTGCCGCAGTGTGAATATTTGGTAGATGGTGGAATTTCCTAGGCTAGAGCCACACTGGTATGGAACAATCAGGTTGTCGACGGATAGCTTTAGGTGTTCAGACAATAAGGCTGATTCGATCTTATAGTCGATTTCTCTGTAGTTGGCGCAGTTTAGAATGTTTTACTTTTTGAGTAACGGACAAGCAATGCTGAGGTTCCATTCATTGGGCATAATTTCGCCCGACCATATTTTACAGATGAGTTAGTGTAAAATCCTTACTAAGTCATCGTCTGCCGCTTTGAAGAGTTCGGTAGTCAGGCCGTCAGCGCCAGCTACTTTGTTGAACTTAAGTTTAGATATTGCTATCTTCACTTCACTCACGTCTAATGGACGGAATTTTTAATTTACATCAACCAGGTTGAAAGGTTCATTCTGCCTAACAACGTCATTAAGTTCGCCATAGCCGAAAGTGTACAGAAATATGTTTTACAAATCCTCAGCATCGACTGATACATATACTATGTTGCCCTGTTAGTCACAGGGTTCGGTTCGAGGTTTGTGTCCGTGGCAGGTTTTTTTTTATATTACCTATTGGTTAATAGTCCTTTATGCAGAACCGCTTTTTATGCATCGTGCTTAGCTGCATGTGCTTGCCGGCACTCGTTGTCGCATTAAGGGCTTCGTTGTGGTGGCCGAGTGACACCCAGCACATCAGAGGTGGCAAGTCTGATAGCTTTTTGGCTATGTTGCCACCAGTCTTCGGTACTTCATGCTGGCGGAATAGGAGTTGCTGACAAAGTTGCATCATCTTTCGATTACAGTTTTTCTACGTTAGATCAAATTCTTCTTTATTGTGGCACTTGGAAATCCGAATTGGCACCTTGACTGCAACAAGTAATGATCCGAGTCAATATTGGCTGCCCGGAACATTTAGATGTCCTAAATATTGAAGTCATGCCTTACGTCTATCACAAAATGATCAATTTGATTTAGCGTTTGATGATCCGGAGACTGCCACGTCCCCTTGGGTACTCGTATATTGAGATAAGGAAACTGCAAAGTCAAAAAGCCTAAGTCTGTTACCAGACAAGGTGTCGTGTAGGCTATGATGCTTACCAACTGTCCAACCAAAGATGTCCTCCTTTCCTATCCTGGATTAAAATCGCTAAGTATGTTACTTCGGCGTCATCCTTGTCTTCCGTAGAGGCATGGGCGCATATTAGGCGTATGTGAGCAAATTCAATCTTGATGGAGGTTACCATAAGTCGCTCGCTCACGTGTCAGACGCTTAAGACTTCTTGCCTAAGTCTAGCGCATATGACAAATCCACATCCGAATAAACGATGTTTCTTTTCCCTATGTGATCAACATATTATAGATCACAGTTTTTCATTCTCCACATTTCCTAGATGACGGTTATATCTGCTGTGTTATAGCAGCCAAGGTTTCTGCTAAAAGTTCCGCTGCATGTTGCCTGTTAACGGACCGAACTTTCCGCCTGCAGATCCGAAGGTTGTTTTCCTTTAAACGTTTGCTAAGCTCGTCAACAATGATTCTATTTTTATTCCAGACCATTAGTTGGTTCGTCACATATTTTAGTCCCTTCCGTATAGGGTTGGGAGCCCTACAATGGCGTATGCCAATACAATATTACTGTCGGTGTATGTCCTTGCCATTTTAGCCTTCGTGAGTAAGGGCGTACTCATGTAGTTACTGAGGACTACCACTGGAAGCTAAGGCAAGTATAATTCGATACGAACTTGATCACTTCGTTGATGCCCCAATTCAAGTTATAGAACACTCAGCAGTTTCCCGATCAATCATTTTTCTTAGCACTCTTTATACATATATATATTTTGAGACGATATTGTTTCTGTAATTAAAAAAATTTTTTCCCCTGTGGTCTTCTGAATACATTCCAGATCTTCAGCTGTTTAAAGAGCTAAGTGGACATATGTTCATTTCTGTGATGCTAATCGCCTACTTGCACTTACCAGATTCAAAATCAGCTGAGTCGATTCGCATGTAGAGTGCAAATTAAGATAGAGTACATTGTGATAGGCCTAAAATTTGGAAATTGACCTGTCTGTGGTCAAACCGATATTGGAATTGAATGTGTCAAAATCTTATGGCAGCTTAAGAGAACTTTCGTACTTCCGACTTAATTTGTGTACATTACCCACACAATTCGAAATTTATCAGTGTCCCGTCAATTTAGTGACATTTCAGCTTAGAAATCAGAACAATCAGCAGATCTGAATACACAATTGTGACCGATCACTGAAAAGCTGCGAGGAATCAGTGATCAGATGACTGTCCGTAAAAGATAGAAAAGCTTTTCTAAAATACATTGGCAGAGCTGCTTATAACTAACTGACCTATCATAACTAGTGAAAAGATAAATAGGGATGGGAGAGAACACTCACAAATTACCGAAGAACGGCAATCTGACAAGTTATGGAAACTACCGGTGTAAATGTTTCCTGCAGCGACTACAAAAACATTTTCGAAGAGAAGTGTTACCGATAAAATCATCGCAATCGTCAATGGTACGTATGACAGTGCAAAATTTTGAGTTCGCCATAATGATAGGCATTCATTTGAAGCACAGGATGGAAAACCACAGGGCTGCACTATATTATCCTAGCGATGTTATCCATGCAGAATTGACACTGAAATCTTGGTTGGAATATTTAGACAACAATCCGTGCTTATGAATAGAGCTGTAGAGTTTCACGAAATGGTCCAGAACGTAGAGTCCGAGATGAACAGAGTAAATCCTATAATAAATGGATCCAAAACCAAAGTGTTAAGCCTTATCGCAGTAACTAGCAAAGACAGTTAATCTTGGAACCGAGGTCAGAAATAACCTATTGGAAAGATTCAGTACTTCTCGTTGTCTTAAAGGTGTTATGCGCAGGAAATATAAAGTACTTAAGATTGTTATCCAATTCGATTAAGTGTTCCACATACATATGTGAATGGAGTTAGTCAAAACGATTTAATTCTAGAGTTCTCATAGTGAAGTCTGCAAGTCCATATCCATGTGACAAAGAAAAAGTTGTTTCTGCTTATTGTATTGACCAGAATTTATATTATATAAGTTCTCTTAACAGAGTTTTGGTATAAAGAACAGGAAGTTTAATTGGTACTGTACACTCCTTCTTTAACTTCTTGGGTTTTCCTCCACACATATTAGGATTCAGTTATTCCATTTCAATCAAATGCATCATTCTAAAAGTGATGAAAAATGTGAGCAGAGCAACTGCTGTATGATTTTTTTCTGTTGTCATCTTAATTGTACAATACCATCTGAACAAATGAGGTTCCATGAGCAGCATCGCTAAGCGAAGCATGAAGCTGTTGTCAAGACAATATCAGCAAAGTCAGCTTTATTGGCACAACTCAATGCTGCACCAAATACCCATCATCAACATCATCATCACCTTCAACATCCCCAACAGCAGCATTGACATCATCATCGTCTTCGTTGTATCCCTTTGAGCTACGAAATTCGTTTGTTGAAATTCCCCTCAGGGGTGCACAGTGCTAGTCAGACGAAGCGCTGCCAATGACAATCCAATGGTTGTTTTTGTCGCCGGGCTGTAAGGGTGGTTGATGCCTGGATAGATTCCATTTTTAGCTTGCTATATTCTATCGAGAAAAGCAACAGCCATCTGGATGGATATACCAGAATTTCCAAGCTGTCGATTAGTCTAATAAAATTCCTTTACTTGGTTTTTGGAGCTGGAGTAGGAAGAGTAGTAAAACAAAGCAGCAGGAGCAACCGAGTAAGACCACTATGTAGTCGTATATTACCAAAGAGCTAAATGACGGGAATACTAGTAACGAATGAAGAGATGAGTTCCCACTTTGTTTAGGGATTTTACTTATTTTTAGGTTACATCCTGAAGGGACTGGGGTGGTAGTTAATTTTAATAAAGCTTTCAATTCTGTCTTAATCAGCAGGTGATATCTGGAAGCGAGCAGCACTTAATTAAATTACTTGCTGAGAATGTAACTCCTTGAATTGTTTGTCAACTGCTGTCAGTTGATCTTATAGACACCGTTTCTCAGTGAGCGATGATGATTAGGATGCAAACTTTGGGGTAATACTCGTATATTCTGTAGATACTTTTTAGATATTAATTAAAATTTACACAAACAACAAGACACAGAAGGGATATGGTTGTAAACACCAAATCGAATAACGTCTCTTTACTTTGAAAAGAGTGAAGAGTTACATCACTTTATGAAAGAATGATTAACTTGAGTAATTTTAGTCTTAGCAGCTACATGATTGATAAAAAATAAGAATAAACAAGTGCTTGGTCTAGAAATGCCACTGTAATCCTCTGGCAAAATGAAATAATGTCTTAAACAAACTTTTATAAATGCTCTAACGGGTACCAACTGAATTACCGCCAGAATAGTCGACTAAATTGCTCGATGTAAATCAAAACGTAGCTAACACATAACAAATCAAATAGTTTGTATTTTAAGGAACTGACAAAGTATTCGTATATGAGTGCACCCAGATAGTGGGCTGGATCTTGTTCATATGTCCCCACGATGGTACAGTGAAATACCTAAGAGAAAATCTTCCGAATGGAAAATGTTATTGCAGCTTGGACGCTATAAAACTAAAGAAACATTTTCGAAAAGCATATTATCAAGGATTCTTTTCCACAAAGAATAACGTCTATCATATGGTCACTGAGATATATTGCAGAGAATCGGATTAATGAGCTCAAAAATTGACAGCTTAATTACCTTGGCCATATTTTTGTCCGCGTTCCTTTGAAAAAGCATCCCCATTTGTAGACGATATTTTTAATAAAATTTAAAATTTTTTATGATGCAACTTCGCGTTCATTAAATGCTGGCTCTTAAGTCGCTTATATAATTGTAATGATATCAGCGGGTACACCTCTTCTGCGTGAGGCTATTCAAAAAGCATGTTCATTCAAAATATTCAGGTTTTTTCGAAGTCGATGTATAATAGATACAGAAGGATACGACGGCTTAGTTCTTCTACTTCAACCGAAGGAACAGCAAGTAATGCTGCTGAAGGGGGTTAGAACAGCATAGCGATCCAGAGAAGCCCATTTAGATGCCAAAATATAAGGAATTTGACAGATTGATATGAGTCAAGTCCTTTGCCGTAAGGTTGAAACTAACAGTAGGGACGGAGCTAAAAATCAACTATCATGTGTTTTATGCAACACTCACATGTACACAGTCAAACACCAGCTAACAATAATTCAAGATCTATCTACCCTCAAATACTAGCAGATGTACGTAACACGGTACAAGTAACAAAGGTTGCCAGTTCCTTTGAGTACTGGAAGCTACATCTGACATGCTGGCTATCTTGCTCTCTATCTAGTACTCAGGTTCAATTTCACACACCAAAAAAGCTACGCCGAAGGACTAGATTTTTGCGGCGGATCCCTTGCTTAACGCACCTCAAGCCGTAATGGGTACGAACATGGTGGAGTAAACTCTAAAGCGCCTTTGGAATATAAATGATATGCAGAAAGAATAGCCCCACTGTTTAAATTGCTCGGAGACTAAACCCTTGATAGGCTAAGCAAAAGGCAAAAAAATGAGTCACAGGAGAACACAAAAAGTGAGCTGAACCCGACACAGCTCCATATAGGGAGTTGATGCTTAAATTTTTATTAGAACTGGGTTACGATTCAAAAAGAATTATGTATCGAATAAATCGTTCTCTGTAGTAGAAAGCGGCTGTACATGGTTTCAGTGTATACGCTTGAAAGTACTCCATCAACTTTATTAATATCAGAATTCGATGCACTTTCTTGATTTCATGTAATTCGCATCGAATGCAGCGATTAGGAAAAAATATAACAAACATTGGGGGGAACTATCATACTAATATTATAATATAATTATATAATACTAATTTTGTCGAGTCGATCGGTATAAAGGCGATGGTTAACCGGCGTTTCCAAGACATGTCTCTTATCTGAAACCCTTTGGCTTAAAAACAACTGACAGGCACCAACGCAGCTCGTACTACGAGAGACTTTAGGACCACTACCTAGGCGAGGTGCTTCGTACAAATTTAAATAACGATGCGCAAGAGAGAACATCGCCGTAGGACTAATTCAAAACCTTGGGCTATCGAGTGTAAGATATTTACCCTCAATAATAATGAGCGAATATTGGAATCACATCGTTTTTGGGCCGAGGGCTGCTTTACTGATCAGTTTCAAAATTAAATATCTTCTTTTCCAGGATATAACAACAGAGATCTAGTAACAGTTATAATCGAACTACCGCAGGAGAATGCATTGCAAGAGTTCGTGTGAGCATCTGCCTATTTCCCCGGAGATGTAGATGCGATTAGTCCTGTTCTTGTACAGGATCTGATCGAACAGTGTCACCATCGCAATTGACATCTCATTCTGGGGTAGTAGCGAGATCAAGAGAAGCGGAGAGTAACTTTCATTTTTAGCATATTTTTAGCAAATGTCTGCTTTTTTGTAACAGTACTCCAGTTTTATCCATTTTATAAGAGCGAAGGTACATGACCTTACTATCTCGTCTCGGTTTATCAAAGGCTGGCATATACCTAAGGTTCAATGGATGGAATGTGGGACAAGGTTAGACTAGACACCTTCACGGTACCGCTTAGGGCAGTGGATCCGCTGTACCTAATTTTACATTACTTTTTCGCATAATTCGATATTCCAGCAATTTTACGTGGAATGTTAGTCCAAGCCTTCCTGTTATAAATATAAAAACAAAAACAAAATCAAAATACTTACTCGTCGGCATCATTTCGTATAAAGTACCTAATATGGTAATTTTTATGGCCAAAAAAGCCATTTAACCCAAAATGTTCCTGGTCTCTGAGGATGATTTCTAGAGGAAAATTCAAATCCTCTTCAACCTTCAATAGAGTGGATGAAAATTCGACGTGTACAATGGTCATTTAGTATTAGCTGTTTGGTCACGACGATTTTATGGAACGTGTGTTACAGCCAAGGCGTTTCGCAAAATATAACACAGTGAAGTTCAAGAAATGCCCAGTTCTTGAAAACTTGTCTTGTCTTGAGAACTTCCGTCTTGATTTACTGTCTTGAGTACAGCCGCAACAGTCTCTCTACTTATGATGTTTCGATATCTCACTGGCTCAGAATATGCTGAACAACAACTACCATGACACGCACCGCTTTGTATGGTTCGCTCCAGGAGCACTATCTGGTCAGATAAACCACTATATGGATTACCGAGTGACAAGAGTTACCATACGAAAGCATTTAAATCTAGAAGAACCTAATTTTCCTTCAACATGTCCCCTGATTCAAAAAAGTTATTATATGGATGACATTGTTATGGCGTTAAACACAGAAGAAGAGACTATCCGAGTTGCGCATCGAATGCAATGGACGTGCACATTTTTGTCGATGCAAGTCTCAAGGCATTTGGGACCGTAGCCTATATTACAAGCGTCAATTCATTAGGAGACAAAACAAGGGTTGCCCCATTGAAAGACAATGGCCTCATTTTTCCCAAACTCTAGTTGACTGCCGCTCGGCCTTGCGCATATCTGAAGCTTTCGCTTGAAACTTCTATCAATGCTTTATACTTATGGACCGACTCAAAAATAGCACTTCAGTGGTTCCAAGTAAAACGAGAGGTGTCAGCGCCGACATTTTGCAATCATCTTTTCTTTGGAAAAAGGGACCAGCCTGGCTAAACAGTGGAGATTTTCCAGCGCAATGATCCGAACAAGGCTCGGTATGGTAGCGGAAACTGTTTTCGAAGCTGATATTATACTGCCTTCGGCTCTACTTCCGTATGAAGAGGTGGAGGTATGGAAACATCTTGTAGGAGTAACGACATACATACAGCGTTTTGTTAAGGCATGTCGTACGAAGAATGGTTCTGCATCTAAATATCTAAGTGCAGAAGAAGTCATGGCTGCAGAAATTTACTGGATCAGGTATACTCATTCTCTTTGTTTTACTAAAGAAATCCACTATTTGCAGGAGCCGGTTCCGAAGTCATCATAAATTGTTGAACTGCTTCCTTTTCTGGAAGACAGTGGGCTTTTGAGTGTTAATGCTCATCTTCAGTATCATGATGACTCTTCAGATATACACCATCCCATTATATTACCAACAGAGTGCCGTCACGGCCCTTATTATAGACGACTATCACCAACGTACCCTACACGGGGGACGAATACTGTGCTGTCCGAACTGAAAACAAGATTTTGGATTCCTAAAGGTTGTCAATGCATTCAGAAACGTATAAAAACATACGCTACATGTCGAAAGGTTTTTGGAAAACCATCTTTGCCTGTTGATTGCTAATGCCGTTTGATGTCATTGGCGTCGATTTTGCTGGTCCACTTTACACCTTTGATGAATCCGACAACAGGTGTAAGGTCTATATGATGGTTATCGCCTGTGCGATCGTTCGAGCTGTGCACCTCGACATGTTGCCGAATTTAATGGCGTTAGGTTTGAAGATGCAGCGCTTCAAAATTTCTTGGCGCACAAGCATATAAAATGGAAGTTTTCAGTCGAACGAGCTCCTTGGTGGAGCGGATTTTGGGATTTTGGGAGCGTCTCATTGAACCATCAAAAATGTCCTAAACGTAGCAATCCGCTGGATGCCCCGGCTCGCTTCTTGGGTATTCAATACGGGCCTACCATACTAATCGACGTACCCGAAGATGTAAATGGGATTCGAGTTTTATGGACACGTCGCCAGAAGTACACTAACAAATTGTTGAGGCACTGGAAAATAGAGTATTTACAACTATTGCTCTCATTTCATCACATCACGTGCGTCTTCAACATTTAATAGGGGCGATGTCGTTCTTGCTGCAGATACTACGGACTGTAGCCGTGACTGAGTTGGAAGTTGGCTATAATAGAGGATATTTACCCTGGTCGAGGTGGTCATATAAGGGCATGCAAAACGGTTTTATGACTAGGAGACCTTTGTAGCCATGTTTTAGAGAGTAACTCATTTTTAAAAAGACTGAAATTGACGAAGTTTGACAAGCATTCCACTTTTCCAAGTACTAAGCATATAGTGATCAGAAATGTGCAGACCGAAATTAACACTAGCACATCGTTGTACATGTGTTTTCAAATAATGACCCAAAACATGATCAAGACAAGTGCTTGAAATAAGGTTTGTAATTTCATTTATGAATGAATGAAATCCATGGCCAGCCAAAAAAATGCCACACTGTTGGAGAAACTAGCGACTTATTGAGGGTAGGGTTCGATAACAACATTAACTTCAGAAATGGACCTGTGGCCTCTCCTCCAATATCGTGTGATTTAACGTTGTTAAACTATTTTCTGTGCTGTAGAGTATTTGAAGTCTTTAGTCCATGCGGATAAGCTAACAATGATTCTAGTCTTGAAAGCTAACAACAAACGTTCCTCAGATGCACGGAAAAATGGTTGAAAATTTGAGCTCCAGGATGCAGTTCCTGAGACGGTTCGTAGCGGCCATTTGCCTGAAATTATTTTCATTAATGTCATCAAATTATCTATAGAAAAAAAAAGACCTTGGCTCGTTTACTCAACTTTTATTTCAATTTAAATTCAAATCTTACACCTCGTAAAGAAAAAACACCTTTAAGTTACATTTTCTTCACCCTGTACAGTGTACATTGTTAAAGGGCAATTTTGATTTTTTAAATTGAAGTACTGATGAGTTTTTGGGTTTTTCCCACACAGCTTATTTTACATATTTAGGGTGTGGTGTCACGCGTTCAGCGCCTTCTCACTCAGATGCAGTGACTCACTCATGGCTCACTGAAAAAAAAAGTGGTAAGAGTGCGTCTCCCTTGGGCAAATTGCTCTAAAATTCCTATCTCACTGAGTTCAGATAATATATTGTACTATCCTGCAAATCGTTATCATTTCAATTGATGTTGCCGATTCAAAATATTTGTCCAGCCCTTCTCTTTTTGGCACAGTGCATTGCCTTCATATTTGTATCTTCTTTTCGATTCCTTCTTTAACAGAATCTCGAATCTTTTGAAAAAAGAATGAGTAATTCCCTTCACGGATCACATTATGTATTTATAGTTTTGGGATAAAAATAACATCCCCAACAGTATGCTGTTCTGCGTCATTCGTAAAATTCATAATCAAAATTCAAAGCAACCACTGCGCTTATACCTAAGCACAAGCACTTCTGACTGGCTTAACCCACTTTCCTTTCTCTCGAAATAAAACTGTATTCTAAGCGTGTGCAATTCTTCTTTGAAAACCTTCCTCACTTTTTTGGTCGGGAAAGAAAAATGACAAAACTCCTTTATTCAAACAATTCCTCCGACCAATTCAATACCACAATGCATGAGTTCCATGCAGCGCCATCACCCCTTCATCGTGTCCTAACTTTCTACGCTGAAAATGATTAACGATGAAACTAAACTTTTGTGTCCAAGCACTTGCCTCCGCTTCTGAAGTACTACCAAGAAGAATCTGCCTTGCCGGCGTATTTGGATTCGTTGAAAAACTTCAAAAACCCCTATATTCGCAAGCAATTCTCACGTCGAGAGTTATAATATTTCTCGAGAATACTAGCTCGAGCACAGATACAGATACGAATACAGATAGACACAGGGGCAGTGAATTTCTCTGTATTTTCTCGAAATGTGGTGACGACCTACCCAGTGTTAGGGGGTGTTGGATCGGGTGCTGCTGGTGCTTATGGTGGTGCCTGGTGAGTTGTAGCCTTGTACAGTGTGCTGGAAAACTCAAAAACTTTCTCAAATAAATCAAGAAATTAATTAAATTTGACACTCTGGCACCGCAGGGATGCGTAGTAAGGGAATTAACTGAAATGGAAATGGAAATGCTCCGTACTTTCTCCACCCCCCGTTGACCATAAAATTGCGCCCGTTCATCGAAAGGAATGAAGTGTGAGTAGCTGGTGTATCCCATTGAATTTTTGACCGTTACTCGTACTTTAGCCGATTTATTTATATAGTAAATCTTGGTCACTCGTCACTATGGCGCTTACGGTTATCACATTTCTTACCGCCACCATCGTTCTGAGACTGAAACGTGCCCATTCAGAAAGAGAGCAACAAAACCCTTTGCTACTCACATACATACATATTTATGACCGAAAATGTAAATTGCTTCAGTTCTATCGGCCTACGGTGGCCGAAGCAATTTTTCCTTTCAAGTGGCATTTTCCTTTCACTCAGAACCAGGCTGAGGGTTTCTCTTGGCGGTCTTCCGCCTGCTAAAGCACAACTTATCGAGCGAAAGCCCGGGGATGAAAAACTGCTGTTTCGAAGTTAATTTTTTGGAAAATGAGCAGAATAAAGTTTTTTTTTTTTTTTTCATATTTCACTTTTTTGGATTTTTTACTTCGGTCCGTTGTTATTTTTTGATCGATGGGTTTCACAGTGCACAGTTGGATGTTCGGTTGATGTATTTATATCGAGGAGGGAGAATTATATCAAACTTGATGCGCGTAGCACAATGCCACAGTAAATGGTGCCAACGGGGATATTGAGAGGTAGAGTGAAGAAAATAAAGTTTGTTCTTTTGGAAACAAAAAAATTAAACACAAGAATTCGTCTGCTATTTGGCTTGCCATAAAAGCGAATGAAAAAGGAGTATCGAGGGAGTTTGGCCATTTTTTCCCCCTTACTGTCTTTCTCGTTTTTTTTGAGTTTTTCGAGTTTTATATGCTAACTATGGCACTAGGGGTGATTTTCATATTTTCATGCATATCCCCAGATATGTGATATAAATAAATATTAATGGAAATGGAAGTAAACATTTTGTTGGACATAAATTCGGATACGTACAGTAGCCGTGTTGCAGATTTTGTGTGATAAAAACGAAAGTCGATGGTCAACAGAGAGGCTAGGTCAATGTGAGGATTGAAATAATTTTGAATGGGTGATGGGGTTGAATGGGTTTGGAAGACGTCGATGATCGTGATGACAACCAACGAAAATGAAAGCGACGAAGACGATGGCGATGGCTCGTCGAGCACATACAATATTACTTGCCACCAACGATTTAAGAGTTTAAAATCCTTCAACGATTTTTTATTAAAAAATTTTAACTTTTCGAATATAACTTTTCATTTAGATCTTTCTACTTAAAATCTACTTAACTTAACTGACGAGGTTGTAGGAATACAAGTCCACGACATGCGGTTGTAAACCCGAAATGCTTGCTCCATTGTATGAAACATCTTTATGGGATGTCAGAGAGGGGTTTTTCATTAATTTTGTACATATTTACCCAGAAGAAACCCGTAGTTTTGCCTATCCAAGTGAGTAAGTGTAATTCAGGAGCAAATGTAGTTAGGTGTAGTTACTTAACCCAGGAGGTGTTGGCTGTTTTATTGCATTATTATGTAGAGTCTTAATTAATATTAGTTTAAAAGTTATATTGTTGATAAACTGTTTCTACTTACTTATCGTGCTTTTTCCCATCGCAGTAGCCATCGTTCACTTCGTACTTACTTTTACTTAGGTCCTCGGACATAGGTTCCCCTTGCGGGGCATATGATCTCCACTACTCCTGGGCGCCATCATGTACAGTTTCTGGAGATGTATCTCAACTCTCTCCAACTCTTCCTCAGTTGTGCTGGTTCCTTTTCGACCGTTCTTCGCTAAGTACTTCTCGGTTGGTACTTTCCGACTCGTCTGCCTCGTTGCGTGAGAGGATCACTTGCATCGCTTGACCCGCAATGCACTCGTGGCATTTACGAAGCGTATGCCCAATCCACTGCCACTTACGTCTTCGTATGATAGAGTCAATGTGTTCCTGACCTGTTCTCGCAGGAAATACATCAATGGAGATACGGTTGGGCCGGTAAATACTGAAGATGTTTCGCAGTTTTCTTGTGACAGCGGGTGTGACTTTCCATGTGCTGCCTCATAAAGAAGCACGAATTCAACGTAGGAGCGGAACAGTCGTAGCTTGGGCTAATAGAGTTGTTTCCTGAGACAATGCCCCACCATCTCTACTTGGTTAGATGAGGAAGTTGCGAAGCTGATCCTTTTTCTTTTCCCGTATTGACCTTTAGCCCAACGACTTCAGCTTCTCTCTCCGCCCTTGTTGTCATTTGATGGAGATCCATGATCCTATGAGAGAATAAGCAAACGTCGTCCGCGTAGTCCAGATGTTTGAGGTGTGATTGCAGAGTCCACTGAATTTTTCCATTTTCAGTCGACAGCTGAACCCCACTTGGATTTCTAACTCCTCTGACAGCCTTCCTTTATGCTGAAGGTGACATTTGGATGCATCATATGTAGCTTTGGTAGTAGCAATCAATTTATCCGGGATGCCCCTCCTGCCCAAATCAAGCCAGATAAATTCCCTATTGACACTGTCGAACGCCTCTTCGAAGTCGATGAACAGCAGGTGAAGTTGTGATCGATATTCAATGCACTGTTCGATGATGACCCGCAAGGTGTTGATGTAGTCCACACAGGAGGATTCAGTGCGGAATCCTGCTTGTTCGGCATCGAGTGTGTCTTCAAGGTGGTCTTTAATTCGCTCGAGGAAAATTGTTTCTATTATCTTGGCTACTGCAGGCAGCGCGCAAATTCGTCTCCAGTTTTCACACCGCGTATAGTCTTTGGGAGCTTGACAATCTTTCATTTTTTTCACTTTTCAGGAAAACTTTCTGTTTTTCAAGCTCTCTCAATGAGTGAATGCAGGTGCTCCGTCGATGTCGTTTGCTTTGCTTTGCTTTGCTCTGCAGTGCTATGATTGCGGTAAAGATTTCTTCACTACTGGGAGATACAGTGCGTATTCGGGAATTTGTTAGTATGGACGGGTCATTGGGTGTTGGGTTCACTTCTCTGGCGAAAACGCGGTTTAAAATCGCAGAAAAGTGTTCCGTCCACCTTTTGAGCTGGTCCTCATCCGAACCTAGCAGAGATCCGTCTGTGTCTTTTACCACCTGTGAGTTCTTTAGTAATTCTGTAGACGGCCCTACTGTTACACCAAGTAGCGGCCTCTTCTGCTTCTGTCTGTCATACGCAGACCTTAGCTCATTTCTCCCTGCTGCTGGAGTAATTAAGATGCGAGATTTGTGATGTTTTCTTTCTTCGATACTAGTCTAAGTTTACTATGCTTTCAGCACCAATGGTTTTCTAAAGGCTCCCAGGAAATTAAGCTTTTGATAGCTGCTTTGGAAAGCAGCAGTTTCTTACATCCGTAACTTACCCTAGAAAGTCAGGCCTTCCACATTTGTAATTTTAGCCTATTTACCTATATAGAGTACCATGAGTATATAAAACAAGCACTTCATCGTGACGGATTGTTGTGATACTGGGCCAGACTTTTGCCAGTTCTGCGCAATCAATAGTTTCTTGATCAGGCACGATGCATGTCGCCCACTTCGAGATCCTTTGCAATAAACTCAGGAATGTACCAAGAGAAGTTCAAAGATGTTAGACTGAATCCAATTATCACACTCTTAGTGTACCCAGTCTAAATCTACTTGATGGCCGGTGCAAGAGCACTAAGTTATCAAAGAACGTTCAAATAAATTGTACTTGCGTTCATTAAAACTCCTCACTTCATTTTGGTAATCTACTTCAGAAAAATACGGTGAATAAATTTCTTTTTCGCAGTAAGTTAAGTTAAGGGTTTTCCATAAGATCCTTTTTGTGGATTTGGCTCTACATTCACATAAGATCGTATTGACCCAAGATGAGAAGCGAAATGACCATCGTAAGCTTCATATTTTCGTCGATTGGGCTGTATTGAAGATTGAAGATCCGGATATTAGACCACACTTCTCGTGGGCTTTACCAATTTGGACTCATTTTCTCCTATGCGATCAAGCCAATACCTTTAGATGGCTTGGATGGGAACGTTTCGTTGAAACCTTAGAGGCGCATCTAATGAAAGATCTTCTAACTATTATATATCCGACTGTATTATTTGACGTACTACGCAGATGTGACGGCGGTCTTCACCTTCTTTTATCAACCATTGAAATATGTAACGCGTACAATAATTATGAAAACACTATGTATATCTGAGCAATAAGCAGATACATCCTATGCTACATATTTTTCCTGTGTAACTATCAGCATTGCTACTACCTCGCTTCTGGGGTTGGCTGAATGTAAATTTTATAGGTCGCCCTATTTTGGATCGTCTCAATAATGAAACCAAAAATTTGCTGAAGTTCTGGGTTTGAATGTTCTAATTGTTTTTCTTTAAGCCTCATTTTCGAACCTTATCTGAAACTTGACCCTCTTTTGCTTATTTAACCGAATTTCCCGCTGCCTTGTGACTTCGTTTAACTTGGCCAAGCCAGATATTTTTCTCAGTCTGATATTTGTCTACTATCAGGTTTTTAAGGGGGAAATTTCCAAGAATGGGCGTTCTTCTTATTAGATCAGGCTGAGATTCGTAACATTTTTATTTCCATCGCTGCTATTTTTTGGGTGCGTATGTTCAAGGTTAGCAAAACAATGTCACATTCCTAAAATCTATACATTTAAGAGAAATTTCCTGTCATAAAATACTGCCGAGTTTCCACGCCATTTAAACTTCCCGGTTCTAATTCTCAGCGCTATTTCCTTGGTTCTGTCGTTAGAACCTAACTATTGAAATCTTTCATTAAGCCATGGTTGGCTTGAGCCCACAGATCCAGTACGTTCATAGCAGGATTGAAGTGCGTCAATCAGCATCCTGGTCTACAGTGGGGAACAATCCCCATTTTCATTCCTTTTATAGTTATGGGGAGCCCCATTCAGACCAATACCAATTTGAAGTCATTGTGTAGGCTAGACTTGACGTTTTTTGGAGGGTAAAACCTACCGAAACCAATCTTAGGGTCATGGCACCCTGTGGTGTTTCCTACTTTTTTGCGGTTTTCCTACAACAGTCGGCAGGATAGTCATGGGGAACCGCATTCAAACCAATACCAGTTTGAAGTCATTGTGTAGGCTACACTTGACGTTTGGTTGAGGATAAAGCCTATCTAAATCATTAGGGTTATGCCACCTGTAGTATTTCCTACATTTTTGGGTTTTTCCAACAACAATTGGAAAACCCTTCCTGTGACTTTAGGTATAAACGCTCCCACAAAGGGACCTACCTTTCCAAATCAGGCAGGAACCGAAGTGCCAGTGGCTCCTGATTCCTATGGTACAGAATTAAGCCTCTGTCGAGCTATCAGTAAGACCCCTACAGATCGCTTGTGTTGACTGGCCGCTAGTGGCTTTCAAATGTTGTCGCTTTTCAAATGCAATGTGCACATCATTCGTTGGTCTAATGTTTTTTCATAAGACAGACTATGCTCTACTACGGTTTATTATGAGACCATGCCATTGAGAAGAAGTAGCCTGTGTACAATATTTAAGCGTGGCCCTTCGGTACGATCGCTCCTTTTTAATACATATCAGGAATTGGTAACACGACAATGCAGATATTTGGTCTTACGACTGCAAACCATTATCATCTAGAGCCTTTACGCAATTTATTGAGGGTTGTCTGAAAGGCTGCCGCACTGATACTTATGAAAACGATATCAGCAGCGAAAAGAAAAAATTCCGTTC
This sequence comes from Volucella bombylans, assembly GCA_949129095.1. Lineage (NCBI taxonomy): Eukaryota > Metazoa > Arthropoda > Insecta > Diptera > Syrphidae > Volucella > Volucella bombylans. The sequence continues at coordinate 105,825,789 of OX422144.1, read as the reverse complement.
CGAGATCGTTAATGTAGTGCTTTATTAGTAAGACTGTCAATACATTAAAAAGCAGTGGACCTTGAATACGACCTTCGCCGTTATTCCCTCGGTGCATTTAACATAAATTTTAATGTCATCGTATAAATATCGTATCAGACGTGTATCACGTCTAGGGTACACATTGCGATCTTTACGCCATCAAAGTAAGTTCTCTGTGAACTCTGTCAAATGCTTTTCTAAAGCGATGAAAGTCATATGCAGATCTTCTGAAGTGGTCCGATGTTTCTCCATATCCATATATCATATGTCCTCAGCTGTATTGACTGCCATGGAATTTAATAATATTTCGTTATCAACTGTCTATTACAGTTTCGTGTATTTTCTTAGCTTTTGTAATTTCTGGTGTCGTATTTGCCTTTATAAAGTGAAACGAGGAAGTTCTCTCTTCGCTGGTTATGTACTCGATCGCCTCTCCTCATTTTATTGAACAAAAGCGCGATCCATTTAATTACAACGTCTCCAACTATTGAACATTCTTGAATTTTTTCCGTTGATTGGTGTTCCTGCAATTTTTCCGAATTTTTGCTTCGTCGTGCCATAATCTCAAAAATATTAACTCGTTCGATGTTGCTCTACTTCTATTGTTTGTGTGTTATTTGTGGGAGGACTACTTTCCATTCTCCGATACAACGCCACTACTCACTAACACAAGACGCACCCTATCAGTTTCCTTATTACTGCTATAAGCAGTCTACGCTTGAAAAGCTGGTCTATTGTTTCTATTGTATGGTTCCAACAAGACGCGCTACATGCCATACAAGCGACACAACGCTCGAAGTTGTGAAGGAGAAATTTGGCGACTGGGTCATCTCACGGCGAGCGCTCGTCATGCGATTTGACACCACTCCATTATTTTCTCTGGCGTTACGTCAAGTCCTTAGTCTACGCTAACAAGCCAACCACTTTAGACGAGCTCGAGGCCAACGTTTGTCACGCTATTGCCGGAATAACCATAATAACATATTGGCCCAAGTCATCAAAAATTGGACCGACCGCTTGAAGTACTGCCATCGAAGCCGAGGCGGCCGTTTGAATGACGTGCTATTCCACACATAATGGCATGAACGAATCTTCAAAATAGAGCCAGAATCAATTTTATATCCCAGATCGTTGTGTGGTGCTATCGTTCTTACCTGGTCACACTTTATATGTACGTACCACTGCAACAAAGAACAAGCATTGTGTACTAGTAGGATGACTCCCGCACTCTATGGCTCTATTATCACTCGTGGAAATGGCGGGATGGGCTCACACTGTGGCCTCCAAAGCCTCCGGACGTGACCTCAAGGGACTTTTATTTATGGTGAGGGTTAATGGATTGTTTACTCCTTCGAAATAATAACATTGCATGACTTGAACCATGATATTGACGAGGCAGCTGCGAAAGTCTGAGAAGAATTGGAAAGAATAGAATTTGTTAAAGCCTTTTAAGGACGAGATCTGGCATGAATACAAATCGATGGTTTCCACTTTTGTAAGGAGTCAGTTGGCCACGGAGGCATTCCTTATGTAGGAGCAGATGGTAGTGTCACGCTCGCGGTTGCTCGACTCTAGCTCGTCGGATGAGGTCGGTTCTTGCCACTACCACGTGCATATCAACCCATGTTTCATGCCGAAATTATAAAAAAAAGAATAACCTGGAGAAAGCTACGTTACCTTACGGACGGAATTAAAAGATCACATCTGTGTGCCATCAACACCGTGCAAGACTGGGACTGTTGCGCTTAAAACTAGCAAATTCCATACTAACCTAAACCCTAAATACCTAACTTAATTTAACAAATTAAAGCTAAACCTAAAGCTAACTTAACGCTATATACCCTACACCGAATAAAATTGTCCCAGTATCGCACAGCGATGAAGCTCGTTACGACCTAAAATAAGCCGGGTGTTGTTGTTCATCCTCAGCTTGCACAAAGAAGAGCTCATTTTCACAAACATGATGGTACTCAAAGTCACTATGGGAGAAAAGTTAAGGACTATTTGGATGAAAAATTCCCAAATCGCTAGATGGGAATGTATAGTCCACTATATATAGTATAGTGGTCTGCAAGGTCACCACATTTGATAATTTTGAATTTCTGCGTATGGGGAACGATGAAGGAATGGATTTATTCGTCTGAAATAAGAACATTGGCTGAATTGTAAGAACGGATAGCAGCAGCAGGAACACATATCAAAGAGACTTAACCACCTATTAATATTACAAAAACCACGACATCTAGGGACTTGCTGCCCTGGTGTTTTAAATGTAAATAATTTATAAATTTATTTGTAAATTATTTTTGAAAATAAATAAACAATATTACAAGAACCATTCAAAACTGAGCATTAGCTTGCATTCAGTCTGATGAAGAACAAGCCACTGTTGTACAGTTAAGATTACATAAATAAAATTATTTATATACGGTAGTCCCAAAAGTACCTGACCTAAGAAAGAAAACACAAACAATTTGGGAAAAAATATCTTTATTTCTCTACGTAGTCTCCTTTTAGTTCAATACACATTTCCCAGCGATGTTCAAAAGCCCCTTAAAATAGCCATCAAGCGCAGACCACTTCACTGTTGGCAAATCTTTTACCACCGAGTCATTTTTTCAAGTCTCGTATATGAAGTGATGGACCCATGTTTCATCCATGGTTACAATCGACGTAAAAACTTTTTTTTTTGTTGAGAAATTTCGGCAAACACTCGACTGAAACATCCTCACGAAACTGAAAGCGCACAGCTTTCTCTTGTCCAGTTTTTAAGCCAACATGTGATATACATGCGATTTTGAAATGCCTACCATATCTGATAGTTCACACAATTTCATCTAATAACATTTTATGGATTTTTTCAACATTTCCTCATTTGGCCGACCACTGCGATGTTCGTCTTGCCAATTAGTACGCCCTCTCTTAAGCTCTACCTCCTAATATTTTATTGTAATAAACGAAGGATCAGAGTCTTCCAGAGTAGAATCCAGTTCCGTTTAGATGTTGGTTGGATTGAGGCCTTTCAAATGAAAGTATTGCATTACATAACGATGACCAATATTTTTCATATTTGAAAATTCATTGAGAGAATTCATTATTGATGGCTGCCGAACAAATACTGAACAACGTAGCGTCGTCAAACTTCGAATTTAAGCATTATATGGTTAGTACTTTCTATAACAGTCATGTGGCAACACACCTGATCCACTTACATCAAGATGTCGCTGCAGTCATCTCAGAGAGTAAGACTGATATCGAACCCACCCAATAAAAACACCACATTCGATTCGTTCTTCTTCATGTTGCAACAAGCAAATGCCATTTTCTGTTAGTTTTTGCAACTGCAAAAATCACACAATCGCCATCTATACGTCAGGTCGGGTACTTCTGGGACTACCTCGTAATGGAAAATGGCGAACATACATAGATCCGATCACTACCTTATTATAGCCAGGATACTGTTGCGGATATTGAGGCGGCCCCAAAGATGAAAAAACTATGAAGATTATTGTCGTCAGATGGGTGCAATAGCTAAATGCTGCCATCTGTAGAGCACGGAGGTTAGTCAGTCATTCGAAATTGTTTTCTTGGCAAAAATCCTAAGCATACATCCAAGTTATAAAATAATTATTTCAACGGAGAAAGCTTGATATAATGAATAAGCCTTTCTAATCACCCATATTTCATCAATTTATCATGGGATGAGCTGGACAAAATTGCTCATGGACACAAAGAAAAGCGGAAACCCTAGAAAAACTTGTTTGTAGAATGCATAGTCTACTTGCGGAATTAATGAAATAGGCGTGATAATAACGACAAGCGCGCTGAATGAAATTAAAATCTATGTTCCAAAGTTCTCGTATACTCTACATTCAAATATACGCCTATATAAATGTTGAGTAAATCGAGTGTTTGTCAAAATTTCACAGCAATAAAGCCAAGTTTTTGGGTCGAATCATAATCATCACTTCACACCAAAGACGACGGAACAGACAAAACAGTAGACTCAAAGGGGAGAAACGACTCCAAAGAAGGCGAAAACAGTTCCATCTACAGGCAAGTCCGTGGTGTCAGTTTTTTGGGATGCGCGTGGGTGTATTATGCAAACCTATTGCAGCGTTTGAAAAATGAAATCAAGAAAAAACGGTCGCATTTGGCGAAGAAGAAAGTTTTGTTTCATCAAGACAATGCACCAGTTCACACATCCGTCATCGAGATGGCCAAAATCGATGGTTTAAGTTCGAATTGCTTCTTCATGCATGAATAGGGTTATTCTCCAGATTAGCCTCCTCGAATTATTTTCGAGGTATTATTTCCGAACTTGAAAAAATGGCTCGGTGGTAGAAGATATGCCAACAGTAAAGAGGTGGAGTCTGCTGTTGATGGCTATTATAAGCAGCTGGAAAATTCTCACTACACACAGGATATCGAAGCTTTGAACATCGCTTGGAAAAGTGTATTGAACTAAAAGAGACTATGTAGAGAAATAAAGATATATTTTCCCAAATTTTTTGTGTTTTCTTTGTTAGTTCGGGTAGTTCTGGGACTACCCTCCTATATCACACTAGAGTAATGATTTGCGTGGATGGCAATTTGATCATTTTGGTTGGACGGTTGATTGAAAGTTTTCCAAGTTTGTTAGCATTAAAATAGTAAAACGCATATAAGGAACAATATTGTTCACATCAACGAAAAGTCTATTAGCCCGAATTCCTTATCGGTGTTGATATATTGTATGCTATTCTTTTTAGTATTATGAATCATCAAAGACGTTAAAACCGACTAGGATAATTTTAACGTCGTCCAAAGACACTGCTCGAATTTAAGAGGCTATCTTTATTTAAAAAACAGAAGTTCCATCCTGTGACTATATTCGTTTGCTATCTGTATATATACATATGAGTATATACAAATGTGTCGAAATTATCAGGCTGACTTTTCCAGTTCCTTTAAATATTTATGACAATTTGACTTAGTTTGTTGAAGTAGGAGTTGCAGATATCATAAGTTAACTACCTCCTATATTTTTTTATAATTAAGACGAGATGTTCCTTTACTACTGTGAATGGTCTTTAACCAATATCGAGCTGTTGGTAGTTATTTACTTATCTTTCCCAGGAGGTATGTGTAACACTTTTTTTATGAGCTTCTTATAAACACAGCCACAGTTAACTCCATAATGCGAACATAAGAAGCGAATACTTCAGCAGATAGGAATCCGGACTGTTAAATGGGAAGCTATTCTTAATACAAAAACTATCTTATCCTGTGATATGGAAACTATATGTGGCTAGTTTAGGAATTGGAAGGAGATGCTGTTGCTTTTAAAATGTTGAAACGAAAACATTGAGATCACAACATCGTACGGCAATTATGTTATTCCTGCGACACTGTGTTTCATTGCATTAGATCTAGTCTGAGAACCAAATATCCCGTGTATTTTCAATCAATTATTATTATTCAAAGTTAATTGACATAATTTACAAAAGAAGAAAAGCTTTAGCAGAAAGCTTTTTTAGAAAATCATAGCTTGTTTCGTACGTTTCAACATTTTGTGTTGAACCAAGGTCCTACTTCTTGAATATTTGATTTTATATAATATTTTAATCTTCCAATTGATGTCTATGGACATAGAATTCAAATTGAAAAATTCAGATCTGGATTTTCTTAAATTATAATTATTTTCCTTTGATTTCTTAATGGAGTAATGCAATCTTTCAATCAAATATCACATGCCGTCTGTAACTTGGCAATACAAAAAACAGTCATACCTCAGTGGGTTGTTGGTTTTACATTTAAATCACAACAAATTAAATGTTGTAGGCTTTCAATGGCACGTGTATTACTCATCATTTCAATCCGTTTCATTGGAATCGTTCTATAAATCTCAAGTCCCAGCATCTCAATAACCCATTAAGTAGAATTCCTTGTATCAGTTTCCATCAATCTCATCAAAGGCGAAATCGCCCCTGGCAATGTTCTACGACTTACTTCACATGTAGGCAAATGTTTTTGGACTTAGACCTCCCTTTCCGAATTCCTCCCCATTAGAACCCAACCCTCATCATCTTATTCAATCGAAATGCCATTCAGAAAAAGGTGAAACTAAAGGACTTTTCTTCAGAACAGAATTGCCAGCTACGAGTTAGCCCCCACATCACACCAGTTGGCAACAACAAAATAAAGGAGAAAACCTTTTTTTCGGCAACAAAATAGAGAGCCCATTCAACAACGGATATCTAAAAGAAACCAAAGAAGAAAAGAAAACATAAACTAAAGATTAGGGCAAAGTGAAAAGGATCACAGAAGCGGCTGAAAAGCAAAGAAAGGATAAACAAAACAAACAAAGTCACGGCTACAAATGCTTAATGGTTAAAGGGAAAAAATAAAACACCTACATACATCCATTCCACCCCTATAACCAGTCGCAGTAAATAGCCAATGTAGGTCGTTTATTTTTGGTACCCCATTGAATATGTGTCCTTGTTCACATATTTAATCTCATACAGCCATACTCAGACATGGCCATCCCATTCTCGAATCAAATCGTTTGAAACCAAGATGGATAAATCCAATTTCTCTTCTTATCGCTGATTCACACCTTTCTTCTGTTTTCCACAAATTACCTCCTTCTGCGAGAGGTTTAGGTTTTGCATGTTGGGATGGGAGACCTTGCCTAATCCCTACTAAAGGAATTGTTACCACAGCCATGCAGGCAAGAAACCCAGCAGTATAATAACACCAGGCGTGCAAATTCAATTGTCGATTTGATAAATGGTTTCAGTCCCGCTACAGTACCGCACACTACAATTCCCAATCCCCATCCAAATCCAAATCCGAATCCGATTCCTTACCCTGTCCTTGCTACGTACTTTTTCATTTGATTTAATGCAATTTTCTGATTTATGCCGCATGACATTAGACTCGGCTAAAAGTTGAACCCAAATCCAAAAAAAACGAAAAAAAAAAACACAGGAAACAGGAAAACCACCCTAAAATGGGCTGAAACAAGATTTCGTTCTTCAAACGCGTTGTCACAAATACCGATTTACACGGGGGCGCACAATTTCGTTATTCCGTCGTCGTCGTCCTCGTAGTAGTCTTCTCGCTACAATCCGGCCGCAAACAGTTTGTCAAAGCCGACTGAAAAGGCTTTTAGTCCAACTAAAATGGATCGGCGCGTGGATTTTTTTTTCGGGCTGAATCCCATATCCTTTCACACTATTCCACTGGGTATTCCCCATCTATCACTTTTTTTGTTTTTGGTTTTTGGCTTTGCGGGAATCCTCTTCTCTTTATTTTTAAATTAAAAGTATTTCAGGTAAAGTTGGAGAGGGAAGGGGAAGAATCGAATTCGAATAGTGACACAGAAGATAAATAAGGACACGACCAAGTCGTATGCTATTGCAGATACTACAGCAATTATCTGCAATATCAGGACCGGTACAACGGGTTATTCAAATTCGAGTTAGTCAGGCTAAATGGTGATAGGAGGGTTTGGTCAAACTATTTTTGGTTAAAAAAGCTGAAATTTCGAATTCTTGCAACTACTCGTTTGAATAACAGTTCAAACGATCTATGCTACCACACTTTGGCGTCTAGGCTGAAATTATCAATTTCATTCAATTTAGTAATCAAAATGTTGGGAGATATGAGATATCATCATCGGGAGATAAATATCATCAGTTGAGTGCATTCGAATGTAATACAAATTTCCGTACAAAACCGATACTCTATGGTGAATATAATAACTAATAATTAAAGGCCACAGACGAGTCATGAAAGTACTTCCTGAATCATGTGATAATTGTCCTTCAAGTGTTGGATTACGCAAAATTGAACTTGGGCTCACCTGATTTAAGTTAAACTTATTGGGGGTTGATGAGTTAAGGTGATCAGAGGCCGGATACCATCAGTATCAAAAGAAAACCTACCGCGATCGATTTTGAAATTCTAACCGATGTAATTTGTTATTGCTAATACCAACCAACACAGGTGCCTCATATCTTACCTACTTTGCAGTGACTAGACATTGCCAGCGATAAAGAAACATAAATCTATATTTATATTATTCTCAATTCTCGATGAACGATTTTTTTACTTTTGCAACAGCTTAGCTGCTGATAACATCTTACTTAAGCAAACTACCTTCCAAAAAATTAATTAAATCCCTTAAAGAAGTGTGATACCTAATCAAATCAGCAATACAGAAATATTGAAATACTTTAGTTACACCGCATTAGCTGTCCAAAATAACCGATAAGATAATACCGGCAAAAGACTGAGAAGCACTGAAATCTTGGTATAGCATAACCCAACTTTTGTAAAACAACCTTGTTACAAAATTTTAGAATCTTTTTTCTGGATTGATGTCTTCGATATGGAGATATCCAACAAGTATTTGCCGTAGCGACAACTCTTTTCTTGCTTGCACTAAGCGCCGGTTGTTGTAATTGTCTTAGAGGTGCGTTATTTTGTCCTGCATTGCGAGGGAATCTTTCAGCCTTCAGAGATGGCCTTTTAGTTTTAAAGGTGTAGCGAAGTATTGTTTGATTTGTTTACATTCCGAGCAGTTACGACAGGTGTAGTTATGCTGACAATAATCCCAATTGCTAAAGAATGCATCAACTGAAGACATGTAGCGCAACAAAGAGACTTCTGATCACGTTCCGCCAGGTGACATCTCAAAAAGATAAGCGTCAAATGATAGTCAATGCGTTATGAAAAATTCTCCTCTGACCCTTGCCCAGCCCACTAAGTTCATCTGTAATTTCATTTCCCGTGATCCCATTGTTACCTGGGACGCAGAAAAGGCTCAGTTTAGTGAAACTTTGCATTCTCTAACTACAATACAATAGCTTAGAAGTCGTAAGAGCGTTCAGCAAGGCTCTAAGTGTAGCTTTGTCATCGATGCAGATGAAAGTGCTTCACCTACTCCATCGATTCTTCGCAATATATTATAGTCCGTTGTCATCAGGATCGCATACTCGTATATTTCCGCTTGAAAAATGCTAGTTTTCCTAACTAGGAATGAAATCTAAAGTTGTCGTCCTTCAAGAAGTACACAGTCGCAAGACACGATCCAACAGACAGTACAGCTACATCAGACGAGCATGCTTATGCATAGGACTCAAAACTCTTGAGAGCGCTAACCGGTGAGTCGACCAACATGCACCATAGCAAGGGTCCTGTCTCCCTGCTGCTTTGCGGGCAATCTCTGTTTATTCCCGCCATCACATATTGGCCTCAGTCATCATCTACAAATTTTCGGGTGCACTTATTACAAAGTTCACTTGTATCACACCAACTTAGTCAGCTATCTCGAATACATTTTTTTTTTGTAAACATGGATAAATACCCTAATTCTGGATTACTGGAAAAAGATGCCGACGATCCAAGAGGCAATCATTTGTATAACTCGATAGCTCTTTAGCAAAAAAAAAAGCATTAACAAAAAGTTGCCATTTGGTTTCAGAGGAAGCCGAGCAGTTCCCTCAAGAGGAAGACCGATCGTGGCAAAATGGAAAGAGCCTTTTTTATGACAATAATTGAATAGTATGCACTTGATTGTAGATTTGTTAATCCATTTTTGGTGCAAGTAGATCTGATAGCGACGGATTGATTGATTTGAGGGCCGCATTCGACACAGTGAAGTACAAAATGTTTGAATGACGGTTAAGGTAGCTAGTTTTATAGGTGGTTATTTAAATGAACATGTGCCTGGGTTTTGCTTGTAATTAATGTTAATTTCTATTTTTAAAATATCTTTGCTCATAAGACTAAGATAGAGCGTTTATTGCAAAAGTTTCGGGATGGAGTGCCGTTGTCATCGGATCAAAATCTTGCTTCTCTATTTGTTACTGTATTGGCTGCCTTCATGTAATATTCTTTATCTTATTATCATAGGTTAGGTTGGGTTAGGCTAAACAGCGGTATGATAGATATGCCATTCCAAAAACACGAGACACCAAAACAGGCCCATCGCAATCCCTGTGGAACAAGTTGAATTTGTCTTCAAATGGCAAAAACCTAAACAATCGCCCTGGTGAAACACCAAATTTCACTGCAAAATCCAAGAGGGCCTTTGACCGTCCTACCCGGTTCTGCCTGCATAGTGCCTTGAGCACTGTGCGACAGCCCCTGACTGAATCAGAGTTGAAGTTGGTCGACTCCATTGCCTTGAATGCGGCCTGGCTATCGATGTAGAGAGCGATATCTGTTTCAGATACCGATCTCATCTACTCGTATATTAGCTCAGCCGCCGTGAGGACTGCTGTTGAAGTAACCCGGATTAGTGATCTAGTTATCATTATATTGTAAAATAAAAAAATTTTTAGAATAAAGCATTATTTTATTCCATTTTTTCAACGTATCTCGTATGGTTGAATCCAATTAACTTACAGCATCGCTACGTTCAAGTAAGGGTTAATTCTGCCTTTCTAGGATGAGAAATTGTAATTGTATTCCCTGGTAGATCGACTATAGCAAACAAAATTTGTAGATTCCTAGTCATCTTATATCAATTCAATGGTATTTTATAAAAAACAATGCTGTAGGTGCAACAACTCCCCAATTAGCAAGCAAACCAAACAGACTTTTCATAAAATTCGGAGGTCTTTCTACTCTTTCTCGGCAGGAAGGACCATAGACTGGCTGGCTTCTTAGCAGCTTTTGGAGAGTACCTAAATGTGCCTCACCTTCTGCGGTATTTGCTACGAGAATAATGATGATAGCGCGGAGTGCTTGGTCTATGAAGAAATGACTAGGTACTGGTATAACTTGTGCGGTAAAAAAGGTAATAAGTTGCAGTGGTCTTTGAGTACGTGCCCCAACTTTATTTTTTTCATTTATACGCATAACAATGACATCAAGCCTGGTGAAATATTTGAAAAGCTCTTTTATGATAGACCAAAGGTGAAAATATTGATTCAATCATTGCTGTTGGAATGCCTTCGTTATGCTGTTAACAAAGCCAGCTGAACTCGCATAACCAAGAATTTCAAAATTAAAGTACCTCTCAGATCTTCGATCAGACATTAAAGAGTTGTGCTTGGTTAATATTTATTACTTAGTTGCCTATAAAAGAAGTTAACATACTGAAAGGACATTAATTACACAGGTTCCAGTTATTTCCTCACGGGTTCACCAGTAAAAGAAAATCAAAACAAAGCTATCTGCTAAAAGTAAAAATTATTCAAGCACAAGTGAATTCTGACACTAGTATGCTACTTCTAATGTTTCAGGTAGTCCCTTTCTCACCATTATCTTGAAAAAAAAAAAATAAAAAATAAAAAATCTCAACAATTTTCCATGAATACCAAATTTGCCCTTTTATAAAGGTGCAAGTTGGTAAAAAAGCGCCTCACCACAGGTAGATCCTAATCGGCTTATGGTGCATCGGTATTGATTTTATGTCTCCATATGTTTTGGGTGGTCCATTTAGGTTGATACAAAGTCATTTAGTTCGAGCCTCATCCAGAGGGGGATTAGAGTTTTTATCCCTTTTCCGGGAGATTTTTTTCCCATTATTTTCCTCTTTTTGTTTGTCTACCTTTTGTTGGTTTCAGTGGAAATGTCATGCCACAGTTTCATCAGCGCTAATAGTCACGAATGTCCTGCATTCTTATGTCATTTCATTTATAATATTTCAACCTCTTTCTCACTCTTACTAATTCAGCGATATGCACCAAACTTATCCGCATATGTCATATAGTAGATACTATTTTCTGTACATTTTTTTTGCATCCCATCTCCTCTTGAGCTTTCCAAGAATAATACCCATTGAGGGGGATATCTACAGGGAGATGGAAAAGATTTCAACAGAACAGAACCGGAACTTCACGAAAAGCAGAGAAAAAAAAAACTGGGGAAAATGAAAATTTTGAAACAGCAGCAAACTTATCCTTTCGAAAATCAAGTGAAAATTCACTCGACTGGATTAAGAGATTAGAGGGATAATGATTTTGCTCATGTTAAAAATCGTTAACAAGTTGTAGGATGGAGGAATTTTTCACATTTTGAATCTTTGAATCCTTGACTCGTTCATTTCATCTCATGACTTAGACGGTGTACAAGTACGAGTATTCGCGTGCTGTGACTTTGACTAGAGTGGTGATGTGTGAAGTGAGCTTGTATTATTATCACGAAGATAAAGAGCAGAGCAGAGCAGAAGGGAATTTTCTTTTTTACTTTGTCGAAAACGAGGAGATTAAAAATGATTTTAGAAGGATAATTGTCATTAAAGTGGATTTAATGTAGTGAATAAAATGTGACGACTGACAACTTGGTAGTACTCGTAGTAGGCTTTTTCTAGTGACATAGACATGTGTGCTTTGTCATGCGAGTGAGCTGTAGATAAAGATGGCTTTGTGCCTGCTTAACAACTGAGAAGAGCTTATGAGGTTGATATAGAGCATAAGAGATCCAGGAGGACGATGCATGAAATTTAGTATTTTTACCTTAAGAAACGAGATAAGCACACATTGTGCCAGACTTGCTGGAAGAAATGTTTCTTTGCGCTTTTGTGATGGAACTTTAACCAAATTGTTTTCAGATTTCTGATATATCAAACGCAAAACAAGGTCAAATATTTGGTTACGAATTAGATCAAGTTCTATAGAAATGATGCAGTAGATGCATATATAATTTCGTCTGATAAATAGACTTTTCTTTTTATAACCCCAATATTTTTAATGGCTGTACTTACTATTTCAAATTTAGACTTTAGTATCCGAACTTCCACGAAGCCAAACACCTTCAATTAAAACAGCATTTTGAACTGCATGGCTTAGTTATTATGGATGCATATTAAGTGAACCAAAATGGTGAGATTCCACCAATCTGTGAAAAAGTACCAACGGGTCTTAATTTTTTGATTTCCATTCTTATATTTCTCATAAATGCAGCCGCATTCGACCTTAGAATAAATGAAATGTTGATGGGCCTCAACTAATTAGCCTTTCCAGTTAGTCCGGTTTTTAGTTAACTGCTTCCAGTTGCACACACCAAGTCGCTTGAGGTCCCTTTACTACATTTTTCCACCTGCTTAGATTCGAAGACTCTGCGAGGCGGAACATACACCAGTACATTCGCTCTAGTAGGTTTCTGACTGAGTTGATGTTACTGTACAGATAGTATAGTTCTTCGTGGAATCTTCATCCTCCAAAGCCCGGTAATGCAAACCGTAACGAATATTTTACGAAGGATTCTTCTCTCGAAACGACTGAGGATATCTTCATCCGCTTTCGATTGGATCTATGCTTCTGCACCATGAAGTAGGACTGGGATGACCGAGGTCTTACATACAGTGTACTTAGTTTTTCGGTATGTATAGAGCCTTACTATTGCCTTCATAGCCCACGAAAACAGTGATTGGCAAGAGAGATTCTTCGTTTTATTTAAAGCAAAAACTTCATTATCAGCTTGAAGTACAATCAAACCATTTATGAATGGAAATTGACTTCGTTCATATGGCCACCGCGGGCACTTTTGCAGCGGTCGATTCATTGGACCCAATTTTCAACGACTCGGCCACACATTTCGACCGAAACCGTCGCTATTTCGCGTTCAATGTTGGCTCTGAGCTCTTCCAACGTCGTCGGCGTGTTGGCATAAACCAATGACTTAACGTAGCCCCACAGAAAATAGTCAAACGGCAATAAATCGCACGAACGAGGCGGTCAATCGACTGGCCCATTTCTTGAGATAACACGCTCACCATACTTACTCTTCAATAAATCGATTGTAGCGTGTGCTGTGTGGCTTGTGGCATCATCCTGTTGAAACTACTTATCGTCCAAGTCCATATCTTCCAATTCGGGCCAAAAATAATTGGTGATCATGGCGCGATAACGCTGACCATTCACAGTAACGTGACGATCGTTATCGTCGACGAAAAAATATGGCCCAATAACGCCACCGGCATGCAAACCGCACCAAACAGTTATTTTTTGTGGATGAAGTGGTGATTCATGAAGCACATGTGGATTTTCACCCGACCAACAACGCATATTTTGCCATTGAGCCAAAAATAAACTTCGTCACTGAAGATGATTTTGCGATGAAATTCATCATCTTTGCGCATCTTCTCCAGAACCCAATCGGAGAACGTACGTCGCTTTAAATGGTCCATTGGCTTCAATTCTTGAGTCAGCTTGATCTTGTATGGGTGTAAGCCAAGATCCTTACGCAAAATACGCCATAATGTGGTCTGAGCAATGCCCAATTCTTGAGAACGCCGTAAAAGTGACTGATTTGGATCTTTTGGTACGGACGCTTGAACGGCAGCGATATTTTCGACACTTCGAACCAACCGTTGTCTCACTGACACGGCAACATCACATAGCGAATATATAGACTCAAATTTTTCCACTAAACTTGTTATTGCCTGTCTACTAGGGCTAGAATTACGACCGAAAATTGGAGATAACGCTCTTAAAGCTGCAGTCACGGACTCCAAATTTCGGTATACATTTTTTATAACTTGCAGACGTTGCTCGTTAGTGTACTTTACCATGATGAAAATATTGAGTTTACTAAATACATTGACAGTGACAGTTTGATGATTTGTGAAAGAGTGCGTTCACAAATTAAATTCAAAGTTGTCAAGTCCCTATTGGAAAACCATTTAGCAGTCGATTGTGACGCTCTGTCCAATTCGTCGATGTTGTGTGTCACTACTTGTTGACAGCATATACTTGGTTCTGCCATCATTTACCGTTAAACCATTTTGGCGGCTTCTATTGCAAAACTAGTCAAGCACCGGTGACAAGCCTCTAGGTGATGGCAATAACCATATGTCAATATCACTAGTATTCAGTAGTAGTTGCATAGTAGTTGAAAGAGGTTTATGTTGGCTTCTGAGTTTCGCACAATTATTTGAAGTATGATGTTAAAAAGTCACATCACAACGCGTCATCTTAAATAAAACCATTTTTTTATATCAAAGTTAAGTCATTACCGTTCTCAATCGTCATTCTGCACAGTATTACAAATGCTAGCTGAGTTCATTAATGTAAAATATACCATATGCAATAAAACTGCTGCAGTTATTTTTGCAACCTTTAATGAACACAATTACTGCTGCATTAGTACAGCAGTCACACAGCTGCTAAAATATCGTTCATTAATGTTCCACAGGCAGTTCTGTCAACTTTGCAATTATTTTTTGTTAGTCTATTTTAATTTAAACAAATGAAATGACGAAATAAAAATCCAAAAGTTTATTGATGTATGCTTTGGTTATCCTCGTAGCTGTCACGATGGATTGGTATGGGAGCGCTGTGCAATTGGGAAATCGGTAAAGAACGGCTCTAAGGAAATAGTTTGTTAGACGATTTTGCGTACCCATTAAGGCGTTATCTAATGACGCAATAAGCAAAACCAAATTAAATCAAATTCAGGTTCACATTCATATTCAAAAAAAATGAAAAAAAAATGTCGCTTTTCAAATGCTGGAACGAACATTTAATACATCGGTTGTATCGGTGTTTAAAATTATTGGAATTTGTCCAACGTCACTTTCAAGGCAATGAGGACTTCTAATCTTGACCTTTCTATCTCTATTTTTTCTCTTTCAACAGCAATAATCTATCTATGCCGTCGATCATCCTCTTTTGACTCCATCTCAAGAAATTCGAAAATTTGGTGGTTGTTGTCTAGCGTTAGGCTTCATAGTTATTGTCGCCAAATATTACGGCCGAATGTTCTGCTGGTGGGTCAATCCTATAACGAGTACCGTATATTTCCTTGAATTCTGTCAAATATTCCCAGGTTGTACTATCTCCTCCGCTTTCCTTATTCCTTTTTCTATGCGTTTGTATGAAATCATCTAATTCATAAATTTTTCATCATGAGGAAAAGCCGAAAAAATGTCTAAATTTTGAATTAAAACTCTCCGCCATAACACCGATCTCTGTGCTTTCCCGCTACAAATTCTGACTCCATGGCTAGCCGAATTGACATTAACAGCCTTGTCTCACAGTTGCTAAAAAACTTTTGTTCACCGTTTTCCCTGTGAATAAAATTACATTATTCACAATTAATGTCCAAGTCTCAGATTATATACTCGTATATTGTACAAACAAATAATTACATATTTAAATATTGATTTTCTGTGCAGTTAGGCAGCAAAACAAAAAGCGCTACACGTTTGACAGCATACTTACTGTAATACTGCAAATATAGACACAAGTGATGCCAAACGTTTGCGTAAATACTGCTGTATTTATGCAAAAATGAATTCAGCCGTTGTCTTGTGCGGCCTTAAAATCGAACACTTCTTGAGATTTTTTCAAGATCTGCTGGGATATGAAGAATTGGCCGATTGTGGGCCTTCCTGCTCTGAAACCGCACTGATAGGTCCCAATTAGGTTTTTAAGGAAGTGTTTTAAGAGCTCATGCAATATTGTTATCGTTAAATCATTTTGGTCAGATAGACGAAAATTTAGACGTCCTTAAAAATAGACATATTTTTTTTTAAAGAACTGAACACCCGAGTGGGTATGACTACACTTAAAGTGCCTGAAAGAAAGAAAGATTTTTGGGCTCAGTTGTTATTTCGTTCCATGGGTGGCATTGGATTGATTGAATTTGTTGTTGTATTCTAGGAGACTACTCATATTACGTGATTTTAGTTGCCTGAGAAAAAAATTGTCTTTCGGGCGCGGCTGGTATTGCACCCCGAACCGCCTGATTTGGAAGCCAATACACTATCGAATGGTCTATTCTGCCTGAATACTCGTACAACGGCGTTATGCAGTTTTTTTCCATATGCTCAACACCAACTATGACTCTACTACAAGGTTTCCTTTATCAGCTCTACAGGCTTCTGTACGGTCTTGTTGCCTTGACACTTTCTTTTTACCTATTGGTAAAACTTCCGTACATTACTCCTGTAGAACAAGCTCTCAATATCTTCGATCGCGCGCTTCTCGTGCTCTGGTTTTTTTCTTTTGGAGAAGTCGGTGTTCTTCTCGTCTCTTCCGACCAAATGAGGAACGGGCAGCTGTCGTTCTTCATTGCAGCGCGGTTTTATACGGTTCTTGTTTAGCTGCATGGGCTTGTTGGCATTCTTCATTCTTCATTAAAAGCGGCATAGGAGTTGTTGACAGATTTCGGGATACGCGTTCGGCGAAGGTTCTGAGAGTCTCTAGTCTTTGCAGCTTTTCTTCGTTATATCTTCTCACAATAGATCTTCTTTGTTATGATGCTTGGGAAGTCCGCATTCGCACCTTGGCTGCAACAAGGTGGTGATCCGAATCAATGTGGGCGGCCGTGAACTCTCGAACTTCCATACGATTCCTTACGTTAATCGCAAAATGATCAATTTGATTTAGCCTTTGATGATTTGGGAAACGCCATGTCACCTTATGTCTATTGAAGTGAAGAAACCGTGTGCTTGCTATAGTGATATTGCGCCGCAGGTTTAATAAGTCCATTGCCAGACGTGATGTTGTGTAAACTATCAACTTATTAACTTATTTCTGAAAACACGCCAAAGCCATAAATGTGATGACAAATGCAATTGCATTAGATATGAGGGTTGAGTACTTTGAAATTCTTCTCAATGCAGGACAAATGTCGCCACCTTTGCATTATGAAACCCCTACGTACGTAGGCAATTTTTTGTACGCCTCAATCATGGAAGTGAAAGTTGAAGTCAAGATAGAAAACCCCAAGATGAATAAAGTCCAGAACCGATCTACAATATTTCCAGTTAAATTTTTTAAAAAATTGTACAAAAGATTTACTATTAGTACTTACTTAGGAATTCAGCCGAATATTTAAAACTGCCGACGTTCCTGAATGGTCATTAACGCTATCACTGTCACTCTTGGATTTGGCAAGTATTGAAACAGAAGTAGAAAGAATGGTCTTAGTCGTGAATACATATATATGTATTCTATCAACAACATCGACGAATCGGACAGACCGTCACAATCAATTGATGGCATCTCATCAGAAATCAAACGAATGCCAATTGTTGTATCTTTGGCCTAAGAAGGCAAATGAGCAATAAGGTCTTGTTAAGAATTACTAAAAATATTAAGAATTACTATGAGACCCTCATTATACCAATCTTGCCTTATGGTGCAGAAACATGGACATTAAGGTGGATTATGACATTCTTGGCCGTTTTTAAACGCAAAATTCTTCGAGTCATTTTTGATTCAGATTGCATTGATGGTGCTTTTAGGATTAAATTTAACGTCAAAATATAAAATCCAACATCGATTTGGTTAGAAAAGTTCACTTTATTTACCTCAGACTGCTAGGAAATATAGAACAAACGTAACACGAACACTGTAGGCCAAGGAGTTTTCGATTCCAAACCGGAGGGACAACGCAGTAGAGGATGACCACACGTAAGGTGGCAGCCGGAAGTGAAGGGCTACCTCAACCAATTTAGGGTACGCAACTGAATGCAGTTAGCCAGAGACCGTGCTACCTGGAGCGGGCTTTTGGTTGAGGCCCAGGCTCCAAACTGTAACATCGTACTGTAAGGAAGCAGTATGAGGTTATTGGCAGCATATTGTGTGTCAATGATACTAATATTACATATGAAATGCTGAAATTCATTGTCCTTAAAACGTTTGGCGGTGTCGTCAAAATTATGTCCATCCGTAGCCGAAGCTGTTGGTCATATATAAAGTGTAATATTTTTTGCACTGTGGGGAAATTATTGTACTAGGCCCAGGTTCTTAATAAAACTCGTGGGCGCAGAATCCAACTAAACTAAACTAAACGGTACGTACCAGTACCCTATGCGAGGTTATGAGAGCTGCTGTTGGCCTATTCAGGTTTGTTGTGCCGTCACTTTTCCAGGTTCACCACGCATCCACGAAGCTCCCTACTTGGAAGAAGCTCTAAAGAGAGCTGTGCACCAAGAAGCTCAAACTGACTGGTGTCATGGAAGCCGCCATATATATATCCGTATATAGTAACCCCTCTCGGTTTCTGGAATCCCTGCCTTCACGAGGTAGAGGCGGGAGCAGGAATTAATGGACAGCGGCTTAAGTATCTTCATAAAACGCTTGACCACCATTGGAAACTCACACTCTTTAACAAAACTAACTTCAGCGATTACTTATCGCTACATTTCATCATGTTGAATTATGTACATAATTTTCGTTGCAACAACCAGTCTTGTTCCACAGTGCGACCTCTTGTAATCAGCTCATGACCGAAAAAGAAAGTAAATCTTTCCTTGGAATCAACGGTTTTATCTGTCACATGGAACAATAAAATTCATGCCTTGCAAAGCTTAAAAATTCTAAAACTCATTACAAGAATCTCAATTTCGTCTCATAATTAAATGCCACATGTCACCGCTTCTCATTTTGATCCCATTTCAGTCTAATTTTACTTAACGATCTCCACCTCACATCTGTGTTTCACTGTTTACTGCCGCAAAGTTAATCTGCTAGGGACTTTATCTTGAATTGTAAAAGAAAAAAAAAAACACAAGAATAAAACTCATCACAGTGACAAGCTCCTTATTTACTTTGAAATATTTTCAAAAACTCCTCAACTGACTGAGAACTTTTTATTGTTTGCAATTTGACTAACATACCCTTGTCCACCTTGTTCCACTCCTTAAACGTCACACTCTCCTCCCATCGGCACCACCCACATCAATTTAACTTTCAGCCTCTTCGCTTCTTCGTACTTTGCCAACTTGGCATTGCCTCTAACTTTAATCAAAATAAATATTCAAAATTGAATTCCTCACACCTCTGTCATTGTCAGGTTGTCCTTGCGGAATAGTGGACCCCGTTCACAACAACAACAAAATCAACACCGTTTGCGCTGCCCTGGAAACGGATTTTAAAAACGTAAAAAATAAATAAAATAAAAATCAGCTCAGCGAAAGTCAAAGTCCCAGAGGACAATGGCGTAAGTCGAAAAACAAATAACGGAATATTTAATATTTTAAGTTTCCCATCAATTTTTGCTCACAAGTAACAAGCCTCACCACTACTACTCGCACTTTACAACCATCATCATAAGTATCGTCTTCATCTTTGTCTTCATATCGTACATTCGGTTATTCGGCGAAGGCGCACTGGAAAATTATGAACATAACGTTCCCTAAATCAAAATCACAATGAGCAGAATTTAACAAAAGAAACAAACCATGAAATTGAAATAATTTTCGGCCCACATTCAGCGCACAACTCTAGATGGTATCTTGTACTCGTATCTACCGCGGGAGAAGTCGGCTATCATTCGCTCTGAATACTCATCTCCCGGGGTGCCGCCATCATCGTTGTCTTTGTTGTATAGTCATCATCAACATCATCATCCTTCTTGTTGCCGTTGTTAGGATTGTCGTTCTTTCTGGCGAAGAAGACACAACCAGAACCATACCATGAACTTAAATAGAGAAGATGCAAAGTGAAAGACCATTATGCCAGCATGCCGCATACCCATACCATTGTCTCGATTTCTACTCGAATATAAGCATTTCTGGTTCTCGTCCTCCTTCTTCATCATTCGTCCTCTTCATCGCCAGGGAGTTTAATATAATTTATTTTTCGCGCGCAATAAAAGAATACATGGAGACAAAAGACAAATGTCGCTACCGAAAGACATAAACTGCGCTACCACTAAAGGTACTCAATATTCTATATACAACACAATCACCTTTTGTATTGTATGTAGCTCCTGTCCTCTGATATGTTCCCGTCTTATGATTCCAACTAGGTTCCTGATTCTTGGTTCCAAGTTGACGCTTCCTGGCCATCTTAAGGAGTTTTAGTTACCGTTGCTGAAGCCGCAGGACCTAAAAGACCGAGCATCACCAAATGGCAGTAATAAATTCTGCAGAATTTCCACACTTAAAGTTTGCTTTACGGTACAATTCCGCTTGTCTTACCCTCGTATTCGTATTCCTTGGTATGGCTGTGTTTAAGGACCCGCGTTATTGTAGGTCGTTAAATGTGCATGATGTGATCACCGCTTGTTGGATGGGATTTCTCGTATGTTTTTTAGTTTGCATTGAAGTCAGTTAAAATGATGATTTTGTGATAAGTGTGCATGACCAAGGTGATTAATCGGAGCTCGCTTATCAAAACAAACTTTCGCCTCAGAATATTTTCAGTCCATGTCGCATCGTTATGTCTTGATTGTCTTGTCTCGTGGTTGGTGAGTCAGAAAATTTGGGTCAATAAAACAAGGGAAATAAATGAAAAACAACATACACACCAACAAATTCAGGTAAATTTTGGATAGTCAGCTATTCAATGTGCGAGTACTAATACGTCCATATCGTGTAGAACATAAAAATATATCAGGACAGAATTAGAAGTGAAAGCAATATGCTGTACTAGAATAGTCAATGGAAAAAAAACTAATGCAGAACGAATAGATGCTCTGCAAAAACATTTACGTACTGTAATGATTGTGTAGGCACTGCCTTTACATTTATAAATTTTTTTTCAATTCGCACATACGCATGCAGTTCGTCGTCCCAAGCATTTTGAATTTCTATCCCTATTGTTCAGTCAACGTGCTACAGAAAAAGACGGTGGCTACAACTTCAGACAGTCAACGAGCTAACCTACCCCGGAACAAATTTCAACTTAACGTATGACATCTCGGTGAAGAGATGTGGTTAAAGACAGTGTTAAGGAGTCGTTGCGAAGATCCTCATTAATAAGAATTTTGCTCTTTTGTAGCATGACCTTTACGTAGGTTTTTATGAGGCTGTGCAAAAGATTACAGATTGAAGGAACGAGAGTAGCTTCAAGTAAAGGATTTTTCAATACTCACGTATTGGACCTATTAGATACAATACTCCAATGTGTTTAAAGTGAAATTTAACTTTTATTTTTAATTGAAACGTTATTAATACCATAAGATACCAAATACGACGTAATTCAAATGTCTTCAAAACTGTAGCAAGTTATAGAGTCCTGTTGAAACTACATATCCTCCAATCCTTAGAGTTCTAATTTACTTACTTACTTACTTAAGTGGCGCTACAGCCAGGAGTGAACCTGAGTCTCACAAAACAAGCCTCTCCAGCTAAAACGATATTTCGCCAGTTATCCCCAGTGCCGCATTCCAACCAGGTTGAAGGTCCACATCCACTGTCGTGCGCCATTTTAAATGTGCTCATCTTGTGCTGCGCCGTACCTCGAGGTTAGACATACTCATTGGACATGAGCTGTGACGATCATTTTCCTAAAATGGCTCCATCTCTGACATTGGATCCATAGACACTAGACCAGACTGAGGTCAATGTATAGGTACAGCAAGTACAGTTCATGGTTAAACCTCCTTATCTATTCCCCATTGCACCTTTTCAACGTCAAACCTTGGTGGTCTTACTTGACTCCATACTTCGTACCCTGGTTGTAACAAGATAATGATCCGAGTCGATTTCATCTTCTCGGAAATTTCTGACATTCAAAATGCTAGAGGAGTGCCTGGCGTCGATCGCAACACTCCTATGCTAAATCTGGTTGACGGTTGGTTGATCAGGGGATAGCCAAGTACCTTTGTGGATGTAGAGATGGGGAAACCATATGCTGGATACTAAAAGAAAAGACTATAAGGGTGTTAAATCCCACGGCGGAGCTGCCCTTTCTCAGAACAGATAGGTCGTCGAAATTCGTATTTAATAATTTGAGTGTAGAATGCACTCTATGGCAAGTGGTTAGTTGAAATCACATATCCTCCACGCATTTCAGTCCTATATTATCAAAAAAAAAAGAAGATAAGTACGGAGCGATAGCGATCTTCACTGACTGTAACCATATTGTAGCATTCGTAGAAAAATCAGCACTCTGATAACCGTTTTCTTAATAACACACAATTTCTTTTGTGTAACCATATTGTAGCATTCGTAGAAAAATCAGCACTCTGATAACCGTTTTCTTAATAACACACAATTTCTATTGCCCAGTACTGAATACACCTATTTAGAAATCTAACGTGTACTTAATGAACAATTTTAGCTAGGGGCTGCTACTAAGATTGCAAAGCAAAAAAAAATGAAATTAAGACATGCTCGCTGCAATTCCGGCAAAAAACTTTATTTTTCCATCTGATCCCACAAAGCGGCAAACATTTTTTCCCTGACGCACTAGTAAGGTACACTTCTAGGCCTTTCTCGTGGTTGTTTTTTTAAATATACTTGGTGAAGAAAACCCGAGCTATTTTATTTGTGCTCGTGCTAGTTAGAATAATCTATGAATAACCCGTATATATTAATCCAGGTTGACACTTTTAACGGGCATCAGAGAAGAATGTCGAAGTATCCGCCAATGTTAATCACTGCGCAACCCTCTTTAAAAGAAATTATGTGAACGAGACACTAGCAAAACACCTGCTAACCTAAGTACCTGAGCACCCACCAGGCAGAATCGTGCAAAAGCGGAGCGCTACTTGCAGCAACACAAAGAAGACAAACCTCTCTTATACCCACGGCAGCCAAGTCTCCACAATTCTCAGCCTCGTGTCTCTTCTTTTCCACCCCTGTAATCCAAAACGACGACAAAAAAAAACTATCAAATAATCGCAAAGAAAATTAAAAGCCACAATTGCATAAGTGCCCTTGAAAATGTCCGTAAAATAAGTTTCCAAAAAAAAAATTAATTCATTATCAATTTGTATATTTGTTTAGCTTTAAGTATAGTAAATAAATATTAGTAAAGAAAATGTACATAAAGTCGAAAGACATGGTTATAAGAATTTAGAGTAGCTTAGAGTGCCTGTGTGGGGCCAGTAAGTTAGTAAAAGATTGTTAAGTTATTTTAAGCTAGCATTTAAGCATTTTTTGTTAGTATGTAAGAGTTAATGATTAAGGAAATAAAATGCTTTAAAACTGAAACTGAAACTGTATATTTATTGTTGTGAACCGTGATAGTTAATTAAATAATAAATAAATAAATAATTATGAACTATGTTTGAGTAAGAAGTCAGGTTGGATTCATTCGTTCCGTTGCACCAGGCCACTACATACATACCTGGTCATGAACAAAATGTAATTAATCTGCTCTTCTACTAAAAGTGATTTCTCGCATATCCGGATCCACGCAGGCTGAGCTCGTGGAAACGAGCTCGTCGTGAAACGACAAATGAGAGAGCCAGGTATGCGTGATGGGTGAGATTGGTAAGGTGAGCAGAATAGTGTCGTCGGAAGACGCTCTCTTCAAGAACGGCTGTAGGAAATCATTATTGCACATTGTATTTCAATATTGAACACGCCACAGTATCTGTAACCCGCCGCCATCATCTCGGAAGCAGTATGACCCAATTACACCTCCAGCACGGAAAACACACCAAACCGTACATTTTTTCATATGCCGGCTACTTTTACAACACCTCCGGCTGTTCACTTTTTTAAATGCGGTTAGTTCTTAGGTCAATAACATCTTATACAAACTTACGTATGTAAATAACTGGTGGTCTACTCGTAAATACAAGTTTATTTTCGAATCATATGTTATTTTGATACTGACATCGCCTTCCCGCTCAAAATCTGTCACTCGCAGATCAAAATGAATCGCTTTATACTTGGACAACGTTGGGAAATATTGTAAACCTATTTCAAAGTGAATGCTGTGTTGCCCAAACAATGCGTTCATTGAAAAGAAGTTCTTGCCGAAATAAATCACACAGCGCCCTTGCTGTATGCAAATAATTCATGAGAAGCCAATGGATCTACATCTGTTCATTGCGGACTTTGAAGTGGTCACATCATTGGCCCATTTTTTTTCGAAAATGCAGCTGCAAATGCCATTTCGGTCAACGATGAGCGTTACAGGGTCATGATTACCGAACTTTTGTGGGCTGGAATTAAAAACATGGGCTTGAATGATCTTTGGTCTCAGTACGATGGCGAGGCATGCCACACAGCCTATCAAACAATCGATCTTTTGCTTGCTAGGTTCGGTAATCGTGTTATGACCTGCCTTAGCGATGTCAACTGGCCGCCTCGGATTTGCGACTTGTCACTTCTTTTTGTGGGATGCCCCTAAAGTTCGATATTATACGGACAATTCAGAAACGATTCAACCCTTTAAAGCTAATATCGTCTGAACAATTCGTGAGATAGGGCCAGAAACAGTCAACAAGGTCTTGAAAAATTGGATTGTTAGCATGCGCTACTGCAAAGTCAGCCGAGGTAACCGCATGAATCAAGTCGTATTTCCATTACTAATGGGAATTGCACCATTTGCATTTGCGACACCCTCTATATAACCAGGACTTTTCAGAAGGTATTCTACAATACATGTTCGTTGAGAGATGCCCAATTCTTGAGAACAACACGGAACCGATTGACAGGCGGTCTGAACTTGACCGACCGGAATGTTCTCTCTACTTCGGGCTTACTACCGTCTCACTGGTATGACAAAATCATGGAGAGAGCACGACAATTCGAGTACTTAATTATTCACTTATTAGGTCGGTTATAACGGCCGAGTTATAACACGCAATTGGCAGCGAGTTTTGATAAACAATTGGAATGATATGTATACCCGTACGTTGTTTAAACTCACACAATTTTATAATGAAATGGTTCACAATCTGCCACATAAATACGACGTCTGATAAATATTGTATGTGTTTCTGATTAAAACAAGAAATAAAAATTATTGTTAGTAGAGAATTCAATCAATCTATTATTTATTATGTAAACATATAAAAACGATATTGAAAATACAAAATCTATCATGCAATAACTTGTATATGTCAAAGTTCATATAAAATAAGAAGTATAGTAAAATAAACGCGACACTCTAATTTTATAACGTCATAGTCGTTTTTATTTAAATCCGTATTTTTAAACATTAATGTTCGGGTAATTAAAATCGAATTTTTTCACTTAACGGACAAAAGCCAACTCAACGGCAAACATTGGTCCATTAGAGCCAGATTTAAATAGTAAATTTAAAAAATAAAAAATTTGAATACTGAAAGTGTATACATATGTACGTGATTGTGCGAATTCGGTTTTTTTTACTTGTACTAAGTTCTAAAGACATCCAACAGATTTGGAATTTGAATTAAAAAATAGACAGTTTTGAGTGCAATTATTTAAATTGAAGTGTATGAACGAAGTGCAACATACATATAACACTATACAGAGTGCATATAAAATACATACTAAGTAAAAAGATTTAAATTTTTCGCATTTGTGGACTTGAACAATTAAACAACACATGAAAGACATACATATTCAACAAAGGATTGTGCAAATTGGGAATATCGCGACGCGTAATTCTACACACAATCAACTTAACACTCTACACTCAAGATTCGACCAAGTAAGTCTTTATATTTCTAATATACTCGTATTATAGTTGCAAGCAACTCTAATTAAATTAAATACTATAAGCATACATATAAACTTCAATGCAATCGATTTAAATTAATAAAATTCAAAAAATATTCATCAGACACACGTATATATCTACATATATACATATATATATATATATATACACATATAACAAAGTGTGTATCAAATCCAGCGTAAATGACGAATTTTATGATCTAAACTAAATTAATTATTTCTCCATTGTAAGACACATATATATACATACATATATCTATTATAAATTCTATATATTCTAATATACATTCATACACTCAATAAATTTACATATAATATACATTTATTTAACTACCTCAATCCATATTGACTCACTATGTCGTTTGGAGAGCTGCAGAAAGCACTATTTGCTCAGGTTGTTCGCGATTTTTAAAATTTTAGGAAGACAGGTGACCTACCTCAAATTATTTATCTACCGGTCTATCCATCCTTGATGATAATTTGGCAACAGCAAGGCAATACCATGAGGAAATTATGGGTGCAGGCAAGCTAGAAAAGGATTTAACAAAGGAAGAATTAATGAAGGTCTATGAACAACTCTTAGAAACTCACCTGGATTATCGCTGCGAGCTTTTAGACGCCATCGACAAGTATGCATCAACTGCAAAGACGCCTACAGAGACGATCAACACATCGTCAGCTGCAGCTGGTACTGGTGGGGATCTTCGCCTTCCAAAAATAAGTATTCCAACGTTCTCCCTATGCTATACGAAATGGCGTTCATTTTATGATATATTTACATCATTAATTCATACAAATACTCACCTGAGCGACATACAGAAACTACACCATTTGAAATCATCAATTAGTGTGGACGCAGAGCGTCTCATACAGCATTTAAGTCTCGAAGCAGAAAACTATGTCAAGGCATGGGACTTATTGAAGGCGAGATATGACCATAAGCGGGTCCTAGTCAATGCCCAGTTAAATCTTTTTTTCAGCCAACCATCATTAACAAAGGAGTCCACCAGTGGGTTAAGGTCTATGCTTGATACATCTCAAGAATGCTTTCATGCATTAGAAAACCTGGGAGTGCCAGTAAACCACTAGGATGTTATTCTCATCTATATCCTTTTCCAAAAACTACCATGTTCAACGCAGCATTTATGGGAAGAAAAGTTGGGAAATTCTACGGAACTTCCAAGCAGAAAGGACTTCATCGGATTTTTAGAAACACGTTTTAGGACGCTTGAAGCGGTTGACCAGCAACCTCTTTTGTGGTCGAAAGCAAATACGAAGTCATCTGCGAAGTCTAGTCCACAGGCCAAAGCATTTTATGCTAATACCCAAATGAAGGAGCAGTTCCAATGCAAAGTGTGTCATCACGGAAAACACGCCTTAAGGAAATGCAGCAAATTTCTTCGGTTGGACACAACACACAAGTGGCAAACCGTGCGCAGAGTGAAAGTGTGTGAGAACTGTCTCGCGTATAGCCACCCAACTCGAGATTGTCCAAGCTCTAAGAACTGTTATTTTTGCCAGCAGCGACACCATTCATTACTACATTTAAAACAAAATTTCAAAGAAGATCAAACAAGTCAAGTATGTTCGCAAGTACTTACCGAAACTTCCAATACAACGGGCACCACAAGTAAGCAAACACAGCTGAACTCATCGCACACATCGCATTCGCGGAACACCTTCCTTGCAACACAACATCGGGCGAGTCAAGTCTTGCTAGCAACAGCCATAGTTAAGGTAGTCTCAGCTGATGGCAGGTGCCATGATCTCCGTGCGCTTGTTGACCCAGGTTCTGAGGCAACTTTCATAACTGAATCAGCAGCACAGTTACTACGATTACCAAGGCGTAGAACGTCCGTTCAGATCTCCGGGTTAGGAAAGGTCAGCAGTGGCACAAGCAAATATTATGTCGACATAACGCTTCGATCTAAATATTCGACATTTGAAAGCGTAACTAAAGCCTTTATTTTTCAGTCACTGACTGGCCTTCTCCCGGCCCTGCGAGTGATGGTAGACGAATTAAATCATATCAAAGGCCTTCTTTTAGCAGATCCAGCATTCTTCAATCCAGCTAAAATCGATATACTTCTGGGAAGCGAAGTTTACTCTGACATTATTCTACCGAACATCATTAGAAGTGATCAAAACAACGCCATTGTCGCCCAAAAAACCCAATTTGGATGGATTGTGTTCGGGAAAATTCCAGACAGGTCCACACAACTCCTTCAAAGCTTCTCTCTACATCTTGATCTTGGCACTGAGATACGAAGATTCTGGGAGGTTGAAGAAGCTCCGTTTAAAATTATGGTTTCGGAAGAAGACAATGCTTGTGAACAGCACTTCCGAACCCATACAACCAGATTAACAAATGGACGGTATCAAGTGTCCTTACCCTTCAAAGATGGAGTACGACCAGCGTTAGGTTCAAGCAGGGAAGTTGCTTTACGACACTTTACTCAATTTAAACGTCATTTACAGAAGGATCCGAAACTAAAGGTAGGATATAAAAGGTGTATGTTAGAATATATTACCATGGATCACATGGAGGAGGTAGATTTATTTAACGACACTTACCTTGCAACAACCTTTCATTTTTTTTTGCCACACCAGGCCGTCATTAAAGACTCAAGCTCCACCACAAAACTGCGAGTTGTGTTTGATGCAGCGTCGAAGACTTCGGACGGTACGTCCTTAAACGAGCACTTGATGGTTGGTCCTAAATTACAAAAAAGCATTATCGATGTCATATTAAGATGGAGACATCGATATACCTTCACCGCCGACATCGAGAAGATTAACCGACAAATTTTAGTAGCCATACGAGTGCTTAACAAGGTTGCAGACGACGAAGCAGAGAGATACCCAGTGGGAGCCAAGGCCGTTCAGCAAGATATGTACGTTGACGACCTTATTACCGGAGCAGATACCCTGACTGACGCCTTACAAAAGCGGAATGAAATTCGACGATTGCTTGTATCCGCAGGATTTAATCTTCGCAAATGGACGGGTAATCGTGAAAGACTTTTAGAAGACATTCCTGAAAACGATAAGGAAATCAACTTTGAGCTACCCTTATCACCAGCAATTCATGTAAAAACCTTGGGCATCCGTTGGTCTCCAAAGTCGGACTCCTTTTCGTTCCAAAATTTCCAAAAGCCAGAAACACAGATAACAAAACGGGCAGTGCTTTCTGCTATCGCAAAACTCTTCGACCCACTAGGTTGGATCTCACCCTGCGTGATTAGGGCGAAGATAATAATGCAGGAGCTGTGGAAAAATGGGACGGACTGGAATGAAATGAAACGATACCAATAGATTTACAGGAGGAATGGAAGGAGTATCAAAGAGAATTGCTCTTAATTCAAGATTTTAAAATCAACCGATGGATCAACATAGACCGTACCATAAAAGCTGTACAATTACACGGCTTCAGTGATGCCTCGACCAAAGCCTACGGAGCTGCCGTATATATTCGGGTCTTAAACAACCAAGGCCAAACAGAAATGAATCTTTTACTGTCGAAAACGAAGGTTGCCCTACTCAAGACAATAAGTATTCCCCGACTGGAGTTATGTGGAGCAGTCATTTTGGCCTCTTTGCTTCTCTACGTTGCAGACGTATCGAACGTGCCACAGGCAAATCTATACGCCTGGTCTGACTCCACGATAACCCACGCTTGGATACGTTCAACTCCAATAAGATGGTCGACCTTTGTTAGTAACCGAGTTGCAGAAATTCAAAGGCTAACTGAATGTGGTATGTGGAGACACATCCCCACAGAACACAACCCAGCTGATCTCGCGTCCCGAGGTATATCACCTTCTACTCTGGGAGCACAAGAATTGTGGTGGCATGGTCCGTCGATATTAAGGAACCAATGGGACTTCGAGGTTCCAAAACAACCACTTCTGTTAGAAACGTAGGAAGAGAAAAGAACCGTCAGAAGCCATTGCATTCTGAAGACAACCAACAATATCATAGGGGAACTTTTAACAACCTACTCCGACTTATCAAGGTTTATAAGAGTGGTGGCGTACTGTCTCCGATTCCTGAAAAACATCCAAATAAAGAAAGAGTCAAGGAAGTTAGGTCCGCTTGATCTCGAAGAACTACAAACAGCCACCACAAATGCAATAAAAACCATACAGAATGAAATGTTTCCAGGAAGTCCACAGACTATCACGCGAGATCTTAAATCGCTAAATGCGTTTTATGACAACGAAAGCATTCTACGCGTCGGGGGTTGTTTGCAAAATGTACTCATTCCATACCACACAAAACACCCAATCATTCTCAAACCGAACCACGCATTCACAAATATACTCATACGGCATGCACACGATCAAACCTACCATGGAGGTCTCCAATCGACAATGGCATACATCCGCTCTAAATACTGGATACTCAACATGAAGAGGAGCGTAAAAAAGCATATTCATCGCTGTGTCATATGTTTCCGGTTTAAGGTCAAGCCGATGCAGCAAATCATGGGAAGCTTACCATCATCGCGAGTTCGGATTGCTAGACCATTCAGCAACACCGGCGTCGACTATGCAGGACCAGTAGAAGTGAAGACGTGGAAGGGACGTGGAGCCAAAACACTTAAGGGCTACTTCGCCATCTTCATTTGCCTCGCTACCAAAGCCATTCACTTGGAACTCGTCTCTGACATGACGACGCAAGCTTTTCTAGCAGCTTTCCGCTACTGCACGTCGCGGTATTTGCTCCCGAATCTTCAGCGATTGCGGGACCCATTTTATTGGAGCGAATACCGAACTTCGGCGAATGATGAAAGATACCGCACACGACTGGGAAAATATCGCCGAAACCTTAGCAAATTTGGGTACAGAATGGAAGTTTATTCCCCCTGCTTCCCCTCATTTCGGAGGACTCTGGGAAGCTGGGGTAAAATCAGTAAAACATCATTTGAAACGAGTAGTCAAAAACAAAAAACTTACCTTTGTGGAATTTTCCACAGTACTAACTCAAATAGAAGGCATTCTCAATTCGCGACCATTATGTCCACTATCAGAAAATCCGGAAGACTTAGACGTATTAACTCCAGGTCATTTTTTAATTGGCAAGCCAACCAACATGGTACCTCAAGGAGACTTATTGTCGACAACAACAAATTATCTAGACCTGTGGAAGCACGTTCAAATCGCAGTAGCACATTTCTGGCGCAAATGGAAAAACGAGTATCTTTCACGTCTTCAATCGCGTCCGAAATGGGCAAAGCTAGAGGCCGATCCAAAGATTGGAGACCTAGTCCTAGTGAAAGATGAACGTCTTCCACCAGCGCAATGGATACTCACTCGAATAATCGACACTCATCCCGGAATGGACAACCACATCCGCGTGGTCACACTTAAAACGGCGAATGGTACATTAAAAAGACCGATAACAAAGATCTGTTACCTACCGTCGAATAATTGCCAACGAGAACAACACGATTATTTAACTACGACAACTAATTACCATCAAAACAAATAATCAACAAAATAATGAATTATTCAAAATGTAATAATAATAATTGCACATGCCGACGGCATTTCAAAATAAAATCCACTCAAATACAAATCGCACTCATAACAATTTAAAACAATTACACTCTACTCAACACACAACATACAGTCCATTTATCCCACTCAAAATAAATTCGCACATACCCCTCAAATCATTCCAATCTAATACATACCTTACACACACAGTTCATTCATCCCATTCAAATACAAATCATACGTATCACTCATAACAAATAAATTCACTCACTTATTCAAAATGTTCATATAATTCCGACGCGTAAATTAATCGTTCCGCAAGACAATAAATAAATGCACAATACCAGCGCAACAAATTTACGCACAGCCCAATGACGGCAATAAAATACAACACACACACATACACAAGGATAGATATGAATGGGACGAAACCCCCGAGAAATCAATATAATTTATCAAATCAAAAAATAATACAATATAAAATTATATTACTTACCTGAAATACTTGAAAATACACAAATTTAACATTTAAACTAGACAAAACACTCGAATTTTAAAATACAAATATTCACGGCGGTTACCGCACGTCACAACCGCTCGAATAAACACTACACTACACAACAACAAAAAATACAAATGGCAGCGCCCATTGTTTTGTTAGGTAACAAGGGCAACAACAAATACCTTTTCCACATACTCTTTTACTTATGTGTCAAGTGTTGTCCCTTTGTCTTGACAAAATTAATGATTTTATTTTTTTTTAATGCATCCATGTTAGAGATGTAAGAAATTGCCGATAATGCAGATCATGAAGGGTCAGTGATGCCAGTTTACAACAATGATGCTGTAACCATAGTTTGATATATTGCGAACTTTGTTCACGGCGGGGGAGAATGGTTCTGATTAAAACAAGAAATAAAAATTATTGTTAGTAGAGAATTCAATCAATCTATTATTTATTATGTAAACGTATAAAAACGATATTGAAAATACAAAATCTATCATGCAATAACTTGTATGTGTCAAAATTCATATAAAATAAGAAGTACAGTAAAATAAACGCGACACTCTAATTTTATAACGTAGCGGACATAGTCGTTTTTATTTAAATCCGTATTTTTAAACATTACTGTTCGGGTAATTAAAATCGAATTATTTCACTTAACGGACAAAAGCCAACTCAACGGCAAACAGTATGAATATGTGTGAGTTCAGAGAATGCCTATTGGAAAATATTGGCGCAATTAATGAGAAACCGCATTAAATAACATGCTCTGTGGATACTTGACAGTATCCACTTGCGGCTTGACACATGACAGTAATAATGAAGGTCAAGTTTCTCCTTTTAGCCAGGACGGGGAATACACGGAAGATCGGAGAAATGTATCTTAATTTGCTTTGTATAAGAATCTAGTTTTTAATTCACCTTACAGACACTTTTCTGGTTGCAATTCTGCTCTTACCTATATATGAATATCTTTCTTTAAAAAACCACTATAAGAAACACATATACTAAAACCAAAACCTTAACCTAAACCAATTTCCCTATATTGGCTACCAATTTTCATACTATTTTCTCAAAATCTTACCCTCCTACTAAGAGTATCTACAACTCCAACATGGCCATACGACTAAAAATATTACGTTAACAGAACGTCAATTATAGCAATTCTACCGGTGGAAATATGGTTCAACTGTAACCTTCAAAGTTAACTCGTTCCTTCCAACTTTACTAGTATTTCCCAAAACTCACTTTTCACGCTCAATTAATTTAATTAAAACCTTCGACACATTCTCATCGTTCGATTTTACCAGAGTGGTATTGCTACCACTGCGACTGTAACAGCCACAAAGATTTTATCCACCAATGCCTTCTCTGAAACAAATTACCGACTCTAAAGGCGACACAAACTGTATCCTTCAATTTTGTCCAAATGAAAATCGCTCATTCCCGCAAAGTTGCCAATAACATCCACCGCCCCATCGGGAAGTACCTCCATTAACTCCAAACTTCAGGAATGGCGATCAAGACGACCAACCTTGTCAAGTTGGACCCGAACCCAATCAGCTGAAACAAAGGTGCAATAGTTGGTAAGTTTGGCTTTTTAATGGCAAAACTTTCCAAAACCAAAACCACCATGGCTCGATATACTCGGTATACGGGTACAGTAGTAATAAAACTTCGATACTTTGACAAGACGAAAAGGATGTGAGTTTTCCCTTC
Source organism: Volucella bombylans (assembly GCA_949129095.1). Taxonomy (NCBI): domain Eukaryota; kingdom Metazoa; phylum Arthropoda; class Insecta; order Diptera; family Syrphidae; genus Volucella; species Volucella bombylans. The sequence goes on along the minus strand of OX422144.1, from coordinate 105,791,735 downwards.
AAAAAGTAGCGACAGTGAGAATGAACTAACAAACTGGGGGTTAATGGGTGGAATGGCTGCCTAACCACAAACGCAAATCTTTCAACTCCATATCATCGACTTGCATGTGTGCACTTAATTAATTACCCGGCTTTGGAAACCGCATCAGGGTGAGGTATTTACCAACCTGCTGTGTGGTTTTTACCACCACATGGAAAACACACACAACTCATACACCAAGTCAACGTCAAAGGACTCTTGTATTGTAAATATTACGAAATGTAATACTGACCGCCTGCACAAAGAACACATTGGCATCTGAATCTATTGAGCTAACACATTTAACTTGAAAGTTATTCTTGACGACGACTTTTCATAAAACTTGTCAAAGATAAACACACGCGTACATTTATTCGTATATTTATTCTATATGCATCCACACATGCGCATGCATGTGCACACACATGTCCTGTGTCTCACAAGGACTTCGTTATAATTAATCCGCTTATGGAATTTTCCAACAATCAACATGGCAAGTTGGTTTCAAAATTTTACCAATAAATCTGTTTTCGTTTTTTAGAGGCGGTAAGAAGGAAGGGAGAATGAAAGTTTTATCAGCCTACAATCGTCGAGGTCCACCACCATCATCAAGACCGCCGCATCAGGCGGTGACAAAGGTTTACGTCTCGAGAGCATGGAACCCTAGGGTGCATCCAATGCAACCATACTAGGTCGTCGCAACCATAGTTCTTGATAAGTTAATTAAGGATTAAAATTTCCCAAAGAACCAGTAGAGGGATGATTGGAGATAGAGACCGAAGACCGACCAAGTATTACGATTCACCTGCCCTAAACTTTTCGAACCAAGGGGATGTACTCGTAGCTGTAGATGTACATGTACATGTCAGTGCACTGCGGACACAGTTTGTCGTGTGATGTCGAAAAGACGTGCTCGGAAATTTTGAATATTTTGTCAAACTGTTATTATTAGTCCTAGTGCTGGTAACCCGTAACGGTCTTACGACTAGTACCTCATTTTACCTATGTGTGCGCCAGTCTTTGTTGTTGGTGAAATTCTCTCTCGAAGGATACCGAAGACCCAACCCAAGAGTTTACCTCTTGTCAAGTAGGGCTGAACAACTTAACGATTTTACGTATTAAAAGCCGTTCCCAAAGGTAAAGATAAACAAAAAAGTTTCTTCTCCACCTCTTGTCACCATTTTCGACTTGCAGAGGGGGTTGTTACTCTTGAGTTTAGACAAAGTTAGTCCAAGTTTTTGTTTGCTTGTCAAAGTTTTTGCCAGGACTTGAGAATGAGATTATAGAAGACGTCATCTGAAAATGTTTAATTGTAACCACTTTTGGTTTTTGGCAAGTCTTCTTTGCAGTTGTCTTAACTGGTGCCTTGATATACCTACAATATAGATGGACCACGGACCACCATCATCACTTGGTAGTTGGCAGATGAAGATAGTGGAAATCAGTAAAACTCCAAATGTTGATAGGTATCCGGACAATTGTTTTTCACTTGAAATTATGCAGATTATTCAATTTGGTGTCCTTTTTTCAAATGATAAGAAGACGATGAAAGTTTTTGTTAGATGCAATTAGATTGTGTTGAGGGGTGGAACTTATGGCCACAGTTGAGAAGAAGTTTTGGCCAGGTGAGCCGTATAATTTAGTTTGCAACAAGCTAACTTAGGGTTTCATCTGGCGAAAATTCTGTTTCTAGAGAGAGTTTTTCAATGTTTTTCACACAAATAGTTTTATTTACCTTTGGGGTGAGGTGAATTACAATAATTTGACAAATTTATGCAGTGGAAAATATTGAATATGAAGTGGGGAAAATTCCATGCCCGGGCAGAGACAATATTTAACTCACGGTAAAGAATGTGTTTACATATATTCAAATGATTCTATATTGCGTATTTCTCAGCCCTCAGTCTTTCAATCTATAGATACATTACTTCAAAATTTTGAAAAATATGATTTTTATTAATGTCTTTGAATGGTTTTAGATCTATGTAGGGGAATAGAAGAAGCATGAGAAATAGCCTCTTTAGTCTAACACCTTTCATGTTTGTTAGTAGGCCATACGTCACGCCTTCTTGTTGCGTCATATGGGAATCACCACGGAAATTGTGAAGAAGAATTTTGAATTCGAGCTTCCTTTTATTTACTGAGAAGTACTATTGTACTTTCTGGTTGATTTCAGAAAAATCGTCATATCGACGAACGGTAGGTATTACGACTGGATACAGTGGAATGGTAACTGTAGTATACTGAAAAGAGCGATCTGTATTTTCAATCATATGGGCTGACATTTTTTAGTAGTCTATTACCTGAGTAGGATGAGCGATATGCTGCTGAAATACCTTAATACGTTCAACCTTAAGTCGTCACTAAGTTGATGGGTTAGATACAGTTGTAATATTCCCAGTTAACGTTTATCTGGCATGTTGTATCCACCCTCGCATTGTAACACTGCTTAAAACCTTATCCTTGAACGCAGATATTCGCCTTAAAGCGAATCCGAATGCCACGCTCATTAGGAATATTTCCAGAGAACATCGAATACATTATTCCCCAATATTGCCTTGACAAAGACTTTCATACTAGCATCCCGTCTTGATCTTTCTGGGAGGAAGATGCCTTCATCGACGACAAGTCAATCCATTTCTACACAGATCGATCCAAGATTGATCGCGTTGTTTGTGGCGGTGTTTTCTCAGATAAGCTTCTCAATCCGCTTTCCAAATCACTATATCGTGTTCTAGGCTCTACAGACTGTATCTTTCCGGATTGATCAGGCTGCTAACAAATCCCTGGATGCCATCTCACGAGATTCTAAAACCGCACAAGACTGGCGATCATCTGTCAGTCAGATGGCACAGTTCAACCTCCACCTATGTAGGGTGCAGGGCCACAGAAATATTCAAGGAAATTATAGGGCCGACGAACTTGACAAAATTGGAACCACTCTACCTATTCTACCCGAAAAAGGTATCATCGGTATACAAAACCTATGTGCAAATTAAAACTAAAGCTGGACGATAGTTGAAGACAAAACGTTAGGTGAACTGTTGGATCAACATTAGATATGACCAAACAAATTTGGAATTAATTGGATCTGAATCACTCTAAGAGTTGTATCTTTGTAATTAGGAAGCATTTTAGCTCTATCACAGGTGGCATCACTTGACACTTTCTTATAGGCCAGCATGCAAAAAAGGCTCGGCGTTTTTACAAACAACTTCTGCAGAAGCTGTATGGATGAGGAGGGGGGAGCAGACAATCCTTCACCTACTATTTACATATCCAGCTTTCTCACAAAGAAGAAAACGCCACTTAGGAGCTTATTTTTAAATCACGATCGAGATGTTAACAGTCTACTATGCTTCGTCAGAAGCTCAGATTGATCCCAAGAGCAGGAAAATCACAGATCCACATGGCATTACAATGAACCAATAGGCCTAAGTAATTTAGTTTTCTTTCCAACACTGTAACCTAACATAAAATGTGATTTTTTTAGAGGTATACAAATTCAATATGAAATAAAATATTTGAAGCTAGTTACTGCTAATAATATTAGCTTTGTTTCAGAGATAATTTTATGCCATTAGCGCTTATATATAACATCGGGCATACGCGGGCCACAGCTAACTCGAATGAAGCTCAACCATGAAGTCCAATTTTCGACAACTTCATAGAGCAACTGGGCTCATATATCAGCAATAACACGGCAAATGTTGACTTCAAAATCGTCCAACGTCTTTGATTTACCGCCATAGACTAGTGACTTCATATACCCCCAAAGAAAGGAATCCAAAGGTGTGAGATCACAGGATCGTGGAGGCCAGTTCGCAGGTCCATTACGCGAAATTATGCGCTCGGCAAATGTTTCTCACAATAAAAACTGAGGAACGAAGAAGTCAGAAATCATGTTTCTATAGCGCTCTCCATTGACGGTATCATTTTGGCCGGCATCGTTCTTAATGAAATAAGGGCCGATGAATCTACCAGCCCATAAAACACACTAAACAGTGAGTTTTAATGGTTGTAAGGGCGTCTCGACAAAGGCCTCAAGGTTCTCTCCACTCCAAATTCGGCCATTTTGCTTATTTATATATACATTTAACTAAAAATGGACCTCATCGGAGAACAAAATTTTTCGGTGAAAATGAAGATCAAGCTGAATCATGTTCTCTGCCCATTCACGGAACCTAGAACACGTAAATATAACAGTCACGCGGTTTCAACTCTTGCACATGCTGGATCTTATAAGCTTTTAAGCCAAAATCGATGTAAAATGGATGTAGCGCACGATAAATTTGGCGAAACGAACCATGGTTTTAAAAATAAGTTTGCACAATTTGCACGCGTTATTCCGACGTTACTGTATTCATCGTAAAAAGGCAAACCTACTAACCCCAAATCAACTTTCAACTGTCAAATTGCCAATCTGTAGAAACAGTGTTGCCAGTTTAAAAACTAAACCTCTAAAAAAAACACCATTTACATTGCCACAATATTTTTGAAGTTTAGTGTTAACGGCGTGTTTTTTACTATTTTATTGCATTTGTATCCACGGCTTTCAGCACTTCTTTTTGCTCAAGTTGTACAGTGACAAAGTGTCATTTTAATGTTGAGTATTTAGCGTGCATACAGAGTGTAACCATACAATGATCTCAGTTAATTTACATAGTAAGCAACTCCATTAATCATGCTCTTATTGTTTTTATGAAAATACATACATAAATATGTATATGGTCAATACAGGTGTTTTGACAGTCAAACGTGTTGGCTCATTAATTTATTTATTTATTTCTTAATCAGATATATTGCTTACAATAACGCTGTGTCTTACGTAAACATCGTCAACGTATATTATTAAACTGCTCTAAGCCAACGTAGGCGTCCGAAGTAAACAAAATATGTGGCATCACTCGTATCACTCGCTTTGTTTCAATTTTCAAATTGTTTGATTTTACCCGCATAATCGCGCGAAAAAGTAATCAATATGGAGGTTCTTACTCGTATATCATAAGTCCAAAAAAAGACGTATTGTGGAATAAAGAAAGAAAGGTCTACTGAGATAAGGAATGAGAATCAGTAGCTAGAAATGTTTGAATTTTAAGTAAGTAAACAATGTAATGAATTTTAGATTTTGTTTATTGAAAAATATTGACAAAAAATATTTCATTGCATTTCTGCAGGGGTGTGATTATTTATTTTAGAATATTACAAGTTGTGGTTTTGCACCAGATTTCTGGAACTAAAAATTCCGAAGAGTAAATCAGGTGATTCCCAAGACTTTGGTGCAGCATATCCGAGAAAGTTTCAATTTGTTAATAATTGACTTTTCCTTAAGGATACAGTATCTTCGAGAGTTACTGATGAAAACTTGTTGTTGATATCAGATACTTCGATTTGCTTTACAATTACAACTGAAGCCGACAATGAGGAATCAGGTACTGAAGTAAATGGAACATAAATACATTCACCTCCTCGTCAAAAGAGAAAAAGGGTGTATAAGGAAGCGAAAGATGTTGAGCTAACGCTTCTAGACAGTGAAACCAAAATTCTTGCTTTATTTGAAGCAATAGAGGATGAAAATTCAATTTTTCTGCGGTCCTTGCTTTCATTTTTTAAGAAATTGGATCCATTACGACAACTTCGAGTATGGACGAAATTCCAAGAATTACTGTTGCAAGAAATGCAAAAAATGGAGGAAATACGAAGTCAATAAATTCATTTGGCTTCAATGGCTGAAGATTCTGACAACATTGATAGGGGAACCGTCAATGTATACCCAAATGACATTGCACAATTTTCTGTACATCAATTTGTTAATCAAAATGTGAACGAATCACATAAAATACACATATATTTCATAAAATAAATATAATTGTATTACCTCAATATTAGCAAGAGTCTTTCTTCGACAGGGTGCCGTGACATATGGTCAAATCTCAAAATGTAGCATAATGACATTTTGATACAGCCACATTAAGCCAATTTGTTCTTATGTTACTTTCAAATGAATTTTTTCCCCTTACCTGATTGAATTTCAAACGGCCCATTAACCACCTTTAAAAGTTAAAAATGGACGAACTGTAAATATTCATTTATAAATAAATATAAAATCAAAATAAGAATAATTAATATTTTCAATAGTTTTACAGCTTTGAATGCTAAAAAAAAAACAACAAACAAATTTATTACTTTTTTTTGATTTTTTTAAGGCGCATACCTGACAGTTCTTGACATACCCTTAGAAGATTATTCGTAATAACTGTTCTTGTTCTAGCATTTGAAATAGTGCCATGACATAAGGCCATATTTACAAATATTTAACTTTCCAGGAGGCGCTACCGGGTAAAATTTACTACATGGTTTATAAATTCGTAAATATCTCTTCTTGTGAAAATTTTTGTGCAGCGCTATTACATGTACCTTCTTAGCGATGTAGGACAGGCCGCTATTTTTAACAACCATTTGACAGATAACGTTTTGCAGCAGCAGACGTACAAGGTGACTATGTGCTATGTGTTTGTGCTACTGTCTTTTTTGACACTTATGGAAGAACCAATTGAAGAATATCTGCTTTTAGAAGATAGCGAGGAAGAAGTTATATCTGAGATAGAAGATAATGAATACTATAGTGAGCTTAACAATACGAGTATTTCAGAGCAAGCAGGAGAAGACATACGGGCATCATCAACCAAGTCGACATCTGATGATTAGGTTATGTTACCTCAGTCTCATATAAATTTGCAAAATTAAAAGCATCTGGAGGATGTGCGCTTGTTGTATGTGGAAAATTTACTGGCAGAATAAAACAAATCATTGGCAACTTTTATAACCCCCACAGAATGTTCGGACTCGATCGCATAATATTATTTCACATCTACCCGATTCCCTTCATGAAGGTAAAAACTGTGCTACTATTACAAATGCTTTTAGTCTCTTTTTTACTGAAAGTATTATACAAAAAATTGTTGACTATATTAAAATATATATACAAAATCTGAAATTAAAATATGCTAGAGAGCGAGATTGTAAGTCTACAGATATGATCGAAATTAGAGTACTTTTTGGATTGCTCTATTATTGTGGAAGGCTTCGAAGCGGCCACCTCAACACTAAAGACCTTTGGGCTACAGACGGTACAGGGTGTGATATTTGTTCGGTGGCAATGCCACGAAAACGTTTTCATTTTCTTTTGAGTTGCTTTGATGACATTCATACGCGTGATGAGAGACGACCGGGACACAAGCTCGCTGCATTTAGGGAAATTTTTGAAGATTTTAATGCCAATATAAAAAAAACATTTTTCACTGGGAGAACACGTCACTATTGACGAAAAAGTGGAGAAAACACATGATCGATGTCCATTTCGTCAATACCTACCAAGAAAACCAGGGAAATATGGAATAAATGTGCTATTATTATGTGACGCTCGAGTTTTTTACACAGCGAATATTAAAATATATGTGGGAAAAAATGAAGGAATTTATAGTCAAATTTATTCTGCGGCTAATGTTGTAAAGCGGTTGGTGGAGCCCATAAAAAACTCTCATAGTTATATTGTAATGGAGAACTGGGTTACGAGTTTCCCTCTCATGCACGAGTAACTCAATGATTACGAGTTGATTGCCTTAGGAACTGTGAGAAAAAATAAGGCTCAAGTGCCACCTTATTTCATATCAACAAAAGGAAGAGATATGAATAGTTCAGTTTTCGCATTTCAACGGGATTGGACTTTAGTATCTTATGTCCCAAAAAAGGGAAGGTTGTACTTTTCACTTCCACGATGCACCATGATGCAAAAGTATATGAATCTACCGATGATGCCAAGAAACCGGAAATGATAACAGGCTATAAAAGACATAAGTGTGGAGTTGATGTCGTTGACGAGTTATGTGGAACCTGTTCAGTATCACGCATCACTAAACTATGGCCTATGGTTGCATTCTTCTGCCTTTTGAACATCGGTTGCATAAATCCGTACGTTATCGTAAAATCTAATAAAGATAATCGCGCGAAACTGTATTAACTAGACGAAATTATTTGAAGCAGCTGACTCTGATACTTTTTATGCCAGACATAAGATCTAGATCTGCCATTATAAGTTTACCTTCAGCTACAAAAACGAAAATAATGTTGTTACTTGATAGTAATAATGAGGAAAACCATTAACTGGATCGTTCTCTTCAGGAAAGGACCCATCAGTCATGCTCGCAAAAGACTGTTTCACTATGTGCAGTTTCACTATGTGTAGTGCAGGATCGAAAAACAAAGACTAATTGCAGTGTATGCCATAAAAATATATGCAGAGAACATACTGTTCCTATTTATGAAGAATGTGCTCAAAAATTGTAGTCAAAACTAGAACATAATACATTTGCACTTGCAAATGTTAAAAGTGTTTAAAATTTAATATTTACTGAAAAATAAATATATACAGTTCTTATAAAATCCTTATATAGATCCTTAATGATTTTGAGTTCGTAAAGATGAAATTTGATCAGCTAAGTGCTACAAATCTATTCGAAAGTGACATAAAGTCATAATGGCCTCATGTCGCATGGCCTTATATCACGGCACCTTTAAAACTATTTAATTATTACAAATCTTGCATTTTTATCAGAAATCCGTTGTAAAAAAGTGCTTTAAAAAAAAATTTAGATTCATACCCTTTTCGAATTTTTATGACCAAAAAACTGGTTGGTTTGACATGACAAATTGGCCTAATATCGCATTATCAAAATGTCATTAGGCAAGTTGATAGAATTTGGCCATATGTCACTTATACTTTTGAGATCTGGACTTATATCACGGCATCTTCGAGAGAGATAGGTCTCTGAAAGTTGGTAGTGCAATGATAAAAAGTATCGCTTATGTTTTTTAAAAAGTAATCGGCAATTTTTGTAATCATTCTTATATACTGACGAAATGCACCATTTTTATCCGCCCGCAACTGTGAATATGGGTTTTTAAATATCATATTGTTTTTTTATTTTTCACGTTTCTTTTTACAACTTTTTAATATTTTTATTTTTAAGAAACTACTCGTATTTTCGATTAGTAGAATTTTACCCGTCTTCCCTCATTTTACATCGAACTTAAACAGTAGTACTTAAATTATTACGTTTGGCTACATTCGCATTCCCCGCAAACTAATGCGGATAACACATAACTCGTAGGTACTCGTACTTACGCTGGACGTTCCGTAAGAGATATAAATATCTTTTAAATTATGCAAACTTAAAACATTACTCGTATATAGGCCGACCAGATACGAATGATAGCAAAAAAAATTGAAATAAAACATCAACGGTGTGAGATATAAAATTGATTCTTGCTATATTTTGAAGCTACGTTCATGCCATTATTTGTGGAATAGCACATCATTCGAATGCCTGCCTCGGCTTGGCTGGCAATACTTCAAGCAGTCAATTCAATTTTTGATGACTCTGTCTATTATGTGCGGCGTTATTACGGCAATAGCGTGTCGAATGTTGGCCTCGAGCTCGTCTAAAGTGGTTGCCCTGTTAGCATAGACTAAGGACTTGACGTAGCTCCAGAGAAAATAATCGAGTGGTGTCATATCACATGTCGCGGTGGCCAATTGATGAACGCTCGCCATGAGATGACCCAGTGGCCAAATTTCTCCTTCACAACTTCGAGCGTTGCGTCCCTTGAATGGCATGTAGCGCCATTTTGTTGGAATCACAGCTCGGATATATCGATATTGTCGAGCTCTGACCACAGAAAGTCGGTTAAAATTACCTGAGACCATCGACGGTGACGGTGTCTCCCTCCTCATTTCGAAACAAATAGGATCCGATGATGCTGCCATGCCATAAACCGCACAAAACAGTCAATTGATGCATTGATGCTTAACCGTACACTTGTGGATGGTGTTCGCTCCAATAACTACAATTTTGCTTATTGACATAACCGCTGAGCCAAAAGTAGGCCTCGTCCGAGAAGATGATTTTTAGACCCAAGTCAGGATCTCCGGCCAATTAGCGAACTCACGGCGTTGTCTATGGTCATTCGGTCTCAATTCTTGCATCAGCACAATTTTATGTAGGCCAAAATAGAACTGAAAAATAAGCCGGGTTGACTATCTGGCGATGCCCAATGCAGCTGATCGGCGCGGAATCTACATTGCTGGGTCTTCTTCGGTAGTGGCCGTTAGGGCGACTATCTCTGTCTGGTGGCTTAAGATCGAAAATAGTGTACTCACTCTCAAACATTTCCACGATGCGACGAATTGCCTGCACAATGAACCCATGATGACGACCGACCTCACGACGAAATTCACGTTGCGTATTTACAGCTGAGTTGGAATTTCGATAATATTTTTTAATAAATTTCGCACGTTCGTCAAACGTAAAACGATGCACCGTGAAATGGAAAACCTTATTGAATATTTTGTCAGCTGGATGTCATTGGTAACTTTGACTGCTGCTGAAACAATTGGAAAAACTATCGTTACTAACTGAGTAATTACTAAATGAGAGTAATTAGCAAGAATATTGGAGCTTTAATTTACGAGTATGTATAAACATTTGGTATATTTTAATTGTGGATTGCTCTATTGGACAGGTATTTTAAAGGATTGAAGGCAGCGTAGTTTCTTATACTTGTATATGCATTTAGGCTGCTTTATTTGCATAATGTCATGGAGTAGACATAATGTTATATATTTGAGCTGATTTGTTTTGAGTAGAAGGACACGTGACGTGATCATATCTTATGAGATTGAATACAAAATGAGCTATGTTATTATATACAACATTTAGTTTTCTTCTCGAGTTGTAATCTGGACCGCAGAAAATCCCACAGCAGTATAAAATGATTGGTAGAAGTGTTTTCGCCAGTATAAGTTTTTTTTGTGCAGTGATAAAATATTTTGTGGCCCAAAGAGCACCTAGTGGACCATACCATATCTCCATAACCCTATCAATGAAGACGTTAAGATGGGTAGTGCAAGTTAGGGTACGGTTAAATATTAGTCTAAGATTTTTTAGCTTATTCAGTGTAGTTACTTGTACTTTTTTGGGCCTTGGGCTAACTCATTTGCTGGAAAAAGAGATAAATGTAGTTTTCTTCGTAGTTGGCCATTCTTGGTTCACCAAATTAATATGCGCTGAAGATCTTCGTTCATCAGCATAGTTTCCTCCTTACACAAATTCAAGGGAGAGCTTAAGTGGATCTGATTGCACTGTGCTTGAAAATCTTGTGCAGTTCATTTACATAGAAGGAGAACAGCAATGGGCTAAGAATCGAGGCTTTGGCAAAGAACACGAATACCATACACCCTTGTTGAGGGCAACGAAAACTTAACTTGTCCCTAAGGTTTGTGCATACAGTAGAGTGATTAACTGTGTTTAAGGCTTTCGTAAAGTCAAGTCTGAGGACTTGTCTGATTTCATCAACGACCAATAGTAGAGCAACTTGCAAATCCATTTCGAACAAAACATGAAAAATATCAAAAGCTATTTTTGCATCTCCAGTAGTATAGTTTTTTCAAATACCTTTGACAGAAGCGGAAAAATCGAAATCGGTCTATATTCAAATACATTAGCACTCGATTTTTTTAGGATTGGTATTACTTTAGCATCTTTCCATTGCGAGGGAAATACTGATGTTGTTAGAATGGAGTTGGAATTGGGAGCAGAAATTAAAAAAAATTGGGGTGTATGTGTTCAAGACCCATAGTATTTGATTGAACGACTAGTAGAGCTTCTACAACATCATCCTCACGTAACCTATAGAAGTCGAAGTAAGACTCGCTGGTTTTATCCGTCAAAAGATCGATTGCGGTCGAATTACTTGGGAGGTGATTGCCCAACGCTTAGAAATTCAAATTGAGCTGCTCTTAGTCGATGTTGATAGGAGTTTTTGGATTTTATTTTACCACCACTACTTTTCGAAAGTCTGCTAAATATTCTATTATAGAATGTAAGCTTTGCGTTTCTAATTTTAGATACCATTTCATTCCATATTGAACGGTATCTATTAAGAAACTCATCAATCCTTTATTTTTTCCAGCACCTATGTGCATCATCACGCTGTGCCATTGGCTGCTTGATGATTTGAGTTTGCCACAGGGTGACGAAGATTTGACAGTTTTGGTTTTTAGCGATGCGTATTGAACAGTGAGACGATTTTCTCTTGCAAAAAGTTCGTTGGCTCGTTAACTGAAGGTGTTTGATAGATATAATCAAATCTAATATTTACAACATCTTGGTGCAACGGAGGATAGTCAATACTACTGAAATCTCTGTAAACAATATTTGACTCATTGCGATTATTTTTGACATGGAAAGTTAGAAAAAGCAAGCCGTGTTTTGAGAATTCAGGCGCTTGACGCTGGCTGTATAATAAATATTTCTCCTAGCGCGATACAAGAATTATATCGATAACAGTAAATTTAAATTTAAAATTTAATTTAATATAATATAATTTAATTTAAATTTAAATTAAATTTGGTGGGGATAGCGCCCCCATTTATTTCGCTTAATGCAAGCTTAAACTAACTTAAAAACAAGGATTTAAAAACTAACAATAGCTAGGAGTTAGGAAGTAAAGGAATGGTGGAGGATATCAAGTTTAAGACGAGAAGTGCTCAGGTTAAAATCAAAAAGGGAGTGTTTTGAGTTGACCTTACGGAGCATGCGGGAGATTGGTTCTATAGAAGAGACGAGGACAGCGTAAATTACGTGGCTTAGTACTGAAGGAAATAGAATTGTAAAGGGAAGCGTAGTCCACAGAACCAGAGAGCAGTCGATCAATGAAGAGAATGTCAACTATGTCTTTGCGTTTTTCGAGGGTATTCAGGTTAAGAAGTTTGAGGCGGTCACGATAGGGAAGTAAGATAAATGGGTCATTCCAGGGTAGTCCACGAAGAGCAAATCGAAGAAAACAAAATTGAATGCTCTCGATTCGGGATATATGAATTCGCTGAAAGGGGGGCCACACTTGGCTGGCATATTTGAGAAGGGGCCGGACAAGGGTAATGTAAAGTGACCTTGTCACATAAGGGTTGCAAAATTCTTTAGGCCATCGTTCGATAAAACTGAGCGATGAGTTGGCTTTAAGGATTATCTCATCAATATGCGAACGGAAGTTTAACTCTTTATCGTATAGTATTTCAAGGTCGCGAAGGGACTGAACCTGGGGTACAGGTTGGTCATGCAGAAAATAATGTCGAAAAGGAGATTGATTGGACTTACGAGAAAAAGTCAAAGTTTGACATTTGGAGACATTAAACTCAAAGCAATTTTTTAGACACCAAGTAGAAAACCTATTGAGGGCTTCTTGAAGGAGAATAAAATCTTGGGGTAGAGAAATAGTGTTGTAGAACTTAGTGTCGTCGGCGTAAATGGATACGGAGCAGTGTTTGATATTCCTCTTGAGATCGTTTATAGTTAAAATGAAAAAGAGGGGACCTAAATGGTTGCCTTGTTTGACACTAGAAGGGGATAAAAACGGGGTTGAGACGGCTGACCTAAAGCGAACTTTGTAATAACGGTTCTCCAGATATGCATTTTAATAATATGGGCTAAAAACTGAGGGAAGACAATTAGAGGCATATATTTGCAAAGTAGGTTAAATTGGTCGTGTTTACAAGACTTAGGTCAAACGAATTAATGCACCCCAAAAAGCATTTCGAGTTTGGTTGATCTAGGAGATTGCTATTTATATCGCCACAAATTACTATATCGCTTGCACTGCATGCAAGTTCCTCAAGGATGCCATAGATTGGAGTAAACGGAATATAGTTATTTGGTCTATAAACGGCTTTGGCATACAGTTCAGGGTTATTAAAAATGAAGCGCTGTACGAAAGAGCAAGGCGTTTCAAAAATAATGATGGTTTGGCAACTACAGTACAAACAAAATTATCTTCAGCGATGAGACTCATTTTCATCTTGATGGCTTTGTTAGTCGTCAAAATTGTCGAATCTGGGGTTTAGAAAAAAACACGAATGATTGTTGGGAAACAAATACATCCACAGCGTGTCAATGTATGGTGCAGACTTTGGTATATATGGATCATCGATCTTCTTTGGAAATGCGGCTAGTCAAGCTATAACAGTTAATGGAGCCCGCTATCGTGACAGTTTGTGCCTAAATTGCAAGGTATAGATGTAAACGGGATGTGTTTCAACAAGATGGTGCCAGATGTCATACAGTCTAAGAATCAATTCAACTACTACTTGTGTCATTTCCTGGTCGAGTAATTTCCCGGTTTGGTGATCAGAATTGGCCGCCCAGGTCATGCGATTTAACGCAGTTAGACTTTTTATGTTTTACACCAATAAGTCTACGGTCACCCACGCCTTGAGCGTTGTATCAATTCAACCCCATTTATGCAAAACTGTCCTGGACAATTTCGATAATAGCGTGTGTATGTACCATTATTTTTTTATCAAAATTACTTCCTGTGTGAATTTTGGCAACCCTCTGTTCCATATGGAATAAAGTCAACCACAATTTTGGAAAATACTATTTGCCAACAAAATATTGTTGTTGATGAACAATTAATGCCTCATAGAAGCTATTGCTCCGTCATACAGTATTTGCCTTCTGAGTCCGATAAATATGGAATTAAAATATAATAGGTATATAACAGTGCTAGTTCTTATTCCCTTCTCGGAATACCATATGCAATCACAGATGGTAACCAACGAGCTGCTGGACTTACAATGATACAAATCGCAATATAACGATAGATAATTACTTCACCAGTAAGGAATTGGCTGAAAGTTTAGAGAGCAATGGATTAACTATAGTTGCTACACTCCGGTTTGTATAAACAAAATTTGTATCGCCACATACGTCATATAGTATGCTGCGAAAAACATAAAAGGCAAAATATGTGCGAACGGCAACTCAGGCAACTATAAATACTATGTATGTATATTAAGCCAAGAAGCCGATCATCCAATTTTGGTGTCCACAAACTTAAAAGCAGTGTCAAATTTGTCCACTAGCTATCTCCAAAATGCAGAAACAAGTTTGCAATGAGCACTCTGCTACTACCAAGATTTGCCAAAAATGTGAATACCAGAAATAATTAATACGTAATATTTTTGCAGTAGTAATTATTATTATGAAAATCCTGTACTCTTTGCTAAAAACGAGGAAATATCAATCAAAGTATCTTTTAATTACCTGCTACATTTGAAACAGAATAACAAATTAAGATTTACAATTTTTTAGCTTGTATGAGCCTGACAGTCTCACTTCAGGGTTGTTGTTACTTTTTCAGAGAATTTACTGGATATTCACATGCATTTGAGACTAAACACGGAAGAGAATTAAGAGAATTCATAAATTATGTAAATCAGGATCACAAGTTATTGTTACTGGATTATCAGCCTCTTTCATCCTCATACAAACCGTCCCATTTTTAGGCGAAACATTGTTATACGAGTATCCCTTTTTTCGCTTCAACGACAATGCAGCGTTGAGAAATTTACGTGCCTGATGTGTTAAGCAATCGTTTATACCCTTTTCGCACAGAGTTTTCGATAAAAAGTTTACAAAACCTCACTGAGGCGTTCGCACTGAATACCGAATACGATTATTTTTTTGACGTTTGTATTAGCTGAGAAATTGTGTTGCAAAAATTTTTAATTCGACCTTTTTTACGTATTTTTTTGTCCTCCATATACTGTTGAAAAGAAAAAAAAATATTTTAGTTAATATTGAATTATTTATTAATAAAAACATAGAAAACTTACCAAGAACGACCATCATCAATATTTTTTCAATTTTGAAAATTTTCAATATTGTTTTTAGCTGTTCAGCTGTTTTGCTGAATATGCTGAATATTTCAAAAGGTATGCCTGCTTTGGTGGTCAAAGGGTGATGAATGTGATTATATGAGAACACAAGCGTTCTCACTTTAGCCTCACATCATCAACTCCTACTACTCACTTCCTCGTGGTGACTACTGGGTGCCTAGTACCTCGACTGGAAATGGGGTAACCGATCTGTGTGGAAGGTTGTTGGTGGCATCTGTCGAGAAAGGGGTTGTGAAGGGGGGGGGGGGGGTCTATAGGGATCTCCAACACAAGTCAGGGTGTTGGAAAAGAGTTGGTGGCGGATGAGTCTTTAATAAGGGCCAAATGCAGCACTCACGTCCCCGAAGCACGCTACTGCCCCTGGAATTTGGTCCGGCGCCTAATAGTTGCGAATCGACCAATAGCCTCGGATAAGGACGGATTCACTCTTGACGACCCTGCAAAACGAACTAAGACAACGACTTTTGGATTTGCATGTGAAATGTTCGGACCCTGAACAGGCCGCATGCAGCCTGGCACTAGACTGCAGATATCCGGCAAGTACGGTGGAATGGCCCGGCCAAATGGAAGATGAAAAACTGTGATGTTTACTACGATGATTGTTATAGGGAAGTGTTGTAAGCGGCAGCCGTAACAATCCGTATCAAAGATAAATTCGCTAACATCAGCCTCACACAATATGCCTACAAAGCAGCGGTGCGCAAAAGGACGAGAGCAGTTCGTGAGCTCTTCGAGCAAAAGAGGAGGGAAGAACATTGGCTTCTATGGAGAAAAAAAAAGCGTGAGAAGTGCGCGATCGAGGAAATAGAGAGGTGATACTCCAGGATTAAAGTTCGATAGTTTTACCAAAAGGTAAAAAGAACCTAATAAGGGTAATAAGCCCCAAAGGAAACTTGTAGAGATCAACAAAGGAACTTTGTAGTAGAGACACAGTCGGTGCTGAGGATGTGGAAAAACTATTTCTGCAGACTGCTAAACGGTTAAACGGAGAAGACGACACAAACTTATTTGTTAGGTAGAGAGAACCACTTAATATTGACGATGGAAGTCAAGAATTCCGACTACCCGACCAAAGTGAAGTCAGGATAGCAATATCTAAACTGAAGTCAAACAAGGCTGCAGAGCCAGATGGCCTACCTGCCGAACTATTTAAGGCAACAGGAGATGACTTGATAGGGAACATACACCAACTTATTTCCAAGATCTTTTCGGATGAATATAAGCCTGATGAATGGAACCTCAACAACGTTTGCCCGGTTCACAAGAAAGGAGATGTATCAGTCTGCTCAACATCTCATATAAGATCTTGTGTGCCGTATTATGCGAGCGCCTGAAATCATTTATAAACGATCTGGTTGGACTCTATCAGTGCGGTTTTAGGCCCGGTAAGTCCACAATTGAGCAAATATTCACACTACGGCAGATCCTGGAGAAAACCCAAGAAGTGCAGATCGTTACTTACAACCGTTTTATCGATTTTAAAGCCGCACATAACAGTATCTACAGAGACGAGTTATACAGAGTCATGTCTAATTTTAGAATCCTTGCTAAACTCGTTCGCTTGTGCAAGATGACGATGGAGAAAGCTCGCTGCTGCATCAACGTCGGTAACGACCTAACCGAGGATGTAGGTAAGGCAAAGGACTGTCATGCGACTTTTTTAACATCACATGAAGTACTCTGTTTCAAAAGTCTGTTCAATTGCTTGCATACGCCGACGATATTGATATTATTGGTAGAACACAGCAAGCTGTCGCTGGTGCGTTTGCGAGTTTAGGAACAGAAGCGACAAAAATGGGACTAGCGGTAAACGAGGGCAAAACAAAGTATATGCTGTCAATAAGAAGGGACACCCGACTTCTACGAATCGGCATGAATATCACATTCGATAGCTATAACTTTGAAGTAGTAAGGGACTTTGTCTACCTCGGCTTTGCTATCACATCTGAAAACGACATCACTTCAGAAATCAAACGAAGAATAACGATTGCCTATCACTGTTTCTTTGGGCTTAGAAGGCAACTATGTTTTAAGGCCTTCTTGCGAACAACCAACGAAACTGTATGTAAGACCCTTGTCTATGTTATATATGTAAGATATTAAGATGCAGAAACTGAAGAAACTCCTCAACTGCCAAAATCTGGAATAACATCCGATACTTGACGGGTAACTATACCCCTAAAACTATTAACTGTATCAACTCCTCTTGTTGCGTGCAAATCACGCCCCAAAAATCCTCCACTCCCTTTTCCATCTGTTGTCTGTTGACCGGTTCATTTCTCCTCCCCCTTCTTGTGCTGTCCCTTCTTTTCTTCCCTCCGTCATGCTCTGGATGCCACGGCACAGGTGGGATTCACTGAATCCTATAAATTCAGTTCCCTCCCCCGGCCTACCGCTCCAGAGATGACCATATAGGTACCCCTGATAGAGCCAGGCGGACGGCCTGGAGACTCTAGCGGACGGACGGTCCGCCCCGTGATGCCCCGAGATGTCAACACCATCAACAATGGCCGCGAGCCCACCATAGTTAATATTGGTTGCCCAACACCATCAATTTGTATAACCCCCTACCCCCACAAAAGTTAAAAAGAAAAAGATTGTAAAGGAAAGCCCACAATTCCCCGCGGTCGTTCTTCTGCTCCCCATGTCTGCAAGAAGGTTTACTGGCCCCCATTGTACCACTATTAAGTTAAGTTTTCCTCCCTATCCGGCGGTCTCAATGGAAGCTCTCAACCATAGCTTCGGTTTCGGGTCAGAGGGCTGGCTTCGAACCAAAGCAATCACTTGGACGACAAAACAAACAGAACGAACAAACACGACCCACAAACATAGAACATCGACGTGTGTGATTGGCTGGGGATTCGTGAGAAGCTGTTGGAGCTCTGGATGTGATTCCCTTTGCTCTAACAGCTGAATTGACGGAACCCCATGTGTGTGTGTGTGTGTGTGTGGACAAATGGCGGCAATAGCCAAAAAGCGCGGTAAGCTCATTCGATAGCTTACCGTCTTGTTGGCCAGAGCCTCGAAAAAAAAAGAGAATAAAAAAAAGTAAAAACAGAAACGAAGACCAAACGAGAAAAAAAAACCGACGACAAAGAGAAAAAGAAAACCATTGAAAACCCCCAGAACAAGAACAAGAACACGAACGAGAACAAGAACAGAAACAAAATTTCTACAAACCAAGGACGAGAAACACACCAAGGGACGAACTAAAGGAAATTACAGCACACAACGGACACGACCGGACAGAAGTCGGTGATTGTGGCGGAGACGGTTTACCCTCCTCCACCAGCAGAGACCCAGCTAGAGAGCGACCCCGCCTAGGCAGGAAACCCATAAAAGAGATAAGTACCCTTTTTTTTTAATACCACATATTTGTGCAGTAAACCCGCGTCCGTAAGCCTTCTTACCGTTTACGCGAAAACCGTTCATAAGACGGTTAGATTTCGTTCATTGCGCGACCCGCTAGTTTTACCGGTACGACAACGCGGAACTGTGGGCCTTCCGTTAGCCGACCCATTAAATTCAAATTAATTCAATTTTTTTTTAAACTTTGTTTGGCAAAACTCGGCATACCCTGTAATCTCCCTCAAACGAAACAAGAAAAAAAATCAAATATACGTATAAATTCCCCATCAGGGAAAAGACAATTCTTGTGTTTTTTTCTCATCTGTTTTCCCAATTTCGCATCAAAAATTGGGTGGCGCCTACCTGTTGTGTTGTTTGTAACTTTCGCGTTGAGCGATCTTCCCGAACCCCCCTCCCCCCCCTTGCTGAGCAGCCGGTGTGCGCAGCTAACCAGCAGCTGCTTGTTGCAATTCCCTTTTTGGGCTCCTATTCGTTTTTGTGTTATCCTCTTCATTCGTTCATCAACCACCACCCGTGTGGTTGCGGTTCGTTGTTGTCTGTCAGTTTTGAAGTTTGTTTTTTTGCCGGCAGCCCGGCATTTGCCGCTATAGTAAATTTAATTTTTTTTATTTTCCCCGGGTTTTGCAACAGTTGTGTTAGGGACAAGTTATATGCGACAAGTTGATGGGGACAGTTATATTGTACAATTTAGCATAAATAAATACAGATATACTCGTAAAAAGGAAGCAAGAGAATTTATACTCGTAAATGTGGCAAAATTAGATATACAAAAAGTACTGGCTCATTATAAGAAAAGTAGACTATCCAAATTTTATATTACGAAACTGGTAAAAAAAGAGCATCTATCAGCAATGGAAAAAGAAGGAAATACTTGAAACACTGAAACAGAGACGAGTATTTCAGTATTTTAAGTTTGAGTACTTCTCAAGAAGTACTAATATCAAAAACATTTTTTACACTTCTCTGCGTTTGTTATTCTACAATCCAAAAGAAATAGACATATTACAGCTCCAATGTTATAGAGTTTAGACCTTGAAAGTCTATGCGTCATGTCATGAGAAGTACAGAATAATACTTTTCAATCTTATTATAAATTGCTCATTATAATTTGCTTATCGAAAATGAGAATGGAATTTCTTATCAATCCAAGTTCAAGTGTCGACTTTCAGTTTTCTCTCAATTTCCAACGCGATCAGTTGGATTTGAAAATGTTTACAAAATGTGTCATTTTCTATCTGACGGTAATTTGCTTTATCGTATTACGAGTAGCAATAGCTGTAGATGTAAGAGATACAGCGCAAAAATCTCCTCATAAAATCCGCGCTAGTGTGAACAACACAGAGGAGGAGATTAGATTGGGTTGGCGTGTACTTGGATCGAACATATGTTATAAAAACGCACGCCTCGCAAATGGACGAGCATCTAACATCTGGGAATATCCATGGATGGCTTTGTTGATGTACTCTGATGGTATTGTTGAAATTGCCAGATGTGGAGGAACACTTATTACTGATCAATATGTCCTAACTTCAGCTCATTGTCTACGTTTTAGGCCGAATACACTGTAAGTAGTACACTGTAAGATTTTTCTTCAAAAAACATTGCCAAACTGATATGTCTCTGATTTTAATAGGACAAAAGTACGCCTTGGTGAGTACGACACAGCGGAAGATCCTGATTGCAATATATACGGCAGACGTAGACATTGTGAGTATATCCAAGAAATAGAAGTAGAAGAAGCAGTTTACCATCTGGACTACTCGCCAGTCACCTCTGCCAATGATATTGGATTAATTCGCCTACAACGGAAGGCAAATTTCGGACGTTAGTATTTCATATAAATTATTTCATAAATAGTTGTCTGAATTTTTTCAATATGTTTAGATAACATTCGAACAATATGCTTGCCGGGTTATTATAAAGATGCTATCTTCGGACAATCTTTCGGGGCTGGATGGGGTGCTTTAGAGACTGGGCTTAGATCACGAATCATACAGAATGTGGAAGTATCATTTAGCAACGATACCAGGGATTGTCAACAGAGTTATCCAAACAAGTCGATAACTAATAAGCAGATTTGCCTTAGAGCAGCGAATAGATCATGCTCTTGTAAAGGTGATTCCGGCGGACCTTTATTTCAAAGTTTGATTTATCACTCTATACAGGCTTACGTCCAACACGGTATTCTATCATATGGTGGAGTAGAGTGCGGTTCAACTCGGCCGGATGTTTTTACAAAAGTTGAATCCTTTATGCCGTGGATAGCTGGGAATCTCCGTCCATAGTCTTAAATTATTAAGGATATACTCGTTTATTAATAAGGAAATGTTAAAGACAAGTTTATAATAAACTTGGATCAAAACGAAGAAGAAGATTTAAAATTTCTTTTAAAATTTTAAGAATAACAGTATCAGTCAACACAGTGCGAACTCATTGCGAACTCATTATGTCCCACCATAATGATAAGTGTGTTGATATGAGTAAAAGATCCCTGAACCCAGTTCGTTTCGGCTAATATATTCACGGAAGTGATTCAATCTACAATGGAATGCTTTAGAGATAGTGACTTAACTCAATGAAATGCGTCGTTATACTGTCTGTCTATATGCTGATTCAAATTACATATCTCACTCCTAAAATAGACAGACAATCTGAACTTCATATTTAGACGGTCTTACCAACCACGTGCGATAAGAGTTATACAGGCTGTTGAAGAGCTGAAGAGTTTTTGAATTTTTCTGGTTAATGTTCTTAAGAACCTTAGTGCCGGTTCTTGCCGGTTGAGTTTTTGATAAATTCTCTTGATGCATAACTAATAACTAATGACGTTTCGAGGTGCATCTAGACGCCTAACTGGTATAACAGGTGCCTTTTTGAACAATTTTTGCCTATATAGTGTATAGTGGAATGTACAATTGTTATCTTGAGCACGAGGTTGTTGGTTCGTCTCAATGTAATTTTTTGTCATTTGGCTGAGGCTGGTGTGGCGTGAAGGCTTCGGGGTCAAATATCTTATTAAGACGTCCTTCGTCAATCGTTCGTCTCTTCGACTATCGCCAGAGTTACGATCTTGGAGGACTCAACCAAAATACTTTCAAAATTACTCCAGTGATTTAAGGCTATATGCCTTCATTTCAAAGCAACTTGGGCTTTCTTATGCGACGTTGGACAAAGTTCCATTGGCGCTGAAGTGCCTCCCGTACGTATAAGAGAAAAAGTAATAGATTGTTAGAACTCACTCTAACTGAAACCAATCAATCTCTGTAGCCGTAGCTGCTTCCTTCTAATAAGTTTCTAACAGGAGGAAGAAGTTTGCTGAGTAAAAGTCGCAAAGCGGTGGACGCAATTTGAAAACGATTTCACTATGAAGAAACCTCTAAGATTTGCACTTTGGGCAGCAAGAAAATCCACCTGCAAAGAAACCACTCTAAAATTAACAAGATCTGATTCCTGTTGCGAAATTAATAACAATTAATTAACTGTTTAATACTGTGGCCAGAATGGTAGAACTTATCATAATCACTAATCATAATCATAATCCTATACCTTATACAGTTGACAGGCCTTGTCTTGTTGCTGACCAAACAAAACTTTGTCTGACCCCAAACAATATTTGTTAGAAAGAAATATGCTGTTGTTTGTCCTTATGGTAGCCATATCATATACATAAATATATCCAGTTATTTTGCAAAAAACCTATAGACAAGCTGCTAACGATTTTAAAGAGAAACTTCTTTGCAATCCTGCCAATAGCCTATTAACTGCGGTCAATATGTAATAACGTAAGTGAGTAGGTGTTACCTGGACGTCAGCTTTATATTTTAACTAGTGCGCAGCGTATTTATTGAAGTACCCTATAGATAATCGATGTTAGATGCATTAGAACTAGGCTATCAATTAATCCCTCTGATTTATTGCAGAACATGAATTCGGCTTTTGATGTGTTCACCGTTCATAACTGGTTTCGTCAGCTTCAGAATTGGGAAAATTAAGTAGTCGAATCTTGATAGAATGCATCAAAACCAAGGACAAAGGACAATGTTAGACTTAGCTCATTCTTGTCTCTGCCGTTAGTATCTTCGTCTGTAGCAACAACTTCTATGTTAGGTCGGAAATGTAAGACTTCTCTGAACACAGTCGAAAGACTTTTTCTTTCTTTTATTAATCGTTAAAATACGTAACGCGTATAATTATATCTAATGCTTCACATCAGCACTTCTCCTAAATGTCAGCTAGATTTTCGCAGCTTGAAACTATTCCACAGACCGCTCTCCTTTGAATCACCATGTTAGTGAAGCTAAGGGTTTGCTGATATTTGTAAATTTGAGTGATCAAACTATTTTTCTTTCGGCCTCTTCTGCGAACCCCGGCTAAAATTTGAATCTCCCCCGAGTTTTTCGACGACCTTTGGTGAACATTGCACAACTAGTAGATTTGCTCAGCTTGTAGATTTTTCACTATCGTTTCTTAATGTATTTGAGGAACACCGAGTACTTCTTATTAAATCATGTTTTGTTGCACCGTCTGATATTCGCACTATTTTCAACGAATCGTCTAACTTTGCGTTGCATATGTTGAAGACTGGAGGAACCGATGTCGTGTATAAAAATGTCTTTTAGTATGAGTGGCACTTTTCTGTCGCGAAATCCTGTGCGACATCAGCATCGTCATTTCTCGAATTACTTCGAAGTACGACCGATTCATAGCCCCTTATCTCTTAGCGTATTTATCAAATAATTCAGAGTTTTTATCACAGGCACTTCAATAGAAAATCTTGTACGAGTTCAAATAGCAAAGGATATTGCAAACTCCCTTGGTGTCCACCATCTTTAACTTCTGGATCTCCAATCATATTCGCTGTGCATTTAACTTACCTTTTACGCCAACAAACATCGTTAATCGAACGAAGGCGCATGCAGATCTTTTGAAGCATCACGACGTATCTACATCCTTACTTGTAAGTTCTGAACCGCATCCTGTCTCGGACTTCTCTTACAAAGCCGCATTGATTGCATCTTAGTTTAACAATTTTATCTTGTTAGTTCGTATATTTTCATGTTTTCACCAATCGGTAGTGAAACAAGAAAGCTCTTTCTCCACTAATTGGGCATACGATGCGGCGATGATCAACTGTTTTTTTTTGCAAAAGTATGAAGAAATTTGGTTTTAACAGGATGGTGCCCCATGGCATACTGCCGGCGAAACCATGGAATTATTGAAGGACATGTTCAATAACATAAAAATAAAATGAACATTTTCAAAGCTGTCAAGCCAGATCAAAAATCTGCAGGAATGGAGAAGGCAACCTCATAGTGGAATCACTGTCGGTGTTGAGATTCCGGAAAGATTATTTCTGCAGACTCTTAAACAGTGATGACGAACAACATCCCATCGTTAGGCAGAACGAACCATTCAACCTGGACGAAGACAGACAACATTTTCATTCAACCGACCAAGAGAATGTCAGGATAGTCATTTCCAAGTTTCTTGATTGGATGTTTAAGCAGTTTGTGATGATTGGATATGGGGCTCATTTCCAAAATCTGGGTCGGTGAGGGTATAAGGGGAATAAGTTTTCTGGCATAGAAAGCCCTGTCTGCCGTAATAGTCGAACGCCTAAGATCCTTCGCAAACAGTCCGACTGTTGTTTCAGGCAAATCTTTACATTACGGTAGATCTCGGAAAAAATCCTGAAGTTCCTAATTAATACAGACTACTTCTTCATCGACTTCAAAGCCGCATATGAGGGCATCTATAGAGATGAACAATAGAGAACTAGGTTTACTTTTGGCATCCCTGCGCAATTTATTCGAATGTGCAGGATGACGATAGAGAATGCAAGCTACTAAGTCGCTAATGACAAAACCGAGACCTTCAATTTCAGACCTAAACAAGACGATGTGTTGCCATATGATTATTTTAAGATCGTTCTTGAAAGAAACTCAGAAGCCAACTCCAGAAGCACCACTAATGAAAAGTGTTTTCAGACAACTGCATACTCCGACAATATTGACATAAAGAAAAGAATACTCGGAGCCCTCAATAGAGTGTTTGCGACTTTTGAAGCAGGAGCGGCAAAGGTGGATATAGCTCTCAATGAAGGAAAAGCAAAATACTCGTACATGCTGCCTGCAAAAAGAGACACACAGCACCGACACCGACATCTAGAAAAAAACGTCACGATAGGCAGTGACAACCTTGCGGTAGTAAGAGACTTTATTTACCTGAGCCCCGCTATCAACGCCGACCACCTTCGACAACGACATAAGCGCTGAAATCTTCGACGAATTATTCTTGCTCATATCTGCTTCTTTGGGCTTAGAAGGCTGTTGAATAGTAACGTCCTCTCTCGAACCACCAAAATGGCATTATATTATACAAGACATCCCTGGTTTACGGTGCAGAAGCGCGGACGCTGACGAAAGCAGATGAAATGGGATAGGTCAGATGCAGTGAATGGATACCAGCGTTCCAGTCCCAAAAGTTTTCGACTCGAACTTAGAAGGGCAACGCGATAGAGGCCGATTTCATTTTAGTTGGCCAACATAAGTGGAATGTTACCTCTGCCAACTTCGTGTGCGCTACACATGGCAAAAGACCGCGTTAGCTGGAGAGGCATGCTAGCGGAGGCCTTGGTGTACCCCGGACTGTAGTGACATCTATAAGCAAGTAGGTTAGTTGGATGACAACGTAACCTTCAGAAGTGAACATTGCCTGGCCTCTAGGAAAGTGTGATTTGACGACACTGAACCATTTTCTGTGGGGTATTGGCAGTCGTTGGTTTCTGCGGACAAGTCAGTAACAATTTCAGTCTTTTTAAGCCAACATCGAGCACTCAATTCGTGAGATACAGGCCGAAATACTAGAAAAAGTGGTCGCAAATTGGAGCTCCAGGATACAGTTCTTCAGACGCTCCCATGGTGATTATGTGCCCGAAATCATTTTTCATCTTTAATGCCATACAATTACGTATCGAGTAAAAGAGACCTCGGCTCGTTTGTGCATGTTTTATTTCAATTTTAGATAGTACTGCTCTTAAAAAAAAACTTTTCTATGCTTCAACGATGCATTTTCGTATTGTTTGTCGACGGCTTATATGTTGTGAGGGTACCCGTTTTAATTCTCGAGACTATACCTATTCCGCACATGCTCCAGTTACTGTTTCACAAGACACTTCCTATGGATTTCGCTAATTCCTCTAGTCCGCTCTTGAAAGACTAGGATTTTGTTACGTATTGTTTCACTACCACTTTCCATTAATTATTGCTGGCCGGTCTTTTGAAATACTGAGCAAATTTTTTGCACAATTACAATATTACCTTTTCATCGCAGTTGTCACGCTTAGTGTTTACACTTGGTTTATGGCATTTTGAGGTCATTTTCGTAAATATCCCGCGGGACATGGACGCTTTCCTGATTTTACTATAGTTGTCCCTGATTATTTTCCCGACTGATACTACTGTATCTGACCTGCTAGTGGTTCGCCTAAAATTACTTTATAAACTTTTCCTCTACATTTAGTGTTATTCCAGCATAGATGGTAATCTATCTAGGTTAAGTCTATACCGCTACAGAATGTAATCAAGTGGGGCTCCTGCCACACAAATATCGTATTTAGTATTGTAAGACTGTATGATTAGCACATTCACCTATAAAACGCGCTTGTATCTTTTTGCTTGATACTCCATTTAAAAACTCATCAAACCCGCACAAAAATATTACTTTTTCTTCTAAATTCACTAAATTGACTACATTAACTGCGTGTTGAGTAAGTCTGAAGTTGGAGAGCTCAAAGGAGTACTTGTATGTATTGTTATGTGTTAAGTGTTAAAACTGTCTGCCCACTTGGTCAGAACTTTCAATAACAATTGGGTTTGCCAGGTATAAATATATTTGGCAACGATATCGGCCAGGGAGTTCATGCAGCTAAAAGAATACAAAATGTATCCCTCAAGCGGTTATGCATATTTCACGATGTACTGTGCCAGTCAATTACAAGTGTTTCGCCGTTCTTGAAGCTATGAAGTATTTTCGTAAAATAATCACAAGTATCATTTCCAAATCCCGGAGTAGGTTCTATAATATGTGGCTTGTTTAGTTATTTGTTTAAGACGAGAGACAGAGCTATGTTCATCGCCGATGACTTTTTTTTTTATTAAGAATTGATGAAAATATGCTACTCCAACATGAAGTACGATTTACGATAGATTTCGAAAGTATCTAATCTCCGCAGTGTGTCATTTAGCTCCCGCTAGCTGCAGTTGCCTTTTTTTTAATAAATATCTAGCAACTCAAGAGGAAGGAGTTCCATACAAGGAAGCCCCAAATAAAAATTACAAGGCTGTATATACCCGTGCACATATTTCTTATCCCGGTTTTTTAATTAACATTCCCTTCTAATTTAAGACTTCAAGATTGGCAGGATTTCTAAACTTGTTAAGAAATGTTGAAGGATATAAACTGGCTAACAATCTTTTGAAATATTATTATACAAATTTTAAAGTAATTTTTTAATAACCAAACGTTTTGGTTTGCATTCACTAATTTTTTATTTAACCATGGGTTATTGTGTTATTTACCTTATGAAGGTAATCATAACTCTCGCAAATAATAAAATGAAAACTTTACTACTGATTTTAGAGTACGGACAATTTTAAATTCAAATTTGTAGATACTCGTATCTTTTTCCAGATACTCGTCCGTATATTTGAGGATTAATTTGGAATCTCTGCATTTTAGGAGGATTATCTGTTTATTGATTTATTGTTATTTTTTAATTCATCGTTTTAATTAAACTTAATTTGACTTTTGCCAATTGATTACCAATTAATTTCGGCCTGTGGTATCCATAATATTTTATAACTCTAGACTAGTTAATATTACACAAAAAAAACACTAAATAAATAAACGATATTTGTAAGTTGAATGATGTTTATAAAGGGTTTTCCAATAGGGACTTGACAACTTTGAATTTAATTTGTCAACGCACTCTTTCACTAATCATCAAACTGTCACTGTCAATTCATTCAGTAAACTCAACATTTTCATCATGGTAAAGTACACTATCGAGCAACGTTTGCAAATTATAAAAATTTTCTACCGAAATTCGGAGTCGGTGACTGCAACTTTAAGAGCGTTAACTCCAATTTTCGGTCGTAATTCTCGCCCTAGTAGACAGGTAATAACAAGTTTAGTGCAAAAATTTGAGTCCACATATTCGTTGTGTGATGTTGCCGTGTCAGTGAGACAACGGGTTGGTCGAAGTGTCGAAAATATCGCTGCCGTTCAGGCGTCCGTAGCAAACGATCCAAATTAGTCAATTCCACGGCGTTCTCAAGAATTGGGCATCGCTCAGACCACATTATGGCGTATTTTGCGTAAGGATCTTCGTTTACACCTATACAAGATCTAGCTGACTCAAGAATTGAAGCCGATGGATCATTTGAAGCGACGTACGTTCTCCGATTGGGTTCTGGAGAAGATGCGCCAAGATGATGAATTTCATCGTAAAATCATCTTCAGTGACGAAGCTCATTTTTGGCCCAATGGGTTCGTCAATAAGCAAAATATGCGTTATTGGTCGGGTGAAAATCTACATGTACTTCATGAATCACCACTTCATCCACAAAAAATAACTGTTTGGTGCGGTTTGCATGCCGGCGGCGTTATTGGACCATATTTTTTCGTCGACGGTAACGATCGTCACGTTACTGTGAATTGTCAGCGTTATCGCGCCATGATCACCGATTATTTTTGGGGCGAATTGGAAGATATGGACTTGGACGACATGTGCTTCCAACAGGATGATGCCACAAGCCACACAGCTCACGCTACAATCGATTTATTAAAGATTATTTTTTCATGCTAACATAATGCTTAGCATGCAAGACAAGAGTTATTAAACTTCTCTTCTGCTTAACTTACCGTCGAATTAGATGCGCTTTCAAGTCAGCCCAACTCACGGTATGAAAGGTGCGTTAAAACAATTTGGCAGTACCTTCTAGGGGGCGACGTCCACTGAGGCACTTCAATCGCAATTCAAAGAATGGGGAACTCTCTCAAAATCGCATATCTACTGTCGAATTTCTTAAGCGTTGTCGCCGATAAATGGTGGCACGATATTGGTGATATCGTGGAAGTCCATGCGGATAGAAGGGGCTGCTGGAAGTGTCATTTTCTTCTAGCACTTTTAGCTCAAGACGCAGTTGGAGTATTTATGGACCCTGCATATAAACCGTTTCGTCCCAATATCATCATCGGGAATAGATGAATTTTGATCAGAGTTTTTTGTTTTTGTTCTTTAATTAGCGTGCTCCCTTGTTAAGGTATCCTTAAACTATTTGGACACAGCGCGGACAAAGAAAAGTTAGGGATGTAAGAAAGGGAGGTACCGATGATCGTTCGTTTTGAATGTTTGAAGGTTATCATTACCAGGAAGTAAAGAGCTCGGTAAGGTATTTAATAAGCGGCTTAGGAAAGAATCACGATATTTCAATGCACGTCCAAAAGTGAGCTTGAGTGTAAAGAAGAGACGGAATGCTAATGGCAATATCAATGGAGCTCTGATGGTGAAAATAGTGATAAAGCAAGGTTAGACAGGAGACATTTCGTCGGTGTTCAAGGTTGTCAATTGATTGAGTGATTTTAGCATCGCCTATGAGTCTTATCTCACGGTTTTTAATCCTCATCTCACGGTCGTTTTAGGAGCACCTGACGAGATGTGGTCATTGTACTCCATTTTTGGGCCGATGAATGCCTTGTACTGTATTGCGGCCAGATAAGAGGGGGCATGTATTTCTTACATCGTTTGAGGAAACGTAGACATTTCGCAGCATTTTTGACATATAACATATTTGGTCATTCCAATGTAGGTTGTCATTGCCATACATACCAAGAATGGAGAGCTTTTAGGTTTTAACGATGTGCAAGTGCCATTCATGGATAATGGCTGGGTGTTTGGATTTCGCTTTAGCGACAGCAGACCTTTGAAAGCATTCTATTCAACTGTTGATTGCTCCCCAATTGGTGGTGCTGTTTATACCGCAATTTAATGAGTTTAGCATACGCTGCTGTTCCCATTCTATAGACGAAGAACAGGGACGTGAGTTTCGCCAGATTGATGTGCGTTTTGGCTCCACTTTTCGGTGAGACATGCAATCAAATCATCAGTGGACCTGTTGCTATGAAAACCGTATTGCCGGCCAATGAGAAGTTTTCGTGTTCCGAGCTTTTTCATGAGCTGACGGTTTATCAACGTTTCCATGACTTTGCAAAGAAGGGACGTAAGTTCAATGGATCTGGAGGACTAGAGGGGAGAAGATTCGCTTTTTAAAGGAACTGGCTGAATAGAGTAGGATTGATGAAAAAGTTTATTGCTGTAATTTTGCAAGCGGGGACGAAGACCCCTTCAGCAGGAAGGGAGATATACCATCTACACCAGCGGATTTATGTATGTTAAGATCTTTAAGAACTTTCGTTTTTGCCTCAGGTTTTTATCATATTGGAATTTCGCACACTTAAGAAAGATATTTCAGTCATTCCTAACTCATTTGAACTTTTTTCTGACTTTTTTAGAACCGAAAATATATTTCTCTAACCCTGACGGCCTCGAGTCGTGACATGCCTTTTCTTGTGGTTTGATACTCTTAATCCGATGAGGGATAAAGGGACTCATTTCAAAGAGAATAGTATCTGCGATCATATTAGTAGCGGCATCCCGCGGAAGCTGGTTGGATAGCGGCCGAATGAACGGATTGGGACGGTCTAGCTTTGTGGTTACGTGTTGACTATAGGTGCCATTTCGGCATTTGTTATTTCACGAGTTGACACTTTAATCAATGGCTGCGTGATCTTAAATGTTGCAATGTGGTACTACATATGAATATGATGGTGGTGGCTTGTAATGCTGCAATTAGTAGGTAGTTATTTCGTTGTATTTCAAAGATATTCGGTTGGCTCGTCTGTAATGCATCATAAGTTTTATTTAATTTTCGGAAGTCTTAAGCATATAAGGAATTATAAGATTTGCTGATGGCTTACCCCGCACCTGAGCTGTTAGCACGTTCTCAATCGGAAACGTAATGGTCGAGGAATTTCAATGTAGCCAACTCGAACTGGTATTTTTCGAATGGCGGCACACAATTCAAGAAGGATGAGTTCAGTACTTTCCCCACAATTCGGGTGTGTTCACAAATACTCACCAAAATGTGAAATTTTTCAATAATTCGATAAATAGCAGATGGACGATGATAAAAACACAGAATGAAGCCCTTTAACTTATCTAAAAGAGGATCAAGATAGCCAACGGAAACCCTTTTATTTCAAAGCACCTAGTAAGGTTAAAGAAAACACACAATTCTTTAAATCAATCAATTTTTTAAAAAGTTTTTTTTTATTTTTGGTTTTCGTGAAATCATTTTTGTATATCAATATATAATTCATTTACTTATAATTTCCTCATTTTCAAATCTTGTTTTTTTAATATAATTATTATTTTCTATATAATATATATATATATATATATAATTCTTAAATATACATATTTCAGTACACACAGCCGTTTTGTAAAAAAAAATTTCTTAGATTATTTTTGTTTTGTTTTTGTTCTTTTTTTTTTTGTTAATTTACATTTTCTTTTTATACTAACATTTTATAACTAGAAATGTAAAATAATATCAATTTCACATTTATATATGATGTATTTAACTCGTATGTACAACTTATGAGATTTAAGTAAGAGGACTTAAAACGATATTTTCGAAGAGGAATTTGTGGTAAAGGTTATCTTTTGTTTTGATTTCTTTCGGATTTGATTATATTATTTTTTTTTATTTTGAAAATGTTTTTTATAAGGTTTTTGCAGAATTTTACCCAAAATAATAAGGGGATACTTAAGCAGCAATTTCTTTTGGAATTTTAGACAGGTGTAGGAAAATGTTCGAATATTTCAATCAATTTATAGAGTGAATCTTTCAAGAATACGTAGTAGATACTTTGTAGTAGTGGCAGTTTTTTGTTTATTAGCAATGCTATTCATTTCAGAAATAAAATTAAATTCAACAAAATAAGTGACTTATATGCGAAGTCTTGTTAAACTTAATAACTTGAGAAACTTATCCAAAATACCTACAATATTTAACGATCTCTACTACTCAGCAGAAATGTTTTTTTTTTAAGTTAGTTCAGGGGAACAACAAAATAAGAAGAGAATATTTGTAGTTCTTATGCCAAACAATCAATTAGTTTTCTTTCTATTTAAATTCTCATCTCTTTGTAAGCAGCAGCTTACATTATTGAAATTTCTTAATCACACATCAACTTTTAGGTAAAATATTTTAGGTTTATTTTTACATATTTTGTGTTAGAATTTGATTTGTCAGTGCGCTGTTTTTAATTTAGAGAAAGACGTTTTTGTTTCATTATTATTATTTTTTGAATTATTTACATATGCGTTGGTTTTTTTACAATTTTTTTACAGCTTTTTCCGTGTTGGAAATTTTTTTTCTCAAATGTTATAGGAATGCGTTCTGAAAAGAAACAAAAAAAAAGAAAACGAGTTTGAAAGAATTCAATGGAGATATTTTCATTTAATTTAATTTTATTTATTTATTTAGAATTCATACATCTTAAGATACAAAATTGTCTTATCAAAGGGTGTAGCTAAATATTGCGGTAAGATACATGTGTAATTCAAGCCTTAGTGTAAAATAAATATATTACCTGAAATACCTGTCAAAAATAGTCACTGTAACAAATGTAACTGCGTCTACCTATAATGTTGCTAGGGTAAGGCAGCAATTTGCGTATTGAAAAAGTAAAATTTGTAAGGTAGCTTCGATCTCTCACGTGGTTAAGGTGGATATTATTGAAAGTATGTAGGTACATATCTTTACAGGCTTTTGATTATAGCATGAATTAAGACTTTCTTGGTCGATTGAAAGGGAGAGGACAGTAAAGTTTCACTTAGTTATGCAGATACCCTCAGGAAAATAGTAGCATGTAGCAGCGGAAAAATCATAAGTGATTTCAATCAGTAGCAGAATTTATAAGGGCCATTTTCATTTTCCCATTTCCCATGATGCAGGTTGCTATACCACTAATGCCAGCAAGATGTTTGTATTTGCTAAAACCACTCACCAAATTGGATCTACAGATCAAGGAGGATTAAAGCATCAACTAACAAATCACTTTAATTAGTCAGTCGCCTCCATTTGTGCATTGCAATTTTGTTAAGATGCCTTCACACCTAAGACATGGCATTTTAATTCTCTGTTGTCGATCTGGTAAGGATATAATGCTTCTTTTGACTTGAGTGTTGCTTCCCATTCAGTCTGCATGAAAACTTCCCTATTAGATACAAATTGTCTTAACTAACACGAGGGTAGATTGATAAGTACCCGTTTTTAAAGTTAGTCGGCATTGGAAAGGAAAAGTGCTATTACCTATACAGGAACCCTTAATTATCCACTCCGATTGTAATATATTGGTTCACCGATTTTAAACGTGATATGATTCTAGCTAATCGCCGAATGAAGTGCGTATCATGCGGAACGGCAATCAACATTGTACATGATTTGAAAGCTATCGGCCAGATGGCTGTTGCGATTGCTCATAGTGAACATCAAGCGAATACGGCTGTCAACTTCGAAGAAGTGTTTGGAGCTCTTTAGGCTAAATCCGCAGGAGTTTATGTAATGAATCGTTACCTTTGATAAGACCTTGATTTACCCATTACTAAATGCCAAAAAACAAGCGAGTGGGCGAATCTGCTCCGAAGAAGGAATAGGTGGCCTCATCAGCTGCAAAGGTCATGCCGACGATTTTTTTGGACTCGAAGAGAATAATCCTCATAAGCTTTTTGAAGAAGCGAAGCACGTAAATTAAGTAATCGATTTAATTCTCTACTAGTAAAAGGCGATTTTAAGGCGGGAGGTGGGTGGGATGAATAGTATTTAATATGGATATGGTTATCACAAGAATAAGAGCGCGCGACATATATTGGGAGAATTTACTAACATAATCATCGAAAGCCTCAACAAGATCCACCGTGTACTAGTGCTGTTCATGGATTTCAGCAAACGATTTGACACACTGAATCATGATAAGCCATTACGAGCTCTAAGCAAAATTGGAATCCGGGTGAATTTGTTAAGTTCGCTTAGAAATTACCTTAGTGCAAGGTCTTTTCGGGTGAAAATAAACCACCACTTCAGCGAGGAAGTACTTGTCCCAATTTTATTGATATTATGTTAATTACATCGCGTCTTTGTAGGAGTGATATCTGATATATCAGCCATCTTATATGGGATATACAAATCGATAAACTGCGTACAGAATTGAGGAAAACAGTATGTACCAAGGTTATCGTTCGACACCGCATTTACGACAGTAATCGTACCTACTATGCTCTTGTTTTTTTATAATTTACGCGCGCCTAAGGGGTTGATACCCTTTTACTGTTGCCAAGGCGCGGGCGGAAAGATAGAAGGAGGAGAAAGGAAAATTGTTTTTGTAGTGGTTTGAAACTCAGGTGTGTTTGGTTTCTATGTTTGCTCTCCAGGGGTGGGAGTCCGAATAGAACGGAGAGTTTTTCTTCACTCAGAGTGATTCGAGATATAATTCCCAGTATTTTTTTCATTGCTTGAAACTCTTATAACAGCCAAATTAAGATATGCGATACTTGCTTGGGAAAGCGCATCGATAACTCATATTCATAAGTTGCAAAACATCAATCAAGCACTCTAAAGAAGATCAAAGAGAGATCGCAGCATATCTAAAAGATCACATAATCGCTGGAGTTCTTCAAGAACAGTCGTCTTCAGCCACCAGTTGATCACCAAGAAGGAACAACAAATTAAATTAATGTACCAATTATTCGTATAAATTAGAATTATTAAATTGTTGAATATATAGTCATGTATTAAAATTGAACTAAGCTGAATTTATCCTTGATAAATTTGTTATTCAACCTTCTGCAAATAAGTCTTTAGCTTCACAGAATGTGTATTCATTTTTGTATCTGAAATAAAATAAAATGAAAATGAAACATAAGCCTGATGGACATCTAATGAGACCACCCGAAATCTTTATGCCTGATTCGCACCCCGTAGCTGGAGATTACCGGTGGGACAAAAGAAAGTCGGACATACTCATATGTATGATATTCATCAATACAGAAATTCCAACCCCATATTGATGAAGGGAGAATAGTATAAAAAATACAGTATTACGGAACGATTTAAATTAAAGGGTATTTCAACAAGAGGTATAGGATTTGAAAGGCGTATTATTTTACAGTTGATGCAGGGTTGGCATATGGCGACTATAAATTTGGGAAATTTACCGTACACAGTGAAAGAAATTATTGGATCTCATTATGAAAATTCACGTTCAATTGCGAAAACGATTGTCATGTCAATTTTGCACGTAATCATGTGCCTTACGAGATGTGTGTGCGCAATACATTCAAAAGTATAAGATGTGAAGATACCGAAACGTGCTCGATATGGACGTTCTGCAAATATCGCCGTAGTAAAGGAAAGTGCTGAAAACGATACAAAAACTTCCATTCGTCATGGTTCTCAGGACTTCTCTACAACCACACTGCACTATGTATCACATGTTTAAAAGTCAGCGCAATGACGAGAAAAAAAATTGAATTATAAAACGTAATAAGTCGGTAGAATATGCGTTTAAGTGGCGAAAAATTGGTTAGAGTACGATAACTTTGGCGCCAAAAATTGGTAACGGTTTTTTGTAGAGGGGCCAAAAACAAGAATTTTTTCCATGGGGGGGGGTCTACCTTGTCTCACTGCCTTGCAACACTTACACGGCAACGGCAACAAATTTTACATTTACGTGGTCTTCCTTTGAGGTAAGTGAATGAATAATGGATTAAAAGTCTGGCAGGTGCCTATATCAACAGTTTTCTATTGAGTCAAAGCACATTGGTTCAATACGCATAGAAAGGGTGGTGTTTACATGTAGTTATACAAAACCGAATCCAAAATGAGCTAGAGAAAATTGACAGGCTTTAATAAATAGCTGTTTGAACTGACAGTTTGGTAAATTCTACATGTGTGTAAATTGATTCGGATGATAAGAGCGCGTGAGAGTAAAATGTTTCAATGCGGTTTGAAAGTGTTTATATGATATTTCAATTAGGTTTCAAATTTTCAATGCGGTTTATAAACAGGAATGAATAAATGCATATTGTGTATTTCAATGCGGTATGAAGTGTTGTTTATATGAGCGAATTGAACCAATGCGCATTGAGCTGTCATATAAACGGGGTAATAGGCACCGACCTCTACCTAAACTTACAGCGGAAACAATACAAAATATTGTATTTATTATTGAACTGAATAAAATAAGAACGGATTTTCTTTCTATCAAAAATACCCAAAAAAGATTACACCACCGAAGGCTTGCCAGAACGTCACTAATGCCAATTATAACTTCGAGGTATTTAAGGACCACATCTACCTTGGCTCCACCTTTACTAACAGCTAAGACATCAACGCGGAAATCACATGCAGTATTACTCTTGCAAATCGCTGTTTCTTTGAATTCAGGAGGAAATTGATTAAGTGGAAACACACCACAGCGAACTTGGAGTGTGGCACTTGGGGCTTTAAAGGTTGAAATGAACCTGTAACCTATTTTATTTTGCTTTCTTGAAAAATTGTTTTTTCATCTTAGCATCCCTAGAAGACTAGATGATCCTGTCATGAGAAAGATTTTCTGAGAGAAACGGAATGACGTGGTTAGATAGAAATATTATACCACTGGAGGCTTGGACGACTGCAAGTTCTTTACAGAAAATGTGCCATAGGACTTTTTTTATCAGTCCTATTTGGTTTATGTGCTGTTTGAATGGAATTTTTTTGATACGTGTACTGCTTTGGACTCCGCTTAGATTTTGGCAGAATGTTTTTCTATTCTGCTCTAGAATTGGGAAATCGCATTTACCATAGAAAAATTCTGAAATTCTGACCTGCTGAAGACATTTTATTGTAAATAAAGGAATGTAAGATAATGAAACCGATGTAATGGACTTTCAATTATACTACGAATTTCGGAAAAGGAGGTGAATAAAGTGGCAGGCAAGGACAACGCAAGAAATTGCTACCGATCGGTGAAACTAATGTCGCATACTTCAAAATATAGAAATGAGTTCTGCACAGTCGACTGGCCTATATTACTAAGCATGGACTTATGGAAAACCTTTAAGACATTGGAAACACCAAGACGTATATGACCGTCATGCTTGGAAACAACACGTGTAAAGTCGTAAGCATTCATGGCTTAAAATTCAAAGAATTGTATCCCTTTATCATCATACTTAAATCGTCATTACGGGCTATTTTA
Organism: Volucella bombylans; assembly: GCA_949129095.1. Lineage (NCBI taxonomy): Eukaryota > Metazoa > Arthropoda > Insecta > Diptera > Syrphidae > Volucella > Volucella bombylans. The sequence continues at coordinate 105,754,186 of OX422144.1, read as the reverse complement.
ATATACACAATTCTGAGTGGTTTCGACATTCTGGACAGACAATATCCGAAGAGCGGAAAACAACTTCACACAGCTTGTAAATGAGCACACGCGAACATCAGACGTTGATAGTCATACCGCCAACACCCTGCACTTGTTTTTAAATTCCCTCATCGGATTAAGAGTATAAGGCCATAAGGCATTGTACGACTCGACCTGCAAAAAGGCTGTCTGCGATAGAGGAAAACCAAACAGAGTTCAAACGAGCCATCAATGGCTGCGATGTCTTTCCTAACTATGTGAAAATTCAGTACGAACAAAAACTGAGCTAAAAATACCACAATGCCCCAAAGGTAATGAAAGTATTTGGTCGTTCGTCAAAAACATCAGAAATTCTGCCTCATCCTCCACTCCAAAGCTTATTTATAATGACATTTCAGCTTTCAGCTCTTTGGAAAGGCCAAACTGTTTGCTGTATACTTTGCAAACATCTCAACACTTTCAGATTGTGCTTTGTCTCACCTACACTTAAGTGCGTCGAATTTTCAATGGGATGAATCCACCTTCACACTCATGTAGTAGCAAGAGTACTTAAAGGACTTAATACACCCAAATCCGCTGATCCGGATGGTATAACTTCCCTTTTTCTGAAGAATTCTTCTTCCACGCTGATAATACGTAAGTTTTTTCATCAATTCTACTCATTAGGGTTCCTTCCGGGTATATGGAATACAGGATTTATTCACCCGGTCCTTAAAAAAGACGAATATTTATCTCCTCCTACAGACCCTGATAAACCGTCAGCTCTCTAAACTCAAAAACTTCTCAATGACCGCCAATACGGTTTTCCTAGCAACAGTTCCATTGGCGAATTGATGGCATGTCTCACCGAAAAGTGGAACCAAAGCGCACATCAATTTGGCGATAACAAGATAGTTTTACTTGATGTTTCTTAGGCATTTGACAGAGTTTGGCATCAAGACCTTTTCAAGGAAATGCGTGCATTTGGGATAGACGGATCTCTTCTCCAATGGATTAGAAATTACATTTCAAGTTGTCTTGTATGCTTTCAAGTCTGATATCCACAAAATAAATGCTGGCATACCGCAGGGCTCCGTTCTGTCTCCAACACTATTTTCAATCTCCATCAATGATCTTTTGTCTGCTGCTTCAAATCCAATATATTCCTTTGATGGCGACAGTACTCTCTGGTTTTCATATGCGTTTCCGGACTGACATCCCTGTTCTTCGGATATAGAACGAGAACGGCTGCGTATGCAAAGCTCATTAAATTCCGATATAAACAGCATCCCCAATTTCCGAACAATCAACAGTGGAATTTAATACTCCCAAAACACAATGCTGTCTGCTGGTATTAAAGCGAAATCCAAACACCAAGCCATTAGTCATGAATGCCACTTGCACCGTTATAATCGAAAAGCTCTCTATTCTTCATATGTGTGTCAATCACAACCTACGTTGGAGCTACCACATATTTGATGTCGCCAAAAATTCTGCGAAATGTCTGGGTTTCCCCAAACGATGTTAGAAATACTTTTCCCCTCTGATCTGGCCTCAATATAGTAGATGGCATTCATCCGCCCAAAAGTTGAATACAATGCCCAAATCCGGTCAGAAACACCTAAAACCACTCTGCACAAGCTAGATAGGATTCAAAACCGTGCAGTAAGACTCATAGGCGATGCTAAAATCACTCAATATATTGACAACCTGGAACTGCGATGAAATATCTCCTGTTTCACCTTGCTCTATAGCTATTTTCACCACCAGTGCTCCAGCGAAATTTTCAGTAGCATTCCGTCACTTCAAACCTTTAACGATAACAATCGTCTCGTTACGAATGCTCATCAGTTTACGCTCAAGACCCCTTTCGGGTGTATTGTATATTAAAATATCATGATTCTTTCGTACAACTCGCTTATCGAATGCCCTACCGAGCCCTTTATTCACTGGGCATTATAACATTCGAAATGAACTTATTGAACATCGGTATCTCTCTTTCTTTCCTCCCTAATTTTCCTTCATCCGCTCTGTGTGACAATATTTTAAGATACTATCTAGTAACCCCTTAAACACGCACAATTGTAAAAAAAAACTTAAAAAATAATAACGTTGGTTGTGAAAAATATATAAAGCTTTAAATATATACACTTACATTGTGACAGTAATATGATATCGCGGCAATAGAAATATAGCATGTTACAATAGATTGCGTACCGTGCTACCTTTATGTTTACCGTCAATGACTTTTAATCCTGAATGCCAGATAAAATATGAGTTCTTAAAACCAGCACACAAGACGTCCTATCTGAAGAATTTCGAAGGATTGAGCAAGAAGTATTTTTGTAGGGACTAAGGTACAGTGTCACAAAAAAAAGTATCAAATCCTTTATGCAAATAGAGTGTACTTACCATTTACATGATTTCCAGAGACGTAAAACCACTTTGATTTGTTCGAAAATCTGTTTTTGATATAATTTAGATGCCAAATGCTGCGTAAAAAATATAGAAAATGTAAGGGTTAAGAAAAAAAAATCATCAGTCTTACAAATAAAAGAAGGCGGATTGAAAGCAAACAACATCAAACAAATAAAAGATAGAATCAAAAATATACTCGAATGAGCCAACAGAAGAAAAATGAAAGATTACGCTGCTTCAAAAGCGTATTTCTCGAAATATTGAAGACAAAAGTAAAAAAAGGCGGAGCGATTAGACCCAAGAAAATACAGTATCAGTATCAAAAATTAAATATTCATAGATATACTAGTGAACCTCTGATATTTGAATCCTTTCAACAATTTAAACTGGCTTCCTGGATTATTTTTGATGAGAAATATTTGCAGTGTATCTTGTGATTCAAATACTATAGTCTGATTTATCATTTGACTTGCAGGTGATTTGAAAACAGAAATATCATATATCGCTACTAAAATAATGATGGCACATAAGTAAGCTTATAAGTATATCGGGGATGACGGCTAAAATGTTCGTTTTTGTCTTTCAATATGGTCATTGGCGTCAAATGAAGAAAACCTAACTTCAAGATAAATAATATTGACATAATTACTCAGTGCTGACGCTATTGTGAAGTGTGAAACAGAGGCTTTACGAATATTTCACTATAAACCCATAAGCAACTTACTGCCTTTAGTAACATATTTTAGTCGATTGAGCTCATCTTCTGGCTTCCTACATCGTCTTAGATGTGTCCAATATACTTTTTGATCAGGTCGAATTTCTGCCCTTTCCACCTTTGCGCTGGAACGAATAAGCTCTATAGGTCTGTATTCAAATATGGACTTTGCTAATTAGGATATCTGGACTATACTTATTGTCAACTTCCTGGTATTACTTGTCACAGAAATAATTTACTACTACCACCATAATATTTACACGGAAAACGTTGATACATCACCGTTAAAGTTTACACTTACACAACATTGTTGACTTTGCTTCGGTGCTTCCCGTTGTGCTTTGTGGTGCTTTTCAAACCATCCGTTTACTGACTTTCCGCGCTGTAAAATATGTCCACTACGTTGAGCATAGTAAACAAAAACTCCTGATTGTAAGACAATAACGTATAGCTCCAGACGTTCTAACACTTCTTTCATTGCCTCGATACTTCCAATGTACATAAACTATCTATTCACACAATTAGCATTTTCATCGTCTAAGTTTCACTAGTGGGCCTAGGGTAAAGTTCTATACGCGCTCAACTAGGAGATGATCCTAGTTACGATACGAACCCTGTCACTGCACAGCTCACGCTGACATATAGCCTCCACGTGGCGCCACTGGACAGCTATCTCAGAAGCCGTTGAATAGTGAACTAATGTATGCAGCCGTGTGCTAGGCACGAGGACAGGTTCTTCTACCCCGACCGGATTTGGCGGTTGCGTGTGGGGTTAACGGCACAACCCCGTAAAAAAACCCATAGATACGAGAGAACTAACTGCCTCGGAAGAAAAGGGAACCGATTTAAAACAACGACACGGCGCGAAAAAGGACAATGATTTAAGAGTACGCTCCTGGAATGTTAGAACATTATATGCTCCAAGAGCTACACAAAAACTGAAAAATATCCCCACGCAGTATAAACCGATTACTGCGATCAAGGAAGTGCGATGGAGAAGATCAGGATTGATTAAAAGAAAGGAGTGCAATATATATTACAGATGTCTCAAAAGGTTTCACATATTAGGAGTCGGATTCATCGTATCGATATCGATATCAAACCTCACAGCAAAGGGAAATTCTATAACATTAGCCTCATATGTGCAAACGCCCCTAACAATAAGATGAGGACCCCATCAAAGAGGATTTCTACGACCTTTGGACGGAGTTTACGGAACCTGTCCGGAGTACGATGCTCGGGGATTTCAATGCCAAAATTTATAAGGAGGGCATCTTTGGAAGAGTGGGCGGAAAATACAGCCTACGCGAAACGACAACAGATAACGGCTTCCAACTCACCGACTTTGCAGTAGCTAGTAATACGGTGATAAGTAGCACAAGATTCCCTCATAAGAAAATCCACACAGCAACCTGGCTAACTCAGGATGGTAGAACCACCAACCAAATTGACGATGTGATGGTTGATGAAAGACACTAGTCAAACATCCTAAATGTGCAAACAGATTCAGAGCTCGACTATCCAGTGAAAGAAAGCTGCGCCAACAACAAAAAGGAGGTACAACATTGGATCTCTAAGCTAGCTAGCCTGAAATCGAGAGAGACTACAGAGAGTAAATGGACGAAAGGCTCTGAAATATGCCATTGCCTACCACAAAAGACAACAACATGTGGCTACAATACTGCACTACGAAAAAAGGATTCCGGCAAGGAGATGCGCTGTCGTGTGCATTGTTTAATCTTGTGCTGGAGCAGATAGTTCGAAATGACGGTGTAAACACAGAAGGCACTAAATTTAACAAATTGAGGCTTTTACTGCTATAGAAGAACAAGCCAAACGAGTTGGTCTCATGATGAATGAGGATAAAACAAAGTACATGCTGTTGACCAAAACACGATCCGTCAAACACCGTCTAGAACAGAACCTAACAATCGAAAGTTATAATTTTGAGGTAGGAAGGAGTTTATCCGCTGCGGGGCAAATATTGTATAAACTCCACAAATGGCACCCTAGTGGATATTCGATGCAGAATAATCTTAGGCAACCACTGCTACTTCGATTTGTCCAAACAACTAGAGTCCAAACTCCTAACTCGAAGGTCCAAAATCATGCTCAAAGAAACCCTGATCTTGCCAGTCTTGCTTTATGAAGCTAAATGCTGGATGATAAGCAAGACAGCTGATCAGATCTTGGAATCATTCGAAAGAAAAATTTCACCTCGAATATTTGTTCCCGTCTGCGAGGAGGGCGATTGGAGGAGAAGATATAACCGTGAACTCTACGAACTGTATAAAAATGTGGATGTAGTCCGGAAGGCAAAAATCCGTCGACTGCACTGGCTCGGCCACCTCGAGTGAATAGGCAAAAATGTCCCAGCTTAGAGAAACTTCGAATCCCAGCCACCTGGGATAAAAAGGAAGACCGATCCTCAGGTTTAAAGAACAAATAATCTCGGACGGTATAAGCCTTGGTCTAGTAAACTGGAAGCAACGAGCCTGGGACCGTGAAGGATGGAAAGCGGCGTTAGCTTAGACACAGACCCTTCAAGGGTCGCTGGCCAAATAAGTAAGTAAAGTAAGTTTCCTTAGTCCGAAATTTCGCCTCGAATGTGTTCGGAAGATTCAGAGTAGCACTTATAAGATGTTGGCATAAAGACAATCCCTCAGTCAACAACCAGCATCAGTCCCTTAGTAAGCAAGGTGCTCTAAAAAATTGCGATTCTCCAACTCACAGAAGTTTTCAAAGGTAATCGCCCTTACTAATAACTGTTTTTTTAGACGTTCGTTTTATGAATTATCACCACTTTGCAGTAGCAGAAAATATGACAGTTAACAGCTGATTTATCCTCTGCTTGGTTTGTCATTTCGCCATGAATTTATTTACTCCAGAACAACGTTTGTAAATTTAAAATTTTTTTTCCGAAATTCGAGAATCCTTCGTCATACCGTCATACCTATGCCATACAGCGCACGCCACAACGATGAGCAATATTTTTCGTCTTCAACCACTTCCGAATAAGGTACAAGCCTCTATCCTATAGAACAGCGCTGAGATGATAGGAGTCTTGAATAAAGCTTTTTTGACCTAACGATGTAGGGCTCTGTAGGGAGGAATGCTACTGGCGATGGAAATGCACTGGTGGTGGAAATAGCGATAAGACAAAGTGAGACAGGAGACATTACGTCATTGTTCAAGGGTGTCAATAGACTGACTGATATTTATAAGTATCACCTATGAGTTTTATCGTAAGTGATTCTGCATCTAATTTCTAGCTGATGTCGTTCCTACTTCTAACTGCGGAGCCAAGGTAAACGAAGTACTTAACAACCCCAAGTTGTAAATATTGGTGATGTGGGTTCTGATAAGAACATGTACTTTTTTTTTCCCTCGTTTGCGTCATACGTATTTTCGCCGCTGATAATGGTGGCTTCGCTATGTTCATTCTATTATATCAATGTCACCCGCGTGTACGAGTAGTTCCGCGGACTTAAAAAAGACCGCGTTTCTTTTGTTGGCTAGTGAGTTTTGCACAATTTTTTCTTGGGAAAGCCTTGTCTTAAACCTCTCTCCATCTCTCTTGATGGAGCAGTGAGAATTGTTCGTAGTGATCCTGCACAATCTGCTCTTATATGAGGCTACAAAGTTAGCAGATAGGTAGAGAGTGTCAATGTCATTTCAAAGATATGTCTTAGAGTGAATATTTAAGCGAAGGTGGACTCCCCTGGTTTGAAACTGCGCTGGTGACGACCAACCAGATTGTTCATGAATTTTCAGATACTCACATAATACATCAGAAAAGATCTAGCAGGCAATATTGGGGGTACTTATTCCTCCGTAGTTGGCGTAGTCACAAGATATCTTTTCTTGTGGATAGGGCAAACGATGCTGGTAATCCATGTTTCGGGTATATCTTACATACGAGCAACCAGGTCATCTCCAGCTGCTTTGAATAGCCAACCTGGAAGTCAGACTGCGCCAGCTGATTTAGTAGACTTTGACATAATGATACGATTCCATATTTTCTGCTTGGAAAATTTGGACATTTAAAAGTGTTTGGCATCGATCGAAATGTGATCAATCGGGTTGACGGTCGATTGCTCAAGGGAGAGTACACTTTAAGAATGTTAAGATGGGGAAATCAGCATGCTGGATACTAATATGATGACCCTGTTTCAAATTCCAAACAGTGTCTGGAAAATGAAGTCCTGCAAAGTTTATTTACCAAATAAAGAGAAAACAATTTCAGTAGAACAAAAAAAAACACTGAACTAAAAGTGAATCCTTTTAAAATTGCATTCCCACAAACCTATTTCGCAGGCATCCTAGAATTCTCTGCTTAACCTAACCTTAAGTAATAAAATAATTTTCTTTATAAGAAATAGTTTCTGTTAATTACTGAATAAGAATTTGTTCTAACTAAATCCACCTCTCAGTTGACAGAAGTAAATTCTTTTAGGATGAGGTTTTATTCTCAATTTAATATATGAATCACAACAGTCGGCGAACGAAAAGCATTCAGACAATGTAAATGAAAAAAAATAAATAAAAAATCTTCCCTCAGTAACCGCAATCTTTTCAAGAAGGATTCTCCTGAAGGAACCGAATCCAGAGTGGACTCACTGCCACGTCTTTGAGAAGAGAGATATTCTTCCTTAGCTCCCGGCCAGAGTAGAGGAATACAAAGAACGTGACCTCATCAAAGATCCTCTTTTAACCCACAATTGCTATTTTTATTTTATTTTCTTTTGCGGTCTTGTACATTTTTCCAAGCACCTCTGAAAGGACGGAAAGGAAAACAATGACATGACAGAATAGAATAGAATAAAACGAAGACTAAACATAAAATAAAAAATATAACAATATAAAAATGTGTACAAAAAGGAAGTAAGAAAAATATCTTTGCCATTCCCAAAGATCATTTGCCCACTGAATAAAATGAAAATTTCTTAATTAATCCGATGAAACTGTCTTAGCACTTGGAATGGATTAAACGATTTTCTCAAGGATTCTTCACGCGCACCAAATTGCATTTGGGGAAAATCTCCTGATCTGGAGGTAGCAAAAAAATTTGAAAATGAAAGAAGAAAAATCCAGTAAAAGCATACCAAAGGGAGTTAAGGAATTTTTCTCTCTCTGTTTGTTATTCGTAGTACAAGAATACCCTTGACAGTAGCTGCTGCCGTAGCATTACTTTTCTTTGACGGGGTGAGCTCTCGAGGATATAGGACTTCCTGCGACCCAAGCGAGGCTATGTACTTGGAGTGGGCTTACTGATTTTTCCTCTTCCTATATTATTTTTTTGTTTGCAAGGTAAATTGCAAAGGCAACGTTAATTCGTTTCATTTGAGAAGACAAAGGCAAAGCACTCATTTAGTGTGAAAGGATGAGTACAAGTACAATCACAATTACAATTACAAGTATTTGTTAAGTCAATGATTCAAATAGATAAACTTTTAACTTAATGAAGTAGATTGCGAGGAAGGGCTTATGTTCTGTTTCTCTTTGGTATGCATTCTTTTATTTTCATTGATCCTGGCATTGATCCTGATCTCGCTTTAGAATACTTTGAATTGTCTATGTCTATCTGTAACGTCACTTTGATTTATTTTTCGTGACTTGTAGAACTTTGTTGTATTTTCACATTAGATGGCTGTCGTTTTCGGTATTTGTCTGACAGTATAAGAAGAGCGAGAATAAAGAAATGACGTACATTGCACACATAGATTCAACTTTATGATTAATCCATCATGATTAGGCCATATCTACCTAGAAAGCCCGTAGTTAGAGCTTGGATGCCTGTTTTTGATCACAAATCATAATCTTGCGTTGAGGAAGCAAAAATTCCACGTAATCTTATGACAAATATGTCAGAAAGTTCATAAAAAAAAAGATTTGTATACTGAGCGATGTCAAACTTTGATAAGTGTGTGGCATTCGAAAGAAAAACGAAACAAAATTATATTCCGATTCGCGGCCGGTAATGGGTATGGTAAGCTTGACTTCGTGCGAGTTATATATCTGTACGGTGACATCAATTCACAAGGGCATTGAACCGAAAGTCATCCACTCCAAAGTAATTATTTTTCTTTTTAATAATGTAAAACACAGTCAAAAGGGTGGTAAATGAGATTATAAGAGATCACAAACGTTCCCACTTTAGCCTCACATCATCAACTCCTACTACTCACCTGGAAAAGGGGTATGAGGAGGAGTGTCATTTTACTAAGTCACTTTCTCCTGTTTCAGGGCGGCAGCGGAAGAAAAAAAAGTTCCAACGAGCTCCTCGATAAAACCAAGGAGCAATGTCCAATGTACGAGTATGACAATAAAATCGTCCTAGGCGACTTTAATACCAATATTAGAAAGGAGGACATCCTTGGTAGCACAATCGGAAGACATAGATTTCGCTGTGGGGCGTAATGTTACAATTGCAAGCTTACAGTTTACTCATCTCAATATTCATAAGGGAATATGGCAGTTTGACAATGGCAGATCAGCAAAATAGTCAACCATATTGATCATGTTGCGATCGACGTAAGACACTCCTCAAGTATTTTAGGTGTCCGAACATTCCGAGCGGCCAACATAGACTCGGATTACTACTTAGTTGCAGCCAAGGTACGTCTACGGATATCTCAGGCGCCAGAATAACGGGGAAATACTATGAGAGGATTTAATGTTGGGCAGTTGCAATCGCAACAAGCCGCCAGAACCTTTGCTGATGGCGTATCCCTCGAACTCTTGACAAGTTCTTTGCAGCCAGCATCAAGTACTGAAGACCAATGGCTTGAATGCCGAGAAGGCATCAGAAATGTCGCAACTGATGTGTTGGCTTTCACCCTTCCACCACCACGAAACCCCTGGTTTGATGAAGAGTGCCGTCAAGCACATGCAGCAAAACAACATGACTACAAAGCAGCGGTGCACAAAAGGACGAGAGCGGTTCATAAGCTCTTCGAGCAGAAGAGGAGGAGAAATAAGAAAGAGCGTGAGAAGTGCGCGATCGAGGAAATAGAGAGGTGATAGTCCAGGATTAATATTCGGTAGTCTTACCAAAAGGTAAAAAGAACCTGTTAGTTCTTCAGCGAAAACCTATAAACCTATAGAGATGAACAAGGTAACCTTGTAGTAGAGTCACAGTCGGTGCAGTGGATATGGAAAAACCATTTCTGCAAATTGCTAAAAGGAGAGACGACACAAATTCCGCTGTCGGGCAGAGAGAACCATTCAATATTGACGATGCAAGTCAAGAATGGCGACTACCCGACCAAAATGAAGTGAGGATGACAATATCTAAACTGAAGTCTAACAAGGCTGCCGGCCCGAGCGGCTTACACGCCGAACTATTATGGCAGCAGGAGATGACTTGGTAGAGAGCTGGAACCTCAGCAAGGTTTATCGGGTTCACAAGAAAGGAGACCATGTAAGCTACTCCAACTATAGAGGTATCAGTTTCCTAAACATCGCATATAAATTCATGTATGCCGTATTATGCGAGCGCCAGAAACAACTTATCAACGATCTGATTGGACTCCATCAGTGTGGTTTAAGGCCCGGTAAGTCCACAATTGACCAAATATTCACACCTTTTTCTCGACTTTAAAGCCGCATATGGCAGCATCTACAGAGACGAGCTATACAGAACCATGTCTAGTTTTGGCATCCCTGTCATCCGTGAAGGATGACGATGCATACTTGAAATAATTGTACAAAACTCACAAGCCAACACATGAGGTACCCTCCTTCAAAAGTCTGTTCAATTACTTGCTTACGCCGACGATATTGATATTATTGGTTGAACACAGCGAGCTGTCACAGGTGCTTTTGCGAGTAAAGGAACAGAAGCGGCAAAAATGGGTCTAGCGGTAAACGAGGACAAAACAAAGTATATGCTGTCAATAAGAAGGGGCACCCGACTTCGACGAATCGGTAAGAATATCACATTTGACAGCTATAACTTTGGAGTAGTAAGGGACTTTGTCTACCTCGGCTCTGCTATCACATCTGAAAACGACATCACTTCAGAAATCAAACTAAGAACAACGATTGCCTATCACTGTTTCTTTGGGCTGAGAAGGCAACTATGTAGTAAAGCCCTAACGCGAACAACCAACGAAACTCCATATAAGACCCTTGTAGTCCCAAGTCCTGCTCTATGGTTCCGAAGCGGGGACCCTTTCTAATTTGGATGAAGATATCCTGGTCGTTTTGAGAGAAAAATATTTCGTAAGATATTTGTTCCCGTATGCGTTAACGGGCTATGGAGGAGACAACCTGATCAAAAAACTGCGCATTGGGCGTTTGAGATGGCTGGGACATGTAGAGCAAATGAACATCAATGCTCCAGCCAGCAGAATCTTCGACTCTAATCCGGAGGGACAACGCAGGAGAGGAAGCTGCCTTAGGTGGCGCACGCAAGTGGAAGCGGACCTCAACTAACTTGGAGTGTGCAACTGGAGGCAGTTAACCAAAGACCGCGCTAATTGGAGAGGCTTATTATTTGGTTCTATTTGGTGCAGTCGGTGGGATATCCAAAGAGAAAGAACAACAAAAAGTGACTACAAATCAGTCAATTAAGTCGGAATTTAATTATAAAATTTAGCCATCCATCCAAAGTGTACAACAACAAAAAAAAAAAAAACAGTGACTAAAAATAAAAATTAAAATAAGAACATCAGAATTTGGTGACATCAATTAGACGACCAAAACTGAAATCTTGAAGAGGCGGAGGAAATGACAAACGATACAGCAAACATTCTAGCCACTATGGCTCAACTTCTTACTAGACTGGTTGTCGAGTAACCAACAGCAGACAAGTAGAGCACTAGTTCTTATGAAAGAAATTCCATACATCAGGGAGTTTGATGGAAACAGAAGTGAACTTACACAACTTGTAGCTATGGTGGGCAGTATCATTCGTCTGAAAACAGGAAACCAAAGACCGGCTACATGTACAGCCATCTGACAAAGCAAAGTCTTCGGAAACATGAAAGAGCTACTTCTAGTAGACTACAGAACAACATGGGAAGCTGCAAAAGAACTTTTCAAGAAGCACTTCAAACCTATCATCGATCAAAAGGAGATTACCAAAGTAAATCAACAATTCAGGATGGCTATACTTGACTTAACTAATAAGATAGAATATATTACAGCAAACATTCATACAATTGTAATGTACGAGAATGAATCAAACTGTCTTAAGTCGTTATTTTGTAGTTCAATAGTTAACAAAATTCAGGCACTAATCATTGGAAACCGATATATTGTACTTAAGTATACGAGTTCAAACAAATTATATATTCATAATTATATTGGCTTTAAATTTTATAAATTTATTAATAGATAGAAATAGGAGGGTATACCCAAATGACAGGCAAAAAAGAAGCAACACAAAAAGAATAATCGTCAATATAGTAGTCATACCAATTTCCATCCAAATAGCCAACTACAATGGTAAGGCAAAACACCCAAGATGATCAACAACGGCCGTCTAATAACAATAATAATAGTAATTCCGCACCCTATACATAGAATAAGGTTTAATCCTAAGAGAAAACACGGTATCGTAGTTCACATCCTCAACCGATGGATGTTGTTAATATATGTATTCGGAAATGACACCGCAAGCAACTAAAATGTCCAAGGCCCTCTTGTCAATGAATAAATCCCAGTTTTCCTGAATCCAGCCTCATTGAAAGGAAAGGACAAGTAGCATTCTGTGTCGGCAACAGAATATATATATGTCTTTATGCAGATATTGGATCAAAAATGTCAATTGTTAACACTAGCAATTTAGATTGTAATCAATATACATTCCTTCGGGAGGTAAAAATCAATATTTTTGTACAACAGTTAATAATACAACTACCGAAAATATAAAAATCTACCAAGTACCAGTACCGGTAGAATTTGGTTTTAAGTCCAACGTTTTTTATTCAAGCAAATGGCAAATTCTTGGAAGATAAATCCTATAGTCCCTCACTGGGTATGGACGTCATAAGCAACTTAATAGAGCCTTTATATGTACAGAGAGGTACACCAACTTACATATTATGACTGTATGGTTCATAAAATAAGGTTAACCAGTGAACAACAGATACAATACGTGCTAAACTGTACCGCCCTCCTCCCAAACATGAGAAGAGGTCTGGAAACAAATTCAGGATATGGAAGAGCAGAGTATTATTCGTAAATCGAATAGCCGCTATGCTTCTCCAATTAAGGTGTTTAACCTTAAAATGTGTTTAATTTGAATTTCTAATCCGTAACAGACACCCACATCTTAAAAGTAGAAAAAATGCTACGAACTAAGTTTCTATTTTTTATCTTACCAATTTCTATCCAAACGGGCAAAAGGGAGTCAGGTGCAATCTCCAAATTTCTAGGTGCTGAACAAGAAGCGCAAAGATAATGGTCCTTCGAGCCGGATGCGAATTATGCGAATTATGAGCAGGGTTGAATGAAATATATGATAGGAGAAGTATTATAATTGAAGTGCATCTAAAAAATATAATGGAGTAAACTGGCATTAGCAATCCTCCAACTGTAGCCAGCTTACGTAGACTCTATAATAACTCAAGTGAATTTGTTTCTTAAGTCCTTAGGGGTGGCTGTAGGGTACTGGGAGGACTGGCTTATTTTCGTTGTAGCATCAAAGCAAGTAAACTACATATGTAAAGAAAATAATTTTCTTACTTCCTGTTCTAAATTTATTAATTAAAATCTAAATGAGAAGATACAATTCATAGCTCGAGCTGGATTGTGTTAAAATTGTCTCAACTCATGTCATTCCCTTAAAACGTCCAAATCCGGTCATTATCGAAGGTGCAAGACAGGGTGCCATGCTCTTAAAATCGGCATATATGTACGAGTACATGATAAAAGCAAGTATTTTCTTAAAAGCGATAACTGGTAAACAATTGTACGACAACGGAAACAAAATCAGGCTCAGGCCACACAGTTTGTACGGGTATTTTTAAGCGAAGATGACGACGCATAAAGTAGTAAAATGTTTGCATTTCAGAGAGTTGATCCCTTAGAATACCTAGTCCAACCAATAAATTTGTTCCGTGCACGATAACCACCCCTGTGAACAAAATTTTGAGGCTATCCATTTAAAGAAGGGGCAGATCTCAAGGGAAAATCTAGGAAAATGCTCGAGCAGAAGCTGCTATCAATGAAAAAACTATTTTTAAAGGACAGTGATCTACGAAGACAATATATCCAGTTCACGGAGGAGTACAGGCATATAGGACACAAGTGTGAAGTTAAACTGGAGAGGGATTTAAGTGAGCAAATATGCTACTATCTTCCGCATGAAGTGGTACTTAAGCCCCAACTGAAGAGATAGAGACTTTTCAACTACATAAATACCGTACGATACCGTACCGGGATATTTTTTAGAAACAAGGTTTTTGATACAATTGGCCAATTATGGGCCACATTTCCACAGGGATCTGCCATGATAACCAAACGTTTCTTTGTGGATGATAGAGAAGGGTTCAATCTTCAAAAATGGGCATCAAATTCAAAAAACTTACTCTACAATTTACAAACTGAAAAAGGGAGCCCAATTGGGTATAGCCCATCGATTCTAACCACGCGATAAAAACATTGGGTTTACGTTGGCATCCTGTGTTCGACTGCTTTACACTTAAGGTTGCTACACTAAAAGAAATATTCTTGTTGAGTCTGCCCGTGTCTTTGACCCTTTAGGATTTTTAGCACAATATCTCTACAGTATTTGTGGGAAGAACGGGTATGTTGGGATGGCCAGATCTCCTTCCTTGCAATATATGTAATAATATGTAATAATAAAAGGGGATTCGAAGTGGATTTATAGAACTAGCTGAGGTGCGAATTCCTAGATCTATACTAAGCCTCATAATACCTATAACCTGGAGTTACATGGGTTCAGCGATTCGTGAGATTTGCCTACCTAGTGTTACAAAAAATGGCGAAGTCATAACAAATGTTATTATAGCAAAGGTTGGGCCACTAACTACAGTTTTAACTATAGCGCAGTTAGAACTATGCGCGGCTTACTTGATAGCATAATCAGTAGCTAGGGTAAGGGAAATATTTGAATACCGTGGTATACCCGTGTATGGTTACACGGATTCCAAAATTGTTCTACATTGGATACAAGAACATTCTAGGAGATTTCCAAATATCATGGGAAACCGCATATCAACCATAACTACAATTATTTTTTCAACAAATTGGCGTCATGTTAGGGGAGAAGTGAATCCGGCCGATTGTGCTTCCAGGGGTATAGGGGCTGATCAACTCGTCATTCATAACTTATGGTGGAATGGGCCGGAACTGATTCGTCACGATCCTCTAGAATTCATGGCTTGTCTGATTATGAAGGCGACAAAAATGCGATAGAAGAAAAAATGATAGTTTGTGCTGCTCATTTAGGAGAAATAGGCAAAAACCTCGACCTTCTCGAAAGATATTTCTGTTTAATGAAGCTTAAGAGAATTGCCACCTCAATATCCACAGCGTTTTCTCTAAAACGTCCGTCGGATCCCCTTTCGCCGTGGTTTTGACACCCTTCTCACGGAAATGGAGCACGGTGACCGTAGGCAACGCCCCACCAAACCATTACAGAGATAGCCACATTAAACCCTCGTAACGGATTCAGACGCATGTGGTAATGGTAGAGCATACACTTCTCTTCAGCGGTGAAATTTTTGTTATCAGTAGAAAGAATTCGTCTGCTACCATTCTTCGCGTACCAGAAAGGTTTTCGATTTTGATTAATGTTTCTGTTTCAATACCTCTGCGATTAAGTGGCCGGAATGTCTCTTATATGCGCTGAGTCACAAATTCCTGTATGCTGATATTCATCTACCGAGACATAATTTTCTCTTTTCGCAGCGGATTTCGACGAATTCGATTCTCGATGGCTTTAAGGACTTGTGGTGTTCGCACAGTGAGCGGACTGCCCGAATTTGCACTAGCGACTATTCCACCAGTATCTTCAAATAACTTCACGGTACGATACACAAAGTTTCGTGTGATATTCAGTAGACACAACATCCGAAAGATTTCGATTTTTTCGTAGACGCATTTTTGCAGACGAATTACGACAACACAATTTTCTAGCAAGCCCAATTCCGTGATTGTAAACAACTGGCATCAGAAACTTTTTACGCGGAATCTTTGCATAAATGTCTTGTTCTTCAGAATGAATGTGTTCATTTCGTGTACCAAAACACTGTCATTACTGGAATCATGCCGCACTTCAGTTTCACATTTTCTTTTCATTTCCGTGTGGTGTTGGGATGCGTGACTATATGAACGACTTTTCTTTTACCCAGAGATAGTCTCCAGACGTGGGATCCCGAATACACATACAGTCTTCGAGTAGTCTAGTTAGATGATAATGAGCTTTAGGCTCTTATAAGGTGGTAAAGTGCCTGAACAATAAGTCACCTCTTACCATTAATTGCCACTCGGCTTGTTTGAAAGTTTTTTTTTTTAAGGCGTCCTACTATTAATTTAAAAAAAAGATGCAGTGGAATATCCACAGAATATCCAATACATGAATACGCTTTCGATCATATCGCTTTCGATCAGTTCAATGTTTCACCACTTTCTGAGCCTTTCTAGTGTTATTTCAACTGGAAGTATGTACTGAATACAAATATCTTCATTGCAAGCCCAGATGTATTAAGAACGAAAGAATATTAATATTTATAGATTCATCTATATCAGATCATAGATGCAGCCCTTAACCATCTTAGCTTCTTGGAATAACTTTCCCAGTAAAACGATACCGTCGAGGTTTTTTTTTTTTAATAAAAATGCTCTCTTCTTCTACAATATAAGAAATCAAAAATAGAAGTTGTTACCTCTGAGTCATAAATATTAATTAAATTTCGCCGCCCTGATATTCTTTTGGCGAATTTGATGCATATAATGCAGATTGATGAGATACCTCATTCAATTTCCTCCTCATAATTACTTTTTCAATCATTCCCCAATTTATCTACGATATTTTCTTTTTCCTTTTATTATGTACACCCACACCAATAAGCTTAAAACGCGCAAAAATAAATATCTATGAAAGAAATTTGAAGGCAACACGCTTATTCTCCCATCCGTCCTCCTTAATATATTACTAAACAGTGGGCCTTCATTTTTTCCATTCTTTTCTAGACAGTTGGAAAATAAATTGGAATTAATGAAAAAAAGTAGAAAATAAAATAAAATAATAATAAAGTATCCCCCACCACCCACAAAAAACAGTTGAACAGATGCAAAGGGAAGTAAACGAAATGGGGGGGAAAAAAAACACTAGCCCTCAACACAACCATCAGACCAGATTCTCTAATCTTTCCATTCTGGCCCAGCAACACACAAGTGCCATACCGACTGATGTAACACCGGATATTTCATTAGACGTGAAATTTATAAAAGCACCTCAGACCCCTCCTCCACCGCCCCCAACCAAACCATCCAAAAACCCAGAGGGTCTCTGCTGGTTTGGCATAAACCTCACCACAATGAGAAATGTCAGAGATGCCAGAGGCTAAGGCGAGTAATTAAATTTTCAAAACTTCGAGTAGGTGTCTTACAATTGATTAATGCTACCCGTTGCGTTACGTATTGTGTGAATTTTACACCATCAGCAATTTATTAGATTACAGTATTGTGCTACCCTTAGTATAGTATGAGTAGTAGTAAAACAGATACCTCCCTCAAAAAAGGTAAATTTAAACCCCTGTTGCGGAAGGAAATCAGCGAAAATAGTCTTCGCCACGCAGGCATTCGAAAATTGAATTTTGGTTTTCGAGAATCATTTCGATGCTCATAATTGCTTGTTGCGCTTGGTTAAATTACAATTCGTGGAGAGAATACTCCAACAGACGCGGTTGATTTAACGGATACCATTTAGGAATACTATTTGCAACCTAAGATTCTCTGAAATTCCCTTCCTGCTATTCCTCCTCCACCACCTCCTCGTTCGCGTCATCGTCCTGAGCAGATAACATTTGGAAGATATTCCGACAAGGATCGGAATTATGAAAAACCCATCAGATAACACCTGAACTACCTTTGCAAGGATTAATTATATGCAAAACTGGGTTACGGAAGTTATGGAATTAATTAATAACAGCCCATTGTGGAGAATATGTCCGACAAGAATGGAGATACTTAATCTTTTGTACGGCCAGTCGATGAGTTGGTTGGTTGGTCCGTTGGACTTAACGGGGTTTATTAACCCTTCATTACGGGCACTGGATAATTAATCACAGAATGTATAAATGGCGAACGTTGAGTTTTCATTTTCATTCAACAATGTCAGTGAGAGAGGCTCTTTACTGAAAGAGACTTTTAAGTGGATTTTCTATTGAGGTTAAGTGCGTTTTGGTATATGATATAAAATTAAACGTAATTACAATTAATTCGCTTTGTGTACGGGTACGTGTATATCGTGTCATTAATTGAAAATATGGATAAGGCTCAGTGTATGCGATAAACCTTCATGCGAGTGAACTTGAACACATGTCGTACTATAATTGTAGACCGTGAGGCGACACTTTAGTTATCCTTTGAGCATTTGCATGGGTTTGTAATGTGTGGAGGTTTTATACATCTTTATGTACATCCTTGGCTGTAATTACTCCCTTTTTAAAAATTCTCTGAGAAACCTGAATATGACCTTTTCTGCAAATGTAAAGTGTTAATGCAATAAAAGGTAGGAGTCACATCTCAACACAACCATTTACGAGTATTGTGGGAAGCAGTTTAGGCTTAACTGGGGGATAAATTATAATCATTAAAGCATGATGAGACTCTTAGATTTATGAAGGGTGAGGCAATGCCTATAAAAGGCAGGCTTCTGGTGCTCCTTCCATAATGGCTCTTTCTGCATGGGGTGCCTGCATGAAACCGGTTTGTAGATCTGGTGGACGGCAAATGACTTAAGTGAATAAAAATATCAGCAAAACCAAAGCAACTTCAGTGGTTGCTTTTTACGCCTACAAAATCTGATGGAACAATTTGCTATAACTAGGAAGGGTTAAGTTCAGGTTGACAACTATCGTGTAAAAGTTCAGCTTCTGAGGTGTATTTTAACTCAGCAAGTGCTGATGTTCGCTGTTATCAGTTTTCATAACGAAATAAAGTATTGGAAAGTTATATGTACATATTATAAGAACTACTAAATCGCTGTCGCTTTCCTGGCAATATAAGTCAACTTATGATTAATTATGGGGTTCATGGGACATACAAGGCTATGACAGAATCTATGCCAGCCCATTCGTCGGTTGTATGATGGAACAAACTTTCCCGTTCACATTCCATTAAAATCTAGCTTTATCTTAGATGCATTATAACTTTCTCTAGCACACTTGTGTCCGCTGTAGATGCACTAATATAGTACACATACATATCTTTGTTTCATCGGCATACATACTAGGGCTTTCTATTTCAAGCGTATATCGAGTTACACTTGTAAAGGTCTAGAAATAAATGATTATATGTATACACGTGTAGATTATAAATACACGTGTAATTATACAAGCGGCCACTCTTTTTTATATTGTAATTGACCGGACCCTTGGCAACATTCATAGAAATTCTATTTTAATTATTTAATTATTCCTTGTTGCCTATGCCTATATTGCTAGCCCCAGTAAAGACACGTTACTTGTTTTTCATAATTTATCTCTTGTTGATGATCGTTAGTCTGTTGATCGGTTGATGATAATGATAATAGTTTCTACCGTTTCCTACCAATAGTATTGGCCGGCAGTGTCCTGACAAGATGAATATAATTTGGTTGTAATTACTTATAAATTTGAGTTTTGTATGCTTAAGTGAAGAAGTATTCAATATGCACATCGAGAAGGCGGCATTGCCTTTATTTGTATTAATAAAGACGATTTTCACAATTTATTTAAATTTTTTCTTTTTCTTTTCAAATAATTTGCTTTAAACGTATACAATTTCAGTGCCATATACGAGGGGCGTTAAACATATTCTCGGTATCGGGGTGAAGCTGTGGTCTTATATATAAATTGACTTATTTATCAAGTAATACTATTATTTTAGTGCATTCATGTAAAATTGCATATAAATGTGATTATTAATTCGCGTTTTATCTCTAGTTAAACAGAATCATAATGGCAACTGAGACGATGATGGTGAAAATTGAGCATCGCGCTGTAATTAAATTTCTCACTAAGCAAGGAAACTATTCATGAAGAGATGGTGACTGTTTACCAGGGTTCCGCACCTTCATTATCAACTGTGTAAAAGTGGTCAAGTGAGTCCAAGAGAGGCAGAGAGAGCATTGAAGACGACCCCCGCTCCGGCTCCCCGGCTACTGCTTGTACGGGAGAAAGCATCAAAGAAGTCGAAAAACTTGTTCTTGAGGATGCCCGAATAAAGGTGAAAATGATGGCAGAGATCACCAAGCTTTCAATTGGTACCATTCACACCATTCTTCATGACCATCTTAACCTTTCAAAGGTCAGTGCAAGGTGGGTGCCACGAATGCTCACAGCGCCTCAGAAAAAAGTGAGAATCGCATGCTGTAGAGAGCTTTTGGAGATGTGTAGTGCGAACGCGGACGGTGTTATGGATCGAATTGTTACTGGGGACGAAACATGGGTCCACCACTATGACCCTGAAAGCAAACAAGAGTCCATGCAGTGGCATAAAAAAGGAACAGACCCCCGAAGAAGTTCAAAGTCACTCCGTCTGCCGGGAAGCTCATGGCCACAGTTTTTTGGGACTTAAGGAGAATCTTGCTCATTGAGTACAAAAAAAAAGGTGAAACCATCAACGCCACATCCTACGCTTCCACTTTGCATAATTTGCGGGAGGAAATTAAAAAGAAAAGACGGGGTAAACTCGCAGCGGGTGTGTTGCTTCTTCATGACAACGCTCCTGTTCACACGGCGCGAGTTTCCAAGGCTGCTGCACGAGATTGTGGTTTCGAAGAAATCCAACACCCACCCTATAGTCCAGACCTTGGCCCTAGTGACTATTTCCTGTTTCCGGATTTGAAAAAATGTCTTCGTGGAAAAAGATTTTCGGATGATGAAAAACTCAAGTCGACATTAAATGGGTATTTTGCAGAGAAAGAGGAAATTTATTTTTTTGAGGGTTTAAAAAAGCTTATCTCAAGATGTAAGAAACGCATTGATGTTAGGGGAGATTATATTGAAAAATAAAAACAATTTAAATTGGATTCGCATTTTCCTTCATATCGATACCGAGAATATATTGAACGCCCCTTGTAAATCGACTAGTAAAAATTCCTGGCATAAGACGAATTTTTAAATTATTAAAAAAATTAAAATTGTGTCCATTTTTCAACGTCTTTTGGACCACAAAACATATTAAAACGATTTACAAGTAATTACACGTGTATAGCTAAATATATGTGTAAGAACAAATACACATGTTCGTACATGTATAATTTAATTACACGTGCAACACGGGTATACGTGTACACTTGCAACAGGGGCTCTAATTCATACCATAGGCTGCATTTTTGAAGACATATTGCAGTTAAAGTGAATCCGTCTTTGGCACAACTTGGACTTTAGTTTCCATTTTTTGTAGGCCGATTCTATTTCAAATATAATCTTACGTCTGATGCAATGACATCAGAACCACAGTGATTGTAAAAATATGAAGCCTCCTGATGCAAAAATATCAGAACTTCAGTGATTGTGAAAATACAAAGTAACTTTCTTGCACCCAAAATAGAATTTGACTAGAGTCAAAGGAATGTAGTAGTAGTACGAGTAGTATCTATTCAAAAGACTCAATGGATGAGAAGGTCACATCTCTGTCTACATAAGGTACCAGACTTTGCTCTATCTCCCAATATATGGGAATTTTTCAAAAATGGCGATCCAGAGACTATTCAGCCTGCTCGACCTATGCTGCATTGGTTGGTTAAGATCTCTATTCAACTGCGTCCGCCAGTAGAGTCTGCGTTGACCCCACTGTCCATCAGCTCATATGAGCAAGCCATCTTATTCGCTGAAATTGGAACCTTCTAACCAAATCCACTTCATTGTGCGGCCGATGTACGTAGTTATTATATCTTCTTCTCTACACTGCGCTAACTTAGACGGGGATAAATATGACACGGTGAATTTTTAGCTCAAAATAGCTTTTATCGATCCTTAGGAGTGTCCATGTATCTGGTAGGATGGGGATGATGATGGCCTTGTATAATGTCTCCTTCGTTGCTCGAGATAGGGATTTGTTGCTGAATTGTCTTCTTAGCCATAGAACCTGTGGTTGGCACGTACTATTATTCGTTCACTTTTCACGCTTATGTCATTACTGAAGTTCACTGGAGGGTTTAGGTAGATAAATTCCTTTGTCAACCCGTAGTTGTCGATACACACATTTTACTCAAGGCGTCGGTGTTGATTGTCCCTTTTTGTCGACAACATATATCTTGTGTTGTTTTTGTTGACCGTTAGATCCATTTTTGGTGCTTCTGTATTAATGTTCAATATGTGCTCGATTATGACAATGTCATCTGCATATGTGAAAAGTTGGACAGATTTCTGAAATATTGTGCATCTGCGCACAATACTTTCAAGGACAATTTAAAAGAAATCCTATAGCCGTGCCCGACAAACTTTTCAACATGAAAACATTCGGGGTGTTTTTTCCGGGCTGAGGGAGTTCTCCATCGGCATCCTTCATATTCGAATGAGTTTGAGAGGGACGACGTGGGCCTGTATAGCTCATATATGTAGACACTATCATATGCAACCTTAAAATCTATGAATTGGTATTTTCGTGATCTGGCGGAATGTGCAAAACCAGGTCTAACATTGCATTGATATGAGGATTGGCTTACGACGTTTACAGAATACGGCTGCAAGTGTCTTGTATGCAACTTTAAATAGAGTTCTTGCCCTTCAGATGGCGCAGTGCAGTGCACAGAACTGGACAGATAATGCTCAGATTCTATTCATCTTGGAAATAGCTATCCTTACTTCGTTTTGGCTAGTTGAACAGCCGTTTTCACTGTCTTCGTCCGGATTGAATAATGAATCCAGTCTGGCAGCGGTATTTTCGTCATCTTCGCCAAGAAACAATCCCCAGAAGTGGTTCTGGTAAAATTCCCATACCTAACGTTTACAGTAGCATCCCTCGATGTGTTCAACTCCGTGTTTTTGGAACCCCCTGCCTTTCCTTCGGTGAGGTTTTAGTCGGCACCTTGGCATTCGTTATAAAACAATGGGTGTCGTGTTTGTGGTCACCTTGTGATGCCTAGCTTATCAGAGGTAGCATTTTTGATGGCCTTTTTTGAAGTATTTCCACTGGTCCTCACTCTTTGATCTTGCTGAAGCCTTATTATGAAATTAGTTGAGGGAAAATCAATGGTAAAGGCTTTGGCGCTCTCTTGCGATTGTAGTCGCCCAACGTTAAAGCCCAACACAGAGTTTTCCTTCACTCTAATGCATTTGTAGTTTACCAAATATTATTCAGGAACCGTAATGATACTCCATTGGCGAAACTTCTGATTGCACTTCGGTTTTATGCATTAGGTACTATGATCATATCAGTTGGCGAGTTTTTCGGTGTACAGTTCCGGTTATAATTGAAGGAGTTCCCTCGGCAATCGCTTCGCTAAGGAATGATGTCATTAAAATGCCAAAAGAAAAAGAATTGGCTGAAGCCGGTTAGGCTTTTTACAATTTTGCAAAGTTTCAGCGAACGATTGGAGCAATTGATTGACTCATGTGAAAATTCAATCTCCTTGTAAGTAAATTAATTAAATCAGAAATATGTTAACCTGCAAACAAAATTTCGTTTCTCTTTTAAGGTGGAGATAATGAAGAGCGTTTTGAAACTGAAAAGGTTTATTTTCACTCAATGTACAGAGTGTTCGGCTGATTTGAAATTTTTGAATATTGTTGCACGATGGCCTAGATCATTTAACAATTCTGTGTTAAAAATTACATTGTTACTGCTGATCCCGGATATGCTAATACATCATACATTGGTTGAATGTAGAACAGATTTACAATGAGTCAACTAAGAAGTCGGAAGTACGGTGTTTGGAAAAGACGTTTTCCAGTTGTGTCCCTTCAACTTTTGAATTAAAACCGAAACAGTCCAGGATGTTATCATAATGTAGCTATCGATTTTAACAAAGAGACAGAAATATCCCTCCTGTGGAAACAATAGACATAGTCTGAATCGGAGCAGATAGTGGAGACAACATTCATACAGTACTATTGCCCGATTATTTTCCGACACTTCTTCAAGCGGATAGAGCAATTAATATTTTGTGAGAAGAGTAAAATCCAAACTTAAGTATTTTTGATTTCGATATTTATTATTTTTTTTGTTCAATAATTTTTTATAGACTATATTGTATCTAATATTTTATAAATCATTTGTTTGTACTTTTCAAACATGCACATTTTCATGTTTCAATTTCAATTCAGCTTCCAAAATTTTTAATTTTTAATTTGTGTTCTTCCACTGACTGCATCAATCTTTATTAACGTTGTAAGCGATTATTTTTCACTTTTTGCTCGTGCCTCATTTCGTAATGTCATTTTTAAATTTCAACGCTTTCAAGGATCAAACAAAAAGAGGCTAACAAAAATACAGTTAACCACAGTTAACGATGTTACGATTTTTTAAGGCGAATAATAAATAAAGATTATTATTTCAAGAAAATTGGTTGCGTGTGTTCGCCTATCATAATGTGTTCAACCTGGTATATCTTTTTTTTTGATCGGGAGACAGGGATGTACCCTTGTGGATCCTAGGATATGGGAAACTCATGGTTGCTACGACGAATTTTATCAGCCTAAGTCCGTTTCTAGATGTGTTGTCATGCAAGCCCACGATGGTACTAAAGCTGTCCTAGGTTTTTATTTTGGCATTTACGTATGTCACTGAGCACAATGTCCATATATTCTCTCTAAGAGCTAGTGAAAGCCTTCTTTGGTGGCGCCGTTAGTGAATTTAAATAACACTTTTTATTAAATTCTACCCGTTATAGATCCTCATGCTAAATCTCTATCAATCACTTTGCACGACAGCTAAACCTGAACTGATAAATAGTAATCAGACCAATATGACAGTATAACAAAATCCACCTGGAACATAAAATGCAACCTGAATATATTAATCGAATGTTCCCTATTATACATATATGTCCAATTTAAAGTTACATAAGTACATACCTAATATCCGTTCTATTTTTGGAGATTACTTTTGGAATTAATTTGCTATTATCTACATTAAGATATAAAAATCTATCCCCAACGTGAGCTTATGCAGGGGTTACGATCATAAATTCAGAACTTTTACTCATACGAGTATACTGTACACTGTTAATAGAGAAAAAAATCCTTCGGTTAGGAGGATTAAGGAATCCTAAAATGTACAATATCTTTCTTTCAAAAAGAAAATGAAAACACGACTTACAAAGGTTAACGTTAGCTCTTTTCTTAGACCTCCTCCACTTTAACTTCATAAGTATAGCCTCTCTGGCAGAAAGCCTTCACTAAAAATACATACATATGTCACCCAAGATTCCAATCACTTCTGATTCAAAATTTACAACTTCCATGAAAACGTCATACGTATTTAATTTTTTTCCGATTTCTTACTCAATTAAACAATTAATTTATTTCGCCTTTCAGTCATCCATAATCATCAAAATCGGTCGACTGGCTTCAGTGCCAACAGTAGTCCTCATATTTGGTCATACTATCTATGGTTCGATTAGTTATTAAAGAAATCACTTCACAGACTCTGTTGACTGATGTTATTTTTTGTTTTATTTACTCTCTGTATATTTGTTTCTGTATGCTTAATATATATTTTTGTTGTTATTTAATTTTCCAACACAAGTGGTGCGATACTCGTATATTGCTTGTTGGATTTATCGCCATAAAAGTTGAGTTTATACAAGCTGTCGCTGCGAATTATTGCGCCGCGCCACCTAATTAAATGAGAAATGTCCAGCTCATCATAAAATATGTTTTGTAGAGCGAAGTCAAGGGATTTTCGCAAATGTTGGGATCAAGGACCCGACGTGAGTAATGATTTTTTTATTTAAATTTTGTTGATTAACATTAATAATGAATGATATTGTGTCAAGCGTTAATAAATCGATTTTCAACATGTTACGGCTTAATTTCAGACAGGGTGTAAGTTGTCTTGTTTACGAGTAAATGTCCAGAAAGGAGGGATGATAATAAAAGTAATAAAAGGTTTTCTTCTCTCTTTTATTTTGGAAATATACAATAATTTCGCAGACACATTATACAAGAAATCACTCAAGAAGATGGATTTTATTTTCATATGCACTCCTACAAATTGTGTTGGAAATGACAGGAACCAAGCAATACTCGAGTTTTTTCTTATACAGCCTATGTGGCTGAGCCTCTTATAACTCTTATAAGTGATTACTAAAGTGAAAGATACTCGAAAATTCATGGCTGTAACAGGCTCTTATCAACAAAAGGCTATATTAGCAGAAACATCCCTCTAACATTTTGGCTTGCTGCTCTGAGAAATCAGGGAAAGTGACCAATAGCTAATTTACGTTGGGTCCCTAGCTAAACTCCATTTCGTAGTCTTCGAAGAAGAAAATTCACTTTAGGAGAAAGAGGAAATGCAG
Organism: Volucella bombylans; assembly: GCA_949129095.1. Classification (NCBI taxonomy): domain Eukaryota; kingdom Metazoa; phylum Arthropoda; class Insecta; order Diptera; family Syrphidae; genus Volucella; species Volucella bombylans. The sequence goes on along the minus strand of OX422144.1, from coordinate 105,727,403 downwards.
TGCCCCGAAAGAATGATAAAAATTCAAGCTTGAAAGGTCTCAGATAGACTGAACTCCAGCTTGAATTTGGCAGCGAAGAAAGCTACTCTAAAAATAGATCAAAACTAACAAAACGTTGCACCAACAGTGGTAGATTTTGTTTGGAGATCAGGAGCAAGCAATCTGTGAAGAACAAGTGATCGAAAATGTTAAAGAACCGAATGTTTTGTGCTCGGCAAAGTATGTACTGCCCGTTACACATTTTAGATGATAGTAAGCAGATGGTTCCTATCTAGATATTTTATAAAACCTCATCCAAATATTAACTCTATGTATACAGATATTTGCATGTTATTAAAACTTAACTTTACTAATAGCCTTTATTTATGTATATTTACAAACTGTTACATGTGCGAAATATGTCCGAGCATAGTCATACAGTATCCTTGGAGGTATTTTTGAATAAGATATATAGAGGGTCATCCAACAAGAGCAGTCATTATAAATTCTGCACCATTGTCGAACTGTCAACATTCAACTTCCATTGTTATGGCTTTTGATAAATAAAAACTAGGAGGCTATTAAATAAAAAAAAACTCCCGATGAATCTTACCGTGACTTTCAAAATACAGACAATTATATACTGCTCTCTGACGTTAATCGAATATGTTGAGACAGCATCTACTACGTGCCTTCTGTAGACGATCAAGTAATGTTCCTACAGCAACAGGCATTACAGCTATATGAGAACAACATCCCCCTAAAAGCAATAGTACGCACTTCTAAGTCCCCTCAATGGTTTACTCCTAGCATCAAAAAACTCATAGTCCAACGAGGCACTGACTATCAGAAGTGAAAGAGATTTCGTATCAATCAATTTTGAAATGAATATCGTTGGTGGCGCAACAAAGTTGTCTCGAAAATCAGATCTGCCAAAATAACTTTTTATAATCCCAAGTTTAACCTATCTATCTTGGGAAATTCTACGATCTTGGCATCGGTAAGAAAAATATTGTAGTCCCCACTGATGTTAACTATGACCAGTTGAACTGGCATTTTATTTAGTCATACGGCAATCCTTCTTGCAGCACTGATCCTCTAGAGTGTAACACTGCAAATGAAACTGAAAGGGCTTTCTGCTTCAATAGAGTCACCGAAGTAGATGTTGTTGAAGCACTCCTCTCTGCTTAAGTCCAAACTGCGTCTGCCTTATATACTTCCTCACATTACTCACATCTTTAATAGCATAAGCACTCCTTCTACTTTTCCCTCGGAAGAGAAAAGAGTAAAAAAAGGTCCCGATCCCTAAGAAAGAAATAAGGAATACGGTTGAATACAGGTCTATTGCTATTCTGCCTTACTTTTAAACGGCCTTTGAAAAGTTTGCACTAAAATAAATTATTTACTATTGTACTTAAATAGCAAAGATCACCTATGGTGGTTTTCGTCCCAGTAGGAGCTGCAGCACGGCGCTAATATTAATAGTAGACGAGATTCGTAACGCTCCTATTATTGCTTGACTTTTCAAATGTATTTGACACAGTCAACCATGCGGTCATTTGCAGTAAGCTTAAAGACTGTTTCGCTTTTTTCTCTCTGTCCTTTCTTTTATCAGGTCTTATTTAAACGGAAGAAAAAAATGTGTTTGCATTGGTAAGAATAGTTAGATTTGTTTAACCTTGCAGAGTGGAGTGCCACAGAAATCAATTCTTGGACCTACTTTTTTCTCCTTAAATGTGAGCAATCGGCCAAAAATTGTTAAACACTGCAAAGTCCATATATACTCGTATGATGATGTGCAACTTATGATAAGCTGCCTAACAAATGAAACTATAAAGACCTCCTAAATGAAGATCTTGCTAGAATTCATGACTGGCCAATTGAACATAATCTGCGACTTAATGCTGACGAGTCGAAAGTAATCTTAATACACCGAAGAGCTTCGGATCTTTTAGGCCATCAGCCTGTCCATATAAATCAAATGCCTATAGAGTGGGCTGTGTCCGCTAAAAACATTGGTGTTACTTTTAATTCAAATCTTTCTTGGGATACTCACATTAATTCTATCATCGGCAAACTTGACAGTGGACTTTGTACTCTATGGGTCACTCAACATGTTCTATTAACAAAACCTTAATTAGTCTTAGCAAAAACTCTTCTTTGACAAATTTTATTGCACGGATGCGATATATTTTGCAATCCTGACCACAATAGTCCCAGAAAAATTAAAATTGTCTTCAACAATTTCGCGAGATACATTTTTTACCAGGCAGCGTGATCATATCTCTCCCTTTTCTAACCTATAACTGGATGCTCTCTTCCCAACCTCCTAAAATACAGATCGCTATGTTTTCTACATAAACTTATTAAAACTCTAGATTACCTCTTTAATAAGCTTTCGCTGGTTCAGCCAAGATATTTTTATCTCAATTCTGAGCGCCAATTCTTTGTTCAAGTTGGCTTTGAAACTCTCTCCCTACTGACCTGAGAAGAATGACAATAGCTAACTAGCTAAAATCTAATATGTAAAAAATTGTATGACCATATTTTTGAACGCTTTATGAATTTATCTTGAACTTACTTTTTCTCTTTTCGATTTAATACTTCTTTCTTTCTTTTATATTTAATTTTTACTTAGCTTTCTCTCTCTGTAACTTTTTTTTTTCTAACTTAAATTTGCTTAATGTTAAAGCTTGCAAATCATTGTAAAAGAGTAGTTAATCTTTCTCTGTATTACTTATAGTATATTGAATAAATAAATAAATATGGATTGATACACACTCGCTACAAAATTGTGAAAATATCGCGGAAACATTTCGTAAAATTCTCACTGATTTTGGTCATCATCAAGCGCCTTATCGTACAGCCATAGTGAATTTCATCGATAAGTTTGAACGTCTTGGATACGTTAGTGATGTGAAGAGTCCAACTCGTGTTCACCCGCCAAAACAGCTGAAAACATCGCCGCCGTAGCTGAGAGTGTGACGTGTGTCCCTTTCGAGATGATTACAGGAACTAAGACTATCTGCCATCACTTTGCACTGCATTTTAGATAACGATCTTGGCCTACAAACTTTTAAGGTCCAGTGGACACATGAATTGAAGCCAGCAGACAAAGCATAGCGACGTACTTTCGCTGGTTGGCTGCTGGAAATGAATGAACAAAATCATGAATTTTTACACAAAATTATTCTGAATAATGAGGCTTATTTCCATTCGTCTGGGTACATAAACCAACAAACTGTCGCATCTGCGAATTCAAAAACCCAAGAGAAATAGTGAAATATCCTCTCCATCTACAGCGAGTGCGGTTTTTAGGCTGCCAATGACACCATTGGGCCATATTTTTTCGAAAATGATGAATGGATTGCTTTATCGAACTCTGTTGACTGACTTTTTTTTTTGGCTTAAGTCGATACTATGGAAGTGGACGACGTTCATTTTCAGCAGAACAGCGCCACATGCCATACAGCTGGTGAAACAATGTCTCAATTGCGTGACTAATTTTCTTCAGGTGTGATTTCTCAAAATAGAGATTTCAATTGGCAGGCATGATTATGCGATTTAACACCATTAGACATCTTTCTTTGAAGCTATGTTAAAGGCCAAGTCTACGCTAATGCTCCACCAATGAATCGTGTCCTAAAAGGCAATATCAGAGCTATTATTCGCGAAATATAGCCGCAATTTTACGAAAACGTGATGGAAAATTGCATCAAAAGACTGACTATTTGTTGTCAGAGCTGAAGCGAAAATTTCACATATATTGTATTCTATTACCAATCTTAGGGCCTATACTTTTGATTTGTATAAACGTTGTTGCATTTTTTTGTTGCATATTTTATTTAAAAGACTATCGAAACAAATAGTACGTACGCTATACGAAGAGATGCGGTACCTGAGTATCACTCCCTCAAAAATCAGCTAAATGGACTGCAACTCATCATTATGGAAGTCAAGGCTAGATATTCTTGAAGGCGTTCTGGGTGATAAGACGGAAACTTGATATCAAAAGAGGGTATTCAAAATTTATTATAATTGCGGTTTTCAGCTTCCGGATTATATAGACATAAGTGTTGTAAATCATCTACTGTATTTCAGAAACAGAACTTTCCGATTTCTAATAAAAGAAGAATGGGACAAGACCCTGCACAGATAATTATATCTTACTAAAACTTATTTGTTCTGGAAATGATGAAATACTTCACAGATGAACACCAGCGTTTTCTACCTTAAAGCCAACATTTTCGCCAATCGAATTTTGGTTCGGCAGAAAATGTGGCTAAGTATTTAATACGGCGAAGAATAGTTCGTGAAAACCGTGCCCCTAATGGCAGTTTTTCTAGTTTTCTTGTTTTAATATCTTCTGCACTGGAACACATTCAAACGCAATATTGATTGCCTCACGCTTCTTTAACAAAATCGATTAAATATTGATGTACAGACCAATTAAAGTTTTAACTTTTGGCTATTTGAACAGTCTAAGAAAATTCCCATATTTCGGCAGGTAATTTTAGTTGTGTCATTTAAATTTGGTTCACCCTTTCGTTACGTATAACATTTTTAAAACTAGGCACCTAACCTATCCAATAATCCAATGTATGGTATGTTCAACCTTTGAATCAAATATTGATCCTCTGGCCAGATCGATTCTCGTCCATTATCTGTGTCCTTTCAGGTCGTTTGGAAATTGTATATCACTGAGGGTTTTTTAGGCTTAAGATGCGGTAGTATGTCTATTATTAGCATGTTTCAGAAATTTGAACTTAAGGGAAAATATGGAAAGGCTGGCGGAGTACTGCATAACATACGTGCAATCTTTATACTGGCCATATGGGGAATAATTGACAAAGTTCGATAGTTCAATAGTTCGACCATGAATGCCGAAAAAGACATTTGTGACAGAGAAGCTTCAGGTGAATCAACTGCTACGCTCAAGCCCCAATAATGGGTTACTGGATGGATTTATTTTTACAGATCACACCAAACGAAAAACGATTTTGGCTATGCATGTGGAATATTCGGACCATTGACAGTGGACAGTCGCTCGTGCTGTGTGTGAGTATGATGAGCCCGCGCTCATCATCCACAAGAAGTGAATTAAATGAGCTCTCCAAAAGCTGAGGATGTGGTATTATCACCAGAGAAAAAATAGAAAAAAACAATAGTCTTGAGCCTCAGTATCTGACCGAATATTTGGTTACAATTTGAATCAGGACTAAGTCCGCCAGTCGCGCTCCAACAAAGGAAAAGTAAGACTTTGCCAACGATTGCTTTTACGAACTTCTCGAATAGACTTATGAACGACCGAAGCACGATATTACGATCATCCTGGGTGGATTTAACGCCAAACTAGCAAAAGGAAGAATATCTGGCAAAACGAAAATGGATTTAGTTAAAACAACTTTTCTGAGAAGGGAAATGATATCATATTGTAGTTAGCGCACGTTTTCACATACTCCAGACCTGGCAACATCCTGATCAGAAAAACTGACGACCATATCAAACACATTGTAAACGATGCAGCATCTAGATGTCGCCCCATACCTCTACCCTGTTTTACTAAGTACTAAGAAGACATCTAACGTCGGATGGCTACAATGGGAAGAGACTAACTGACTTTTGTGACCCTGTCTGCCAAAATCTTTCGAGAAGTCCAATATTGCCGGCAACAGGCGTACAAGTTCAGTGGCGTCATTGTAAGCAAGCTATTATACAATATACCCCGAAACTGATAACTTTCATCCAACCACCACCACGAATTCGCTGATTTGGGAAACATTGTCAGCAAGCGTATGAAGCGAAATAAGAGGCATTCAAGACGGCTCTTTAAAGAAGGACGAAAGTTGCTTAAGAACTCTATTGGCTTCTCAGAATTTCTCGCCCGAAAGACATTAAATTTGTTCAGTTAACGAAAAATCAAGTAAGATGAGTAGTTGACTAAAAAACGACAACAAGCCAACTTCCACTACATTTAATGGCTACCCATTAAATGTTGGATGCCACCCGTGGATCAAAGTAACCACTGAACAAGAACATCTTTCTTTTTCTCTCTATCCCATTTTCCAAAAAAACTGATCGATGCTTCTGAAGAAATGGTATGCTTCTGAAGTAATGGTAAGAGTTAAGGATGGCAACGTACCTAATAGTAGTATCGCTCTGGGCATTCTGAAGAAGTACTACTGTTAAATGAGGAAAACGATCAACATTCCATGTGGTATAAGACCTGGGAGCTCCATCATCCAGCAGATAATCAGAACATGGCTCTAACTTCGAATTGATACCCATAACCTGATTATTGATTTTAAGACTGAATATGACACAATTTATAGAGACGAGCTATACGTAACCATTCCACATCTTAGAATCCTTCTCGATACGAGTATTATCTATTTATGGAATGACAATATAGAGCATTCACCACTCCATGATATTCCGTAATGACACAACCAAGTCAATTGATGTCAGAAAAGTTTGTTGACAAGGTCCCTCGCTTTCTTGCGATTCCTTCAACATCATACTTAAAAAAAAATGGTGACAATAGACAATATCTCAAGCCTGTACACCTAAACCGAAAAACCGCTAAGATGTGTTAAGTCGTAAATGGGAGTAAAACAGAGTATACGAGTATGCTTTTGACAAGAAATCAAAAGAAATTGTCTATCTGAAGAACAAGTTCAGAATTGTATAGTAATTGTGAAATATGTTCCTCTCACAAATAACGCAGAGAAAACTGTATAAGACTGTTCTGAGCAGCTGAACTACCGACGTATGTCTTTGGGTCTTTTGTACCGCGCCGTCTTCATTTAACCTTTTTATTCTTGCGAATGAAATTTATATTTTGCTTGTGTGCTGCTTCTGTATTATCCTGTGACTAAGAGCTTCAAGAATTTACTGAGTGATTGAACAGAAATAAAGTAAATAATAACTACAACTTAAACGGAACATACAACTAATTAACAGGATCGATGCTACTTGCAACTACGTGTATCCATACACCAGTAAATTTCTTACACGAACAGAAGGGACTACTATGCAAGAGGATGATATTAAATCACAACCAATTGCCACACATGCTTCTGTTTCAGCGAATATGTATCGCATCTCAGCATCTGATAGTGACGTTCGCTAGCAGAACCGAAACCTTCATTACACAAAAAACATGGAATATCGGGGCAAAAGTTCAAACACTGCTGCAACCACAATATTCTCCACAGACTTCTTCGACGGGCTCAGCTTCACCAAACTCAAGCCTTTCTGCAAGCGTATCACCAGGTATTTACCCATCACCGACTTTATTTTCTTCAAGTCCACAAACACAAAATGTAAATTTAGGAAACAACTACACTTGGAATGCATAAACAAGGAGTCAATTTCCAGACGCATAATACCCCACACCAGATGGTGTTATGGAAATGTGAGTATGTCAACATGCCACATCAGGCATGGACCTCAAACTCATGGCTTTGGAAACACGTTCGACGACATTGCGTTTCAAGCTCAATTACAACGATGAAGCGTCCGTTGCACTTGTCTCAATTGTGAAATGTCTGGCTTACCTCCAATTGTCGGTACTGATGAACGTTCCCGAAAACAACATATTTCCCATATTCCCGGAATCTATGGGAAGGCGAGGCATTTGAAAACCCACTTACGTTGGCACACCGGCGTACGTCCATTTTTGGCTTTAACGTGTTGCAAAACTAATTATCGTCCAAATAGTTGTCGATATTGTTCAAAAAAAAAATAAAATTTCGGGAAGTAAGCACACGAAAAAACATTTCCAAGACAAAAAGAGCAAACAACCAATCGCAACTGAAGACAAAAGTACCTTAAAAAAGACCGATGATGATGGTTCTTTGACCAGCTCTGACAACTCTTAATTTTAGTTGTCTTACAAGTAATGACGTTAACAACCGAACTAACTGCAATTACAAGTTTTCCCGAAGTTACATCTGGGAAGACTCCCTATCGAAATTTTTATCAGGCTCATCATTATTTCCAAATTATCAGGAAAATGCAGAAAATGGGATAGTTACTATCCCATTTCCATTCACCACTCGTGTAATACGCACAATTATCAAAATTAAAGTTTTCTTAAAATCAGGTTAATGTTGCGAGAACTTTAAGATACTCGTAGTATGTGTCAATATTACGCTCCCCAAACGCTTTCTTTACGTATTTTGTTGTTACATTCACACATCTCAACCAATTGTGCATTTAACTTCCGAAGAACCGACTTTAACAAACTTAAAAGCCACATCAGCAACATTAACTTTGACTTTATTGCTGAGACAACTAGAATTGATCTCGCCCTATCAACTTTCTATTCATTAATTTTCTCCTGCTTTGCCCAATCGGTTCCTTAAACCTTCCGAAAGGACTGCATGTCAGCTCAACAACAAGGAATTGCGCTCTCTCCGTAATAATAATAGATACAAGTTGTGGCACAAATTCTTAAGAACTCGATCTGATTCCGACTATATATCGATATATATCCGACTATATATATCGATTTGTATACACTCATTTTTCTGAACTTTGTGAGTCTCTTTACCTTGAGTAATTTAGTGGGGGCTAACGCTCCTATTTATTTCGCTTAATACAAGCCTAAAGTAACTTAAAAACTAGGACTTAAAAACGAACAAGAGTTAGGAGTTAGGAAGTAAGGGAATGGTGGAGGAGATCAAATTTAAGACGAGAAGTGCTCAGGTTAAAATCAAAAAGGGGGAGGTTGAGTTGACCTTACGGAGCATGCGGGAGATTGGTTCGTTAGAGCCATAAGAGGTGCTCTGGGTTGGGATATAGAAGAGACGAGGACAGCGTAAATTACGAGGGTTAGTGTTGAAGGAAATAGAATTGTAAAGAAAGAACAGTCGATGAATGAAGAGAATGTCAGCTACGTCTCTGCGTTTTTCTAGGGTATTCAGGTTAAGAAGTTTGAGGCGGTCGCGATAAGGAGGTAAGATAAATGGGTTACTCCAGGGTGGTCCACGAAGAGCAAACCGAAGAAAACGACGTTGAATGTTCTCGATTCGGGATATATGAATTCGCTAAAAGGGGGACCATACTTGGCTGGCATATTCAAGGAGGGGCCGGACAAGGGTAATGTAAAGTGACCTTGTCACATAAGGGTTGCAAAATTCTTTAGACCAACGTTTGATAAAACCGACCAATGAGATGGCTTTAAGGATTATCTCATCAATATGCGAACGGAAGTCTAACTCTCTATTGTATAAAATTCCAAGGTCGCGAAGGGATTGAACCTGGGGTACAGGTTGGTCGTACAGAAAATAAGGTCGAGAGGGGGATTGATTGGACTTACGAGACAAAGTCATAGATTGGCATTTGGAGGCATTAAGATCAAAGGAATTTTTTAGACACCAAGCAGAAAACCTATCGAGGTCTTCTACCTCTACCGCATGCAATTTAGCTTAGTCTGGGACCCTAAATGCTTGTATCAGTTTGTTAATACCAAAAGAAAGTCAGATGGCTACCCATCAACTCTCAAATTTCTTAGCGAATCTTCTGCGGACCCAAACACCAGTGCAAATTTCTTTGCCTGCCAATTTAACAAATCGTAGTTACTTTAGCTATATGAGAAACTGTCTTCAGACGTCATCCATCTCGATAAATATAACAACATCTTTGGTATCTGAAAATATTACCAAATTTAAAGATGATTTTTCGTCCGGCTGTGATGGCCTTCTGGCTATTGTAATTAAAGAGTGTGTAACCCATCTCTGTCCTCCTCTCGCTGCCCTATTTAACTTGTCTGTTTCAATATGTAGTTTCCCTTTCCTATGGAAGGAAGTAAGGCCGAAGTCGATAATTATAGGCTTGCTATAGACTCTCTTGAATACCCAAACTTTTCAAAAGCATAGTCTATCAATGACTGCTTCCGTACTGTAGGCCAATTATTTGCACAAATCACCATGGTTTCATGAAATGTAAATCAACCATCACTTACCTAACAGAATTCGTCTCTAGGACACTTCATGCTTTAGAAAACGGTGATGAAGTCGATTCAATTTCCACAGATTTCAGCAAGCCTTTCGATAAAATTTCTCACCAACTTATCATTTTGTAGCATGGATTAAATCTTGTATAGAAGACCGAGAATACAGAGTTATCTTCAGATCGATATTATCGGAAACCACTAAGGCAAAATCTGATGTCCCTCAGGGTAGTCACCTTGGACCAATCATCTTCATCCAAGCGATTAACGATATAAATCGCATTTTAACGAATTCTAATCTTTCTACTTTCGCTGATGACATGAGAATTTCCAAAGTCATTTCATTACCTTCTGACTCCCATTTACTGCAAGATGGCTTGAATAAGTTTTCGGTATGGTGGAAGCAAAACTTTTTGGAGCTTAATTTCAACAAATGCCAAGCAATAGCCTATTTCCGCAAACATCTATCTCCCCCTCCAAGAAACTACTTCATCTGCGATGAGCCTTTTCCTTCCACTGCCCAAGTACGGGACCTAGGAATAATTTGTGACAGAGAAATGTATTTGGACACACATATTGACAGCATTATAAATAAAGCTAACTCTGCACTCTGGTCAAAAGGATTTTTTAACTCTTAAGTTACAAAGTCCCTGTACATTACTTTTGTAAGGCCTTTTCTCTGATATTGCAGCTAAGTTTGGTCACCCTATAAACATATCCACATTCAAAGAATTGAAGGAGTCCACACACTTCGTGGTCTACCTTGGGCTGATCTATATGGATTACCCCCCTATGAAAATATGCTAAAACTAATTAGCTTGCATACCCTAAAAAAACGACGTGAAGTCGCTGATGTCCTTTTTATCCACCAGCTGGAAACATCGACTGCCCGAGAATAACGCAAAATATTTCATTTACTCCCAATCCCCGTAATCTAAGATCTGTCCCACTCCTCCTGATCCGAAGTCACCGCATCAATTACGGTCACTTTAAACCAATATCTAGAATGTTGCATATAACAAACAACTACGCCGAAGTCTTTGACCTAAATACAAAAGCAGCAAATACGAAATAAAAAAATCACTGCTCAATATGCCACTCCCTTAACAATCTCCCCCGACCTCCATTTCTAATCACCCAATGAGGTTTAGAACGTCTTTGTTAGTTTTTAAGCGTAGCTTTAAGATTTTTCTTGCTAATAAACTTAATAAAATTGTACGGGGTAGAACCGGGCCAATAATAATAATGCTAAGCAACGCATCGGCGCTAAATGGTGACAATTAGCGAAAGATTAGGTTAAAGCGGGAGAGTTAATTCTTGTTGCCTATTTCACTGCGGACTGTAACGTTCCCTAAATTGAAGAATGTATTATATTATATACTGGTATATGTATAACCATCAGACTAAATGCTCACCCCATAATCAAATCAGTAAATCAACAATGTCTAAAATCCCCTATATGTTAAGTTTGAACGAAAATATAATCATAACCGAAATAAGTCTGATATATTGTACGAATATGTACATATTTTCAGAAAAAATATGTAGAAGAGATTTTACATACCTATATTTATCTTGTTTAAAATTCATAATCCAAAACTTTTATTAAAGATATAAAATAAAAAAGTAAAAATACAAATAATAATACAAAACAAATAAGAAAGAAAACGCAAACACAAACAAGAGAAACAAAAAGTTTTATTAATTCACTGCAGAAAATATTGAGGAAGTAATTAAATATTTCTAACATTTGCTTGAGCAATGTCTGGAAAATACTTTACTATTATTTCATCATTTATTTCCATTTCAAAAAAGAACTTATAACAAAATTTGGAAATAGAAAGAAAAGCAAAAATAACAAGATAAATATGTAACGGCAAATTAGTTGTTCTATAATTTTAACTTGATTTCCTTTTTAAATTTTTTTTAATTTAAAAGCTGTCTTTTGCTTAGTTATTCCAGATAACTGACTGATTAATACACAAACATTTATATACAAGCATTTAAGCGTATAAACATTTTTCTTTTCAACAAGTCGATTATATATTTTACAAAAAAAAAATATATTAATAATAATAATAGTATTTTGTAAAATTGAAAATTTAAAAAATTCATTCAAAAGAACATAACAAAATAATGTGTCACTGTTTCAAAAGAAAATGAGACAGATTTTTGTAAAAATTCATTGGGAGTCGTTTGAAACGTGTTACTTTAAGTAAAATTCATATAAGTTCAATTTACGTTCATTTTTTTTAAACTTAACAACTAATTTAATATCTGCAACATTTTGTCTCAAAACTTCAAAACAGAGATACATGAAACAGAGAAAAAAAAAATACGCGCCTTTCAGAAATAACTGATTACTTCCACGACGACAAATTGCTTAAATTCTTTTGATACATTTTATGTATCTTTTTTCTTTTGGTTTTTGGTTATATAGAGATAAATTACGTATAGAAAATATTTGTAACATTTAACATTAACTCGGGCAAATGTTTGTTTTTTTTTTGGCTTAAAATAAAAGCATACTTAAGATTAAAGTGAAAAAAAGAACTTCAGAGCTGCGTCACATTAGCAGAAAAGAAATATTAAAAATAATTGATAAAAAAAGAAATAGTTAAGAAAAAAATAAAAATAGAAAAAACACTAAAATCCACAACAAAGTTAAAGTAAGAAGATACTTAAAGCGAAAAAATAATAAAAAATAGAAAAAAAGCAAAGCAAAGGCTGGGTGATGTTGTTTTCCGCCCATTAATATTGCGTAGCGGCCAAGGGTGATGTGCACTTCTTGCAAAACCTACCTAGTATGGCTTCGAGGCGTCCTTTGGCTTTTTCAGCTGGACTTTGAGACGTTTGGTACCCACTTGAAAGCCATGCATTGCCTTGATGGCTACTTGAGCCGACTCAGAGTTATCAAATGAAACAAACCCAAAGCATTTCGATAGGTTTGTTTGTTTATCGATGAAGACCTTGGCGGAAATCACATTGCCAAAGGGTAGAAAAGTCGAAGCCAAGTCTGTGTCAGTGAACTCTTGCGGTAGGTGGTATATGAACAAGTTGCATCCTTCGGGTCCTGCAATAAAAAAAGGAATAAGAAAAAAATTATTAAGAATGTTATTCCAATATTATAAGATTCATTTATTGGACCGGGTCAACCCGGGAACACTTTATTAAGATTGATAGAAACTGAACTTAAACTTGAACTAAAATTAAATGACGTGGACGTTCAGAGTCGGGTGGAGGTGATTGTTGAGGATAAGAACCCTCTGCAGTGGAAATAAATCGAAGTCGTGATGTATTCTTTTAACTCCACGACATAATGGCTCATTAAAGCCGATGACTAAAGGAACACATTAAATTGAGTGGATTTAACAAAAATTCGGTAGGAGTGTGGGACAGTCGATGTTGACTGGTGGATAAAGAGAATACCGGCCGATCGTAATTTTCAAATCGAAGCAGGTGGTAGCCCATGACAGCGCATGACAGACGTTTTACATCTTCGATATGCAGAATATGGTTTTCATAGTAAGGGGTAGCTTAGCAAGCAATTAGTTTTAATAAATAAATGTGAAAGAATTGCTAATATTTTAGTTCTAAATTTTCAAGCAAATAAAAGAGGTTACTGCAAAAAAACTAAAAATTTTTTTTAAATCAAAAATCCGTTTCCGTCGTTTTTAACTTATATTCGACAAAGCTGATATGAACAGAATTTGTGATCTTATTGTCAGAGATTTCTTTAGTTAGTTAGTTCTGCTAATTATATATACAATCAATTTGGGTGCGGAAATTGAGTTGTGTATCCCAAAAAATACCCAAATCACCCATTAAGGTTAGGCTGATTTAGAGAATCTTTGGTTAAATAGTGTAAAACGCTTGCGGGAGTATGAAATGGATTCGCATTTCAAGGATGGTTTTGTGAAATCATATTGGGAAGATTGGGAGTCAAAAAAATTTAAAACTTGAGTAAAGATCTTCATATCATCGGCAACAACAGATTTATGACAGTTCAGTTCTTTATGATATTAACAACATCATTGAAATGTAATGGACTAAGTTAACTGCCTTGTGACACACCCGAAGGGGCTTAAATTGATTCAGATAAATGAGAAATTAGGTAATGGCGTTCTACCAAGTAGGATTTAACCCACAAGATAAAACAAGACCATTGAGTTTGAAAGGAATTATTATAACTTGAATAAAATTTTATCAGAAGTTAGTGAGTAGTTGTTGATTTGCTTTTAAGAAATCTATGTAGGTTCGGTGCAAAAATAGATTTACAACGAAAAAACATCACATCATAAATGATGTTTTCAAAGATCTTGGGGACGTAGGGTCTCTTAGCAATAGATTAGTAGCTGGTAATATGAATAATGAATATGGATTATATTAGCTTTTTTCCATAGCCGATGAAAAAGCCGCTGTGAGATCGAAAGTCTGAGGATGCTTACGAGGGGTTAAATAAGATATATTGTATATTAACACCTAGATCAGTTTTTTTCTAGAAGAAAAGTAAATGCTACCCTGTGGTAGAACGTCACTCCTTCATCTAAAACACTTTAGGCCAATATAATTATCGGTGAGGTTACCGACTACTTGATTCCGTCCAGTGATTTTGATATAAAACTTGATCCTACATTCATAGTACAAGAAACTAAAAATTGGGAGCAGGAGTTGTATTTTTTGTCAAAAAATTTTGTCCTACTCAGTTTTGTAATAATTATAGAGTTGGCTTTATTAACAAGAAGAACAAAGTTAATCACACAATGCTGGGAATCTCTCGAAAAAAATGCTGCCAAATTCGAAGTTTCCTTGTGCTGGGTTGCAAGTTATGGTAATATTCTTAGTTATCGTCTTAGAAAGCGCACTCTAGCTACAGTCCGCAGTAGACCCGAGCATCAATCAATAAACTTATCGAGTAAGGACAATCTTTGGCACCTGTCTTACAATTCACAAAAAGATATTTGAGGTCTCCTTCAAATATCTCCTCCTGCGCGGAACAACATCGTCCTTCCATATAGAAATCGTAACTATTGTACATGCATTAGCGATCTCAGGCGACTATTGCACACTTTTCTGATCAGGTCGATGTCGCTGTGTAACTCGTGGAGTTCTTCTCCAAACCCTCTGAACTCAAACGGGCTTAGCAATCGCTCGCAGACACGCGCTTCAAAATGGCCGACGATATCTTTATATGCGTTCGCTTACGTCCATGAATCTGCCCTAGTAAAATTAACAGAATTTTAAAAATGTAACCCTTTCCATGATTTCTGATGAGGTGCATTGACAGAGTTAATAGCGGAGTAACTTCAAAGTTACAGCTGTCTATTGTGACATTCTCTCCGATTCTTCCATGTCGCGTGGCCTTTTTGTTAACAGCATACACTTTTTTTGACTTCTAAACATCGCCGTGTCCTACAAATGCTACGAACGTCATCAGCGTAATTGTGCCTCTTGTGTTGGTTTGAAGGTTTCTCAACACCTTGTCTAAATCCTTTTATTACATCAGATGTCGCAGTGAGCGATCTCCATTGTGATTTCAGTGAAAACATTATAAGTTTCACGGCGATTCCAAAACTGGATACGGATTTGTGTGGTTCGTCTATTTTGGTACTGTCATATGCGGCATTGTGGTATGTGTCTACCTGGAATATGTTGTTAATTGCAGACTAACTAAAACTACACTGATGCGTTTCTATTAGATCGCTGACAAATTTTAGAGTACCTCTACTTCATTTTGGCCTGGTGGGTGGGAATCCTGACTTTCATATCCCAATTAGACTGGTTTCCCATATCCTTAGCACCGACTGTGAATCTGCTATTAAATTTATTTTCCCGTTTTGTTGACTTGACATATTCTTTTTACTTTTTAGTAAGACTTACAAACGTTTTCCCGAACCGCTCACGTGCTCTTCCTTTTTGCAGCCTAGAGACCAACGTTCATACCTCCTACTTTGCTCAAGTGCGTTGTGGTCTTTGTGAGCCTGGGGAACAGGAGTGCGGTGAGGGATTTCTAAATATCACTTCCTCTGTATTCATCGGTCTATACCAATACCATATGACAAGTAAAGTCAGTAAAGTCAAGTAGTTGAAACATGACGTCGTAGTTTTCGTTATGAACTATAGGGTTTTCCAATAAGGACTTGACAAGCTTTTTTTTAAATAAAACGCAAACCATTTGAGATATTTCAAAAATTTTATTATCGATTTGAAGTACAATCAAAACATTTATCAATGGAACTCGACTTCGTTCATATGGCCACCGCGGGCACGTTTGCAGCGGTCGATTCGTTGGACCCAATTTTCAACGACTCGGCCACACATTTTGGCCAAAACGGCCGCTATTTCGCGTTCAATGTTGGCTCTGAGCTCTTCCAACGTCGTCTGCGTGTTGGCATTAATCAGTGACTTAACGTAGCCCCACAGAAAATAGTCAAGCGGCGTTAAATTGCACGAACGAAGCGGTCAATCGACTGGCCCATTTCTTGAGATAACACGCTCACCATACTTACTCTTCAATAAATCGATTGTAGCGTGTGCTGTGTGGCTTGTGGCATCATCCTGTTGAAACCACATGTCGTCCTAGTCCATATCTTCCAATTCGGGCCAAAAATAATCGGTGATCATAGGGCGATAACGCTGACCATTCACAGTAACGTGACGATCGTTATCGTCGACGAAAAAATATGGTCCTATAACGCCGGCGGCATGCAAACCGCACACAACGAATATGTAGGTACTCAAATTTTTGCACTAAACTTGTTATTGCATGTCTACTAGGGCGAGAATTACGACTGAAAATTGGAGCTAATGCTCTTAAAGTTGAAGTCACCGACTCCGAATTTCGGTAGAAAATTTTTATAATTTGCAGACGTTGCTCATTCGTGTACTTTACCATGATGAAGATGTTGAGTTTCCTGAATAAATTGACAGTGACAGTTTGATGATTAGTGAAAGAGTGCGTTCACAAATTAAATTCAAAGTTGTCAAGTCCCTATTGGAAAATCCTTTATAAAGCAGGATAGAAATAACAGCTTTGAATGTGGCCCAGTATCAAGCTATCGGAATATGCATTATGCGCAAAAAAGGGGACGTCCTGTACTTTACCATACACGATATTGGTCTACTACATAAAAGCAAATATTAAGGAGATAGGTCAAGAACCTGATTGACCTCTTGTGTGTTTTTTGAATCAGGTCTACTGCTGACAAGATATTCACGTCCTATTACATAGCAAATTTCAAACCTTACATAGAACGATTCTAACCAAGTGGCAAATTATACTGGTAATTCTCCTAAAGCTCAGATATAATATACGCTGCTTATAGCTTAGAATCTTCGATCACATCTCTTTTTTAAGAGGGGTCAACTACTCTACAACGACCCAGCTTCTATCGTGTGCATCTGAATCATGCATGAGCAATCCATCCTGCAAACTCTACTATCTAATCCAATTTGTGGCCGGATAACCTAAAAGCTTATGGTCATCATCTCATCGCTACGAAGAATCGATGATTGTGCCCTTGTGTTTAGCTATAATAGATACAAGATTCATCTTCCGTTCGCTACGGATGCGTTCACAACCGGCATGTATCCATGATAGTTCCTCTTGTCTCCATTTCCTGATGATGATATTGTAAATTTACAGTAGAAAAAAACAAAAATAAAAAAATGTATCAAAACTTGGAAAAGGACAAAATGCCACAAGGCACACACATGTGTAATCATATGTATGACCCAACATCATCCTCGTACATTATCAAAATGCGCATCACATATAGCGCTTAGCTGCCGAGATGCCATAAGATGACATAAGGATGATACTATCGAAACATTTTGAGTGCAATGGGGCAAAAGGCGCAGATAACCCACATTGTGTTTGTGCTTTTTACGGAGAGGTCTTTCTTTTTGGTTTTTTTTCCTCTTTATTTCTTGTGCTTAGGTTCTATTTCTTGTCGTCGATTTGATCCGACATCTATGTGGTGTGTATCGTATGTCCACAATCATCGAGAACGGCAGCAAGGACAACGAAAACTAAAAGGACGACACGGTTGGGATAATCTATGATGATGTTGCCTCCAGTTATCATCATTTCTATCATCATGCACCGCATCAGAACAGAACCTCAAGTGAACACCGCTACCATCCCAATCACCTAACTCAAGCAGTGTTGCCATATCTTGGTAGGACATAGCAAAAGAATATCCAAAGGTATCAAGCTTTTAAAAAAAAGCAAATTGGACAAATTTCCGCGGAATGGCAACCCTGATAAAAAAAAACCCATATGCTACACTTAAAGATATGATATATCCTTGATATGTGTATGTAGCTGAAGAAAACAGCTTTTCCAGTCATCTACGGATACCACAAACACATGTGTGCCTGAGCATAGCCAGTACCGCGACCTACCAAAACGGATGCAACGTCTTTTCCAACGGAAAAGGAAAATGCAATATAGGAAATCGTTTCGGGATAAACAGGAAGAATGTGAAAGACGGTGGGTCAGGATACACCACCTCTTATCATCATCGCCTGCTTTATCTACCATGCGCTTGAATTATTTTTATTTTTTCTTTTTGGTTCCTCATTTTTTCTTCCTTTTAGCTTTTTGCTGCGAAAAAGATTTATCCGTTTTGCTTTCTATTTTTCGGTTTTTATTTTTTTCGGTGATTCTATAGTTCGCCGTGGGATTATCGCATCCTATTTTTTGAGACCAGGTCTGAGTACCAGCGTTCATGTGTTTGAGTTTGTGTTTGTGTAGTGTATGTGATTTCGCTTTAATGGCGGATAATAAATTTCTTCAAACGGAAATTCACGAAGGAAATTGGGGGAAGGGGTCTTCGGTAATTTTATTTTATTGGCAATAATTTTCGCTCAAAAATTTGATGACGTGTTGCAAGGGGAATAATATGATTTGGGGATCCGGTAATGCTGTGTATTTTCGGTGCTTGCGTTGAGAGTGTGGATTTCTGGATATGGCACACCAGGGCACTGGGTCGTATGAGTAATATTTTTTCCAATGAATATGACGAAGATTTCGTAAAATCTTTTTTTTTTCTATGGTAAGTGTGCGATCAATGGCTCTGAAAATGTGAGATTTAAAATTTGTTGTTGTTGTGAATTTGAAAGTTCCTGTCAATGTAGGGATTAATGTGGTGAGGGAAATCAATTTCGGATTTATTGTCCAAGAAAGAAAATTCTAAGCTTTTGATTTGGCATCTTAGCGGAGCTGCATGGCTATATGTTTGATATATTGATGAAGGTGATTCGATGATTCATTCTGAATGTGATAGGAAGTTCCTCGGTGGAACTATGGAGAGATTTATATCAATGAACGAGAATAGTTTTTCGAGCTGATTGGATAAGCCCTATAAGTTGAACTACCAATTGTTCCTTTTTCAGGAAAACTTATAAATGAGGAAAAGTTACGT
This sequence comes from Volucella bombylans, assembly GCA_949129095.1. NCBI lineage: Eukaryota > Metazoa > Arthropoda > Insecta > Diptera > Syrphidae > Volucella > Volucella bombylans. The sequence continues at coordinate 105,708,038 of OX422144.1, read as the reverse complement.
AGCATTTGAGATGATATTGTTGTATCTTCTGGAGCGCTGATATGAAATAGCATTATATCACTAGACAGATGTTTATCTGGGCACCAATAGATGTCCTAATCATATACGTAGTTGCTGGATGAACAGAGTTCTCAATTTTCCAAGGGATTTTACCGAATGAGAAGTGTTATCTGAAGAAGAGCCATCGGCTCAAAATGTGGGAAGTTCTTTAAATCATTGCTATTGCCGAAAACATTAGGAGGTTTAATAAGCCAGCATCAGGATGCCTTTAAGCTAAGTGTTAACTAGTACTCTGTGAAAAAAAAGAAGCCACAAACCGTCTCAGATAATGAAAAACAACAGACAAAGCGGCCAGCAGGGCAATAATTTGAGAATTGAAAACTAAAGTTTTCAGACTATACTACTATACTATGTGGCCGTGGTGTAGTGGTACTAGCAATCGCTTTTTACTCGGAGGGTCCAGGTTCGAATACTGCCCATGAAAAGTCAGTTTTTCATTTGTGTAATTGGAACTCAGACAGAAAAATTCTGCGTGTGAAGGCATAACACTGACACGTAGATTTGGCTGTTGTAGAGTTTCAACCACAAAAAACTAGTGCGAATTATAACTTCGAATCACTCTGAGTGAAGAAAAAACTCTCCTTCCTATTCGGACTCCCACCCTTGGAGAGCGAATATCGAAACCAAATACACCTGAGTTTCAAACCACTACAAAAACAATTTTTCCTTTCTCCTCCTTCTACCTTTCCGCCCGCGCCATGGCAACAGTAAAAGGTATCTAACCCCTTAGCCGCGCGTAAATTATAAAAAAAAAAACATATGTATATTCACTTATAAGTTCCCTTCATTGCATTTCCATTGCCATTTACTCCTCTTTCACTCTTCATCACCAAGATTGATTTGTCTAACGCGTTATACTTTGATCTGATTATCGGATTCTCCTAGAATGCTACATTGAACATAGCCTCATTGCCCCAACTACAATACCAATATTTTGCGCAAGATAGCAACGCAAGGCCATGTAGGTATGGAAGCATTCCTTGAGCGGGTCATTGGAAAATGCAGCCAGAAAAATTTATTATTTTACAATTTGTAACGGCGCAACCTTTTAGTAGCCAGAATGCGGTTCTCACATCGCAACATCCACCATATGCAATCGAGTTTTTTTTTAGTTTTAAACGCATTTTATTTTCTAATCAATAACTCTTACATACTAACAAAAAATGCTTAAATGCTAGCTTACAATTACTTAACAATCTTATACTAACTTACTGGCCCCACACAGGCGCTCTAAGCTACTCTAAATTCTTATAACTATGTCTTTCGACTTCATTTACATTTTATTTAAAATATACTTATTTTCTATACTTAAGGCTAAGAAAAAAAATTTATTTACAAAAACTTAGCATATGGACATTTTTTAATTTTTTATAAAAACTTAATATCTAACTTAAAATAAACCTTAGCCTACCTAACCTAAATGTACAATACACACATAAACACACATAGACATTATACACAATCATATACATATAACAGTGTATACAAAGGTGTATATACACTGATATATGTATATATTTCTTAAATGCTAACCTAAACCTATGTAAGCTGGCCATCGCTATTTACTGAGCAAATAAATTGGTCAGCTCTGCCTCATTAGTGAGGCTGGTCTGTAATTGACGGAAACGACGACGAAACATCTTCTCCATCATTCAACCACCAGAAATGCTGGTGCTGCCGAACGACATCCCTCTTATCGCGATTCCCCACCGCCCTACTGAACCTGAGGCGATCCACACTGCCGTGTGCGACGTCTCTGTTGTAGTTGAGTCGCCTGTCCCCAGCTGTCCGAGCGACATGGAAGATTAACGGGACCGCTGATCTATCCTGGATCAACCCTATCTGATCAAGGTAGAGGAATGCTTCCGGTGGAACGAAGCCGTCAGAGCGCACACTCTCGTGGTAAAGGTAATTGGGGTAGTAAGCCCCAGATATCAGGTTATTCGTCGAGGTCATTGCTCTTGCAATGTGCCTTCGAGTCAGCTTAATTACGAAGTTGTCCACTCGTATTAGGTTCGCCCTGTTGTAAAGGACCTCATTAGGATAAAATTTCTTGTACTCCGATTCTGGTGTTCTGTACAAGCGAAGACAAGCCCTAAGGCAAGCCCTCTCAAACACCCGAATCTTTTCCATTAAGCTTGCTCGTACATTGAACCACACGGGACAACCAAATACCAGCATGGGCCTGATAAGGGCCATGTAGCAGATTACCTTTACCCTCGCATCGAGTTGGCTGCTATAAAACAGTCTCTTTGTAAGGGCAAACGCACCTTTGGCTCTAGCCAGAGCAGCATCTACATTTTTGCCAAAATACAGAAACTGATCTAGCCAGATTCCAAGGTATCTGACTACATTTCGACAGGCAAGAGGCTGTCCGCGTTGTCCAATGATTGAGAACTTTCGCCAATTTTTTCTGGTATCCCTAGAGGCTCTAGACAACGGCGTCCTAAAGAGAATGGTTTCCGACTTCTGAAAGTTGATTTTCAACTTCCAGTCATCGCAAAATCGTCTTATCTTATCGAAGTCACGCTGCAAGAGGGTGTTAATGACCTCGATTTTTGGACCTGTTCTGTACGCTATCAAATCGTCTGCGTACGCAATAGTATGGGGAAGTGAACCTATCAAGTCGCTTGTAAAAATGTTGAATAGGATCGGCGAATTGACCGCGCCTTGCTGAAGACCATTTTTAATTTGAAATATTCCAACAGAAGTCACATCACCATTCTTCACGATGAACTGTCTGTTAGTTAGCATATTATAAAGAATGTACAAGAGTGGTTTACTGATCCCCAACCGAGTCAGCTTATAGAAAAGACCCTCTAACCATACGGTATCGAAGGCCTTCTCCAAGTCAACAAGGCAGGCACCAGTACATTGCTTTTTGCCTTTGTTCCATTGGATATCGGACACCAGTTTAGACGCGGCATGTGAGATATCATGTCCCGCCTTAAAACCGAATTGATTATCCGGAACTATATGTTTGTCCTCAACCCACCTAGACAGAGCTCTATTGATTACCTTTTCAAAAACCTTACTGATATTCGGAAGGAGACTTATCGACCGGAGATTCGCCGGATTGGATATATCCTTCCCCTTTTTGGGGATAGGTTGAACCACCGCCGTTTTCCAATGCGCTGGATAATGTGCATTATTCATTGCATTATTAAACAGGGTGGTGTAAATGTCCACCGCTTCTAGAGGAAGATGTCGAAGCACGATGTTCGGAATACCATCGGTCCCCACTGATTTCTTAGCCCTGATTGTGTCGAAGATCTCACGGAGTTCTTCCTTCGAAATGAACGGGGGTAGGTCACCCTCTCTGGTCATGACATTATTTGCCATATTTTCGTCGCTGAACCGGGTGAAACCAGAGCCCTCGGATCGCCAGTTCCCTATTTCATTTCGAATGCGGAAGTCGTGCACCAAGACGCGATTGTCCAGGTCGTAATTAGGGCCAATGGTATCAGTGACCTTGTATACTTCCTGGAAAGTCGCCCCTATGGCCTCAACCTTCTCCTGTGGATCCTCGATCACAAAAAAGTCGTCATCATCAGCGGCCTCATTTGGATCAATACCTGCTATTGTCAGTAACCGTTCATTGTCTGTTGTCCGGCCTATTTTAAGACACTGAAAGTCGTTTTGATTTTTTCTTCGAAATAGTTTATTTATTTGCGGGAACATATTCGGGTTGCTGGTGTTTACAGCCCGAACCTTGTTGTTCCAGTACAAACTTACAGAAATTCTGTAATTTTCTTTTATTAGCGTTTGAATATTTTTAATCGACGACTTCAGTGTCCTAATCTCCGGGTCTTGTCTGTCAGTTAACTGTCTGTACAAGTTTTTGAGTCTTGTCAGAAGTCTACTCTTCTGTCGGTGCAGTGCGTCAATAGTAGGATTGCGGAACAGGTCTTCGTTAGTCGTACGTCGATACCGCGGTATTGTAGTGTCCATAGTTTGTTTAATTGTCTCGTCCATTTGTTTTAGGTAATTGTCGATCTCCTCGTTTGACAAATTCCTATTGGACGGTGGGTGGAGCGTGTTCGAGGAGAGCGCTCTAGTCAAGGTTGCGGAGAAGCGTGTCCATCGAGTCTTACTGTAGTTGTAAGTATATCTTTGGACAAACTCCTCCAATTCCGCAATTTCGTTGGGAACCGTAATTTCGGTGCTAAAACCGCAATGGTCGCTGTCATACACGAATGTGCGCAGACAGTTTAATGTTTGTAAATTCGTACCTGTCAGTCGTATACGTTCGTCGTACAGCAGTAGATCCAAATAAGACCCGCCTCTGGGAAACGACGGGTTATCCGTCGCTTTAAGACCGAGTCTGTACATGACATCGTGCTGACCCCACCAATCGAGTAGTAGGTTCCCTCTAGTATTTGGCAAATTATTTCCCCAATCTCTGTGTCTAGCGTTGAAATCCCCGCCGATTATAAAATAATTCTCCCCCGATTCCAGCCTCAGAAGTCGAAAAAGCGTGTCGAGCTCCGTAATGAATAAAGTGGATTGTGAAGCGTCAGGTGAATAAACAGAGGCCAAGTACAGCCGCTTTCCACTGCGGAGCGGGATGTAAACGACGACTGCCTCCAACACCCGGAACCTGCGCAACACGCCCTTGTACACTCTGTGAAATTTTATACCTTCTTTAATGAAGATCGCGACACCGCCTCCACGTTTGGATCTGGGCCGGTTTCTTCTTCTAACGATATAATTATTGTACTCCAGTTTGTGCTTATCGGTTAGCTTAGTTTCGCTAGCGAAAAGCACATCAGGAGTTTGGTCTTGCAGCAATTTAAACATCGCGGCTCTTCGTTCGATCCTAATCAGTGAATTAACATTCACCGCAAGGACCTTCAAAGTTTGCTCCACCATGTGCGTACCCATTACGACATGTGTTGCGTTAGGCCCGGCAGCAGCGCGTAGATCTGGTCCACCCGCTTGGCCTGTTCTTGTACCTGCTGTTGCAGCTGAGCCATCTGTCCTTGGATTGCTAGCAAGATGGCCAGCATGTTAGGTGCAGCTTCCGTTGTTCTCGGCATTGGCGCCGAAGAAGCAACAGTCGCTTGCTGTACCGTAGCCCCCCTACCTGACGCCATTTGGGCGTAGGAAATTTGAGACGAGACGGCTGGTGTTTGAAACCTAACAGGTGAACGTTTGACCTCCACCTTCTGCTGCCGAGCCAGTTTTGCTTTTTTAATGTCGGCGAACTTAGGACAACCCCGATAGTTTGCGGTGTGTCCCACGTTCCCACATAACACGCACGAGAGCTGCGACCTATCGGATGCTCCGTCAACACCCAGAGGACATTCCTCGGAACTGTGGTTCTTAGCGCACTTCACGCATCGAGGCTGCATTTGGCAGTTCGACGCGGCGTGCCCGAACCTCTGGCAGCGAACGCATTGTATAACGCTATCGCTCCTTTTTAATCTTTCCCAGTGAACCACCTGGTAGTCCAGGACATTGATACTCCTTAGACTATCCAGACGGCTTTCGGGACTGAGCTGCACCAGGAAGAACGGCAGACTCCGTTTCTCCCGCCTGGCTCTAGCTGTGGTAAATGGCTTTACCCCTACAAACTCGAGTCCCTCACACTCCTTCTCTTTGAGCAGTGCCAGGATCTCCTCAGGATCAGAAGACGGTTCCAACCCTTTCAGCAGCATCGATTGCCGCTTTTCACACTTAGGTGTGAATGAGTAGTGCTCCGTCGTCGTTTCCTTTAGGAGCTCTTTAACTTTCGCGTAGCCCTCCACTGTATTACAGTGGATGGCATGGCGATCGTTCCCCAATCGCTTAATATTAAAATTGTTCCCAATGACCAACCTACACAGGTCCTTGGTTGCACTTACCTCTAATTTATATGTATTAATAGGAGGTACCTTCTCCTTCTTCTTCTGCTGCTGTTGTTGTTGTTGCTGATGTTGTTGTTGTTGATGGTGTTGTTGTTGTTGTTGTTGCTGCTGCTTTTTTTTAAGCTGCTGTGGTTTCAGGGTTTGTTTTCGCAGCTGTTGCTGTATCTGCTGCTGCTGTTGTTTCTGCTGCTGCTGTTTTGTTTGATGCAGTTGTTGTTTCTGCTGCTGCTGGATTTGTTGTTGGGAGCTCGCTACTTCCAATTGCTCCCTCTGCCTGCGTGCTGTTTGTCTTTGTTTAATAGCAAGCATTTTTTCATTTAGCACTTGTATGCTGCTATTAATTTCTTTTAACTCTTCTTCCTCATCATCCGATTCGGATGCGGCTAGAGAGGCAAAGTTGTTATTGCCCCCCTCATAGTTGACCTTATCAGCCGTTAAGACGGCATTTGTTCTCCTTTTTGTGAGAATAGGAGGGGTTTTCAAGCTCCTCCTCCTTTTAACGGCTTTCGCCACGGCACCGGCAACACTATTTTTGCCTTTTCCCACTTCCGTTATGGGAAGAGCGGAGCGCTCTCCACCATCCATCACGTTATATTGTTTTTTTTTTTGTAAACACTTTAATTCCTCTTATTGAAATTGTCTGTTTAATAAATTAAATAGGTAAAGAAAAACCCGTTCGCTGGGGCTGGGAAGCGAACCCAGAACCCCGAGATTTGTCGCCCGGGTTTTTGCCACTTAGGCTACCGAACACTCTATAAATTATTAAGTAAAAGTATACTTCTTTTCTTTTCTTTGTTTTTTTTTTTTTTTTTTTTTTTTTTTTTTTCTTCCACACTTGTGAAGCCGAACACGAAATGATCTCGACGGAGGTCTATGAACGACTCCCATATGCAATCGACCGCAGATAGTCGTTCCGCATTCTGAATGACCGAACCTTCCGAGGAGCCAACGTCGAATGATCCGAATGATCATTATCTTATTGCAGCCGGGAAACGAATGCGAATATGACAGGCACAACACAGTCAAGAAAGACCACCAAAGTTGAGAAGCTGTAATCGCAATAGAATGCTAAAATCTTTTCCAATCGGGGTTTCTAGAAGATCCCTCAAAATCAGGTTTTATACAGAAACCGTCGAACAACACCAATGGGAATGTTATCAATGAGCAATTAGGGAAGCTATATCTGAGAAACATATGGCAGGTACATGCAGCCAATCAAGAAGCATATAGATCTGCGCTACATCCAAGTGAGTTCTGCGAGCAGATAATAATTCAATTGCAAAGGCTTCTGGAAAAGAAAAAAGAAAGAATTCGAAAAGCACTTGATTAAAGCAGATATGGCATTCAAATGTTTTGTCAGAGAATAAAACGAACATACCAGGGCTAGAAACCCAAAATGGAAGCTTCAAAGACGAACATGGACTCTACTTTAAGACTACAAAGACTATTTCTCCAGAATGAAGCATTCACCATGGACGGAGATAGCAGTTAAGGTAGCAATTCCGAAGCTTAAGTCTAACGAAGCCGCTGATACTGAAGGATTGCTTGTAGATCTACATAAAGCACCTAGAAATGATCTAGTTTGGAATATCCACCAGATCATTTTTAAGTTATGGTCAGAGGAAAGAATGGAATCTCCGCATAGTTTCTCCTATCTTCAAGAAAGGTAACTCTTTTGACTGCGCCAATTATAGAGGGTTAATTCCCTTGAACATCGACTATTAGATCTTTCCTGTCCTATTTCGTAGCTACTTAAATCGTTCATGAACAATTTGGTTGCTCCATATCAGAGAGCTTGCAGCCCGGGAAGGTTCAATATTGAGCAAATATTCACACAACCGAAAAGACCCGAGAACTTAAAATCGACACTAACTGTCGATCGATCTGTCGACTTCAAAGCCACATGTGACAGCCTTCATAGGGACAAATCATACAGCACCACGTCTGGTGCTCTATCACGATCAGTAATGAATTTACCGAAACCTTCAATGTGAAGAGTATGTCTCAACAGCTCTTTCGCGAGCTGCCTTTCGCTTCCTTTTAGTCTCAGCGAGCGTCCTTCTAACAGGCCTGTTAGCGTTTTAAGGGGCATACCGCTACTACTTAGGTGTAATTTCGCGATTCAGGATCTGAAGAATGAAAAACGATGGTTTTCTAACAGAACAAAGCAGTCAGTGAAACCTCCGAGCGGGTGTCGCAAAAGGGTTTTTTTCAGAGCTATACAACCTTTTTTTAACAATAGCAAAGGAAATTGAGTCTGAATCAAACATCCTTATTCATTATAAAGAACGGGCGAATATGTTTTGTGCACGACTTAACGGACATGACTTTTTCGGCAGTTTTTGATGAGGCGCAGCCTATCTGTGCAATTTTGGACCACTCCTTCTAGATTTTGGGGCACTATATTACCAATAGCTGCTCAATAATGGAAACCAAAGCCTAAATTTGTTGGTATACACCAAAGGTCTCACAAGAATTAATCAGGTGCCGTCAAATCACACCATCTCGATGGGCATTTCATTCGTCCATTTCGCAATATAATGTTTTCGTTGAATCGAAGTCTAAAGTTTCACGTGCAGTATGATATTTTCGAGGAAAAAATTGCTGATCATTGTACAGTAACATTGGCTATTGAATATTCCATCTACTCTTTCATGCAACAAGCTCCCTGTTACATTTTACTAGCAAAACGTAAGAGGCTTGCACTCTAAAACTCGCCATGTTTTGTCTAAATTTCATGGCCTCTCTTTGGACGTCTATGATCTTAGAGAAACGAATCTGATCCCCAACATAAATAGCTAGGAGATAGTCCTATTTTCTTATAATATTTTCCGGGATGACGATCACTCTCTCTATAAGGTTAATGATCCTGTCCTCAGTATAGTTGAATCTCCAGGCGTCCTACTAGCCCCCCACAATAGCCTTACATTTTTTCTCATCGTTATCTCTTCTCCTGCTAAAATTTAATTAGGTCCCTGTACATTATGTGTTGCTATACTCTCCCGGCTCAACCTATTGACTCCAACATTCTTACTATTAAAGCGATTGACCAAGTTATTGACCTAAGTGATTCTGTCGACGATATCCGCATCTTTGGTGACTTTAATCTGCCTCTGATAAAGTGGATTCCATCGACTGGTCAATTATTTTTTACCGCGTGAAGCACTGGTTAAAGCAAAAAATGTTTATTTATTGATCGGAATCAACCTATGGCAAGTAAGTGGCATCTCTAACTCCATCGTCAGGCAACTAAACCATATTTTCACTAGCAATCCAATTAGCTCCGCAGCAACGTTTTGTCTCTTAACGCTGTCAACTATCGATAACTTTCATCACCGTCTTCTTATCTCATTTTTCCATAACTCTTCACTCCATTCCACTTCTTCTCATACTCACTCTTCTTAGAACTTCCATAGAGCTAATTTTCGCAAAACTAATATTTATCTAAGCAAATCTTTTTTTCATTTCGCCAACCTATCTTTAGCTGATGTTGTTTCCATTTTTTACAGTGAAGTATTTAATTCTATTTCTCTTTACGTCCACTTTTCTGGGCACAAAATATAATCTTTGCATAATTTCTTATTCTGACTACTCTAACTATCTTGAAATCTACCTCCAATTCATCCATCTTTATCGACACAGCGCAGATCAATCTTAGCAACGATCCTAAATCTTGTTATCAATTCGTGAATATTTTTAATCGACGACTTCAGTGTCCTAATCTCCGGGTCTTGTCTGTCAGTTAACTGTCTGTACAAGTTTTTGAGTCTTGTCAGAAGTCTACTCTTCTGTCGGTGCAGTGCGTCAATAGTAGGATTGCGGAACAGGTCTTCGTTAGTCGTACGTCGATACCGCGGTATTGTAGTGTCCATAGTTTGTTTAATTGTCTCGTCCATTTGTTTTAGGTAATTGTCGATCTCCTCGTTTGACAAATTCCTATTGGACGGTGGGTGGAGCGTGTTCGAGGAGAGCGCTCTAGTCAAGGTTGCGGAGAAGCGTGTCCATCGAGTCTTACTGTAGTTGTAAGTATATCTTTGGACAAACTCCTCCAATTCCGCAATTTCGTTGGGAACCGTAATTTCGGTGCTAAAACCGCAATGGTCGCTGTCATACACGAATGTGCGCAGACAGTTTAATGTTTGTAAATTCGTACCTGTCAGTCGTATACGTTCGTCGTACAGCAGTAGATCCAAATAAGACCCGCCTCTGGGAAACGACGGGTTATCCGTCGCTTTAAGACCGAGTCTGTACATGACATCGTGCTGACCCCACCAATCGAGTAGTAGGTTCCCTCTAGTATTTGGCAAATTATTTCCCCAATCTCTGTGTCTAGCGTTGAAATCCCCGCCGATTATAAAATAATTCTCCCCCGATTCCAGCCTCAGAAGTCGAAAAAGCGTGTCGAGCTCCGTAATGAATAAAGTGGATTGTGAAGCGTCAGGTGAATAAACAGAGGCCAAGTACAGCCGCTTTCCACTGCGGAGCGGGATGTAAACGACGACTGCCTCCAACACCCGGAACCTGCGCAACACGCCCTTGTACACTCTGTGAAATTTTATACCTTCTTTAATGAAGATCGCGACACCGCCTCCACGTTTGGATCTGGGCCGGTTTCTTCTTCTAACGATATAATTATTGTACTCCAGTTTGTGCTTATCGGTTAGCTTAGTTTCGCTAGCGAAAAGCACATCAGGAGTTTGGTCTTGCAGCAATTTAAACATCGCGGCTCTTCGTTCGATCCTAATCAGTGAATTAACATTCACCGCAAGGACCTTCAAAGTTTGCTCCACCATGTGCGTACCCATTACGACATGTGTTGCGTTAGGCCCGGCAGCAGCGCGTAGATCTGGTCCACCCGCTTGGCCTGTTCTTGTACCTGCTGTTGCAGCTGAGCCATCTGTCCTTGGATTGCTAGCAAGATGGCCAGCATGTTAGGTGCAGCTTCCGTTGTTCTCGGCATTGGCGCCGAAGAAGCAACAGTCGCTTGCTGTACCGTAGCCCCCCTACCTGACGCCATTTGGGCGTAGGAAATTTGAGACGAGACGGCTGGTGTTTGAAACCTAACAGGTGAACGTTTGACCTCCACCTTCTGCTGCCGAGCCAGTTTTGCTTTTTTAATGTCGGCGAACTTAGGACAACCCCGATAGTTTGCGGTGTGTCCCACGTTCCCACATAACACGCACGAGAGCTGCGACCTATCGGATGCTCCGTCAACACCCAGAGGACATTCCTCGGAACTGTGGTTCTTAGCGCACTTCACGCATCGAGGCTGCATTTGGCAGTTCGACGCGGCGTGCCCGAACCTCTGGCAGCGAACGCATTGTATAACGCTATCGCTCCTTTTTAATCTTTCCCAGTGAACCACCTGGTAGTCCAGGACATTGATACTCCTTAGACTATCCAGACGGCTTTCGGGACTGAGCTGCACCAGGAAGAACGGCAGACTCCGTTTCTCCCGCCTGGCTCTAGCTGTGGTAAATGGCTTTACCCCTACAAACTCGAGTCCCTCACACTCCTTCTCTTTGAGCAGTGCCAGGATCTCCTCAGGATCAGAAGACGGTTCCAACCCTTTCAGCAGCATCGATTGCCGCTTTTCACACTTAGGTGTGAATGAGTAGTGCTCCGTCGTCGTTTCCTTTAGGAGCTCTTTAACTTTCGCGTAGCCCTCCACTGTATTACAGTGGATGGCATGGCGATCGTTCCCCAATCGCTTAATATTAAAATTGTTCCCAATGACCAACCTACACAGGTCCTTGGTTGCACTTACCTCTAATTTATATGTATTAATAGGAGGTACCTTCTCCTTCTTCTTCTGCTGCTGTTGTTGTTGTTGCTGATGTTGTTGTTGTTGATGGTGTTGTTGTTGTTGTTGTTGCTGCTGCTTTTTTTTAAGCTGCTGTGGTTTCAGGGTTTGTTTTCGCAGCTGTTGCTGTATCTGCTGCTGCTGTTGTTTCTGCTGCTGCTGTTTTGTTTGATGCAGTTGTTGTTTCTGCTGCTGCTGGATTTGTTGTTGGGAGCTCGCTACTTCCAATTGCTCCCTCTGCCTGCGTGCTGTTTGTCTTTGTTTAATAGCAAGCATTTTTTCATTTAGCACTTGTATGCTGCTATTAATTTCTTTTAACTCTTCTTCCTCATCATCCGATTCGGATGCGGCTAGAGAGGCAAAGTTGTTATTGCCCCCCTCATAGTTGACCTTATCAGCCGTTAAGACGGCATTTGTTCTCCTTTTTGTGAGAATAGGAGGGGTTTTCAAGCTCCTCCTCCTTTTAACGGCTTTCGCCACGGCACCGGCAACACTATTTTTGCCTTTTCCCACTTCCGTTATGGGAAGAGCGGAGCGCTCTCCACCATCCATCACGTTATATTGTTTTTTTTTTTGTAAACACTTTAATTCCTCTTATTGAAATTGTCTGTTTAATAAATTAAATAGGTAAAGAAAAACCCGTTCGCTGGGGCTGGGAAGCGAACCCAGAACCCCGAGATTTGTCGCCCGGGTTTTTGCCACTTAGGCTACCGAACACTCTATAAATTATTAAGTAAAAGTATACTTCTTTTCTTTTCTTTGTTTTTTTTTTTTTTTTTTTTTTTTTTTTTTTTTTTTCTTCCACACTTGTGAAGCCGAACACGAAATGATCTCGACGGAGGTCTATGAACGACTCCCATATGCAATCGACCGCAGATAGTCGTTCCGCATTCTGAATGACCGAACCTTCCGAGGAGCCAACGTCGAATGATCCGAATGATCATTATCTTATTGCAGCCGGGAAACGAATGCGAATATGACAGGCACAACACAGTCAAGAAAGACCACCAAAGTTGAGAAGCTGTAATCGCAATAGAATGCTAAAATCTTTTCCAATCGGGGTTTCTAGAAGATCCCTCAAAATCAGGTTTTATACAGAAACCGTCGAACAACACCAATGGGAATGTTATCAATGAGCAATTAGGGAAGCTATATCTGAGAAACATATGGCAGGTACATGCAGCCAATCAAGAAGCATATAGATCTGCGCTACATCCAAGTGAGTTCTGCGAGCAGATAATAATTCAATTGCAAAGGCTTCTGGAAAAGAAAAAAGAAAGAATTCGAAAAGCACTTGATTAAAGCAGATATGGCATTCAAATGTTTTGTCAGAGAATAAAACGAACATACCAGGGCTAGAAACCCAAAATGGAAGCTTCAAAGACGAACATGGACTCTACTTTAAGACTACAAAGACTATTTCTCCAGAATGAAGCATTCACCATGGACGGAGATAGCAGTTAAGGTAGCAATTCCGAAGCTTAAGTCTAACGAAGCCGCTGATACTGAAGGATTGCTTGTAGATCTACATAAAGCACCTAGAAATGATCTAGTTTGGAATATCCACCAGATCATTTTTAAGTTATGGTCAGAGGAAAGAATGGAATCTCCGCATAGTTTCTCCTATCTTCAAGAAAGGTAACTCTTTTGACTGCGCCAATTATAGAGGGTTAATTCCCTTGAACATCGACTATTAGATCTTTCCTGTCCTATTTCGTAGCTACTTAAATCGTTCATGAACAATTTGGTTGCTCCATATCAGAGAGCTTGCAGCCCGGGAAGGTTCAATATTGAGCAAATATTCACACAACCGAAAAGACCCGAGAACTTAAAATCGACACTAACTGTCGATCGATCTGTCGACTTCAAAGCCACATGTGACAGCCTTCATAGGGACAAATCATACAGCACCACGTCTGGTGCTCTATCACGATCAGTAATGAATTTACCGAAACCTTCAATGTGAAGAGTATGTCTCAACAGCTCTTTCGCGAGCTGCCTTTCGCTTCCTTTTAGTCTCAGCGAGCGTCCTTCTAACAGGCCTGTTAGCGTTTTAAGGGGCATACCGCTACTACTTAGGTGTAATTTCGCGATTCAGGATCTGAAGAATGAAAAACGATGGTTTTCTAACAGAACAAAGCAGTCAGTGAAACCTCCGAGCGGGTGTCGCAAAAGGGTTTTTTTCAGAGCTATACAACCTTTTTTTAACAATAGCAAAGGAAATTGAGTCTGAATCAAACATCCTTATTCATTATAAAGAACGGGCGAATATGTTTTGTGCACGACTTAACGGACATGACTTTTTCGGCAGTTTTTGATGAGGCGCAGCCTATCTGTGCAATTTTGGACCACTCCTTCTAGATTTTGGGGCACTATATTACCAATAGCTGCTCAATAATGGAAACCAAAGCCTAAATTTGTTGGTATACACCAAAGGTCTCACAAGAATTAATCAGGTGCCGTCAAATCACACCATCTCGATGGGCATTTCATTCGTCCATTTCGCAATATAATGTTTTCGTTGAATCGAAGTCTAAAGTTTCACGTGCAGTATGATATTTTCGAGGAAAAAATTGCTGATCATTGTACAGTAACATTGGCTATTGAATATTCCATCTACTCTTTCATGCAACAAGCTCCCTGTTACATTTTACTAGCAAAACGTAAGAGGCTTGCACTCTAAAACTCGCCATGTTTTGTCTAAATTTCATGGCCTCTCTTTGGACGTCTATGATCTTAGAGAAACGAATCTGATCCCCAACATAAATAGCTAGGAGATAGTCCTATTTTCTTATAATATTTTCCGGGATGACGATCACTCTCTCTATAAGGTTAATGATCCTGTCCTCAGTATAGTTGAATCTCCAGGCGTCCTACTAGCCCCCCACAATAGCCTTACATTTTTTCTCATCGTTATCTCTTCTCCTGCTAAAATTTAATTAGGTCCCTGTACATTATGTGTTGCTATACTCTCCCGGCTCAACCTATTGACTCCAACATTCTTACTATTAAAGCGATTGACCAAGTTATTGACCTAAGTGATTCTGTCGACGATATCCGCATCTTTGGTGACTTTAATCTGCCTCTGATAAAGTGGATTCCATCGACTGGTCAATTATTTTTTACCGCGTGAAGCACTGGTTAAAGCAAAAAATGTTTATTTATTGATCGGAATCAACCTATGGCAAGTAAGTGGCATCTCTAACTCCATCGTCAGGCAACTAAACCATATTTTCACTAGCAATCCAATTAGCTCCGCAGCAACGTTTTGTCTCTTAACGCTGTCAACTATCGATAACTTTCATCACCGTCTTCTTATCTCATTTTTCCATAACTCTTCACTCCATTCCACTTCTTCTCATACTCACTCTTCTTAGAACTTCCATAGAGCTAATTTTCGCAAAACTAATATTTATCTAAGCAAATCTTTTTTTCATTTCGCCAACCTATCTTTAGCTGATGTTGTTTCCATTTTTTACAGTGAAGTATTTAATTCTATTTCTCTTTACGTCCACTTTTCTGGGCACAAAATATAATCTTTGCATAATTTCTTATTCTGACTACTCTAACTATCTTGAAATCTACCTCCAATTCATCCATCTTTATCGACACAGCGCAGATCAATCTTAGCAACGATCCTAAATCTTGTTATCAATTCGTCAACTACAAAAGAAAATCTCACGGTTACCTTCCCTCACTCTTGTTCGATATCTACATACCCACATACTATTGCCAACAACTTTGAAACATTTTTAAAACAATCATTTAATGACAAATTCTTCGTACCTGACTCTATATATTTTAAGTACCTTTCCAATTTCTACATTGGCCCCTCTATTAATCTTTTGATCCTACCCCTAGCGAAGAAAATTTGCAAGATCTCAATGATGAATTTTTACTCGGGCCAGACGGGCTCCCCGCAATATTTCTCAAAATGTTTTTAACAACATGTGGTGTACCACAAGGCAGCCACTTAGGTCTTATTCCTTTAATTCTAACTATAAACGATCTCGAAACGATTACTAAACCCTGCCCCCTATCCATTTACACCGGCGACACTAAGTTCTCCTAAACTATTTCTTCACCCCAAACTATTTTCCTTCAAAAAGACTTTGATAGGTTTTCCACTGGGTTTCTAATATATTGCTTAGAGGTTAATGTCTCCAAATATCAATCCATCTCTACGACGTAAGTGCAATCAATCTCCTGCTCGACATTATTTTCCGCATGACCGAGAATCAATCCCTTCGCGACCTTGGAATATAAAAATATACGATATTGATGACATAATTCTTAAAGCCAACTCATCACTTGGTTTTATCAAATGATGGTCCAACGAATTCTGCAACTCGCATGTGACAAGATCAATTTACATTGTTCTTGTCAGTCCCCATCTCGAATATGCCAGCTAAGTGTGGATCCTCTTCCCGAATCTAGAACATTTAACGTCGTTCCCTTCGATTTGCTGTTCGAGGACTCCCTTTATCGTGACCGACTCAAAATGTTTAACCTGAATACCTTTGAAAAATGACGTAGATGACATTCACTTCACTCATCGACTGCTCTCTGGTTCTGTGAATTGCGTCTCCCTTCACAATTCTATTTCCTTTAACACAACCCCTCGCAATTTACGGTGTCCTCGTGTCTTCTATATTCCAACCCATCGCACATGGTTCCAACGAACCAATCTCTCTCATGCTCCGTAAGGTCAAACCTCAAACCTCCCCGATTTTGATTTTAACCTGAGAACTTCTTGTCTCAAACTAGATCTCCTCCACCTAACCCTTAATTTTTGTTAGTTTGCAAGTTCTAGTATTGTGTGTGTGGGGTATGAAATTTATCAACAGCACGAAAAACAGCACAAATCACGTAATCTTATATATGTACGTTTCGCGAATGGCAGATCGATTTTAAAAAAATTTTGAACAACACGGAAGCTGATTTCTGAAGTATGTCTATACATGATGAATTGCCAAACAGTATTGAAGATAAGTGTCATTAGACTGTGCAAACTGACAGCACGGATCGAGCGTCTACAAGATCCTAATAAGGAGCTCCTTTAAAATATCAATTCTTCAATGTTATGCCCCAAGTCCAACAACTCCAGGCTATATTATCAGGTCAGTTAGCACCTAAATAAGTTCCAATAAAGAAACCGTTGGGCATTTGTTGGAATCTCACTTAAGGGATATTTTCGGAAGTCACCGCTAATTGGATGGAGTCACTTGAAGACAGCCCGCTCCAATGTAAATAATCTAATTGACAGAACTAAAATTAATTAAGAAAAAAACGAGACTGAGTTTTGACTCTACCATTACGATGCATCGATTGGAAAGTCAGTTGATAAGATCAAGGTTTTTCTTCCGACAAAATTGTTCTTGTCATTCACATCAACTCGTAACTATCTAGACTTAAATTTTGCAACCATTCTGCTTAAGCTCGATTCCTGTGGGAAATATCACCATTGGCAAGACTTTAAAAAGAGATGTAAATTTAAAACCTCATTCTTCTGTCAAGTTATGCGAATGGCATTGGTGAATGCCCTTTTCCCCCACATCAAGCACCACCACTATCGCCATCATCACCACCACTTGTTGCCCCCTCTTGATGCAAATTTGTGAGTTCTTTTATTTCATCATGGCAAAGACGGACCTATTTCTAAGAATACTTTTTCATTTTTTCCCTCATAATAACCGTTATAAGAGTACGTATACGTATACGTTACATCTTTCATGTGTATAAAAGCCACCCCAAGTACACCTATATATATAGATGCTTCATGGTTCACTGCTAACCTAAATTCTTTACACATGACATAGCGTTCCATTACCCTCTGTGTAAAAATGCGTCCGTATTGGTGGCTGTCGTAGGGCTAAGTACAGGAATGGAGATGAGGTTGGACCAAGAAAAATGAAAAATTATAGAAAAAAAAAAGAAGTGAACCCAAGCGACAAAAATAATAATATGACGCAAGCTATGCAGGATGTGTAACCAAGTAACCATAGTGGCAGGTACCAAGCGAAGGACTACGGGTGGCTGGCTACATGGTTTAATGTCACAAAGTAGGAAGCTAGGAAAAGAATGAGAGCTGGCGTGCAACACAAAACGTGAGACTTACAAAAACGCTCGTCATATGCATCCTTGGATTCGATAGTATGATAGAGTAAACACACTTAGAATACATTTTCATAAAAATAGATTTTTCTTAGTTTTTCTTTATTTTGTATGTTTTTTGATTTTTTTTTCTATTGCTTCAACCTTCTATTCGCGGGTTCTTGCTCCTTTGCGTCATGTTGTCCTTGCAGAATTGAGGAGATTTTTTCTCATTTACTTCGCCTTTTCATCAGAGGAACGCTTGGGTGAATGTACCGGCAATGTTGTTAGGATGTCACTCGGATATCTATCTAAATCTGAATTCACTAACACAGTATGTACTTCCAACCCCTGGCACATAAAATGTCTGTTATTCTGGCTGACTTTGTATCTGTAGGGTTTAGATTGCTGATGAGAATGGTAGTGGTAAAAGGCGGAAGTACTCGGTATCCAGGTCGAAGGTAGATACACGAGAATGTGTTGGCAATTTACGAGATTGAAATTTCCCTAAAAGTGGTCGTTAAACCAAATTACCGAAAACTTTAAATATGCAATGGGAATTTTACACCCGCATCCTGACATACGAATATGTACAATACAAGGAGCTGCCTGAATACTGGTAAATTTCGCTCCTGACATTGCTGGTGCCCCTTCGCTTACACTTCCTGGTTCTGCTTCTGTTGCAGTTATTAAAGTGAAAGTTCAAATTTAAATGGCATTAAGGAACTTTTATGACAAAAAAGCGACCCAGCGCTTGCTGTTGTTTTGGATGATTTGTTTTGTGTGTGATAAGGAGTTCTATTTATCTATTAGATCAGGATTTAATGTTTAAGTTGATATTGTATCCGTACCTACATATATATGTATGTAAGCTTGAGTCTATCTCACATATGGTTTGATTTTTGATTCTCAATCGCTTATCTCAATTTACACAAACTTGGGGATTGCTCATGTGTGAGAAATTTGTTTTATCGATTTTATGGAGATTGAAGCTGGCAGAATGGAATTTATTAAGAAAGAAAAAAAAACTCGAAAAACGTATAGGAAAAATATGTCAATAGAATAGGGTGACAAGCGATGACAAGGGTGTTGGTTATGGGGTATACACTACGTGACAAGAATATACTAGGAGGATCGCTCTCTTTTCTCTAGACCTTTGTAGTGAATGAATTCTTACTTGAAAGATGGTTTTGTCAAAATTCGTTTCCATTTGAAGCACTTAAAGAAAAAAAACCTCATAGAAAGAGCGAACGAGGAGGGACTTTGATTTTTCGAGTGACATGACCTATGCTTGAACAAATCGTGTCAAGGTGGATAATTCCTTTACTGAATCTTGAAATTATACCTGAAAGATGTGGATTCTAATTGATTTATAATTGATTTCTGACGGGGGGTAGAATAAGGCACAACGGAGCCTCCGTGAGGCGATGTGGGTTTACCTCTGAGGTCATCCGCATTTGCAAAATGCCCTGTTTCTTAAAATAACAATGACTGATTATAGCATGGCTACCGAAATGATTTTATAGGTTGTAAATTTGAACGGTTTGGTTGTGCCTTCTTCTCTAGTTAGGCATACTTGCTTACTTTAGTTGAGCTTACTTCAGGAACGATTTGGCTAGCTCATTTAACTATCGTCATTTAGCGCAACATTTTTCCCATAGCCCCTAGTTGCGCACAAAAACTTGGCTCAAATTAAAACAGCGCGTAATCATGGGCGTGTATTAATTCGACCAAATAGTCCCTAGCAACTTCAGTGATTCGACATCAATCTTTCTGCTCAGTACTTTTTCGATGTATCAGTATCCAGGATGTCTACATCCCCGCTGAAGTGAGGTACTGCTGCATGTTAATTTGGATAATGGGGAAGTTCGATCAACTATATATTTATAATACTATTTATAGTGCAATCGAATTGGATGACAATCTTTTGATCCAGGGATCGGAATGCCTAGCTATGCTAAGTACAAACCTTGCTGAAATCTCACTAAGCCTGCCTGATTAGAGCCTGTCGCTGATTTTCTGTGAACTCATCCAATTTTGCTTGCGCAGTCGACTGACCGAGTATGGTAGACTTTTCTCTCCAACGAAACTATAAACAAAGGTCTTAGGACCTAGGGGACAAAATTAGCCTGCGGTGTTGATTATCGTATAGGGCTCGGATCTTTAAAGTAATTTAGACTTATGCTGACTAAATTAGGTTGGTTCATCATCAAAGAAGTAAATATGCGTGAAGCTATAATAACATACTAATTTGTAGGGGTTGAGATACCTTCAAGGACACAAGAGTTTGTTATTTTCCGCATTGCACGTTTAGAGAGAGGGATGGATTGTTCCAATATAGATTGCTGGCGGAAAGTAAGGCTGAAGCAAGACAAGAATGCTCAGATACCGATTGGATGATCAACTGATGAACAGCTGAAGCACATAAAATCGATTTTTAATAAAAGTTTTTACTAATTGCACCAAATTAAAATTATTCTGAAGAGTAGGGGGAGATTTCTGACATACTCCATAGAGTCCACCGGGTTTGTGAATTTTCGAGCCATTGTTCGGCCAAAATGAAGTGCGGAACGTTCTTTTTCAGCTGTTCATCTTTCACCTTAGCTTTATGAGACAATACTGAGTCTTACATGAAAGCGAATGGTGTCGACCTAAAGAGTTTACGTGTCTAGGGCTTCAATACCAGAATGCCAGTGGAGGGCAACTTTCAGAGCAAACACTTCGGTCCAAGATCGATTTTTCCGTTAAGCAAACCTGTCAACTACTTGCTGAATCGTGAATAATTTTTCGTAACAGAAACCGGCGCATGGAAGTGCGCCACCCATTCAATTCCCTTCTTCGCGTTTTGTGCTGTTTTGGGTTGAGTTGTACTTCTTTTTCGGCCACTACAATAACATTTTGTAATGATGCCGTTAACCATGCAACAAGTTATGTTGCAAAACACATACATTTTGTTGTTTGCTGATGAAACAAAACTGGTTGTGATTTTCCGCAATCATACTCTTATTTTTGAAAACCGAACACGCCAGAATATAATGCTTCCACACGCTTGTCAATAATGAAATCAAGCATTAAAGCGCATTTAAAGCTTTGTCATATCCTTCACGTATTAAATAAATTTTTGGATCTATACGCGATTTTACTTAAGGAGGATAGGAAATCTGCATACTATGAGTACACACATAAGTCGGCCAGCTATGGTTCGACTAAGGCATATTTTTCCAGCCATTCTTACATTAAACAGCATGACTCTGTAAGAATATGGAAAAACTTTTCCTCCAGACTGCGTAACGGCGAAGAAACCCAGCACCCCGCATCAGCCAGAATAGAGCATTCAACTCAGACGATGATAGTCAAGACTTCTGTCCACTTTACCAAAACGAAGTAAGGACATCAATATCTAAGCTAAAATCCAACAAATCAGCTGGTCCTGATGGCCTACCGCCCGAAGTATTCAAAGCCGCTGAAAATAACTTTGTGGAGAGCATGCACCAACTCCTTTCTCAGATCTGGTCCGAAGAAGAGTGTATGCTTGATGAACAGAATCTCAGGATCGTTTTCCCTATCTACAAAAACTGCACCAACTATAGGGGTGTAAGTCTTCTCAACATCGGATACAAGATCTTAAGTACTTATCTGCCATATTGTGTGAACGTATGAAACACTTTGTCAATAACTTAATTGGCTACTATTAGTGCAGTTTCAGACCAGGGAATTCACAATCTGGCTAATTTTCACACTCCGGCAGATCTTGGAAAAAAGTCACGATCTAGGTACAAATCGATTCCCACCATCTTTTCATCGATTTTAAGACTTAATATTACTGCATTTATGGAAGCGTGCTATACGAAGCCATGTCCAGTTTTGGCATGCCTGCCAAACTCGACTATCTGTACAAAATGGCGACTGAAAACGCTCGCACCTCCGTCGCTGCAATGGATATCGAACACTGGAGGTACAATCTTTCAAACGTCTGTGCAACTACTAGCGTAGGGCGATGGTATTCACATGGTTGGGAGAGGGCAAAGGCAAGTATATGCTGTCAATACGAAGTGACACGCAACATCGACAAATTGGACAGAATGTCACAGCCGACAGCTATAATTTCGAGGTAGTAAATGACTTTGTCTGGCTTTTCTCTGCTATAAATTCTTTCAACAACACCTCGGAAGAAATAAAACGAAGAATCGCTCTTTCCAACCGCTGTTTCTTTGGGCTGAAGGAGCCCTGAGTAGTTAGGTCCTATCCCGGAAAACTAAGGAGACTCTATAGGAGACCTTAATCATCTCAGTCCTACTTCTTGGAGCTAAAACATGGATTCTATCGTAAGTGGATGAAGATATCCTCAATCGTTTCGAAAGTAAAATTCTTCGAAAAATATTCGGCCCCATTATTGATTAGGCTATGAAGGTGAATCATTCCACGACGAACTATAGGAGCTGTAAAGCGAGAGCGATCTAGTCAAAAAATTCACCTGAGATGGCTAGGACATGTAGAGAGAATGGGCACCAATCCTCCGGCCCGCAGAGTCTTCAAAGCTAAGCCGGAACGGCAAAGCAGTAGAAGGAGAACTCGAAAGTAGGAGGGAACCTCAAATGACTTGGAGAGTGCTACTGGAGGCAGTTAACTAAGGACCGGGCTAACTGGAGAAAATATTTAATAGAGTCCCAGGTTCACCAAGAACTGTATTTGTACGACTGATTCTTAATCCGTTATTTAGCTCCTTAATCCAAATATTAATTACTGTCTTGGCGCACTCCAACTTAAATTTACAATTTTGCTGTTACTTTCGCTTTAACATCATCGTTCATATCGTGAATCAGTCTTATATAAGCCTAACGTCTATATAAGATTTCTGGAAACTCTACCGAATACTGTTTTCCAAATCAATGAAGACAATTTGAGATCTTTCGAAAAATTACGATATTTCTCCATTATTTCCCGGAAATGGGCTGTCGCATTGACTGCTATTGACTTTAATAATATCGCCTTGTCGACTGTGAGGAACTCTCTCGTATATTTTCATAATATGCGACATACGACATCGATCGGTAGTTATTCCAATTTTTTGTATCGGCTTTGCCTTTATAAACAGAAACGAGCAGTTTGTTAAACAAGATTTACCCTAAACTTACACTTCCTCTACATCTTGTCGTGCTGGCCTCTTTCCTTACTTTGTTTTTCTTGCATTTTTAGTGTCTTCACGAAGACTCCTGTCAGAAAAAGTTAGTGGTGCATTCCTCAATGTTATTTTGGAAATTTTAATTTGCCGTTTTGCGTTTTCCAGCGGTAACCTGTCTGAGTTTAGTGTCCACCGGGACATGTTGCTTGCATTTCATTCCTTGATTTTCTATTTAAAAACTCGTCATACTCACGTTAAAATACACTGAGGAACACACATTTCGTTGACTAAGACCTGACACTTGTTTTTGACTGTTTTTGGCATCTGAATGCGAAAATGATCACAGTTTTTGTCTATTACGTCAACTTTTTAAGCTACAGGATATCATATTTTCATTCTAAATAACATACAAAATGTATATACAATATTAAATTGAGGAAACAATTACTAAACAAAATGTTCAAAGAAAATAATTGTATTCATAAAAGTAGTAAACTTCCCTAACCAAACGGCAAACATACATATTAAGGTAACAATTTTCGTTTATAGCTTTTCCTGGAGTGTTCATTCTGCAGACAATGTCGCCTGATGCTCCAACAATAGTCAACCATCATACGACGGGCGTTCAACATATTCTCGGTATCGGGGTGAAGCTGTGGTTGTATATATAAATTGACTTATTTATCAAGTAATACTATTATTTTAGTGCATTCATGTAAGATTTCATATAAATGTGATTATTAATTCGCGTTTTATCTCTAGTTAAACAGAATCATAATGGCAACTGAGACGTTGATGGTGAAAATTGAGCATCGCGCTGTAATTAAATTTCTCACTAAGCAAGGAAAAAGTCAAAAAACTATTCATGAAGAGATGGTGGCTGTTTACCAGGGTTCCGCACCTTCATTATCAACTGTGCAAAAGTGGTCAAGTGAGTTCAAGAGAGGCAGAGAGAGCATTGAAGACGACCCCCGCTCCGGCGCCCCGGCTACTGCTTGTACGGGAGAAAGCATCAAAGAAGTCGAAAAACTTGTTCTTGAGGATGCCCGAATAAAGGTGAAAATGATGGCAGAGATCACCAAGCTTTCAATTGGTACCATTCACACCATTCTTGTGAATCGTGTTCGGCTTCGTCGCCGTTATACAAAATCCTTGGTAGCAACTGTGACTCAAATTGAAGGTTTCCTTGTTTCTTTCTTCATCTCTACAGGCTTTTGTACAGGTTATCTTGCCTTGACACGTTCTTTTTACCTATTGGTAAAACTTCTGTACATTATTCCTGCAGTACAGCCTCTCAATATCTTCGATAGCGCGTTTTTTTGATAAATAACTTGTGTAAGAACATGCAGTTTCTGGCGTTGAAAATGAAAATGTCGGGATGTGATCAAACCTGCGTAGACCATGGATGTAGCGCACCACGTCGTTGAAGGCCACCAGCAACTTACGTTGGGACAATGAGTCTAGGCTGCAGTAAAAATTTGCAGCGTAGGTAATAAGTAGTAAAATAAGCTTAACCTTTCAAAGGTCAGTGCAAGGTGGGTGCCACGAATGCTCACAGCGCCTCAGAAAAAAGTGAGAATCGCATGCTGTAGAGAGCTTTTGGAGATGTGTAGTGAGAACGCGGACGGTGTCCGGTGTCTATAGTCCAGACCTTGCCCCTAGTGATTATTTCCTGTTTCCGGATTTGAAAAAATGTATTCGTGGAAAAAGATTTTCGGATGATGAAGAACTCAAGTCGGCAATAAATGGGTATTTTGCAGAGAAAGAGGAAATTTATTTTTTTGAGGGTTTAGAAAAGCTTATTTCAAGATGTAACAAATGCATTGATGTTAGGGGAGATTATATTGAAAAATAAAAACAATTTAAATTGAATTCGCATTTTCCTTCATATCGATACCGTGAATATATTGAACGCCCCTCGTATGTACAACTCATTTATTTTGCTACCGTGCCTCCATGATCCTTAGATCTTGGTGGAATCGTTCACCTGATCGTTCATCTGACTGCACCTAGATTTTGCGGGAAGTCAGCAAGATGGCTATGCGGAAAATGAACCTTGATTCTCATATTGCAACCAAGCATTTTGTAGCTCTATGAAAGTTTCTAGACAATTTCTGTGTAATTCTCTGCTCCCGTATTCCCAAGAATGTTTTTGACGACGTTTTTGAACGCCAACCAAGCATTTTTTTGGAGTTCTGTCATTGTCCCAATAAAATGTTCATCATTAATGAGCTGCCGAATCTGTTGACCGTGAAACACACCAGCCTCAATGTTTTCAAAAGACAAGCGAGGAAATGCTAAAAAGAGGTACCTGAAACAATCAGTTGGCAGAGATACAGCTTCATGAGGCCCAGTTTTATATGCAGATGTGGAAATATAATAGTGTTTCTGTCAACAAGCGGCTGATGTAGAATATTTGGATCACCAGGTTAGAGTTCAGATCTTGGCGGCCAATTCAACTGTAGCCAATGCTTCTCACCAGATTTGCTGTCCCACATACACAAAAAACATTGATACTTGGTATATCCGCGTTGCTGGCCAAAAAGGAAGCGTTCCATTTTAAGGTCAATACAGATGATCCATTTGTGCATGTGGTATTGCAACAAATCAATGACTCTTTTTATGTCTTCATAATCTTCACGCAAAGAAACTGAGTGTCCCATTGGGACCGCACCAAATAAGTTTCCATTGTGGAGGAGGACACACTTCAAACTACACTTTGAGCTATCAATAAACAGTCGTCATTCAGTTGCGTTATAGGCTAGAATTCCCAACTCCTCCAATAAACCATTTATGTTACGGCAATACACAAATTCACTGTCACTTCGAAATTATTGCAGAAATGCAATTTCTCTTGATCGAAAGTAGGATACCTTAGCTCCTTTTTCAAGCAAGTTTTCCTGGTGTTTCTCTTTCTGATCAAATCCCTTACGAATGGAGTCATCTTCCATTTCAAAATCTTCATCGTTGATGTCACTTCGATCTCCACCATACTCGTATTCTTGTAATAAAGAAGGTAATTCTTTGAAAACTGGCACTGGGATTTCAGCTGAATGAGGTACTAGGCGTATGGCTGATACCCTATTTTACATTTGTTTTTCTTATTTTATCCGAACCTTTTCTCTATACAAAAGTAACAGTCACTTGAATGATCTTTGGGCTCTCGCCAGATCCCAGGTGTACCAAATTGCAATTTATTTCGTGTTCCCTTTGTTCACATCCGTAAACTCTAAACACAGTGTTTGCACGCCTTGTGAGGTGTCCAAAGTGTATCTTGAACACCAATTTTTATTTTCAAATACTAAAGGAAAGGGAATAAGTTTATATGTATGTATATAAAAACTTAACTCAGAAACTCAAAGAAACAGCGGTTGCTCAGGGAATAACCTGTATGCCGACAAAAACTTGGACTCCACTTCACTTATTCACTATAATAAGAGTAGATGCTCGTATTATAAATATATGGATCGAAACACAACCTCTCTGTAGGGAAAAAACTTGACGTGATAGAAGAAAACTAAGTACAGTTTTATAATCAGCGTACCTATTTAACTGTAAATCAGACGGAAAATTTAACTCAACAGAATTTTTTTTTAAATTGTTCCTCAGTGATATTTATTTGTTCTATTGCTGAAAAGGCTCAATTTATTCATTTATTCATTTACCAGTCGGTAGCCGATTTTTGAACCGGTTACGATCTTATCAATGAGTTCAGCTTTTAAGACAATGTAGTATCCGTTCTTTTTATATTTTTATAGTTTGTACTATTTCGGTTGCAAGTTTATGTAGGGGAACCTATTTGCGACATTTTGCCACCTGGTTTCTTAAAGGGATATTTTATTGATTTTGCGTTGTCGTAATAGGTTTTATAATTCGAATTTGCCCATCTTTGTAAGTGTCGTATGTTGAGCGTCCGGAAAACCTAAACCTGATGGAGGATGAAGGTAAATTGGTGCTCAGATTTTCTCAAATCGTTTCGTTTAGAAACTTTTTAATACCTTCATATAATAGTGTACTAATGACAAATCCTTTGATATATGTACTTAAAGTAAGTACACGCGAAAAGTTCAAGTGTTTTGCGTTTTAAGTACTACAAAGCCTGCAACCTTGATCAAAAAGTTCCCGGAATTTATTCAGAAAATTAAAAATACAAGTTTATTAATCTCAATCTATATTGTCCCCTTCTAAGTAATCCCCATCGACTGCAACACACTTATGCCAGCGCTTGATCTAATCCTCGAAACATTTTTTATATTCGGTTTTCGGTATGTCCTTCAGTGCTTCCTGCGGTTTCTTCATTACTTTCTCTCGGCTGCTGAAACGCGTTCCCCGTAGTGGTTTTTTTTAACTTGATTGAACAGAAAGAAGTCACAGGGAGTCAAATCAGGTGAATTCGGTGGCTGTTGGATGGTATTTCGTGCATTTTTCGTCAAAAAATTACGAATAATGATGGCACTGTGTGACGGTGCGTTATCATGGTGCAAAATCCACAAGTTTTCTGCCACAATTCTGGTTTCTTTCGGCGAATTGCTTCACTCAAAACGTCTCATGACGCCCAAATAATATTCTTTGTTTACTGTCTGGCCTTCTGGCAAAAATTCATGATGCACTACGCCGTTGTAATCCATGAAAACCGTGAGCATTGCATTCTTTTTTGACTGAAAACGTCGTGGTTTTTTTGGTTTCGGCTCATTTGATGAACGCCATTCACTTCCCTGATGTCTGGATTGCGTGTGATACTCATAAACCCACGTCTCGTCTCCAGTAATGATCCTTTTGATGAATATGGGATCGGATTCAGTCAACACGGTCTCTTTTTTGCATGAAATTGAGGTCTTTTGGCACCAACTTTACTGCTACAGGACGGAAACACAAATCATTAACCAAAATGCCTTGGATGGATCCATAGGCAATGTTCAAGTACTCCGCTATCTCTCTGATGGTTAGTTTAAGGTTATTGACCAGCATTTCTTTTACTCCATCAATGTTTTCGTCGGTTTTCGATGTCGATGGTCTGCCACGTTCATCATCTTCGATTGACTCACGACCACTTTTGAACCGCTCGTGCCACTGGTAAACGACCGTTTTCTTTAGAGAATCGTTGCCGAAACACTTTTCCAACGTTCACGCACCATTAAATCCGTTTTTTACGCAAATTTTACTACAAGTTCGTTGTTGCAAATTTAAATCCATTTCTAAAATTGTAAAAAATCGCCAACACACACAGAGATAGATGTTCTCTTGGCTACGTAACTTTTGCAAATGTCAAGCTATGACGCTAAGTTTTAGAGCAACAGATTTACCAAATTAAAAAAAAAATCAGAACTCAAATCGGAACAATGAGAGCCACACACGGTGGTTATTCCGGGAGTCAAGGTGGTGTTCCCAGGATGGAACAGAATAAAAGGTTGTCCATGAAAAGTGCCTTGAATCGAAAATAAATAATAGATGAGAAATTTAGATGGACAAAAAAAATTTGCTAGATTTGCTGCAGTACTAGAGCAAAATTTTATAGGTTCTTCGAATTTGGCTTCCCTAACACATGAAATACCACTTGAGTCATTACTTGAGTTCAGAGAAAAATTCCGAAAATAAAGGCAATAGGTCGAATTATCATGTAAACATAGGAATTGCCTAAGCAAAGGTCAAAATCAAATACGTTCTATTGTTTTTTTCATGTCATATTTAAAAGGACAATTTCAATGTTACTGTAATATAATAATAATAATAAGCTTCATAGGAGTAATGGATGGTAGCGACTTTAAGCACTAGACGAGTCAGATCAGTCAGATTCCTAACTGCTTTTTTTAAATTATTAATTTTTTTTCCTTTATTAATATTTGTTTACTTCAGTTTGCATTACAATGGTTGTTACCTGGAAGTTTCACAGAATCACTTCTTGGTGCAGCGGGACAGTCTTCATTTCGAAGGTACATATTTATAGTGATTTTTGGTTTCGTTGGAGTGCGAATGTGCAACGGTTTGGTATTTTTCGCGTTAACTACCAAACTATTATCATGACACCACCTCGAAAGATTATCAAATTCGCCGGCATATGCAAAAACCGTACTTTGTTCAAAAAAGTGAAGAAATTCATTTGTAAAATGGTCCTAATTCGAGCCTTGTGGAACATCGTATTGAGTATTTAATCTGTCACTTATTGTGTTCAATATTCTCACTTTAGTTGTTCTTTCGGACAAATAACTCTCCATCCACTTTCCAAGAGGACCTCAGGGTCCTACTAAAACTCACGAACAAAATGAGTCCGTGATGATTTACATTTAAGCTCGTAGTCACCAAGTTGGGGAGTTCTCCCAATAGTATTCCGGTGCTTTTCCCTTGTTAGAACCCGTGCTGATTTTTTTGCAGTATTTTATGTTTGTTTATGGAACTGTTTAAGTGTCGCACTTCCAAACATTTTTCAAATAATTCGCAATTAGTCCTATAGTTCGCGCAATTGTTTTTAACACCATTTTTAAAAATTGTGAGTTTGAGTGATGTTTTAAGTAACACGGGCACAAGTCCTTGCTCAAGACTTCTATTAATTATCGTTTGTAAGATTGTCGCTAATAAAGCCGCGTTTAGTTTCTCTCTCACGTTATCGGCTCCTGGACTCTTGCTCGCATTTAGATTCCTAAGCATATCGAATACTTCCATTGCTTGCTTGCTCTGCAAAGATTGTATGTGCAACATATCGATTTTTGTGACTAGTTATTAGGTTAGGTTAACCTAAAGTGGCTGTTGGAAAGATCAATCCACTTAGGAAGAAAGCTCCTAAGAGAAGCTAAGAGAACTTGTCATGTACAGAATAGGTGGAGGATTATATCTTCTTCTTCCATGCAGCTTCTAGTTGTTGTTCTATCGCAATCTTGAATAATTTTAGAGATTGTTCAGCAAATTCGTCTGCTGTTTTTTTGGCATTGGAGTTTTTCGGAAAGATCTTTGCAATTACTTTGTCCATTGATTTCTTTTTCCTTCACAGGACTTCACTTATTAATATATATTCCATGTTTTCATAGGATCTTTTTTAACATTTAAGAATTGCAACTTATAATATTACGAGTATGATTTTGTTGTTTGGATATTTTTATTTATTGCCTTACGAAACTGTTTATATACTACTTCATATGTTTTGCACTACGGATTACACTTCCATTTTCTATACATCCTGTCTATACATCCTGTCTCTTCTTCTGCATATTCATTAAGGTGTTATCCAGGGTTGTCTTTCTTTGCCTTTATATTTTTAGAATTGTTATATCATATATATTGTTAATTTTTCACACAAAAAGATTATAGAGGGTCTCAACACCTTGTTGCCAGAATTAAGCCAATTCGTTTGCTGTATAAGTTCCTTAACGTTGCAAATTGGTGGGACAAATTAGATTCTATCACGGCTGGTTTTATGTCATTTTTATTGCAGATCGTTCCTTTGCTTATGTCAGTACGAGTAGATTGCATTACTATGCATTACTACATTGGGTAATCCTTTAGACACCATGACTTCTAGATATTTTTGAACTTGCACATTACATAAAACATTTATATCTGTGTATATTCGTGTAACCAATAATGATTACTTGTTTTTCATTTTTAATATTTCTGTCAATTTCTTCAATAAATTGTGATATATTCAACTTCGGTGATCTGTGTACTGCATAAATATATTTGACTACTTCTTCTTTTTCCGCTATTTCGATATTTAAACTTTCATATGAAACAGTGTATGCAATTGGTTCTATTGCACAATAACTTATGCCATCTTTGATGAACATATCAATTCCTCCTCCTTTGGTGTCTTTTCTATTGAAAAATTTATGTCACAAGTCTTTAATGGTGGTTGAATTTTAGCTGGAAAAGTATGCCAATTATTCCGCAGCGATCTTATATCATGTTTTTCAAAAAAAATTTAAGTTGATCCCAGTAAAGCCATGCATTTACTAAAATCGACATCAGCTTCCAGTAAAGAGAAAAACTTCTTTTTTAAGAGCATTGATGGAAGGCCCATTTCTAGGGCACTAATAATCGATTTATCTGGCTGTCTGCGTTTTAGAGCAGGCAACCACTAGTCATGTCCTAACAGACATTCTCTTCAACATAAAGAAAGTCAGACTGATAGGTCTGAAACTCTTTGCGACCATGTAGATATATTTGCCGATTTTCTGTATAAAGGCTACTCTTACTGTTTGCCACAGGTTTGGTATATATACCAGTTTCAGGCTAGCTATGAAGATTTTTTTCAGAGTTGCCAGCCCTCTGGACTATACTATATACGAGTACATACATAATACAAAGTGGAGCAAAATTAATCACCCTATCGGAAGATGTTATAATTTTTGCAAATGGCGTCGTACATCAATCATATTTGACATTTGTAAACTAGACAGCTGCAGTATACAAACAGACAAGCAATGGAGCGCTATACTCAGTAAGAGCGTGGAATAATTGTGTCGATGTTTTTGACCAATAAATCGGTCGGTGGTGTTAGCGCAGCGTGAATTTCGACGTCGATTTCCTAATCGTGTCGCGCCAACTGGGTAAACATTCCTGTGCTTACCTACTCCACTCGAACATATTGGAACTGGTCGTTCGGCCGAGAATATAGCGGCTGTGGCTGCCGATGTAGCTGAGAACAAAAACATCAACCAGACTTACACATGTTCCCGTAAAAAGTGCAAACAGTGCATCAGTTAATACTTCCTGACCGTCAGTCACGTGTGAAATACTGTAAAGCCATCCTCAATCTCAGCAACGAAGAGCACTTGGAGATTCCGTGATAGGAACTAGTTGTGGGCTGATTCTGACCAGATTAGCTAGGATATGATTAAGTCGCAAACATGAGACAGAGAACCTCTGCTTTCGACTTAGTGTAGCTGCTGAGTGTTTTCCAAGCGGAGATATTTACATATAGCCCTGATATTAAGAACTAGAATACACATATATTCTGAACTGGTGAAGGAGGAGTAAAACCAATGCAAACCGGCATCAGTCAACAAAATAGGCCGAAAAGACTTAAACAAGAAAACAGACTATCTCTGAGCGCTTAATTTGCGAGAATAGCTCCAAAATATCACAAACCAAGAAGAAGAACTAAGCGCGCCAGGTATGTGAATCAACCTCATGATTTACATACTTACTCATAAATAAAGAAACGTATTAGTGGAACGATGAGACGAATTTGATTCGATCGCCGAAATATATTGCAGACGAGCAGGGACTCCTGTTAATGGTGAAATTCGCAATAGATGCAAGGAGTACTTTAACGCGCTAGTTAACGGAAAATTCACCGCGAAGGACATTTCCCTCGTCTATCGCACGAACACAAAACCGCAGGATTTACTCAAGCTGAAGTTAGTGAACCAGTAAAATGAATAAACCGGGCACATTCAGTTGGGTCGGATCATAAACCCTTAGACCAACAACCGGAAATCTAGCGAGTATTTTCATATTCCACTGCATAAAGTCAAAGGAAACACAGCGAAACCCATATCGTATACCACGGAAATATACGAAAGAGTTCTATGCAATCTGGAACGCAATATTGTTTAACTCCATGGCCGCTGATGCCGTATATGTCTTGATTCAAGATTTAGAGACATTGATAGTGGAACATGGCGATGCTTCGAAGGATCTATGTACATAACACCTTCATTAATTTGGAAAAATTACTTGACAGAGTTTTCAGGGATCTAATATGGACGGCGTTGAGATCTTAAAATGTACCCATGACAAAAATTATACGCAATATGAACAAAGTATACAAAGTCCGTTTTTTTCTAACATTATCCAACATTTTCTATTGAAGAAGCATGTAAACGCTGATAGTAACGGTATCATAGTAACAGCCCTTCAGGCAACTCTAAACAATCAGATAAAGGCGCTAGAAGATAGTAGGTGAAGAAACAGTCGTACTAAATCCGAATAATTACATTGTCATTTTACTCAACCCGGTTGTCCAACACTTGAGATCTATTCTATTTTATTATTTTAATTATTTTATTATTTTACTATTTTAAATACATAGACTCTGTCGTTAACCACCAAGAAAATTGTGATGATGATCTACGAGTACATAGAGCTAGCGTGAGGTAACTTAAATGGCGCGAAAACATTGCACTATTTCGAGGCAGAACAATGCCTCTTTAACTACAAGGTTTTGTTTAGATAGGATTATAATCGTGGGTTGATAAAATAAAAACGTATTGCTACTTAAGTTTTGTGAAAAACAATTAAAAACAAATATTTATCTGCGTATATACTGCGTTCGCAATTCTGCACATCTATTATGTTCTTATTTTAGCGGAAATACAATTACACTCTATGTATACATATAACTTGACTTATGATCATTAGATTTGTAAACTAGTCTTTAGTTTGTGATAAACCTCATCGGATTCTGACTCAATTGTATTTTAATTAAAGTCCAACAATTATCCTTAAAACTTTCACTGCACAAATTCTACCTCTAAATCAACAGTATAGACAGATCTAAGTTAACACTAATCATATTTTGGATTGATTAGCATTTCAGTTGGATAAACTCATTTGAACGGGTTTCATTTACAGGTCACGCATACAATCCGGAAGGCACGGTAGAATGCCCTTGTAATCTATATGTATACTCGTATCTGCTGGGAAAAAAAACCTTGCTGTTAATAAGCCGGTAACTCAGATTGAATTCCGCATTTCTGCTAGTTAATTCGAAAACCATCAACATCTCTATTGTTGTGCACCAATAGCTTCCATCGCATCTAACTAAATCACTTCAACTCTAACATCACCAGAATGACACAGACATAGCCCATCTAAATACACAATAATGCCTATGACTTCCGCATACATGCACAAGCAATTTAATCCGCGCGTACGCTCCGATTGACGCGATGCCAAATACAAAATCCCAGATAAAAAATTATTTCAATAGCAGTAGTAACATCCTATGGATGCTTGTGCTAGTACGAGTTCTTCTGACCGTCCTGCAGCTTCCACTTTACTCTTCCTGTAGCTGCATCCGTAGGTACAGCCGCAGGATAAATAAGCTTACAGCTTCGACAGGATTGATTGATGTACACTCTGTCCGATATAAATTGCTTAATTACTGTGGATTATTTTCCGCGTGTACTTATAGTGCACGCATATTGAGTGTTTACACAGCCCCACAAGTACACCAGTGCCCTCACATATACGCACTACTTGTACTCGTATGTATTTATTAACAAAAAAATTGTTAGGAAAATTGGAGAGAGACTTACCTTCAATTTGTTTTCCGGCTGCAACTGCTGCTGCTGTGGTTAATGCCACACTTGCCAATGGCGATGTGGACAGTGCTGTGCTACCAAATTGTGGCAGGCCTGCGGCCGTTGACATATACGCTGATGTTAATGGATTAGCATCCGACCCTAAATGGTCCATGGAAACAAAAACGAAAGAGAGAAAAGAGGATAAATGTTAAATATAGCAAAATCAGTTTATCAGAGAGATGTTGAAACAAAACACAATAACAACAACGTCAGCAACAGAAAAAAATAGAAAATATAGCGACAAGTAAGTTAAGCGGTAACTACGCGCAAACATTGTGGTCAACGAACCAAGCAAGGACATGCTGCCAGGGTAAGACATCAATTTCCGCACTACCGTAGATTGGCCTTCCCTGTTTGTTTTCCTTTTTTTTCCTTCACAATTTTGTTTACATAAATAGACATTAAAGGATATAATACGAAGCACATGTAAGACGAGGAATTGAACCAAGCAACGACCACCAGGAATGAAGTATCTTCATGCAGGACAACAGATGCTTACAGCAAATAGAGCGTGCAAGCGGACATAGAAACGAACAAAAAGTCTAACGCATACAACAACCAACAAGGAAGCTAACAGTGGTTTTTATAAACACAGAGGTACTCTGGCTTTACAGAAATACTCTGCTCAGGGACTGATTACAGACAACAACAAAAAAAAAGAATACGGAAACAGAGGAGAACTATCCAATGCATTCAGCTCAAGACTGTAAGCAAACAAATATACGGATGCACAGTGCAGTCGAAAAAAGCATAGACGGTTTTTATAGTATGTTCCAGAGGCAATCGAAACCAGAGCCTTATTTAATTTTAGGAACTAGAATGGAAGTTTTTGTACGATTGAGACAAAATATCTGTGGAGAAAGAGGTGTAGTAGATCTTTAGATTGCAAACGTAAACATGCAGAGTATAGGGTATACATATGTTTTAAGAATAAAAATGAGATCTTCTTATCACAAGCTCCTAGGAAATGTGGGTAAACAATGTTCATCGGTGTACTGTGAAATAAGGACATTCCTTAGATACACATAAATTTCGATGTTTTTCCTTGCATCCGGACAATGGAATCGCTCTTGAACTAGCTTGCTTAAAAAGTACCTTGGGAATAATGATAACCGAGTCTAATAAAATGATTCTGACAAATGCAATATTATCAGAAAAGACGGGGAAACCTGGGGTAAAACTAGAAATCTGGATACAGCCTATATAACGGAAGAGAGTTAGGAACTCCAGTCTAGGATCGCAATTGGCAATTAGAACATCAGGTTATCACATCTGTGAATTCATATCTAAACTTAAAAGATGATCAAAGTGTCATATATACTTCTGCCGGAGCCTTTCTAATTTCTACAGTCTCATCGCTCACTTTGACGATAAGAGACGCTTAACGAACCATTCCTGCACGATAGAGGACTGTCTTCTGCATAATGAAAAAATACCAGCCAGATCAGCAGACCGGCGACCTAACTGCAATTACACCGAATAACATATCTTCTAAAATTTGGATGAAGATTTCATATCATTTCAAAGAAAATAACAAGAGTATATGTAATAAATGAAAAAAGAGTTTGCCTTGTTTCACTGTATTGGTATAAAGGCAAATATGACACGAAATACTGTAACAACTACCAGCCGATAAGTTTAAAGGTAGATATGTAGTGAAAGTCTAGTAACAAAAGATGTAATTACGAGAAAAATAGGCATTGCGATGCCCTGAAGGGTCTGTCTATAGTCTGATTATAGTATCAATATGAGCTACGCGAACATAGTTTAACATAAAGAAAAAGAATTTGAATTCGTCCAAATGCCGTTTGTTGTACAACCCTATTTCGTAACATGTGCTGCAGAATGCTTGATTATCTTGAATTTCACGGCAGATATTTTTTTTCAGCTCCCCGACAGGCCGCGGTTTAATGGCGTATACTTTCGATGTACCCCATAGAAAAAAGTTCATGTGGGTTAAGTCTGGAGACCTCATTCGCAAATAAATTAAAAATTAATCTGTGATCGTGCGCCCATAATTTTCTTTCCTCAGATTTATCGTTTATTCACTGGAATTTAAAAAAAAATGGCCCAATGATACACCAAACATAAACACTGTGTTAAAGTTGCAGATTACCTTTTCGTGGAGCTCAGTAGAGACAGTTTCATTTTTAATGTGCCCATTCAGATGCAAGTGGACATCGTCGCTCCAGAAGATGCGATTCACAGTGCAAAATCTTTTCAACATTGCTTCTCAAAAGTTTTTTCATAAGTGATAGCCATTTTCCTAAAGTTCTTACACCAAGTGAATCTGGAGAAGGTCAATTTTAAGCCTTAACGATAGCTTCTCTTTTCCGCACTAAGATTCTTGAATTTTTATATAAACTCCATTCTAAACGAATGTTTCTTGGAGGACCTCGATGCTCTGCTGGACCCTAGCTGAGGAGTATTGAGAGCTGAAGGAATTTCGTGGAGCCTTTGCATCCACGAAAGAATTGTAACGTGAAAAAACTTGCCGGCGGGCACTCATTTAAGAATCGCCACTTTTCAAAAACTACGCGATAGCCAACGCACGATGTTTTCCCCACCATTGCGACATTGTGACTAATAAACCCACACGGTCGAAGATTCAAATGATTATTTGAGATATTCACATTTTAAAACTTAAATTTACCACATCAAACCCTCTATCAGAGCCTACAAAAATAAGCGGAAGAAAGGTACGTTGTTAATCATTTGCGTGTCAATGTTGCGTATGCTAGTATTGAAGAGAGGTTGGCGGCTATGGACAAGACACTGAATATTTTTAAATTGCGAAATCGAGAAAATGTACGCTGGTGGGTCAATACGTCCCTGAACATTAAAACAGATGGCGTTGCCACCTCAAATCCAACAATTTTCTGGGTGGCCGTGGTGTAGTGGTAGTAGCAAACGCTTCTCACTCGGAGGGTCCAGGTTCGAATCCTGCCCATGGCAAGTCAGTTTTTCATTGTGTAATTGGAACTCAGACAGAAAAATTCTGCGTGTGAAGGCATAACACTGACACGTAGATTTGGCTGTTGTAGAGTTTCAAGCACAGAAAAGAAAAATACTGTGATATACCTCGAATCACTCTGAGTGAAGAAAAACTCTCCGTCCTATTCGGACTCCCACCCCTGGAGAGCAAATATAGAAACCAAACACACCTGAGTTTCAAACCACTACAAAAACAGTTTTCCTTTCTCCTCCTTCTATCTTTCCCCCCGCGCCCAGGCAACAAAAGGGTATCTATCCCCTTTGGCGCTCGTAAATTTAAAAAAAAAAAAAAAAAAAAAGCATCTTTCAAGAGAACGCACCCAAATTTTCAGATAGATCTGAACTGAAGTCTTGTTGTGACAGCCATTTGAAACAGACGTCTAGAATTTTCGTAAAAATGGAAAAAAAATTAATTTCCGTCGTACCAGCACAAGTGGTCGCTCAATTAAGGTCACCACACCAGAAATAGTCGATAAAATCTACGATCGGCGAGAGATGGTGCGCGCGAACTTGAAGAGGCTACAGGCTTATCACAAAAATATTTGGATATGAAAAAGCTATCCGCTAGACGGATGGCGCATTTGCTCACAATTGACAACAAATGGAATCGTTTGATAACTTCAAAGCAATCTTTGGCAATCTTCAATCTGGAATCTGGATAGAAGAGGAGGACATATTTGGTAGGACAGTTGATAAGAATAGCCTACACGACAGCATGTCTGGCAATGGATTTAGGCTTATTAACTTTCGGATGCCCGAATGTCCTGGGCAGCCAATATTGACTCAGATCACCACCATGTTGCAGCGAAGGCACAAATACGGATTTCCCAAAGACATTAGCCAAGAAAACTACTGTGAGATGATATAACGTAGAAAAGCTGCAGTCCCAAGATACCGCCAGAATCTTCGACAAAATGAAGAATGAAATGTCGTCAGCATCAAGAACAGTGGTAACGCTGCTAACGTTCTATAAGACACACCACAACTGATGTACTGGGTTCCATCCTACCACCACAAGGAAAACCCTGGTTTGATGATGCCGGTAAGCATATCCAGCTAAACAAGAAACCTACAACTAAGGACGACAGCTGCTCATGAGCTCCACAAGCAGAAGTGACGGGAAGAACATTGGTTTCTCCAGAAGAAGAAAAACGACAACGAAAAACGAAGATATTTGGAGGTTGTACTCCGGGAATAACATAAGTACAAACAGGCGAAAAGAACGTATCAAGGCAAGAAGACCCGTACAGAAACCTTTACACATGACAAAGGAAACCATGCAGTAGGGTAATAGAATCACAGTCGGTAATGAGAATATGGAAAAACTTTTTCTGCGAAGTAACCCAACATTCCGCCGTTAGACTGAATTCAACTTGACGATGATAGCCAAAACCTCCACCTACCTGACCAAAACGAAGTAAGGATAGCGATATCTAAAATAAAATTCAACAAACCAGCTGGACCTGACGACTTGGAGGCCAAGACTTGGAGTATTCCAAGCTGCTGGGAATCACTTGGTGTAGCGCACGCATCTACTCATTTCTCAGATCAGGGCAGAAGAGTGTATGCCTAATGAATTAAGTCTCAGCACCCTATACCCGCTCCACAAAAAATGAAACCCTTCAACTGCGTCAATTATAGATCCGCCAGGATGAGAAAACTCTCATCCTCGCATCCCTGGCAAATTCGTCAAGATCAGTAACGACTTAACAGAGACAAGGTGACGTCATGTAACTTCTTTAATATCACACATAAAATAATTATGCGGTACTCACAAGCGAATACTGGAGGCACAATCTTTCAAAAGTCTGTGCAACTACTAGCGTCGATAGTATTGACGTACCTACATATATGGGAGAACTCAGCGGTATGTCACCGGTGCGTTCATTAGTATTGACGCGGAAGCTGCCAAAATGGATTTAGCGATAAATTACAGCAAAGTTAACTATAGCCATAATGTCAACAAGAACAGTTACACAGCATCGACTAATTGGATAGAATGTCACAGTCGACAGATATAATTTCGAGGTAGTAAGGGTCTTTGTCTACCTTGACTCTGTTATAACTTCTGCTCAACAGAAATAAAACGACGAATCACTCTTGCTAATCGCTGTTTCTTTGGTCTGAAAAGGCAATTTAATAGTTAGACCCTATCCCGAAAAACTAAGAGGGTCTATATAAGATCTTAATCATCCCAGTCCTATTTCATGGCGCTGAAACATAAACTCTATCAAAAGCGGTTGAAGGTATCCTTAGTAATATATTCGTAAAATATTCGGCCCCGTCCGGATTAACTGGAGAAACTTGTTAATTGAGGCCCAGGCTCAGCCCGTATTGTAGTGCTACCTAAGTAACAAAGCCACTGAGACAGAAGTGAACCTCAATATTGACCAAAATTTGTTCGTAAAAAAGTGGATCGACTTTCAACCGCCTAATCAGCGATTTAGTCACGAAACAGACAATGATCACCTTGCTTCAGGTCAAGTTCTTGCGCGTGATGACTAATCTATTAATTAGGATATTTATCAACACTGGACTCAACGGCGCGGATATTTCCAGCTGTGCTCATCTTGTGCATTCTTGTTATTTCCTTGGAGTCCAGAAGAGCAAATGTGGTGCTAGATTAAATTATGTTGCCAGTTGCTAGTATTGTCAATCCAAAATCCTGGGGTATTTAGGAACTCCATACAGAATAACGCCCCAAAAAGCATTTATGATTACTAGGGTTAAACTAAAAATCATTCATAAATAGAATTTTTAGGTATTATCTCAACTTCAGGGTTTGATCACTCAGTCAACACGTCTAAAGTTCATTTAATACCTTTCTATGTACACCCGTCGCTCATTGCAATTTATTATCGCCCATGTGTGCGGAGAAAGCAATTCACCACCTTGAATTTTTTTTAGTCTTTTGACGGAAAGAATTCGACTGGTGACTCAATGATAAACCTATTCTCCTAGTAATATGTCCCTGTTCAGTCCAGCAGTCCATTTCATCTTAATCTTATATAAGAATCTTAAGACCAATTCAATTCTATTAAAGCGCAGTCCATCCACCAACGAAATGAAATCGTATCTGCGGTACCACTATTCAGAGAATTCATACAAAATTTGCGCTCAGTCATCTTTAAAGGATTCTCTGTAACAACAGTCTAACCAGAGGGTAATGGCATGCAGGCAAATAACTATCTAATATATAAAATTCGACTATCTGCGAATGTAGGTCTTTTAAGGAATGAGATTACTATCACACAACCCCAAATATTTTCAAATATTTTTCTATTCTATTTTTCAATAAAATATAAATAATAAAAATAAAATTATTCCCGACAGACGCCACTGTTGACTGTACAGTGTTCTGTACACTGACTGAACTGCAGCAAAAGCACTTCTTAATCTTCTCTTAGTGATACTCGAAACTTGTTCCGTAGCGTGGAATTGAAAATTTAAAAAATTACTACTCAACGAAGAAGATTAAACTCTAAGTTATTAATGAAGAGCACTTGGGAGTTAGTAGGTTTGTATCTGCATTGCAAGAAGGAGTGGAAATCGACCAAGACTCACAGTCCTGGTTCTTCTCCATTGTGGTGTACAGCGTCCTCCTCCTTCTTTTCCTGGAAGAACTCATGGCCATTCAAAAATTCAACTTTGTATGAATGTATGCAAGTGTTCAGTTCAATTGTACAAAATTAAAATATTTTCAGCTCCACACCCCCAACAAAAATCCTAAAAGGATATCTTTTCAGTGTTTTGAAAATTGGGTACAAATTAAATTTTCAACTTTCTTCTGTTAAAATGCAGAGTCTTGCGTCGTTAGCCTTGGTTGATAGTCGGTCGCCAGTCGTCAGTAGTTCTCTAACATTTTAAGATGATGTGACAACTTTTCAATTAGTTCCACTTGAAATGTGCAAACAATTCACGTGTCCTGTCAACTGTAACGAGCTGAGTACCGGATGGAAGAAGGGAACAAAAACGTCACTAGAAATTCCCCATAGCATCGATAAGACCTAAAAAAGAAAAGCTGCATTTTCTCGACGAAGAAACTGCAGGCAAGCAAACGAGCCGCGGAAAAAGGACTCGGTAAGCGTCCCAAATAACTCTTGAAAAAAAGTATAAAAACAAAAAAAAAAAAACAAAAAAAAGTCCTTAAAGTCGGATGAGGGGGAGAATGAATCCACTCTTGTATGTTATAAAAGCAAAAGAATAGATTAAGCTTCATCATCATTTGGCAGTAAAAGCGAAGGAACAAAACGTGCAA
Organism: Volucella bombylans; assembly: GCA_949129095.1. Lineage (NCBI taxonomy): Eukaryota > Metazoa > Arthropoda > Insecta > Diptera > Syrphidae > Volucella > Volucella bombylans. The sequence goes on along the minus strand of OX422144.1, from coordinate 105,666,559 downwards.
AAAGAATCTTTTGTAAGGAAGAAATTTGGGTAGGTTACGAAGGATATACGGATATCCTTTTACTGCCCACCATCCTATCTATTGGCTTTTATGTTCCGAATCAGGGACATATACTCGAAGCAGAGCCACATTCGAAATATGATACGATCCGGATGAGGCAATCTGTTAGAAGGCCACCGAAACCAGGTGGATTCCCCTCTATCCATGTATTGGTTTTGTGTGCCACCAAAGGAGAATATTCGTATCTCGTTCAGGATTTTTGTATGTTTCCTCGACTCTCTTTCACTCTCTAAGCCAAAGGAGTGTATCGAAGCACATAAAACGGAATTTATTTTCTCATAAAAATCATCCAATATTTTCCACTCAGGATTTTTCTTTTCCTCTCAAAACCTCTCCAAAACCCTCTGAAGCTCATCTATGAACCTACATATAAGAATGAAACCAAAGGCAATCTGAACTAAGAGGATGTGCCAGAGAGTTACGATTTTTTACCTTTTCTTCTCCGTGCTACTTCTTAGATACTCGTACAAATCCCTTCCCTCCTGATTGTCGGCCATGAGTCCTGTCTAAGTTGTTATTAGATTTCAGTTCTTTCGAAAAAAAAAATCACAAAATCAAGGGTGGGTGCAAACTGAATGAGTAACGATTTTCTTTGTTCAAGGATATACCACCAGTGATTCCGAATGAAGAAAAGGGCAACCGTCGTCACCATCCTCGACGGGTAGGGGATCAAAAAGGATAACACACGTAACGTATCGTTACTAACCGAAATCGGGGTCAGTATGCGGATAGAATTGATTGTGCCTAGGAATTTTTAATATTTCATTAAATTAAGTGGTCCCGTCTCGCTTCTTGTTGTTAGTTTTGCAGTCAGTCACCCTCGTTTCCGCTTCTAAAGCCGTTTTCAATGCGAAGACCTAAACTACGAGTATGAGTATAGTTCGTTCGAGTGAAAACAATTTACTGATTTTACAGCGCGCTCTTGTTGAATCTTTTGTTCATATTCGCATTTGTCTTATCCTGCGGGAAATTTAAGGAATTTTCAATATAGCTTCCACCATTTTTTTTCAGACTTACTCGTATTATCCCTTCGTCCTTGTGTTGTGTAACTTGCCGGGCTCACAAATGGGGAGGAAGTGAAAAAGAATCTCTGAACTAAATTAACAAAAAACCGAATTTACAGTGCGTGCTTGGCAGTTGTACTCGTAAAATCGAGATGTTTCGTCCTTAGTCATTAGGTCTTGGTTGTTTTGCTTTTAATTTTTGAAACCCAGTCAGGCGTAATCAAGCACTGGGTTCAGTGTATTTTTAGTATTTTTGGAGATTTGAAATTTTTAGGGGTTTTAAGTCGAATTACAATATATCTTTTAAAAATACAATGTTTCGTGGCATTGTCATTTTGAGCGAAATATTCTTGTGAATTTTCAGAAAGCTTACGTTGGTTCATTAAGGTGGGAGCACTTAATGGATTAACTTAACTTATCCGAGCTATTGGATCTAGATCCCGGCTTATAGACTACAACTAGTAGGTAGAAATCTTAACATGGTCAGCATTTGGTTTCGTCAACTAACTATCTAACTGAGGTCCCCGGCGCAGTGGATATTACCGTCCTTTCGCTGCTTGGGAAAAAAAGCGATTTCTTCGCTAAGTGCACGAAAAACAAACAAGCCGAAAAACATAATAATGTTAGAGACTTGGCCGCAGTTCACGCTTTTTATGTTTTACTACTGCCAATAAAACGAAATGTCGAAAAACAAAACCACATTGTCAGGTAGGCTTTGAATAAGGAAGAACCTTTAAATTGTGCCAAAAGCAGATGTATCAGTCTTCTTTAAATGGCGTATTTTTCAGCTATAAGAGATGGACGTCTTAAACCACTCGTCAGCAATAGCGCTCAGATAAGACCTTATCGAACTTATCGATTAATAGATACCGTACAGCAGGCGCTAAGAGAAATAAGTTGTGTAAACCTATGTCAAAATTTGAAAGTATTACTTACTTTATACAGTTCATTAGAATAAGTCTAAGTTCGATTTAAAGTCTGGCTGCCCGGCAAACAAAACTAAAATGTAACTTTGGACGCTTCAGCACTCCTAGAATTGCATGAGTGTACATTGTGCATGAAAATATAAAGTTCTCTTGTATAAAACTAAATGCAAGCGAATAGTGGACATATGTATGTTAACGGTGTCTGTTAAATAACCGAGATAAGATAACTTTGGGCTTCTTAGAGCCCTGAAAATACCCAGTGATACACTGAATGCAAAATAGGAAAAGAAAGTAATCAACGCATCGCCGTGTCTCAAGTTAGTTAATGAAACTCATAATAAGAGTAATATCCTGAATCTGTATAATAAAGCAAAGCAGTTACTAGCTAATTCTAAGCCTGGAACACAGCGTCTTTGTAGCTTGAATTAGATGAAAATATTTTCAGAGATCCATAAGCAATCGCAGATGCATCTAATCACCTGAGTAATAGGATACGAAAAGAGCCCACATCGGGGTCAACAAAGGAATAGTCCACACCTAAAATAAAAAAATTTAGAGGCAGTAGTTTTTCCGAAGAAGATCAATTTTATAGAAGTTTTGCATTCTTTTTTTATCAAATTGGAATTGTGGAGCGGTTTGTTTAACTGAATAAAATAGGACCTGCCTTACGGAGGAGGAACAGTCTGAAACTATATTTTCGGAAAAAAGGGCTTGTCCAGTCGTCATCGTCCAGATCTCCAACCGTCGTTAATTATTTTATAATTGTAAGACAATAGTAAGGAAAAATAAGGCGAAAGGTCCCGAAGAAAGGCGACGAGCCCGCAGACTCCAAATTATCGAGGAAGCATAAAAAATAAGGTTCTTTGCCTCGAAAATTAAAAAGAAAGTGGATCTCAATATTGGAGTATATCAATAGCAATCAATATTGTATTACGAGTACAATCGATTATAGCGATGATTTTAACAAAAAAAAAGAGTCAATAACTCTATGTTGACTTTCGCCCACATCGACAATCGTCCTCATTTTGCAAAGAAACACATGTCCCGGACTACCGAATGGAGAAGAGTTGTCTTTAGACATGAAAAAAAGTTTAAAATGTATTAGACGGATTGCTGGGATTATAACAATTTATTTACAAAATAAACATGAAGTCAGAATGGGTCACAATATTTGAGGAACGAGTGCCATGATTTAAAGTGCCTTTGGATATGGTATTTGAATGAATTTGCAGATGACGTCGAGTGGATAATGCTGCTGTTCATTCTGCCAATGTGGTGAAAGAGCACTTCAATTTGATACGTAAATCTGTTTAAGAGTGAAACCTGAGTCAAGTTCAAAATTAGCAGAAGGTTTCTATCGAAACCTTGCAAACGCTAAGCTAAGCAGGATATTTGAAGTCTAGTGATGAGCACCAAATCTATTCATCTATCCTTTCTTAGCTTTTTTATTTTGAAAAACTGATGCTTCCATAGGAATTTGATAAGTACATATTAACTTAAAGATTAGATTTCTTGTAACAGTAACTTATTTCTAGCAAATTAATCTAATCACTGTCAACTCTTAAACTTGAGTCAATTTCTTTTTATTTATTTATTTATATATTTAATCTTTCAAGTACACAACTTTCTTCGAATGACTACTTTTATTACCAAAGTTACTAAAATAAATAAGCAATATATATATATATTGGGCAATAAAAAAATAAGTGTATATAAAATATTAATGACACGTTAATAAATACATTAAGAGCGTCTAAGTTAATCCTGAACAATACCTCTACATTTTTCGCTGCTCATGTTAAAATCTATTAATTGTGAAATCATATTAAAGCAATTTGACAATATTGAGAAATATGAGATTATTTTGACCAAAAATACTCGTACAGACAGTAAAGAGAAGAAGGTTTGAGAGTACGTGAAGGTGCATACATATTTAATAAAAAAAAGTTAGGCGGGACAGTCAATGCGGCTACATAAAATGTCACGGTAAAAATAATAAAAACTAAACTTTTTTTTTTAAACAGACGTAATATACCAATTCGTCGGGGTCGAGCGTGGCGATTAATCGTTCTGGCCGGGTATCCTACACCTTGAATTGGGTCAGCAGGGTAACAATCAAGTTCGTAGCGAAGTACTCGCCTTGCCTCCCAGTGGTGGTCCATGGTAACGGCTTGAGTAAATACTATCTCATGCTGGCTAAAATGGCAAGGGAATGTGTGGCCAATAGAATTATACTAACCTACACCGTCATAGGGCTGGCAACCCTATACAGAAGTGATTAAAATATGTAACGAACCAAGTACTGGGCTCAGATAAAAAGGAACGACCTTCGGATCTGCATGTGAAACGGTCGGACCCTTAACAGGTCACGAGCAGCCGAACAATTAGCAGAGGCACTTGAGAGCTATCCTACAGATATCACCGCCATCTAGGAAGTGCGATAGAATGGGACGGCCGTAGTTCAAGTGGTAGGCTTCCCAATCAGACGGTTCGGGCATCAATACCAACCGTGAGCGAAAAGCTTTTTTTCATGCAACTAAAATCTCGTGAGATGAATGGTTGCATATTAATACAATATTAAGTCAATTTACACTAATAATTTAGTCTCTAAATTAAATGTTGGATGCCACCAATAGGGCGAAATAGCCACTGAACCAAACACCTTTTTTTCTCATCCTGTCCCATTTTCCGAAAAACTTAACACATGCTTTGGCATCATAAGTGTAGTCGTACCCACTTGAGTGTTAAGCGCATATTCAGATCCGGATTTTCCATATGCGGCAGACTTAGGCAAGAAGCCTGGAGCTCCCGACACGTGAGCAAGCATCTTATGGAAATCCGTATCAAGCTTAAATTCGCCAACATAACCCCAATATGCCCCCATCAACCTACGGAAAACAAGGACGACGCCACCATAGAACCTTTCTAGGAGCTCCTCGAAAAGACATATGAGCAATGTCCGAAATAGGATTTTGATTTGAGCCTAGTACGATTTTAACGCCAGGATAAGAAAGGCGGAAATCTTGGGTAGGATATTTGATAAGCAGAGCCTACACAACAGCAGGTCTGTCAACGGACTTCGGATTATTGAATTTGCTCCGGGAAGAAATATTACTATAATGTAGGAAAGCTGCAATCGTAAGAGACAGGCAGAATCTCCGCCGAAGGCGTATGCCGAAATCTCTCAACAACTCCAACGGCGCCTGCATCAAGCACTGGACACAAGTGGCAACGCTACCAGTGTGCCACCCGAGACGCGGCAAGTGATGGGCAGACTGCAGACTGTATAACCGGGAAGAGGCCCAACGACAGACAGAAGAGACCATTCAACTTAGACGATGATAACCAAAACATCAGTCCAGCTGACCAAAATGAAGATAGCAATATCTAAGCTAGAATCCAACATATCATATCTCACCTATAACGGTATAAGTCTTCTCAACATCGGATGCAATATTTTATCTTGTGTGAACGCCTGAAACCTTCGCCAGTGCGATCTCAGACCAGTAAAGTCCACAATAGACCAAATCTTCACAATACGGAAGATCCCGGAAAAAAACTGAAGAAGTTCAAATCGATATCCACCATATTCTCATTGATTTTAAGGCCGCATACGACAGCATTTATAGAGACGAGTCATACATATAGAGCCATGTTTAATTTTGGCATCCTTGCCAAACTCGTCTATGTAGAATGATGATTGAGAACGCTCGCTGCTTCGTCAAAGTCTGTGACAACTTAACCAAGACCTTTGATGTCCAAAAAGGATTTAGACAAGGTGACGCGCTGTAATTTGACTTCTTGAACATCATACTTAAAATAATTGTGCAGAACTCAGAAGTGAACACTGGAGGCACAATCTTTCAAAAGCCTGTGCAACTACTAGCGTACGCCGATAATATCGACATAATTGGTAGAACTCAGAGGGCTATCACTTATGCGTTCGCTAGTATTGAGACGGAAGCCGCCAAAATGGGTTTAGCTGTAAATGACGGTAAAACCAGGCATATGCTGTCAAAAAGAAGAGAAACTTAATATCGGGGAATTGGAGAGAACGTCACAATCGACAGTTATAATATAATTTCAAGGTAAGGTAACGACTTTGTCTACCTTGGTCCTGATATAAATTCTGCCAACAAAAGCAGAAATAAATTGAAGAATCACTCTTGCCAATCGCTGTTTCTTTGGGCTAAGAAAGCAATTAAGTATTGTAGTAAGGCCCTATCCCGTAAACCAAAGAAATGGACACTATATAGAATTTTGATCATGCCAGTCCTAACATGCAAAAGCATGAACTCTATCGAAAGTGGATGAGGGCATCCTCAGTCGTTTCGAGAGCAAAATCCTTCAAAAAATATATGATTCAGTTTATGTTTACGGGCTTTGGAAGAGAAGATTTAACGATGAGCTGTACGAGATTTACATAGACATCGACCATATGAAAGTACAGGAACGGCATTCTCAAGGATTTTCCTCTTGAATTTTATAAATCGTGGGACACATCTCTTTCTGCATTTTCCAGATGAGTTTAATGTCTGTCTGTAGTTCTTGCTACTTTGACTATTCACACCACTACAACAAGAAGAACCCAATTGCCCATTGGGTATTGTATCTTAAGCAGATAGTAGTCACTATTTCCTTGTCATTTTTTCAAGATTTTGAAAGCTTTAATCTGCTCGTATATGGAAAAATGGGTTTCTAAGTTTATCAATGCCATTCACACCTTGACTGTTTAGAGATGTTGGCATTCCTCACCTTAATGTCGAGGAATTCATCTTTTGTATTTTTACCTAGAGCGCAAAATTGCTACATTTTTTTATAAGTACTAAATATGTTATATGATGCACAATTTTCTCTTATCGTGCACATCATTCGACGACATCGTAAGTTCCCGTTGTAGCTATTTTTGAATTAACATTCAAATCGCGCACTACTCCGTCGTAACGAATGAGAAATTGAAAATAAATCTAAAAATACAATTTCCAGCTATTTCCAGTTCAATCACTTCAACTTTCAATTCTTGTTTTCCCTTTGTTGAATTGCCAAGCAATGCCTTGAATACCATTGCAGGACTTAAGAGAATTGAAATAAAATTTCGTGTCCTCTTGCAGTCAATTTTTGAATAAAATGTTTTCCAAGTTAAATATAGAGCCTCATTCAATTCGACAAATTCAAGCAGATACTCGTACAAATTTTGATTCAGATAATTTCGAAAAAAACTGAATAATTGAATTCCATGTAAAAATGGAATTTTTTTTACCAGCCATTGGGGATTGAAATTAAAGTTGCATCCTCTCTAATTAGTAGAGAGTGAGAAATAGTGAAAGCAAAGTTCCAAAATTAATTTCATCTTCAACATCAACATAAATCCACTCGGACTACATTCGACTCGACTCGAAATTTCGTACACGAACAGTCAAAATATTTGCGAAAGGTTTTTTTAATCCCATCGGAATCGCCTGTATGAGCTGGAAGGAACGAAGGAACATCAACACAGCAATCCCCGGACTCTTTCAGGAATGAAATGTAAAACTTGTTATCAAATTTTCAACAGAAAAATGTTCATTCGAATTCAAAGTTACGAGTACATATTTGCCAGGCTAACATAGACTTTAGCTGACGTTTGACTAAATTAGTCCCAACAGTTTGTTGACTAGGCAACCGTGCGAACAATCAGCAGGAGAAGTTTCTAAAACTCATGTCAGCGACATTGGAACTGATTAGAGTACCATCTTTCATAGGGTATGATTATTTTTAGTTTGTAAATAGAAACGGATCAGAGTAGCTGCATTGATGGAATTCTATGATAGCATTAAAAATAGGAGACCTATCCGGAGACTGGTACCACTGGCAAGGAATCGTGAACCAAAACTTCCGCAACTTTGGATCGCTACCAAAAATAGATTATTGTCAGTTTAATCATTATCATAAAAGGCCCCCGGCATCGTACGGTACTTACTGATGTGGTCGCGATTATTCGACTCAATCCAGAAACATCGACTCGCCATTGATCTCTACAACTCAATATTTCACGCACCAGCGTGATGAAAATTTTGCACAAAGATCTCGAATTATTCTCTTAAAAAGTCCAATTGACTCAGCAATTAAAGGCTTCTCAGTTTGGGCCTTACAATAGCTCGAATTGGACCTCGAATTTAGACAAAAAATCATTTTTTCTGAAAATGCATTTTCATTTCGGTGGCAATGTTAACAAACAAACAAACAAATGTCTTAATTGTCGATAAGCCAATGAATCTGCGGAGATTGATAATTTGATGCGGATTTTGAAGTGGTGACATCATTGACCCATGTTATTTTGAAAATGCCGCTGGAGACGCCATTTCGCTCAACGGTGAGCCTTACAGAATCATGATTACGGAATTTTTGTGGGCTGAAATTAAAAACATGGGCTTGAATAATCTTTGGTTTCAGCACGATGGCGAGTCATACCACAGAGTCCAACAAAAAATCAATCTTTTGCGCGCTAAGTGCGGCAATCGTGTACTCGTACATCGTACACCGTAACTAATACGAATGTTCGCTCTTTCCAATAAAGCCACAACATACCAAAAATAATTGATTTTTTTCATTTGCCAACCTGTGATCAAATCTAAACTAAGTGTATTTAGCAGAAAATCGTGCTTAAGAATTCCAATGCCCGCACAACATAAAACGGTTTCCGACGATTTGGCTAAAGCCTCTGACATGGCGTTCGACACAGCAACCTAAATGTTTCTAAACGGTGGTAATCGTAATTCAATTGACGTTTTCTTTTCTTTAATGTACACACATTTGATGAGTCAACATAAATTGTAATTAATTTCGTATAGCTTCTAAATTTAGAGATTCATTATGCAATAAATCTCATAGCATAGGAAATCGTTACGATGTGATAGACGATATGGCAATGTCATTCGAAACATTTTTCTTGAGCACAAAATAAGCCATAGGATTTGTCTAAATATCTTCCTTAAGACCGAAATCAATCTCAAAATCGAATACACGATCAGCTGAAAGATCGGTCAAAATACGATTCATAAGATCTGATACAAGATTAACTATAAATTGGTCCCACTTTTAGGAAAATCAAGGAGTCGCAATTAAATGAAACCACTATCGGGTGCTTGCATCTTTTAGGAATAATTGTTGGAACTCCACATCGGCAGTAGACATTGCAAAACATGGCTCTCACCATCATGTACACTAATCAGACACAGACTGAGATTACAGCAACTTAAGCAACAGAGAGAGAGTAAGAGCCACAGATCAATGAATTAACAGCAGACAAACATGAAAGTAGGACCACGTAAAAAATCTGCAAAGAATTTGTAAGAAATAAATAGCTGTTCTCGAAAGAAGATCTACTTCGGTAACAATGAAAGGATTGCCCTACAGTTTTACCTACCTTTTCTGAATACACACCACCATTTCGACAGATAATGGCAAACCTCCCAAGGGGAAATTGTCTGTCTATAAAAAAAATCTCTACTTTCCTTGCCGATCGGGCTAGGCATAAGATCGTAGGTCTTCTTTCACTCTATAATGTGCATAAAATACCAAGGCTCTGTTGTTCGACAAACCGTCGCACCAACAATCTATTTGTCTAGGAGTCTAAAGGGAACCAAAGACTGAAACAAGGAACTAAGCCAGTCACAAGGTTCGAAGTTAGTAGGCCGAATGACTAAAAGGCTGAAAAAAACAACACAGGACTGACGGAAAAGCAGACGTCTTGAGCATTTCCAATCCTATCCCCCTACTCAATATTGCTAGATAGATGTTGACAAACAATTTAAACTTCCTGCATTTCATAATTCTAGTCTCGGATAACAAAGGCATAGAATACCCTCAGCTACCACGAGTAGTACTCACCCGGTGCGGTATTAAGGTGGATTGCCCTAAGAAATCTCAGGCCAAGATAAGAAACAAATTACGGATAATTGCATTTTTCAGGATGAGCGAGAGAGAGTTTGGACAGGGGAAGGCTTAGAGAGATATCTATCCTATGAATAATATTGTACACCCAAAGGTCCATGTTCCATAACTATGCATAGTACTATGGATTAGTGGTATCGATCGCCTAAATTGAAAGGAATCCATTTTTTGTTCAACCCAATAAAACTTATCATACGAGTATCTATGGTGATTTAGTTCCAACATTACCTAGCAACCTATCTTAATTCCTAAGGTTTCTCCCAAACGATCCCAATACGGATTAAATAAGGTAAAACTTAATCCTTTATAAACGAACAGTAGCTATTCTCTCTGCTCCTGACTACTATCCCTAGTTTGTCCTCGATTTTTTGTGCAAATAGTTTACTATAATTCCTCAACTAACTTTTCACATTTAATATAGGAATAGTAGTCCCTATTCCGTTCTGTTGTAGAAAAAGTCGAAAGTTCAAAACTAACTTTGATTAAGATTTATACGAAATGATGTAATGTTCGGTAGAGATGTATCCGTACGATGGACGAGTACGAGTTACAAGCATGAACGACCACTAGTAACATTCATTTTATTGAAAAGGCCAATGTCCATGCTCATGTCTATGTCCAGGCTCATGTCTATGTCTATAGAGCCGATTCGTACTCCCGAATGGCACAGCAGAAAGTTCCATGTCAGTGTGGCTGGTGGTTAACAATTTCAATTTATATACTTGTGTGAAGATGAAAGAGTTATCCACACGAACGTGAAGATTAAGTGGAGAGTGGTCGAGTGGTCGAAATTTGAATTCAAAGTTTACACAAAGGATTAATGGAAATTCATCTCCGGTTGAGTCCTTTCATTTGGTTTATAGTTGATTCTTTTGAATGGCAGCTTGAACGGGTGCAAATTATTTAGTTTGGAATTTTTTGTTCACAATTTTGCAATGAAGGCAAGAAGGATTAAATTTTTTTTTTTTTTACTTTACCAAAGTCGATTATCAAATTTCAGTTATGAATTACATAAAAAAGCAATTAGGAAGTAATGGATTTTGGAAAACATATAAATGGTTTTTAGCGCTAATGTTTTTTTTTTTTACAGGAGTACTGACGCAAATATTGCGTTATGCACTGAGAACAAATGATCTTTTGTGCCAGTTTAGAATGTAGATGAGCCCTAACTTTCGTAATAAGTTTGAGAATCACTCTGGTGGAGATATTTTGCAGTTTTTCAGTAACTGGGATTTCTTTGAGAAAGTAATATCTCCTTATGACGCATAGTTAATTTCCTAACTAATTTTGGGATTGCATAAATGTTATCAAGGCTGGCAGTGTTGATATAGCGTTGACCAGTGTTCTGATATTAGCACTTTTGAGGTTAAGAGATAATTCTGATTTATTTTGGAAGATTTTCATAGCACTTTTAACCTGTCGAAGACCCGGTATATTCTCCCAATTGCTTATAAAAACTTCGTTCTCCAAACTTTTGATTGTTGAATTTATTGGTATCGAAGTTGTGTATCACCGAATTGGAGTTAAACTAGAAAAACTCGCGAAAAATAGGAAAAAAAGACAACAAAATTTTCTTTCCCTCATCAGAAAATTTGGGCCTAAAATTGTAGAACATTTCAAATGGTGTAAATATAAGGAAGCAAGCTGCTCAAACAAAATGTGAAAATGTGATTGCTAAACTTCAGTGCGAAAATTAGAAAAATATTTGTTGCTTATTCAACTGGTATCGATCTTGTTCGGACTTGTTCAGAAGATAACCCCATACCTATCTGCCATTCAATATCAACACTCAATCGATTGCATCATTTGTCAAAGAATATGCTGAAGAAAATTCGAATTACTAAATTGACTAAAGGACAACCGTATGAAATGTGTGTGATATGTTTGGATGAACTTGTTGAGGGTGATAAGCAGAGTGATGTCATCCGCGAGTTACATGCACACCACTGGACAGGCTATGTATTTAACGTCACATCTCTAACAACATCAAAATGCCCACATCTCTATTAACATTCGCAACAACAAGAAGCCTTAAAATATATTCCCGTCAAACCACTTATCGGGAATATCAATACAAATATGGCTGATAAAGTACAGCGCCAAAATCCGGGCTTGGGAGATTTGTTGGCGCCAAAAGATTTCTACCAACATCTACTCATTTCCCTCAGTGAGAAGTATCGTTGACCGATCCAGCGGCAGTTTTTGATAGTGCAGTGATGGAGACACAAAAAGAAACAAAAATATAATATATATGTAATAAAGATTTCCAATTTGAAAGTAAAGATAGTTCTTCTTTAGCTGATGGTTAAGCTTATTAGCTACTCTCGCATGCATATCGTAGCAACTGTATAGATTCTTGGTTGACAAAAAACAAGCTCGTCTGTCCAATATGTAAACAGAAGGTTTTTGCGAAGGGCGAGACTAGACGATGATACAACGCTTCTATTAAGTTCAGCCGATAGTGCGGTAACGAACAACGATGGAACATTTTCCAATAATCAAGGTGAGGATGGATCACCAGCAGCTGCCGCCACTGACGGTGATAATCAAACCTCAAATGATGAAAATAACTCACCTAGTCGCAGTGCATAGTCTGTTAATCCAATTGACCGTCAAACGAATTTACCGTGTGCTGGACAATAGACGCTCCGTTTTGGATTATCCAATATTGAGGTTATTCCGTCGAAGATAATCGAACGCCCTTAATGTTGTAGCACCACTAATGGAAACAACAAGAGGTACACTTCCAAGTTCCTGTTCAGAACCTGCACCTATATCGTCAGCAGAAACTTCTTCAGCTGTTGCTACATGAAACAATATGCTTAACCCATATCAGTGGATCCTTCAAAGTGATGAAAAAGGAGATGATTACCTATCACATTGCATTTGCTACTACTCCCAAAATTATTCTGAGCATTAGCAGCGCAGCATATGATGAGTCCCGTCTTCCAGGATTCAAGGATCGGCTGCCGCCTGCGGTTGTGGTCGTAATAACGAATCTTAGGGAAAATAAAATAAAAAAAATGCAACGAGGAATTTCTACCATTCTCCGTTTGATTCGTAGCTTATGTCTGCAGCAACTAGATCTTGGTTGAAAACTTGGCCAAGTTTAGATGGTGAGACTGTGTTCGACACATAAAGACTACTTTTTTGTCTTTTCGACCGTTCATCTGATGTGAAACATCCAAAACTACAGATGCATTTATTCCACATCCATAGTTCCGGTAGGGATATTATGTATATGAAAATGACAATAATGCATCGGTTTTACATCTACTGGACGGCACTAGATACCGCTACTAATAGGACTCGTCATCAGTAACTGGCTTGTTTTTGTAAAATGGGGCACTCGAAAAGGCAAAAGGCCAGACTGATGATCAAATAAACTGCATTCTCTGTCTCTCACTTTCATAGGTTTCGGCAGTACCGGATTTTTCCCAGTTGCCTACTGAATTTAGTGAATAACGAGGATAACCTGCACACCGTGGGTTCACATTAATTGATATATTACCATATATTACTAAGGTCGAGTAAGGCTATTGGCCCAAAAAGAAGACTACTTTGTATATTTTCCAAATTAGAGAAATTTTATTGCCAATCTTATGAATCTTGGTCGAAAGTATAGTTACAACTTCTTCTTCGTAAATTTCTAGACATAATCATATTTTCTACTTTAAATGACCTATTCAAGGCTGTTGGGTTTCTCAAGCGTCTCCAAATCAGGATAAACAAGGAGATTCCCGTATTTCGCAACGCTCATAAAAAACCTTAGCAAGATTTTTATGAAATATTCCAAATTTGTCAATGACTATAAGTCTTTTACTCGAATTGTTGTATATCACCTGCTGTAAAGTACTTAGAAAGTATTTAGAGGACTCAAATTTCTAGCTCTACATTCAAGATATTTGTTTTCCCAAAATCGTATTAAAAAAAAAAACAAAAAAAAAGAATTCCAGATGAATAACCTTATTTGTGCCATTTTAACAATGTTTAACATTCCCTCCTTTTATCATGAAGCCAAGCAAATAACTAAAGTCCGCAACATTTAAGTGGGATACAGATGATCTTTTAAAAATGTAATCCCATTACAGTACAACTTAAATAAAATAAAAAAACCCTTCCATCTAACATATGTCATAAATGTTTACACGCACACACACATCCCACAACTTGGACCACTTACAAATGGCTACTCTTCTACTTACTCCAGCATAAGAATTGTATGCCATTTCAACCTCAACTTAGTAGATGCCAGAGTCCGACCATACTACTCTAATGGAGAGTAATTGCAAACGAACCCTTCCCACGCTAATAGCCATTTTATTAGGGCAAGCAAAACGATACATTTACAATAACATCAACCAGGGACCAGGGTATGTATCCGTAATTGTATCTTTCCTTTTCGGTACAAAGTGAAAGCACTGCGGAAAACTGCAACATTGCAAGCAATCAGGACATAAACAGGATAAAACTAGAATGATGTTACCAAAGACTCAGAACTTGTTTTGTCTTTCATAAATATATGTGTATACCAGATAAAATGAGGCACAGAAAAACAAAAATAGCAATAACAGTATCAGTGAGACCATAGTCTACCACGTTTGTTTCCGGAACGATTAATTTCAACGTTCAAACTAAGTTTATACGCAGCCTTCTCGTGGTGGTTTTAGGTTGGTGATCCAACATTCATTAAGTAATGCAATGAAACAACTCTCCAATAAAACTCTGAATGAATAAATCCAGACTCTTTCAGAAAATTCTTGTTTTTTAAACGATGACAAGTCCAGAGCATTTGCATGCTCATAAAATAATTTAACAAGACTTAAGTATGGCCAGTGACTGAAATCTCAGCATACTCTACCAATGTCATAATATGAAAAGCTATCTTTAAATCTATTATTATTATCGTGGGATTGGACTTGTTCATATAACAGAGCGCATAGCATAACAATTTAACACCCACTCTCATTGATAAGACACACATTGAGCAAAATGCTGAAATACTCGTATACTGGAGAAAACCAAGTCCCACAAAAAAACGCATTCTGGAGCATAATGAAGAATTGCGTGCATGCTACTCTGTCTGAATTCGTTTTCTCTGTGGAGCTTATTGGAGTTTCAAGGACAACGCTTACCAACCCCACCAGCACGCGTTTTCAGAACGGGTCACCATTCGCCTTTACTCCGCCTGATATGGCGCAGCAGCATGTATGCTTAGAAATTATAAACGGAGTTAGGTTCGCACCAATTTTTCCTGGTGCAATCCTGGTGCAAAACAAATAAGCTAAGAGAGAAACTGTACGATGGATCCTTTTGCTAGTCCAACGATAAGCAGCGGGTCGAGGCGAGGCTATACTTCCGAGGCGGTCATTGGAACAGAATGATCCGTACTATGATCGAGATGCACTAAAAGTTAGCGACATCATCCTGCCTCTGCATTTCGGATTTTGATGAAGAAAGTCATCAAAGGCTCAATATTATTGAAAAATAAGGATACTGCGCGAGCACTGTTCCGATAACTGCACATAATAAGAGGGCCAAGATTGCTTCAGACAAATAGGGCGACAAATCGGAAGTTGCACGTGAGACCACTGAATTTGGTGTATTTTGCACCTTTTAAACAATGTCAGCAAAATGGGCAGACGAAGGCTTTATTTTGTGTCAGAACGGAGGACACAGACAACGAACAATCTTACTCCTCGTACGTTACTTTTTATGAAATTTAACAGTCGCTGACCTCTCAGAGTCGTCTAGAAGCATTCCTTTGGTCTGCAAATTCCTTTGGTGGCGCAAATACTTCTAACGTAGGTTTGGGTCCTGAAAACTTTCCTCTCAGCCTAGCCTAGCAAGTTCATCTGGACCCAATCGAGATTTAGTGAATTTAACCTATCCGTGAAGCGAAGCTTGAAAGTCCCGAGAAGGTTCACCAAGGTCTTAAGCGGAGCCTTGCTGTCACTACAAATACAAATGTTTCGCCCACTTCATGGTTAAATAAAAAAAAAACAGTACAAGATGCTGTGAATTAAAATTTTCAGTCGGCTCGCACTCTGACACGAAATTAGTCCCAACGCTACCTGATTTCGATGATTTATTGGGAACCGATGTTTTAAAAGTGGTGAGTTCGTTGACCCCCTTCACGGTTTCTGCGCAATATATCTAGTTCGTTGGCAACAGGATTGCGTATATTTCCACTTGTAAGACGGACATAAGGATTCCTAACTACCAGTCAAATCTTTCGTTCGTAACAATCGATTTCGTATTCTTTCCGCCACAGGAGTATTGGTGTCATTGAATCTAATGGCATTCCCAGAAGATTGTAGTGGCTTGATGAGTACAGCCTTGATATAAGTATTAACGGGAGGGAAATTTATCAGGGTGTTACGACCAGAGAAAGACCAAAGAAAGGATTTGATATATTTTTATCCTAGCTTGTTCCAACGGACAACCAACGCATAGGATATAACTGGCCACATCAAAGCTGTGTAAGCAACATGTCTTGCCGAATGCCGAAAAGGCTTTCTACGTAATATGTTCAGTCCGAAGAAATTTGGTATCCAAGATGACATCTTCGTTGGGGAATCGGTTTGTGATGTTTGCGAAGGGAGATTTTGGATTGATCAGCTTATTTTTTATTGAAAAATAGTTTATAGCTACTTTTGATGAACATGCAAACATCCCATTTCTGGAGAGACTACGAGACTCAAATCGAAAATATGGACAGCATTGGTACATACGTAGTATATTGCCCATTTATTGCAATATCAATCCGTATTTCGATTTTTATTTTTGGATGAAAAAACCTGCGAAGTTGAATGCTATCTATTAAGATCCTTCACCATCTATGACAAGCGTGAGGTATTGGTTCAACGAATTTAAATATGGACGTACATTTGTTTCTCATGAGGAGCGCCTAGGCCACCAGGCAGTACGCTATTATTGAGGAAATCGTTGAAAATATTCATGGCATGATTCTTGCTGATCGCTGAACGAAATGCGAGAAATAACGGAGGCTTAACGCCAGTCAACGCTTTACATAATAAGATAAGCATGAGGAAGATGTCAGCTTGATAGTTGACGTGATTTCTCACTGTGGACACCAAGCGAATACGGCTGTTTCATACTCTTTAAAGGAAATCCGCAGGAGTTTTCTGATCGAGTTGTCGAAGTCGAAACTTGATTCCATTACTAAGTACAAGCCAGAGAATCGATCGGAATAATTCTCATGGGCGTTTTGAAGGAAGGAAACTCGATTACAGGGTAGAATTACAGTGAATTATTTGACCAATTTTGTAAAATATGGACAGTGACACAGCCCAATTTAGAAAAAAAAAACAACTCATCAACAAAACAACACCCTAACTCATCAGGAATTGCTAGTAATAAATTGTATGAATTACGGTATAAATTGCTGCGGCATCAGTCGTACTTGCTCGACTTGGTTCCTGGTGGCTGTTTTTATACCTTAACATCTTTTATATGGTTTAAAAAAATGACAGAAACGTTGGGAAAGGTTTACCATCCTAAACGAGATATCGTTCAAAAACGAAGAAAAAACTTGTCAAAAACTTTCGTTTTCAGACCTTACACGGTATGGTTACTTATTGATCCACCCTCGTACATTTAATTGGTCACCGAAACCACGTGATTTGACCCCATTCAACTTCTTGTCATTACATAGAGTAGTCTAAAGTGTATACTATAAGCCAATATCCAGGGCCTTATTTCTGCGATAGAGTCCCAAATGCTCGAATGAGTGACCAATTATTAGACCAGCAGGATACGCTCCGTCAAAAATAGCAGAGGAAACCATATTCCACAAGTTGTGTCTTCTTCTTCTTCTTTTCCTTTTACTAGCCCTTTCCTCGCTACACGAACTTATGCATAACGAGTTTCCCATTTTTACTGCATCGCTACTGCTCCGCTTATGGGGTTGGCTAATGTCACAGATCGCAGAACGCGTCTGCATACAGCTCGGTCCTGTATCGCTTCGGCGGTTAGCCCCAGGCGTTGTTGTGCATTTGCCATCTGAGCAATCCAGGAATTCTTTTTCCTACCTAGTTTTCTTTTAGTAGGAGCGACCGTAGTTGATAATGCCTTCTTAACGGGATTTTCCGGAGACCTTCTTTGAACGTGGCAATACCAGCTAATTCTATCCGACTCAAGTTGTTCGATTACCGAATTCTTTATGTGTAGACTTCCTCTAATATGCGTAGATCTAATGCAGTCACGTTTCGTGACTCCAGTCGACATCCTTAACATTTTCATCTGCCGTCATTTTGTTTTTAAATGCTTCGTATATTGTCCAGCACTGCGAACCATATGTAAGAGCTGGCCGAACCATCGTGGTGTAAAGTTTTCCCTTCAATTTAAGTGGAAATTTTCGGTCACAGATTCCCGAATTTTCTCGCCATTTCATCCACCCCACACTTACTCTGTGCCTTACGTCGTCGTCACATTTCGCTTCTACGTTAACGATTGATCCTAAATACTTGAACCTAGTGGTTTTTAGAAGAACTATTCCGTCCAACATTATATCTGGTATAGGTCGCAGTGTATCCGAAAATGGGCAGGTCAAATGTTCCGTCTTTGATCGACTTATTTTAAACCCGTTTTTCTCTAGCGCGTCTTTCCATTTACTTAGGACGTTTTTTAAATCTACGACATTATCGCTTAGAATAACTGCGTCGTCAGCGAAGAGAATCGATGTTACATTTGCTTCGTGCATGCAATCTTTCAAAAGATAGTCTAGTACCACGTTAAAGAGGAAAGGGCTAAGAACGCTTCCTTGATGCACTCCGACATTTACCGGAAATTCTCTCGTAAGTCCGGCGGTACATTTAACAGCAGTTTTGACGTTTCCATACATGTCTTGTATCATTCGTATATACGTTTCCGGTACCTTTTGAGACCTCAACGCGGTCCATATGAGATCTCTAGGCACACGATCGAATGCTTTTTCTAGATCAATAAATACCATGTGCAGATCTTTTGACGAATCCCGATGTTTTTCCATTAATATTCGCAAGCTTTGGATTGCGTCCACCGTCGATCTTCCTTCCACGAATCCACACTGGCTATCGTCGAGCTTTATGTTTTTGCGAAGACGTTCGTTTAAAACTCTTTCAGCGATTTTCATCGTGTGTGACATCAGCTTGATTGAGCGGTAGTTGTTGCATTCTCGAGTGTCGCCTTTGCCTTTGTATAACGGAACCAAAAAGCTACTTCTCCATTGATTCGGCATAGTTTGTCCGCATTTTATTTTATTCAAGAGTTTCGACAGCCATTCACTGCCGATACATTCCATCTTCGACCAAAACTCTGATGGGATGTTGTCTGGTCCCGCCGCTTTCCCGCGTTTCATTTTTCCGATAGCTATACTTATTTCTTCTGTTGAAAAGTCAGCAACTTCTTCTTCGAATGGATCAGCTGCAGGGACGCGATCATGTGGAAACTGTTTGTTAAGCAGGTCCTTACAGTATAATTAAACTCAGCGAAGATAAATTATTTTAAATTGCATAGCTCTCAAAAAACCCTTCATACTTTCGGATGTTTTATAATTTTTTTAATAAATTTTATTTTATACAATATGGTCACACAGAACACGAAGAACGAAATGAAGGAAGTATATATACAATAGAAGGAAAACGGGAGACAAATAACAAAATTGTAAGCAAAAAAGTAAATCAAACACCAAAATCTGAAATTTAAAAATCTCTTGAAAACTAATGAAAAACCGTTATCGCTACAAAATGTCGAAAGCAACAACGAACGAAAAACAAAAAAAAAAAAAAAACGAAAAAAAGAAGAATAAACAGAAATAGCAAAAATAAACGGATACGACTTATATGCACTCATAAGACGTAAACGAATTGTAGTAGTATGTATAAGCATTGTACGAATATGTATCTAGATACGATCATACGAGGACTCTCACCTGAGTTAGCGGTTTTTCCTAAAAGACCTGCACACAATATACAATAGAGATAGAGATTTGATTAGTATTAGATAACTGACAAAACAGAATTAAATTAAAAAAAAAGTATATAACATATTTTGTTTTATTTTTAATCTGAAAAAAGCTTGGCGACCCATTTGTGGCGGGTTTATTTCTTTAAGGGCTACAGCCCACCACCTCAGGTGCACGTGACAGGAAAATCAATAAAATGTTATCAACTGAAAACGAAAATAAAATTCACCCACACAACACTACACACATATAGGCAAACAAACCAGGCACAACCACAACTTATAGCATGGTGAGAGGGGATGTTAAAGCCTAAAAAACCGAAAGCTTCCATCCCCATCTTATAACCAATAGAACTTAGCAGCAGAATCATCGCACTGGTTTTCAACATTTTTTTTGTTGGTTTTGGATGAGTGGAAAACAGAATGAAGGATAGACAGAGGAAGATTATCAGTGATGTGGTTTGATAGTGTTAGGGGGTGGTGAATATAGTTAAGGGGTTGATTGTTAACCCAGGTACAGGGTTCGAGGCGACGTATACTCGCACACTTTAATAATGAACTGAGTGTCTATTTTGTCAGTGGTTGATTGAAAATTGTTTTCGACTGTTTCTTTCATCCCTCCCCGAAATAGGGGTTCACAGGGAAAAGGATAGTGGTATACACTTATTTGTTACTGTAGATACGGATAGTGGAGACATGGAGAAAAACCCACAAAGCAAATGAAAATGGAGCTAAGGGTAGATAAATTGAATGATATCTATTTTCTTTAAGTTGGTCTCTCCTCCATATGTATGCGTTTGTATGCGAGTACTGTTTGTAAGTTTGTTTGTGTGTGATTAGGTTAGATTAAATTCCCATTATTAGGGTCACCACAAGATAAGGAACATACAAAACCAAAACGACAATGGCAATGGCAACGGCAACGGCAACGGCAACGGCAACGGCAATGACTACAGATAGAAAACGAAAATGAAAACAGAAAACCACATGACAAAAATCGATGAAATAAAATGTTTAGGGATCTTCCGACACAAAAATGTCAAAGGCTCATTAATCGGCGAATTGAGTGAGCAAATCGAAGTGTGGGTGTGATATTTTAGTGCAACGATCACATGTGCGACACATAAAATTAGCTTTAATTTTGGAATTGAATGAGAGGGGTGCCAGCACAATATGCGATAAAATGTGGATTTTATGTTATGTAGTTAGATACGAGTACACGCACTGGGATATGATGGTTATCGGGATAAAGACGTACATACATACATAGTTTGTTGAGTTTATTGGATAAGTCAAGGGGTAAGATAAGTTTATACGCTATGGTAACTAGATAGCAAACTGACAATTAGTTATGAGGTAACAGATAGTTTCTAAGAAGATAATAAACATTTTCATAGTCGGCACTCTTATGGTGGATAGTCAAGTGCGCCAGATCTCTAGATACGTTGGAACACCTTAAGAGTTTCGAATGGTTACAGTTTGGAATTAATCAGCCCTCATTCAGTTTTCATTTAAAATTAGGTTTAAAGAACGACATCTTGTGTTCGGATTTGGAAAAGAAACGGCACGTCCTTACACTTGGAAAGGTAAGGCACATATATTCAGATTCTCTGCCGAAAAAGAGGCCACCGTATGAAGCACTGGTCTTATGCACGTTGATTGGTTCGAAATACGGAAGAAATTCAACAACGAAATATAGAAACCGTTAAACGAAGTCGATCAAGTCAACATTCTGGAACCAACATTAGGATTACCAAGAATAAGTTAAATAAAGCGCATATACATCACATCTACAGCCCAACAGACCTTCGAATTAATTTTAGTAACTTATTCCTACAAATGAGGCCTTTACCTGAAGGTGCACATGACTTTCGAAGGAATTCCAGAACCGCCCGCCCAAGGGATTCTGTGGAACCTTAGAAATATTTACGAGTACATACAGCAATAGCGAAGCAAAATTAGGGGCGAAAGAAGGACGTGCAATGTATGTACGTTGGTCTTGAATGTTTGCAGGTTATAATGAGCAGGAAATTCCATGATATTTCAGATTACGCTTTATTATTAGGAAGTGGGCATGGGAGTAAAGTGATGAGCATTCATTACGAGACGCGTGTTAAGGTTTGAAGGGGCGGATTGCTACTGGTAATTTTATTGGAACACTAATTTCGTTGGTGTTCGAGGGTGTCTATTGAATATGTAATGCCAGCATCACCTATGAGTTTAAACGTGCAGTTTTTAATCCTTTCTAGAAAGTGCAAAGGTCTTAGTAGCGCCTAAGCAGACCACTGTCATTAAATTTTGGGCGGAGATGCCTTATAAAGGGTGTTTTTTTTAGAGCCAGAGCAACGCGTGAAATTGTGCAAACTTATTTTGAAAACCTTGGTTCGGATCGGCAAACTTATCGTGCTCTACGTCCATTTTACGGTCAACATAATCGTCCATCTGAGCAAGAATCGTTTTCACACCACGTTCACTCTAGTGGATAATACACATCCCCAAAGGCGACAAACAGTGTGAACAGAAGAAGTCGTTGTGTCGTCGTTGTGGAGCGCTGTGTTGAGGAGAATCCGAATGAGTCGATTTGCCGTCGTGGACAGCAATTGGAGCTATGCCCATCCACTTTGTGGAAGATCTTATGGAAAGATATTGTCTTAAAAGCTTATAAGATCCAGCTTGTGCAAGAGTTGAAACCGCGTGATCATTATGCGCGTCGTAGGTTTGGTGAATGGGCCGACAACATGACTCAGCTTAATCCTCATTTTCAATGCAAAATTTTGTTCTCCGATGAGGTTCATTTTTGGTTAAATGTATATGTAAATAAGCAAAATTTGCCGAATTTGGAGTGGTGCACTATTTAGTGTGCTCTATGGGCAAGTGGAATCATCGGCCAATATTTCTTTAAGAACGATGCCGGCCAGAATGTTACCGTCAATGGAGAGCGCTATAGAAACATGATTTCTGGCTTCTTCGTTCCACAGTTGAATGGTATTGATGTGACAGAGCTTTAGTTTCAACAATATGGCGCAACATGCCATACGGCACGCGACACCATCAATTTATTGCGGGAACGGCCTGTGAACAGACCTCCACGATCCTGTGATCTCATACCTTTAAATTACTTTCTTCGACGGTATGTGAAGTCACAAGTCTAGGCCGATAAAGCAAAGACGTTGGACGGTTTGGAAGTCAACATTCGCTGTGTTATTGCTGACATATGGCACCAGTTGCTCGATAAAGCTGTCAAAAATTGAAATTCACGATTGCGCTTTATTCGAGCTAGCCGTGGTGCGCACATGCCCGATATCTAAACTTATTTAAACTCTAATGGCATACAATTATCTGTGAAATAAAATTAATACCGTAGACATTAATATTAGTTTCAAGTGTTTTATTTCATATTGAATTTGTATAACTCTACAAAAAACGCCCTTTATTATAAATTGAGACCAGATCAAACTGGGTAAAGAATTTTTTACATTAATTGAAGAAACCCATATATCTTGCAGCACTATTTGTAACATCGAATATATGGTCAATTCAACGAAGGTTGTCATTGACATGCATACCGAGGATGTCTGGATAAGGACTGGTTGTTTAAATTTCACTTTATCTACAGCAGACAGCATTGTGTTTTGAAAGCGATAAATTCCACACAACTGGTAGATCCCGAATCGGTGGAGCTGTTCATATTTGAGAGGTTTCTCGCATCAGTTAAACAAACATCAGCGCTCTCCAGTGAAATCTGACTTACAACTGCAAATATAGAAGTTTAATGAACTTAACCTACGTTGCTGTTCCCGTCCGAATAGGAGGGACATGGTTCCGAAAATAAAAAGAGAGTACTTCCGTCGCAATGGAATATACTCGATTAGAAGTGCCAGATAAGGGATCATTAATGAAAATTAAATAGAGTGCCGAAGATAGAACGGATTCCTGGGGCACACCTGCATATATCGTATTTTGTTGGTGTCAGACTTGAACGTTCCGAGAGCCAATTTCGAATCTATTGAAGAAGAGATTTGTTGATCCTAAATACGAGCCTGATCCCAAACTCTATCTGTTTGAAATATCAAGTGCAACTATCTTGCTTTCGCCAGAGTTTGTGTTCGGTGATGCATGCCATTAAATCACTATTGGACCTGCTGCTACGAAAACCGTACTAGCATTCTTTGTTTTCGTATTTCAAGATATTTTATGAGCTGATGGATTATCAGCGTTTCCATCAGAACGGACGTACGTGGATCTGTAGAGTAGATAAAAGAAGATTCTACATTTTTTAATGGTGCGCTGGAAAATACTGTTTTACACGTACTCAGAAAGAGTTTTAAAGAGTAGGATTGATGAAAAAATTTATGCAGCGGTGTTGCAATCGTGGGAGAAGACCGCTTCAGAAGAAGAGATCGTATACCATCTGCACCAACGAATTTATGTATTTTAAAATCTTTAACAACTTCCTGTTACTACGCAAGTGCGAAAGTGGATTTGTAACGTTGCAGAATCAACGCACTCAAGTGTTGTCAAGACATGACATAATATGGAAGTGTTGAGATAATTACCAAAGTGTGCAGGAGGTAGATTTGCCTTGTGCAAAGATCTGGCAACAATGAGGCAGATTTTCCAATGTTTTTGTCTGCTCTATGAGTTTCTACCTAAAGTAAGCAAGTAAAATATTGATACCAAGAATTCCCTTAAACTTAAGTAACTGTACCTCAAATTATGTTTGTCAAATCCGAGAAAATGAACACCTACCCCAGGAGCATTTTTGGAAAACTTTTGCCTTTAAATGAATTGTATTGCTTTCGCCAAAGAACCTGCTTAACAGGCAAATACGAATTACCGGAGGTCATATCGTACCAGTAACACTTTTATGCCAGCGGACTAAAAAGTCCGGAATTATTTTGCGAGGCCTCGTTTGAACTATGTGTGCATTGCAGTTGATTTGACAGACAAGCCAGAAGAAAAAGTTCCGCCTATGCTTGGATCTTGTATTATTCGAAGTGTTCAAATGCTACGAATGCATGCGATATAATGTCGTTTCTGTATCTTTCAATTTTGTGGGATACTAGTAGTTCTACTTCAGTGAAAATCTGGCCAATAATAACTGTAAGCAATCACTGCTTCTTCGGTTCGACAAACTCTTTAAGCTTTGAGCTGGTTATTCGAAAAATTAACGAAATTGTAGGTCCTAGGAGTCCTATTAAATAGGATCGAGTGATGGACGATAAACAAAGGGCAGAACGGATATTAGGTATCTTCCCACTGAAAGCATTTCGTCTGATAATACGAATTCTATTATACTGACTAAAACAAGATCACCGTATTGAAATGCGACACATCTAGGAAATGTACAGATGTTTCCCCCTCCGATAACTTGAACCCGGAGACCCAAGAACATAAAACCTCCACAAGAGAACAACAGCATTAACTAGCTCTTAAGTAAAATCGCAAGTAATAATGAGTCTGTATAGCACTTAATGAGCACCTAACTTCAGTTATAATATCACCAACTCCAAAGCTGACTGCTGAGTTCCCTGACCTGAAGACCATTAGCTCCATTTTCTTGTCCGGCGTGTTCTTAAGGACACGCAAAATGATGAGATTGCTGAATTTTAGAGACGAAATCTGACGCTAGTTGTAGAAGGAAGTTTTTGTCAATGAGATAATTCACTTTGGTTAAGAAAAATGAATCGAAATTGAAAACTTATTGAAAAATTCAAGAGCGTACCTTTGAAAAGGCAAATGGGCTTTGGTAGATTATCTTCTGTACTGACCTGGTTTCATATAACCATCACCTTTCTATCCGCGCTGTACAGAACCACAGGAACTACTCGTTTAATTTAAGAGCTCAGTTAAACTTTTCCATCTGAACTGCAAAGCTTATACACCTACGCAAATTCCCATCCCACAGACTAGATACATAGATGCATAGACAATCGCAGAAGTATGTAGTACGCTCAATGAATCACCCCCTTTAGTGTCGTCTCGATAAACCAAACACACCATATGGGTCGCAATTTTCAAATGAAACTATTGTACATGAAATAGCTATACATTCACAAATACCAGATACTCGTTACGGGCACACAAAAACATACACATACAACGAAAATGAAAAAGAAAATTGATAAATTAAATATAACTTACATAAGAGTGCGGCTGCATTTGTCAGTTGCGCGTTACCCGGTTGTGCGGCACTAGCGGTCAACGATGGTTGAGTCATGGCTGCGATTGCGGCCAAATTTTGTACAGTCATTGGAGGTAGAAGACCAGGAGCAGCTGCTGCAGCAGCCGCCGATACATCAGCTCCACTTGTTTGTGCGCTTAAACCTGCCAAATCGAAAAGACCAAAAAAAAAGAACAAAACAAAAATTGATTCCACAAGTCTCCAAATACTTTCTTTTTTGTTTGTGTGTTGAGTCCAACGTATCCTCAACCGCCTTAAAGGATAAGTCAAGCTTACCCAATTTAAACTGTCATCCCATGAAGCTTACCTTGCAAAATTTGCTGTTGTAAACCAACAGCTTGTAGCTGTTGTAACAATTGCAGAGATGATGGTGTTATGGCATCCGATCCTAGAACAGGACTCGCTTGTTGCGGTGGATTTGGCAGAATTGGAGTTGCTACTGTTGTCGCCGTCTGACCCAGTGGTATGTTTATATTTGAAGCTAAATTCCATAGATTAGCCTGAATCTGTTGGATTTTTTTTTGTTCCTTCTCCTTTTGGGTGTCGGCGAATTTCACAACTAACGGTGAGGTGCATCCCTCCATGATTTTATTTTGATTTAATGTCTGCAAGAGTAAAGACATTTTGTTAAATTTACAAAAAAATTTTCATGACTGCGAATAAAAGACGTGGATAAAACTTACTACTTTGATGGCTGATATCGCAGATTGTTTTGTTGAAAATGTTACAAAGGCACAACCCTTACTCTGTCCGTTTTGATCACGTAACACTGTACACTCTTCGATTGTTCCGTAGGCCTCGAACAATTTACGAACGTCGTTTTCGTTCAGTTTCTTATTTAGCATGCCAACGAAGAGTTTTCGCTCTAAAATGAAAAAAAATCAATTATACTCTTATCTCAAAGGAAGGAACATCATTTAATATTCCAACAAAAGATGCTCAAGAGGAGAAGACACTTAATTAACTGAAAAACGTGATAACGGCGGAGAAGAGGGTTAACTTCGAAGCTGATTGTAATCACATTTTAGATACAATATACCTGAAAGGGAATTAAAACAAAAAGATGAAAGCCGGATTTTGAAAACTCGAAAACAAGTAGGGCAAAGTATGAAAGCTGACTGTGCTCCTTGCGATTAAGTGGAAGATTTTCATTCGATGCCACGAAAAGTATTTCTTTTTGGCCATTCGACGTGTTTCTCTCCAATTAGCGGGCCAGTCCAACAACGAGGTTTGAAGCATCAAAAACTGGCCAATCTAATTTTAAATAGCTGAAAACATATGATTCATGGCTAGGAAGGAGTTTAGTTTATAGTTGAGGTCTTGACGTCAGGCGACCAAAATTCGAGTTTCATGTCAAATGTTTATATTGTTAACGTTTCCTAGGCTCACTCACAATAGCAGCATGAATAAAAGCTTTGCACACGTGGGGGTGGCCGTGGTGTAGTGGTACTAGCAATCGCTTCTCACTCGGAGGGTCCAGGTTCGAATCCTGCCCATGGCAAGTCAGTTTTTCATTTGTGTAATTGGTACTCAGACAGAAAAATTCTGCGTGTGAAAAGGCATAACACTGACACATAGATTTGGCTGTTGTAGAGTTTCAAGCACAGAAAAAAAAGACTCTGAATTATACCTCGAATCACTCTGAGTGAAGAAAAGACTGAGTCATATTCGGACTCCCACCCCTGGAGAGCGAATATCGAAACCAAACCCACCTGAGTTTCAAACCACTACAAAACAGATAATTTTCCTTTCTAATCCTTCTACCTTTCCAACAGTAAAAGGGTATCTAACCCCTTAGGTGCGCGTAAATTATAAAAAAACAAAACACTAGACATATAAGATATGTGAACGAATATGGAGAAAAATTGGAAATAGTAATGTACCAAAAATCTGTTCGGTGTTTGGAAAGAAAGAAACTTTGTGATGGAACAATGAAACCAAAATGCAAGTCTTTTAATTGTGAATTACAATTTTTGCTTCACTAAAATTGATAATTGATGAATAGCACAGCATGTGGTGAGAAAAATAAATAGAGATGAGGATATTCGTTGAAACTTTGTTGCATAGCTTAATAAATGTACACTCGCAGTCGAAAATAGCTACGTGATAACAGAAGAGCTGTTATGTCGAAATACAAGCAAATAACCGGTAAAAAAGGAAAGACTTTGAAAAGATGAAAAGACTATACTCGTATCGCAAGCTTCCTTACTATAGGTTACATCGCGTCTTTTATCGCGCTGCTGATGCACAGATTTTATATACGAGTATGTTTACTCCCGCTTTTGAACGGATTGATATTTCACTCATATTTCACTTCATAAAGGCACTGGGTTACGATAAACTGTAACGACTACTAATCGTTATATTCCACTGAAGAAAAATTCAGAATAGTGTCGGTATGGCTAAGGCAAGTCAGCCTACAACTTGATTGAAAGTGTTTGGATAATGACAAGCAGAGATCGAAATCCCACTAGAAAACTACAAGCGTTACCTACAATATATATATACCTGCACGCGTTATGGGTGGCCGTGGCTCAAGTGGTAGCAAATTGACTTCCCAGACGGACGGTCCTGGGTTCCAGACGTGCCGGAAAGACGTTCTTTTTTCAGGCAACTAAAATCTCGTGAGATGAATGCTTGCCTAAAATACAACAAGTCAATTTACATTAATAATTTAGTCTCCCTATTAAATATTGGATGCCATACATGGAGAGAAATAACCACTGAGCCCAAACATCTTTCACTCTCTTCTATCCAATTTACGTGCTCCGGTATTTTAAGAGTAATAATAATAATAAAATTTCAAACTGTACACTGATCCATTAAATGATCCATTGAAAAGATTTCAAAATCTCGAAGATCAGAAAATCTAAATTCAAAGTACGAATGGCGTATCCGCACATCGTATGAGACACCAAAGCCTTTTTGTGACCGTTAATTGATAACTCCAAAAAGCCAAGGGTTTTATTGACACAATAGCAAGGTGCCTGACTTAATAATATCAGGGTCACACATAAACGCTTTATCGGAAGTTTAGAATCGGGTATCTCTGTTGCAACACATGCAGCAAGAGCGCGATTTGCAAGCAAGTTGATCATATTTGGATTTGGCTCCTACGCAAACAGCTTTGGATTTAGTTTTTGGATCGGCATGATCTTATACGGATGTCTAGCCAAATCTTTTTGAGAGTCTCTATAGTCTATGGCTGACTAGTTTGCTATACATAACAAACACCATCTTGCTGAAGACAATACCTACAAATCCAACTGTCCGGAAGATGTGTGAAAAGAGATCTTAGAGCTGAAGAGAATAAACACTGAATTCTTTTCAGCTTTACATTCGCTCCAGATGGAAAGAAATTGACTGTTTGCAGTATTGAGTAAATTTACTTGATCAGAAACAACAAGAAAATATTATGGAAATTGCTGGAATACTGCTAAAATGCAGTGATTATAAAATCAAAACTAAAAAACCAAACGTCTCAAGTGAAGTTAACACAACCGATGTTGATATTCAATGCGATCTCTTGAGTGTAATGTGACTGACATAGTTAAAAGAAAAATCCTTATCTATCCAATTGTTAATATCGAAAATGCCTTGAGTTTTTATCTTAAAGTTGTGGAAGGAGGCGGCTTAGGCGAGCAGGTTACCGAAGAAGATATCATATTCTGCTATATGAAGACACTATCAAAACAGTGCCCCTTAGTTCTGGGAAGTCAGCTATCCAGCGCACTGTGTGAACCGTTTTGCACCACACTCATAGGTACCTACCAGTGTGGCTTCTGGTCCGGCAAATCGACGATAGACCAAATCTTCTTATTGCGGCAAATTTTGGGGAAGACCAACGAGTTCCAAGTCGATACTCACCATCTCTTCATCGACTTCAAAGCCCCATACGACAGTATTCATTCGGGATCCAGAGAAAACTGATCCGGTCACGCCACGCTAGAGAACACCGCGCACCTTAGAAACAAAACCTCCGAATTATTCTAAACATACACAGGATTCCGGAGAGAAGACGCGCTGTCGCGTGATTTCTTTTATTTTATGCCGGAGCAGATAGTACGAAAGGCTGGCGTAAACACAGGAGGCACTACTATAAATTTAACAAATCCATCCAGCTGCTGGGCTATGCAGACGATATCGACATCATCGCCTGTTCCCAGCGTGCCATTATTGAGGCTTTTACTGCTATAGAACAATCCAAATGAGTTGATTGAACGAGAATAAAACAAAGTCCAAAATCATGCTCTACAAAACCCTGATCTTGCCAGTCTTGCTTTGTGGAGCTGAATGCTGAACGATAAGCAAGACAAGCAAAATTGTACGTCGAATATTTGGTCCTGTCTGTGACAAGTGTGATTGGAGAAGAAGATATAACCGCGAACGGGTATAAATATGTGGATGCAGTCCGGAAGGCAAAAATCCGTCGACTGCACTGGCCCGGCCACATTGAGGGAATGGGCGAGAATACTCCAGCTAAGAGAATCTTCGAAATATGATATGGATCTACGATCGCGAACTAGTTTAAATTATATCCTAAATGCAATAACTCATGCAATAACTGTTTGTATAGGCTTCAGAATAAGAGTAAAGTTGGTCCTGTGGAGGAGCTATCTTCCCACTTTGCCAGTGAATGTTCGACGAAAAATGTGTTTATAGTTGGTAATATTAACCTAGATATTATCTGGTTCAAAACGTCACTAATGTGTTTTGGCCATTTTTTTGCTAGACTTAATTTAATGTAGGTACATAATTTAAGTTCACATTTATTACATGATTACTGGTGGAAAGCATCATCTTGAGCACTGAAAATGTGCCTCAGCACACCTCGTCCAATATGCCAAGGGCATCATTTTCTAGTATTATACGAATAACTAGAGGTCCCACTCAAGTGAATAGAAGCCTTCATGAAGATTCGAAGGCCTGATGTAAAAGCAGCCTTCAAAGGTACAACTGGCGATGAAATTCGAGCTATTATCGGCATATTGACACTGACAGGTGCTTTGAAACACAGTCACTTGACAACGAATGATTTGCTTGATTGTTCGTATTCAGAAAATAGATACATCGCTCCAGATTTGATTTTGTAATAAGGAATTATACGGAACTCACAAGCAAATACTGGATGCACAACCTTTGAAAAGTGTGTGCAACTACCAGCGTACGCCGATGATATCGACATAATTGGGAGAACTCAGTGGGCTGTCATGGATTCAGTGGTGAATTAGAGCAAAACTAAGTGTATGCTGGCAACAGAAGGAAACACAACATCGACGAATTGGACAGAATGTCATCAACCAACAACTATGAGTATAATTTCGAGATAGTAAAGGACTCCGTTTACTTTGGCTTTGCTATAAATTCTGCCAACAACATCTCAGCAGAAATAAAACGAAGAATCACTCTTGCCAATCGCTGTTTCTTTGGCCCTCTTCTGAAAAAATAAGGAGGGTCTGTATAAGACCTTGATCATCCCAGACCTAGTGGATGAAAACATTGTTTATTGTGAAGATATTGAGAGGAAAAGCCTTTGAAAAATATTCGGTCCCCTTTGTGTTGACGGGCTTTCGATGAGGACATCCAACGGCGAACTATCCAAGCTATACAGCGACATTGACCTAGTAAGAAGACTGCGCATAAGTCGATGGCTAGGGATGTGTATGGCTAGGATATGTAGAGCGAATAGACACCAGTGCTCCGGCCCGCAGAATCTTCGCATTGAAATCGGAGGGACAACGTTGTAGAGGAAGACCTCAACTTAGGTGGCGTGCACAAGTATTATAGACAGGGACCTCAGCCGACTTGGAGTGTGCAACTGCATATACTCGTAATTAGCTAAAGAAGTGACTAACTGGATAGGATTGTTGTTAAGGCCCAGGTTCAATCCGAACTTTAGCGCCACCTAAGTAAATAAGTAATTAAACATCAAGGATCCACTTATTTAACTATATATCCAGACCTCGACTAATATAGAGGACATGATCTCTACCTAGCCAATTTATAATTTTCAATTATAGTGGACTATATTTTGTAGTCCACTAACCTTGGTGTACAGCTATTGCATCTATCCATCGCAACTGAACCCAGCAAAACCCATGTATGTAAACAGTTCTCTTTATTCCATCTACAAAACTTCTACTTAATACACATGAGGATATACCCGTGTATTCAAAAGGCCAAACTCATATATTCCTGAAAAATATTGCCTCACTTGTCGGTCTTGACATCCGAGTACGAGAACAAGGCAAATACGACATTGATCTCTATTCATTAGAGTCTTTGAAGGGATTTTAATTTTTCATCCAACAACACAACATCGTTTGGTGTGCTGGCAAACATCATATTTATGAATCAACGTCGACTACAAATCCCCCGACATGTAGACTCTGCCACAGGTGGTCATGTCCTCGTATATTCCACATTCCCATGAAAACATTCATTACTCTCATACGGTCTTCAATTCGAAATGCACAAACTTACATTTTATTTAAATCATATGCCAGTGGCAGGAATACAAATTTCAGATTTAATATCCAAATGCCACCAATGACACGAATATTCAACCGGAAACCGACGTCACTTCCTCTCTGAAGCAACCACATAACTCCACAACCCTTCGAAAGCGTACCAATCCGAATCCCAATCCGACCCCACCGAATTATTTATTCATAAATGTGTTGCCACTGCATTTATTGAAATTGTTTAGCAGCATTACCATTCGAACTGAATAAATATGGAGATCACCAGTGAGGCCAAAGCAGAGAGACCGAACGACCGTACGACAGACCAAACAACAGGACCAACAGACCGAGTTCTCTTATGGATATGAACTTGTGCCAATGGATGCGCTGCAACTTTGCCATTGAACAAGGATAAGCCCTCATAACCCTTTGTTACTTTTACAGCAGCTACTATTTCTGTGTCGTTTACTATTGTTTTTGTTGCTGTTGTTTGGGCCACGTCCGTTGTTGTTTTTGGCCCGAATTTCAATGAATTTTAAATGCCAAATATGAGCACGAATACTCGTATGTGTGCAAGAGTGTATGTGTATGTGTGATACCGCATCTCAATCGTTTTGTAATTTTACCCCCTTTTAAAAGCTCAGCTGTCTCGTCCTCTTGTTGCTTATTCATCCTGGCAATGACACGAATATATGCAATGTATATGCCCAGATTCTGATTCTGGCTTTAGATCTGACTATAGTTCTTGCTAGTCTACTGGCATGTATCCTTTATCCAATATATATGACATCGTGAATGTAGGAAGACATATGACAGCCCTTCTATAACGACGCAAGATATCGAGGACATTTACTGAAAAAAAGAAACACATTGCCAAATAGAAAATACCACCCGAAGTACGAGTACGAGTACGTACAAGGAAAAGTTTTAAAGTTAAAAAGTCTCTTGTTCCGGAACTCGCTTGTTACCGTTCGACGTATATGTGGCATCTATTCGGGTACAGTAGTGACAATAAAATTAAACCACCGAACCAAAAATTCCAGAAAAGTATATGCCATGCTAAACAATTTTGCGGACATCTTGTGTTGAATCTATCGCCTGGACAACACGAATACTCCAAAACGTATTCGTACCACAGCTCAGATTCTTAGTCCTATCCGCACACATATTCGTAAGTCGCTCAACCCTGTTTGACAATCAAAAACATCTAAAACGTGAATTTGTGCTTTTCCAAACAAAGGATATTAGCAGCAACTCAACCCTTGTCCTGGTCAATATGTCGACTGAGGTCGGGTGGTATGCACACGTACATCGAAGAGTAGTAAAAGTTTTTTGAGTTTTCCACGAGAATGTTTTCTATTCAAATAAATGTATAATATATACATATGTATATATATACAACACATACGTGGATAAATAAAAAAAAATAAAAGATGTAAAGGGGAGACAATTTACGAGTACGAGTATAGCTTTGTGTGCTGGCATGTATGTAGTTCGTTCAGGACGATTTGTTCGCTGTTTGAAAAGCAGTACATCTGCAGGTAATTGTCCAACCAGTTTCCGGTCATTTCCATTCCTTGGTTCTAGTTTCTATTCTCTTTTTGTGGGGTAATTTTGTAGAGACTCACTGAATTTTTCGAGTTTTTAAATGTTTTTACTTTTTTTTCCGGGTTATAAATGGTAATAAGTTTGAGTTTAAGCATGCATCAGATAATTTCTCTCCTTTTCTCGGGACAATTTCCGATGGGATAACTGCGTTTTGGGGTATCCTCCTGTACGGTGAATTATATTTCGGAGAATGGCTTTGAATAATTTCTTTGTTTGTAGAGAACATTCTGAATACTGTTTTCAATGGAAAAGAAATCTGTTTGATACTCGTATTCTAAAGCAAATACTTTTCGACGAGTCAAAATTTATGTTTTTGACAATTAGATATTTGATTTCGGAGTTTCCACTGTTCTACTAGCATCCTAAGAATAATTTTGATAATTTATGTGCATAACGTAGTGCATGTGCAATTAAACTTACAAATATTGTACCTAATTGATGCTAATTATCATGGAACTTAGCGATCAATAACTTTTAGTTTTTGTATATTTTGGATCGGAACTAATTTTAGGAGCGAGATTCGTTAACTCTGGATACAACATCAAAATATGTTGGAAGATTGATGGATCTTCGTTAAACAGATTGTGGCCAGTAACAAAAATTCATAGCGATTTTATCAAATTGAAATACAAATAAAATGTAGTACAGGAGTTAGACGGTAGAAAGCTTTCTTACATGCAGAGAGATTTTAACAAAGTACAGAACAAGACGACTCAACCCAAACGTGAGACGATTCCCTAGAGAAAAGGGTAATAAGAAACTAAAGGGTTTCCCAATAGGGACTTGACAACTTTGAATTTAGTTTGTGAACGCATTCTTTCACTAATCATCAAACTGTCAGTGTCAATTTATTCAGTAAACGCAACATTTTCGTCATGGTAAAGTACACGAACGAGAAACGTCGGCAAATCATAAAATTTTTCTACCGAAATTCGGAGTCGGTGACTGCAACTTTAAAAGCGTTAACTCCAATTTTCGGTCGTAATTCTCGCCCTAGTAGACAGGCAATAACAAGATTAGTGCAAAAATTTGAGCCCACATATTCCTTGTGTGATGTTGCCGTGTCAGTGAGGTAACGGGTTGGTCCAAGTGTTGAAAATATCGCTGCCGTTCAGGCGTCCGTAGCAAATGATCCAAATCAGTCAATTCCACGGCGTTCTCAAGAATTGGGCATCGCTCAGACCACATTATGGCGTATTTTGAGTAATGATCTTGGTTTACACCCATACAAGATCAAGCTGACTCAAAACTGAACCCGATGGACCATTTGAAGCGATGTACGTTCTCCGATTGGGTTCTGGAGAAGATGCACCAAGATGATGAATCTCATCGCAAAATCATTTTCAGTGACAAAGCTCATTTTTGGCTCAATGGGTTCGTCAATAAGCAAAATATGCATTATTGGTCGGGTGAAAATCCACATGTACTTCATGAATCACCACTTCATCCACAAAAAATAACTGTATGGTGCGGTTTGCATGCCGGCGGCGTTATTGGCCAATATTTTTTTGTCGACGATAACGATCGTCAAGTTACTGTGATTGGTCAGCGTTATCGCGCCATGATCACCTATTATTTTTGGCCCGAATTGGAAGATAAGGACTTGGACGACATGTGGTTTCAACAGGACAATGCCACAAGCCACACAGCACACGCTACAATCGATTTATTGAAGAGTAAGTATGGTGAGTGTGTTATCTCAAGCAATGGGCTAGTCGATTGGCCGCCTCGTTTCGGCCGAAATGTGTGGCCGAGTCGTTGAAAATTGGGTCCAACGAATCGACCGCTGGAGACGTGCCCGCGGTGGCTATATGAACGAATTCGAGTTCCATTCATAAATGTTTTGATTGTACTTCAAGCCAATAATAAAGTTTTTGAAATATCTCAAATGGTTTGCGTTTTATTTTAAAAAAAAATGTAAAGTAATAAAAATAAAAAATGTAATAAAAATAACATCCGGAGATTTAACCAGAGATTATTTTTCCAGCAAATCGAAGAAAAATGTATAAAAAGGGGAAGAAATTAAGAATGGTAATCGAAAACAGCAAAAGCTGCCTTGATCGATGCAAAAGCTATTCGTAGCTATGCAACAGGACTTATCTAGTCGGCCTGAAAAAGTAAGTTCCAAGAACAAACCTATCCTACTAAGCAGCATTATGGGAACATGTAGTCCTTGTATGTCCCTTGTATTGAAATTTCAGTCGCATAAAAACGAGTAAACGTTTCAGTGACAAAGTGCCTGTAGTACCAGCACCCACCACATCAGCGCACTGCAAATTGCAGCCAAATGCGAGCATAGGCAAGGAAGTCTTCAATTGTGTCGTAATTTTTTTTTCTTTTTTATTATAATTGGCGTACGTACAAGGGATTTTATTTACCCTTAAGGCGTTTGCACATAGCGCGGGCGGAAGGAAGTTAGGGAGGGAAAAAAGAGAGATACCGATGTGAGTTGGATTTAAATGTTTGGAAGTTTTACTGGTCAGGAAATAAAGACCTTGGCAGGGCATTCCACAAGCTAGTTGTACGGCTTAGGAAACATTCACGATATTTCAGAGAACGTCCGAAAATGGGCTTGACGGTATACAGACGAGCATTAACTGCAAGACGGGTGTTACGGTTGAAGGTTTAAAGGGGCGGAATTCTACAGGAAATTTCGGTGGAGCGCTGATGATGAAAGAAGCGATACAATAAGGCGAGACAGGTGACGTTACGACAATGTTCGAGGGTGTCGAATGACTGTACGGTATTAGAATCACCTATGAGTTTTATCGCACGAGTTTTAATGCTATCTAGCAAGTGCAAAGAAGTCTTAGGGGCACCTGACCAGATGTAGGCATTATACTTCAGTTTTTGCAGCATTTTTGTCGACATCGAATATGTGGTCATTCCACAGTAAATTATAGTTGACACACATAACGAGAATGGAAAGTTTTTCGGTTTCAACAATGCAAGTGCCATTCATGGGTAACGGCCGAGTTTTTCAATAGCGACAGCAGACAGCATTGTATTTTGGAAGCATTAAATTCCACTCTGTTGATAGTTTCCCATACGCTGCTGATATCGGAATTTAATGAGCTTAACATACGCTGTCGTTCCCGTTCTACTGGTGAAGAACAGGGACGTGAATCCGGGAACGACTATGTGAAGAAGAGAGTATTGTCATCAGCAAAGGAATATATTGGATTAGAAGTAGAAGACACGGATTGAATTATTAATGAAGGCTAAAAAGAGTGTCGGAGACAGAACGAAGCCCTTGGCCATACCAGCATTTAATTTGTTTATATCAAACTTGAAACCATTCAAGACAACTTGAACTGAACGTTCCGAAATGCAGTTTTTAATCCATTAAAGGAGAGATTCATCGATCCCAAATGCACGCATTTTCGACAAAAGAGCCTGTTGCCAAACTCTGTCAAATGACTTAGAAATATCAAATGCAACTATCTTGCTTTCGCCAGATTTTTGGTTCCACTTTTCGATGACACATGCCATCAAATCACCATTCCTGCCTCGTTTATTTTTTTTTCGGTTTTCCACTGTCGGGTTTTTCTTGTAGGACCAAAAAAATATTTCTCTAACGCTAACAGCCTCTTTACAGCCCGAGTCATACCATGCCCTTTCTTTTGGTTTGATACTCTTCATCCGATGAGGGATAAAGGATCTCATTCCAAAGAGAATAGTATCGGTGGTCATATCAGCAGCGACATCCTTCTTAAAGAAGGTGTTAAGTCTGGTTCTTTTAGGAATTTCTGCTTTAATTATGGTCCGAAGAGCATAGAGGGAGAGCATATCAACGGTGTGCTTATCAGGGTGAAAAACAAGTCCAGGCGGTATGACTATCAACGTCGGATATTCACGTCGGCTCATTTATAAGCAGCTTGAACTTATTTTCCGCATCAAAGATCTCAACACACCGACCTTATCCATAGGAAATTGAATTCCAGATTGAACAGGGAGTACATTGTGGTGGAGTTTGATAAGCTACATCACTACGCACGTAAATGGCGACACCGTGGTGGGAAAAGAATAATGGCACTAGTTCTTAGCCAGGCAGCTTCAGATCAGAATGATCTGAGAGGTGTGGGCCGAGGTTTACCTGTGTTTCACTAAGCGCCAAAACGGCTGGTCTGTATTTACAGACGTGGACATACGCGGAAAAGTGATTACGTGTTAGCCCGCGTATACTTGCTATGTCTACTTTAAATTCACTAGCCATTATAAAAAAATACAAAAACCAACGATGCTAAGCAAGGTTGGCAAGTGAAAATTCAGACAATGGTTTACCGAATCAAATTGTTGTAGGTGTCATGCCCTTACTACAATAAGAAACTGTGCACTTACCAAAACTCCATCGGTTGTTACATGCACTCAGCCATTATCTCAGAGCAAGAGATATGCCTAGCACACATGCAGCCGGAACAGCAAGACTGCAGCTACCTTTTCGGCTCGTTTATGTGCTCTGATTGCAATGTAGAGAATAGCATAAAGTTTTGCTTGCAGCAAGGTCATCTGACAATGGAAGCCCTTATCAATGACTTAATTCGGGTGAATGTCCTAAAAAGTCTTCTCCTGATCCTCCTGATCAAGTACATCGGCGATCTTATTTCCCCGCAATTCCCTTGTAACCTGTAACCTAGAGAAGAGTCAGTGAA
This sequence comes from Volucella bombylans, assembly GCA_949129095.1. Taxonomy (NCBI): domain Eukaryota; kingdom Metazoa; phylum Arthropoda; class Insecta; order Diptera; family Syrphidae; genus Volucella; species Volucella bombylans. Next base: position 105,627,763 of record OX422144.1, on the reverse strand, counting down.
ATCAACTTCCCGACTATGTCCCAAGAAGCCTTGTGTTTGGAAGTCATAAGAGGGATCAGGCTGTCACTATAGATTTATTCGTATACACTTTGCCACTTCCATCTGTTTCTCTCAGTGTTATTAACTTTCGTCAAGATTACTTAGAATCTCAGTTTCGAAAAGAGATGCAAGCTTGCATAATGAGCTGTGATGTCCGAGATTGTCGACCCCATATAAATGCCTGAATCCTATCCTAAATCGGACTTCCATAAGGATCCAACTACATTTCTGTACTGGCCAAAGTTCTGGATACAACCGATGTTCCGGTTTCGTTAACATATTGCATCAGATCAGGTCAGAATCAAAAAAGAGAGTAGGCGCTTAATGCCATGGAAACTACAGTGTGAGCTGTACCAAAAATAGCTTATTTTCAAACGGACAATTACTTTGGCAGTGCTGGTAGTTATATATGTAAATATCAAGACAGGCGTGCTACTGAGAGGTCAAATGAATCTAAGACAATATTTTTCGGTGTCCACTGAAAGCAGAGGTTCCACATATTTTTCCGAAAGCTTTGTTACATTGTCAGGAAGGCCAATGAAGGAAGGACAGCTCCTTGAAAGCCTTTGATGAACATGTTAAGTCCGAACAAGTTTACTATACAGCATGACATCCAGATACTCAGCTTTCTTGGCGTATTCATGTCTTTTTGCAAGTGGCGTTTTAATTTTGAAATAATTGAGTGAAAGCCAATGACGTTTAGAGCTACCTACCCTTTAGTGCAAGTAGTTACTATGTATGATCCGCAATAAAGGATTTGCTCACTTTTATTTCTTTTATCCAAAAAAAATTATGGATTTATAAACCCTGTCCATTGTCTGGCCCTTACATTTTAGGTCGATGTGCACGTTCAATTCTATCCTCTAGAGTTTGGAGCGTACTATTACGAGATCTTCATCGCCTTTCGCTGGTGAATCTTAACCATTCTCTCCATGCTTTTCAGCAGTAAGGAATTTGTACTCATCGCTCTAAATAATTTCTCGACTGAGTAATCAGTAGCCCAGTACCAGGCTAGTAGACAACGATATCTTCAGACTTGACATGAGTTAATCTATGCCTCTTACAGCAGAAATGGATGTATACCAGGAGAGTTGAAACCACCAAAGGACACAACAGACTTATGGCCTCATGAAAGGCATGACATATATATCAGGAAATATTTGTGTTGTATTATCTAATTTGCAGTTACGTCATCTGATTTCTTCTGATGTTAGCAGGCAATTAAAAGGGCCTACCCTACATAATTTCGACTCAGTGTGGATACCATCAAAGAGTTTGACCAGTTTGCTATTGGCATCTAGTATTTTGATATTTTTGGGAAAGTCTTTGGAGGAAGCACTCATCGAAGTCCTTAGTTTTAGTTTTTACTTCGATCTGTCAGGTTTTAGTTTTCCCCAAAACTGAAATCTCACGAAGTAATCAGAGATATGTATTTTGCCATAAAACATGCGATCTGCAGTCCAGGTAGAAAATGTTAGTTCAAAGCATTTGGTAAGGCAAGCCGATCACGTTCTGAAAGCTTTTCATCTGAATACTTAAACGGAATTTTAATAGATTTACCAAACTCCAGGTCAAGTCCTTGCATCGGATTATTAATTCCATGCCTAGATCCTTACATACTTTTGAAAGACAGAATGTGAAGTGGGTGCGGAAGACTTTCTGATGATATTTAATATACTCGTACCTTACTCCGACTGTGTAACAAGCAAAAATTAACTCATGTGTAAAGTCGCGAAGCTGAGCCCCCGTCGATGAATATATGTTCGATTGCAAGGTCTGGAGACAGCTATTATTGTCAATTGTTCTTGCAGCTTAGCGTTCATTGAAATTCTCTTTGTGAATACTTCATTTCCACCACTGAAAACCTATGTTATGCATTATACATCTGCTATTCAATCTTTTCAATAGAAGGAATGGAATTTTCATGTATAACACCGTCCTGCCAACTACTCCCAATTTCTATCATATATCGATCTACGTACTGACAACACTGGCAAGTAATTTCCCATATAACAATGCCAACATTACCCTCAAAGAATCAACTTCATTTACATTAATTTACCTCCATCCGGTGCTTTGTCAAGCCTCTAATGTATCCGTACCTTCCATCCATCCACATAGTTGGATTATAATCATCAATATTAAGAAATTTTCTCACAACTACCAACGCTAACGCTAAAGCTTCCGGCTGAATTCCACACCTCGTTACAGTTCCATGAATGTTAACTCAATTTTTCCCAACCCTCCTCCATCATGGTTGTGTGGGTTACAAGAGATGACAATTATTATAGCTCGCAAAATTTACTTAAAACCATTAGCAAAAGATGGTGGTGGCTGAATTCCATCAGCTTCATCACCAATGTACATACCTCCCTTTACTCTTGAGACAGGCTTCCAGAATGCGAGTGAACTTGACGTAAACCGATACTTAAGCATGTGGCGCGTGAGCTGCTATCGTTGGCACTGATAGTGGTAGTGGTACTATAGTGGTACGCATTAATGCTAATTGACATTGATAATGAACGAATAATCATTGACAAGTACGACAACGGCAAGGCAATTGATATAATAGAAGGAACGTTGCCTTGTCGCTGAGGTGCAATATGAGAACACCTTTCAAGCTCTCTTCCACATAATCGTCATCGAAATGGAAAATCCAACAAGCTACGGGCAACATGCAACAATAACAATCATAAACACCCTCATTGTCATCTTCAGCAGCCATGTTTTCAGTACAATAGTAGTACCAAGCACCTTCTTCTCCTTCTCCTAAAACCCAAGGCTCTTCAGTTGTACCCTGTGTGTATGGAAGCAGCCTTGTTGCCAGACTGTCATTGGTTTTCAAGTTCACATTCAATGAAATGACAATTGGATTTGTGTGAATGTGACTGTTAAGTGTTTGGAATCTTCTTGTTGGAACTGGTTACCGGATGCTGGATACTGAGATACTAAGCACTGACTTCGGTGCAATGTGGTGTGGTATAGCCTCGAGCGTTCGTATCATATTGACGCATTGAAGTTACACCACACAATGTAGAATTTTACACTCCCTTGGATATGGCAAAGACACAATTAGTAGCAGATATAAATTAGTGTCAATCAAAAGGGGGTAACTTGACAGAATTAGATTGGGTGAGTGGGTTGGTGAGATTGTCACATTCATATGGTCGTACAAGTATACGATTATACGAGTACTCTGAAAGGGTGAAAGGATTTTCGTGACAGAAAACTGTTTAAAGTGGTAGAAATAGCAGTGGTAGGGGTAGTGGTGGTGGTGGTGATGGTGGTGGTGATGTGTTTCTTTAATGGCGTTCCAATGGGATAATTACCGTCAACGAAGCAGCAGTTTCCCCTGGGGACTTGCGGTTCTGGCATGCTTGAAAGATTTTGAATGAGGGCAAGTTAAACTTCTTAATGGTATAAAACTTGACAAAGTACGCTCCTTCTTCCGCAAGGAAGTCGGAAAGGGTAATTTATTTCTTTATTATTCATATATGTTGCATAAATGTGAGTAAGTATGGACCACTTGAGAATTCCCTGAAGATCGCATTAGCTTTGGTCTAAGGATTCAAATTACGCAGAGCTAATTACCCGAATTAAAAAATACTTTTTAGGACATTTCAAGTATTTTTCTTTTAAAAAAGGAGCTCGCTTTTGAGGGATTACAATAACCATCCCCTTAATAAAGTGCACCTTACGGTAAGTTATGTTTTTTTTAAGTATTTAAAGGAGACAGAAATATTAAATTGATCTAAAAGTGAGCTCCTACAAATCACTCTTTGAGGTCGACATGTTATCAGTTGTGGGAATGATACTGATCGATTTCCCTGCAGCACAGAAAGGGACTTTTTGAGAAGGAATATGTTAGGCATTCGGGATTTGAATGAATGGCCTAACTTATCGACATCTGAAGACTAGAACTGAAGGAAGTAATTCCCGAAGAACTTACACAGTCTGGTGGATAGCATAAAGGTCTTAGAGATCAAGCAGCTTATCGAGTAGGAAAACCAATACCAACCAATAGTAACCAGAAAATAAAATACAGGAGAATGGAATATATCACAGAATTTCAGATCAAAATTTCGAAATTAGAAATCTTTACCTTGTTTCAAACATTATTCCCCTGACAACATTGTTTTTGCCTTTCTATTTTACTGCACCAGGCAATTCTAATGGTTTTCTCATCCCATTAACACTAATGTTTGGAACTGGCAGTATCTAGCTGTTCTCAAGGTCCATTTAGTTGTCGGTATTACGTCGGGTTCACGACACTTAATATTTTAAAATAGATTTTACAAGAGAAGTGCAGGCATGCATAGCCCAAATTTAAGAAATGTACAGGGCGCATTCCAAAGTATACAGGACTTTTTAAAAATAAGAACAACAAAAGGAGTTTTTTCGCCAACAGCGATTTATTTTATTCAAAATAATCACTTTCCGACTCAATACAGCGATTTCCATAGTCTAAAAGCACGTCGAATGAGTGTTTTAGATCATAGCCCGGGATGTCTTTCAGGATATCGGTACAAGCCTTTTGGAAAGCTTCTACGTCCGCACAACGCTTTCCTTTCGCCGGCAAATGCATTTTCCCGAAAAGGTAAAAGTCGCACCGGTACCAAATCAGGCGAATACAGGGAGTGGTTGAGAGATAAAATTTTCATACAAAAAAAACAACTTCATTCTGCAGGATATTCAAATTGATGCACCAAACGCTTCAGAACACCAAGATATAATTATGCACTAACTGATTGTGGACAATGCCAGAATCCACAATCAACATTGTCTTCACTTTTGACTTCTCTAAACGAGATTTTTTTGGTTTTAGCTCGTCTTGGCCTTCCGCTCAGCACTTTGGCGATTAGTTTCTGGACAATATTGAAAATATTAAATACTGCTCATTAAGAGTCGCAATGTTGTAAAGGAACTTTTTGTGGTGGTGATTGGGGTAGGTGTAAATTAAAAAAAAATCTTATAAAGCACCTTCAGCTGGCCTATGGTGCCGACATGGATATCAGAGGAAACACCCAAGACGCTGTTTGTAGAAGTTTCATAGAAAGGCAACTGAAGAAAGGGCTATGGTCACGACGAAATATATGATGTTGATAAACAAAATATTAGCTGCCTAAAATTTGGGCAAAGAGTCACTAGCCCTGAGATCAAACGAAGATTAACTTCTTCTAATCGCTGTTTATTTTTGATAAGAAGGCAATATATAAGACCTTAATAATCCCAGTCAGTCCTGTCCTTTGGCGCAGAGGCATAGACTTTGAGCGAATTGAGGCCAATGCGCCGCCGGTCCGAAAAGTTTCGATCCGGGCTGTACAAAGAGCTCTGTCTTCTAGCTCCAGCTCTAAGAGTCGAGGGATGGCGCAGCAGAGGGCGCACGCAAGTGGAAGGGAACCTCAACCAACTTAGCTGGCGAAACTGGAGGCAGCTAGCTAAATATTGTGCTGACTGGAAACGCTTATTGTTTGAGGCCCAGGTCCAACCTGGATGGACTGTAGCTATTCCAAGTAAGTCCAGAAGCTATTATGTAAAGATAAAATGTTGTGTTTTTTTTTTTTTTTTTAAACGAATGGCTGACTCTGAGAGCGTCTAAAAATCCCAGTCCCCTGTTTCATCCTCAACACTTGGGCCAGTATCTCTCTTCGACATGTACGGCGGATCCCTGCACCGAGAAATGGCAGGACAGTCGCTACAGTGATTGCAAAAACTGTGCCCATCGTGTTTCTGGCTTGGGAGCGCAGATAAAATCGGAGGATAAGTTGTGGATACCCGTGCTGCGCTCATGGCTGGAGCAAGTTCATGGTGAAATTAATTACCAGATCACCTCGCTTCTCTTCGGACATGGAAGTCTACCGCATGGAGGTAAAAGCAGCTTCCAGACACGAGGTGCAAGGTGGTATAGACAGCTGTCAAGAGACCGGCAGAAGCTGGTACTCATGCCCGAAATCATCGTCACCACGACGCATGAAAAACCGTATGCGCCTACATCCAGTCGGTAATAAGAAAGAAAAAGAAAAGAAAGGAGCAGCCGGTGGGAGTGTGACTCGCATTCTTACGCTTAGACATATATTAGCAAAGTAATATAGCGAGCACAATGTGGCGCTCCCAAAATTTATAGCCAAAGTGGGAGTAGTGCAGAATTCTGCTATGCTGACCCTTTCGAGTTAGTATAGCGGTGGAACATCAGGTATCTAAACGATCAGTCGCTATGGGCGGTATAAATAGAAGCATATCCATAGGAGACCATGGTACTCTTCGATATGCCTGCAGTGGGCATCTTTTAGACTGGTTGAGAAGCTGTCGCAGGGCTCTAATCAAACATTGCACGAATCTTAAAATACCGTAAGTATCTACCGTATCCATAAGAAGGTTCTCCCCGCTCTATAACAAAAAAAAAGAAGAAAACCAAAGCTAGAAAAAGTTTTTTTGAGTCAGCAGCTTTTAAAGGACTGCGAACCTGTTTAAGTAAGCAAGCTTATCAGAAACTTGCTGGTAACATCCTGACCTCATCATATTCGACTGCTACATTTATACACCCGAACCATCAGAATCATTCTAACCGAATAGGCTGGCCGAAATAATTGTTTCAGAATCAGAAGTCAGCCAAAGCAGCAAATGGGGAATGACTATTAGGCAACAAAAGCAAATAAAAGAGGATAAAAAACCGATTTTGACTACGGCCTAAGGAAGAAGGAAATAAAAATAAAAACTCTATCGAGAGATATCTGGCTTTTTATCGACTAAGTCTTTTAAAATTTCAACGGAAACTCCATACTGCCATACAATACCGCAAGCAATATGAATTAAGACCAGCCTGCTGTGACCTAAGCTTAATTGTGGTAGCAGAACAAAGATTAGTCCCTAAACTAACCCATTGAAGGTGAAGGACTTGTATAATTTGTAAGAACAAGGGAAAGGTTGAATATCTCCAATCCTTCCAGACCATCACTTGTTACCTATTTTTTATTATTTGTGCATTTGTGTTTGAATCAATCGACATGCAGGAAGACAATGGTCACTTGTTCGTTATTTTACCAGGAAACATGATTTTTATTGACTCATATTACGCGAAAAAAAAGTCTATAAAATGAGCAACCAACATCATTCACCTCTATTTCAATTAACCAAACTAGACCAAATTAGACCTCAATTCAGATTCTCTGTCAAAGTCCAATTGAAAGCCGCAGTCAGACTCTAAAAGCTAATTTCAGAGCTCGAAAGCCCCAGGAGACAAAAATACCAGAGCTGGCCACCAATGCAATTTGAAATTTATTGCGTCATAAACTAATTCATGGCAAGTACCGGGAATCTAATTTACACGAAACTCGCACATGACCCATACTCGTACGTATTCAAATATCTGAGACCAAATTAAATGCATATCCTGTGGAGTCCCTGTTGACATTGCCACTACATACGTACACATGTTGTTGGCATATTAACGTTTAAAACCGAATTAGTTGCCGACCAACCAAATCAAATTCAATCGAATTAACAGCTAATAAAAGGTCACACGCGACGGGACACCTTGTCCAAGCCCTCTCTGATAAAAACCGCGCTCCACCATCAATTTATTTACATTGGCCTGCAATTAAAGGACTCCGTGTTGCTGGAATTTACTACACCAAATTAGATCCCGTTGAAAGTATATATATTACACCTTCCTACTAGAGCATGAGTACAAACTAACTCACATACGAACAGCAACCATCATAAACTAGCTCGAGGTTCGGAGTTTATTTTCGAGTTTTACGAACAAATCTATCCAGAAACCAAGCGTTTTCGACAGAGTCGGAAGTGAGGAACTGGACCAACAGCAAGTTGTTTGTTGTTTTTAATTAGTTGAAATTGCAATCGGATTTTTAGTTTACGAATAACAACACGCCTGTGGCAACAGTAGCACATTTTATCCGTGGAGATGTTTCTCAAAGTTTATGAAGGACTGCGCATTAGACTGGAAAAGGACTAATTCTGGCAAATGCAGGTTTTGGTTTAATTTTGACAGATGAAGTGCAAATTATATCATCCTAATTTTGTGAAAACTTAAGAGACTTGTTGGTGTTTTTATTTGTTTTAAATCTGAAGAAGAGACTGCAAACATATACGAATATGGATAACTAGTAGCAGCGTCGGGGTTGATGCGAGAGACTACTTTAGTAGACTGTTAAACGTGGATGATGGTCAGAATACCGCTGTCACGCAGAATGAACCATTCACACTGGACAGACAACAGGAAACAATTGAGTAACAGAGCCCTCCCTCGCAAGACCAAACTGGCTATATACAACTCCCATATTATCATTAGCAGGAGCAGGCTCCATGGCTCAGAGTCTTGAACCTTGTCGAAAGCGGTTGAAGAAGCACATGTCCGTTTCGTCTGAAAGATACTAGGTGCGATTTTCGGGCCTGTCTGTATAAATAAAGAGATTTGACCACGAACTCGCAGCAGTTTAGTCAGGCATGTATGGATCCGTCGTCTGAGATGGCTGGGCTATGTTGAGCAAATGGACGCAACAGCACCGGTCAAAGAGTTTTTGAGTCTTACCACGAACTACGGCGCAGAAAAAAAAAACGACCGCATCTAAGTTCTCGTATGCAAATGGAAAAGGGCCTCATTGAATTTGGAGTGCGGCACTGGAAGAAGATGGTAAGAGATCTTTCTAACTAGACACGCTTGTTGGTTGCGGCCCATGTGCACCTCAGACTGTATCATATAATAGTAAGTAAATAATTCGAGGTATCCATCAGGTAAATTCAACCTTTTTTGGTTTGATGTAATGGCACTAGAACTTTAGCTGGAGAAAAAATACGAAATCGACTTTCCTTGTACCTAAGACTGCTTTCGGCCAGAATCTAAGCCAGGAAAAGAATGTACTTTGGTCTTTAGGGATGGCTCTAAAACCGATATAAGATGCGGAGCTAGTGTCTTTCCGCAGGACGGCAAAACTAAATTTCATTCCTCATTCGAAAATTTGCATCTGTATTCCAAGCGGAGGTATATGCAGTCCTGATAGCAACGAACTATATTTTGAAGAACAGGTGAAAGAGACGAAGCATTTTCATCCGTAGCGAAAGCTTTGCTACGCTTAGGCCCATCCTACAACTTCCAAGCAAATTCGAGAATGCAAGACTTAACTGAACGCATTCGGAGGGCGGGCTAAACTCACTGAGTCTTGTATGGATGCCAGGTCACAATAGGGTCACGGGAAATGAAATCGCCGATGAGCTCAAAGTAGAGATTTTCAGGATGGGAACCTACGTTATTTTTTCCCTCACCTTCGGTTACGGCTTCCATTGATATTTGGGTTTCATATGAGTACAACTGCAGATTACATGACTCTCCAGGATGTCGGCAGACGAAACGAATGCTTCCGGCATATCTAAGAGGTCAACGTCCTTACTGGTACCCCTCAGTAGAAAATACTATAGGCTGCTTACTGGCATCGTGACGGGGAACTGCATTTTTGCTAGGCACTTGAATGTCCAGGGCATAAAACACAATATCCTGCGACACTTGCTGTGAAAGTTATGATGACACCACGGAGCTCTACATCTGTAAATATCTGGCTTACGCTCCCATTAGGCTGCAGGTACTCGTCTTTGACGTGATGGGTACTGGTACTTTAGGCACTTAATCACTGAAATGATTACTCACCTTCCTTCGATTGATTGAAAGAGATTGAAAGATTTCATTAAAAGGAACTGACAAGGAAGTACACTGGACTAGTGGCTTGTCTGAGTGCTCTATTCTGACAGAAAAAAAAGAGTTTTCTATGTTTCGTCTTTACCTTTTTCTGATACTTATTTATTGACTCTACAAGTTAGCTAAGAAGGAAATGATTATGAGTTTCAACTTGAACGTCAGAATTGTCAGAAGAGCATAGGTACAGATGGCCGTATGAGTACCTAAGATCAAATTGACGGCTTTATGACCAGGTTAGTAAACCCTAGATCAATGACAAAGTCAGTATTCATATCATACTGTGCTACCTTATATATTAAATTTTTTTTAGCTAGACCGACAGCAAGTTCAGTCCTTAGTTTTGTTGAGTAGTGTTGTTGTTGTCCAGAATTTTCGGATAAGTAAGAATAACATGCGTGTCCTGGTGAGATCAGACGCTGCTCATATTTTATTATGGAAGCGACAAAAGTTGAGTGTTTAATTAGTGTACTTACTTCGGACATTATACTATTGTTTAGAAATCCGCAAAACTCATAATGGAAAGTTTCTTTCTTCGAGGTCAGACGCTACTCGCACCATATCTTTAAATCTGATTGTCCAGATTGACTGTTTTACTATTTAATTAGCTGCCCGATCAAGAAGAACATGACAAGAAGAACATGACCGGTAAATAAATAAAATGACGACCAGCAAGTGGAAGAATAGAAATTGGGATCGGTAATTTTAAGGTAGGATCCAAATAGAATGCAGTACCCCATCAAACGATTGGAATAATAACAGACTTTTACATACGGAGGACCTTTGGCGACATCGTAATTGTTTGAGTTTCATCAAGATGACGTGCTATCATTAGAGATTTCCCTAAAATCGTACTTTTGAAAGAATTTTGCAAAAATATTATTGAAATAAATTTGAAGGCTCTCACTGGTATGTTTGAGCCATTTGAGAAAGAAGTGGGAATGGTGTACGCTGGAAACACAGAAGGTTCAACAAAAGCAACGACTTCTAAACTACACCACAACGAACACCGCTAACGTAGAGATAAATAGGCCAGCGGTATAGCAAATCATTTTCGAAATATGGATAAAACGAAGGCATACTCAAAGATGGCATATTCTTGGTCATTGGCCATTGTATATTAGTACCTATTCCGTGCATTCATTAGTGCATCGGGAAAACTTCCATCTAGATATACACATATGACTTGCCTAACAAACAAGCGTTATTTGACACATTCGCACTCGAATAATTTATGGACAGTACCGTGACAAATTCATTCCACAAATGAGCACTTTCATTACTGAAATCGAATATGATAACATTTATTGCCAAATTATTTCAGGACTCCATCACAAACTGGTCTAAATATAATGCATAGATATGGAAATTGTGTTCGGAATTCTCTGTGTGGTGCTGTAGAACTTCATTGTTCCGCTTTGAATGTTACTACACAAGAAGTAACATAACTTTTAAAAATTGTCTTATGCGACAGAGCTGATAAAATAAATGAACACTACAATATCCGTGGAACTGCGGATGAGACATTAATGGACAGCAGCACTCACATCCCCGAATGGTTTATTGGCTTCGGCCTAGCCGACCCCTCGTCACTATTAATTAAAGTTGTCCTCTTACGCCCAAAAAGCTCGATTTAACATAAGTTGCAGGTAGTTTTAAAACAACAAAGTCTGATTAATGAGAACTCTTATAAATATGTTGTTATATAAGCAGTTATAATGAAAGTTTTATAATGAAAGAAGGGTTTTTGTTTTCATTCATATATAAACAACTCCAATCATCAGCCGAAAAAAGGAAAGAAACTCATAATTACCCAAATCTGAAGCTCGACAGGATTCGTTCAGGAAGGACTTTTAAGCTTTGTCTATAGCAAAAGCGGCGATTATCATGACCACATGAATGCTTCAGTGTATTAAAAGTGGTTTGAAAATGTTTTGATGCATCTTGAACTTCATTCCGTCATTGTGATATATAACCCTACGTATCATTAAAGGAAGAAAAAACAAAGCGCATTCATCTTATACCAGTAAAGAAAAAAAATCAGAACATGGTGTAAAGAAAATAGCATAGCTTTCGAAGACAAAATGGTGAAAGCTGAGCTGTTGGATGTTGCTGAACGCCACAAAGACCAACTTGAGGTACGCGCGGTATATGAACTGACTCAAATTGCAGAACGCAAACTATTACAATTGCCTTACAACTGTGGGGTTAAGTAAAAGGATTCGTAAAAAGTCAAAATAAAATTTTCAAAATGAAAGACGTGCGTTAAACATGTTGAACGAAGAGCTGAGTCTACGATGTGGAATGTAAATGCTTTCATAGAAGCAGCAGCAAAGGAGATTGCTATACTCTAAATGATGAGAACGAGAGCAGCAGTGAATGCTCCTCAGAATAGTTTGCTTTTATTATATTAACGGGTGGCCAGATAGCAATGACAGTTTTTTCAATTGTTATATTTCAGCAGCTGTTAAAATTACCAATAACATCCAGCTGTCAAAATATTCAGTAAGGTTTGCCATTTCATCATGCATTTACGCTTGCCAAACGTGCGAAAATTATTAAAAAATATTATTGAAATTCCGGCTCAGTTGTAAATACGCAATGTAAATTTCGTCGTGAGGTCGGTCGTAATCATCTTACCGTGGACAAATTTGAACGTGAATACACTCTTTTGGATCTTAAGCCACCAACCAGACAGATGTTGGTGCGAAGTGAAGAAAACATAGCCGCCGTAGCGGCCAGTATCGAACACGACCCAGAAATGTCGATTCTTCGCGGACAGGACCCATTTTTGAGTCAGCGGCTATGTCAACAAGCAAAACTGTCACTATTGGAGCGAACACAATCCACAAATGTTCGGCCAAGTAGCAAAGCATCCGCAAAATTGACTGTTTGGTGCGGTTTATGGCATGGCGGCATCATCGGAACTTATTTCTTTCGAAATGAGGAAGGAGACACCGTTACCGTCAGTGGTCTCAGGTATAGAATGATGTTAACTGACTTTCTGTGGTCAGAGCTCAACAACATCGATATAACCGAGCTGTGGTTCCAACAAGACGGCGCTACAAGCCACACAAGCGATGCAACACTCGAAGTTGTGAAGGAGAAATTTGGCGAATGGGACATCTCACGGCGAGGGTTCATCAATTGACCGCCACGCGACTACCCTAACAAGGCAACCACTTTGGACGAGCTCGAGGCCAACATTCGAAACGCTATTGCCGGAATAATGTCGCACGTATTGGACCGAGTCAACAAAAATTGGACCAACGGCTTGAAGCCGAGGTGGCCATTTGAATGACACATGCACATAATGAAGCCAGAATCAATTTTATATCTCACACCATTTTTTTTTTTAAATTTTTTTTTCGTTCTTATCTGGTCACCCTTTATTATGTAATGTTTTACACTGTTTTGTAGAATAAATAAAAATAAATAGAAAATGTAACTTATGAAATTTACTTTCTTTATTTTTGTGTCAAAAGCAAAATGTCATCAAAACAGGTAGATGACAATCCTACGGTAATTATCTTCAGAAAATCCTGTCGACAAATATGCATATCATGGTATCTCTATAAGAGATGTCAATGCATTAATGTGCTTATGCATTTCATTGTAACCAGAGTGATAACCAAATATTTCCATCTTCCCTGTACTGCAGATTTTTGTTAAACATTGCGTAGCTGAAAGTGGTGTAAAAAAGAGAGCTCGCAATAAGTCCCAGAAAAAATTATTCCATTCGCAAGGAAAACGCAGATAATCTTCTGCGAGGGTCTACTTCCCCTCTGATTTGCACTAGACGTTACAATATGCACTCCATATTTGAACAGTTAATACGAGTACAAAAAAAAAGAAAAGAGCTTCCTTCAACAACCGTAGTAGGGAATCCTTACTGCAAGGACTCCAAGAGCAAATGTCATAATATAGCAGACCACTTGATATTATCCGAGCATATATACGTTGCGAAAAAATGATGCATATTCAGATAAAAATATCTAAAATTGGCTGCATTCCTAATTTGAAATTTATACGTAAACGACGCACGTTACTCCACTTCCAAAATATGTAGATATATTCCCGTATGTAGTCTAAGAAAGGCTTTGTTTTCGAATTTAGAGAAGTTTTTCATACCTTTTTTGAGGTGCTTAGCCATGTGGTGTACTCATATGCTCAATTTCAAATTACTAAATTACTCAGCAGCCTGTGTTAAATGCTGGCAGTTGAACAATGCCATTAAGTCTCATGTGAACCCCTTTCGAATAAAGAGCTCTGTGCTCTCTGGTTCCATTTGAAACTCTCCCTGAGATACGCACAAAATGATTTTTCAATATAATGCCTATGTAATTCAAAATAAGTGCTTCGGAAGGGAAACCTCTCTATTTAACGTTAGCTTGTTAACAAAAGAAACGAAGGAAAAAAAGCGATAAAACACGAAAACGAAATGAAATTTATTTTCTCCGCAAAATAAACTTAAACAATAAATTCAAACTAAATAAGCTATACGGATACAACCCCACATTTTTTGCGATTTATATTCCTACATTCCCCTAACACTATATTTCAAAGCTTTTTATCCTTTCTCATCGAGGGATAAGCAACAGCAGGATAAAAAACAACATCCAATTGATATTGAGTACAAGGATAATGTTATCTCGATTTCCTCTCAAAAAAAAATAAAAAAAAGAGATCAACAACAACAACAAAGAAAAACCAAATTTTGTATTTGTGTTTTTTTTTTAGTTTTTTTTCTCTCTTTGCATTGTAAACGACCTCGTTATTGCGTTTATTCCCAAATTTATTTGTCGGTTTATTAACCTGAACCCATAAGAGAGTCATAGCCATCTATACACCCAAAAATACCAAATACAAAGCAGGGAATACTCCCACCAATGATCTGGGACTTCCCCGCAATATACAGTTCGACCTAAGAAATCCCCCAAAAAAGCATACATCATGCTCATTGATAAGTACAATCAAATCCAAGGAGATTCTTACGAAGCATAGGAAGAGGCATTCTATATACTTTGTTTTTGGTAGTCAGAGACGAAGGACAAGCACGAAATGTTCTTCACTACGAAATTATGCAAATGCCGTACAAGTGGAAATTCCTTCACACCAAACAACAACATCAAAAAAAATATCGTATAAAAAGGTTGTCGCAAAGTTTATCAATGTCATACCGTCATTATTATTCATTTACGTTAACAAAAAAATATTTTTTCGTTCCATCGACGGCCATTATGAAGAGTGTTCGATTCCAATTTTGATCGGACAAACGTACAGTGGAGTTGAAAAGTTTTTGCCTTTTGCCATCAATTCAAAAGCAGTGAATGGGAAAATGTGGGTTTCAGTTTGTGAATGATTTGCATAGACATTGGTTTTTGCAAACGAAAAAGAAGGACATTTATTTTGGTGATAGTAGTCAGATGGAATATTTAGCTATAGGTGCAGGTACCTACAATAATAGGCATCCTATACCCGAGAAGGAAGGACAAAATGTGCAAAATATTCAAAACATGCCACTACTCCAGGTTTTAAATGAGTGAAATTCTCAACCTTGATTTTACTGATATAAGCTGATAGGGAAGTCATTATGCGATTGCTGTCATGAAGAATATCAAATGGCTATACAGACTGTGAATTTCAAGATTCGGGCTTGTCCTTTACATCTCCTTGGTATTATAAACCATTATCTATGCCCCATACACTTTGGATACAAAGCTAATATAGGGTTTTAACTTGATGAACGTGTAAATGGCTGTAATATATGTAAAAGATCACATTAGAGTGCCATCACCACTGTGCAAGACCGGGACACAAATGTACCTATGACATTACTAAACCTACCCTAAACACCGAAAACATAACTATGAACCGAAAAAAAGCTAACCTTACAAATTCTAAGTATATTGAATAAATATCCCATGATAGCTCGTTAAAATCTGTATTAAGCCAGATGCCTTGGATTGAAGTAAGCTAATCAACTTGTATCACAAAAATCAATACCATTCTGGTCGGATTTGTGAATGGCAGGCCCTAGACACAATGCCATTTGTATTATACATTCGGAAACTCGAATATTTCAACCTTCTTTCTATTGTCAAGTCACGAGGCAGAAGTATTTTCTGATGGTAGACCGAAGACATGCTTTGTAATAGCTTCTTAGGCGAACGATCTATTCGTATATCGTCGTATACCGAGCACAGTTCTAATATTAATTTTAGTTCTTTTTATGACATATTTCGACTGGGTTTATTGGGAATCACCGAGGTTGCGGTCGGTATTAGAACAGCAGTATCACAGCATTTGCGTCTATGTGAAGCTTTCCCAGCGCAGTGGAAATTTATGTTTCCTTGGCCAACTGAAATAAGAAGTAAGGATATAAAACTCGGAGGGACAATGGTGTCGTCATAATTATCCTCTTCGTCTCAGTTTTGCAGATGTCTGTTCTTTCTGCCATCGTTGGTCGGTCAAGATTCATGTGATTGTTAGGCCTGCTTCTCTATTGATTTTAAGGAGCGCAAACCTCAATGTCGAAATTTTCTTAAAAGTATTTTTGAGGCTCGTGTAAAGTGAGTTTTATGTGTGAATTTTGTTTGCATTGTTGGTTTCTAGCTACTCAATACCTCCCCGCTCTTCTTTACTCTAAGTGAAGTGAAGGTCTTTGATATATCGCTGGAGTAACAAAAGATAAGAGAAGCGAGTCGGTCCTTAATGTGGTCTCGTTGTATGTTAAATAGATCTAGTTCGTGTGGTCTGTTGATCTCATATATCTTTTGCCAGCGTAAGCGTTCTCTCGTGGGCCAACTGCTTCCTGTCAATAAGATTTTCGTGATCCTTCGTTGAGCTTTAAATTGATGATATCTTCTATATAATCTTAATATCATCTTGGTCAATTCCTGAAACTGATCTAGGTCAAGATTTATTCAGTTTTCGCAGTTTAGGGTTCCTTGTCCGCTCCCATCTACCGAGTATTTCGTCGTTCTCTGTTAGTGTAAATCGCGTTGTCGTGTGGGATAATAGGATTTTCTCAAGAGGTTTCCCAGTTTCGCTTAGCTGTTTGTTTGGTTTAACCGCGAGCGTGCCACATCCGTCTACTCCTGAATTAAAAATACCTACGTAGAGCTCTAAATTAATTATAAACTCTCAAAAAGAAAGGCTAGAAACTGAGATATTTGTAACAACGACTGTAACATTTTTAAACGAATCAGGTACTAAAAATATTTACACTCAAATTTCGTTTTAGCAGTTTTACCAGGGTCTACTTGGTCAGCTATTAATGAAAAGGTTAAAATCGAATAACCCTTGTAAACACGAATATTACTGCCGTCGACCTCTTTTAAAGATAAGCTATACAATCTGTTGATAATATCCCTGTAAGAAGGATCCAAATAAATAATGTGCAAGTGTCATTAGAAGTGACTAGTGTTGAGAACAGGCCTTTGTAGCTTAACACCTTGCGCATTGATCTTTGGTAAACTCTCCATCACCTCATCATGCCATAATTTGTGGAACTTTTCGAAAATTGGGAAACGCAAAGAAAGAACCGCAAGCCACCTAAGCTAAAACATAAATACTCTAATTGCTCCAGAACTTAATTCAACGTCTGGGATATGACCAAATTTTATTGACAACCCTCTACCTGATAATGCAAAATTCCTTACACTTGAGAGAGAGTTCATACAATACAAAGCGAATATCTTGGGGCTGAGTGAAACAATTTGGTATGGTGCTGGTGAGTACCTTTCGCCTTCATCAGAGTCTACAAATCATATTCAAGTTAGGAGTATTGTTAATCTTAACATTAGCACCACGTATTTCGTCCTCATATGGTTAAAATCGTGCAGTTTCGGATATTCAAGGTTTCTGGCCAGATCATTATCCCCGCCTATGAAAACCTCGACTGTTGTTAAGTAGCCCAAAATGTATTGTAAATCTAAACTTTTTGAGCACCGAAAACTTCATGTAATTAGCTGAGCTTCAAATAAGTAAATAAAAGCTCTTGTCAACTTCCTATCCGCGAACGATTCAAGACCTTTCGCCACCTAGAAGAAAACAATCTGCGGAACTGAGTGCACAACTGTGGATGACCGCTGGGTTTCTGCGAAAAATGTTGTTTGTACCTCATAAGCAGAAGTGTAATATGTCGGTATTAGGGAGAGAACCAATGGGATATGACTATTAGCTGACGTCGGAAGATGAATCGAAAGGGTGTGTATTTTTGCCAAACTTTAGTCAGCAGCACACAGCACAGGAGCTTACTTGCTGATCTCGGATGAGGATTAGATTTGATCGAGGTATCAGTTCGGGATAGTATTGGGGCATTTCGGGGACACAAAACAGTTGCAAACAAAAACACTTGAAAGAATGTGAAACAAGTAACGCATAACCGAACAATTTGGCGCGCACATGCCGTAGTCCTGACGAGGGATTACAGAAAACAGAAATTAAGAATAAATAAGAGAATGTATTAAGACAGAAAAAATAACAGAACCAAAGGAAACTAACAGATAAGTCTAAAAAATCGAAATGGTATTTTTTACTCTTGAAGACTCAGCTAAAATGTCGTAAAAGAAAAATCAAAATACTGTCTAAAAAACCTTCGTTTAATATAGCAATCGGCGCTGAGAAAAGGTATAGGTTTATATGTTAACACAACCTTACCATTCAAAGCAATTTAACAGAAGGAAGCATCATTCCGTAGTTTTTATCCATTTTATAAAAAAAAAACTCTGACACTTCGTTCTTTAAATAATCCATCTTTGTGGAAGAACTTATGAACAAGTCAAGAAACTGAAATAAATGCAAAACTGAATCTCTAGTGCAGTATCAAGATCAAGATACAGCACCATGATGATATAAGTCATGGTCTTGTATTCGTATGTCATCCCCAACTTTCATTTATTGTATTGTATATCGCGATAGTTTGATGGTCTAGCGCTTCTGCTGTCTTTTAGCTCTAGAATTAATGTTGCTCTGGTATGGAATGTAGTTGCTGGTTCATGAATGGCTCAAAAACAGATCTAAGGCTCTGCGCTGATATCTTTTATGAGGACGACAACGTACGAATTTAGAAAAACTTGTGTATTTCTTCCAAGCGGAGGTACACGCAATTTTTATTGCAATTAACTACAATATGTTGTGAAGAATTGGTGGCGACCTCACTTACCACTTCAAAGCTAGATTGAGAATGCAAGACTTGAAGGCAGTCGGAAGGCGGAGTTCGCTGAAATTTGTTTGGGTCCCATATCACAATGAGATCTCCGATGAACTTTCTATATAAGGCTCACAAGAAAGTTTTTCAGGACTCGAACTTGTGTTAGAACTGCATGCATCCTCGGTTAGATCATCCGTTGAGAGTTTCGTATAAGCATAACTGCAGATGACATGAATGTTGAGGATACCGACAGACCATACAAATACTTCCCAGGATCTATTTGAGGGAGTGCCTTACTTGTTGTCTCTCAGCGGGTTAGACTGTATACTGCTAACAGCGTAGAGTTACTAGACTAGAGGACAATCTATTCATTGGTATCCAAGAGAAAGGAATAATGGTTCAATAAAGCATTGCAAAACTGCAGGGCCGGGTTGCAAGCTTAGCCCTCTTTTGTACTCCTAATTTTGGCACCGAAAGAGGCAGATGTTTTACTAGGGTGTCGGTTGCTGTTGATTTCGGTTATAAGATAACAGCTTTCGATTCTCGAAATGTTATGCACTATTGAATTAATTAGGATAAAGCATTTTTTGTAATATCCATTCGAAAGTTCGAAATTTTTCAACACCAGTGTGAATTACATATAAAGATTTATATATCCCAACCCCTTTTATCATCCAAAATACAAAGTATCAACATAAATAAGATTGTAAAAATATACATAAAAACAGAAAAACGAATATTAAGGGCACTCCAACCGAAAGGGTAGTGTTACATTTACCATGATCCCCGTACCTTTTTGACCCTCACATCACTCAACAAAAAACAAAATGGAAGAAAATAAAAAAAAATAAGCCAACAAAAAAGGGAATATAACATAAAATATTCACATGCATGTGTAGTATGTGTGAGCTTAAATGTCAAAAAGTCAATTTACATTACGTATCTCTGGCAGCACCCACCGCTTATCCCTTGTAGAAACCCTACACACCCCAACCGACCGGTGACAGAGTGACCATCCAAAATAAAAGAATTTCAAAAAACAAAAAATTAAAAAAAAAAAAACAGAACCGGAAGTGGTGACAAGCGTTTTTATCTTTCAACTCCACCGAATCGAACCATAAAAAACCGAAAAAAAACATGAACAAAATAAGAGAAAACCGTTTCAGAGATGCTTTTTTCTGAACGACTATGCACGAGGGCAGTCTGGGTGATATATTTGATATATTTTTTTTTGCCATTCGCTAAATTCTCGATACCCATCCGTCCGGACGTCGGTCGTTCATCGTAGTCATTTGCATTGAAATTTAAATTTAAACTCAAAATAGTAAAAACTGTAAAATAGTATTAAAAATTTATTTTCTCGTTTGGTTTTCAAAGAAGACGGATGGCGGCGGCAGCGCCTTTTTGAACGGCCGGCGTCATCAACTAAAGTTGGGCAGTTACATTCGGACAGAAGGACACGCGTCGTTCTATAGGGGCAAGAGTGTTTTTTTTTTTTTGGTTTTTTTTTTAATTTTTGGGATAAAGTTAAATTATTCGTACCTGGGACAACGTACGGCGTTGGATATGGTGACGGTTGCCAATACGCAGAATTAATGGACGGATAAGTTTTCGCTGAACTACAACTATTGGATAAATTTCCAATTACCGGCATTAATTGAGTGATGCTTCGGTGGTAGGTGCTACTATTACTACTACTACTACAACCGCCAATAAGGATACTACCAATGCTTGCAATGGCTCTACTCGTCGTATCACTGTTGTGGTTCTGGTTCTGGTTCTGGTTCGGGTATTGGTTCTGGTTGTTCTTTCTTATATTGATATTGCTGTCATTTGTCGTTGCTTCTGTCACTGATGTTGTATTATTTTTCATTGCCGCTATGCAGAAATTGAAGTTTTTTTCTTTTTTATTTATTTTTTTTTAATTTTTAATGTCCTCCTGCAGTCTTGTCGGCATGAAAATCGACAAATCGAATCGAATTTGTATATATTTTTTTTCTTTGCTATTCACATATATGTACAGAGAGTTGCAATTAACACTTTTCTTAACATATAACACAAACGAATAAATACGAGTTTTTTAATTAACTACACATATAAAAAAAATATTACGTGAAGCATGAAACAAATAATTTATTTATTTTTTTATTTTTTATTTTCAGATACACACAGGTGGATTGGTTTTGAGAGGGTGTTCTATAATGACAACACACTATTCTTCGTTGCTGATTGTGTAGTGTTTAGACTTTTCTACCCCAATCAAATGGGGGTTTTGGTTTAATTAAAAAAAATTTTCCACTGCTGATACGGTATTTGTATCTAAAAATACGGACCCCGATTGATCGGTACTGAGAAAATGCATTTTTGTACTGTAGGTACTGTTGTGATAGCAAACAGCAGAGTAATGACAATGCGATATAACATCGACGAGGAGTCGCATTTTATCTTGAAGGATACCACAGAAAATAAGTGTAATAAAACATCTACAAGAGTATTTCAGTTCTTAATGCTCAAATCTGTTCTGTGGCAATTTTCTTTCGTCGGAGGGGGGAGTGGAAAAAAAAACACAAACAAAAATTGCGAGTTGCGATTAAAAAACGCCTTTAATCGATCGGCGAGCGATTTGCGTTAAATCTATTTTCAAATTGCTCGATTGGTATTTCGAAATTTATTTTACTTCTTACTTTGGGGTTGGGTTGGGTTAGTCGGAAAAAAGATTTCGAAAGAAAACGACAAAAAAAAAAACAACTTAAATGAGATACAAAACAAAATGCAGTCGTAACTCACTGGATTTAAATACGAAAAATGTCACATGTGCGAATCGCGATTGACGTCTGCGATGCAACTAAAGTCGAACTATTACAGCAAACGTTTTGGCTTGTATCAGCTAGCCAACGTCTATTTGTGCAAATTTACATGTCTCACAATTTAGGTACTTGATGAGTTCACGCCTCTATGCGTTCTGTGATAAACTGAGAGATTTTTTAATTTTTTTTTTTTCTTAATTTTCTATTTTTCATTCTTTTCATCTTGAGTGAAGTTTGCTTGAGCATGAACAATTAGCATGCGAGAAGGTAGCCACATAATGGGGATGCTGTGGATAAGCATATACGAGTACCTTGTAGGCCTCCCCTATAGACGATCTTGAAAATGCATATGGCGACAAGAACGTGAATATTTGATTACATTAATGCACTATGACTAGATATTTGAGCAAAGATTATCGTTTGTTTGCTTTATGTTTTTTAGTTCAGGTGGAAATTGAAGGAATTTATGAAAACAAAAAAAAAATTATTTAGGTATTACACTACACGAGGTGGAGATCAACTGTGTAGGTGGACACTCATGGACATTGGCAATAATGACTTGGGCCTTTATCACTTTGCATCTGGAGATACATAATTTTATTCACTTCTAACATTTCCAATCAGTTAATCTCTGATACAATGTGACCTGTATAGGGCTTCAAAAGACTCTGTCATGAGACTATAGATCTCTAGAACTGGACAAAATCAAAGACCGTTTTGCTTAGGCAATTTATTTTTGACTTGGTAAATCCGAAGCAAGTTATCGTCATGAAAAATGGTGCAGTAGTGAACTACAAAACGATAATAATCAAGGGAAATCTATCTAAGTTTGTAAGAAGAAATATCGTATTTATTAATTGTTTACTTATTTATTTATTAGTTTGTTGTTTATTTACATTTATACTAGGATTCTTTGACTACAATAGTTTTAAATGCCAGCAGGAGGCAGGTCATTTTTCCCCCTCGACAAGAGGAATTCACGGCAGGTCTTCTTTCATTGCCAGCGCGCCATAATAGCTGCACTAACTCTTTTAATTGCTTTTTTCTCCATTTCTTGACCTCATCTTCACTCAAAACGGTTTTCCGGCACACCTCGTAAATATATTGATAGGAACAACAAGGAATAAAGAAAAGTTCGCAACTGATTATATTTGTAATAAAAATTGCAGGTTAAGTAAAAAATTATTTTACGAGTATTATATTTCGTTCGAGCTCGGGATTCTACATTTATTTATTCATATAATAAAACTCACATGAAACGATTAATATCTTATACAAATAGTGCAAGGCTTAAGAAATTTGAATTAATTTAAACAAAATAATGTTATTGGCAATAGTTTAAAGCATGCATATGTATCTGAATTTAAATTCGAAGTAAGTTATTTATTATACTTGGGTTTAATAAGTTCCATTTGATATACATACTCGTATAGGGGCGAAAAGCAGTGACGCCAACTACAACTTCGAAGTAGTTATGAAGTTCACCTATCTTTCAGCAACATCTGCGTTCACGAAAGACATCTAAGTGAAGATCAATGACTGGTCTCAGTACATTGTTGATTATTTGGTTTACCAGGAACCATGAGTTCCAAACTCTTTTGAGTGCATGATGCTCTATAAAAGTTATAAAACAATAGTCGTGCCAGTTCTACCCTACAGTATCGAATATTGAATAATAAGCAAAGAGGCGAAGCCCACACTCAACATATAATTCCAAGAGCTTTCTTAACCAAACAAAGGAGTAAATTTCACCCCCGTGTTGTTCACTCAATGGAAACAAATAGTTTGTCCCTTCTATAGAATATAATGCAAAATTTTACCGTTTTTTGCGCTTCTTTTATTTGAATTCAGGGTGCAATTATTTAAGTCAGGGTACTGAAGCTTCTTAATAATGCGCAACCCGGTTGTGACATTTCATTTTGAAAGTAAGTAAACTTCCGACTGGTCCTCCTAAAACTTTGTGCGTGAATGTTCAGTATTTACTTTTTATCGCCAGGATTTGTCCTTTATTTAATTTTTATTTTTAATACTTACTGCTATTCTTATTGAGGCCAGCATTCAATTTAAATGAACGAAAGGTACCTACTGCATACTAAGAAAAATGTACATATTCATATAGTCGCATCCTGTGTAACGGTACTATACCACAAACTTAATTCAACTCGAATTAACAGTGTAAATATGTTTATGTACGCATGTACGCTTTTCGAGCAATTAAAACATTTTAACCACTTGACACTGTTTGCATTTAAAAATTTATGTTACCCTCTTTATAAATGACTAAGTGTGTGTACTAGTACGTGTATATGCTATGTCGAGGTTATACATATATAGATACGATTGCTCCCACTTGTGGGTAGGGGGTGGTTAACTTAAAAATTAATTCAACATCCTTCAACCCGTTTTGGGAGCGGGACTATGTATCCGTACGTACGTGTGCCTACGTAGTATAGGTGCTGAATTAAAAACAAGGTTCCTACCATCAAGTACGACGTAATGATACCCCAACTAGCCCCTCAGTTCTGCCGACTGTTTTACTTCTGTGCTGCTTTTGTGCCGCCTCTGTAACTGCTTCTGTTCATGTTGATGTTGATGTTGTTTGTGTTAATGTTTCTGTTCCTATTTTTGTGTGTTTGGAATAAAAGGGATGCTTTAAAGAGGAAACTTTCGCCCGTAGGTCTATTTATTCTAGGGAAAAACAAAATTACGGGTTAAGTGCTTTCCTTAAGTGTAGAAAGTAGTATTCCTACACTTATTCACTCTCTCTGTCACTCTGATGAGTATTCACTCAAAAAGTGTTGCTTGACACATTTAGAGAAGACCGTGCAATATTTGTATCCAGACTTTGTGGGTTGCATCTTAAGAACTATCTGCAAGTTATTGATATTGCTAGAGTGCAAGTCCCAGCACTACAACTAATTGCCACTTAAATAGACACCTTCTTTGGCACAGAATGTTATTCTGCTTTGTTCCTCTTTTTCTATTTATTTTTTTTCTCTTCTTATTTTTCATGATGACAGTAGTTGTCCTTCGAGGAGGGAAAGGGAAAAGGAAGCAAAAACACAAAAAGAAAAACGAAGAAATTGTAGAATAAAACAAGTAACGGTACATTATGTACTCTTACGATATTGAAATTCATTTGAATAGTACTGTTGGATAGCATCCAAGAAATGTCAAAGGATGCAGTCGTGGATAAGTTTTCATTTTTATAATATGCAGTCAGCTACTGCTTCTGCTACTACTATAGCCACTGGAATTGGAACTAGAGCTTGAAAGCAGGAAGGGTGGTCATAATGCAGACATTTTATTTCATAGTTTTTATTGGCACTGACCCGAAGAGGCCCAGCATATAGACAACGGCTATCTATGCCTATGGCTATGCCTCTGATTCTATTGCTGCTTCTGGTTGTTCAATAAAGAATGACGG
Organism: Volucella bombylans; assembly: GCA_949129095.1. Classification (NCBI taxonomy): domain Eukaryota; kingdom Metazoa; phylum Arthropoda; class Insecta; order Diptera; family Syrphidae; genus Volucella; species Volucella bombylans. The sequence goes on along the minus strand of OX422144.1, from coordinate 105,602,627 downwards.
AAAAGACAAAGTTAGTGTCGCGCTCATTGGTAATAGAAGTCAACGAAAAGGAAGCTCCTCAAGGGGCAGCATCCGGTCTGGAAGAGGAGGGGAATATTTCCTTAGAGCTCGAAAACAATTGGCTGTGGCAACTTTATTTTTGTTGACATCTACGGCATAGGGTGTGTAAAGCATTTTATTTATAGAACACCCGTAGAAGCCTTTTGATTTTTTTTAAAGTAATAAGTGTTTGCTGCGAGAAAAACGTTTACGGAACTGACTTAAAGACAATTTTTTAGATTCAAAATTCATTACGAACTGACTGTAACTACGGGTTCCTAAGGCAGCTCAAGACGAACTATCTGAATTGATATCTATATCACACCGCATCGTGATATAATAGCCAATAGCAAAATAGCCAATTCTGTTTGAAGAGTGTCCGTGGTTTTGCCTAATCTTTGTAATAGAATTAACGACCGTAAGTTCCATATTCAGAAGATAACGATTCGCTGCCTGTCACATTCAGCTTAAAAAAGATTGTCTACTCTAAGACACAGATAGCACTAGATGTAGTCGATGATTAGAAAACTACAAAAGAAATTTGCCTTTATTTATCTTCTTAACCGTAGACCTACGTTTGGTTTGTTTTCGACCAATTTCTTTTGTTTTATCGTAAATATTAAAATAACTACTTTATATATTTGGCTAATTTTTCTTGACTTTGTTCTATGTACCCTTATGCATCGAATTCAAGCTGTTTTAGGTTTGAAAACTTAGTTCGCTATGAGTTTTTTTTGAATTTGTGTGTTTTCTGTCAGATAGGTTCGTTTTCGACCCGTTATATGAAACTCATTCCGTATTGAAATTTCGTTGGAGTTTCGTTGCGCCAGTAAATAAAATCGTTGTTTTGAAGCTTTTGTGCCTGAAAACGATATAATTTGGAGCCCAACTAGACTCAATCCATCAGGTATGTTATAATTTAGTCACTTGGTGACTTGGTTCATTTTTGCTGAAGTTCAGTCGCTCGAGCTCGTTCCGAAAACATAATTTCAATGAGACCAGGTGTTACCCCTTACGCAATCGCTCGCGTTGATGTTCTGGTATATTAATTTTTGTTGTTTATTCCGATTCAAGTCGAGAAAATATTTATAGAAAACACAAATAATTATGGCCGCTCGAAATTTGGAGACAAACATAAGAAAATAGACAAGAGCATGCTACATGCATATTTTGGTGTCGGAATTCTCGCGGGTGTTTACAAGTAAGCTTTTTTCAAGATTTTTTGGCTCTCATCGAACATATTTGTTTTTCTAAAACAGAACGAATTGAAGATTTGTTTGACGCAGATTTCGGTCGGCCAATATTCCAAGCAATAATGTCTAAAGAGACATTTCAATATAATAACAAATCTTCTACGATTCGACGATCCCACTAGCCGAAGACAAAACCAACATGCAGCCAAGGACAAATTTGCTACAATAAGTAGCTTATGGGACAAATGGGTTAAATTACTGCCATTGTTCTATAACCCATCGTCCTGTGTTCCGGTCGATGAACAACTGCTTAGTTTTCGATGCTCATTCAGACAATACATGACAAATAAGCCTGAAAAGTGCGAGTTAAAGTTTTGGATATTTAGGAAAAAAGTTGGAGGTACTGCTGAACGCAACCAAGGTGAGCGCGCCGTCCTGGATTTAGTAGAAGTATTGAATGGGCACAACATCACTATGGACAACATTTTTTACATCTTACGAGTTGGGCCAAAAACTGCTGGAAAAGAATATGACTATGGTCGGCACCCTTCGGACGAATTAAATAAGTATACCACTAAAACTTTTACTTAAAAAAAAAAAACAACCGTTGTTTCAATCGACATTTTCGTTTACTGAAACAACAACATTATTGTCGTACATGAGTAAAAAGAACAAGCGCACCATCGTACAAAGGACAATGCATCCCACCCCTGATGTTGGTCTTGAGCCAAAGAAGATGCCGATGATAATCCAATTTTACAACAAAGCCAAAGGTGGTGTTGATAATGCCGACAAAATGCTTTCTGGTTTCAGCGCAAAAAGTAAAACAAACCGTTGGCCAATGTGCGTCTTTGCTAATATAATAGAATTTCGGCATTGAGTGCATTTATTATCTATACGCAAATTGATACAAATTATCAAACTTCGAGAGGCAAGCAAACCCAAAAAAAAATTTTACATGATCTCTGGTCAACTTGGCCAAAGAATATATGTCGAACCGCTCAAGAGCACCTAAAGCATCATGCTTACTTGCCCTTCAGGCAACATTAGCTGGCTCATCTTCGCCTATAGTGACTTCCTTTTGAGGAGATTTCAATCCTACAGCTAAGCGGCCCAGAATCGATTCACCACAACCAAAAAATCGTGGCAGATTTGCTTTATGCACAGAAGAAAAAACAAAAGCCAAAGACAACAAAATAGAGTTGGCCTGCGTCTTCTGCTGTAAAAACGTCTGTAAGAACATACTTAACCGTAAGTTATTCACAACATTTAGATGTACATATTTGCTTTTGATATTATCCATAAATATGAATAAAAACAATTAGTTTTTGTAAAAAGTATTCATTTTTATTTTTATTCTGTTACAAAATATATAAAGGTCGAAAACGACCCATTAACGTAGATTAGTCGTTTTTTTTAAACGTAGGTCTACGGTTAAGAATGTACATATTATTTAACAAAAAAAAGAGACTTTTGGCACTATTCTGGTAATGTATAAATTTTTTTAGAAAGGCATTGTCAAATTTTCATGAAATTCTTAGTCAACAATTAAGGATATGCTGCTGATGCCTTCATAGAGGGTGAGAATTTTACATACCTCTAATAATTAAAGAAGAAAGCAGAGTCGTAAAAGAATTAAATCTTTAGATATCGTAATTCTATTGAATTCATCGAGAATGATTTGAAGTCTTTTTGGTAAAAATGACTGCGATTCAATAAAACTATAAGTCACCATTCTTTAGAATTCAGTATAATAATAAGAAAGTGTCTGCCTTATAGGCAGGAGTTTATGCACTCATAAGATGTAAGTTATTTTGTTAAGAGCATGTGAAGTATATTTTATGTCAAGGGGAATTTCTTAAGGCTCTCCGTAGCATCTAAGTGGGCATGACATAAGTTACAGCTCCTTTTGTGTATTTAAAAAAGTAATGTCAATTCCGCGGGATATATCTTATATTTATGTCTAAAATTTGAATGTATGAAAAAGAAATCTCTGATTATAAAATTTTTATTTGATGCTACGTATAATTATTATTATGCATCTGCTAGTGCCGGAGTGTTTTGTAGGGAGGGCATAATAGGGTAAACAATTAAAAAATACAATTTACAAAGTGCAGATGTAACAAACTTAAGTTTTGAGATTTTAGGTATTTGTTACTATTTTTCACGTTTATACAGAGCGATCTACATTGCTAGATCGTCAGAATATCAAAGAGATTTTGCTAACAATTAATTTTTGGCATTAGGTTGTACTCAGTCTTAGGTTGTATGGTCCCTGTATATTACTTTTGTAAGGCTTCTTCTCGAATATTGCAGACAAGTTTGGTCACCCTATAAACAAATCTACATTTAAGGAATTGAAGAAGTCCAATGCAGGTTTATCCGTTTTGCACTTCGTGGTCTACCTTTGGTGGTTCCATATGGATTACCGGATTACCTCCCTATGAAAATAGGCTAAAACTAATTAGCATGCATGCCCATGTTCGTCGCTTACTGCAACCAAATTCTCCGGAAAGAAATCGAGATAATCATCCAGAAAGTGAAGTTTTAGTGACATGTTACATCCCATTTGCTTGTAGGCATTAAGCAATTCAGTTACAAGATCTCTGTAATTTTCGGCTTTCATATTTCCAAGAAAATCTATCATAACCGTTTTAAAAGCTCTTCATGCTCTAGTTCAATATAAGTTAGCCTGCTGTCAAATTCACTATTTTTCAAAAGTTTCCGTATTTGTGGTCCAATAAATATTTTCTCTTTAATTTTTGCCTCACTAACATTCGGAAATTTCTCTTTCAGATACAAGAGCCCTCTAGCGGTCCGATCTAGAGATCTAACGAAATTCTTCATTGAGCCCAATTTGATATGGAGCGGTGGTAGAAATACGTGTTTAGGATCAAACAGGGGTTCATTAGTAATATTTTGCACATTCAGCACATTCAGGTTCTTTGTCCAAACTCCACGATTCTGGTGGTTTTAGAATAGGATATTCTTCACTATGTTGACAGTCCGTAAAGCTGATGGTAAATTGAGATAATCCACAGTATGCTTGGACTTCGGACCGATATGACTTGAAAGTTAGTGAGACAAAAGTAACAATCTCTGGCATGGTGTTTCGGTTCTCTCCACACCATGGGTACTGCAAAGCGCATATGATGTTTTTTACCATTCATCCAACAATGTTATACAAATTTTACAACATATCTGAGGAGCCCATGATTTATCTTGACCTTGTTTAACTCCAAAATAAAGTTCGTAAGCTTTTCTCGGACAAGTTGGGTGAAATTTAATACGTTTTTGGAATTTAAAAGTTAATTCCCCACACATATAACAAAAATTGTTGACATTATTCACACACTTCTTAGGCATTGTACTTACTTGTTAATGCACGTTAATAAACAAACATGAAGATGTAGAACACAAACACGATAGTAACGACTTTTCGCGGCACAGAATAGAAAATATCCTCGTACGCCTACGTACGTTGAATGCCTACTAATGCCCACTATTGAGTTAGATGCGTATGTACCACACAAACGAACAGAAATGAACTTGTATGAAAACGATATGTTTGTCAAATCACGCAGAGTGGTGCAATATTTATTCCTTTATATAAACAACTCAATCCAACATGCCTTGCATACATATAAATGTAAAAATATTTTTTAATAAAAATTATGGATTATAAGCAATTTCTGTCTCCATATTAGTTTTCAGGGTGCCGAAGTACATCTGAAACACCCAAAAAATTTTCATTTGGATTTGATTCCTCGATGACTCAGTCTACTCGATTAAGCTCGCGTTTACATCACATTTTTTTTAGGAGTCATCGTAATAATTCGATGGGTTTTTAAACTGCTTTTTAAACTAGTCTTAAGGTTCAAAGAATTCAAACATCTGAGTATGTAACATTAGACGAAATTGATTTTATTGCCCTAAGAAATACGAGTAGATCAAATTTTGAATTCTGCGAAGTTATTTATCAACAAGTTGCAAGCATTTATTTTTAGAAGCAAGAAAAACAGTAAAAATAATTTTATAAAGTCACTGGATGAAAAATATCCTTTTAAGCAATATTCAGAAGAAGCACAAATTCAATATACGTGTTAAAAAACATCCAAATGACGTAAAGGTTAAGCGTTACTATGTTAAGCCTTGTAGCGAAATAAAGGCGGAAGTCCACTTTTATAGACATAACTAGATTCAAAATATGTGATGGCTTATTAAAAGACACGATGCTTCTTGGTTGAAGGAGAATGAAAGACTGGCTCTTTATTATAAAGTTATAGGTTATACATGTAGGAAGTATGTGTGTGTATGTGAATGTATACATGACATCCTCCTTTTTTTTTTCTTTTTTTTTAACATAACAATTAATTTTTAAATTTCTATTCATTTCAAAAAGAAAAAAAATTAAATACTTGGTTCATTTTATTAATTAAAAAAAAAATCTTCATAATAGCAATTCATTTCACAAAAAAAAAATTACAAAAAATAAAAATATATAACAATTCATTCCAAAAGAGATGAGAAAAAAAATTAATTTAGTGTTTTTAGTTTTAGATTTTAAGTTTTAGATAGATTAAAATAAGTAGTTACATACATACAAAATTTGTTCAAGTATTATATATTATTTAAACATTCAAACTGCTAATAAAAGTTATACGTATTACAACTAGTAGTATTTGATAACTAAGATGAGAATTTAGTAGGGTTATAGCGATCGACTGGTTTCACGACCCTTCCATAACGAGTAGTAACTACTTTTAAAGCTGATGTTGATTGCTTTTGTTCAGGACAGCTTTCTTTGTTGACTGTTACTGTAGATGATAGCGATGATGGAATTGTAACAACTTCTTTTTGAATTGGAATCGTAGCTGTTGTCGGATGAATGTGGATCGATTTCCTTCGAAAGGTCCCTCCGTCGTCAGATCGTACGAGGAATGAGCGTGGTGAATTGGCTGCTCTGGTTATTTTACCTGAAACCCATTCTCTGCTATTAACCTGTATGCGCACTTTGTCACCTGCTGTCATTTCTGGTGACGATTTAGCTCGTTTGTCAGAGAACTTTTTGATGTCTTCCCTCACTTTTTGCAAATTTTGACGCACATTAGGAACAACTTTCGGTTTGAGGAGATCTCTGTGAGTTGGCAAAAGAGTTCTTGTGGAACGGCTCATCAAGCGTTGGTTTAAGGACATGAGTTCGCTGTTTCTGGCAGTATTTCGGTGATTTAGAAGTGCGATGTAAATATCTGAGTCATCCTTGGCACATTTTTTCAGAATCCCTTTTGCTATTTGGACGTAACGTTCGGCAAGGCTATTTGATTGGGTATACCTTGGACTTGAAGTTTGATGTTTAATACTCCAACTATTTACGAATTTTCGAAACTCGATAGAAGAAAACTGCGGTCCATTGTCGCTCTCCAGGATGACAGGTATTCCATGTATTGCAAAGATTTTCTTCAAATGTTGAATGACCTTAGTTGACGACGAAGTGGATAAGGAGACAAAATCGAAAAATCCTGAGTAGCTATCTACAATAAGGAGATATTCTTTACTATTGAAATGAAAAAGATCTACAGCTACAATTTCCCAAGGAAGTGTAGGAATGTTTTTTAAAATTAAAGGTTGCTTGGTTTTTGATACTTGATAGCTTTGGCAAATACCGCAAGACTTAATGAATTCAGTTATGTCGTTTGTCATACGGACCCAGAACATCAACTCTCTTGCTCGATGTAAACATCTGTGGATACCAAAATGTCCGTCATGAATTTTTGCCATCATTTCGCGTCGTAATACATCAGGTACGATTAATTTCGTGCCCTTGAACAAAACCATGTTTTCGTATACAATCTCTTCACGAAATGTCCAATATTTGCGAAGTTCTGCTGGAACATTATTCGGCCAACCTTGTTGAGTAATTTTAATAAGTTGTTGAAGCTCGGAGTCAGCTGCTGTTTGCTCAGCAAAACGTTTCATTGTGTCATTCGACACATTCTGAATCGAGTATACTCGTATCTCGGTTTGGTCATTTATTTCTGTTGCCGGTGCGTTTATACAGTCTCTGCTGAGTATATCGGCCAGAACGATGTCTTTACCTTTTCTGTATATGACCTGTGGATTGTATTGGGTTAATTGAAATAATATTTTTTGTAATCTATTTGGAGCAGATTGTATAGGCTTTTTAAAAATGATCTCAAGTGGTTTGTGATCAGTTTCTACTGTTAAACGTTTTCCAACTATGTACTCGCGAAACTTTTCACAACCAAATTGTATAGCAATGGCTTCTTTTTGTATTTGCGGATATGCGATTTGAGATAACGATAATGCTTTTGATGCATAGGCGACCGGTTGATCACCTTGAAGTAGAACCGCTCCAACACAAGAGTTGCTAGCATCGACCTGCAACTTGACATCTTCATTTGGATTATAAAATTTTAATAGGGGAGTGTTAGAAAAAATTGATTTTAAGCGCTCAAAAGCATTGTTGTGGTTCTTTGTCCATTCCCAAGCAACGTCCTTTTTAAGTAAAGATCTAAGACTGTTAGTTACGTCAGAAAAGTTATGAATAAACTTACTCAGATATGTTGCCATTCCAAGGAGTCTTTGCAATTCGACTTTATTTTGTGGTGCTTTTAAAGACATAATTGCACTCACCTTGTCTGGATCCGCTTGAACGCCTTTGTTTGTTAATATATGTCCAAGAAATTTCACGTTTGTTGTGTTGAATACGCATTTTTCTTTATTCAATTTTAAGCCACTTTGTTGAATTTTGTGGAGTACTTGCTGTGTTGTTTTTTCCAGCTGTTTTACAGTTTTACCGTGTATTAGAATGTCATCTATGGAGACCTCATTGTTTTCTATTCCATCCAATAGATTTGACATGTAGCTCTGGTACACCTCCGACGCTGACGCTATACCAAAAGGTAATCGCTTGTATGAAACACGGCCCCAAGGCGTTGCCATCGTTAAGATTTTCGATTTGCGCGGAGTCACTTTAATTTGCCAGAATCCTTTTTTGCAATCCAGCAGTGTAAAATATTGGGATCCCTTAATGTTTGCCACAATCTCTTCAATAGTTTTAAGTGGATGATATCGTCTTATAATGTTTTTGTTTACCTCGGAGGGATCGATGCATATTCTTATTTTGTTGTTTTTATTTACCACAACCATTGGGGATACTGCAGGTGTGACGCCCGTTGTTTTTTCTTTTTTAGAGCTTTTGTATTCTTTTTTGTTGTTTCTAATTGATTGAGTTGAATATGCATGTTGTTTGTATTTGGTTAGTACACTTATTTCTTCGGCTTTGTGTAATTCTTTCAACTGTAGTGTTGCTGCCTCACTTACTCTACAAATTTTTATCGTTTTGTCCAGTTCTAGGTTTTCTGCTCCTAATAATTTTTCACGAATCGCATCACTGAGTATACCAACAACAATTTTGTCTCTTATTAAGTTGTCCTCTAATGTTCCAAAGTCACATTTTTTGCCTTGATTGGTTATTTTTGTTAAAAATTCGTCAAACGTTTCACCTTGGTTTTGTGCCATCATGTTGAATGCATATCGCTCAAATGTAACATTTGCTTTAGGAGCAAAATACTCTTTAAATTTCCTTTGAATGACATGTAGTTTCTTCCGGTCTGCGTCTGATAACGTAAAAGCATTGTAAATGTTGGCTGCATCAGGTCCGATTGATGACATAAAAGTTGCCACTTGGACTTCTGGAGATCTGCTATCCATACCCGCAGCGACAGAAAACCACGCATATTGCTGCATCCAATGCTTCCAGTTTAAAGCCATGTTGCTATTTCCTATAACTAAGGCTTTTGGTGGTTTTATAAATGATGAACTAATATTTGCTCCACTTTGGGTATCGGGCATCGTGTTTTATTATTATTATTTTCTTTTAATTTTAGGAACTTTCGAAAATTTTGAAATTTAGAGAGTTTACCTGTAGGTATGTAGTTTTTTTTTTTTTTTTATGTGTATCAACATATATGTATACTGAGCCCGTTATTCTGACACCATGTGATATTAAAAGACACGATGCTTCTTGGTTGAAGGAGAATGAAAGACTGGCTCTTTATTATAAAGTTATAGGTTATACATGTAGGAAGTATATGTGTGTATGCGAATGTATACATGACAAAATAAATTAGTGCTTCGGAATAAATATCAACAACTCACCCGTTGCCGATTGTTTGGAAATTGCAAATTTATTCAATGATTGTAAAATAAGTTCTCTACAGAGCTCTATAAACAATAATTTGTCTTAGATAATATGGACAGTCAACCAGGAAGTTTCTACTATGAACTATTTATTGCATTGGAGATCCATAAAATAGTTTGTTCTCTTAAATCATCAAAGTCGTCTTCCTTTGATATGATCTCCAGCTTTTTGTTGAAAAAATCTCTTTTCCTAATTCAGATGCACATATTGTGTTTTAGTTTCAATAAAAGTCTTAGTCTTGGAATTTTTCCACAATCCCTTAAAACAGCCGTATTTATGCCAGTACACAAAAAGAAGAATAATACTATCTCATCCGAGACTGTATATGTTTAGTTTAAGGTTTGCCAGTTCACAATTTCCACCCGAGCGTACTATGGGCATAACTGTGAAAAAATTCTCGAAGAGACTGGATGTCTGGATTGAAATGCACGCTCTCTGTACAGAATATGTTATATGGCTGCCGATAGTGAAAGTGTTGAAGAAGATCCAAATCTATCGATTTCATGGGGAGCACAGTATTTGAGCTCGGCTGACGACATATTATGTTGTACTTTGCATTTGGATTTATCTCTACACCTTATAAAGTTCAATTGACTCAAGAATTGAAGCCAGCTGACCACGGAATCCGTAGAACATACGCAGATTGGGTGCTTGAACAAATAATGACAAATTTTTACACAACATTTTTTTCAGCAATGAGGCTCACTTGTCACTCGGTTGATACGTTAAAAAATAAAATTGTCGCATATGGGAGAATGAAAATCCACATGTAGCTGTCGAAAGGCCATTACGTCAAAAAAAAGGCACTGTATGGTGTGGAATTTGGTCTGGTGGTGTCATTGGTCCGTACTTTTTCGAACATGAGGAAGCCGTACCCGTCACCGTCAATTCGCATCGCTAGAGTCAAATGCTAACCAAATTTTGTAATATTATTGGCCTCAAATCGGAGATATGGAGTCCAAGAGAAGAGAAAGAGAAAGAAAGATGTTCGGGTGCAGTGGCTATTTCGCTCCATGGGTGATATCTAACATTTAATAGGGAGACTAAATTATTAGTGTAATTGGCAACCACTCATCTCACATGATTCGAGTTACGTCAAAAAAAATTCTTTCGGTCACTGCTGGTATTGAACCGCGAACCGTCCGATAGGGAAGCCAATATACTAACACTTGAACCACGGCCACCAACTAATCGCTTTATTGCAAGAGAAATTTCCTGGTCGACTTATTTCGCGCTTTGGTGAGGTGAACCGCCCGCCAAGATCGTGTGATTTGTCGCAAATGGATTTCGTTTTGTGGGGCTATGCAAAAAATCATGTTTATGCACACAGTTCGCAAACTCATAACATTTTAAAAATGAATATACGTCAAATTATGGCCGAGCATTAACTTGTCAAAAGTAATGCAAGAACTCCAGTGGAAGACATTTGAATGATTTTACATTCCAGTCATAGTAGTAAAATCCAAGCAATATACTGAAATAAAAATTTGATCGAAATCTAAATCGCAAATGTGTTTTATTTAAATTTACTTTCGGAACTATAAACTCGATGACCCTGTATCATAGCTTACTGAATGTTGTAGTTTAATTTCTGTCTTTTTCACTTCATTACGCAAACTTATATCTTTACTTCTCAATTATTCTCCGCATCAATAATATTATAACTTTCCTATAATCAATTTAGTTTGTTTAGTACATACGACTCTAGCCGTTTGGACTACTGAATAAACGTAACTGACATATGTCATAGTTACTATAATTTATAAACCTATATTGTATTGCATGCGTATGTACGAGGGGCGTTCAACATATTCTCGGTATCGGGGTGAAGCTGTGGTTGTATATATAAATTGACTTATTTATCAAGTAATACTATTAGTTTAGTGCATTTATGTAAAATTTCATATAAATGTGATTATTAATTCGCGTTTTATCTCTAGTTAAACAGAATCATAATGGCAACTGAGACGATGATGGTGAAAATTGAGCATCGCGCTGTAATTAAATTTCTCACTAATCAAGGAAAAAATCAAAAAACTATTCATGAAGAGATGGTGGCTGTTTACCAGGGTTCCGCACCTTCATTATCAACTGTGCAAAAGTAGTCAAGTGAGTTCAAGAGAGGCAGAGAGAGCATTGAAGACGACTCCCGCTCCGGCGCCCCGGCTACTGCTTGTACGGGAGAAAGCACCAAAAAGTCGAAAAACTTGTTCTTGAGGATGCCCGAATAAAGGTGAAAATGATGGCAGAGATCACTAAGCTTTCAATTGGTACCATTCACACCATTCTTCATGACCATCTTAACCTTTCAAAGGTCAGTGCAAGGTGGGTGCCACGAATGCTCACAGCGCCTCAGAAAAAAGTGAGAATCGCATGCTGTAGAGAGCTTTTGGAGATGTGTAGTGAGAACGCGGACGGTGTTATGGATCGAATTGTTACTGGGGACGAAACATGGGTCCACCACTATGACCCTGAAAGCAAACAAGAGTCCATGCAGTGGCATAAAAAAGGAACAGACCCCCCGAAGAAGTTCAAAGTCACTCCGTCTGCCGGGAAGCTCATGGCCACAGTTTTTTGGGACTCAAAGGGAATCCTGCTCATTGAGTACAAAAAAAAAGGTGAAACCATCAACGCCGCATCCTACGCTTCCACTTTGCATAATTTGCGGGAGGAAATTAAAAAGAAAAGGCGGGGTAAACTCGCAGCGGGTGTGTTGCTTCTTCATGACAACGCTCCTGTTCACACGGCGCGAGTTTCCAAGGCTGCTGCGCGAGATTGTGGTTTCGAAGAAATCCAACACCCACCCTATAGTCCAGACCTTGCCCCTAGTGATTATTTCCTGTTTCCGGATTTGAAAAAATGTCTTCGTGGAAAAAGATTTTCGGATGATGAAGAACTCAAGTTGGCAATAAATGGGTATTTTGCAGAGAAAGAGGAAATTTATTTTTTTGAGGGTTTAAAAAAGCTCATCTCAAGATGTAACAAATGCATTGATGTTAGGGGAGATTATATTGAAAAATAAAAATAATTTAAATTGAATTCACACTTTCCTTCATATCGATACCGAGAATATATTGAACGCCCCTCGTATGAAATAAAGTTGAGTTTTTCTTAATCTCCCGAAGATAAATAACATATTTCTGTCAAGATGTTATCTTTTATTTAAATTTTTGTTCGGATAACTGTGAGGTTTCGTTGTCGATCGATCAGTAAGCCCTCAGTTATAGTACTACGAATGAATCATCAATCTGTTCTCCAGTAACTTATAAGAGGAAAAACTAAGTGCATAAAATTAACAATGTACGATAGATATCCAAGCAGTGCCTAAAACATATCCACTGACTTCTAAGAACAGTTGGTAAATGCATCTAATTAATTTGGCCATCATGCCATTACTACGAAAACTTCAAATAAAATTCGATGATTTAAATGGCCTTTGTTGATTTCTTAGATAGTCTTGACCTAAATTCCATCAACCACTTCACAAATAAAAACAAAAACACTGCACAATGTGAAAATGAATGCCAAACTGTTTTGAGCGAAAAATTGAAGACAAGCAACATTCGAGCCAGCTGAATATAAGAACTGTAAAGAAAATTACTCTAAATTTTCCTAGATTTTGGCAGCAGCTGTCATCAGACTTTATGAACCTTACTGCGTCAGCACGCAAAATATTATGTCCAGTCGACCTTTGCTCATTCCCGGCGTATCGTAATTATTATCTTTGCTTCACTATCAACATGCCGGGGTATATGGGATTTTATGGGGCTGTCTTCAAATAAATTGTTTTATTTGACAGAGATTTCTGACGAACAGATGAGTTTATTCTCATCCTTGCTTATGTGCTGAAACCATATTCTGACATGCCTGCAAGTTTTTATCGAGTTGATAATTTTTCAACCATCATTCATCAAGACGCTGACAATTTTATTTACTTTTTTTGATAAAGCAAATGGGATGAAAATCTATTAGCACATTTCGTCTCCTCTGACTATCTTCCGCTGCAAAAGATTTTCCACTTGGTGCTGGAAAAATTTCCTCGAGCTTAACGTCTGCAAATGACAAACTATCACATAGCATATAATCAAAGAGGTTTTACAATTGTACCTCGGACTTTCTTTATTAAAAAGAAACCTGTTATTACATAAACTGGACTTCCGTACCTACATAGGCAATATCATTAAAAAATCCATCTCTGCTTTCAGTTTCGCAAAACTGACAGCTTCAACCTATTTATATCGAATAAAACCGATAAATTTACAACCTCTTTCAATACGTCGTAAGTTGGTGACATACTCGTACTTATTCGTCAGCTTTTTACCGGTAATGTTACATTGATTTTCTTGCTCACTTATAATTCATCTTATTTAATATGAGTACTAACCAACGAAATATTAGATCAGTTCCTCAATTCCGCACTAATCCTCCTTCCCAATTACGGTTACCATGACCCTCCATAATCCTACGCGAAAAGAACTCTATTCAGGCTATTTTTGACTATCACTTAAGCAAACTCTCCCTCGAAAATCCCCTCTAGTCAGGTCTGTCACGACACGACCTTAACCAACATATTATAAACTGTCTACCCACGTTCTGATATGACAGTGGTAACTGCGGTTTCAGAACCGAAATAACTATTTCCAACGAAATTGCGGAATTGAAGGAAATTGTTTGCTTATTTTTTATGTATCTATAAGCATTATATTACCTACCAGATACTACATAAATAACAGAATATATTGTAATAAATTAAAAATTAAAACAGAATCCAATTTCATTTTTGAATATACTCGTAACTCGTGAAAGATTAAAAAATATCCGAAGGAGCACACACTTTATTGAAATCTTTAATTGATCTTGAAAAAGGTTCATTAAAACCATAATTGGTTTCATGTGGTTTTTCGAATAGAAAAATCCTCGGTCTTAGTGATCTAAAATGAGCTTATATAGGTATCAGTGCCAACAGGCGAGGACATTTAATATGATAACATAGTAAATCTCCAAAAAAAAAACATTATACCGTAAATAGTATGATTGATTCCAATGTTTAATACCTAATAGCAAACATCTAGCTTTATGAACAGACCAAAAAAGCAAGTAATACATCTTTCAAGTCGGCATGAACTTTACAGGCAGGGCTCCTAATCACATCAGCGTATTCTAACAGAGACCTAACGAGAGATCTAAAAATCAATATAAGTCTAAAAGCATCACTAAAGTCCTTAGTGTTGCGCTTAATAAAACACACCATTGAGTTGGCTTTACTTTTGTTTTTAAAGTTGATTAAAATATAATGCCTAGGCTTTTAACTTTCACAACCCGAGACAAAATTGTAGATTCAATCGAATAATCATACAGTAGTCTTACTGATTTTTCGAGAAAGATTTAGTACGAAATTTTTTTAATATTTAGTTTTAAACTAATGGCAGTACACTAATTAGAAAGCGCGTCCAAGTCTTTCTGAATAAAATGTCTATCACCAATAATTCGAATTTTCTGCGTATAAAAGACATTCACAGTACTTCATGTTAGAAATAATACCATCAATAAAGATTGAGCAGTGGACCTATATGCCTACCTTGGGGAACACCCGATGAACATTCAATAATCGTAGATGACGTGTTATCTATTGTTTTTGTACTAGACACAAATGCACCGAACGTTGGTATTGGTGCTGTTTTCAGTCAGAAACAAGGAGACACGAAGGTGGTAATTTAATATTTTAGCCGCACTTTAAATAGGGCCGAACGAAACTATTGCCTTACAAGACGAGAGTGGCAACACAGCACTTTCACCACTACCTCTTTGGCAGAAGGTTCCTCTTACGGTTCCAGAGCGGTTGCAGCAGTACGACTACGAGATTCAACATCATCCTGGCCCTCGACATGGGAATGCTGACGCGCTTTCCAGGAGATCATGTGGCGAATAGTGGACATCAAAAAAAAAAAAAGAGCGCTGCGAGATACTGCACTTGGAAACCGAGGAGGCCACTTTGGCAATCGAGCAGCAAAAAGATCCAACACTAGCAAAGGTGAGCAAGTGGCTGAAAGAAGGACAACGACCAACAAAAATACATTATGCAGGAGAATCAGGATACAAAAAACTTTTGGGCAATCTTCCAGCAGTTGAAAATGCATGTCGGCGTAATATGTCGAATATGGGAAAAGGACGAGGAGCAGAAGACATTACCCGTGATTCCAAAAAACATAGTTCCAGAAATTCTTCAGCAATTCCATAATAGTCCGAGCGGAGTCCATCTGGGAGAGCTCGAAACCTTAAGAAAAATAAACGACAGGTATCTATGGAACGGTCGAACGGTAAACTCCAAACTATGTAAAAACTGCATTGTTTGTCAGGCTCGCAGAGGCCCTAGTCAGCGAACAAAGGGGCTTCTTAAGCCAAGCCGGACAGGACACCCATTTGAGAGGATTGATGTTAACATACTTGGCCCACTTCCACGAACCAAAGCAGGAAACTAATAGCCAAACAGCAGAGGTAATAATCGAACAAGTTATACATAACGTCTTCTGCAGATTCGGTGTCCCTCACTTTATTCACTCGGGCCAACGTAGAAATTTCGAATCGGAAGTGTTCAGTAAATCAATGGAGGTCTTGGGCAGTTACGAAACTAGAACAACACCTCTTCGGCTCAAATCTGACGGTATGGTGGAAAGGTTCAATCGTACGCTACTGGACTACTTAGCGAAATTCGTCAGTCCTCATCAAACAGACTGGGATCTGTTTCTACAACCAGCCCTACTCGCTTATCGCGCAGAACAAGAATCGACAGGATTCTCGCCAGCCATGTTGAACTTCGGAAGAGAACTGAAGCTGCCGATCGATATAGTGTTCGGATCATCACCAAAAATGGAACACGACAGTCAAAGATACGCAACAGCATTAAGAAGTCGGCTCGTCACAGTGCACGAAGTGTTGTAAAATAGAGTCTTTTTATTTTTCCGCTGTTTTCACTATTATATAGCTCAAAATGTTGGAATGAAAACCGAGAAGATTCAATTTTTTTAAATAATGCTTTTTATGGTTTACAGAGTCAAACGGTTTACTGTAGTCCGCGTAAACAGCATTGACTTACATTCGGTTCTCTAATGTATTCGTTGATATTGCAGATAAGCTATGTTGAGCCTATTCTTGTGTGATAATTTACTATTTAGAAATTCAAGCCGATTTTTTACTAAACTTTTCAGTAGCTTGAGAATAACTGAAAGCTTGCAAATTCTGCAGTAGTTTTCAATTTCGTTCTTGGGCCTGACTTATGGATAGGAACCAAATAAGAAATTTTCATCTCACTACGGAAGACACCTTCATGCAGAGAATTAGTTCATTAACAGACATTACCTGAGGTTATAAGATTGAGGTCGTATCAAAATCTTCCAAATATTAAAAAAAAAAAAAACAAAAACTGTAAACTTGTTTTGGAACTATAAAACCAGAGTACGCTCCTGTAAACAAGTAAAATATTTCACAGGAAAGATCAAAGCTGTGATAGTACGGTTTCGGAATAGAAAAATCCACAATCGACTAAATCTTCACACTCCGGCAGATCCTCGAAAAAAACTCATGAAGTCCAAATCGATACCAACTATCGTTTCATCGATTTTAAAGCCGCATATGACAGCATTTATAGAGACGAATTACATAAGGCCATGTCTAGTTTTGGAATTCCTTCCGAGCTCGTCCGTCTGTGCAGAATGACGGTTGAGAACGCTCGTCACCCCGTCAAAGTTGGAAGTGCATTAATTAATCGAGACATTTGAGTAAAAAAAAAATTAGACAAAATGACACGCTGTTATGTAACTTCTTTAACTTCATACTAGAAACAATTGTGGTAAATAGTAAGGTAAAGCCAGGTATATGGTATCAACAAGTAAGGACACACAACATCGACGAATTAGACAGAACTTCACAACCGGCAGCTATAATTTCGAGGTAGTGAAGGGCTTTACCTACCTTGGCTATGCTATGAATTCGCCCAACAACACCTCAGCAGAAATAAGGCAATTGAGTAGTAAGGCTCTATCTCACAAAAACTAAAGAGACTCTATGTAAGACCTGCATCACCCCACTTTATGACGCTGAAGCATAGATGAAGATTTCCTCAGTCGTTTCGAGAGAAATATCCTTCGAAAAATATTCAGTCCCATTTGCGTTGATGGGCTTTGGAGGAGAAGATTCAACAACGAAATATACGAGGTGTAATTACAGTGATATCGACCTACTCAGAAAGCTTAGCCGCCTAACATGGCCAGGACATGTAGAGCGAATGGATGACACCTATGCTTACAGAGACTTCGAATCTAAGGCGGAGGATCAAGGCAGTGCATAGAGGAGGGCCTCACCTTAGCTGACCCGCACAAGTAGAAGGGGACCTCAGCCAACTTGGAATGGGCAACTGGCGGAAATTAGAAGACAAAAAAGTACGACAGTTCCGAATAATCAATTCTATTCACATCTAGTGGAAGAAGAGCAAGACGCAATGGACAGGTGCTTACTTGATTGACTTGAAGAAGGGTTTTGGCACCGTACGGTAGATGAACATTTCCTCAAGCTGAGCAGACTAGGCACATGTAAATCACTATCGTGTATTATTTTTGATATGCTCACCAAGAGACATTTTATCGTGAAGAATGCCGATGTAAATTTGACATTCAAAATAGTCTGCAATAAGGGGTGGTTAATACGAAGGTCCTATTTAACATCTAACCAAGTGATATCGTAGCCATACCATATATGTAGATCAAATCCTAAGATCAAGGAAAAAACAAAAGTTTTCAATCAAGTGACAACACGGGCAGCCACTTGCTTGTCGAAATTTCTTTCAACAAACATATTGCAAAGATATTGTTCTATAAAGAGACTGTTTTATAGCAGCTAATTCGATGCGGCTGTGAAAGTTCTCGTAAACTTTGCTTGCTCGTATATTATGCTTTCTTCTTCGAGCAATATTGCGCTTATCGGTTCATTGCTTAATAAGCCTTAAAATCATATCCTTCGATTTGTAAACTAATCAATATGAAAGTGGAATTACTACCGAAATGAAACAAAAAATCTGCAATAGGGATATTTAATACAAGTTTTGATGGGATATATAGGAACTCCGTGTCATAAAAGCAGATTTAATTCGAAGTCCATTGATTTCTAATACAGGATAAGGATAAAAATTTTAAATTAATTTTTTCGATTGAATTTTCTAGTATAACTCTCGTAGATTAGAATCTAAACTAAAGTGTTTGTTGAGTCCATCAGAGCAACTAGGCCAGAGACCACATTTATTATTTATATGAAACGAAAACAGAAAACCAAATTAAGGCCAAAATTATCCACGGGTATTCGTAGTTTCCAATGAATTTTAAATTTCCAATTCAAAGGTTGTATCTCTTTGTCTTTATTCGTCCAATCTTCTGTATTCGTATGCAATAAAAATGAAATGAAAGCCAATTTGATAAAATAATACCACAACAGCGATAAATGTAGGTACATACGAATAGTAGCAGCAGATAGTGAAAGTAATTCAAAGCCGAAAAGGATATCCAGAGTTTAACTGTATTCCACTTTCACAGAATGTATATTCGCAACGAGGAGCGCCGCTGTTCTTTTGCACGTTCATCAAAACAGAATATCAATGCAAATGGATGCCGTACCAATGGCCAACAGGAAATGTTATTTTTATCTCCTGTTTCCGGCATAGAGGGAATTAATAATGAAAGCGAAAAGCATAGTTTTCGATTGGTGGCTGGTGTACCCTCTACAACTAACCTCAATATGGGATTAAATTTGCAATGGGCATTTGAATTCTGCAGAAGTGGGAGCAAAAAACATGTTCAAAGCTAGCTCGTGAATGGGAAAGCGTCAAACCGCAAAATCGTCTCGTACGCTCTTTTTCTTATCAGAAGTTTTACACAGCAATGGTATCTGGTTTTTCTTTTTTGTTTTTTTGTAAGTTCAGCCAACCGTTACCGTGGCGCTTCGGCCGAACAAAAAGGGACACTCGTGAAATAAACACAGAATTCCGAACCAAAAACCGGTACACAAGCCGGACCAAGACCTCTGGATGGCAGTGTGAGCTCAAATTGGAAATACTTTCGTTTTATTTATATCCTCACAAATAACAGCACCAGGAAGGGAAGTGAATAAAAAAATAAAAATGCAGAATAGAAACCGAATTCAATTTTGAGCAACACTGAGATTTATGCGTTCACCGCAAATTGCAAACGTTAAGCGCGCTATTTGAGCAATTTAATGAGAATTTTTTAACCAATTCTCAGATACGGATACGGTATAAATGAGTTTAATTATTATATATTTAACTTTTGCACCTGCACTGGCCAGAATAAATCCCAATAAATTTGTGCTAAATATTGGTTTAGTTAAAGTTGAGTCCTTGCTCTGACAGGGATATAATAGATGTTTCATATATTTACTTACCATTTCGATTTTCACTATCCGCTGGTTTCATTTGTATAGGATGATACATCTGTAAAGATATGAAACAAGTTTATAAATAAATAAATAGGAATACACAAGAATTAAAAAGTTTATAAAAACCGAAGTCAAAAGACTCCTTTCGACGTACATCAAAGGTGCACATGAAGTGAATAAGACCCCATAATTATTTATTTCAAAGATTGCATGAAAACGTATTTATTTTGGGAGACAAATTCCATAAAAGTTCGCAAAATCTTTGAAAATTGAACTAAGTGACCTAATGGAAAAAATCGGCAAATATTTACAAACGACTCAGGAGATTGTAGATGATGAGCAGAGCAGAGCTTGAATATAACGATTGTATGATAAATCTTGGCCCATTATTAAGTTTATTATCATAACGGGATTCGATTATAACCACTTTCGACGTTGTTTCCTATGTTAGAAAGAACGTCGATTCCGCTGCGTTAATGCCGTCTATTTCCGCATCAATTTGGCATAATGGTTTCATTTTATCAGATGCAAAAACAGACTGGTAGAATTTACTATTCCTCTGAATACCAGGTCCATGTTCAACAGCATACCTAACATCGAGTACAACGGCGGACAAGATATATGGCCCACGATATTTTTCTCAAGCTTTCGAGAATCCCCAGTGAAAGGTGGCTCCAATTCAATAACAGCTAAGTCATCTCTGCTGTATTTGGCTGGTTTCTTACATTTTTGATCGTATCGCTTCTTCCACTTATGTTTTCGGTCATCAATCTTTTTTCGTGACCACTTAACGTTGGGCAGGCACTATTGTACCAGTGGCTAGCGGTTTTTTGTTATCCAACAAAAGTTTGTTTTGCAAGATATCTCTTAGTCAGAAATCATAAAAACAGTTCGTTTGGGCCTTTCTTCATAGTGCTGTTTGGCGAACTAACTATTTATTGTCCACTGTATGTTATGTACGTAATGTTTTCTTCCATTCCCTTTTAAAGTCATTTTGTTTATAGCACTAAGTAATGTCCTATTGGTATGCTAAGTAATGTCTCCTGCTCATTGGGCCCAAGAGACCCAAAAGCGTTCTTAATGTGCTGAACGTCATTTTTTTTTGTAGTACTTTTCAGAAGCTTAAGATGAGTTCTATCAACACCAAAATGTCTTCGGTCATTATGATAATTTCTTACGATTTGCTAGTGCACTCCTGAAGGAACAACCCAGAATTGATTGGCATTTCTGTTTCTAAAAATCTTGGCGTTTTTAAGTATAATCGTTGCGCAAATGTTTTGCTCCGTTTTCTTTCTCAGTTTGTCATTAATTTTTACCTTGAAGACTTGGCTCTGAAGGGATTCACCTTATGCCTTCTTCTTTGCATCTTGTCGGCTAAGTGCATCTACATTTGACATTTGTTTTTTCTGTCTGTACAAGGTGCGGCAAGATAACGTCGTCATTTGAGAGAGGGGAAAGTTTTGTTAACTTGTGTTTCAGTCATAGATAAGCTAACATAGATGGCAACTTTGCAGACTTTGCAACTTTGGAAAACCAAAACCCGCTTTCCACTGATCGCCTCTATCCGTGTGAATCTGTCTGTGAATACGTGTGAATTGTCATCAATGTCCATTTCTCTCCCATTTTACTCAAAAAACGTCGTCCACAATACACACACATCGTGAACTTTACGTACAAATCGCTTTCATTCTACCAACTTTACTTGTAAATTGCTCTCAATCTAGCAAATTCTGGCAGGTTATAAAAATGTATGATGTGTTGGAAATTCACTTACAGTGTGTCTGTGCGAGGGTTATATGTTTGTAAAAGCATTAATAGAGCTTGCCATTTAAGTTAGTTCATCTATGGTTTCAGTCGCCATCATGCGTTGGAGTAACGAACAGCGTGCGTTTGTCTTAGAGGCCTATTTTTCCAACGGCCGGTCAGTGGTTTCAAGCCAGCGCACAGTCCTAAATCGCTTTAATATTGACCCACTGGATCCTGTCCCGAGTCGGAAATCTTTTGTGAGTCACAACGTTCAAAGAAACTAGTTCTGTACATAAAAGAAGAACAGAAAGAAGAATAGGCCTATGGTTTTTCGAGGAAAATGAGCAGACTTTCACAGTCAATTCAGACCGTTATGTGAACATACTTTAGTAGTTGTTTTTTCTTTCCGCTGAAGTTGTTTTACGACTAGGATACTGCACAAGCTTTAAGACACCAGCGTCGTCCTGCATTAAAATGCTCGGTATGAAGTTCATGTACTCGTATGTAGCTAATATTGGTTCGTTGCAAAATAAGTATTTCAATTTGACAAAAGCTTCTTCCTGATCCTCAGCTTATATATAATTACGATACTACTTTTTCGAGTAGTTACGTCAAAGCTTCCGCTAACAGAGCACAATCCTTGATAAGCCTAGGAAAATATCCGCCCAAAAAAGGCCCAAGAATTGACGTACCTCATGAACATCTTGTGATGCTGGGTAGTCCGACATAGCCCTTGTGTTATATTCCGGTTTTATTCCGTTTTCTGTTGCAATATGACCCAATATTTCAAAATGTATTGCAAAAAAAACTGTACTTATCTAATTTGAATGTCATCCCCGATTCACCAAATGTTTTGAGCATTCAGCTAAGGTTCTTTTTCCTTTCGATAGAAGTATTTCAATGATGTATTGTATTAATGACATTATTCAAATAAGCTATTATATTTTCTTCGTAAATTTTTCGTAATATTTTCAACTTTTAAGTCCACAACTCATTCACAAAAACTCCGTTCTTAATTAAAAGTCTCTTCCAATGATTTTATCGGAGCTAGTAATTCATTGATCGACGGAGAAGATACACGGAACAGGAAACTAGAAATTGTAGAATATCTAAGGTCCTATATGATATATTTGCAAATTGCTGCATTGAACAAGCAAATTAGCCTTTGTTGCCATGGCGCACATGGAAAAGAAATAAAGGGTGAGCCAACAGATGGTGTGGATGTTGGCTGTCAATTGCTGTTATTTACTGAATTCAATGTGGTTGTTATTTCTGACAGATGTCATACAATCTTTGGGAATTTTAGTCATAGAGTTTACCTCACAACAACGCATTTTTGTTATTCAATCTTATTACGAAAATGGGCGATTTTTAAAAGTAACATTTCGTAAAATTCGTAAATTTTTTGGCCAACATAATCGTCCTAGGGAGTTCGGAATTTGTGCAATAGTGAAGCATTTTGAAGAAACTGGTTCGGATCGGGTCAAACCCCATTTCACTGCGAGCGAAAGTGTTCAAAACCAGCCAGGCACCTCAATACGTCGCCGAAGTCAACAATTGGGCCTCACCTATGGCAGTTTACGACGAATTCTAAAATCAGATCTTATATGTCTATACAATTCTTTTCATCTTTGGATGTTGGATCGCCAGGACAATTTGTCATCGAATTTAATCTTTCCGATGAAGCTGATTTTTGAATGGATGAGTAGGTACGTAAATACATAAAGTTCTCATTTCTGATTCACGAAAAAGCAATGCATCCCAAAAAAAGTCACTGTATGGTAATTGTTAGGTAAATGAACTTGGAAGATTGAGGCCATGCAAGAGCTCTGCGAAAACATCAAAGAAGCTCCTATTGCAAAATGTGGTCTTTAAAGAGGTCAGCAGAAGATGTGATCTTCGTGATGATCTGGTAGATGCCAGATTGAAAAATAAAAGAAAAACAGAAAACAACATAAGCTCTTTTATTTAAGCCTTAATTGGGCATTACCAAATAGGAAAATACGAAGAACGAACAATTAAAAGCTTGTATATTAGCTATTGGGACGGAGTAAGGGAAGATCCAATAAGTGGTCGTTTGGGGTTATAAAATTTGTACTTCTATGGCCTGCTGAACAAAAGCAGACACCACTATCATTGGCACACTATATTTATGTTTGTAAGTTCCAATCCACATGGGACCACATAATTCTACATTATAAAACGTATAAAACATTCTCATCGAAGCTGACGCTTTTCATGTAAGCATCAATGTTTCTTCAACTTGTTCGAAAGACTACTTATACCTTTGTTCCTCATACACAGAGTGTTCGGTATAATGCGTCGAAGCCTTTAGGCTTCCGCAGCTAGATACAGAAGTCTTGAGCAAAGACTTTCACTACCCTGTTTTGACTCTTATTAAAAATAACACCTTTCAAATTGGTGTAAAGTAACGTGATTATGAGTAATGGTGGAGACGTCATGATAGGGAATGACGTCACCAGCAGAAGTTGAATGCAACCACTGTTCCCAAGGAATTTCCCAAATCCACAAAAATGTCAAACAAAGGGAATTTTATTAGAGACTAAATTTTAGTATTGTATAAAAAGAAAGGGCAATAAGCGGATTTAACACATTTTTCTTTATAACGTTTTAAGAATAAAAACAGAGTAATTTATTTCGGAATTTCTTACAGTTGTTTTTTATTTCACATACTGTAATTGTTTTGAAGTAATGTGAATAGTTATTGTTCTTTTTTTTTTAAATTTGAATTTGTCACAATTTGTTTTTTGAAAAATATGCCATTAACCCCCACTTTTTACAAATTTGAAACGTGTAATCAGTACTAAAAAAGAAACATCAAGTCATTTCATCTCAAGTCAATCGTTTCGAGTTATGACCCAACTTGTTGAAACTAAAAAAATCTAAAATGGAGTATTCTTTTACAACAGCCCTATAAAATCAACTGTGATAGTTAAGACTTGTTTTCAAATTTTTTCTCCCGTAAAATAGGTTTAATATTGCGCATTGTAAATCCAATAAAAGTTTTTTTTTTTTAAATAGCTTGGATTTATGATCAAAATGTCCTCGATGATGGATTTTCCAATACAAGAACATTCAGACATGTTATGTCTGTGGTTTCTACAACGAGGAACTCACATTCTGCGTTAGCACAAGTCCTTCCCGGCTACGAAGTAAAACGTCAGAAAACATCCAAATACCTATCTTAGACAATGAATCAGACATTTGAATCCAAGCAAGACTTACATCTGGAGAATTCTATATACATAAGGCATGCATGCATTCCATCATTTAGCAATACAGGAGCTATAACCAGGGGACTCGGGGAAGCGTTTCGAATTCTACAACTTCATTCTGGAAAGACACACTGCAGAATACAACGTTATTGGGCTGACTCTAGGTATTGATGAGTCAAAATTGATCAGAGATGGAATCACTAATTTCCACAACTTACATACCTTGACAGAAAGCAACCCCTAATCCATGAAATACAGAGTTTTCAGCACAAATTCAACGTCAACGTGTGGTCAGGTATATTGGGCAACAAGCTGATCGGACGCTATCGGGTCGAATCTCTACCTAGAATTTTTGCGCACAAAATTAGGTGATATTAGACTGCAACAGAGGACATCCATTGCGTAGCAACAGAATGGCGCCCCCGTAGACTATGGCCATGCAGATAGAGAGTGGTTAGATCATGTGTATGGAAAATAGTAAACAAAGGGTGGACCCATTTTGTGGTCCGGGTTTTTCATTGAATGATTTGAACCATAGGATTGACGAGGCAACTGCGAAAGTTCAAGAAGAATTGGAAGGAATAGACATTGTTAGAGCTTTTTATAGCCGTGCTCTGCCATGCATACAAGGCAATGGTTTGCACCTTGCACAATTGGTGTGATACAAGGTTTGATGAAGAAAGTAAAAATAAAAAATATGCAATCAATATTTTTATTTTTCCTCCTACAATAAAATGTTTAACAATTTTTAATTCAACGTTATACCTGTTTCAATAAGTTGGGTAAAAAAATAGTATCTTCGGGAAACTCTGGGCACATAAAATAGTGAGAAATACAAATACCTTTGACATCCACGAAGCGCTATCTTTGAAAGTTTATAGTAACTGCGAAGTTAGTACGAGTATAATAAATGGCCACTTGCCAGTACTAAGAAAAAAACATTGTAATTGGCTTTTGTTGTGCGACAGACATATCTGCACCGTAATTACTCTGAAATGCAAATCAACGTGTCGGATACAACAGACAACGGTCTAACTCTGTAATAAATTCGTAGAACCATAAATTATTTCAACGTGATAGATCGTAACCGGCTAGATTTTGTAGTGGAATAAGAAAACGCATCACTACACACTATTAAGCAATGACGGACCTTGACTAAGGATAACAAGAATGAGTTGTCGGAATAAAATATTAAATCCAATGCCTGTTTACTTGTAGCGCTGTTGATCTTCACCAATTTAAAAAAAAAAAAAAAGTAGATTCAACAGAATAGGGCTAGAGGAAAACGAGTCTAAAATGAAAGCCCTTAGCCTTTCAAAGTTCTGAACGGAACTTAGAATTGCGTATGAAAAAAATTTCATAGTTCTCCTTATGTACGGAGCATTATTTCAAATGTAGGGGGCCACCAAATTCGATATGGTATTACTATCTGCAAGGCAAAAGTTGCTTTCGGTATACCTTCCAAAGTCAGAAAAAGTAATGTCTCGTTTCAACGCTTAGTTAGTACTGTCTTATAGGTCCACCAAAATTTGTAAATACATATTTTCTGATCGTTTTAAGAATGTTAAATGTAAACTTTATCTCAAAGAAAAGGCTCTAACATGTATAGCAACAGATCAGGAGCCAATGAACGACAGTATGTTGGAGAAAAAGCTGCAGCTTAAGAAATAAAGACAACTCTATTGCGATATATGGCACATAGTGCTATCCGCTTACCCTGTCTGGTAAAAAATAAGCTTATTCTAAGCATGTAGTGCACTGTGTCACAATCGACTTATCGAATACGAAGTTCGGTGACTGTCTTGTCGCTAGACCTTGACATTGTTATTTATCACCTTATGACTCTTATTTTTTTATAGAAACATTAAGTCTCTAGGCTAATTAAACAAGGTAGAAACTTTGGACTACTTAGAGGTAAGCGTTCGACGTGAAATAAGTGGAATAACGATTATATTTCCATCCAAAGTAAAAACTCCGTTGACACCTTAACATACGTATACTCGTATTTATTTAAAAAGTAAATTGCTGTAGATGTCATGAAAAACACTGTATAGCAGGGTTCAGTAGGAAGCGGCGCTCAAGCCAACGTATTATAATAATTAAAAAGTCTATCCGATTACACTTAAACAGAGCCTGTGGCTTTTAAATGGCAATAATCCATTAACATCAGCACTGAAATTCCCTATAATAATCCACTCAGTTGGCGCTGTATCGCTTATTGCATCTAATTGCCTTCATTGGAGTATTACACTGAACAGTGATGACCTACATAACCCGACCGCAGAAGATGGCAGTCAAAATCGGTTTGGTGAATGTCGGTCAAGATATACTTACATGTGAGATGCTTGCGTGCCGATTGAGGCATTATAAGATACATACATACAACACATTGTTGACCTACGGTAACAGCGCAAATCCACTCATTTATGTTTATGTTTATTTGTGTATTTACGTATCCTTTCACTCAAGTATTCATGAGACAAACTCAACATAATTTCATTCAAAAAATGTTTCCAACTATGTTTTTTGCAGAACTAAGCTTTCTGGTAACGATAATGAAACCCGAAATCCTCTTAAACCTCCGCAGGTGGTAGCATAGTATTCGTATCCGTATCCGTATTTTAACAATGCGCACTGAAGAACATGCACATTGCACAATCATCTAGTTTTTAATGAACAGTCCATCTGTACATGGTGTCTGACATGTGCATGAGTAGCCCCCGTAAAGCCTGCCACAAAATCCCGGGATTAGCTACACACAACACCCAACTATTCCGCCTCTCAAAACCATTCCAGATATTTTGTTGATTTTACAAAATATCTTTTGAAAAAAAAAGTACTCGAATCCATTTTTAGAATTTTGTTAGCGTTGCATCGAATTTGCAACACAAATAGATGACAGCTCCAACCATCAGCTTCGATTGGCTACCCAATTCCGCTGCCGGCTCCTGTCGAATCTTTATTTTATATTTTATCTTTTTTTTCTGCATGTGAAAGCATTTTTCCATTCTAGGCTTTGTTTGCCTTTCATTTTCAACTCTTCTTTTTATTTTGATTTCACAAAACACTATCAAGTGCCACGTTGATGAGAGGGGGGGGATTATTTTGTTACAGCATACATGTCAAGCTCGAAAATGTTCACCAAAACCACTCACATTCCTTCGTAAGCCCTCTTTGGCACGTAAGGGTGGTGGTGCTTTACAAAGGTTGTAGCGGACTTTTTAATATCGAAACCATATTAACAGTACATATTTGTTTCGATTGTATTTTTTTGGTGAACAATACATTGGCCGGAGAGTGTGTAAAAGTATTTGAACCTGTTTCGGGAATTGCAAAAGCAGACAAAATGGATCCTGTAGTGAAATTCATAGTATCTAAAACTAGATGATATTGCAAAATATTTTTATTTTTCTTACAAATGCTTTCTGTGACATTTGTTTTATTTTGCATTTTTTTTCTGGGTGCAGGCATAAGTGTTGCCAAAAAAAAAGGAAAAAAACTCTATTCAATTCATTTTATTGCCAAAAAGAAAAAAACAATAACATCGACTTTGAGAGTACCATGTCACAAAGAAATTGCAAATTGCCGAGAATTTCTGGTAAGTCTCCAGCAACGATGATGATTTTTTTTGTGGATCCCTTTTTTTGCCCTTTTGGAGCAAAATCTAACATCGTATCGTCAAGCACAGATGAGGTGAACGATGTGGATGACATGTATACTGGTGATCCTTTTTACTGGACGGCTAACTGCCTGTTGGTATAGTGAAGTGAATTTTGATTAAGCCTATTACAGCCCATTGGGCTGTCACTGTGTTAAAAGGACTTTTGAAGCTTGCAGTTTTCTGCTGCACTTTGTCAAATAAGATTGTTGTACAAAAACCAGGGTTCACAGAGGCTTTGTGAAACGTTGGATCATGTCAGTTGGGCTTGTTTTTTATGTGTCCAATACATACATTCTATTTTGTGTGCCTTACTTTTCTATGAAAAAAAAAATTATGTTTCGCATCCAGAAAATGTTGTTTTTTTCCTTCACTTAAGGGGGGAATTAACCTTAATTCGTACAAACAAAAGGCATGCTTTTGTGACGACACAGTTAAAATCTCTTTATTAAAACCAATAGTACATTAAAGTATGACATTCGAACAATATATTATATTATATTATTATATAATATATATATTCTATTATATTATTTTCACGAAGAAATATTAAAAAGTACGGCAATGGCAGCAATTATTCGGACCTGTCTCAGAAAAAAGTAGAATTCTGGTGCCCCTTATAACTTGGTGCTGGATCATCCGAAATCAAAAAATCAAATTTCATTCGTTAGATAATAGTTTTCCCAAGATAACGTTGGGGGGTTTTTGAAATTTCAAATTTTCACTTTTTTGGAACACTTTGAAGGGAAAAACGCGATTTTTTACGAAAAAAATCGGCTAATTTGTTATTGTAAAATAAAAATTATTAACAAATTTGAAAATAATTTTTGTTACTTCGTAAATTATGTACAGAAATAGTGTTAAAATTTTCACAACGATCGGTGAAGAAGTTTTGAAGTTATGAGGGGCACCGGCTTTGAAAACGTGATTTGTGGGGAAAACGCTTTAAAGTTTTGAACACTAAAAAATCTTGTATAAAACGTTCATAAGCTAATTTTATCGGCTTACCTCACACTGAATCATCAATGCCAGGTCCATGAATATTTTGACACAATATTCTTAAGATATTTTGCATGCAATTAAAAAATTAAAAAAAAATGTAATACCTTACACTATCAGTAAGTTTGCAGCCCAAACAAAGAACAATTCATTGTACTCCTTACTTGATCTCAGCCTTTCGAAGAAAGACTAGTAAGACCTTTAGTGATAAGTAGTGGTCCTCGGTTTTGTCATTACTCTCACAGTAAGCCTCGCAGTTTTGAGAGTGACGGACAGCCCATTTCTAGTTCACAAATTGTAGATCACACCTAGTCAGAAATATTGAGATTGTTAAGCAGTGGGTCGACCGACATGCACCATAGCAGTGGAGATAGAACGCCCCCTTGCGGGCAATCTCTGTTATCTGGCCAAGTTACACATGCCATCAAAACTTGAATTATCAATGTCGATGAAAATGTCCAGCATTTTCTTGTCGAGGGCGCCTTCAATTCTGCTCGATAGACCTCTTAAAAGATCTTCCGTATTGGTAAGCATTCAGCAACTAGAGGATGCATTCGCAAAATATTTTGAAACGCACTCTTGCAGGATGTGGGTGGCCGTGGCTCAAGTGGTAGCGTATTGGCTTCCAAATCGGACGGTTCGGGGTTCAACACCAGCTGCGCCCGAAAGACATTCTATTTTACAGGCACCTAAAATCAGTAAGATGAGAGGGTGAATAGAATACAACAACAAGCCGAATTCCAGTAATAACACTAAAAGCCATTGAGCCCAAACATCTGTCTTTGCCTCTCCATCCCATTTTCCAAAAAACTTATCACGTGCTCAGGCATTTTAAGTGTAGTAATACATACTTGAGTGCTAAGTTACTAAAAGAAAAAAAACAAAAAACAAAGAATCTTTTGTGTCGTGTACACATGGAGCCTAATTATTCTCTCCATTATAGTATTTTCAACATGATGAAAGTTAGGGTGATAGGTCTGCAGCTTTTGGCGAGCATGTACTCCTCTTTCCTATTTTTGCTGTAAAGGTTACTCTCACAGTTCACCATTGCTTCAGTATGTATACCAGTACCTGTCTAATAGGAAAGATTCTCTTCAGAGTTACCATCAGGAACAGGAACAAGCATACTTAGAAGAAAGCCTGCGATAACAGCTAAATTATTTTATAGTACAAGAGCCTTACAACTGCACACGTTCTGATCAGTAGACTTTGGGTATTTTAATGATGAAATCAGTAGGAAGGGCATCTTTCTGAATAGAAAAAAGCGAATATTGGCATAAATCAACTAGAGAGCACTTTGACTAAGAATTCTAAGACAAAAATGGTAAACTCTTAACAAACAATTAGACAGTTTTTGGCTTACTTCTTTATATATTACGAAGGCATTTCAAGTGGTCTTTTTGGGGGTGTTTTCGGTGTCTTCTACAGCAAAATTAGCGAAAAGTTTACAATAAAAAAAGAAGACGCTGACTGAGCTACAAATTTAAGGAATCAGAAAAATCTTTCCTAGTCCATAATAAGTCATTGATATTACCGTTCTCAGAATTCAGATAACGAACGATTTAACATGAGGTTTGCATTGCTTTGCAAGACCCCAGTAGTTATAAAGCATTTTCGGTAGCTGAAAGCATCAAATACTTACAGATTGATGATAACAAAACCTGTCAACCAGAATGGTACCATGTGTAGCGCAACAAAAGTTTTGAAATTTGCATTTACAAGCTAAAGCAGAAATGTCGATTCTGCGCCGTTCAGCTTAATTGAGCATCGCCAGAGAGTGTACCCGACTTATTTTGCAGTTGGATTTGGGCCTACATCCATATGAGGTTCTGCTCGCGCAAGAATTTAAGCTGGACGACCGTAGACAACGCCGGGAGTTCGCGTTGTCGGAGATCCGAATTTTGGCCAAAAAAAATATCTTCTCCGACGAAGCCCATTTTTGGTTCAGTGGCTATGTCAACAATCAAAATTGCTATTACTGGAGCGAACACAATCCACAAGTGTTTGACCAAGCATCAATGCTTCTACAAAAATTGACTGTTTGGTGAGGTTTATGGCATGGCCGCATCATCGAACCTTATTTATTTAAAAATGAGAAAGGAGACACCGTCACCAGAGTGGTCTCAGTTATAGAACAATGATAACGAACTTACTGTAGTCAAAGTTCGACAATATTGCTATATCCAAGCTGTGGTTCCAACAAGACGGTGCTACATTCCATACAAGCGACACAAGGCTCGAAGTTGTGAAGGAGAAATTTGGCGAGTTGGTCATCTCACGGTGAGCGTTCATCAATTGGCCGCCACGATCATACGATTTGACACCACTCGATTATTTTTTCTGCAGCTACATCAAGTCCTGAGTCTACGCTAACAAGCTAACCACGTTGGACGAGCTCTAGGCCAACATTCGACGCTCTATTGCCGGAATGACGCCGCACATATTGGACCGAGCTATCAAAAATTAAGCCGACGGTTTGATACACTGCCAGCGAAGCCATAGCGGCCATTTAAATGATGTTTTATAGTGGCATGAACATAGTTTCAAAATAAAGCCAGAATCAATTTTATATCTCACACCATTGTTGTTTTATTTGAATTTTTTACTATCGCTCTTATTCGGTCACTTTTTACAAGATTAGTTTTAAACAAACTCTTTCCTAGTCTCATTTGAAAACTACAGTTGAGCCGTAAAGGTAGTTTAATATTAATAATTAATTGAGAAACACGAACTAATAAGTCTAAATTGGATTAAATATAAATAGCTGATTTGCAATTAAAGTTGAAGGAAAAACCATTTAAAAAAGACAATGTGCAACTAATATTGAATTAGTTGTAGTTTTCGATTTACAAATGACAATTAGTTTCTTTTTATAAGAAGAACTGAAAATAACACCTCCAAACATCAAATGCAGTAAAACTGAACTCGGAACATGGGCGTCGCGTCGGACTTGAATTAAGTATTAGTATTTATAATCTGAGAATCAAATTTCAGATCATTTTTTCGAAACGATAAAGCCGAATATCGGCAATAACCCGGCCAGTGTGGGTCTCCAAGTCAAAGCGCGTTTGTGTCTTATCGGCGTAGATTAGCGACTTCAAATATCCTCTATAGAACATAATCCACACGATTTTGAAAGCCAATTCACAGGACTTTTAAGTGCTATTACGGCGATTTCACTGGACATCTTGGCATAAAGATCTTCGAAGGACTGTTTGGCATAAACCCAGCCTTTCGAATATCTTCCACAAGAAAAAGTCAGCCTGTGAGAAGACAGGTGATTGGGATAACCAGTCGAAAACACAACTTTTTTAATTCAATTTATTAGTAAATACCTTTTTTCAATGGGATGCAAGCCCAACTGCTAAGGGCGACGACTATATGAAGTTTCTGGATGTTGGTAAACATCTTCTTTTACAGTATCAATGATATCATTACTTCGACGTGGACGTGTCTTGCTTTTATGTTGCCACTCTTCCACTACCGTTGAATTGGGTCACTAAGCGTTTAATTGTTTTGGCTGTTGGCACTGTTAGACAATGATATATTCTTCTATGCGTAGTAAGCACAATATATATCTGATAATAATGGAATAATGATTTCAGTTCTTTCTTTTGGCGTGTAGTGCCCATTTTAAGAAATGTGCTGGAATAAGTGAGTTCCTGTCATTTTTATCCGATTAAAACATTAGATACCACGAAAAAGCAATCATCCTTTACAATTAAAAATCAAACCAGGGGTTGGCTTGTTTTAGAACTAATGAACATCATTTTACTCGTCAAAAAGAGAAAACAGTATCTTCTAACCAATTTTGTGAGACTGTATCATCTAAATTAAGTTCAATTTCCCCAGCAAATTTCATTCTTGACTTACTTACACTTTAAGAAACAAAAGCATATGAATAAGTTCTTACCATCGGTATACTGATGCTCAATTAGAAGAAACACTTCTCTGCTAACTATGAGACTTGGATGCTTCTGAAGTGATAATAAATTCAGAAAAAGTCGACTCCACTTGAGGGGATCTTCTTCCCTTCAACCTACTGGAACATACTCTACGTGACATATAGTCGTTTTGCCCAAAAAAAAAAAATTAAAATCAGCAAACAAATGCCACGTCAAGGACACAAAAAGTATATCAATCTTTAAGCCCCTCAAGCAAAATGATTGCATATTCATTTCAATCTCAAGGACTTGAAGAAAATTAAACCATCTCATTTCCAATCGTCCTCTTCAATTCATTTTATAAAGTTAAGAAAACAATAACAAATTACAGTAAAACAGTAAAACAGTAAAGCAAATAAAAAAAAAGAAAACCGAGGAAAAAGTCCTTGCATTCAATTCCCCTCAACTGGAAAGGACATACGAAGTACTAGAACAAGTAAAAGTACAAGTACGAGTACGAATACCATCAGTAATTTTCTCATTGTAACGCAATTACTGCTACTGATTCCATTAAAATGCCCCCAAAGTAAAATATTTCCCTTAACATTTTTTAACTACAAATACCTCCATAAATTTAAACTTCCTTTTTTCCCGCTCTGCCGCAACGGCCTCCGCCGTTGATTCGTCATAGAAAACTATATGCACTAGCTCTTCAGTGCACTTGTCTAGTTTCTTCTCCTTCTCTCATTTTGGATGGCTCCTAGTACTGGTTAAATGCATTTCAAACTCCCCAACCATCTAAAGCCCATTGCGTGCCTATGTTAAATAGTGAATAGCCTGCAATAATGCAATTCTATTATACGTTATTCCTTTATCCTTGTAAATGAATTTCCTCTTGAAAACAACCCTAACTATATGGGAGGCTCCGTCTAGTTGAACCAGCACCTCCCTTATCTACACCCTTTGGCCATAAGTAAAGCCGCGCGCTAGTGTCCTGTTTGCGAAATGAAAACTAATATTAACTCATTCGATAATGCCAACAACAGGAGTGCAACTGTAAACAATGAATGATATCCTTGATATCCTTGGATTTTCCGAAACCAATGCAGCGCAAACGACAGCGGTAATGCATGTGCATATGCATGTATGTGTGTACAAGTATGTCATGCTCATGTCGTGACTTGTGTCGGTTTCTCCACTTGAGACAATAAATCTTCCTCCGTTTCGTTTTTAATTAGTGACCATAGAAAGGAGTCCCAAGAAGGGTGCAATAAAGCCCCAACAAGGGCACAATCAGTGTTATCGTCGTAGTAGTAGTAGTAGAGTAGTATTGTAGATTTACAAAAACAGTAGTAAAATGATGACTTATATTACTTGTACATACCTCTGGTCATGCATACATCTAGAATCCAAAAACCAACTTAGATGAGGTCTTTGTCTACATTTCAGAATGTGTAGACTAATATTTTGGTTGTGTGACAAACTATGGAAGCAAATCATAGGTGCTCAGGTTCTGAATGTTCGTTTGTATAAACCCACCGATATCTAGCCATCTTAAGGAACTATTGACCATTTCTTGAATCTTTGGTCTCTTAACACCCGTCAGTTGCAAGACAGATACACTAACTTTAAGTCTAGAGCTAGTGGCGAAAGTACTCGCAATACAGCGTAGACTCGAATGGACCAAGATCGATGCTTCCTTTATTGCAATCAAATTTTCCACTATGAAATAAGAAGGTCAAGTTGAATCTCATTTGGACCTGTGCCGTTAAAAGTCTCGTATTTTC
Organism: Volucella bombylans; assembly: GCA_949129095.1. Lineage (NCBI taxonomy): Eukaryota > Metazoa > Arthropoda > Insecta > Diptera > Syrphidae > Volucella > Volucella bombylans. The sequence continues at coordinate 105,567,424 of OX422144.1, read as the reverse complement.
TGCTAATTCAGAGAGCTCTCAGAAAGATATGAGGTTTGTTGTTGAAAAGAGCTCTATGGATGTATGTCGAGGTTTCGATCGAATAAGTTGTTGGTTCAATAAATCGAAAAAAACCTTTTGTTAGATACACTACTAATTATGCCTCCTTTTAACACACATGTATGCTCAAAGCCATTCTTCGTCTACAAATAAGTTGTCATTGGTTGTAACTCGCACTAGGAGTTTCACTGGTTGAATCAATGAATCGATACAATGAAATCGGAACTCCGCTTGCTGCGAAAATTTAATGCCGCTTGGCGTAGGTGAATGTACTGGAATCTTCTTAGAATGCTACAGAACCAATTAAGGGTATTGGAATGAGTTTTTCGCTGTGTGCGACAGCCTTAGGTCTCATGAAGAACATGGGGAAGGAATGAAGTAATTGCGTCTGCAGCGAGGGCAGCTGTCCTAACCGCTCGTATCATTTTTCAAGCATTTTTTCTCGGTGCACGTGTTCTAACTCCAGCGAAAAGAGCAATAAAGAGGAGCTAACCTCTTTTAAAAAACTCTAACTCCAAGGATGTATGGTTAAGATAATGGTTAGTCTTTAGTTTACTCGTGGGAATCACAATTGATCCAATAAAAGATTTAGTCATAGAGTCTGATGCCCCTTTAAAAACATACACTTCTAGGGAACTCTGACGTTGATATGAAAAGCGAGAAAGAGAACGTGTCAGACCTAGACACTTTGTGCGACTACATAATCAACATGCTGTCGTATGATTTATGTGTCCCATCCGTATCCATAGATAATGAGAATAAATCACAAAAATCTGCCGGTTAGATAAGACTCAGACCTTTGGCGAAAAGACGGTTCAAACAAGCCTTGAAACAAGATAACACTAGGGAACGTGCCACTGCCAAAACCTCATTGCAGGGTTTAACACCAGAGATCTAGTAGCTGCGATAATCGAACTACTTCAGGGGAATGGATTGCAAGAGATTCTGTGTGTGTACCTCCGCCTATTTCCACGGAGATATAGATGCGATTCTTTCTGTTCTTATACAGAATCTGATCATACAGTGCCACTGTCGAAATTGGCATCTCGTTTTTGGATCTGATGTAAACACCCACAGCATCAGCTGGGGTAGCAGCGACAATAACAAAAGGGGTGAGTTACCTTTGCATTATATTTTTAGCAAATATCTGCTTCTACATAATAAGGGTATCAAACCCACTTTTATTAATTCTACCAGAGAGGAGGTACTTGACCTCGCCATCTCATCTCTCTTTCTTCATACACTTGTCTATGATTGGCATGTGTCACATGTGGCATATTTATCGGACCATATGTACGTTAAGTTCAGTATGGAATGCGGTATAGGGAGAAGGTTCAAAATAGTATGCAAGATAGGACAGGGTCAAACTGGATACACGAAGAAACCCACGAACTGTAGCACTTTTCAAGAAAATTTCGCTATCAAAGTCGACCCATTGCCCTCATTCCTCATTGCTGACGTAAATGAGGAGGAGGATCAACTAAATGCAGCCAGTATCTCATCATTTAAATGCTCTTGCAAACAGAAAGGCAATATGGCCAAAAGTGAGGAGGCGGAACCCCCAATTTGAACAATTGTGTAAAATGGTGAGAAAATTGTTTAATAAATCTATACACACCGGTGATTGTGACTTATACAACCAACTTTAATAAAGAATTGAAGTAGTTCACGAGACATTCCTGGAGAAAGAATTGCGAAAACCTGGAAGTCCTGCGTCTCCAAAAGGTTTTCTCAAAAGACTCTTCAAATAGCTTAAGTCTGTTACCAGAAGTAGATGGTAATTTTACATATAATCGAGAGGAAACTCTAAAAATGCTACTTAAGGTTCATTTCCTAGATTCGAACCTTTTAAACAAGATATGTCAATTCTATATCCACAAGCTTCTCCCACAACAACAGAATTAATAGCATATCTATAAATACGTTCAGCATGGACAAGCAATACAAGGCATCTGGAACAGACGTTTTCCCAGCACTGGTTCAAAAAGGTCTGGTACATACTCTTCCTATTCTAACCGCCTTATTTATATCTACTTTAACTGGGAATACATCCCATAAGGCTGAAGGCAGATAAAGGTAGTTTTTATTCCTAGACCAGATAAACCTAGTGAACTACCTATATTTTGTCGACCCATAAGTCTTACAACGATTTTCTGAAAATCATTTAAAGACTTATCGATTTACACATCAGAGACCTTGTTCACAAAAATTCACCTCTCCACCCTCGCGAAAATCCATACAGGAAAGAAAGATCCACGGAAGGTGCTCTTCGAAATCTGGTTATCTCAGTGGAAGGACTATGGACAAAAGCAGATTGCACTATGTGCCTTCCTAGATATTGATTAGAAGAGAACTTCAACCAATTTGGAGTGCGGCACTGCAGGCAACTGGTGAGATATCGTGCTGGCTGGAGACTCTTGATGGCTCAGATACAGATTCACCACGACAATGTAAAACGTTGCTTAGCACCGTCGATGTTTGTGTTTATTTTTTTAGTAATGACTTGGGAATATAGACTGGACATTGAAAAAATTCGAGAATTCAATTTCATGTGGTTAAAATCCTATGTCCTTTAGCAAATTATCCACGACTGTTTTATTTACAGAAGTCAAAAACTGGACAGCTATTCGATGCGCTATCAGACCCCACTCAGGGAACCGTATCACTGTATCCTGATACAGAAATCGTTGTTTCGGGCGATTTTAATTTACACAATTCTCTGTAGCTTCGACATTCTGGACAGACAACACCCGGAAGACGGTATGTTAAGAACTCTTCAGCTTGTAAATGAGCCCACGCTCATAACAGACGTTGATCAATATACCGCCAACACCCTGGACTTGTTTTTAACCATTCACCACTGTTGATGTGCTTTCTTGTCTAGTTTCGGCGGACCATTGTGTCATATTTTACGTACGAGAAAGCCAATTGTTAAGGAATTTTTACTGCCCGTTATGTTTCCTCCATAACGACGTGGATTCCGCTGCTGATATGATAACAGATAACATACCATTCTCTTGAGAATCCGATCCCTTATCCGTCATTGAATTAACAGTATCAGACCAAAATAAAAGGTATGGTACGACTCGAGCTATAAAGAAGCTATCAGAAATAGAGAAATATTTTTTCGGTCCTACATTGCCTACGGGTCATTCCATGAAGGCTCGACCGACGTTCTGAACGAAATCTCTCCGATACTCATTGGAGTGGTACGAATCATAAGGCAAAAAAGGTTTTGCAGAATTCGATATAGTTTGGGTGTACTGGAACTTCAAAAATTGCCAAAAAATCAAAATTTCTGCTTTCTTTTATATTTAAAAAAATCATAACTTTGGCTCTGCTCATCAGAATTTGATAAAATATACCTTGTTGAATTCAGGAAAAGGTGAACTTTCAAATATTTGAAATAATTTTTATTTGCAAGGACGAAGATATTCCAGAATATCCTTTTTACATATATCCTTGAATAACTCAAAAAATTGTTGTTTTTTTTTGTATATATATTATAGAGGGATTCGTCCTCTACTTCCATTTCAAATTTCAAGTTGCGATTTCCTGTTTTTGAGAATTTTAGAAGTTAGGCTTAATTTCTTTGCACTCACTTGATGTCAATCTGTCGTGAGGTCGGATTTATTTTAGATGGTATCGTAATTAGAGTTGTGAGTAAAATAAATTTATAATGAGTGCTTTTGTGTGGAAAACGTGCTGCAATCCTCTGAATTTACCACCTAATCAACCCAGTGTTTCAACCAATTGAACACAAAGTTGGTAATTTGCTCTACGTGTAGGAAAAAATTGAGTCAGGTCCGAAATTCTGATACAGCGCCATCATTTCTAGAAGTTGGAGATCAAATTGAAGTTGATGAAATGTATTTCGATAAAGACATTGCATTCAGTTTGATTAATGAAAATATGTGCACTCAAATATTCTGTAATAAATATTTTCATTAAAAAAAAAACAGTCACACTGGGGCCTTTGTATCCCAAGGCCTTAAAAACTAAAAAAAAATTTTTATTTATTATCTTTTAAGAGTATATACATATTCTTCCGATGAAAAGGAAACATATTTTCCTTTAACTACTCCTTTTGAAACAGATGAAATATGATGAAGGTTTCTTGTTTCTGGTACAATTCTTAAATTAGAAAATCCCGATTCCATCAATAATTTTTCTTCATTATACTCCTGTGTGGTCACGTAGGAGAAATCTATATTCTTTATATTTTCAGTTGAACAGTTATATAACTGTAAGGGAGTTGTTATGTGTTCCCTATACGGTCTTTGTAGCCTAGCTCTGGCAGCCAGTCTTTTTATTGTACCACCAAGTCCATCGCATGCGCTCTTACCATGAGAGGTCGCAAAGAAGTTCCATTCAGCATTCACTCCAAGATCCTGTTCATGCAATGTTAAATTTAAAAAATTCTTTTTGTTTTTGTACTGCGCAGCAGATCCATCGGAAAAATAAATAATTTTCTTAATGTGTTGGCATTTCTTGTGCAGGAACTCTAAGAGACGGCGCTGAAATAAGTGTACTGCGATAGTGTCATGCTTTAAGTAGTCACTGATTACAACAGAACATTCATTATTTATCATCCATCTGGTTCCGGTAATATATTGCGAAAGGGTTAATCGTCGCCTGTTCGTTAGTCCAGTGGTATCCCTGCACTGCATCTTGCACAACAAAACCATAGTTTTCGGAAAAGTCCAATAAAACAAGTATATCCGTTTTCGTTAAGAGAGTTTTGACTTTCTTTATGTACCTGTTTTGTTGATCAGTTATAAAAACATGACGAATGAAACGCCAAGCCCTTTCAAAAAGCTCTGAATGAAGTCTTCAGAGTTTTCAATTCTCACTTCCAATTTTGATCTGTCTGTGTGGGTCCACTGATAGTATGTTACGTCTTCTATGAAGTGATTACTAAAAGCAGCGTCAAAGATTCTCCTTAATTTAGAATAGTTTGGGCAATTAAGGCACTTGCTCAAGTAACAATTTATATCAGGAGGGTTACAAATTACCATAGCTAAGCAGGCTCTGCTGCCATTGAGATACTTATCTTTGTTATTGCTACCCTCAAACATGAGTTTGATATTTTGATAAAATCAAACATAATAAAACACAGTGACGTTTTTTATCTAAAAAGGACAGCTATGTACTTATGTATGTGCACTCGGATTAGACCATATGTGAGAATGATAAGATAACGTAATAAATATTTAGTTTTTTGATTTATCCGCCTATAAAACATTATTTTGGCCGAACCCATAGGGATCCCAACTTGAAATTTGAAATGGAAATAATATAATATATAAAAAAAAAACACAAAACACCATTTTTTGAGTTATTCAAGAATATATGTAAAAAGGATATTCTGGAATATCCTTCGTCTTTCCAAATAAAAATTATTTCAAGTATTTGAAAGTTCAGTATTTGAAGTATTTGAAAGTTTCCTGAATTCAACAAGGTATATTTTATCAAATTCTGATGAGCAGAACCAAAGTTATGATTTTTTTCAATATAAAAGAAAGCATAAATTTTGATTTTTTTGCAATTTTTGAAGTTCCGTTACATGCAATCTATATCGAATTCTGCAAAACTTTTTTTGCTTTATGATTCGTACCACTCCAATGAGTATTTCTACCGCTAAGCCAAATCGGAGGGATGTCGTTCAGAGCTCCACATATAGCTTCGGCGATTTATCGTGGAATGACCCCTACACGAGAGAGGAAAACCGTAAAAAGTTCAAACAAGCCAGTAGTGACTGCAACGACCAAAAACTGAGGCGAAAAATACTACAATGTCCCAAAGGTGCGAAAAACTATTGGTCGTTCATCAAAAACATCAGATATTCATTCCAGCTATCAGCTCTTTGGACAAGGCCAATCAGCTTGCTGCACCATTTGCGGCCAGCGCAACTTTTCCAGATTGTGATATTTTGACCAAAGCGTGCATTTGGGATCCACGAATCTCTTCTTTAACGGATTAGAAATTACTTTCCGAAGCGTTTAATTCAAGTTGTCTTGGATGATATCTGATATCCACAAAATAAATGCTGGTGGGGCTCTGTCTTCGACACCCTTTTTAGTCTTCATCAATAATCTCTTGTCTGCTACTTCTAATCTAATTTATTAATTTTCTGATGATACATAACAAGTATTACATATTCGTTCTCGGACTCGGACATCTATATCTATCCGGATATACTCGTAGAACGGGAACGACAGCGTAAGTTAAGCTCATTCAATTCTGATATCAAAAGCACCACTAAATGCGGAACCACCAACAGAGTGGAACATAGCTCTTCCAAAACCGTCGTTAAACCGAAATTTAAATATCCAGCCATTATGAATGAATAGCATTTGCATCGATGAAACCGAAAAACTTTCCATTCTTGGTTTATGTGTCAATAACAAGCTACATTGGAATGACCACATATGTATTTCATGTCGCCAAAAATGCTGCGAAAGGTCTGAGTCTCCTCAAGCGAAGTAAGAAATATTTCATCCCCACTAATCGGTCCTCAACATATAAGGCAATCGTCCTCCCAAAATTACAAAAATTGTTGCACAATGTGCATATCTTGGCAGGTGCTCCTAAAACATCTCTACACCTGCTAGATAAGATTCAAAATCGTGCGATAAAACTCGCAGGTGATACTAATAACATTCAATCAATTGATACCTTCGTACACCGATGTAAGGTCTTCTGTCTTACTTTGTTCTATAGCTTTTTTTGCCGCCAATGCTGCACAAAAATCGTCAGTAGCATTCCGCCTCTTCAAACCTTCGACCATAACACCCGTCTCGCTATGAATGCTCGTTTGTATACCGTCAAGCCCATTTTGGGATGTACTCTGAAATATCGTGATTCGTTCATAAGCCAAACAACTCGCCTATGGAACGCCGTGCCAAGCTCTCTATTTCCCAGTCATTAAAACTTGCAAACATTTAAGACCAATGTACATCGGTATCTCTCTTTTCTCTCTCCGTAAGTTTTCTTCGCACTCACAGTGTGCAAACATTTTAAGGACAATAAAAAGGAATTGAGCGCGCGCTAATTATAAAACAAAAACAATTAAAATCTTGTATTTTTTGTTGTTTGTACCAACACCTAAAATCGTAACCCTATCCTTAAACTCCTGATATAAGAAGAATGTTTCGTGGTACGTATATTAATATGTTGCAAAGGACGCCGGGTTGTGAATGCCTGAAGGTTTACTTGCGTTGACTTTGATGATGAAGGTTGTACTTTTACATAGCATAAACTCTGCATAAAACATGAGTATTAAGCCTTCCAAATCAGGAGATATGTGCCCCTAAATAAGCAGCTTGTCATAATCTTGCCTCTGGTTTCCTAATACGGTCATCAATTCTCGTCATTCCAAAAATGACCAATTAAAAAATAAGAAATACTGAGCATAGTAGCAAATGTATAACTTGAGTTGATTTGGTGTACTACCAAAGTAGTAGTGCATACGGCAACTCGGTTCATCAAAACTATAGGCCACTACGAGCTGCAGTCGAACTCCTTGAATGTCCGGTGGGACGACAAAAACGCGCTATTTTCCGGATTTAGACTTAGGTAAGAAAAAAACCCTTAAATCGTTCTAGAAAGCATATCAGAAGGCAAAGGCTTCAATTAATCACCCTTTTACGTCATTTTTCATTTGAAGGATTAAGGACACCGACTCTAAAATTAGAATCATTTTTTCGCGCAAACAGTTGGGAAGCGTTTTTTTCTTGTTCTTCTTTGCCTACGTTTTTTAAAGTTAATCTCGTTATTCGATTGTTTTTTTTGTTTTTCTTTTTCTCCATTTTGTTTTTATTATTATTTTTTTTTTTTTTTGTGGTTGGTGATGGTTTTGATGGCAATGGCAACTTACCCCATTTAAGGTTTTCACATTGTGTAGGGCATCTTGGGCTCTTAAGGCAGCTTTTCGGGTGTAATATGTCACAAAACAGCAACCTGCAATGAAGAAAAACAAAATGTTAATAATTTGAATAAGAAAGAGAATTGGTAGAGGACGAAAACAACAGGAAAACAAAAGAAAAAAGGCCGAAAATAAATATTTGAGTTCTATGTATGTTTTCCAGGGCTAAGAAGTAAGAAGAAAGCCAACGAAAGAGCAATGTACAGCTCTACTCTTACTTTACCCTACCAAACGTGTTGCTGAGGAGTTGTGTGTGGAAAAAGTTTTCCCTTTCCAGTCAGCCATAGAGGGGGATGGTTTTAGTTTTTTTTTTGTTTAATTTTTTAACTATACGCTTCTTTGCTGCGGATACGGTTTGTTGAAATGCCAAATGGAAAAATCATTCTTTATGCACTTTTTTTCGCATTAACATTCCATTTGCCAGAATTACAATTGAATTACGAATTTTTATGTCTACTTCTCTTCTTTTTATGATGGTGGGGAGAAGCTGTGGAAGTGGTTTTTAATGTGCCGCAGGGGGTGAAATTGTCATTTGCACAGAACATAAGTTACTGTTAGACATGAGATGGTAGTTAGAGTGGAGCTGGAATTGTGCGCCCTTTTTAAGTTCGAATGTACGTGCTGCATGCAACTGGAATTATTCGAAGGTACGCGTATAAATTCCTATTAGTAAACGCGTGTTCAAAAACAAACTTTATATGTTTTTAAAGCTGAAGTTTGTTGTTTACTGACATTTCAACAAAAATCTTGGCAACCTTATCCCATGAATCTTGTAAATGCGGGTGAATTTGTGATCTTTCCATAGGTACTCGTATTAAGGAGATTTTCTTTTTAATTAAAAAGGATTAAGCGACGTAAACAAAGAAAGAAATAAATCTCTGTGATACTGAATTTATTGTATTAGAATAAAATTTGACTAAACTACTGTGTAAGGCTTAATACTCATAGTTCAACAGATGTGACATTCAACCACGAATAACTTTTTCAAGATTAACGTGAATCTTCCTTGAATCATCTCTGACCTTCATATAACCGACCCTTGCATGACGGGAATATTTTTTAGAAACCTAAAATTATGAAACTTCCCAAGCCATTTATTCAGATATAAACTTAACTGTACTGAATAGTAGGCGAAAACAATCAGAGTGCCGTTACACTCTTTTGAAAAAAATAATACTTAAACACAAATTAAGAGAAAAATGTTTAAAACATCCATTTTACAATAATTTAAAAATGTGATTTAATTCGCCCTGTAAAAATATAAAAAGGGACATTCATAACGTTCGCGATAGCAATTTTTTTTTTCAAATTGCATATGGCGCGGGGGAATCTTAAAAATAAATGTTAATACAAATGTAATACAAGTTCCCATGATAATGTTGAAACTTTCAATTGTGTATTGCACCTAAATTAATACGAGTAGAAATTTTGTCATTTCGTTTTAACTTCAGGATTAAGACTCGAACCTTCCCCGATGAACTATTGATATTCCTTATTTAAAAAACGTGTCAGAAAGGATGTATCAAAATATGGACAAATTTCTTTCTCGTCCTCTATATCCAAAGTTTTTGAAAAAAAACTTCAGGACTGGTCTTTTGACTGAAGACGAGATCTACTGGATTATTTTCTACTCGTATTTTATAAAAGTGTCCAGATGACAAAAAAATTTGCGCTGGCCTTTTTGCCGATTTAACTATGGCTTTCGTAACGGTTGACCATAAAATTCTCCTAGACTTCCAATACAATCATACCTCAAAGATAGAATACAATATGTTTGTATAAACAAATCGGAAGATAAAAACAGCAATTGTACTACCAACTTGGGTGTACCTCAGCGATCTGTTGTTGGGCTCATTTTATTCCTCATAAATATTAATTCTCCCTCTTCACTTCCATTATTGAGTATAATCATCGGATGACCTTGGGATTTCATACAGTTTAGCCAGTGCATTATACTTAATTGCCGCTACAAAACATGACATTTTTTACATAGATGTTCGTTTTCAAAACAACGACCTATTGTGAGAAACAAAACCAAGATAATGTCTGACAGAAGAGGCGCCCCCTTGACTTAGACATAGTAGTACACTGGCATGACTGTACAAGTCACATCCTATCTCACAGTCAATGCAGCTCACAATGGAACTGTGCGACCATGCTAAGCAATGCTGGTAATTTCGGTAATAGTAGGGAAGTATAGCCTCCACGCCATCACCTTCGGAAACCGAAGCCTGTGTCGATTTTGATTTTGCGGCGGGATATAATGTAAATATAGCCAGCACACAGTTTCCACACCTTGATATCCTAGCTGCCACCTAATCAACAAACTGTCAATCAAATTGATCATATTGTGGTCAACGCAAGGTATTCCTTCAGTGATTTGGATGTGACGAAACTATGTCCTACCAGTGAAACCTCAGCATTCTTTGTCCAATCCTAAAGAAGGGAGATCCCCTGAACTACGCCAACTACAGTAGAATAGGTCTCCTCAATATCGCATAAAACATCCTTCTCTAAACTGTCTGACCGGGCCCGTATCAGTGTGGCTTTAGACCAAAAAGGTCCACCATCGATTTCAAAGCCGTATGTGACAGCATCCATAGAGAGGAACTGTGGAGTGATTGCGACTATTGAAGCAGAAGTGGCAAAGCAGTTAAAGAAGCGAAACCGAAGTATATACTGTCAATGAGGACAACATCGACGCCTAGAGCAAAACTTCACGATAGGGAGCTACAACTTTGTGGTAGCAAAGAACTTTATCTACTTTGGCTCCGCTGTCAACTCCGACAACAACAGCAGTTCGGAAATCATGCGAAGAATTACTCTTGCAACTTATTGCATCTTTGGGCTTAGAAGGCACCTGAGTGGTAAATCCCTTGTTATCTCAGTCCTAATTTACAGCACGGAAATTTCCATACTTATGAAAGCGGATGAAAATAAACATATTTCGAGTAATTTTGGGTCCTGTTTGCATCAATAGACAATGAACCGAACGGTGATATCGAACCTGTCAGAAAACCTCGGATGGGCAGCTAAGTCACAGTGAACGCATGGATACCAGGGTTACATAGTATATCAAAAACATAGAAAGAAGCAAGAGCAAATCAAGTACATGAGTTACGTTACTTTAATTAAGAGAGCGAATAAAATCTGAGTTACCAAAACTTTTGATATAATTATATAAAGTAGGATGTGTTACGTAAGAATTGTGCAAACGCATATTATTTTCAAACAGAAACCAAACTTTTAACGGAAATGTCTGCTGTAGTACAAATTTCTTCAAAATCGAAGGAAAGTTTGAACTATCTTGGTGTAAAAATTGAAACACATACTGGTGAACACGTCTAATTTAAAAAAGAAAATATTTACTCTCCGTCAATCGATGCCTCTACCGCATTAATAAAATATTGCTGCTTAACGATAATGAAAATGAAAATGGTAATCGAATAATATTATATGTTATCTAGATACATTTTGTAATTTTTATAACTCTTTGCGCAAAGTATGACAGATTTGAATTTGGTGCCAGTTGCAGTGGATTATTACTTATTACTTGAATTACAATGTGTTACTTGACTGGGATGTGACCGTTCACCGGTCAGTTAACACAGAATAAAATATACATAATTGTTCAACAACTCGCAAGGAAGATAGTTTCTTTTAATTTTCGCTCCGCTCGCTAGTTTGCAAAGTACGAAATCTCTTTTTTGTAGAACTTCGTACATCTATCCAACACAACGAAGATCCATTTGACGGATCATCAAACTCTAAATGACATTTATCATTTTGCGATAGACGTAAGGCGTTCCTGCATTATTCTCGACGTCCAAGGGTTCCATGCAGCCAACTTGTTGCAGCCAAGTTGCGAATGCAGATTTCCCAAGCGCCACAACAAAGAAGAACTAATGTGATTTCAACAACTCCTATTCCACCAGCGTCAAGTACCGAAGACGCCATCAGATACGCCGCCTCTGATGTGGTGCGTTTCACTTGGCCACCACAGCGAAACCGCTGGTTTGACGACGATTGCCAGCAAGCACCAGCTAAGCAAGATGCATACAATGCATAAAAGGACTAGAGTTGTTCACAAGCTCTATGAGTAGAAGAGGAGAGACGAACAGTGGCTTTTCTGGAGGAAAAAGAAGGAGCATGAGCATGAGCGCAGTCGAGATGCTACTCTAGGAATGAGATTCGGAAGTTTTACCAAAAGATAAAAATAACATACCACGACACAAATTTCGAACCGAAGTCTATAGAGACTAATAAGGGAACATACAATAGTAATAGAGTAGCAGTCGACGCTGCGGATTTGAAAAAGAACATTTTTGTAGACGTTTATGTATAACGGCTGTGGCCTGGACGATGTAGACCAGCAATTTCGTCCGCCCAACCTGAATGGGTTGGAAAAAACCCCTGTAAAGGAAACCCTTTACAGAGGCATCAGTTTTCTTAACATAGCCTACAACATCCTATCTGCCGGATTGTGCGAACACGCATGCAGCCGTTCGTCAGCAACCGGATTGGTCCATATCAGTGTGGTGACCTAAAGCCCACCATCGAGCAAATATTCACTCTACGGCAGATCGTGGAAAAAACCCATGGGCTGCACATCGGTACATACCATCTGTCCATCGATTCTAGGGCCGCATATGACAGCATCTATTCGTCTTTATACGAGTATACAGAGCAAAATCTAGTTTGGAAACTCGTTCATTTGTGCAGGATGAGGATGGAGAATAAAGGCTGATCTTTAAAGCTCGGTAAAACCCATTAACGGTCAATGAAGGCAAAAGCTAATATATACTCTCAACAAGAAAGGACACGCAGCAAAGGCACCGCGGACAGAACGTCATCCTCGATAAATATAACTTTGGGGTAGTTAAGGATTTTGCCTACCTAAGCTTCACTATCAATTCAGACAACGACACCAGCGCTGAGATCAAACGAAGAATAACTCTTGCCAAGCACTGCTTCTTTGGGCTAAAAAGGTAATTGACTAGAAAACCCCTCTCTTGAGCAACAAAAGTGACCCTGCTCTATGGCTCAGAGACATGGACTTTATCAAAACTGGATGAGGGTGTTCTTGGTTGCTTTGAGAGGAAAATTCCTCGGGTGATTTTCGCTCTCGTCTGCTTAGATGGTGATGTTAGAGTACTCGTAGGTTCAGTGACTAGGCAATTAATATAAGGGTTTGCAGTTATCACTTCGATTTTCGAAGCGGTGATCTCTTTAATTGATCTTATGAACTCTTATGCAATATGACTATATGCAGTGCATCTTAAATGCCTAGATTTTCAACCCCTGAAACATCATCATACTTAAACAAATGTTTTTAAGAAATTCAAAGTAAATATTCATCTGAAGTTCCTACTCCCTCCAGAGTTGTGGATTCTATAAAGTAAAAACCGGTGCCAAGTATCATTCGAAATCGCAACTTTTACTCTTTTCCTCATCGTCCAATATTACGAAGATTCAAATAAAATTTATTGTTCAAAAGTAAATATTCACTCAGTTCTTTTTCCTTCTAGTATGTACTTTACAAAAACTGACTTAAGTACTATACCACTGACTTCACCACTCACTAAAGCCTTTTTCATCCCTCCAAGGACTGACGAAAAAAAGTGCAAGCTTTCGTAAACCTATGCCAATACCACATCTTATGGCTTGAAACTACACTTTTCACTTTAAAAGTTCCAAAAACGCACGAAACTGGTACACGTACGGAGACCGACAAAAGCACTTAAAGAATCTTCTCTTTTGACCATATGCCACTTCATGCACGAAATGAGCACTTGCCTTCCGAAGAAAAGATTATAAAAGCCAAACGCAGCAGTAGTAGCAACTGGAAACCACTTTACTTTGCCATTATATGACTCATCAACCAACCCAATTTCCCTGTGAAAACACACAGAAACCCAACTTCATCATCATAGTCATCATCATCAACATCCTCTATACCTCTATGCGCTCCTTACGGATAAAACAAATTAGTAAAACGAGGGATAAAAAAGAAAAAAAAAACTAAACCCAAAATCACTCCTCCAAGTGATTGAACGAACTGACTACTCATTCCCGAAAAACCCATTACAATCCTACCCACCCTCGAAGCAATAACAGGAACAAACATCGTTCTCCAAATTAAGCAGAACCGAGTTTACCCTGTATTTTTAATTTTCTCCAATTTTCCGAACGCTTGTTCTACAATCACTTTGTCTTCCGTCATATCGATTTATATAGCATAATTCCGCATGAACTGGAACTGGAATTACGGTGCCCAGCCCAAACCGGTAAGGTGGTTTTACCGAAAACGAGAAAAAAATTGTTCGAAACCGAAGCCCAGAACCACAACAAATCGCTATGCATTATTGCAATATTCGTACAACTACTGCGCCACAACGCTCTACTACTCGCAATCAGCGGGTACATACCCCCTTCCCGGGTCACTTTTTAACATTTAAGCAAACTAACGCCGATTTAGTATCATGTCGAATCGGTTCATCCTTACGGTTCGGAAAATTGTTTTCGGATAATTTCTCTTCTGTGTTCGACAGGAAATCATTATCAATTTCTCTTTTTCCACCCTCACCCTAAAAGGAACTACACAACATAACACATATACACATACAGTCTCATTTTGTCTGAGCAATTGGACAGAGAGAGTGTGATGTGGGCAACAGAACACCCCAAGTATCCGTTGTTGACCCAATTTGATAGTGCTTGCTGTCGAACAAGAATTCCAACTTAACAAAGCGAATGAACTCCAACCCAGACATATCCTAATGGTACATGCTCATAAAAGTGTGTGTTCGAAAGTACCAGAACACTACTACAATTTTTAGGTGGTGGGTAGAGAGAATGAGAAAGGGTGAAATCACGAAGGCGGTAGCAAGACAACAGAGAAAGGACTAAGGTCAGGAGATCAAGGAAAGCGACAAATAAAACGAATTAATCGAAGTGAAATAAATCAATGTCACTTGAAGTTTGTGAGATTAAGAAGTGAAATTTCGTTTTTCCCTGTCCTGCAGGACGACGGGCATTTGATTTTGGTTTTTATTCATTTTCTTTATGCGATTTCCTTCTTTTCTTTTCTTTCCTTTTCATTTCTTCTCCTTCCGGTTGTCTCCTGTGAAAGGCTCGAATGGCTCGCCTCTTCCGTACAGATGAAATCAGATGAGAGATTTACATAACTTAGCAGGACATTGCCGCATCGAGTAAGGGGAAACGTTTAAAATTTGTTCAACCGGATACAGTGTGGCACAGAAGAAATGAGATCAATCGATTATGTAAGGACTTTGATCTGCATCTGCCTTCATGTAGAGATACTCGTCTTGTATCAAGCAGGTGAGAGTTATAACTTTTACATTTAGAACAAAATTCGTACGGGATCAAAAACAACACAGTACTGGCATGTTCTGCTATATTGACTTCTTACTCCACCTTCAAATGAGAATTTCTTTGATATGTGCAACCTGGATCTTAAATACGTAAAATCCATTTACATGGTCTAACTCGAGTATTGACTCGATTAAAGTCTTGCAGACTATTTTGAGGGAAACAAAGTTTCTTCAGAAATCTTGGCTTAAAAGGATTCTACCCGAATTCTAAAGGACTCCCAGTTATTTAAAAATAAACTGGTATCTACATAATAGGTCAAAATTCCCGAGACTGACACATAGATGGCGACTCTAATAAACATATCTGTACGATTTTTAGTTAATACCAACCTTCAAACGATACGTGTCAACATTAACAGGTGATATTTCGACCATTAGTCTTCGATATATGGAAGTTTTAGTGACGACACTTTCGATATTTTCAAAACATTGTCATTTGATGGGGACTGGCTTGAAAAGTGGTATCAGTCTTCTCCGCCGAAAGCAACCATTCGTCGTTGGTTTGCTAAATTCAAACCCTGTCGTACAGGCACATATGATGCTGAATGCTCTGCGCGTTACGCCCCAAAACATCAACAAAATCAGCAAAATCGTTTTGAACAAGCGTAGAGCGAAAGTGCTATCTCTCAAAGATATTAATAGATAGAGTCATCATCATATTTTGCACGAGTATTTGGTATACGAAAGCTCTGTTCAAAGTGGGTACCGCGTTTACTCACAATTGACAAAAAACAACAACGTGTTGATGATTCAGAGCGCTGTTTGGAGTTGTTAAAGCGAATTTTTTTCGTGCGGTATGTGACAGTTGATGAAACATGGATCCTCTTATCTCTTCGCAGACAAAAAAAAAGAAACTCGTCAGAAAGAAATATTGCTCCAATGAAGAGGTGACCGCCGAAACGGAATTTTGAATGGTTGGACAAAGCGTTCTATAAGAAAAGAATACAAATGTTAGAGCCGAGCTGGAATAATTATATCTCTCTAGCAGGATAGTCATCAACATATGTTGATGAATAAAGCCGAATTTTGCAAAAAATTTATCTGTTAGTCTCGGGACTTTTCGGTTCATCCTTACATATAAATGGTTTTCCATATGCCTAAAAAATGCAAGGACACGACGGAACTCACAATTTGACTATTTGACAACCTTTTAAAAATTGTAGTCCTTTACTGGACTCGAAAAGTCGATGTTATGTGTCCATTTTTGGCATAACGTATAGTTATGCGATTGTGAAAGGATTGACCATATTTGACAGAGAAGTCAAAGTTGGAAGTTTTGAATGCATGAAATATCAGCTTCAAAATGCGAAAGGATACCACTTTCTTTACAGAGTCTTTAAGCACAATTTTCCGAATTCTTCATTGGCGGAACAATTGTAGTCCGCTTTTGCTTACAACAAATAACATTCCTGCAAAAAAGCGGTCAGAGTTCTTCAATTGATGTGTATTAGAGTTGATCGGAAATAATAGTCCAATAAAGTGACGGAGACCGAATGTGAGATTAAGCAGGGAGGCTACAACAATAACTGGGCGGAGAAACTATTGCCGCGTGCAGCGAAACGGCTAACCGGCAGCGCAATTTAATTTCGAGGAAGAGGCGATTTGTGTAAGATAAGTTGACATACGACATTTTAGGCATAAAAGTTGACGTCTTAACATTATCTTCATCGACCTCAGAACACATTGTTCGACAGAATTCATAGATACCTGTGTGAATCGCTATTAGGATTAATACCTTCTAGGTTGAGCGCATTTCCCTTTTACTGTTGTTTTTTTTTTGCATTTCGCATGCTGTTTTTGAGAGGAACTGGAATAGTAATTTTTTATATCAAGAAAGGTTAAAAGTGTTAGTTTTTTTGAAAATGATTTCAAGACATAGAGATTTTACAATCGAAGAAAAATCTACGATAATTTCAAGGCTCGAAGCTGGTTATTCCAATAAAAGTTTGGCAGCAGAGTTTTCTGTACCGGCTTCAACAATCTCTACCATTTTCAAAGACCGAGATAAAACTAAGTAGAATTTTGAAGAATCCAACTTGAAAATAAAGAAAGTTCGATGCAGTTAACATCCCGACATAGAGGCTACTTTGCTCAGCTTGTTCAAAGCCCAAAGAAGCTTGAATATTCTATTAAGAGGACCCATTCTACAAACTAAGGCAGAAGACTTTACAATAGGACTGGGAAAAAATTACGTCACCTGCTCAACTGCCTGGATTCAACGATTTCGGCAAAGACATACTATAACATCATTAGTGCAATGGTAAGTGGTGAACGTGGTAGTTTTTCTACAGAAATTGTGGATGATTGGTTGCGTGGTGTTTGGCCAAAACTATTCGGATGTTAAATCTTCAACATCGACGAAACAGGTTTGTTATACAAAATGACACCTAATAAAACCTTGAAATTCAAAGGTGAAAAATGCGTTGGAGGTAAAATATGGAGGAACGAATTACGGTTTCAGTAGGAGTTAATATGACCGGAACTGCTAAACAATGTTGGTTATTGGAAAATCAAAAAAAACGCGAGGTGCTTTAAAAAGGTCAAGAAACTTCCATCATTGTATGAGTTCAATCAACGAGCCTGGATGACATCAGACATATTCGAAAAACATTTAAGAAATTGGGATAGACAGTTGACAAAACGAAAGGAAATAATTCTGTCGATAGTGGACACTCGTCCTGCACATCCAAAGATCGATGGTCTTACTTCTATGAAGCTTGTGTTTTTGCCGCCTGAAACAACGTCTGTGTTGCAACCAATAGATCAGGATATAATCAGATCACTAAAAGTGCATTACAGAAAGCTTCAAGTACTAAACATAATTCGTAACATCAAGAAACAAGATGGACCACATGTAATGGGTTTGTTGGATGCCATTCTACTGATTTCCAGAGCTTGGGAGAGGGTGTCTACGGCAACTATAAAAAATTGTTTTAAACATTTTGGATTTATCCCATAAGAATCGAAACTGAGTTCAAAGAAGAAGACAATTGGCTTTTGAGGCACTGGATTAAACACATTCAGTCATATGATAACGTATTTGATTCATAAAGTTTTGAAGAATTGGTTAATGTGGACAACAACATTGTAACTGCAGAGTTATTAACCGACGAACAAATCATTGATTCTGTTCTGAATGAAAATGTGGAGTGAGAATGAAGAAGGTAAGAAGAGTTTTTAGTCTTGCTTTTCTGACAGTATGAAAACATTTTGCAACATTTTTACTTACTGACTGAAATAATTCCAGGGAAAATTGAATATGCACTTCAGGCTGTCAATACCTTGAAATCGTTTGTTTTGATACTTTTGACCAAGGTTGTGAAGAATTTTTGACCAAAATGGAGATGAAAATAGAAGGGAAGTTCATAAAACAAAAATGTCGACAGCAGAAATTCCCAAATTTTTACCCCAATCATAAATAAGTAAAAGTACTAAAAAAAATAATATGTCCACTTGTAAAATGGAAAATCGGTTATATTGAAACAGCGAAATAACCGATTTTGACTGCAAATGCAAAACATTTTAATAAAAGAAGTTGAACTAAAACCAATAACTTATAACTAGTGAGTGCGGTTAAATCAGATTAGAAAAGGTAGTATGAACTGATGATGCAGTAAAAGCTTAGAGCGTTTTATGAAGTTTAAGGAACACCACACGAATCCGAAGAAGATTGAATTTGCAGAAGGTAAGGAGAGCATTTTGGAGCTAATAGACCCAGACAGATGTAGCAGTAGATGTACGTTCGGTTATCAGGTTATGAATCTACCTACTGAAAGCATTGATGCCAACAACTCCGATGTCTATGTTTTTCAGATCTTACCACGTAGATGCGTGGTTACGACTATTTATTGTACTTACTAGTCGATGAAAATTAGGTGTATATAGCGTGGTTTATGGCAACGAAGACTTAATTTTCCGCTCATGTAAGCGGTTGAAGTAGTGAAGACCTCTAAGATAAATTTTCTTAGAGGTAGAGTGACACTATGAATTTATCTTCTCTATTTTTCTATCCAACCTACTTTATCGAAGATGAAAGTTTTTTCGCATAGTACTCTGTAAAGACTGACCTAGGCAAAAGGGTGGAAAATGTAGAGTTTCTCATAAGATGTGCCCAGCAGTAGAAATTATCTGAACTCACACATACCATCTTTTGACAGGTATCAAATTTATGTTCCAGACTGCCATGTATCTGCTCGCGGAAAGGTATCCGTTTCAACAACGTTTGCAAATCGTAAAAATTTTCTACCAAAATTCGCGGTCAGTTGTAACTTAGTAACGTGTACTAACTAAGCCATTATAATCGTCCCGATAAACGAACAATTGAGCATACGAATATACGTATTCCCTTCATAATGTTGACGTACCAGTAAGACTACGAAAGGCATAAGTGAAGGGAATATTTCAAGGGCTGGGCATCAATCGCATGTCCATGTTACATACATACGAGTATTTCACGAAATACCGCCTATACTTTTTAATAAGATCTTGGTTCAATCAAATGACCAAATGACCTTAAAAAAGGAAAAATTATCCTCAGTATCATTTTCGGCTAAGTGATGCTTTGAATCAAGATGCTAATGTATTATAAATGCTGCAAACATTGGACAACATACTCGTATTAACTAGACTTCGCATTTCACTGATTCTCAACTTGGAGGAGGAAAACCTCTTTCTACAAGCACTAATGATAGTAGAGCTGAAATCGGACTGTGCAATAGATACATAGTCTATCATCTCGAACATCATATAGACGCGATACCTTGTGCAGAAAATCATCGCAGTGGTAGTCATTGCATTTGTTCAAGAGCAACAGAATATATTTATGTAGACAATGAAATAAATGATTTTATCTTCGAAAAAGTTCCTGGCCAAATAAGACAATATAGGTCAATTGATACGGGACCTGTGTGGCAATTGACCGGGAAACTTCTGAGTGCTCTATAACTTGGATTCAAACTCTTACTCATGCAATCTAAAATGGCAAAGGCCAGTAGCATTATACTAGCCTCAGAAACCTACACGGAAGAGATTAAACTATGCGACGGACCAACTAGTGGCCTCGGATTAAAATGGACTTACTGTTGATAACCCTAGCAAGCGTTTAAATTACAATAACCTTCTGATATGTACGAGGAGTGTTCGGACCCTTAACTGGCCGCGTGGCCCTTAACTGCTATCACGCAGACACCAACCACATCTAGGAAGTGCGATGCGATGGGTAGTACATATGGAGGATGAAAAACTGGAGTTATACTATGGTGATTGCTATAGGGAAAAGAAACATCGTTTATTCAGATGCAGATTTAACATATGCGGCAGACCTAGGCAAGAAGTCTTGAGCTTGCGACACGTGTGCGAGCGTCCTGTGACAATTCGCATCAACTCTAAATTCGCTAACATAAGCATAATATGCGCCCATGAATGTTTCAGCAAGCTCCTCGACAAGACATTTGAGCAATGTCCGATGAATAATGTTAAAATTGTACAAGGCGACCTTAGCGCCAGGATAGGAAAAGGGGACATAATTGGTGGGACAATTGGTAAGCATAGACTACACGATATCATGTCTGGCACCGAACTTAAGCTTGTTAACTTTGCGGCGGGACGAAGTATTACTATAGTAAGCACATGGTTTCCTCATCTCAACGTACGCAAGGAGAAATGGCGGTCTCGGGATTTTCAATCAAATTAATCACATTGCAATAGGCGTAAGAAATGCCTCCAGTATTTTGGTTATCGGAACTTTCTGGGCAGCCAACATCAACTCGCATCACCACCTGATTGCAGGTAAGTTGCGAATGCGGAATTCCCAAACAACAACAAACAAGACCTACTGAGAGAATATATAATGTAGAAAAGCTGCAATCTTTGGAGATCACCAGAATCTTTTCCGAACGTGTATCCCGAATTCTTTCATGAACTGCTATTCTGCCAGGTCCAAATACTGAAGATGAGTGGCAACGTTGCCAGCGTGCCATCAGTGACGCCGCAATCCCTGGTTTGATAAAGAATGAGAGCAAGCACATATACCTAAACAGAGGGCTGTTCTAGAGTTCTATGAGCAGAAGAGACGAGAAGAACATCGGCTTTACTAGAAGAAGAAAAAAGAGCGAAAATATTGAGAGGTTGTACTCCAAGAAGAACTTACGGTAAAAAGAACGTGTCAAGGCAAGAAAACCCGTACAAAAGCATGTAGAGATAATGAAGGAAACCTCGTAGTAGAGTCTCTGTTGGTGTTGAGAATATGGAAAACTTTTTTCAGCAGACTGTGTAACGACGAAAACGTCCAACATCCCGCCGAAGAACAGATCATTCAACGATGGTGAAAACCAAAACGTCCGTCCACCTGACCAGAACGAGGTAAAGATAGCAATATCTAAGCTAAAATCCAGAAAATTAGCTGCTGGAAATGGCTTTGTGGAGAGCATGCACAAACTCGTTTCCCAGATCTGGTGAGAAAAGTGTATGCCTAATAAATGGAATTTCAGATCCACAAAATAGGAGCCCCCTCAATGGCAATAACTATAGAGATATAAGTCTCTTCAATATCGGTTACAAGACCTTAGCTGCCATATTATGTGAACGTCTGAAACACTTCGCCAACAAGAAAGTGCATTATCGACCAAATCTTTACATTCCGGCAGACCCTGGAAGAGGCTCAAGATGTCCAAGTCGATACCCATCGATACCATCGAGCCATGTCTGGCTTTGAAATTCGTGCCAAGCTCGTTCGTCTTTGCAGAATAACGATTGAGAACGTTCGCTGCTCCACCAAGGTCGGCAACGACTTAACTTTCCTGAGATCCTTGATGTCAAAGAAGGTTTAAAATAATGTGACGCGCTGTCATGTGATTTCTCTAACTTCATACTTGAAAGAAAGGTGTGACACTCACAACTGAACACAGGAGGCAAAATGTTTCAAAATTTTGTACAACTACTTGGGTTAGTTGGAAATATCTCAGCGGGATGTCACCGGTGCGTTCGCTAGTATTGTAACGGAAGCTACCAAAATGGGTAGAACAAGAAGTTGCACACAGCATCGACGAATTAGACAGAACTTCACAATCGATAGCTATAATTTCGAGTTAGTAAAGGACTTTGACTACCTTGGCTCTGCTATGAATTCTGCCAACAACATCTCAACAGAAATATTGTAAAACGAAGAATCACATGGAGTGCACAATTGAAGGTAGTCACCTAAATACCATACTAACTGGAGAGGTTTGCCAATTGAGGCCCAGGTTCATCCTGGAATATAGCGCCACCTAAGTAAGTACGTTAGTTGATACAGTCAGCCATATTGAAGACACAATAAACTACCCACAAGAATTTCGCTAAGTCCTTCTGACCTGATGTTAAAAATCGGTACCCCCATTGTGCTGTTTAGAAATTTAAGCCCTCATGTGTAATGGTACAAGACTATTCATACAAAAAATTGGGAGATAATTTAATTGCAGAGACCATTCGCCCCGTGCCAGCAGCCGGACAACTAGCGCACATTCTGTCTGTTCCGATGATACCAACGACCTATCTACATATATCTTTTAAACGCTTGCAGTTTCAGGTGAAAGTACCGTTTACTCTCACAATAAAGTCCCAGGGACAAACATTCTCGCTAGTGGGTATCGACCTGACAGAGTAGTGTTTTTCTCACGGATAATTATATGTTAGCTTATCTCGAGAGGGACCTCTTGAAAACCAATATATTTTGCTTTTGGAGAACAATAGAAGATTATACATAGTATACGGAGCACTTAATTAAAATACGACTTCCTCGGGTCCAGGGTTTTTAATGTAAATAGTTTATAAATTATTTTGATAATATAAATAGTACTCGTATACAGAGAAAATTTGGTGTGATGTACTAAGTACGAGTATCTTCCTGGTCAAATTTATCATAAACATTTGGGAAGTGAAAGAAATGATATCACCATCTAATGCCAATCGAACCGTTTAGTTCAAGTGTTAACAGAGGACCAAAAAATAAAAGTTTGTAAATTCAAATTTATAGTGGAAGCTAACATAAACTACATAAACTATTTGTTTGTTTATGAGGAAAATGAAATAATATTTAAAAATTCTACTTATATAAATTCGCATATTGTATAGCAGATATATCAGAATTTTTTTATTAATGATTAACATAAGAGCAATGCAAACAGTATGAGTTACAGCATATTCAACAGCATTTACATTTAAAAATCTATCCCGCCCTACACCCAGTTCAATACAGTCAGCTGTTACGAAAAAATATAAATAAAATTTCGACTTTTAAGTTGTTAATATTGCCTGGCTAACACATAATACTATTATATTTATTGATATTTTTTTTGCTAATGCAATGTACTTGTAGCTAAAAGTAGCCTTTGTTATTAGAGCTTATTATTGTTTATATTACTCGTAGGTGCGCAACAAAGTCCAATAGATGGTTCCAGGCGTAAGTGCTAGTCGATTTTGACATATCCAAAACGTCATGAACCAAGCTTAGACATATGGTAAACAATACGAACAGAGGCACTAAAAATGATTCTACAGCATAAAAAGTGTTTCACGTTGCCAAACCCGTTAAAACCTGCCTGGAAACACTCAAATAGGAAGTCCTACCCCACAAGTCATATTCCCCAGATATTGCGCCGTGCGATTATTACTTGTTGCGTTCGATGGCACGTGGTCTGAATGATCAGCAGTTCCGCTTATATGAAGACATCTAAAAAATGGCTTGATTCGTGGATAGCCTCAAAAGATGAAGTTGTAGCTAGCGATGGGAAATAATTTGAATGATTCATTTGTAACCATTTACAAAAAAAAAAACCGACAACTTAGTTGCGTACCTAATATATTTGCCGTGACATTTAGTTGATATTGTTTGATTATATTTATATGTATCTAATTATTTATGAGGAGGATCAAATAAATATCATTTATGTGTTGTAATATAAAGGGAAATATACTCGTATATAACTTTCAATTTATATAACGCAACGTAGACGAGTGCACGGCTGGGGCGAGCCAGCGTGCACTTGACAGCTAAGTTTTCGTTTTTTTTGTGGTAAATATTGTAGACTGTTGTCGGGTATCTTTTTCCAGTGTGGCCGAGTACACCGAAAATAAAATTTCTGTGGAAAAATTATGTGAGATTTCGGGGTGCTTGTCGAAGAAGTTACTTTTCTCAGGAACAGATCTACAAATTTAGATATTAACCCGAATTACATTTATGCCCGAATTATTATTTTTTCAATATATTATTTAATTTCACTTAATTTAGGTGGGAAAACATTGAGTAAATAAGCAATACAATTTTAGAATGTTGCGTTAAAACATCTTGCCTAACATGAGTGAAGTTTTTTTTTTATATATACTATTTAGTTTATTTTTGTTTTGCAAATAGTTGAACTTTAATTTAGTTAGCAATGGAATGAAAATTCACAAAACATTTATCGTGTAATTTGACTGCAAATCTTGGTTTTGTGCGATCTGCATACGCGACAACGTTTTCTCTTGAGTCCTGCAAAAATGTAATTTCCTGAAATCACACACATTATTGAAAAAAAAAACAAGTATACATTGTATTACTTTACCGCCTGTAACAATAAGAATTTGTCCTTTAGTCTTTTCTTGTGAATCTTGAGCCTTCGGTCTTCCACTTCGGGTAGGTGAGTAACCGTATTTTTTCAATAGACCAATTGCATGCTGCATCCTTTTCCCGCAATATTTGCTCACAGATCAAATATTCATAACAGCTACATCAATTATCCATATAACAATGGAGGTGTATCATTTCTTGCCTCGAAATCCAAGTCAGTAGCACGAAATGTGCTTATCTGGCACATCTACACCGCCCATATGAGAGTTGTACGCATACTTGACATTTGATTGAGGGATATTGACCTTCTTTTTGTTGAACATTTTTTTGCACTCTTTATAGGATGAGTGAAATATACATTGGACACCATAGTTACTAACTTTTTTTTCCTTCTACTCGTTAAAATTTGGCCAGTTTCTTTATTGTAGCAAGACAAGAAGTTACCCCTATCTTTCTTTAAAAATTCCTTCTTTTCGTCTAGTTCTATAGTTTTTAACCTGTCCCATTGAATCTCATAAGGAAAGTTTATGTAAAAGAGCAGGACTTGAAAAAAAATTAAAATTGTAAGGAGGGAAATTCCTTAGCGATCGTTTTGCTAAAATGCAGAACCACTGATTCTCCTAATCCTAAACGGGAATCTCTATCATGTCTCTTCAATTGGTATATATCAAACTGTAGACAGTATTAATAGTTTAAAGCAGCTACCCAACCTTTGTATCTGAATCTTGCGGGCTTATTCCCAAGAAACTGCTTGCAACTATGTTTACCGAAGTAGGGTATCATCGATTCCTCAACGGATATATTGCTTTCAATCGGACTGTATTGCAAAAAGTTTGTATTTACGTGATCATATATAGGTCGAATCTATAAGATATTACAATTGTTTGTAAAAATAAATGCTACAGTGTATCATACTTATCATACTCATCCTGTCCATTGAAGAAGGCGGAAGGTTTAGTATTGTATAAAGTAAAGATTTGAAAAAATTCCTTCAAATTTGTCGCATAGTTTCAACAACTAAATCATTATGAGAATCTTCGCGGGACTTCCAAAACATTCGCTTCCTTGGTGAACTTCTGTGGAGTTCTGAATCTCACTTGGGTAGGAGTTTCAGATATGTTTGACAAAACATCTGAAACAGTATTTCTGCTTTGGGCATAAGTTGAACACTTCCCTGTCTAGTTGCATCTTAATTTTTTTCATCTCCTGACTCTTCATCTGTTAAATATCCATCCTCTGTAGGAATTATAACAATTTCATCCGTTCATCATCAACATCATCAGCTTGAGTCGAATTTTCCAAAAACTCAAAAATTTCACCAACAGTATGATTCTTATTCCTACGTGAAAAAAAAGTTACACGCTTGCATATCCCATTGATGAGCTAACGATAGAAACTGATAGAAACTTAAAATGTAGGACAACACCTTCAAAGGTTTTACGAATGACGAGAATTTCGATGGTAGCTATATAAAAACGATCTTCTCAGTAATTGCTCATTTTAGGCTCTCTATTGGACCCAGCCTCCAAAAAGACTAAACACCAGAATCCGATTTTATGTAAGTGGAAAGCGGCCTCAAGTAAATCATTATATTCAACTTAAAATAGCCGACCAAAGATCTAATTGATTGAAGAGACTTTTGAGACCCAAACTGTTGATAAAGTAGGATTTTACATTTTTTTTGCTCTTAAACTATACAATTATATTGGGTGAGCCCTAATTCGTTAAGGATAATTTGAGAATTTATTCCTGGGCATATTTAAAAAAAATCGTTCTACAGTAAGGGTCTATCTCTAATGTTGATATCATTTATCGAGGATTTAAGAAAATGCTTACCCATGTTAATGGAAATTGCTCTGTTAATACTAATGGTAGAAACTTCGTGTATGACCATATTTTTAGAAGAAATACTAGCCTCTTTAACTGTTTTTAAATAGAGTTGATATCTTGTTTGAGTCTTCTGATATCCAATGAAATCCAAGCCTGTTCCATTTTTCAAGCCATGCTAATTTTTGATTTTCAGATCACTTTTCTCCAGAAAATGTGTAATAAACATTAAATTTTACTATTTGTTTCCTATGAACGTAACAATAATAAAAAAAATCATCAACCAGTTTGCAGAAAACAGATAGATTTTATACTCGTAGTACTAGGGAAAACCTGCAGCAGGTTAAAAAGAATTTAAGAATTTATTAAAATTAATAATATTCAAATAATTTTTTAAAATTACGCAGCTATTGAAAAGTGTAAAAGCATGCTCGTATTATATATTGACTACCAGTCATTATCCTCATTTATTTACCCTGTTCCTAAAAAGTTTTCCGAAAGAGTTAGGGTTGGTGTACAAAGTCCTATATGGAAAATTTACCAAACAAAAATGGTGTAACAGATTAGAAAAAAGAATTAATTTCTCAGTTTAATTTTTTACGCCAAGGTTAGAGTTGCTCAAATACGCTATTTGAAATGCTTGCGTTTACAATCCAAGGATATAAAAAAAAATATTACTTACGATTTATGGGCTGTGAAATGGAAGTACAACCAGAACGCGACAAAGACACCGTAAACTTTATTCTAACCGACGACTTCCTAGTGAAACAGTATTTGGAAATACGTATCGAAGGCTTCGAGCAACGGGATCAATTTCAAATACACGACCTAAAGCGGGAGCTCCACAAGTAAGAAGAATTTCGGCTAATGAAAGAATAATGGAAGCTGTTACAACTGATCCATCAATCAGCATCAGACGCTTAGCTTTGCAATTCAATGTCTCCAGACATAAGATGTTCTGCATGGAGAATGTCTTTATTCATACCACCATACACCTGTGCAAGAACTGTTTCCCGATGGTTTGGATAAGAATCTTGAGTGTTCTATCTTGTTGCTGGAGCGGAGCTTGCATGACAACGAGTTTATTAGCAGAATTCTTTGGACGGACGAATCTCAATTTACTAGATATGGAATTAGAAATTTTCATAATCTCCACATATGGTTTGCAGACAATCCACATACAAGGAGACGTAAATCATTTCAACACAAATTCAGCGTTAATATGTGGGGGGCAGGCGTAATTAGAAACAAGTTATTCGACCCCTTCATACTTGGCTGAAATCTTCGAACTATCTGTAGTTTTTGCAAAATGATTTACCAGAACTATTGGCGGACATTCCACTGATTCGACTAGCTTCATCATATTTCCAAGAGATTAGTGCTCGAACACACTGTGGTCGTGAGGTTAAGACATGACTAGATGAAGAGTACGGTAATCGTTGGATATGAAGAAATAGACCAGTTCACTGGTCTCCTGACCTTACAGTATTGGAGTTTTTTTTTTTGTATGGGAAAGATTTAAGTGAATTGGAAGAGCGCCTGTTATAACTGTATTAGTACACACGTCACACATACAACAAAAATTATCTAAAACCACACAAAATCATTTTTTATTCATAGCCTTTGAAGATTAAAGCAAAAAAACACCCTTTTTTTTCAAAAAAGATGCAGCTTTTGCCAAGTATCATAAAATCTATGGGCTCTTCTGCAAACTTCTTGATAATTTGTATTTTATTATTGTCACGTTCATAAGAAAAAAATAGTAAAACGTAATGTTTAAATATTACACATTTTCAAGAGAAAAGTGTGCTCAAAGTCAAAAATTAGTATGGAAAAGAAAAATGGAACATGCTTAGAAATTGGATATCTAAAGACTCAAATACGATATCAACATTATTTAAACGTATTTACAAATTTCGGATATTTCTTCTAAAAATAAAGTCCTAAACGAAGTTTTTACCCTTATTATTAACAGAGCAGGGTATACCAAAGTAAGCCTTTTGTATATCCTGGATAAATTACTGTCATCATTGGATATAGACCCTTACTCTAGGACGATTTATATCTTAGAATATACCAGGATATATAGAAATCATTTCCCAAATTATCCTTGACGAATTAGAGGACACCCTGTATAGTTATTACAAATCTTACTTACTACTAAAACTCAATAACATTTCTAATAAGTTTTATAACCTGAAACTGAATAAAGTGAATGTGTCTCTTAATGAGATTAACCCATTTAAGTTCGTTTCTTCTTGGCCCTACTGTTTGGTTTATCTAGTGGTGTGTGACCTATATGCGAATGTAGAAAGAACTTTGACTACCTACGTAAATCGCCTGGCCAACTGTCATGCACTTGAACAGTGAATAGGACTAAACCGGAGCTCATAAATCAGGATAAAACAATTTCGAATAAACTTTTTCCTACCGCTGTGTGTTCTTTGTTCCCTCTTCTAACTTGTTTCCACTCTAACTTTCCTATTTTTCTGCGTAATGTTATTCCTTAAATTTTCCAGATACATAGATAAATTTTATTGTTTTTCAGTTTTTTCTTTTGTTTTTTTTTTTTTTTTTTTGTGTCCTTGCCGAGGTGGGCTGGGGATAACGACAGCTTAAGACAAAAATAACTTCTACTTGCAAAGACTACGAGTACGAGGACAAGTATCCGCATGTGAGTTACGCAAATTCATGGAAAAGTTCGAGCTCAAAAGTATCTGATCACATTTGGTAGCTTCTGAACCAGAAAGTCGTAAATAATGAAATTCGTTCATTTTATCCAAAATAATGAACAAGAACCAGAAGAAGATACGAATATTCGCACTCTTACTCGTAGCGGAACAAGTTCAGAGTTCTACTTCTAGGGTTGGATGAGAGTGAAAGTGCTACAGAGGGTGAATGATGGGAAATAGGGTACCTAACATCATTCAAAGGATATTCTTCCATTTCGGTGCGTTTCTGTTGCTCATTTTTTTTTGTTTTCTTTTTATTCAACGGAACAATTGGGCCGTCATATGCACACGCATTTTATTATTTTCTGGAAGATTTATAAGATTCTTTTTCCCTTTTGTGCTCTTGTTGGGCGGTGAAGTGGAGGGATGAGAAAACACTCCTGTTCTGCAGGTTCTTTACGTATCGTTCCACAAAATACATAGCAAATGGAAGGCCTGATGAAATAAGGTCATGTAGGTTGAGATACACTTCTAATTCATTGTACTTGTCGGTTCGGTTAGTTAGTATCTGTAAGTATGTGCATATGTAGGTATCATACATACTCATATGTGTGTCTTCGGAACAGTAAACTAATGTGAAAGCAATCAAAATGTTTCTGACGTTTATTTCGTTTCAGGCGATTTGAGTCACAATATTGTATTACAATACGTTGGTGGTTAAGTAAGGATGGCAATGGTGGGAGTACTGGTGGTGACGGTTGTGGATAGGATAAATGGTAGCGTCCTTGCTGAGCTCTATACTCCAAGATGATGAATGTTTACGGCTTGTTGAAATCCTTTTTCCAGCAACTCAATGTCGTTGTCTTGGGACTCATTTCTATCACCTTTTTTTCAATCTTTTCTTTTTTTTGTCGTTTTTCTTTTTGCCCAATCCTGTCTGTGAAGTGGTGAAAGGAAGAAAATTGTATGCCCTGGAGGGTCCATTGAGGAAGACTGATAGTGGGTTAATGTCAGTGTGATTGCCCACCCGTTTGGTGTATAATTAATTGTTCACTTAGTTTGTGACCTCAAGGGGATATCTGTCACTTGAGTTATGGTTGATATTTTTGTACCAGATGAATGGGCCTTTGCCAGTTATAGTTAGTTTTCCATGGATGGCCCTTTGTTCAGTTCTTTTGAGGGTGCAATTTTTTTATTTTATTTTTTGTATGGCGTTCAAATTGAGAATAATAGGAGAGTGATTGTGAAATATGTTTGTGTGGGGTGCCCATGGAGGACAATTAGCCTGATGGTGATTATAATAGTCGTACTTACGTAGGCAGATGGTTTGCAAATGAATTTCGGGATATACCCTAAAGAGATGTTAATTTGCTGTCTGAAGAATCAGCCTGGGAAGGCATTGCTATAAGAGATGATAAACAGTGGCAAGTACACATGGAGCTGAACATTATATAAACAAATTAAGCTAACTCTCCCGAGTACCGACATCAAAAGTGCTGGGTTTAAGAACAGAGCTCTGATCTTACTGGTTAGATTTAGACTTTTATAGTAGGACTTGCAATACGGCCGAACAGATTGAAAATAAACTGGGTTATGAGAAAAGATATTAGAAGCATCCAGAATGCAGTGGTTCAAGAGCGAGGAAAATTCATCACATCTTCTACTACAATAAGTGTATTATGATATTGATCACCAACAGTTATTTTTATGCGATTTTGTAGCGTTTATATTATATATCTTATAAATAAGATATATTTTTTATCTTTCGCAAATAATCTTAGATATAAGCATGCGGGCATGCGGACATATTTAAAATTCCAGAGTCTTAACATATGTCTATGTCTCAAAAAAATATATGATCACATGAACAAATAGTGACTCTACTTTCTCCAAAACAGGAGGAGCATCCAATGTATAAATAGTAGTGCATCTTTGGTACAATGATTAAAAAGTGACAACAACGACCGGAAATAAGCGCAGTTTAAGCAACTTTGAATCAGTTGACATGTCATCAACGCTAGCATTGTTTTCCATAAGTCAAATTCTACATACTTATTCTCGTCTTCAAATATTCACCAGACATGCCTCCGCTAAACGGATGTCCATAGCTTCAAGCGTTACTCTACCCACAACCTCGTTGTATCGAAGATAAATCAATATAGAGGAAGGTTAATGTAGGAAGACTAAAATTTATATACAACTTTTTTCACCGTTAACTTAAATTAAGTACTTTACTGGTATTTCCATTGTGACTGTAATAAAACTCCTGAGAATGTGCCGATGTGTGCTTGTGACGAAGCTGATTTCTGAAGTGGCTTGTGAGAGCCGCTAGTGAAGAAAAGCGTCCCAAAATAGAAAAACAGAAACAAAACGTGAAAAACTCTATGTTGAATCCACTCAGTCGAAGCGGATCACATAGCCTTCGACGTAGAAAAGACGACTGAAAGTCTTGGGTTCAACTATCTTAACGGGTGACCAGATAGCAATGGCCGTTCTTCCAATTGTTATGTTTCAGCAGCTGTCAAACTATTCAGTACGGTTTGCCATTTCCTCATTCGCATCGTCTTACGCTTGCCAAACGTGCGGAAATTATTAAAAAAATATTATCGAAATCCCGGCTCAATTGTAAATACGCAACGTGAATTTCGTCGTCATCATGTTTTTAGTATGCAGACAATCCGTCGCACCGTGAAATAGTTTGAGTGTGAGCACACTTTTTTGGATCTTAAGCCACCAACCACCAGACAGAGATTGGTGCGAAATGAAGAAAACCTAGCCGCAGTAGCGGCCGTAGCAGCCAGCATTGAAGAAGACATAAATGTCGACTTGGCGCCGATCAGTATCGCCAGATGCTTATTTTGGTTGGATTTGGGCCTACATCCGTATAAGATTGTGCTGACGGAAGAATTGAAGCCGTACGATCACAGACAACGCCGTGAGTTTGCTAATCGGGCGGTGGATGGTCAAAAAATCATCTTCTCGGATGAGGCCCATATTTGGATCAGCGGCTATGTCAACAAGCAAACTTGCCGTTATTGAAGCGAACACAATCCACACGCGTTCGGCCAAGTATCAATGCATCCACAAAAATGACTGAGTGGTGTGGTTTATGGCATAGCGGCATCATCGGACCTTATTTCTTTCGGAATGAAGAAGGAGACACCATTACCGTCGATGGTCTCAGGTATAGAGCGATATTACTCGTAACTAACTTTCTGTTATCAGAGCTCGACAACATCAATATATCCGAGCTGTGGTTACAACAAGACAGCGCTGCATGCCATAAAAGCGACGAAACCTCGAAGTTGTGAAGGTGAATTTTGGCGACTGGGTCATCTCACAGCGAGCGTTCATTAATTGACCGCCGCGATCATGCGATTTGACACCACTCGATTATTTTCTCTGGGGCTGCGTCTGCGCTAACAACCTTCAACGAGCTCGAGGCCAACATTCGACACGCTATTGCCGGAGTAACGCTTGAAGAACTGCCAACGGCCATTTGAATGATGTGCTTTCCACTCATAATAGAATGAACGTAGCTTCAAAATAAAGATAGAATTAATTTTATATCTCACACCGTTATTGTTTTGTTTTAAACTTTTCCTATCATTCTTATCTGGTCACCCTATAAATCGAGATTTTGTTCAATAAGCATCAACCGCTTTTTCGCTTCTTTTTTGCATTCAGTAAGAGGCAATCAAGTGCCTGCCCACTGAAGCGTGAGGGTGTATATACGAGTATATGCAATGCGACATGAGAATTTTGCAATAAATACCGATCGGTGAAGCTAAGGTCGCATACTATGAAAATTTATGAGTGAAATGTTGACTGTCGACATGGTAACGCTATTAAACTCCAATGCAATCAATGCGGCTTTATCGGTCGTAATGTTAGAAAATGTTTGAGAAATATAAAGGAAAAATAAGAAATACTCGCATTCGCGGAAAACTCCACTTTAGGGATCAGATAGTGGAAGGCTGGGCAAACTCACTTGTTTTTGCCATGTTCATCGAAGGTCTTGGAAAATTTGTTCCAAAAACCTAAGGGGCTCAAGTTCCAGCCGGTGTTGGAAGAAGAGGCCGAAGGAATAATAGTTGGTTCACTCAAATCCCAAAACATTAGCAACTTTTTGGCTGCACTAATGCGGTGCTCTAAAATACAGTGGATAGTAGAATGGTAGTAAGGTTCCAATTTCAGCGATTAATAAAAGATGAAGGCAGTAAGCACGCACAAATCTTTTCCTGTTGTGAAAGGGCAAACTTGAAAGAATATGGGTAGTGCTGCACCTAGAAATATTAAACGGCAGCACTGATCTTTTTTTAAAGGTTCAATAGAAATGATTGACACTATATATAAAAGACAGAAAAATAGAAAAATTTACAAAATCTATAAATAAAGCCGATCTGCAAGGACTTGCCAGTAAAACTCAGACAAAAAGCAATTTTTCCTCTTATTCCAACACAGTTAATAAATCTTTTGCCAATGACAAACACAGCCGTATTTTCACTTGCCAATAGCATTGCATTTACTGTTGCCAAAAGGATAGGACAAAATCATCCTCAATGGTTCTTGTTCCAAACATCCCTCTACCCAATCAGACAACTTAATAGCCATCATTTTGAATCCCCAAATCGAACATTTAAACATGTGCTATTCTTAGCTGCACATTTAACATCTCTAATACTTCATCCTTTCAGCAAGCGGATAGCTGCATTGTATTCGTAACTACTATCTGTAAATCCAAACCCCTCTGGTTGTGGAACCAAGCCCTAGTCATTTACTTTTAATTAGGTAATTGGAAATGTAAACTTACCCTTGCTGATTCCGGTTGCTTTATCTCGGAGGACATTAATTGAATGGACCCGTCCGAACTCTTCGAACATCTCTCGCAATTGCCGTTCATCCATTGACTTTGGAACTTGGCCAACAAACATTTTTATGTTATCCGGATCCGGTTCATCGTCGAATGGTGTATCCGATGTATCCATACGGATAAGTGCGTCCGTTGAGACATTTTTATTCGCATTACTCGTATTGTTGTTGTTATTATTGTTATTAGGACTACTAGCGCTATTGTTGCATACACTAATATTATTGTTCAATAGAGTGCTGTTATTATTATTTATTGGACTATTCGGTAGGCTATCGTTGTTACTGGTATTGTCACTCATACCAAACGCACTGCAAATGTAAAAAGTTTATAAAATAAATTATTAATAATGGTAATCTTGCAAAAGTGTAATGTAAATAAAAATAGAATAATTTAATTTAAAATATACCCAACACAGAGATATTGAGACAAAACCACAAATACGAGTACTAGTTATGAATTTTAAGTAAGCTCTAAAATGAGTTTTAGGTAGCGAAGCGATTTTCGTGGCACTACTCTTACTAGTTCTCCTGCTTAGGACCTCCGTATTGCTACACGTGAAGTATAACCAAAGTTGTACGTTATTATCAAGAGAAAAGATATTTGAGAAAATATCTTTGGGACGTATCTGCGCTCAGCTTAATCTCAAATCAGCTAAATAATCGATGGTCCTTTTTTGAAGACTACTTCGTAGATCAGCATGCTTAAATTGTATGCCTGTTTGTAAATAACTTCTGCAAGCAGTGTAAGGCAGGAGTTAAACATTATCCACATTCCTTTCACCCCAGCATGACAATGAATAAATGAAGACTCAATCATCTATAGACTCTTTCTTTTGGCGACCATAATAGCCTTGTATGCAAAGATGCCCTTACCAGCGTTCGCTTTATAAAAATTTCAGATTGGCTTAACTTGTCTCTTTGCACAAATTGCCATCACAATTTTCACTGGCCCAGGAAGCTCAGCTGATTTGAACCAATATCATGCGAAGCAGCTAAAACAAAATTAAATTGACCCGTACTAGGTACTGATAGGAACGATCAGATTCTCCACATTCCTAACTACCTGAGATATCGTGATCGTTATAGATCACTTCAAGGCCAGCGTAGGCATCGAGAATGCCGCATTTAAGTTCTTAATGTGTTCACGGCTATCAAGTCGGAATGAAAATGGATAACGTTTTGTCAATTCCACAGATGCCCAAGTCGTTGAAGGCTCTTTGTTTGGACAAATGACGCTCATTCCACCTGACACATTTTTATATTTTATACGTTAAAAGTTCAAGAATCACCGCATCATAGAAATGAAGCAATCATCAACCGATTGCATGGGAATCTAGATAACGACTAAAGCACTATAAAAACATGTTTTCATGAGAGCAGTTCATCCTTTAATGTCTTATAAAGCCTAAAGGAAAAGAAAAGTATGCCAGTATGAAAAGTACGCCAAACGAAATCTGGGGATGCACTCCTAGAGATCGGGTCGATGACAAAGGATAACTTTGGACAAACTGAGGACAAAGAGGTCGTAAAAAAGTCGGATATAAAAATTACGCTATCAGAGTTAAATGTCAAGCGGTTAAATGTCAAGCGTTCAGAGAAGCACCTGAAAGGTGTAGAAAAACAGCTTCCAATGACCAGAATACTTCATGGACATCCTCACAGGAGTCAAACTACGAGCAGACTTGGTCTTTAACTGAACAAGAATAGGCCAATCTGGATTGTGAACAGCTGCTATCCGGATACTAGACACAAGGAAATTCCCTCAAAAATCAAGGAACACGAAGAGGCTTTCTTTGGATGAAAAATGATGGATTCAAGTTAACAAGCATCTATCTCTTGCCAAAAGAAAATATAAACGAAATCCGACAAAAACTGGACGACTTGGAAGACTTTATGACTGAAATCAACGAAGGCAAACAGTCAAGGTGGCTGCGAGACGCGGCCTTAATGTACTAAATGTTGGAAACTCACCCACGTTCAGGAAACCTGGACACGAAGCAACCATTCCAGACTCCACGTTCACGACAGAATCAACATCCTCAAGAACAGAGAACTGGAGAGTCATCGCAGACTATACGGGCAGCGAGCATAAATACATATTCTTCGATCTACGTCGGGACTTACAAGTTCCAAATTGGAATTCAACCCGAGCCCCGAGGTGGAACGTTAACACACTCAATCGGCGAAGTGCTTCTCACGCCTGTGATTGAAGAATTAAAAGGTGCTGTACTCCAGCTTGAGGGTACTACAGAAACAAAAGGTGAAACCACGACGTAACTCATACGGCTTGCATGTGATGCGTCAATGCCCCGAGTGAGTAACTCCAACAAAAACAGGGATCCTATATACTGGCGGGCGGAGAGATAGCCGCGCTTCGGAGAAGATATCTGTAGCTGGGACGCACAGTCGCTAGGGGAAGGAGAAGCCATGCTGAACCTATGAAGGCCATTCTATCGGAATTAAGAACCAAAAGATCCAAGCTCATGAGATCAATCAAAAGGAGCAAAAAAAAACAGAACTCGGAGAATCTTTACCGAGACGTCTATAGTGACCTCTAGGGTCACTAAATATTATAGTTTACCAGGTCCCAGTGAACCAGATTATGACACGGGTGAAGTCATGGATGGATGAATATGGTTTTAGCCTAGCTACAGAAAAAACCGAGATAGTCCTTCTAACTAGAAGAGGATCCCGACCATCGTAAAATTTCTAATCGGGCCCGAAGTAATCAATACGAAACTCACATTCTAACAATAGATAGAGTCCGTGTCGGAGCTAGCTTCGCAAGTCGCAATGTATTAAGCAGACTGATGGTAAACGTAGGGGGTTCTACGGCCAGCAAACTAAGGCTACTAATGTCAGTCACACATTCCACTCTTCTGTATGGTATAGGAAGAAGGTGGGAGCAGTGCAAGTACGCGGAGTTCTACAAGTGGCAAGCTCGTACCGAACGGTGTCAGAATCAGTGTCCTTGTAGTCGCAGGAGTGACCCTATCGATCTCCTAGTGGCAGAAAAAAAATTAGAGTAGAAGCCACAATCGAGGAGGTAAAAAAGCTCACGAACCGGCAGTGGCAAGAGCGTTAGAACTTGAAAGGCAGAGGACGATGGACTGCGAAGCTGATCAAGGACGTGGTTAAATGGAATGGACGGAATTCCGATGAAGTAAACTACTAAGTCACACATTTCTCATCGGACACGGATATTTCAACGCCTTTCATCACAAGATCGGTAAAGCAAACCTTCCTAGTACGGGGACTCTCCAGTAGGCGATGCAACCACACTTTTTTAAGTTTTCAGGTGGTGGGATGCTCAACGACGGGAGCTCGAAAAGTCCATCAGCGTAATTAGCCCAAGCAACGATCAGACCTGGAACAAAATGTATTCCTTCGTAGAAGCAAGATGCAAGTATGCCTTTAACAGCCTCACCTAAATATGAAAAAGCTGGCTCCCAATGGGAAAGAAAACGACACCACTCTGAAGTAATGAGAAAGCTGTTCCGGATTCCATGGTGTCAAGATGAAAGCGTTAAAAATGGTTTTTAGTGGCTGAGAGTCTCACATTACTTGAAGTAGAGCGGAACTGCTTCTCGTGGTTACTAGCTTTTCCAGAATCCTCCAAGGCAAAAAACAAAGCAATAAAAAAAAGCAGATCCCGTGGTAGAATATACGATTTAAAAGTCAAGTATACGATGAAGAAGGAAAAAGTCCGTCATACAGTCAGACAAGACAAATAAAAATCTTAACGGCTAGAGAAATTCCAATCTGGAGACCTAGGGTTTACTCACGAGAGTTAAGGTAGTAAACTATTAACAAGATTATTAGTGTATTTTATCTAATGGCGAGAGTTTCAACGAACACCTATTCAAAGAACCAAATGAAAGCAGCTAAATAGGGAAGCAGTTTGAAAGACTAAAAGCGATTTGTATGAGAGTAAATTATTTAACGACTATTGGATATGTTTCAGGAATCCGTTCACGACAGCAGACACACATTGTAATAAAACAAGATCTTGTAAATCGTATTCTGCGAAGTAACAGACAGAGTCTTATGTCATATGCCCCTAAAGGTAAGTGCTGAAGGGTGGTGGACCAAACGCATTACCTCCTGAGATATTCAAGATAGTGGGAGAAAACTTGGTGCCCCAACTCATTTTCAAGTTTTGATTGGCAAGAAGCATGCATGAAGAATGGAATCTCAGCACCATTTACACGATGAATAAAGAAAGAGACCCTCTTAACTGCGTCAGTTATAGAGGCATCAGTCTCCTTAACATCGCATATAAGATCATATCTTCCGTCTTATTTGAGTACAACCAATTATCAGTGATCTTATTGGCCACTACGGTTGCGGTTTTCGGCCCGATAAATGCACAATCAACCAAGTATTCACACTACGATGGTTCCTGTAAAAAATATGAAGTCCAAATCGATGCGCACCACCTTCTTATCGATTTAAAGGCCGCATATGACTCAGGGATTTTGTATTATTCGGTTGCGCTACTAAATCTGGTTATGATATCTCATCAGAATGCAAGCGAAGAGTTACTCTTACAACTCGCTATTTCCTCGGCCTAGCAAGGCAAGTTCTGCCGAGAAACGCTTTGTAAACTCTATGCAAGACCCTCTTCATCATAGTCCGTCATCATTATGGTACAGAAGCATGGACGTTAGGAAATGTGGACGCAGATTTTTTTAAATGCAAAATTCTTCGAGAGGTTTTTGGTCTGATAAAGGATATTTAATGACGAACTCTACGAACTGTAGATTGACATTAACCTGGTCAAAAAAGTGCACATCACTCGTCGAAGGTGTGTACGACATATAGAGAGAATGAACACTAACGCCCCAGCTAAAGAGTTTTCGATTTAAACCCAGAAGTGCAACGTAGTAGAGATAGACTTCGCCTTAAGCGGCGCGCGAAAGTAGAAAGGCACTTTATGCAACTTGGATTAGCCAGAGACTGCGCTTACTGGCGGTTAAAGCCCAGGTCTACCGCGGAAAGTATCAAAGTAATTAAGAATATTTACCTCGTTACCAGCTTGTGCCTCAGTTTTGTCCCAATGGATTTCTGAACAAGCAACATTACTATTTCTAGAAATATGCAAGTCAAGAAGAGACACATGAGACTCAGTTACGTCCACAAAGTGGCGTCCATATTTTTCAAAAATGCGGCTGAATCTCACGTAATAATCAATGGCGAGCGTTACCAGGCAATGATCCGCTATTATTTCTTCGAAAACATGGACGATATGTGGCTCCAACGGATGACCTAGTGGCCGACACTGATTACTACTTATAGGGCCAAGTGAAGTTTTTTTTTTGTTGAAACCTATGAGGATGTTTAGACTTGGATAGCCAGTATTTATCGTAATGTTAGTGAGATAGAGCACTCAATCCTTGAAAGAGTCACATAGAATTAACACAAAAGGATGCCGATCATGGAAAATAATCCAGAAAGTCATATGTCAATAGCTGTGCTCAGAAAAAATGTTATGAACCATTTTTCATACTAAAGAAAGACTTTTGTTTCAAACTCAGTCCCGTCGATATTACTTAAAAGAAGTTCGTTTGCTCTTAAAAAAGTAGTCTTTAAACACTTGTCACACAAAATGCAGTATAAAAGTTCACCTTTAATTATATTCGATATCTGTGTTGAACTGAACTATGCTTGCCTTCAAGTAGACATATCCTTAAGAGCCCAATAAGCAAGAACCGCTGATGGGTACAGAAATAAGTTAAAAGAATTTTGAAACCCTCATTCTCTAAGCCACAGCGAAACACATACATACACATGCTAACAAGATGTTTATAAGCACGGGTATTGGTTACGGCTATGCGAATCTATTGATTTACAAATCCGAGGATTTGTCATTTCACGTAGGCATATGAGAGGAATTCTAAACATAGAGCGTCTAAAGATTGCTCTCATTCAAACAAAATTTATAACCAGTAGGCTAATATGTGCTCATTTTTCGATAGACAAAATAGTAAAAAACGAGATTATCTTTAGTACCCAGTCGTAGAAAAGGATGATGCTTATTAAGAACAAAGTTAAGGTAACTTAAGAATAAATAAGAAATAAGCGCATATAATATATTGTAAGATGCCTTTTAAATTTTGCTCTTATCAATGCCTCCTAATGCTAGGTAAATCAACCATCAGCCATTGTAAACTTTAAGAGATTCTAAAAGACAAAGCAAATTCAGAATTGACATCCTCAGTCCCCTTTAGAACCAGCTACGATACCATCCTTAGAGGCGGAAATGCACAATCCAATATGATTTTCGACCTAGTTGAAAAATTTTACATTATAAATCTAAAAATATCGAAATTCTTGCTTGTCCAAATTGAGTTCAGGCTCCAGCTCAGAGCGACTTCGATTTCAACTCAAATTAGTGGTAATGCGCGCAAGTGAAAGGAGAACTTAATATGTTTAGAGTGTGTAAATGAAGACGGCTAGATAAATCCAGGCTAAAAAAAAGTGTTACTGGTTAACCTTTTTGCCTTAGCTCCGTCTAAGTAAGCTTTGGTATGAATTTCAAGATCAACATCTTATCCCAGGACCCCCTAATCCTCTGTCTAAATCAGAAAAGACTTTAATATACAATCGTCTTACGAACTTTCGAAAGGATTAACATCCGAAAATAGGTTATCTTTTGCGTTGCGGTCAGTGATTGAAAGGTTGTCATGTAAAATCCAACCCGTGTTAGGATGTTGCAAGGATTAAAAGTTATATAAGTGTGGTGTAAACCTATGGAATATGAAATGTTGCATGATATTTTGCAAAGGTTCTCAAAATATAAAATTGTCATTACAGTTTGATTATTAGGAAGTACGCTGTAATTTTGTTTAAAAAAAAGAGAGACATTCAACCATATCAGAACTGTTAACACTCACGGGTAAACGGGAGAGCTACAAATGTATGTAGGTACGCACATATGTATATGCATGAATCTGGAAGGGGCCATTTGCTGTTGACCACAAATTAATACGAAACAGGTGACGGTGAAGTCAAAACGTCGAAGTGCATGTCTTAAATATAGAAATAGCGCCCACTATTATCCTTCACATACCAATAGCAGCTCTTTATAGGTCAATAAAAGGCAGCAAATTTCCCCTAGTTCATTAGATGGTCATTACCATCAAACCCGGATCTTCTCCATAAGGAATCGAAATTAAAAATTTCAGAGCATAACGGCCCATCACTACACACACACAAACAAAAACACACACCCAACATTTAATTCCGTTTTTGATGCATGCCATCATTTTGATCCACCTCATCCATTTCACAATCTGATGTGCGGAATTCAGCCCCAAGACAGAAATCCGCCGTTACAATTAAGAGATAATAACAATTCAATTTCCCCACGGATAACGGCTCATTTCCTCTTCCAGCCACGTGATTATCCTTAGTCACGCAAGATAAACTAAATGAAAACCTACTACCCAACCCACATTCGATCCCAATAAAGCCAATGCCGTCGCTTATCCAAATAATTACAGCTAATAACCCACTCTATCAATTTTGATTATTCCAACGAAATATATGTATTCGTATGTGTATATGATATACTCACTCAAGATACGATTGGGTTTTGCCAGAGAAATCAAAGATCAGGCGACGATTCTCCATAAAACCACCTGCAGTGGTGCTTCGAAGCATACTGTGCAATGCAAGGTCACCGTAGCCGTTCATGTATGACAAAACAAATGAAATCACACAGTCAAAAAAGATAAACAGAGTCAGATATAAAAAAAAGATATAAAACTTATCGAGATCAAATCTCAGTTAATATCAATATTAATCAAAGGATAACTGCCAAATTAAAATGCTCATTGACCAACACACTACGAGTTAACACTGTGCGCGCACGACTCAAATGGATATTTCCATTAAAAAAAAAATAAAAATAAAAATAAAAACACTCAAACGGATAACGTCCTCGCGAGTTCTAGCAACGACTACGGCTGACGAACAAATGGACGAGTCTGTCGTTTTTCGTCAAATTCTTTTCGAGTGTGGATGGTAATTAGAAATTGTCAGACGTTCTGTTGTTGTTGCTGTTGCTGTTGGTGGCTTTTGTCCCGTTGGAAATGCAGAAATTGGTAGAACACGTTGATAGAGAGAACAAAGAGAAGAGGCAGAGAAACGGTAAATCAAGAAAAAATTAAAAACCCAGTTCAAATCAATCAACATGTGAAACAGGGTGGATAGTTTATTTATTATTCTGAATTATATCTTACTTAAAAATATAAAAAAAAATTCGGCGCTCATTATGCAATACATACCTTGCGCTTTCCAAACGCCCATTTTATGTCTCACCTGACAATTCTAACTTATAATCAAAATTGTCGAGTTTTCCAGCTATTCGTTCAGAAATGAAAATTCATTTAATCTTCTACTACTCGTAGATCTGTGGATTGTACGGCATTTAAAAGTAAAGTTTTCCCCGAATTTCGAAAGATTCAAGCGCGTACTATCCAATCGTAAAACTTCTAATGAATATTACTTTAAACCTAAAATAGGATTTAGACTCTTAGGCGTTTTAAAGCTAGGGCAGCATTTATTGCATGTTAGGATTTTGTGATACGCATCTTATGTAATTCAGCAATCAACGGAAGATCCTTCTAGAGTAAGGAATTAAGTTCTTGCTTGACACAGATTTGCATCACGATCGCTAGTGGCCTCCTAGGAGTGTATATTGTAGTTTGCGGTTTAACAGCATACCCCAAAGCATTTATATAGCCTCACAGGATGTAATTAAGTGGCCTCAAATCGCAGGATCTCGGTGGTCAATGCATTGCGATTTTGCGATTTAATGTTATGGTTGAATCGAGTTCTCAATAAGTCAATATGACGAGCAGTAACATCCTGCTGTAACTACGTATAATCAAGATCAATTTCGTTCATACCTATTTTCGAAGAAAGGATCTATTGTGGTTCTATATGAGACTCATGAGTCTCTTCTGGATATACCTTACTTTCGATATAAATCATATTCGACTCTAAGCTGTTTAAGAGCCCAATCCGCGAACACTTATCGTAAGTCATGGTAACGTGGTTTTAGTTTCTGCACTAACTGTATCTTATACGGGTGTAGGGTGGTATCTTTTCGCACAGAAGGGACAGAAAAACGCCAAAATACTGCGTTGTAATCACGTAATCTTATAAATTTTGCAAATTGAAAATCAATTTTCGAAATAAGTTCGTATGATGCCGAAGCATTCTTCAGGTTAAAGTCCACAATATTTACGATGATTTGTAAAGCTATACACAACATAAGTGTCAAAGAACATTTTAAAAAATTACACCAGTTATCCTCATTTGAAGATGTAGCAGATGAGACGCGAGCTTGAATCTTGGAACTTTGGCTTCTGTCCACACAGAGCACTCAGACAAAGTACTAGTTCATATGGCCTTTTGTGTGTTCGTTTCATTGGAATTTCTCAGCATATCGTAAAAAAGAAATCAGTAAACGCTTCAGTGCAACCCACAATACCAGCACCCAATGCATTAGCATCTGATGTACATTACTTGCAGCCTGATGCGAGCGAATGCTGAAGATTCATAGAGATTTTGCTCTGCGGTGCCATATACATTCGCTTACTATGAAAAGGATGTTTCATCAGCTTAAGCTTTCAAAGCTTAGTAAACCGTTACGACCCAAGTAACGCGTGTAAAGTCTCTCCTACTGAGGGACAGAAGGAAAATCGCTGACCTCTTAGGGATGTTGGGAAGTATTCATATAGTCCAACGGTAT
Organism: Volucella bombylans; assembly: GCA_949129095.1. Taxonomy (NCBI): domain Eukaryota; kingdom Metazoa; phylum Arthropoda; class Insecta; order Diptera; family Syrphidae; genus Volucella; species Volucella bombylans. The sequence goes on along the minus strand of OX422144.1, from coordinate 105,523,347 downwards.
GCTTTTTGCATTTATGCTTACATGAAGCCCTCTCTAAGGACAAAGGCAGTGCGAACGCAGGTTCGACCTTTGAAAAATCGACAATCATATCCTCCGTGATTTCATTGTGACCTTGGACCCAAACAAGAACCGGTATGCGAGTATTCAGACTTCTGATTGTATTTAAAGAGGGCCTTTGCTCAGTTATCCAGGATTCTTCCATCAATGAAATCCTCTAAGAAAAGGCAAGGCTAGAGCAAATACTAGTCTTATCGTAACAGTTTTCGGATAACTTGTAGGGATGTGCCTTAAAATCTAAAACGCAGGAAGGATCGCAGGAAGTTGCTTTCGACTCGATATAGAGTTGCAACAAGTATTGGGTGCTGGGACCCTAAGAACAGCAAGAGGTTAATGGGTAGATCTCGACTCATACCAAAGGTGGATATGTGGCCTCAGCATAGTTCCGCTTTAGTATTCGTAATACATGCAACCGATGGCAGGGCGTATCCTTGCTCCCATGAATGTGTGGCCATTCAGTGAACTTAAATCTACACTGCAGGTGTTCATTTAAAACACATGACACATGTGGTTAAAGAAGTCTTACATTGCTGAATTACCATGTAAGTGTTGAGGCGATTCAAATTGGCCCAAAACGGAGCTGAGCTGTTACTACATACGCATATACATATTTCTTCAATTAATCGATTTTTGACATTAATATGTATCAGCATTGCATATAGCTGACGTAGACAGACTCTCCCAATGAGGAGTCATATCTAACGCTGTCTTCCTCCAAGAAAGCACCATCGACGTAAATTAGATTAGTTTTGGAGTAACTTGCGACGAACAAATACATTATTTTCCTCGCTCAAATCCTGACAGGGAAAGAAGCAATATGTGTCATTGCATCAGACGGCATATCCATAAGAACAGAGACATGAGATAGACGCTTCGCGAGGTCATTAGAAATCTAGTGTAAGTTGTACCAAAACCGACCTTTTTAAACGCAAAATGGATTTAAGTGTGCAACCAACGATACGAATATTGTGAATGTGTCAAAAGTCACATTTTGAAGCACAATCAGGACCATTTCCATAGTAATTTTTCTAGAATCCCTATAACACTTCGTCGAACTACAACATAGTTGACTCAGTCATAAGTCACAAATTTACCTGGTCATTCCTGGATAATAGTAGCGAGAATTAAAGCGATCACTTCTGCGCTTTTTTTTTTTTTTTTTTCTAAGAACTTAACGCTCAAGTGGGTATGAATACACTTATAATGCCGCAGCATGTGTTAAGTTTTCAGGAAAATGGAATAGAAAGAGGAAGAAAGATGTTTGGGCTCAGTGGTTATATCGCTCCATGGGTGGCACCCAACATTTAATGGGGAGACTGAATTGTTAGTGGAAGTTGACTTGTTGCTGTTTTCTAGTCAACTATTAATCTTAGTTGATTTTAGTTAACTGACAAAATGAATGTCTTTCGGGCGCGGTTGCGATTCGAACACCGAACATTCATATTTGGAAGCCAGTTCACTCCCACTTGATCCACGGCCACCCACTCTAATATAAAAGGAATGCGAAAAAAAAGACGGTTGGTGATGTTGACTCAGACTGTTTAGCTTAAGAAAGTAACAATTCAATGCTTAAGTAATCGTACATTTATTTAACAAAACATAGAAACGACTCAACATGTGGGTCATATGTTATGTGAAAAAAATAATTCGGTCGTGGGGAATGTACGCGATGAAATCAATATCAACTGGTCGGCTGTAAAGTCTTCATTTCTGACAGTCAGAGAAATGATTCGTAGGGAAGGAAAAGCTGCAAAATGAATAAGATATGGTGTTAAAAGGAAAGGTCAACAGAGAAACACACACACCTTATTTCAAAACATCAAGCAAATGTAGCGGTCTTCTATGAAAAATAAAAGCAAGATGTACGAAGAAAGCCTTCGGACAATTGTGAAAATCACACATAGGATTACGACAAATAACTGCGCTTACTTAAAGATAAACAAATGATATTTTTGCGAACTAATAAATTGCTATTGTCACAAGTCTCCACCAAATAGAAAATCGCGCCAAAAGAGTTTTTTTTACAAAACCCTGCAAAATTTTTTCTGGAAGCAAGGCAAACATTTACGTCAACGACTGGCTGTCAAGCGAAACTAAGGCTCTACTAAAGGAGGCGAAAAAGGCGAAAAAGAACCATGGCTATGAGTTTCTATGGGTACGATACGGAAAAATCATGATGAGAAAAGCGAATGGTATGAAGATCAAATTTATTAAGTGCTCTGATGATCTTAATCATTTATGATTAAGTCATAATTTTTTCTAAACAAAAATAATACATTCATGTTATCACATAAGGATTTAATTGATCTTGATAGTACTAGTGCAAGTAATGATACGTATATCGGCTTAGATTTTTGCCCTTCTATTTATGATCTTACATTATGCCATCTGAATATAAGAAGTATGAGAATGAACTTTGATAGATTTTATTCGTATTTGTATAGTTCTTTCTCAATATTGCCACAATTAATTATATTATCTGAAGTGTGGATTTTTAACCATGAATTAGGTAATTATTCTATTCCGGGCTATACTCCTTACCCAGCGTGCAATGAAAATTACCCTGCTGGGGGAATAATTATTTTTGTTAATAACAATATTGAAGTTGCAGAAGTCTCTGTACCCGATCTCGATAGTGCAGATTGTGTACTTTTAAAATTAAAGTTTGAAAAAACAACCATTGATATTGTCTGCATATATCGGCTGCAGTTTGTTCACAGGGATATATTCTTAACCGAACTCGAAGGCCTTCTCAACTCAATCAAAAGTAAAAATGTCTGCCTTATTGGTGACATAAACATTGACATATTGGATTTTCCTCTGAGCTGTGATAACTATTTACTTCTTCTGTCTTCCCTCGGTTATGAATCACTCATAAACGTTCCAACTAGGGTAACTGATGCAACGAAAACATGTATTGACCATTTATTTGTTCGAGCGAAAAATCTGTCCAATGTCTGTCCGTTTGTACTGGAATGGGATATAACTGACCATTTTGCTACTGGTATATCGGTTTCAAATCTACTCAGAAAAAATAATACTAACCTAAATCTAACCGAATCGAAAAATAAAAAATCGCTACCAGAAGTAAACTACGCTTCGTTGATAGAGAGTCTTTCTAAGGAAACTTGGAATGATATATATAACTCTACCTGTATTTCAAATGCATTTGAACAATTTTTGAAAAAGCTGTCTAACCTTATAAATGTAAATAAAACAAAAAAAACTGGGACGTAAGTTCCAAAAGATCCAACCATGGATGACTGCTAATCTCTGCCAAAGAATTCGGGAAAAAAATTACTTTTATGTGTTGAATAAAAACAACTTCCATCTACCCTCCATAAAAAATACTTACTGTAAGATGCGAAAGGACATTTTCGAAAAAATAAGAAGGCAAAAAGAGATATATTATCAAAACAGATTTGAGCAAAATAGGTCCAATCCAAAACGACAATGGGATATTTTAAATGATTTGCTAGGTAAAAACAGTAAAATAAATACTATAAGATGTTTAAAATTCGAAGGAGAGGAAATCACTTCGGATATTGAAATGGGAAACAATTTCAATTTGTTCTTTAAAAATGCTGCTGAAAATGCAAAACCCACTCATTCAATCCCTACAAGTACAGCCTCTAATAATTCCCTCCTTGATGATATAGTAATCTCGTCATTTTTCTTCGGAACGGTGTCCGAAACTGAAGTGTCCGATATCATATCGAAATTAAAAGTTAAAAGCTCTTGTGGGATGGACGGTATTAGTAGTTCACTCTTGAAAAAAATTAGTAGCCTAATTATTAAGCCGTTAACGTACCTTTTCAACCAAAGCTTCGAAAGGGGGATATTTCCAGAGTGCCTAAAAACATCCATTATAGTACCAATTTATAAAAAAGATGACAAAAGTGATCCTAACAATTATAGACCAATCTGCTTATTGTCAATTTTTTCAAAAATCATGGAAAAATTGATTGCGAAAAGAATGTACAAGTTTTTAGATAAATACAAGCTCTTAAATGCATCCCAATTTGGCTTTATGAAAGGTAAATCCACCGAAGATGCTCTTGTTTCATTCTTGGAGGATATTCATGACGCGTTGGATAAAAACAACAAATGTGCTGGTCTCTTTTTAGATCTAACTAAGGCATTTGACTTAGTTAATCATAAGCTATTACTCAAGATCCTTGAAAGACTTGGATTTAGGGGTAATACCCATAACTGTTTCATGTCATATCTAAAACATCGAAGGCAACACGTTCGTATAAATGAAACTTTGAGTGAACCTTTACTAAGTCCAAATGCTGGCGTCCCCCAAGGATCAGTCCTTGGACCTTTGCTGTTCCTTATTTATATAAATTCAATTTTTAAATTGCCTTTAAAGGCTAAAATTCGTGCTTTTGCTGATGATCTGGCGATCTCATATAAAGCGTCTTGTGTTGACACTATACTACGTCAAATGAATGATGACCTAGCTATACTTAATAATTTGTTTATTTTTCATCAAATGGTGCTAAGTAACAAATCGAAAGTCATGCCTTTCTCCCTCGCAAATAAATACTGCATTGATGGAGTAGGTCTTCATGTCTTAAATTGTACACATGCTAACTGCAGTGATGCTTGCATAAAATTAGAATCTATCTTCGAATTTAAATATCTAGGTGTAACCTTAGATAGCAAGTTAAACTGGAAAGCACATATAACAAACATTAGAAAATGTGTACTCGTATATATAGCTTTAAATAAAATATTTCATTCAAAAAATTTGGTACCTCTTAGCTTAATGTCTACTATATATTACGCACAGCTCAGAAAAAGATAATCAGGGCTACTCTTTTTAAGCCAAGATTGGAACATTCATTCCCCTTATTCCAATATCTCAATGCCTTACCACTCAGACATCTATACGTTTTTAAAGTATTAAGGCTATTCTACTTGCGAAGCGGTTACACTACTCAAAGTAGAAATGCAGCCTATGCACTGAGACCAACGTCCACGGTAGTAGTTCCGCGAGTATGTAAGGAACACTGCAGACGCTTTGCTACGAATATAGCTCCCTTTATTTATAACAAACTGCCACCTGATGTATTAAGCCATGTTCAATCCAAATCCAGATTCATAAAGAACTTAAGAATCTTCTTACTATCCAGATCAAGTGTAGAGGATTTAATGCAGGTCTTAATCTAATAAGCTCTTTGCATATTCTTGCTTGTCATCATTAAATGTAATTTCCCATCTATGTATTCCATATTTATCCATTTACTTCCTCCTCTTTACCCGTTTACTATTTTAAATATTAAATATAATGCTTTTCTCGTTTGCATCACAAATCATGACTTCTTTTCTCAGCGCGGCTTTCAAAACCTTTAAACAATTATATAATCAACGCACTTGTTACTGGTATTTCTTTTACTACAAAGTGTGTAAGAACAACCATTCCAGCTTAGTATAATTACTTAATTCATGGGTCTAGAACTCTTGAGTCTTAAAGTTTCTCAAATGACAAATCATATGTACAACTGTAATAAATAAAGTTTATAAAAACCATGTAAACTAGTAGAACTGAAACTTTTCCAACTACTGAATTGTATATCATTAATACCCACCAATTAATATTGTAAAAAAAAAAAAATGTATTTGTATTGAAATGGAATAAATCTAATCTAAAAAAAAAAAAATGATGACATACCAAACACCAGTGACGATGAAGGACTAGAGTTATTCTGTTCAACTCCTGAACGAAGCTCCAAACCTCGTCCGTAGAAGCGGCTTAAATGGGTTTGACAGTGAAAGAAGCTACAACTAATAACATAGAATTGTGTAAAAGAGGGAAAATTAAACAGCGATGTAAAGAATTTATCTAGAAGGTTGTTCAGATCACTCAGCGCAAATATCCAAGCAGCAAAGACTTTTATAAAACGCGTGTTATGATGGGTAATATATAAGTAGATTCAGGGCTGTATAGATATAAGGACTGTATGGAAACACAAACTAACTAAAAAAGAAAACGTTTGGGACGAGCGGGACCGCATCTTAGGTGGCTTGCGAAGAAATTAGAAACAGCCAGCTAAACATGGAGTTAGTTAGCGGATTAGTGAGAGGTCAGGCTCTTCTATAATCCATTTACAAAAATAATCTTGTAATTCTAAATTATAGACATAGCCCTACCTTTATGAACAGAATTAGGGAGGAAGTCATTGACCTTAACCTATGCACCCCATTTATAAAGAAAATTATTAGCAACTGGCATGTTTCAACTAAAACATCGATGTCTGATCATCGACAAATCTGTTTCGATATCCTATTAGGCTACAACATTTCTGAAACTTATTCACAGCCTAGATCCAAAAATTGGGACACATACAGGCTAGAACTCATGGAATCCACCGAAAATTGCTATAAAAGCATAAGAAACATTGACAGCCTAGAACCTGGCTGTCAAAGTCCTAACGTTGCAATTAAATCTGCATATCATCAAGCTTGGCCACAGAAAGAAAACTCAGGCAACCGCTCTACTGCAGGGCGGAATAATAAACCCGCCAAATTAAGAACATACATCAGAAAGCTTTGCAATAGGCCGAAACGCGATGAAGAATGGGCTGAGTAATTTGTAATATTTACGAAGTATAACCGAGAAATTAAAAGAGGTCAATGAAAACTAGTTGGTTGGGGGATATAGAAACAGGGTAAGCACTGAGAGGTATCAACATGGCGATATCCAGTGTTGTAACTGTTTCCACACATCAATTATGCTTATTATACCTCCAAATGGTAACCATCGGGTACTGGTCGATGTTCATCCGGACTCGACTTGATAAACATATAAACGCGAGTCCTGACCAGCAGACAAAAATAGAAGCACAGTAAACGGGACAGCGGATGAATTCACAGATGGAATCAACGGTGAAGTAAAATCCTGAACAAAGAAAAATAAGACCTTGTCTGGGCTATTATCACATATTTGGAGCTCAGGTCCGTACGGATTTCCAAGACTAAGTCACGGTCTTAAAAAAAGATGGTAGCAGACGCGCCTTTACTGGACTAACGGCAGTGCTCACATCGCCGAACGGATTGCTGGATTCCGTCTAACCCCTTATTGTAGGGGAATCTATAATGGAACTGGCCCTCCAGGTTAAGGGTTGCCCCGCAGGGGTAACTTCCCGGTAAAGAAAAAAGCAAGTTACGAAGCAACAACAAGCCTCGGATATGGACGGATCTACTATCGACAACCCCTGCAAACGAAACAATGACAACGAGCTTCGGATAGCAGAGGCGTGGACGGCTGCAAAGCAGATGTTACCGCCAACCAGGAAATGCGATAGGATGGGCCGGACAAAAAGAGAATAAAAAACTGCGACATCTACTAAGGCGATTGTTATCGATCGTAAAAGCAGCGCCTATTTGTACGTGGATTCGTTGTAATAGGCAGACTTAAGCAAGAAGTCTTGATTTTCCGGCATGGTAACGTAACAATCCATATTAAGGCTAAATTCTCCAACATTAGCCTTATATTCGCACACTCCCCCACAAACAAGAAAAATCACGACACTATAGATGCTTTCTACAAGTTCTTGGACAAGACACTTCAGAGCAGTGTCAAATAGTCCTCGCCGATTTTAATGTAAACCTAGGAAGAGAGGCGTTAAAGGATTCACGTTAAGTACGCGGGTTCCCACATCTCGATATTCATAAGCGACTTGGAGAACTCTTGATCAATCAACCGTCAACCAGATTGACCACTTTGTGATCAACGCAAGGGACTCCGCCAATATTATGAGTATTAGAAAGTCTCAGCTTGGACCGTTACCTTGTTGTAGCCAAGGTACGGTTGCGGATATCCCGAACATCGCAAAGGCAAGCTAATACTGAGAGGAAGTTTGACGTCGGACGCCTACAATCGCAAGGGATCACAAAATCCTTTCCCAATCGAGTCTCTTCATTTCTTAAGAGGTCTATGCCTCCAGCATCAAGTATCGAAGACCAGTGGCAACGTTGGCAAAGAGCCATCGTGTGATGTTTCACTCGGCTACAGAAGCGAAACCTCTGGTTTGACGACAAGTGTCGGCAAGCACATGCAGCTAAAAAAGATGATAACAAAGATTAGAGCTCCACGAGTAAAAGAGGTGTGACGAACATTGGCTACTCAGGAGGGAAAAGAAGGAGCATGAGAAGCACGTGGTCGACGAAATTAAGAGATGCTATCCCAAGAATGAGATCCGGAAGTTTTAAGTTTTTTTAGGGAGAAAAAAAATGCCTCGGACACAAATCCCGAACCGAAACCTGAAGAAACGAACAAGGGAACATAGCAATAGATTCGCAGTCGATGCTGAGGATTTGGAAATATCATTTCTGTAGACTGTATAACGGCGATGATAAGCCAAATACCGCTGTGAGGCAGAATGAACATGGACGATGTAGACCAACAATTCCGTCCACCCGACTCGGTTAAAGTGAAGATAGCCGTATCTAAGGTGAAGTACAACAAAGCTGCTGGAGCGGGCGGGCTGACTGCCTAGCACTTCAAGGCGGCGGACGATAACTTGTGTAACTAGTGTAGGTGCATACACAAAATATGGAGCCCGAGCATTTTTTGTCCGATTCTCAGAAAAGGAGACCCTCTGAACTGCGCCAAACAGAGGCATCAATCTTCGTAACATCGCCTACGAGATCCTATCTGCCGTATTATGTCAGCTGAAGTCGTTCGTCAACAACGTAGTTGGTCCATATCAGTGTGATTTAGACCAGTAAAGTCCACCATTGACCAAATTTTCACATAGTATTCACATGACCTATTTGTCGATTTCAAGGCAGCGTATGACAGCATCTACAGAGACGAGCAATGCAATGTCTAGTTTTAGCATCCCTGCCAAAATCCGTTTGTGAAGGATGAGGACGGAGAATGCATGCTGCTCCATTAAAGTCGGTAAAGAACTCAAAGGATTTAGACAAGGCGGTGCGCTGTCATTTCACATATTCGGAAGAAAGAAGCGTGATGTCAGTGGCTCTTTCGCCAGTATTGTGGCGGGAGCAGCGAAGATGGGTTTAACGGTCAATGAGTCCAAGAATAAGTATATGCTGTCAACAAGAAAGGACACCTAATCGGACCTATTTGTTATCAATGCTTTTGAGATAACCTCAAAAACTGCATTATCCTTATCAAAAACACTAGACAGCACCAAGAGAGTCCATTTAATCTATATGGCAGGACATAGTAGTTATGATGGTAATGGAAGGGCAGGCGAATTAGCCAGAAATGGTTCGACTTCAATATTCATATTACCCCAACGATTCTGCGGGTTAAAAGTTAGCTCCATAAAAACTTAAAGGCTCAAGTGTTAATGTGTTGGCTTTCAAATTGGACGGTTCGGCGTTCAATCAAAATATTTCAATCACATATTTAATGTCGTCAGAAATGCTGCCAAATGTCTAGGTTTCCTCAAGCGATGTAAGAAATATTTTACACCCTCTGATCTAGTCTCCACTTACCACCAGTACTCCATTGAAAGCGCCAGAGCATTCCGCCCATTCAAACTTTCAACCATAGCATCCGTCTCGCTATGAATACTCATCAGTATACCCTCAAGCCCATTTTCGGACGTACTCTAAAATATCGTGATTCGTTCCCAAGCCATACAACTCGCTTATGGAATGCCCTGCCGATCTCTGTATTTCCTGGTCGTTAAAACTTGCAAACATTTAAAAACAATGTACATCGGTACCTCTCTTTTCTTCCTCCCTAAATTTCCTTTTCACGCGCTGTGTACAAACATTTTAAGGGTGCACAAACTCCTTGAGCGCGCTCATTATAAAAAAAAAAAAAAACCGCGCCCTAAAGACATTGTTTGCTGTAGAAATAACCGGCTAAAAATAAAGGCACTCCATTACTAAACTGAAACTGAAGATAAGAGGCAAGTCGACAACTTTTTACCAACCCCTTCCCACAGAAGTATAAAACAACTAATACAGCGTTTTAGGGGTCAGAGCCTAAGCAGAGCACGTATACGTCGTCTAGATAAGCCATAATTCGAGGCAAAAGATATCATTGCAAGTACTCACTTGTTTTTATATTGTAACTCCAAATAGGCGAATGTATCAGATGTAGGTCCGTTAAAAGAAACCGGCAATATAGCGAATGTCCTTTAACCAAATCACTACCGCGACTTTTTCTTTCCAACATATCGTGTGGACGTTTGAAGCCCTGCAGCTACAATATACACATAAACCAACAAGAAATAATGTGTAGTTCTACCTCTGGAATGGCCATCAAAATGAAAGCAACGACAAGCCAACTGAAGACCAACATTTGTTGTCATAATGTCTACCTGTAATGCGAGACTGAATTAAGAGGCAATTTCAGACAAGTCATAAGCTACGATTTAATGTTGGGCGATTTATAAGGAAGGCACATTGCTCCAGTAGCACCAGCACAATCCTATGACTTCATCAAATTACCGTCTTAATCAATAGACCCAACTAGCTGCATTCCCACCACTAAACTTGGTAAATGAACATTACATATGAGCTGAACTAGTATATTTCGAACTATTGTACAATTGAAGGTGCTATAGGCGTTGTATTATTATCTATTTATAAGGACAAGCAACACTTTCATTAGGCTGATTGTTGACAGTTGTAACGTCCTATTAAGTGGTACTATTCGCTTTGTTTGTATAAGGAAACTATGATATTTACCCGGAATGGAATGGCTTAAATATGTATTTACATGTTGACACTACTGAATGACGCATTCCAAAATTTGTATGTTTAATAGTATGATAAAATAGAATGCTTGATGAGGTCTGATGGGCCCTGGACAGAGAAAATTTTGAAATACGATGGCCTACTTAAACAGTTTAGCGTGTCTAATACATTTGTAATGCTAGGCATGTGTGCAAATATATTGTCATGTCAGGGAGCCACATTGCCACGCCATGCGACGACTATGTCCAAGTAAACACTTCTTGCCTGATAAAATGAAATCAATTGAAGGATCATATTTTTAATATTTTATGTTGAAAGGAATTATGTTAGAGTTAAGCGGCAATTAAAACTGGCCAGTTAACTTGAGACAATAAAGTGGGTGGCCGTGGCTCAAGTGGTAGTGTGCTGGCTTCCAAATCGAAAGGTTCGGTGTTCGAATCCCAGCCTCGTCCGTAAGACATTCTTTTTTTCAGGCAACTTAAATCTCGCAAGACGAATGGTTGCCTCTAATACAATAACAAGACCAATTACACTAATAATTTAGTCTCCCCATTAAATGTTGGATGCCACCCATGGAGCGAAATAACCACTGAGCCCAAGCCCACTAGCCTTTAAGACTAGCAACGCCACATAAAGTGGGATGTCGATTTGCTGTCCATCAAGAAAAATTTGTTTGAGTTTCGAGATAAATTAAAACTCGGGACGTTTCGAGCAAGAATCTGAAATAACCTTCAGGGAGTTGACCTTAAAAGGAAGCAAGATACTATAGTTTAGCAAGCACTTTTTGACCAATGATGAAGACTGTATTCACGAGTCTCTACTTGAGATCGAAACCAGATACGCTCTTTCCAGTTGCCCAGACGATGTCTGGGTAAGTAAGTTCACCCTTACTCGTAAAACTGTCGTTTTGAAGCTGCAGGCTGTGATTCAAAGATCTTCTTTGCTGGAACATAATTGTTCATTCCCTCGACGGTGTCGAGATGTTGAGGTAGACGTGTTTTGGCTGTTTTGGTAATCTGGGAACAACCGATGATGTCGATCTGGTCTGCGTATTTCGTAGGTAGACAGCTTTGTTGAAAATGTTTATTCAGACTTTCAGAGTTAACACTTGTCCTGAGCCCTATCTGTTCCAGTACTGGACTGAAGAAAGCACATGACAGTGCAACTCTGTGCCAAAATCTGGTACACATTTGCAAAAATTTGGGGGAACTGCACATTGCACCGGGTCATTTCCACTATTATGCGGGACAGTTGCAGCAGTTTTGTAGGTAGACGAATGCCTTCATTAGCGGCTTTAAATGATGGTGAATCTCGACCTGAAATTTATTTGGCTCTTAAAGGATTTTCTTTAGTATGAAAATTAGATCAATCCCTCGAAGGCTACACTGGTACGTGCCGATTAGCATGTAACAGAAGGCGCAATAGGCTGGCTACAAAGATATACCTCAATAATTCTTAATAGAGGAAGGATCGCTTTATTCAAATATGAGGTATATGGGGGTAGTCCAGTCATCGGGGATGCTTTAATTGTAATTGAAAATTGAATTTCACCCAACCATATCTGGTTAATTATTTGTTGCTTGCATTCTAGCAAAACATTGCTTTCATGTCTAAAAAGCTCCGCTGTTAGATCGTTACAGGCAGTGGTCTTTTTGTGTTTCAGCTTTTTAATAGGTGAGCCAATCTCGTCTACGCAGGCATTCTCTTTTTGTCTTATCATTCCATCTACCTGATGACATAAAGTAGTGCTGCATTCATAGACTCTCCATTCCTTGCAATAGATAGCTAGATTTCTCTCACTATTATAAAGCGCTCGTTCCGGACTTGAGGCTAGCTGCTTAAATTTTCTGAAAAAACACCCGGACTCTTCGATTTTCTTGAGCCAGGAAGTTACGTAGGCTCTTTCCTTTTCACGCAGAATCTTCGTTTTATCCGTTTTTCTGATACCATACTCTTCCCTCGTTGCTTTTGTTTCGATCTATAGCGCTTGTAGGTGTGCATAGTCATACCAAGGTTTCTATTTGAGTAGCGACTGGTAGTGGCTTCTGCTGCCACTAATGTGTAGGAAATGTAGGAAGAAAAGAAGTGTGGATGGTAATTTTTATGGGCCTTATAAACAAAACAAAATAATGGAGAGGATTTCAGTCCTACTTTTCTGACAAATATTGTTAGAATGATTATAGCGGATTATTCGTGTTCAAAGTAGTAATTACACTAACATGTCTGAGCAAGAAAGGCCAGTAAAATATATAATCGACCAGTGCTTTATAAAAATAATTCAAAGCAGGCTTCAACTCAAAACAGATAAAGGAGAACTAGGTTTCACAAACGCACAAGAGGAAATTTCAGTATGTGTACAGAATATTTTGTAGGCCATCCATTGCCTAGTGGTGTTGCTATTTCCAAGCATATATAAGCTCCTAACTGGGTTATATTCAGTTTGTGTTCATTCTATCTTAAACAGAAATCAAATCCTTTCATTAAAGCACTAGGTAAACTACTTTAAATTTTCTTGAATTTAAAGACCAAAGTAGTTGGATTGAAACTTACTGTTATTCCAATTTATCCACTTCTTGCTTTACTGTGAATCAGAAAAAGTAAAAACCAACTTCAGTAACTGAAACTTTTCAAGTAGAGCAAACGTGGTCTCATTGAAGTGGCTACCTTGCATTGCACCTACTCGTACCAACCCAACCAATTTCCCAAGCTAATTAATTCAAGAAAAAATGCTCGCTCAGCAGTGAGAACGAAGAAAACGAAGAAAACCACCCAAAAGGAGTAAAAAAAAGAGGAAAATCCAACAACTGAGTGCCAGGTCCATTTGTTTTTCCCTACAGCTAGTCGCCCCAAATCGCCAGTCCTGAGTTCGTTGTCGTAACTTTCAAATTGAACCCTTCACATGTGAAGTACTCCCAATCAAGTACTGCAGATTCGTAAACTTGAACCCTTTCACATTCCCTCTACCCTTTACCAATAACACTGCCACAACCATCATTGAGCTGATAAAACGCCCTGTGGGACTCTTGAAATAATAAAACAAAAGGCACCCAAATGACAGCCCGCAAACGAAAGAAATCAATAAACCACAAGAGTATCCGCAATGTGCAGCACTATCAACCAGCCAGCAGCGCCCTTTGTCACCCCCTATTCTTAAGGAGTAACTACATATACTGTATCCTTTGAGTGAGCATACAAGTGAATGTGTGTTTGCTGTGCTGTGTTTGGTGAACCCTTGTGGGTGACATACAAACAATCTTAGTGCGATCATTGGTCTCAACCCAATTTTTGTCATTCGGTGGTGATGTTGTTTGTGTGTTATGTTGCTGATGGTTTTCCTTCATTTCACCGCATCATCAACATGCACGAGTGTCCTTCAAAGTTTGGCATTTGTCAAGGATTGACCTCATTCTTCACGTACTCAATAGCATTTCTGTTCTGTATTGGTGTCTGCAGAGATGTCTTTCTCTGCTTTACGTGTTTGTGTGAAGGTGTATTTGTCACATCTCACAAGTGTCCTTAGTCTATAGTTTAGATTGGGGTATTTGGAATGAGGGTAACTAGATAAGAACACTCTACAATACCCCACCTCCACCTACAGATGATGACGATGGAGTCAGTTAAAAAGAGGACAACTCCAAGATTGCCAGCAACAAATATGTACGGAGTAGGAGTATATGGGAGTAGGAGCAAATTTTGTTGCTGCTCTGGTATTCGTATCTGCGCTGGACTATCAAAGAAGAAGACTAAACGAAAACAAGGATGAAACTAAGGGGCCATCGTTGAATGACAACAAAAGTACGGTCGGTTGATGACGGGGTTCATTAGGGGGTACTCCATTTTCGCTTAGTTTTCGCTCAGCTTTCCAGTTTTCATCGCCAAGTGACCAAACTATCATTCAGTAACTGGCAGGCAGGAAGACAAAATGCAACATATTTGATAAGCAACGTCGGTCAGTGGGATTCTGTTCTGGCAAAGACACATGTTCATCCACCAGACTTCATATTTTCTTGGTCATGCTGACGATGACAGATTAAATGGACTCTCCCTGGTCGGTGAATTCGTCCTTCTCTTCCCTTAAGACTCTTACTGCATTTAAATGCGGAAAAATCGACTATGGCCGGGGAGGGTTATTGTTTTTGTTTTTGCTTCCCGTCCGATGTTATAAGGATTTTCTACCCCCTATACATACACATATGCGAATACGCATACACCTACATGCACATGTATGCATATAGACTACGAAGAAGAATGAAAGTTTATTTGTAAACAAAAGATTCATGTGCCATCGGGGTAAAGATATTGTTTTATGCAAAACGAAACTCTTCTGGACCATTTTCGGATTCTCAACCAAAGAAGCTTCCTCGATGCACATATTGGTTACTGTGTTGTATGTTTGTTTGTATATGTACCTCCATTGTTGTTTGTGAAAGGGTTTAGTGGAAAAGAATTTTCAAGTTGAAATCAAAACATCGCTTCAAAACAAAGGAGGTTTGTTGCTTTAGTCTTTAAGAGGATTGTGCATACGTTTTATCCTTTAACTCAAGAAGGAGCTTCTTTTTTTGAAGAGAATTCTCTTACTACGCCAATAGGAGAATGATAAACAGATAAACATTGGTACACATAACCATATGTATGGAATGGAATAAAATCCTATAAAGAAGCAGCTTTAGCGAGAACTGGTTGAAAAGCTAAATTTATCCATACTCTTCGCCATTGATAGATTTTTTGTAGTCACTAAGAATGTTGGGTATAGTATCACGGACATAACAGTGGGGTAAGTGCTGCTAAAAAAATGTTGTTTCGAGAGGTTTTGGTTCGATAAGTGACAAGAAGGCCCACTCCAAACAAATATCTCGCGGTGAGTCCTATTTACATCCTTCACCAAGGTATCGGAATTATGGAAATTTCTTTAAAAAACATATTTGTGTTTTCTTTTCGTTCAGAAACATCAAAAGATAAGGAACCGATTAACACTATGAAACGTGTTTATAAATCTCTAATATGCCTGCAAATATTTGAATGCTCCTCTCATGCAATCGCCAGTATGTCCGATATTTATGCGAAATATAGTTGCGACGATCCTATTTCCTTGTCGAGAAGCCCAAGAAGTTGATTAAATTCATCACGAGAGCACCCCCATACTTATGACAATAGGCGAAGAATTGCTCAAAGCATGTAAAAACGTGAGCGACAAAAAAATACCGGGACTGGATGGTGTCCCAAATAAAGCCTTAAAGACCACTATTAAAGCACAACCGAACTTATTTGCCTAAATGTTTAACATTGCCTTAATGTTTGTTTGCTTGACATGGTCGGAAATCACAAATACCGAACTTCCTCGAATAGAATCCTGCTCTATGACTCTGACGATGGAGTTAAAGAGTATAAAGTTACTGGCGGCGTGTACCACAAGGCTCGGTCTTGGGTCCCCTACTATGCAACGCTATGTACAACGAAATCTTACACGTACAAATTCCAAGCGAAGCGTCGATTATCGGATTTGCAGACGACATTACCGTGGTGGTTGTAGCAAAAACGCTAGAAGAACTCGAGGTCTACAGCAGGTGCCCCTCTTCCCACTTACTAGTTAGGATCCAAAATCCTGCGATAAAACGCATAAGTGATGCCATTATTACACAGTCATTCGACACTCTCGGACACGGCGTAGGGTCTCCTGCCTCACCTTGTTGTATCGGTATTTTCACCACTAGTGCTCCGCCAAAATTTCAGGTAGCATTCCTCCCCTTCAAACTTTTAACCGTAACACCCGTCACCCGAGGGTATGAAATGGTTTCTCAACCGTTTCTAAAGTATTGTACATCGGTATTGCGAAATAGTCGTAGATGTTTTAGATCACTCAAGAACAGATATGTATAAAATCATTGAAAACTGTAAGTGTACTTACAAAGTAATATCGGAGGCCCAAAACAGAATACTCTATACTCATATACGCAGGAGAAATATGGTCAAATGCCGCAAAGGTTAAGACTTGCACGAGTGGTACATTAATCAGAATCACGGCGAAACAAACTTCTATTTCACTCTGTTTTTGACGAGATATGGCTTTTTTGAGGAATGAAAACATCGCAAACTGTCCATAATGTGACACTGTATCCAAAGAATGCCTGTTAGTAATCTAAATGCAAAAGTTAAAAATAACAAATTTTTTTTCAAGTATATGAAAGGGAATTTACACCTTCAAAGAAGAACCAGAGACATTGTTGAGTGGTTTGCAGACTGCAAACTGCATGTTTGTCATCTCGGTGGGTCATCTAGATTGTGTAGAGACGATATAGGAATACATAGTATCTACCTAGCTTAAACACGATCAAGGCTTAAATCTTAGATATACTTACTAATTAAAGCGACATATTGAGACAACGCCAACTAGAACAGGCGTTTATTTGTTTTTAATTTGATTTTTAAAGTAGTGAGATCATGTAATGTGACGCCAACGAACTCACGTCGCAGATAGTAACATGTTCTTTACATGTCCATGGAAAATCACTTATAGGCAATCACAGAAACGAAGTGGGTCTAAATTATATATCTTGGCTTATGACAAAAGACTATTCTCAAAATGGCTGGAAACTAGAAAGGATATAGGGCTTAAGGCCTAAGAGAATAATTTGCCAGGGAAAAACGACCACTAAACAAACAAGCTCTTGACTTACACTCATTAGATATACCTCAGCCTCGTAGCACATTTGTGAGTTTGTTTCGAATTTGGTAACTTGGGTGATGAGAGGAGGATTTTGTTTAGGCTTTACGAGTGACATATAAACAACAAACTAAAATGTTTTGCCCGTTTTTCCATTTTAATCGCCTGTTAAGACGAGATCAGTGGAATGCATAAGACTTTCAAATTACTTCAAAGCGACAGGACGTGGCACCATAGATACAGTAATAATAGTACCAGCAAAAGATATTCATGTTTGTCAGCAATAATAGCTAAAATGAAAGCAAACATCACTCCCGATCTCAATCCGACAGGTTTCTGCTCTTGATCCTGCTGCGTAAATGCCCTCAACACCCCAGCACCCTGTTGATCAGTACCTATTGATACAATGAAGGTAGTTCACGACAGACTTAAGAGCCATGTTCTAGCCTTGATGGCCTCCTATGCACCTCCAGTCGTAATGGGTACGAACATGGCGGAACGAACCCAAAAGGTTCTTGGGTTGAATGTAAGTTCACTTATAAGTATCGAACGCAGATTCACACTATTCAAGTTGCTCAAAACCCAAGCCCCTGGCGTACTTTTGGTTAGATAAACTTAGCTTAGCAACAAACACAAAATGAGGTATAAAATAATACGAAGGAACCGACCCAACTCCATTCAAAAAGGTGGTGTTGCGATCTTCATGATTTAACCCATAAAAATTTATTTTGCGATTAAAAGAGTGTATAGCCGTGTAGTGCGCAGGTTCCAGATGCTGGAAGCATGTGTCGTGTACATCCCTCTCCGTGGTAGAATAAGATTGTAAATGGTCTCCGTCTGTGGGCCTGAAGCTATTCAATAAACGTTATTCATCTCAGAACTCGAGACACTTTTTCGATTCCTAAGGCTGGAATCGGAGGAGAAATACTTTATAATCGGCGGAGATTTCAACGCTAACCATAGAGATTGGGGAAATAATATACCAAGTACTAGAGGGAACCTACTACTCAATTGTATCATGTCGTTCTAAAAGCGACGGATAGTCCGTTGTTTCCCAGATGCGGCTGCTATCTGGATCGAATAAAACTGACAGGCACGAACCAACAAACTATAAACAAACACTTCTCTAGGACGTAGACAAGAGTACAAGAGCAAATGGGGAGATTGCCAGGTACCTTAAACAAATGGACGAAACCATAAAACTGATGATTGACAGTACGATACCTCGATACCAGCACGTTTGCAATGAAGAAACTTACCGCAACGCAACTATTGACGTACTGAAGGAACACAAAAGTAGACTTCTGTCGAGATTTACAATAAAACCTTGTACATGCAGTTCATATACATCACCCGGAGGTTATGACACTGAAGTCGTCGATCAAAAAACTCCAAATATTATAAAAGAAATATTGGAATAATAAAATTCGAGCAGTAAACGCCACCAACCCGAATATGTTCCCACAAATAAACAAAGATCAAACCGAACTTCCATGTCGAAGGATCGCCCGAAAAACGTTTAACGAACAAGTACTGTTAACAGCAAGCATAGATCCAGAAAAAGGCGTCGATAATGACAACTTCTTTGTGGTCGAAGATCCGCAAGAGAGGATAGAAGCCATTGGAGTGTTTTTCCAGGAAGTGCATAAGGCGAATGTTGTCACTGGCCCGAACCGCTACCTAGAAAATCAGGTCATCTCGACCAATTCCTACCTTTGAAATGATATGGAGAATTTGCATCACTGAGAAGTAAGAAATCGATGGAATTTCAAATTTTCCAAACGGTGGACATATATACTATACACCATCCTGATAATATAATATAAAATTTATCTGATTCCCAAACGGAGTAAAGACGCGTCCAATCCGGCGAATGTTCGGTCGATAAGTCTCCTTCCGAATATCAGCAAGGTATTCGAAAAGGTGATCAATGGAGTCCTGACTAAGTGGGTTGAAGACAAAAATATAGTTCCGGATAAGCAATTCGATTTTAAGATGGGGCATGATATCTCACATGACGCGCCATACTAAATCGATTTTTTGAAATCATGATTTGGCGGGAGGGTGATTTAATGAAATGGGCCTTTCAAGAAGCCTGAAAATCATGCGATTTGACAACTCTTATCTAATCTCCCGGGAGCCACATGTGCAGAAATTGTTTTTTTTGCATAAGTCATTAGTCATTGGAGACTAAAAGCCAATGTAAGGTGCCAATTTACTAGAAAAAGTGCTCCAAAATTGGACTAATAGGATAACTTTTGTAAAATGTATGATCATATGCGCACGGAATTGTATTCAAACAATAAATGCCAAAAATCGTTGTTTAATTAATTTTTGTGTATTTTCCTTGTTTTAAGTTTCACACGCTCCAGTAAAATCATCCTTTATTTAGGTACAGTTCCTGGAATGTGTTCAGCACCACATGTTTTGCGTTTTTTAAAATAATCCCATGGTGGTTCATGGAAAGGTAGACTGATCTAAAGGCTGGGAGGTTGACCGAATAAATAGTAATGCCAACTTTATATAGGGTCAAAAATTATCAAGAAAAAAAATCTCTACCCTCCGAGAGCAACTCAAAAAAAAATCTATTTGAGATGGACCTGTTGTGTAAGGAAGGTGGTTAAGCAGTTTAAATAGTAATTCGTAGATTTTTGCCATGCAACCGCTGAGGTGTGAGATGCGGCAAAGTCTTGATGAAACAAACTCTTTTATTCTGCAAATGTGACCGTTTTCGGGCAACTTATCAGGTAATGATGCATAGTATGCAAGAAGGTCCAGATATTTACCGAAAAATCATGCTCAATGACGTACTTATCAAGCGAATAGCCATAAGTGTTGTGCAACAACTGCCATTGTATACGAAAATTTCATTGATCCGTACTTCTATCAATGATGATGTAGTCAAGTCGATTACAGTCATCAGAGACCACTATTGCTCACTAAGTTAAAAAAAAAATTTTGCAAAAAATTGACTTATTGAAGTTAAAGTTTGCTGACCTTCTCATTGCCAGAAATGGGGCTATCAATTTTGGATCTTGTTTGGCTTAATACCTTTAGACTTCTGTTTTTGCGGCTACATTTAGTCTATTCAATGTAGTTCAATGACCCAGAAGACTTTTATGACTGAGACGTGAACTTTCGACGTGAAACTGCTGGAGTTATGCGAAAAGTAAAAAAAAAAATTTCTAACACATCCCCTGTGCAAGTTGTTTGGATGTGGATGTGTTACAATTAATACCATAAAAAATGTTGTAAGTTATATTTTAATCCAAAATAAAAATTTCATTAATACACATATCTTTCCATTTAAGCAACATATAGCGGCGCATTTCATGTAATGTATAAAACTTGAGTTCAGTTGAGTTTGAATTAAAAGTCTTTATGCGTTTTTAACGGAAGGTAGAACCACCCACCAAATTGGCCACGTGATGATTGACGCAAGACACTAGTCAAACATCCTAAATGTGCAAACATTTAGAGACAATGACCTCTATTTAGTAGCAGCCCGATTCAGAAAGTAGCATCAAACAACAAAAACGAGGTACAACATGGGAACCCTGAGCTAGCTAGCCTTAGATAGCCAGAGACTACAGAGAGCAACTGGGAGAAGAGTCTGCAATCTGCCATTGCCTACAATAAACGCCAACAACATGTAGTTACAATACTGCACTACTATTCAGGAAGTAGCCGAACCAACTATCGGCTGCCAGCCACCCCCGACAAGTAATCCATGGTATGAAAACGAGTGCGTCCAGAAGAAGAAGGCAACATATGAATCAAATAAGAAGACGTTGCAAAGAACAACGTGGACAACGTGGGATGAGTACAAAGCCAGAAGGAGGGAGGAGAAAAAGTTTTATCGAAGAGTGCAGGAATAATAACAGTCTACAGGCCAGGAACTCAGGCTCTTCGAAACACTGAAGGTAATTTTGTCACCTGCCCTCAAGGAATTATGGATGTATTTAAGCAGTATTTCCAACAGCTGCTTGATGGGCATGACCAGGAGAGAGTCATAGGGTATAAAGAAAACTCATCTTCAGTCGATGAAGTAGTTCTCCCACCCTGCCTAGACGAAGTCGGCACGGCCATTAAAAAGCTGAAGAACAATAAGGGCACGGGCTCGGACTGATTGCCGTCAGAGCTCTTCAAAGCTGGTAGTAATGTTGTGGTAAGGAGCATGCACCAGATCATCGGCAAAGAATGCGAGAATGAATGCATGTCCAACGACTGGACTACCAGCTCTGTCTGCCCCATCTTAAAAAAGGTGATCCTATGTCTTGTAAGAACTACCGAGGCATATCTCTGCATAACGTAGCATACAAGATACTATTCAGCGTATTGACTAAAGCCGTTTTGCACCACACAGATAAGCACCTAACAGTGTGGCTTCCGGCCTGGCAAATCGACGATAGACCAAATCTTCACACTGTGGCAAATCCTGGAAAAGACCAACTACCAAGCAAATACTCACCATCTCTTCATCGACTTCAAAGCCGCATACGACAGCATTCATTGCACTGAATTATATAACGCGATGGCGTAGTTCGTTATCCCGAGAAAACTGATCCAGTTGTGTCGCACCACGCACAGCTTGGAAACGAAACCTTCGAATTATTCCAAAAATGCAACATCTACTACTAGAGCAGATAGTGCGAAAGGCCGGCATAAACACAGCAGGCACTATATTTTACAAATCCATCCGGCTGCTGGACTATGCAGACGATATCGACATCATCGCATGTTCCCGCATGCCATTATTGAGGCTTTTACTGATACAGAAGGACAAGTCAAACGAATTGGTCACATGATGAATGAGGATAAAACAAAGTACATGATGTCGACCAAAAACCGATCCATCCAACACCGTCTAGAACAGAACCTAACAGTCGACAGCTATAGTTTTGAGGTAGTGGAGAAGTTTATCTAACTCGGGGCAAATATAAACTCCACAAGTGACACGATACTAGAGATTCGATGCAGAATAACCTTTGGCAACCGCTACTACTTCGGTTTGTGCAAACAACTGCTAACTTAAAGGTTCTACAAAATGCTCTACAAAACCCTGCTCTTGCCAGTCTTGATTTATCGAATTGAATGCTGGACGACAGCGGATGAGATTTTGGAATCCTTCGAAAGAAAAATTCTACGTTGTATATTTGGTCCTGTCTGCGAAGACTCTACGAGCTGTATAAAGATATGGATATAGTCCGGTAAATGAGCGAGAATGCTCCAGCTAAGGGGCTTTAGCTCAGGCCCAGACCCTCCAAGGGTCGCTGGCCGGAGAAGTAAGTACGAGTAAATATGCATTTTGAAGAATCGTTCATTACAATATGTTCTGAACAGGAATTCCTAGGCTATTTTTGACGAAACGCCACTCTATCTCACCAATAATGCGCCGAATATTGACTTCAAAAACTTAAATCCTTCATATAGCGCAATAAGAAGTAGTCGATTGGTAATTTGAGAAATGATCTCCAATCATTGTGTAGTTACGTTGGCAATTGACTGAAACACTAGCTCCGCTCTTATTTTTGGAAAATTAAGGACCAGCGCGTGAGGATTACAGTATAATTTGGGGCTGTAATGGTATCACACGTGTCTCTTTTGGATTTCCCTTACTTCAAAAATGGCAATTGACCTTGTTCACAAACACATTGAGTCAAAGGCGAGCCTCGTTACTAGAGAAGCTGCCTAACAGCCCATCCACGAGCTCCCGTCGCAAGCCATGGTTTCGTTCCTCGGTACCAGCTGGAAGTTATTCATGTGTAGTCTCAGATCTTTTCGACGAACTATTGCGATTATTTAGCAAAGGCCGTACGGTAATAATAGATCTTTCACTACTCCTTTACTCACAGCGGTTGAAGTTTCTGTAGATTAGAGGTGTACGAAATTTATCAATCACACGACGAATAGCGAGCTCAGTTGGTCGATTATTAGGACCAAAAATTCACGTAGCCATCTATATATTTACTGAATTAAAGACCGATTTTCAAAATAAGTTTGAATGATACAGAAATGTTCTACTGGTGTAAGTCTCATATTGACTTGGCAGACAAAATTGAACACAAATGTTGTGGAACTGTTAAAATTGACACTGGCCCGACAGCACTCAATATACATTGCTTTTGAGAAGGTTTTAGACAGCTTAAATTGCGAATTTGTTTACCTACAAAACGTCTGTCTGGACGCAATTCATCAAAGATTCTAGTTAAATATGCTTCTAGCAAAGACAATATACGAACGTGGTTAGGGTCACTATCTAGATGATGATAAATGATGACAGGATCTCATAATCATAATTTCAATAACACAATATAATTTGTATAGCACTGGAACACTAAGTATGACAATATTTATGAGCGTGTGGAGCTTCAGTAAGTTTCTTACAATCTGAAAACCGTTATTGCTTAGAATACGATTGATGGTTGCTCGAATTGAATATGGCGATCGAAGTCAAAAGCTGGGTTCGAAACACTCTCTTCTGGAAATATTTGGTTTACACCACCGAAAAGCGACTATTTCACATCTCTTTGGAAAGCTCACGGCTATATAACTCAAAATTTGCCCATACAAATGTAAATATTTTAATGAAACAATATGAGAGTGAGGAGGAACGTATACATATCACCATATTGCAAAGCAAGGCAGTATTAATTGGAAGAGTAGGTCAATGGTAGTGCTTATTAGTTCAGAAAGAATCAGTTTCATAGACTGTAAAGCCTTGAAAAACGTTGAACACAAAATCTCCCAGACTTTGTGAACACAGCTCTGAGCTATGAATAGACCTATATATGATAGTAACACGTACGGTACAGTGATAATGCTACCACAGCCATATCATTCTATAGTTTCAAATATGGAAATTTTTTTGATGCAAAAATCCACCACCAAGTCAATAAAACTCATTACAACCCTCTCAAAATTACTTTGATTCTCTGTTCATCAGAAAAACAATTTTGCACATCATCCCAGTAACAAACTTTCAATTAAAAACACTTTTAACAGCGAAACTGAAGCAAATTCAATAGATGTCGTTCATGATTAGGATCATCCCGAGGATATTGATTCTTACAAAAAAAAAATCAAATAAACGACTTAATCACGCGCTAAGAGGAAAACTTTCATTATCGGGGTTATGATGGGGTGGTTTTTTTTTCTTTTCTTTTTTATGATAATAAAAAAAAAACAAAAGTTATCAACAATTCACCATAAATGTAAATGCAAAAGTTCAGCTCAACGAACATCGGCTGGCTGATGTTTTGCTATGATTGCAATTGGAAAGGAAAGACAAAAGGGGAAAAAACGAAAAAAATATTCATGGATTTTACTCCCCTTGCCAATTGCAGTGAGAGGATAAGCTTAATTGGAAAAGGGTTAATTAGGGTTCGCAAGCTTCATTTCTAATTATTTCCCTCGAGGATAGTGTTTCTAATTTCCAATTAAATTTATTTCTCCTCTTTTTCAAAGAAAAGTTGCGGATAATGACTAAAGGGAAGACAATGTAGATTTTCGTTAAAGATTGAGAAGAGATTTAGAAAGGTTCTACCCTTTGGCATATTGTTGCATGGAACCTTCGTTCTATAATTAAATTTCTTTTTTTAAAAGTCAGCAAAATGTTTTATTGCAAATTAAGTTTCATTGATTTGTTAATCTTGATAGTAGATAACTAAAACTTTTCAAAAGAAGAACGTGAAGAGAGATGGCGCATTGATACAAAAGTGACATCGAGCCTTACGGCAAAAGCTGTCGATTTTCAAATCGGTTCCATTTGCTTGCTTAATTTTCCTACAGTAAGTAAAAACCGAGCGATATTGCAAAAACTTTAGGTACTTAAGTTGGGCATACATTTCCAAAAACCGGTCTGAGAGATGCCGAATCGAAAAAATGCACAATAATCTCCGGAGCCCTTTATAGATCACATGAGCTCATGCCATGAGCAATTGGCAAAAGAGCGTTGAAAAACCGGAACACTTGCGAAGAAGACTTGAGCCATTGAGCAGGTAAATAAAATCTTTAATTTGAACAGCATCAAACATATTTATAATCTAACATGAGTTCGTATCTCCCGAGAAAAGAAGGACTAAATCAAAAAGCAAAATATTAATATCATCACCGAGTCAGGGTAGACGACGATGCTTTAACGATTTAAAAACAAAAAAAAAAACGCCTAAATGCTATAAAAATGGGTATTTAATTCCGTTAAGTCTTTTCAAAGAATAATGCACTTATAAGGACTATAGATAAAAACTCTGTGAAGGGATTTTTACATTCATTGAAGTGAGCTGGTACAGATTTATAAAACAACCACTGGGGTTCAACCATTTTTGGTTGAAAGATTAGAATGACTGATAGAGGTATACCTCTAAAATATATATGCAAAGTCATCCTTCGAACCAGCCTGTTCCTTAAGATGCAACTCATCAGCACGAAAAATTCGCCGAGACTGCTTTGTAAAATTTTAAAGAGTAAAATGTGCACTGAGCGAAAACGAATACACGTTGGACATTTTTATTTGTTTTTCATCGTATTGAGAGTATTTTTGGCAACAACACGGAGAGGGTAAAACATTGATCTTACGGATGAAGGGGATGTTCTTGATTAAAATTGTGAGACTGAAAACGGATTGTAACCAACAGTTCTTGATAGAGCAGGATGGTCACTGTCCATGCTCAAGGAATTGACTTTTAGTTTTTACCTTAGTTGGATTTAGGCCTCAACCGGTGAAATACGCAGCTTTTTCATCAATCCTACTCATTAGGATTCTTTCCGAGCATATGGAAAACAGCATTTGTTCAGCCCGCCAGTTAAAAAGGCGAATCATCTCTCTCCTCCTACAGACTCATTGCACGTATGTCAATTCTTTCCAAAGTCATGGAAACGCCGATAAACCTCAGCTTATGAAATATCTCGAAACACGAAAACTCCTCCGGCAGTACGATTTTCGTAGCAACGGATCTACTAGTGATTTGATGGCATACCTCACCGAAAGTGGGTCCAAAGCGTACACCAATCTGACGAAAGCAAGATAGTTGCACTTGATATTTCTAAGGCGTTTGACGGAGTTTGGCATCAGGCTCTTTTGTCAAAAATGCGGATCCCCGACTCTCTTCTTCAATGGGTTAAAAATTACCTTTTGGAACTTTCAGGGCTCCGGTTTTCTTCTTCTTCCTTTTTAATTTGTTCTCTTTTAATACAATATATTCTTTTGTTGGTGACACTTTTCTCTCTACTTTTCATATTCGTTCCTGGACTCACGTCCTCGTGAACAGAAACGATAGCATATATTAAGCTCTTTATCAACAGAGTGGAATTTAATGCTGCCAAAACTGCTGTCATTAAACCGATGCACTTGCACCGTCGAAACCGAAAAACTTTCCAATCTCGGTATGTGTATTCATAAAAACTTACATTGGAATGGCGACATCGACAATAATGCTGCGAAATATCTAGATTTCCTCAAACGATGTAAGAAATACTTTCCCCCCTCTGATCTGGCCACAATATAGAAGGCATTTATCCCCCAAAATTGGAGTATAACGCGCACATCTGGTCAGGTGCTCCTAAAACTGCTTTGCACCTGCTAGATCTAATTCAAAAAATGCGATGAGACTCGTAGGTGACCCATTCAATTGACAACCTAGAACACCGACGAAATGTCTCCTGTCTATCGCTATTCTATCTCTATTAGCAATCCGCCCCCTAAAACCTTTCAATCTTAACACCCGTCCCGCTATGAATGCTCATCAGTATGCCCACTTTCGGACGTACTCTGAAATATCGAGATTCGTTCCTAGGCTTATTGGAGTGCCTTGGCCGTTGTAATTTTTCGCTTCACTCTGATCCCTCAACATTGCAAACACGTGATAAAGGCGCGAAGAAGTGGATACAATGCATGCTCTGCCTTAAATGGTACCACGTAAATTTTACTAGAAATTAAATTTTCTACAAACCTTGTGGTATTCCATATAGAGCTCATTAGTGGTCCATAATGGCGTCACTTTTTTAACGTTTTCGTTTTGTGTTCTTTTAAGGTCTTGTTAATTTGTGAAGTGTAATATGTATTTAAGTTTCGCTTTTGTTTTTATAATTAATAAATAGTATGTCCATTCATATCTATTATTATACTGAAAAAATGTATTTGTTTGTGTTCAAGGTCGAGTTCACATTTTGGTATTCCATAATCGGTGCACTATGCAGTGATTTCGTGACAGTAGACAATAGTATTGGAGTGGCCTGCTCTATCTCCGGATTTCTCTCGATACCCACATGGTTGGGAATATGAAATTCAGAAATAACAAAGCTACTTCCTTAGGTACACTGCTATTTCTACTCGTAGGTTTATCTGTCATACAATATGTAAAATTCACTCTGAAACTTCCAATCTTAAATTTTATTTAAATAACTTGCTTCCATTATAAAAGCTCTTCATTAAATAATGACTTTCTGTGGAAGATTTCTATTAAAAATTCTAATTCCATCATCGACTCTATTTTGTTGAACGTGAATGTCTCAACAAACGCTAAAACCAACAAAAGCGTCTTTTGTTTCCGCCTAAATGCCATTGAATTGAACATAATATCGTATTAATTTTGAAACAATCAGAATTTGTTCTTAAGATACTTCTAATATACTCATACCGTTCATGTACATTTATTCGAATATGTATATCTATATGGTATACAGGAGGAATAAAGGAAAAGTATCTTTTTGTCTAAACTTGTTTGAACTTGTGCACATTATAAGAACAATAGCTCAATACTATACAATTTTCTACGCTTCACAAATTGTATCTTCTTCCGTTCACCTGCGATGGGAATTTATAAAAAAAAATTCTTAAAACCACATTAAAGTCTATAACCGCCGCCGCCGACATTTCAATTTTGCTATAAAGCTCGATTTCTATTCAAACCTATGCCCGAATAAGCATATGAGGTGGTTGAGGGTGGCAGATCGGTGGAATGGTATTGTGGCTGTAGAAAATACAGACAATCTACTCCCCGTTTGGTATGCTCTATAAATTTAACCTTCCGTATTTCATTTATTCATGTTTGAAGTGAAAAATTTCAAATTGAATTTTAAGGGGATGTAGATACACACAGCCTTACATAAGAGTACTATTATACATACATATATTCGTACGAATAGACAAGTTCGAATAGGAATATATCGCATAGGAGTGTACATATTAGCACCGTCACGAAGAGTATGTGTGCAAAAGTGCTCGTATCTACGCTTTTATTTTTCACTTCTTGGATAAACCTCCAACTCCGCAAGTGAAATCCCTTTATTCTCAGGCGCGGTTGCAGTGTTTTTCTTCACTCAGCACATAACAAATCAATGAAAGCATAAGATTCGTTCTCATCTACAAAGTGGCATTTTATCGAGTGGGATGTGTGGCAGAAGTCCCTTTCCACAGGCCGCCACCAGTTGGAAGGAGTTCTGTTGTGCTGCCGCCACCACATCACCACCAGTTTTATATGCAAATCACTTTTAAACAAATCAATAAATTTCTCTGGGGGTGGTTGCTGGAGTGAGATTGGGCTTCTTCGGAGGGTTGGTTATCAGAGAGGCGGCAATGGTGACACACCGTCTATAAACTAGAAAGAGTGTGTGAACGTAACGTACGATCCCGCTGCGCAATGAATATACAGATACATATAACATAGAAATAAAGGGACGACACTGTGAAAGGATGGAGAATTGATGATTGGTAGTGGCTGTGAGAGTCCTTTGCAACACGATTCGATTATATGGAGAGCTCCCTGTTTCACGCTACGAGATTCATCTCCTTTTTGCTGGAATACACCTATCTTTGAAGAGGATACGTGTTGAGACTTGGTAACCGATTGTGCTTGCATCCAATTTTTTTTTCGCCCCCCAATTCATCCATATCGTGTACGTTGTGGGTGGAAAACAAAGAAATAGCGAATAGAAAAAGGAACAATAATAGATCGTCCTGCATAGATCTTCCCATCACAGAAGCTACTGCTGCGTGTGATTGTTCCATATTTTCTCATACCGATCTATTCCATCGGGTATTTCGGTCGTCGTCCTTGTCGTCGTAAAGAGCCTCTGTCGCAACAGAACTCGAAAAAAAGATGCACTGGTATTGGATTAGGAAAAAATATCACCATAGAGTACGAGTAGCATCGAATTCTGCATATTCACATGATACGTATTTAGATTTATAGTTTTATCTATTGAATGCCATTAATCATAGGGTGAGACTCCGTTGAAAGGCGCTTGCCGAATAGGGGGCAAACTGTACTTGGAAAATTCAAATAAGTTTTCGTTTTGCGCGTTTTTGGAATCCGCGAATTGAATTGTCATCAAGGAGTTAATGCTGAAAAGAGCTATATGCGGAAATATTTAGATCTGGAGTGAGATAAAATGAGATGGATGAGGAAAATTCCCCCATCGTTCGTCATGTGATGTAAGCAAATGTGACAGAAATGGGATGACAGCTGGGATGAAAACTTTTCAGAACGTCAATTCTTTTTCTGGAAGGTGAATTTGTTAAAAGATTTTAGAAATTTAGCTCGTACCATATAAAGAGACCACTATAGTAAAATCTAAATGGCTTAGTAAAATCTTCGTTAAAGGTTTGTTATTCTTGACACCTGGTGGAAGATATGCGGTTCCCAGGATCGTGAGAAAACATAATTTCGCATGAAATAAGCAGAGAACATCACTATAATATGCAACAAAATATGAAGGCTCTGTAACAACATCACTGATGATGCGAGAAGAAGAAACTCGTATGCAAGTGTTTGCGGGCATTATGATTACTCCCAGTATAAACACAGTGGAGATAGCGGATGACTCAATGACTAAGGACATTCGATTTTGAAATGGAAACAATTTCATGCAAACTATGAAAAGAATGTGAAGTATCATTTAAAAAGAATAGACCAGGCATTAGAAAAGTAGTAAAGCTTTGCATAAAGTTACTATTAACACGGAATCGCTTAAAATACTTTCTTTTCGAGGCTTTCAAACTTGAATTTTCCTTTTTTACTAAAGCCGTTGGGCAGCCATAAGCCAATACTCTACCTAGCCAACTAGAGCATTTGTTGTTTAAGCCATAAGTCTCTCGATACCTTAGCAGCTTATGGAGAGCAAAGTGTAACTATGGTGAAGCAAAATCTGGAAATCACCCCTCACCCACAGGGTGTCCCAAAAATCAACGTCAAGTCGGAAACACCACGGTCAAGTGGTGTCGGTTATCAAGGGTGGCATCTCTATCTGTTTCACTCACGCTAGTCGAAATGGCGTGTTTATCCGTCTCAATAACGGCATCACTGTCTATCTAGCTCACTCTTGGTACTCATTTTAACTTATTAAAAAGAATTAACTATGAATTGGGTTTCTTTATCATAATTTTTTTGTATGTCCTCAATTAAGCATTAGTCTAGCAAGTATCATACCATTTTGGAATCCATACTAAATACGCCATCTTTTAAAGTTACTTGCCAAAATGTCATAGTACATTTTTTTGTCAGTACAGTCAGTTCAACTTGGATGATTAATGATTTTTAGATACATAGATGGACAAAAAAGCAATATTGAGGTTAAAAACGATATCTGTTTCAATTTTCGACCGTAATTTACAGAAGAGTTACTCAGGCTTACGTGACAAAAAAAAAATCGAAGAAAAGTAAAGATTTGTTGTCACAGCACCTGAAAGATCGTCACAGGTTGTCAGATTTCTCGATTTGTTTTGAGTGCCAATAATTTTAAAAGTACATGACTTAGATTTTTTTTTATAATTTTGTAATAACCGACACCACTTGACCTATCACCCGTTTCCGGCTTGACGTTGATTTTTGGGATACCCTGTACGTAAAAGATTCGTATTTGTGTCAGAATGTTCGGCCAAGATATGACTTTCTCCTTCGTAAAAACCAAATCATTTTCGAAAGAAGTTATATGAGAGAAATGGTCTCATAGTTGGAATTATACAGAAAATAAAGCCAACATTGAAAATAAATCACTGAATGTCACAAACTGCATCTATTTCATCTTGGGGTATCTTTTATATAAGGTCAAAGAACGAAATTTTACCTCTGTCTGTCTGAATTGCTCTTGTCATTGCAATACATGAGCAACAAAAATCAGTTTTTTTTTGCACAGTACGTCCATGCATACACCAAGGAATTATGTGTCACAAAAAAGATAGTGATTGTTCGAAATTTTTTTTCTATCAGAATATAGCAGTCAGTTACTTTTACTGGAATTTATCAGACTTTCTTTGAAAGATGAGTGAGTGCTTCAGTGACAAAATGACTACAGTACCAGTGAGTTACCACCATATCACTGCTCCGAGGTATCCTCAACAATCTCACAGTAAACATCGAAAGATGTTGTGTTACTCTGTCTAACATGCTTAAATAGATGCTTAGGCAATATGTAGCGTCCCGCCACAAAACCAATAGTAGTAATTTTCATGAAAGCTTATCCCACGAGATAACCGACGCATAGTATATTATTGGGCTTATCACAGTCGTCTAGATCTAAGGAACACTCTTCGGTGGCAATCCCTGTAGCATGGCAAAAGCTCCTTAACACTGCCAGAAGCCGGTAGCAACTTAAGAGAAGCAGTTTGGTCCATAGTGTGAAATGGAAGTCTCCGATAGTACTTTCCAACCGGTCCTCCTGGATAGTGTTTAGTCTATTACATACTGTCTTACTTTCGCCATAAACGTTTACTGATAGGCAGCACTGTTCACAGCCAAGTCAGGTTGTGTATGAAATCCAGGTAATAACCTCCCACGCTGCATTTGGTACTCCAAAAAGTATTCTGAGCATTAACACCGTAGCATATGATAAGTCTCATCTTTCTGGAATCACAGTATTCACTCAATTGAGTTACCGCCTTCGGTGGTAGTGGTAATAACGAATCATAGAGAACATAAGCTGACGCAATAACGAATTTGTGCCATTCTTTTTTCATGTCGTAGGTTATGTCTGCAGCAACTTAACGTTGGCTGCAAAATTCCCCAAGTTTAGATGGTATAGTTCTCACCGACAAATAAAAGTTGTTCCAAAATTCGCGCAAGATTTGAATTTTCTGCCATTTGTGCGGTAAAGTGTTGTTAACGAAAAAAAAAATGACAACGCGTCAGTTCAGGGCTATTAAAAATGGAGCACTACACGAAACAACAACGCGTTTTCATTGTTGAGCAATATTTTGAAAAATAATGAAGGTTTGGCAGTTACAGTTCGAAATCTTGTACAAAATATGGCTGAAAGAGTGATCTAAATTCATCAACTGTGAAGTGATTAATTCAAAAATTCAGGAAGACTGAATCAGTTAGTGATCATAAACACTATGGCCGCCCTTTAACACAAATCATTGGGCCAGCATAAACTCGGCACAGTTTTCAAGAATTTGGCACTTCGAGAAGCTCTCTACAGCGATTTACATCTTCATGCATATAAAGTGCAATTGACTCAAGAACTGCAAACAACAACAAGGGGATGCTGATTTTTCAAACACAATCATCGTCAGCGATGAGACTTATTTTCATCTTTATCTTTGTTAATCGTCAAAGTTGTCGAATTTGCGGTTCAAAAAACCTACGAGTGATTATTTAGAAACAAATGCATCCACAAAATATCATTGTCTGGTGAGAATTTTGGGCTGGAGGCATCATTAGACCATTCTTCCTTGAAAATGCGGCTCGTCAGGCAATAACAATTAATGGAGCGAGCACGCGACAAGATAAGCCAATTTTTTGCAAGATGAGGACAACATGTGGCTTCAACAAGACCTCGTCACTTGATATATAATACATCCGATTCAATTCAGATCATGCGATTTAACGCCGCTGTAAATTTTTCTTTGGAGCTTTATAAAAGTCTAACATTTATGACAATAATCTCACGACCACCCACTCCATGAAGGAGCATGTTGGGCGCTGTATCAATAAAATTCAGCCACATTTATGATATCATGGGAAATTTCAAAAAAAGAGTGGGTGTCTGCCAGCAAAAGTGTGCTATTTCATATATAACCCTATACTGTCTGGTTTATAAATCAATAAAAAAATTACAACTTTTAATTAAAAACTTGAGCTTTCTATCATAATTACTTCTTGCGCACATTTTCGGGCACCTTTTATAATAGATAAATATTGAGAAAATCGTTTCTTGTCTGCACTTATTCGGAAATAATGTAGGCATTAACTCTTTCGAGCTACAAATAGTGACATGCGTCATACCTAGACTTAATAATATCAACAAAAGCTTTGTCTAAGCCCACAGCGAGAGAAGAGCTGTGCTTGTTTTCGCGATGCATACACACTCTACTTTAACTAGCTCTCACAGTCGATCAACGCAGTGTTCACACTTTGTAAAGTCTCGACAAAAATCAAGAATTATTTTTCAACGTGGATTTCACCTCATCGTCCGAATTCCGTCTACCTACGACCTTTGGTGTGTTATAAGCACTGTCCTTATCCGAACATTGTGTGCAGCTAAAACCACCGCCGGCTTTGATTTGGAGAAACGACCTAGAGTCTGTGTATAGAATGAATATCAGAAAAGTTCATCGTACCGTGTGACATGATAAGCGTAACTATATCAACGCATTTTCTACAAAAGCAGAAGAGGCCGCTAGTAGGTGTGACAGTAAGATCGTCTACAGAATTACCAAAGTGCTCACAGGTGTTCACGGCTCTAAATAACACCTGGTAAAAGACACAGGCGGATTTCTTCTAGTTTCGGATAAGGATCAGCTCAAAAGGTGGAAGAAGCATTTTTCTACGATTTTAAACAGCGTTTTCTATAGTGAAGTGAAACCAACGCCCAATGACCCGTCCGTAGTAAAAAATTCAAAAATACGAATTGTATCCTACGAGTAGTAGAGATGAAATTAGAAGAGGTTAGACTAGACGATATGCCCGCAGAGCTCTTACGAGTAGCGCCAACAACACAGCACCCACTCATTGAGAGACCTTGGGTAACAGAGAGTTTTCCTGAAGAGTGGAATAAAGGTATGATTGTCAAGCTCTCAAAGAAAGGTGACCTTACGCAGTGCGAAAACTGGAGAAGAATTTGCGTTCTGCTTGCTGTAGCCAAGGTAATAGCAAAAATCGTCCTGGAGCGAATAAGAGACCACCTCGAAGACACACTCGACGCCGAACAAGCAGGAGTCCGCACTAGACCTTCCTGTGTGAACCACATCAACACCCTGAGGACCATCATCGAACAGTGCGTTGAATATCGATCACCACAGTGGGGTTACGCAGGAATGTATACTGTCACTAATACTGTTCCTGTTGGTGATAAGTGATGTACTGCATGCAGCTTTGTCGACTGGAAATGGAGGAATTCAATGGACTCTGCAATCATACCTCAAACAACTGGACTTATGCTTACTTTCTCATAGGATCACGGATGTCCAAAATATGGAGAAACAACTCTATTAGCCTAAAGACCAAGCTACAACTGTTCCGCTCCAATGTTGAATCTGTGCTTCTTTATGCGTGCAGCATTTGGAAAGCCACACGCGCTGTCACAAGAAAGCTGCAAACGTTCATGAATAGATGTCTGCGAAACATCTTGAGGATTTTCTGGCCCAACCGCATCTCTAATAATGGCTTTCATGCGAGAACAGGTCAGGAACCCATTGACTCTATTATACGAAGACGTAAGTGGCAGTGGATTGAGCATACGCTTCGTAAAGGTCACGAGTGTATTACGAACCAAACGATGCAATACCACTTCAGTTTTTTTATGCATTCTTTTTTTTTTAACTTAAAATACTCTTATATGCTAAACAAAAAACGCTTAAAAATTAGCTTAAATTACTTACAAATAATCTTATTCCAACTTACTGGCCCAATGCGGGCACTCTAAGATAAACCTAACACTTAAACTATGTCTTTCGACGAATCTTACAGTCTAATTTTATTTCTATTTTTACATTTATTAATACTAAAACTAAGAAAATAAATTTTAAGCAAAAACTTAGTATATGGACATTTTTTAATTTTTTATAAAACTTAAAACTAAAAGCCTACAAACTACCTAAAAATAAATTTTAATCTACTTAACCTACTTACATCTAACACAAACATAGGCATATATATGTATATATATACATAATATATAAATACATTTATATATAGATATTTTTTTTTTTGCTTTTTATATATTTTTTTCCCTAAGACTAACTTAATCCTACATAAAACTATGTAAGCGAGCTAAAAAACAAAATAGTGATGCAATAGCAGAGAGGCCAACGAGTGGGCCGACCTAGAAGTACTTGGCGAAGAACGGTCGAAGAGGAATCTGTACTTAAGTGTACAACCTCACGGTCAAAATAGGTCCGAGGACCTAAATAAGTAAGTACGAGTAGATTTAGCGTATATGTACGAGTATGTATGTAAGCAGGCTATACTCTCATGAACTTCAGCGAGCATATCGATTGCTATGAGGAAAGCATCATACCTATATGAATATTGCGGAGGATCAAAGAGCACTACCACTCTTAAAAACTCGTACATATCTTTTATTTAAGGAATTCATTTGATAAGCATAGTGAGGGAAAGTTGTTTGAATTCATTAATCACCAAACATTTGCACAGATAGGTATATACTACGAGTTCTGAATGATAATGTACCTACTTTCTGTTGTTTTTTTTATCTAAAAAAACGTTCTACAACTCAAATGATCTAAATGCTTACTCAAGCATAAAATGATGTCGGCCTCCTCAAATAGTTAAAAAAAAAAAAACACAAAAAAAAAAATACGCGAAAGCCCATTATCAATGATTGTCCCTCTTGAATTGGCAAACTTTGACAATAACAATTCAAATTTTCTATCGAATTTTCATCTTCTTGTTTTGAGTGTTTTGAGTGTATCTTTTCATCTGTAACATAAATACAATTCACACAGAAAATTCAATGAATTCCCATGTCCCTATCTGTCATTCAGTATTCATTCAGTTCGTTCAGTTGTTCAGTGCCTATCTCGTCAGATCCCTAAGGACTTCTGATTAAAAGGAAACCCAAAAGAAGCAACACCCACTTGGCCATTGTTTTGCATAAATTATATGACAAAGAAGTGATCCTTACTTAAAGCTTCTCCAAAAACAAACACATATACGAGTACAAAGCACTTATATACATATATACATACAACAATACAGCGTTAGATAGATACGTATATATGTATGTCGTTCTAGAGTGCGATGGTAGTGGCCACAAAATTGACGACGACAATCAAGTCACGTAAATAATTAAGCGTATGACGTGTGCGTTTAACGTAATGTCTACATTTTAATCTCTCGGGAGAGACCTTTTCACTTTATTCCCTTATTCCCTTTGGTTCGCTGTACGAAAGTGTATCCGTATAACTTCTTTCTCCGTCACATGTTACGGATACTCGTAGTCCTTTTTATACACAGTACCAGGTTTCATTTGTTTTTGTTTTGTCCTCATGACGGTCGTCTGACGAATATCGTCGTTCCTAATGTGAAACCTGAGTTCGTGCGAAATGTCAGAGAATTTTCAAGAGTGCTCATTTTGAAGAGTTTCTACTTTCGACTATAACGACTCTGCATAGTTCCGCTCGGTAAGGTTCCCGTCGTCATCGTCAACCTATTTTTGCCATTATCCTTTATTAACATTTTAGTGTTTTTTCGTTTTATTTTCTACTTTAGCTTTGTTTGCTTTGTTTCTCTTTTGTCCTCTTTTAAATTTAGTTTACCATTCGGTATATGTCCCAACTACCATAATCCATCGTCAACACAATTGCCACAAACTCCTAAGCTCATACACAGCTTTTGGTCCTACCTCAGAGTACCTGACATACATACGAGTATGTATGAACGAGTATTATGTGTATGATTATGTGTATGTATATGTGTATGTATATGTGTATGTGTATGTGTGTGTGTATGTGTAAGTGTACGTGTATGTACAGGAGTTCACCACCCCAAAGGACGAATAAACTGGCCCCAAAAACGACAACGGATTGTGGTGGAAAAAGGCTTCAAACCTTGTATTGAAGAACAAAAAAGGACACGTTACTCCGGGTAGGGAGATGAAACGTTCATATCCTTTGCACTCATCTTATTCCTCAAAATGGAATGGGACAAATTTCGTGATTATCATAAATGCTGACGAGGGAATTCGCACCAGCATCAGAAAGCAGCAAAATTGGCAGTTCTGAACGGGGTAGGAGTAGCCGAGACTTCAAAGTTAAAATGTAGAATGTCGACTTGTATTCCTCGTACCCCTTGAACGAGTCCATAGGTACTCGTATATGTGTGTACTTCGTATGATACTTGTAGCAGACATAATTTGTTTAAAGTGGAGCTGGCTCCACGCTTGAATGGCACACAAAAAAAGAACGATTGCAGTGTAACGATTACTTGATGGTGTTTTGCCATTTCGGAAACATGACAATAGAAGGTATGAGCTGGATACTCGTACAATGGTTACCAATTTCAGGATATAGGAATGTCGAAGTATGAAAGAAACCGAAGTCGAAGTTCCGAAAACTTTTATTTCGAGGATTCTGAGAAAAAATTTTATGTGTACGAAATTCTTCGACAACTTCGGATACGGCAGAAAAAAGCACGTCAAAGTGGGAGCAAAATCAAGTCCATATTAATTGTTTTCTCATCACTAATATGGTATACTATGAGAAATCTGAAAATGAATAAAGAATTTTACATTGAAGTTTCGAAAAGATTGCATGAGGTAGTAGTTCTGCGGTGATACGGCGAACCGTGTGCAACAGGTTTTCTTAAAACACAACATAACACAACTTTTCCAGACTTCGTAGAGTTCCGACGTAGCTGCGACGTTTGGCTGTTCTAAGATTAAAATTTTCGTTCAATTGAAATCGGTTTGATGGCATAGATGACGAAGAATAATGCCAGTATTTAATTGTAGGCCCATGTCGGCTAATTTTGGGACAGACCTCATATGTATGATTACATTCCATACATATCATACATACCATGCATACTCGTACCATACCATTTTCAGCTTCATATTCCCCTTGACTTCAATGATGACTTAAATCATCCTCTAGAATCATTTATAAAGTGACTCTAGCCCGTTCTGTTTCTGTCAGGGCACTATTCAATTTCCGACTTAATCACAATCACGGAATTGATCACAAAAAATTTGTATTTTTTTGTGACTAAATACAATTAATCAAACACATCAATTCTTTGCTTAAGCTCGGGCCTAACGCCTGTTTCCAAATTCCTGTCGTTTGTTCATAGGAAATATCTCTGGTTCTGTCTGATATTATCATTTTCTACTCTGCTAACATATTAAGTTAAGGAAATATTTTTTATTTCCGGCTCCATTAACTGAATGATAAAATAAATCTCTTTCGGGCGCGATCGGGAATCGAACACCGAACCTTCCGATTTGGAAGCCAATTATTCACTTAAGAATTTGCTTAAATTACTTACAATTGGCCGTGGCTGTGGTGTAGTGGTAGTGGTACTAACAATCGCTTCTCACTCGGAGGGTCCAGGTGCGAATCCTGCCCATGGCAAGTCCGTTTTTCATTTGTGTAATTGGAACTCAGACAGAAAAATTCTGCGTGTGAAGGCATAACACTGACACGTAGATTTGGCTGTTGTAGAGTTTCAAGCGCAGAAAAAATACTGTGAATTATACCTCGAATCACTCTGAGTAAAGAAAAAACTCTCCGTCCTATTCGGACTCCCCCCCCCCCCCCCCTGGAGAGCGAATATCGAAACCAAACACACCTGAGTTTCAAACCACTACAAAAACAATTTTCCACTCTAAATTAAAGTCAATTCACTTCCATTTGAGCAACGACCACTCACCGTTATGCGGATAACAACTTAAGATCTGCAGATAATGCGTCAAGGAAGTAATACAAAAACTAAAACCACATTCAAAGTATTAATCTATAATAGATGTTAATTGCCCTTAAATTACCAACACACTCGCGCTGTGTACAAACATTTTTAAGTTACATTTTAACCCCTTAAGCGCGCTCTAATTATACAAAAAAAATCCCCAATTTCTACCTCAGCTAATCCGTAAATAACATACCCTTTCTGGTTCAGTTCAATTGGATGATATTATACAAAAGTATAACCGATTACCTTCTCGCCTTACTCTTGCCGATTGCGGGCATTTTCATGCAAACTGTTCAAGGACAAAGGACGACGACCTTGAGATCTGCACGTGAAATGTTCGGATCCTTAACAGGCCAGGTGCAGCCAAGCAATTAGCAGAGGCGCTTGATTGCTATAGCAGAAATATCACCTCCATCCAGGAAGTGTGATGGTATAGGCCGGACATAAGGGGAATGAAAAACTGTGATGAATTCTATGGTGCGGACTTGAGGAGGAAGTCTTGAGCTTTCGACATGCCCCTACGGAATACAAGGACGACGCCACCAAAGAATGTTTCTACGAGATATGACATTAAAATCATACTAGGCGTTATTAACACCTGGATAGAAAAGGAGGACATCTTTGGCAGAACAATTGGTAAGCATAGCCCACACGACACCACATCTAGCAACGGACTTAGGCTTATTGACTTTGCAGTGGGACCAAATATCACTATAGCAAGCACACGGTTTCCTCATCTTAATATACAAAGGCAGACATGGCGGTCTCCAGATCATTAATTGATCCAATTCCGATACTATAGTGATACAGGGCGTTTCTCCAATATTCTGGATGTCCGAACATTTCGGTCAGGATCATCACCTTGTTGCAGCGAAGGTACGAATGCTGAATTTCCAAGCGCCACAATAAAGAAGAAAAAAAGAGACCGCCGGAATATTCGTCAGGCGCGTATTCCGAAATCTCTCAAAAATCCCCATGTCACCAGCATCAAGTACTGAAGAGACGCCACAACTGATGTGATGAGTCTCACCCGACCACCACCAAGAAATCACTGGTTTGATGAAGAATGCCAGCAAGCACGTGCAACTAAACCGGAAGCGTACAAAGCGTTCGAGAGCTCTACGAGTAGACAAGACGGAAGGAACATCGGCTGCTCCAGAAGAAGAAAGAAGGGGACGAGAAGCACGGGAGCCAAGATATTGGGAAGTTTTACTCCGAGAATAATGTACGGAAATGTTACCGACAAAAAAGAAGAATGTGTTAAGGCAAGAAGGTACATACATAAGCCTGTAGAGACGACAAAGTAAACCTTGTAGAAGAGCCACAGTCGGTGCT
Organism: Volucella bombylans; assembly: GCA_949129095.1. NCBI lineage: Eukaryota > Metazoa > Arthropoda > Insecta > Diptera > Syrphidae > Volucella > Volucella bombylans. The sequence continues at coordinate 105,482,736 of OX422144.1, read as the reverse complement.
GTAAATATGGAAAACCTTTTTCTAAATACTGTATTAGGGCTCTACATCCCGCCACCAGGCAGAATAGACCATTAAACCTAGTCGATGATAGTCAAAGATGATCCACCTGATCAAAACGAAATAAGGATAACAACATAACAGTCCAACAAATCTGCTGAACCTGACTGCTTACCGCCTGAGATATTCAAAGCTGCTGGAAATGACTTTGTGGAGAGCATACACAAACTGGTTTCTCTGATCTGGTCAAAAGATTGTATGCCTAATGAATGAAGTCTCACCACCGTTTGCCCGATCCAGGAAAGAGGAGACCCCCATAACTGCGCCAATTATAGAGGTGTAAGTCTGCTTCAACATCGCATACTAGATCTTATCTGCCATATTGTGTCGCCAAAAACCTGATTGGCCGATATCAGTGGCGTTTGAGACCAGGAAAGTCCACAATCGATTTCACACACCGGCAGATTCTCGAAAAAATTCAAGAAGTCCGAATCGATATCTCTCATATTTTCATCGATATTAAAGCTACATACATATGACAGCATTCATAGAGACGAGCTATAGAGAGCCAAGTCTAGTTTGGCATTCCTGCGAGCCTAGTTCATCTGTGCAGAATGACAATAGAGAATGCTCGGGGCTCAGACAAAGTTGGTAACGACTAAACCAAGCTTTTTGATGTCAAAAAAGTTTTTAGGCAAGATGACGGGCTGTCATGTGGCTTCATTAACATCATACTTAAAAGTGCGGAACTTACAATCGAACACTGGGGGTACAAGCTTCCAAAAGTCTGTGTATTTACAAGCGTACGCCGATGATATCGACATAAGTGCCAAATATATGCTGTCAACAAGAAAGGACACACACATCGTCAAATTGGACAGATCGTCACAGTCAACAGCTATAATTTCGAGGTGGTAAAGGACTTTGTTTATTTTGGCTCTGCAGTAAATTCTACCGAAAATACCTCAGCAAAAATAAGTAGTAAGAAAGTAATCTGGTAGTAAGGCTCTATCCCAAGCAACTAAGGAGACTCTATATAAGACCTTGATCATCCAAGTCCTGCTTTGTGGCGCAGAAGCATGGACCCCATAGAAAGCGAATGAAGATATGCTCACTCGTTTCGAGAGAAAAATTCTTCGAAAAATATTAGGTCCCGGTTGCATTGAAGGGCCTTAGTTGAGAAGATTCAAATACGAGCTGTACAGCGACATCGACCTAGTCAGAAAACTTCTTATCAGTCGCCTGAAATGGCTATTACATGTAGAACGAATGAACCCTAATGCTCCGGCTAACAGAATCTTCGAATCAAACACGGAGAGACAATTCAGTAGTGGAAGATTTCATCATTGGTGGGGCGCACATGAAGAAGGGGACCTCAACCGATTTGGAGTGTGCAACTGGAGGCAGTTAGTTAAAAACCGGGATAACTGGAAAGGCTTGTTAGTTCAGGCCCATGTTCACCCCGAACTGTAGCGCCACTTTAGGTAGTAAGTAAATTCAATGGCCTTTCTTTACCTGTGTATTGTGTGTGAATTGTGAGGCATCTCACAATCAATGGTATGACATGTTATAGCCTTCCTTAACTAATATCCTTATGTTTATATTACTATTCTAGGGCACATCTTGTCACGAAGAAATAGAGAATCATCTACGAAGATTAATCTGTCAATGCGTTTTTCTTCTTACCGTTTTTCAATTATTCTCTGACAGTCAGTTTTGGGCACGATCTATTGATCTACGTTTTTTTTTTTTATAATTGGCGCCCCATTAAGGGATCTAGTTTGCATACAACGTGTCCGAAAGGTAATAAGGAAATAAAAAGAGGTACCGGTATGCGTTAATTTCAGTGTACTCCATAAATGAGTTGGTTGGATTAGGAAAGAATATTTCAGATTGTGTCCGAAAGCAGGCCTGAGAAAAAACTAATAAGCATTCATTGTTACGTAATATGCTTATGTTACAATTGAAGGGGTGGAATGCTACCGGCGATTTCGATGGCGCACTTGGCAGCAATAAAGCTAGGTAAGGCAAGAGACATTTCGGCGATATTGATGTGTCAATTGATGCAGACCAGACGTGAGCAAAGCAATTTTGGGGGCACAAATGCCTTAAGTATTGAGGCCGCATTAAGTGGGGAAAAATACCTTTTACGAGGGGCGTTCAATATATTCTCGGTATCGATATGAAGAAAAATGCTAATTCAATTTAAATTGTTTTTATTTTTCAATATAATCTCCCCTAACATCAATGCATTTGTTACATCTTGAGATAAGCTTTTTTAAACCCTCAAAAAAATAAATTTCCTCTTTCTCTGCAAAATACCCATTTATTGCCGACTTGAGTTCTTCATCATCCGAAAATCTTTTTACACGAAGACATTTTTTCAAATCCGGAAACAAGCAATAATCACTAGGGGCAAGGTCTGGACTATAGGGTGGGTGTTGGATTTCTTCGAAACCACAATCTCGCGCAGCCGCCTTGGAAACTCGCGCCATGTGAACAGGAGCGTTGTCATGAAGAAGCAACACACCCGCTGCGAGTTTACTACGTCTTTTCTTTTTAATTTCCTCCCGCAAATTATGCAAAGTGGAAGCGTAGGATGTGGCGTTGATGGTTTCACCTTTTTTTTTTGTACTCAGTGTGCAAGATTCCCTTTGAGTCCCAAAAAACTGTGGCCATGAGCTTCCCGGCAGACGGAGTGACTTTGAACTTCTTCGGGGGGTCTGTTCCTTTTTTATGCCACTGCATGGACTCTTGTTTGCTTTCAGGGTCATAGTGGTGAACCCATGTTTCGTCCCCAGTAACAATTCGATCCATAACACCGTCCGCGTTCTCACTACACATCTCCAAAAGCTCTCTACAGCATGCGATTCTCATTTTTTTCTGAGGCGTTGTGAGCATTCGTGGCACCCACCTTGCACTGACCTTTGAAAGGTTAAGATGGTCATGAAAAATGGTGTGAATGGTACCAATTGAAAGCTTGGTGATCTCTGCCATCATTTTCACCTTTATTCGGGCATCCTCAAGATGCTTTCTCCCGTACAAGCAGTAGCCGGGGCGCCGGAGTGGGGGTCGTCTTCAATGCTCTCTCTGCCTCTCTTGAACTCACTTGACCACTTTTGCACAGTTGATAATGAAGGTGCGAAACCCTGGTAAACAGCCACCATCTCTTCATGAATAGTTTTTTGACTTTTTCCTCGTACATTCAAGAAATTTAGATACTTGGTGGGGTGAAAAGTAACCTTCTTGACCGCCAGAATGCGCTGCTACTGCAAAAAAAAGTTATGGTGCCTTGAAGTACGTTCATATTTAGGCAGGCATGCCAAATTTCAGTGGGATACTGTCTTTAGTTTTGTTTTGACAGCTGATTGTTGTTGACGTTTTTCACATCATGTTCAGGATGGACAAAAACGATTTTCGTTCTCTCATAAAACATTATTTTTTGAGAGGCAAAACGGCGAAGGAAACAAAAGAAAAGTTGGATAAATATTATGGGGCTAATGCTTCGTCAGATTACACCGTCAAATATTGGTTTCGAGAGTTTCGTGGTGGCCGCAACTAAACTACCGATCAAGTTCGCAGCGGCAGGCCCTCCGATGCGGTTACAGAAATGGTGTTGGCTGACCGGAAAGTGAAAAAGTTATCCTGCCGCGTGCCGCGCATGTTCACTCCTGACCAAAAACACGAACGCGAGAGCACTTCGAAAGAGTGTTTGGACTTGCTGATGCGGAATCGGGCGGACTTTTGGCGTCTATTGGTAACTGTTGATGTAACTTGGATCCACTATTACACACCAGAGAACAGAATGAGTGAACGGCAATGGACTGAAGCTGGTTCGAGTGCTCCGAAGCGGCCGAGGGAGGCTCGATGGGTCGGAAAGGTTATGGCGTCGGTATTCTGGGATTGTCATGGCACACTCTTCGTGGACTAACTCGAAAAAGGAAAAACCATCTACAGCGAGTATTACTACGCATTATTGGAGCGATTGAAGGCCGAAATCGCTGCAAAACGGGCTCACATGAAGCGAAAAAAAATTTTGTTTTTGTAAGACAATGCGCCGGCGCACAAGAGCATCGCAACCACGGCTAAAATCAATGACTTACGGCTCCAATTGCTGTAGCGTGCACCGTATTCGCCCGATTTGGCTCCCTTGGACTATTATCTCTTCCCAAACCTCAAAAGATGACTCATCAATAAAAAATTCAGCTCACGCGAGGAAATCATCGACGCCACGGAGTAGTATTTTGCAGACCTTCCGGAAAATTACTTTTCGGACAGGATCAAGAAGTTGGAAGATCGCTGGAATAAGTGTATTAAGCTAAAAGGGGACTATATTGAATAATATAAAAAAAAATGTTTTCATTCCCAAGGAAGTTAATTTTCACCCCACCTAGTATTTCGCAGCATTTTTGACAACATCAAATATGTAGTCATTCCATCGGTGTCATTGATGCACATACGAGTACCTACAGTGAAACTTTTATCGGTCAAGACGATGAAAATGCCAATCATGGATAGTGCCTTAGTGTTTAAGTTTCGTTTTAACGACAGAAAGCAACGTTGTGTTTTGGAAGCGTTAATAACATGTTAATAAGGGATGTGAGTCCGGGGACAAATATGCAAAACAGAGCGTATAGTTAAAGAAAATTAATCATACTATAGTATTGGAGACAAAACGGAGCTCTTCGGCACACCAGTATTTATTTTTAATTAACGGTAATTTCTAATACGTTGAAGAAGAGTTTCGTCGATACCAAATGCACGCATTTTCGTCAAAGAGGCTTGAAGCCTAATCCTGTCAAAAGCCTTTGAAATATCAAGTTCAAATATGTAGCCTGATATCGCAAGATTGATAACAGTCATCAAAATACCAGTGAATATGTTGCTACGAAGATCATACTGCTGGTTTTTGTGTCGTTTGTAATTTCATAAGTGTTTCCATGACCTTAGAAAAAAAGAGACATAAGTGTGATAGGCTTGTAAAAGGAGAGAGAAGCAGATTCACCTTTTTTTCGGTTACTCGGTAAGAGTCCTAAGTGGGATAGATGAACAAGTTTACGCAATGGTTTTGGTAGCGTGCAAAATGAAGAGGAAATGTCCATACCATTTGGATCAGTGGTTTTGTGTATATTGAGATGTTTGGGTAATGCTGCTAACACGGGGTTGGTGGAGACGTTGCGTAACAACCAGATGGTCCTTGTCCATAGAGCTAACAGCCTGAATATCAATTTAAATTTGCATTGATATGAAGGATGAAGCAGAGTTTTTAATGTTTTCCATAAAAAACTTTTAGTAGGTGCCTTTCTATAGGTCTTTTCTTTCTTTTCATAGATCATTTTGGAATTTCACATGCTTAAGCAGGTATTAGGCTTGTTTAAACTTTTCTTGATTTTCCTCTGTTGGGTTGGTCTTCTTAGACGAGGAAAATAGTTCGATAATAGCGAGAGTTGAACTTGTTTTATTGCTGTCTGTGGCTGTTTGTGAGCAAAAAGGTGAAATAAAACACTTTGTTTAGTAGGAAAATATCTTCTAAAACTGTCTTCTTTCGATTATGATTTATAAAAAAATCTACTTAGCTACAAGTATGTAGCCGTTTAGGTTGAAGAGTTCTTTTGAAATAAATACTCGTAAACAATATTATACAGGGTTGTAAGCTCGCAATTTTAACAAGCACTCTTATCTGAATAAGTATTGCTTCAGTTTCAAGAATTTGACATAATAGTCTAGACAAAATCTGTTTTAGATGAGGATGACCCAAACAAGTAGCTATTACAATTGAGCAACTGGTTAGGTAAGTCGAATACGTCTCTCATCAAATTTATCTTCTAGACTACTGGTATGATTTAAAAAAAAGGAAACTCTTTTCTAGACTCCTTACTCCAAAAACCAGACAATGCACGCTTTGTTCCTATGAAAGATTGATAGGTACATACATATGTGTGTACAATAGGTTTCTTGCTTGCCTCCTTCACTGTTCACATCAGCAAGTTCCATCGTTTTCATCACTGCCATCAGTATATTCCAAAGACGACTTGTTGCATTTGATTCGTCATAAGAAAAAAAAGAAAAACAGGCCTCTTGTGCAAGTTCTTTTTATCATCATGCGAGCAGAAAATATTTGAGTTCCCGCACTGCGGAAGGGCGAAATGATAAAGAAGAATGATCGATATATTTACATATGTACTCGTATGTACCTATACATAGTAACGACAAAGATGAGGAAATAAAAGGAACCTTCGTCGTCGTCATTCCCTCTCCCATTTGGTCCATCGACAAAAGCTTCAAACAATCTTTTGACATCAGTTTGACTTATCTCACATAAGGTACATATTTCACAAAACAACGTCGTCTGATACAATCAGGATAGTGACAATAACAATTGCACGGCATTCTGACTGAAGCTGAAGGCCCATCCACTGCCGTCAGCAACCCTCTGAATCGCCTCATCAAGCCAACCGAGGCGGCTATAACGGGAAATTTAATGGAGCTAAACAAAAACTTTATTACTATTATCCTAATTGAACATTACAGTCCCTGCCGCCACATATGGAGCAGCTACACTGTTACACTTACTCTAATGCTTGTACTCGTATGTACAGCTTTAAGGTACGCTCGTGCTTAGATACATATGCATATGTGTATACATACGTGTATACAGTACATTAAGTATGTGTGTGAATATCCTTAGTGTATTTAACAAACGCGACAAATTAGTTTGAAATGCACTTCAAAGTTGGAGGCGAGCATTTCCATCCCTCTTCAGTTGTCCTTAGACCATATCTTTCACCGTTTGCTGTTGTGTTGAGTGCCTCATAACGGATGTACATACAATTGCATATACTCGTATGGATATGGATATGCAAACATGTCTAGTTACATCCTGTATGATTTCGTTTGTACATATGTATGTAGGTATTATATACGAGTTTGTAGTTAGTTATATGTATGATGTTCATATGTTTAGAACGACTGTCACATCCGTGGGAGGTGTAAGTGCGGTGGTTAACTGACAATGGCTCCATTTGGTTCAGGACAATTAATTCGTCAACAAAGTGGGTATCAGCAGCGTATCCTTGTGTTGTAATTTAACAAAAGACGAATTCCCACCACGCACTGTATCCACTCTTAAGTATGTATGTATGTAGGTATATTTGCATGCATGTGTGCATGTTGGTATCTGGTTGTGGGGATTTAATGGATGTACTACAGTACAATTTGTGCGAACAGGGATTAAATTATTTCTTCATAATTATTTTTCAGTTACTTGACTCCTTGAAGATTTCTTTACTTCGAATGTTCTCCCAAGGGGAGCAAATTTGTCTTGGAATTTTCTAAGAACATAAGAAAATGTACCATACGGCAGAGGGAATGGAGCAACAGATTAGAGAAATTCTTTAATTGACAGCAAAAATCTTTTTATTGTACCTTAAGAGCAACTGTTTACATGCTGTCTTTATTCGGCAGTGAAGGATTAAGTGATAAACTGAATTTGAATACGTATACAAACAATAAAAGTCCCATTGAAAGCAGTGAACTCCTCGATTATATGTAAGCCCTTTGAAAAATTTACGAGGCTGTAGAATTAAAACGTGTAGACTTAACAAGATTTATGTTAGGTCAGAGAAATACCAAGATGGTAAAGAGACAGCAAACTCGATACAAATAGCTGAATGCCGGTAATAATGAATCAAGACGTCTGTGTATAATCCTTTATTTGGATATTACATATATTGTAATTGGTTTTTCATTAGGTGAGACCAATTCATCTCTCTGAACACGCTACAGATTATCTATAATTTAAAGGCTTACAAGTCACCAAAAATGTTAACAAAATTCACTTTCTGTTGCGACTACGAGTATTTTATATGCGTAACTTCAGTTTAGGCCGTTGTAATCGTCCCGATAAGCGAACAATTTAGCATTCAGTGAACAAATTCGAATCGGCTTATTCACTATACATATAATTGGAATTGGAATTGGAATTGGTTTGGAAAGTTCCATTCGAGAGATTTCAGCCCCGAAAATGAACCACGTGGGAAGCCGGAAACGTTGGAGGATGACGATATTTTAAGAGCAACGGTGGGTGCGGACCCAACGAAATCGGTGCGGGAGATTGCACAAAGCATGAGAGTATCCCCAATGACAATAAATCGACACCTTTCTCTCATAGGAAAGGTAAAGAAAATATTGGCTTTTAAATTTTTACAATAAAATCGGACATTTCATGTGGTACGGCCTAATATAAATATTGTATAATGCTGCAGTGCCAGTGAGACAGCGAAGTGCCAGTAGAGTTAAATAAAATTTAAATTTGGATTATCTGTAGAAAATCACCAGTGGGCTAGGCTACAATGACGAAATACCGTCGAAACAGCTCGTGCTACTTTCTAAACCCCATGATTTAAACGCCAGGGAATTCTCAATCACTCATTGTGCGCTTCACGATTTGCTTACCATTGCAACTACCATTTCCTTGTTTTTCTTTAATATAAATCCCATATACACTTCCATGGCAGGGCGCGCGGCAAAATTCGAAAGAAAGTAGGTATACCACCCTTGAGACAGAATGAGAGAATGAGAGTCTCTGAGCCCTATAGCATTTGGACATTTTTTGGTACCAGCTTGTTTAAGGGCAAAAAAAAACCCACCATAACCATCAAGAAGAAGTTTACTAAAAGATAGTAAGAAACAAATCCTTTTTATATGCCATTGACTACATAAAAATCCATTCAAGTAGTCCATAAAGTAATCGAAATGGCATCAATGTAACACATGGCGATACTCGTATATTGAGACATGGAATCTTTATCAGAAGAGGCGAGTTGAAAGAAAAAGAAGGTAAAGGATAACAAAAATCAAGAATCTTCAACAGAGGGGAAATAAGGATTTTAAGGAATAGGCCCAGTATGATTGCGATAAAGAGACTTGTCTAAACATCCAGCATGAAGAAGTCATGTGTGGACCTATCCGAGTATTAATGAATACTTAATAAAGATGACATTTAATTGCATTTAGGATTTAAAAGGTATTAAATATATCGCGTTAGAGAATATTAAGTGTTATAGACCGTTTCACCTTTCACCATCAGGACAACATGCTATTACGGCCTCATGATGTTTATAAACAACACAGCCCTCTGGAGTTACACGACAAGTGTTACTTGGCCAGGCAAAACGGCATAGATGAATCGCGAGATGTATGGATAATAGCACTGCCGGTGAATAGGACCCTGATTGAGGACGCTGAATGCCGCCAATAAGTAACGGCACGAGTACACAGGGGCTGCCCATACGTTATTGACTCATGGCTTAACACTGTCAATAGTTTTTGTGTTTATGCTTAGGAATATGCAGACGATGTAGCTATTAACTAACTGTCTGTCCAAAGCGCAGGAATCCCTTTAAACGATTCATGATTAATGTACAAGAACTCTGCTTTCGAGAAAGTCTGACTCATATAATGCTTAAAGGCATCACCATCCAATTCTCCAACGAAGCTTAGTATTTGGATGTCATCTTGAATAGCAAATTTCTTTGAATTAAAAGCCTTTAACACGCTGTCGGCATTCTGATAGGAGTGAAGGAGATATCGGTAGGAAATGGGCTTGTCACCGAGAAAGGTCGTCTAGATATACACGGCTGTGATAAGACCTATTATGTCCTATATATTACTTGTCAGGTGGAACAAGTTTTAACGAAAATGCGTCACTGTTTCGAGGAAGGGTTAATCTCGCTTGCATGAGGGGTTTGTCAAGCACGCCTGGCTCAGCCCTGGAGGCACTGATGAATCCCATGGGCTGCACTTTCAAAGCCATCTAACGATAAAATAACAAAATAACAGTGGTCTTTGGTACAACACGCACTAGACTTTTAATGACATGTTGCGAGATAAACTCATGTGCCAAGATATTTTTTCAGTCAAAATCGGAGCAAGAAAAAGATCTAGTCCGGTCTTCACCAATGCCTTCAGAACTAATTTAACATGCGGCGCGGGTGTTTTTTTGGAGGACAACAATGTTATACTTCTCTTCTCGAAAGGAAACTTGCATCCGTCTTTCAAGTAGAGATATACGCAATCCTTATGGCAACGAACTATATTGAGAAGAATAGGTGGAGTGATTGAAGCGACAGTGAATCTACGCTTAATGGCTTGCTAAATCCTCTCACGACTTCCAAGCTAATTCGAGAATGCAAGGCTTCACTGAATGCTGTGGGTAAGCTGAATTCATAAGTCTTGTTTGGGTTATGGTAACAATGGGATCATGGGAAATGAAATTGTCTACGAACTTGCTAAGCAAGGCCAAAGTAGAGTTTTCCAGGACCCGAACCTACACTGCCAGCATCCTTAAAGGTTGGGTTTCATATGCACATAACTGAAGATGGCATGACTCTTCAGGTTGTCGGTAAAAAGTACTAATGCTTCCCACCGTCTCTAATTCAGCTGCTTCGTGAAGTCTTACTGCCATCGTAACTGCACACAACGCTTTTGCTGAGCACTTAAGTAAGCTAGGCATAGGTGAGACAACACCATACAATGATTGCTGTGAAAGTGGTAACGACATCGCGTAGCACTACCTCTGTTAGTGTCTGGCCAATGCCAATGCACACTCATCTTTCATTGATGGACTGAGATAGTTCCTTGTTTGAGTGCTCTGTTCTGACAGAAAAAAATCTCTCTGGCTAGAATTCGACTATCCAATTCATCCATACTTACAAAAAAAAAACCTATTAGATAAAGCACATGTAAAGGTTCTTTCAAAATTCGCGCTAAGATGTTTTTGTTTTTTTTAAATAAAACATGTAAATACTTAGATTTTCTCTGGTCTTATTATTTTTATAAAAATATGCCTCTTAGCAATTAGGTGTGAGAAATAACATCATTTAAATGTCCACAGCGAGCTCTCATATGAACACCAAAAATTTTCTAGGACTCGCTCACACGTTACCGCATCAGTTCATCACTTTCGGTCTGAATGTCGTTTTTCAGCGGTGTAATTGTTGTTTCTTTATGCACATACTATATATGTGACTATACATATATAACAAAGTATTCTAATAGTGTTAAATCCTATGATCTAAATGGGCAGTTTATGTCACCATTACGTAAAATTAATGGACTGGGAAACTTAGACCGCTGTTGCAAGTGTTGTGTGGCTCGTAGCCGTATCTATTTCTATTTCTAAACCAATGATTCGACCAGCCTAATAACTGTAATGACTTTTCTTCTCGATCGACACCAAACAGTCGATCGATGAATGCCTAATTCCTGAGAACGTCGTGATATCGATGTTGAAGGTTCTTCAGCAATACTTAGTGCTACAGCTGCAATGTTATCAGTAGAGAATTCACTTTTTGGTCTACCAGACCGTTTTCGATCCTCAACAGAACCAATTTCTTCAAATTTTTTCACTAAACTTTGAATTGTTGACTCATTTCGACGATTATTTACCCCTTTTATGAATGAACGCTTAAGTGATAAATTACTACACTACCAGCACACATCATAGCTACAATACATAGGTGCTAAGCAAACGCGTAGTGCCCGTTTAAAATCTCACTAAGCAGTTAACAGCTTTTGCTACTGAATGTCAATTTCAAAGTTGGCAATCTCTCAGAAACATCGGGAAGTATTCGATTAATGTTCGGCATCCTGGAGAGTCATTCTCTCTTTAATTATGCCGTTTGCGAAGATGCAGATAATCCTAACACAGCTTTCGGTCCTGAGAATCTTTCCTTTGAACTTTGCCTAGCGGGTTCATCGTCGACCCCATTGTGAGTTCGGTCTTCCTACAGCGCCTGAAGAGAGCTTGCGTTCTGGAAGATAACTTCTAAGTAGTAGTAAGAGAGTTCAGAAAAGCCCTTGCTGGAGACACAAATATTTCCTCCCTCTACCAATTTTACATAATGTAGACCATATTCACTCTTAAAACACATTCCCGTCAATAGTAATTGTTAATTTTGTCAAATTGTGTAGTAATATTTAGCTGAAATATAATTTGTGCCATATAGCACATAGTGCAGTAAACCTTTATAAAATTTAAATTAGTGCGCAGTTGATTTAGCAAAGTTTTATTTATTTAAGTTTTATTTAATTTGTTTGTTTCTTTATTTAAATTACATATTAAAACCCGATTTTCATGAAATTTTTGAAAACAATTATTTTCCTTGTTTAAACATAGTGTAACTCCACATTTTGGGCAAGTAATAAAAGATCTCAATTTACATGACGGAAACTTACACTTATGGCGGTTAGATCCCCACACAAGCATATACATATATGGTTGACTACATCCTGTCTTACACCTGGGTATTGCTGATCGCTGATTTTTCTTTTTCACAGCGTGAAGTGAGGAAGCTACTGTTCTTCCTACGGGTCTTCCACGTTTTACCGAAAACGATGAGCTCATACCAATATTGCATACCATCTTTGGTAATTCGATTCGAAAGCGAACCAAATCTTTATCATTGTAAACCGAAGTTCGCTTATAGAGCAGCCATGAATTTGTAACAGCTCAATCGACATTGGATTTTGTATTTCTATCGAACCTCTTTATAACTCCTTCAGGCTCAATTCTTCAGGTTGATGGCATTGTCATTGTCCTTCCATATAGATTGGAAATTGATACTCCTTTAAAGTCAGCAACAAATTCTACTGAGGTTCCCCTTGTTACCTTCTTTATTTCATCATAGTTTGGTAGCTTGCCATTAGGAATCCTATTGTGACTCACTGCTCCCAATTAAATCATTTCTAGTCTTGCCAAATAGTATTGAAGTTGAAGGGAGGTATAAAAATTGTCAAAGTATTACGTCCTTCCAACGTGATACAATGTCAAATATTCCTTATTCATAGAAGTGTTAACTTTTTAACGCAATGAAGTCTTCAAAGGCTTTTATGACCTCTGCTCAGTTCCGGAAGGCCTTCTGCCAGCAAAATTAATCCAGATTGTGGCAAAGACGGTAATGCGTTGGGGATATATCAGGAGAGTATGATGGATGCGGAAGAATTTCAAATTCCAACTGTTTTTGCACCGTTACTTGTGAGGTATGGAGTCTAATATCGTCATGCAAAAGGATCGGACCGTGCCTATTGACCAACCCAGGTTGCTTTTCAGCCAATTTGGCATGCAATATGTCGAGTTCCTCACAACATTTAATAGCGTTTATCGTTTCTCCTGGTTGAAAAAATGAAAAGTGGATGGGTCCTTCCGATGTCCGCCAAATTATCACCATAACCTTTTTTGGGTGAAGATCGGGCTTGGGGTGTGTTTTGATTTTTCATCTTCATCCAACCATTGCCCAGATCTTTTACGATTATCATACAGTATCCACTTTTTATCACAGGTGACTATCTGATGCAAAAACGGTTCAGTTTGGTTTCTTAATTTAAGCGATGCGCAGATTTCCAGGCGCCGTAGTTTTTGGGATTCGTTCAGTTTATCAGGTAGCCACTTATAGAGTTTCTTTAACTTTCCTATGAAAGAAGGGTGTCGATTTATTGTCATTGGGGGTACACCCATACTTTCTGAAATCTCACGCACCGATTTCTTTGGTCCGCATTCACGGTCGTCGTCATTCTTAAAATAACGTCGTCGTCATTCTTAAAATAACGTCGTCGTCATTCTTAAAATAACGTCGTCGTCAACTAACGTTTCCGGCTTCCCACGTGGTTCATTTTCGAGGCTGAAATCTCCCGAACTGAACTTTACAAACCTACGTCGTATAGTGCGTTCGTTTACCGCTACATCCTCAAATGCGTCATTAACATTTTTCATTGCCAATAACGCATTATGTCCCATTTCAAATTCGTATAGGAAGAGGGTTCGAATTTGAACTGCTAAGAGCATGGTAAATAATTCTTAGAAAAAAAATAATGGTACTTGTAACGGACCCTAAAATTCTCACACGTCAAGGACACCTACCACTTTATTTTATAAAAAAAGAAAATTTAACGTTCAGGCACAGATGTTAACTCGAGAACTTCTTATTTCCAACTGAGCGAAAATCGAAATCGGAAAATCGGATCATGTAGTGCAACCCAATATGTAAGCGACATACGCGCATAACTACTCGTATATCGCCACTTGGCGTATCGTATATCGTATATCGCCACTCTGTCTCTTTGTGAGTTATCCGTTCAGTATAAACTTTAAGTTTGTAAGCAAAAACAGATACACCACATATAAAACAAAAACTTGATATCACCATTTATGAGGCTTCAATGAAAGGTATTGCTTCAAATTATGTTTTCCTTTTGATGCACAAATTTGTTCATCGACGGAAAGTTGCTCTTCCATAGGAATTGTTCAGCACTTTCTTTTCAATCTTTCAATAATTGGACGAATTGTAAAAAGTGCACAGAACGAACTTTTTCAAAATAATTTAGTGTCATCGAATTCTTCACTACGTCAGTGCCGATATCTCTATCCAAATAAATTCGGATATTTAGGTACTTTCAACTGATGAAATTACTAACACTCGGAGGTATTTGAATATACATATCATATTTTGTAACAAAAAACGTGTCATAGATATAGTTCGTGCGTATAAATTCGTTTGTTCTACAATACTTCTTAAAATTTCATTATCAAAAAAGAACTTGAAAAAATCGTATGATGATTGTAGCGGTTGTAGATCTACTGGTTTGTGCCATTATGCACCTAAGGGTTAAATTCTTTTGGTTTGGATCTATAAAAATTCAAGTCTTCCGCCATATTAAATATTAGTCTTAAGTGAATTGCATTTCACTATTGAAAAAGAAATCTACAGAATTTTTTCTGTCTGGATATACATACCTACTAGCTCAAAGTATATTGGGGGGGACCGTAAAGGTTCTAAAGATCGTCTTCTATGTACCTTTTGCTTCATTCTGAGCTTAGCCGAAGTATTAAAGGACGCGCTGGGATCCTCCTAAAAGAGTGTCCAGTTGGTTTTTTGGGCATTCATGCTCCTCAACAAGATTGAGGCCTTTCATCCGTTTCTGAATTCGATGTATCTATTCAAGTTATAAGAAGAAACTTTCTGAAAAGCATATCCACTCGCCTTACTTAATGAGGTAATTGGTCTCGAAACCTCCTAGCTGGCATTTGATAATAAATTTACATATACCTACCACACCAGCGGTCTCGTTTAAAAAGTCCCTTCGACTTAATAACTTAAAATGAACCTCATGTGCTATGCCTTGTACTCCATTAAGGATTTCCACCAGCCGCAGCAAACTATTTTCTCGGAAATGACTACATTCTCTCGCAAAAACACCTGCTTACCGTAAAAACGTTTTCCCAAAAATATGTTCACTTCTACAAGTACACACATTCGCCGCCGCTTACCCCAACCACAAGCGCTCACAAATTAAGACTAGACGCGGTAATGACATACACTATGAGTAGGTAGATACATTCCTGTACACTAACCCCAATGCCGAACCGACCATATGGTTCAAGATGCTGATGATAGTTAAGGGATGTAATGTAAATCGTGTGGTACAGGAAGTGGACTATAATTTTCCTGCAACCCCAATTACCCCGCGTGTAATTTTCTTTCAATGCATGTGCGGGTAATGCGGCATTTCCTATTTCGGTTTTTTTTTTTTCTTTTTTGTTCGCCTAGTTTTCTCCTTGTGTCAAATACTTACCAACCACCTATTTCAAGTACGAATGTAATTATAACGCGTTGGCTGTATCCAACTGCGATGCCATTCATACTGTAGACAAACTCGCTACGATCGTAATGGACTTGTAGAAAAACTTCAAATGACATAAAGTACAAAGCAAAATTAAAGAAAAAAGGCAGGGATGGCATAAAAAGGAACCAAAAATAGCTCCCCCAACCACACTTTGTGAGAAGTCCTTGTACCTATCACAACGAGATATAGAAATCGTCCCATGCAGGAACTAAACAAAACACCCCAAACACACACATAGACGAATAGTTCTACATCTATGGTGTGTAACGGTGTATATTCGCAGTGCCAGGATAATTACCAAAAACACATATCACATTCGTAATTACAGAGGCAGGCATACAGAGAGAGAGAACAACCATTGGCAGAGGTATTTGTAGAAGCAAAGATATGAAACCCAAGCTGCTCCTGTTTTCACTCCCAGCCACTGCTTCAGTAGCATTGAATCTACTTGGTGCCTATGTACCCGTATAGTCGTACTATGCAGACTTGGCAATTAAGGGCAACACAACAAGAACATGAGAAACACGAACAACACACATAACAAAAACCAAGATATGTCTGTGTCCAATTAAGAATTATTATGATAATTATTGTTATGATTATTATTATCGCAGTTTGCTGTTTTGTTTCGCCAGAGGTGCTCGGCAAAAGTTTTTACCCTTACGCAGTACTTTTCTGTGACGATACATTCGCCATGACTATTTGCATTATCTACATATACATATGTACTCGTATATAACGCCATACAAGTACGAATACGACTGTTTGGGGTAAGCTTAAATATTTTTGTCACTGTAATTTAGGGACATACTTAGTCGTATGAACAAAATTACAATTACAATGGAAGCTATCAAGCGTGAGGATGAGGAAAATAGAGGGCTACAAATCTAAAGACTTTCTCAAAGTTACTGACAGTTCAGCAAACAAGTTCTTTGAGGAGTCATTTGCACGTGTAACTTAGTGTAGTTGCAGCCTGTGGTAACTATGAAAATTCGCTTGTGTTGGACACGACTCCACAAAACTGATAGAATTTTGATGGGTACATATTTGATATATTATGTACATACATATGTATGTATGTATGCATTCATGAAACGGATTTAGGATGACCTTTCACGCCACTTTATCTTCAGCAAATGTCAGTCGGCTCACAGGGTAGGTTTGAAAAACGATCCCTACGATTAATCGGCACAAGAAGATCCATCGCCTCCTTGTAGTGGACACCGGTTAACGGTAGATGGGTTGAAACCAAAGACTTCCCTCATCAGAGAAGTTCTGATATTGTGTTCGTTTTTGTTTTTTAATTTTTTTGACACCGCAGGGACTACTCCTTCAGAAACTTAGAGGCAGGCACAAAAACTTCTGCCTAAAGTGAACAACAGGAGGAGTGAACTTCTTAGAAAAAATCCCTAATTCAAGGTGGAACAGCAAACGCCCAAGGATGTTTAGTCACTAGCATGCGAGCTTCGGATACCAGGCGATCTTTGATTTCAATAGCCTTCCCTCAGCAAAACGGGCTCTGCTAACTGGTGATTTTGTTTCCCGATTAGTCGTGGGACTCAAAATTGATAACCACATGTTGCCTCTATAAATGGATCAACTCCCAGGGACGCAACTGTGTGCCCTGTTAGTACTATGGATCCTTATGTCAATTGGATTGGGCCTGCAGTTTCTGACACCGAGATGAGATGCGTACAAGGGAATCTATCCACTATGAGCAACTCATATTCGAACACATTATGTGAAGACACAATAAGCATGCTGTCGGATGAGCTCCCTTTGAAATGCCACGGAATGATTAAAACTTCATTCGATGAGAAGAGGTCACCGCGATCTGTTGGATATGTCACACTGAGTAGGCGTTTCAAACTAGTTTTGAAGCAAAATAATATTAAGAAACGTGCTTTAGAGACTGTAATGACCGGTGCTGAAACAGTAGACAGTCTAACAAACACAAGTGGTAATTCCGATAGAACTTCTTGATTTATATTTATTTAGACCACCACGCTCTAACACGATCTCTAACAGACTAATTCGCGTAGCTGAAGTTATGTGGAGGATTAGCGGCGAGCGGGAGGGCGCATCGTGGGTGTGGAGAGCACTATGTAGTGAAGCGATGAGTGGCGAGAGCGTAAACCTGGGTGTCAGCTCAGAGCTCATCCTCGCTGACAGGTCGCCACAGAGACTGCCACTGTGTATGTGATCCAAAGACTCAACTCCACCAACATCAGTAATGTAGTCAACAAGGGTTCCTATAGCAATATTACGGGTTATGTCCAGGCTAGGAGTGGTTCCGGTCGATATAAATTTCAAGCCCCTTAGTATTGAGCAAATATAATGCATAGAAGAGAAGGTCATCGATGAGCTGAGAGCAAATCATTCTTCGAAAGTTCGAGTCACAAAGCGAGATGAATCCTGTTCGTACATTCCAATGAAGTCACCGCCAAGTGATTGAGGGACATGGTCTCTTAAGTTAAAGAGACATGTGGTATGGATGTGATATTAATGGAAGAAGATTCATTTCCGAAACCACATACGTACATACGAGTAAGTCATCAGAGGGCTGTTTCGTGAAAGTATGAAGTTAACAAACGAGAAGGTTCCCGAGCCATTGGATGCACAAAACAAGGAAATCAAAACAAGAACCTGGAAAGTTCTGCAAACGGGAAGAGAAAAATTTTGTCCACGTGGTCTTTGCCATGACAATTAAATGGTTGACTGGCTTTAAAGGTCACGTCAATTACCAATTCGGACAGATAGAGCTCATAATAAAAAGCTCTGATCAAACATACGAATCTGTTAAAAAACCTATTACCTGTAATACTCAGGAAATGCTGGCATACAAAACTTATAGCAACACTACTGCGGGTAGACCCGAGGGCCACTCTTTCAGAGAGTTGGCAACAAAATTAGCCACATGCAACCCGTAGTATTCCCGCAAAATTGTACTTCCCCAAAAGCCTACTATGCGCTAAAGGTTTCTTGGATGTCCTTAGCTAACGTAGAAGACTACAAACCACTTGATTCTAGCCCTGGGCTACGAATGGCAAGATCTTTGGTCTAAATAATGGGGAACAGAAGCTAGAATACCCCCGAGGCGGTTTTAGACTAAGTGCTGTTTTATTGGTCAGCATTGAATTAAAATATCTTCTTATTTCCGAATTCAACGCCAAGGACTTTGTGGTAGTTGTTATTGAACTACCGAAGGATTCACCCCTTTACAGAAGTTTGTGTAGGTTTTCACTTGTGTACAATGCCGCCAATAGACATAATATCCCTGCTGTTCTAGTACAGAACCTTATAGAACTGTGACAGCTACACTGCCAGCATCTGGTCATTGGATGTGATGCAAACGTCAGCAATATAATCTGGTTCAGTAACGACACACACAAAAGAGTTGCGTGCTTATCAGAAGATATTATTAGGAAAACTTAATTCAATTAGAGAAGAGGTACTTGACCTAACTATCCCGTCCTTTTATTTACAATTTTGTTGAGGACTGGCACATGTCCACCGAAGCATCTTTGTCCGACCATGTGCATAAGATCTAATGTAGGTTATGATCAGACTACTTACAACAAAAATAGCTTCTACGAGCTCTTGGAGAAAACTTACTAGCAGTGTACTAGTTATGCCATTCAAATTGGTAGCACTGTAGGAAAGCATAGCCACCTCTTAAAACGAATGCAGGCTAATCGACTTTGCGGCGTTCACGATGTTCCCGCGTCTTGATATTCATAAACGGACTTTGAGAAATCTTGAAGACCAGCGGCAACATTGTCAAAGAGCCATCAGAGATGCCGCCTTGGATGTGCTCGACCACCACAAAGAAACCCCGGGTTTGACGACGAGTGCTGGCAATCATATGCAGCTTAGAAAGATGCATACAAAGCGGCGCAGCACAGAAGAACTAGTGCTGCTCACGAGCTCCACGAGTAGAAAACGAGAGACGAACACCGGTTTTCCAGGAGGAAAAAGAAGAAGCATGAAATGCGCGCGGTCGAGCAAATCGAGAGAGATTTCGAATGAGACTCGAAAGTTTTACCAAAATGTAAAAAACAAGCCTCGGCACAAATCACGAGCCGAAGCCTGCAGAGACGAACAAGGGAACATCGTAGTAGAGCCGCAGTCGATGCTGAGGATTTGGAAAAAGCATTTCTATAATGGCAATGACGAACCAAATACTGCTGTCAGGTACAATGAACTCTTCAACCTGGACTATGTAGATCAACGATTCCGTCCACCCGACCTGGACGAAGTGAAAATAGCCATATCTAAGCTTAAGTCCAACAAAGCTGTTGCAGTGGATGGCCCGACTGCCGAGATCTTCAAAGCGGCAGGCGATAACTTGGTAAATAGCATACACCAACTCATCGTAATAATATGGTCGGACGAAAGTATGCTCGATAAATGGAACTGAGAATTCCTTAAGAAAGGAGACTCTGTGAACAGTGCCAACTACAGAGGCATCGGCGTTCAACATTCATCACTCAACAAGAAGATTATATCTGCCGTATTGTGTGAACGCCTGAAGCCGCTCGTCAACAACCAGATTGCGGCCTTAGGAAAGTCCAGCATCAAAGAAACCTTTACACTCCGACAGACCCTGTTTGAACATCAACACAAGATGCACAATCTTTTAAAAGTCAGTCCAATTATTTCTCACATACGCCGTGATATTGACATAACCGGAAGGAAGCAGGGTAATGTCAGTGACACTTTCGCTAGTATTGAGACGGAAGAAGCGAAAATGGGTTTAAAAGTCAATGAGCGAAAGACCATGAATATGCTGTCAACGAAAAACACTGACGTCAAGGAAGAACGTTACCCTCGAGAGATGTAATTTTGAGGTAGTTAAGGACTTTGTCTACCTAGGCTCCGCTATAAATCCAGACAACGATACACGCGCTAAGATCATACGATGCCAATCTGTTGCTTTGGGCTAAGAATGCAACTGACCAGCAAAGCCATCTTTTGAACAACAACAGTCACTCTATATAAGACCATCATTAGTTTATCGGCTAGTATATAATATATGCCCACAATTACTCCAAGAAGTGTTCGAAAATTGGACCTCTAGAATGCGCTTTGTATATGGCAACTGTGGTGAGCATATGTGTGTATGGCCAAAACTATTTTCCAATATTAAGTGGTATAGTAATTGAAATAGTCTTTCGAATGAATTTATTAAATCGTCATCAAAAGTCTTAACCTCTTAAGGAAACCTTTCTGTTAAAAAAGTGGCAATTCGCAATACCATCAAGTTGAGTTTCACAGTACCTACTATCGGACTTCGCAATATTAGTTTCAGAGATTTGTTAACTCGACGTGATCTGCGCGGTAAGGGACCGCATATGTGGATACCATAGTGATCCCGAATGGGGAAGCATGGAATTTTCAAAACACAACATCAAACATTAAAGGTACCATTGCGAATGGATCCACAATGGACACCAGGGAAGGTGGAGCTATCCATGGCCCAAAACAAACGTTGCAAGGGCAAAGGAAAATAGTCCCAGCTTCTTTCAAGTTGAGCTTCATCCCATCCAAGAATGTACCAGTATCTTTCTGGGAAAAGAAATGAAAGGCTACTCACGGACAGTTAACAAACACTGAAAGCTTTAAGCCTATACTTGTTTGACTCCAAATCGGTGCTACATAGCTTCAGTATTCTCTGACACTTATCTAAACAAAAAAAAAAAAACAATTACTACAAAGCATATATCATCATCTGTAAAGAGGGACGGAATGGACTGCGCACACTGTTCAAAAATAGGGATAACTTCTATGATTGCAATAGAAATAGGAAGAAGATGCCTATTCGAATGGTAATTTGTCATAAAAGATAGACTTGCCATAAGACGCAAGAAGTCTTGATCCACTTAGTTCGCCAATATAAGCATGATATATGTAAACTCACGTCACTACACCCTGGTGTCGAAAGGAAAAACATCATACCAACCATTCGTTACTTTGAGCTAAACATCCACAAAGACACTTGGAATTCTCGGATTAAAAAACTGGACACCCGAATTTTCCGAGAAGCTAACAATGTCTGAGACCACTATCTTGCCGTAGGATACCAGGGATACTAAAAAGTGAAACAGTTACACTACTAGAACCCTTTCTGATGGTATCTCGGGAAACTTTCAAGGAGTTCTATCCTGCCAAATTAAACTGGATAAGACCAATTCATCAAAGACTTAATTTTGGATTTTCTAGGTTTCATTCGAACACTAAAAGTTTCTGGTTTAAGAAAGAAGCACCCGTCAACAAATGTGCTTATATACTATATAGTACGTCATGTATCTTAATTCTGAAAACATATGTAGGCTTTTCATAGATTATTGAATGGCAAGAAGATTCATCGATTTCATATTTAGAAGATGTGTCGATTCTATTACATTTTTAAGTTTGGAATGATGTTATCTCGAAGTCATAAGGTATGGCTTTTCCAGCACCATTTCTGCTTCCATATGGTGATTTCTATGCGCCTTTGACCATTCATTTATACCTCTAACAAAACTTTAAGCTGGGGCCGAACCATTTATTTAAGTTAAGAAATGCAGCAGGTGGTATCAACAGGGGTGTAACTTTGTGGTTTCTAAATCGGTTTTGGAAGCATAATCACGTTTATTTAAGTCGGCCTGAGGCCCAATTGGATTCTGTTGCAGCTGTAAGAATTTTTTGGAAAAAGATACAGTAAATGGTCGACAATGTCTCACAAAGAAGCTGACTTCAGTCGATGAATGAGAACAATCAGCATACGTATTAGGAAATAGAATGTTAATCACATACTCCTGTGTAGGATAACGTTTATCGCTCGCTTGATATGCGATTTCTATGAGTAACATTCAAAGGTCAACCTGAGTCTTCTTATCCAATCTGAGCCTTCAAGGCAAGGTAGTTTCATGAACAAAATCATTGCAAAACCTCGAAGCCTTAGGTATGCTATTGTGGATACATCAAAGTACTCGTACATCAAGTAATTGCTTAGGATTTCTACAAATCTAAAGAACTACGTTTATAATTCTTAGAAAATTATCTTATATTATCCTTTGTTTGTATATTCAACACATTTACCACATTTACCACATAGTAGATCCAACAGTTGCAAAGAAAGTACAACAAAAAAAACATTTTTCAACTCCCTTAAGTATCATTAGAGATACGGCATTACAATATTATGCAACATGTACTCGTATCCGTTTCCTTATCCGTACCCGAAGTCGTATTCCATTCTAACAGTATTTTTTTATTCTGCGAATGTGGTTCTGTTTGTATAAAAACCATACACAAGTGGGCCGTTACCCCGGTTGATTCTACCTCTTAACCAGCACGAGTAGAGGCCCCCAAAGGAAGCTCTGGTCAAGTGGATAATGCATGACGAAACTACAAAACGTACTAGAGAGACGTTAAAGCAACGCACATCATTTTGTTCCTTTTGTCTTGCAGAGAAAATTACTCACATACAAGGGAATCCTGAATGGAAGGAAGCCTTCAGCTAAAAGCGTTATTTCTTAACACTGAAAGTACTAGAGAATATTTAACGCATCAATGGACAAAGAAGGAATACACTGAGTCACTTTTGAAATGTACTCCTTGCCATATTTCAATGAGCACACGAGCAGCAGCACAAGGAATTGAAATAGAAGCAGGGTGCAGGATCAAAAGCATAATAGTAGTAGCAGGAATAGTGGTAGCAACAATTAGAATGGAGTGAAGGAAACTGGAAGAAACACTAAAGATGAAGATTTGCTAAGTAATTAAAAGAGATTTGAAAGTTTTCCCTTTGATGGGCTGCTGCTTACTGCTTCTACGTCTGCTCTTCTTCTAACTCCAGAGAAAAGAACCTTAAACATCGTTCCTTGTAGAAGCATAAGGAGCCGTAGAAGTGTAATGATTTTTGCCTCCTTTGAGGTAACCACTGGCTGAAGTATGAGCTGTGGTACTAGTACTATGTAGGCACTAGGCGCTGCCATTATCATTAATTACAAAATGTGTTTCCTTTTCTTCTTTTTGGGTTAATATAATCAAAACTCTTATGTACCGTATATCAACGCATTAGAGGTACTCATACAACTATAGCTATGATTATGAGGAAGGTTTCTACTGTGATGAGGATAATGAATTGCGCTTGACTGATAAGTGAGAGGAGTTTTTCCGGGTTTTTTTTTTTAACACGGTAATGGAGCCAAGAACTATTTTATATAAAAGTCATAAAAACACTATAATACAAAATGAAAAATGGATCAAATTTGGTTGTCTTGCAAGGGACTTTTCTGAGGCCCTTTTCCCATCAATAGCTTTATGCTCTACCTTCAAACCATCACTTTTTTGGCAGAGTTCAACTCACTGTAATCCCTGAATGTCAATTGAATAGCCACAGCTGATATGAATGATACCAACTCATTTTGAAAGCACGGAATCGTGGTCACAGATTATGGCTATCAACTGAAGCTTGGAATACAACCAAATATAGAGATTTGAAATTCGCTAGCAAAAGAACCACAAAATCGCCCAAACAAGAAGGAATGCAAACAGCCTACGAAGCAATGTCCACGTTAGAAGATTTTAGACAGCTGCAAAAACTTGAGTTTTCTGGGCCATACATAGGATCACCTAATAGCTTATCGATAACCGAGGCCTAACTACTAGTTTCTTGACATCTTCATTATGCTCTCTAAGCCTAAGGTAGTCCAGTAGCAGCAATCATATACAATATACGATACGATTTTAGAACCCTAAAAAGAAACATTAAACTTCGATAGCATCCCGTAAGAAGTTTTATCAAGAATTGCCAGGTATTTTGGAAACACTATTCAGTTCAGATAACAAATGTGGGAATCCTGAGGGAATTACAATTGAATATCATACTGCCGCTCATCAGTACATTGGTTTGAGTAGCACTGACAAGGACAAAACAGAGTAAAAGCAATCCTAATACGCCTGAAAACAGCCAAGTATATCGGTCGTATGTTATCGTCAGAAATAAGTCTTTTACTTGACACTTTAGTGTAATAGAGTGTAAGGTACGACTTTTTAATTTCAAGCAATTATCATTTACACATGGCTTTTCACTGAAATACATGTTTCTGATTCCGAAGGTTACTTTTGCTGATCTGATCGAGCACTTATGCTAAACATCAAAAAAAGTGCAAAAGGCATACAACAAGAACTGTGATGAGAAGAATTTAATCAGGAAATCATGAATGTTTATATCTACAGAGTGAAGATCGCTGAAAAGCTTTGCTGACAATGCAAATACTAGACGCTGCTGGCTTTGTCTTCATAAAACTAGTGACCCGAGGTAAGTAAAACTCTAGCTCAAGCGCTGTCCTTTCTAAAACGCTGCCTAGTAAAAAACGTATCATAGGCTGATCAATTTATAACTGCAGAATCATTCTTATGTGATTGTCTAAATCTGCTAACCTTTTTCAGCAGTACGGTTCTCGTAGCAACTTGTCCACTGCTGATGTAGTGACATACATCACCGAAATGAGGAACTATAGTATACATCAATCTGTCGAAAGCGCGCGTTTGGAGATCGACGGATCTCTTCTTCAGTGGAATAGAAATTACCATTCGCAGCGTTCCATTTAAACTGATTTGGATGGTTTCAAGTCTGATATCCATCAAAGAAATGCTTGTGTGCCTTTCTAATTTTTAGTAACGGTAGCGTGTGTCTCATTTATAATCCAGAATACTGCTGACGATACTACCCTCTGCGTTTCATATTTCTTTCCGTACTCACATCCCTGATTTTCCGCTGTAAAACGGAAACGGAGCGTATAATAAGTTCATTAAATTCGTATAGTAACAGCAATACTACAATAATTGGGGAGCAAGCAACAGAGTTGTGCATGTAAAACACAATGCTATCTGCCTAACAATGTACAATCCCTATTTTCAACAAGAGTGTTCCATAGAACTTTGTCAGTAGCATTCCGCCCTTTCAAACCTTCAACCGTAACACCCGTCTTGCAATGAATGCTCACTTACTTACCTTCAATCAAACTTTCGGGCGTACTCTGAAATATAGCGATTCGTACAACACACTTACAGAGTTCACTGCTGAGCCCTTATTTGCTAGTTATTACAATCTGCATACATTCAAAACCAACGTATATCGGTATCTAACTTAAATATTCTGGACAAATGGACAAGCATTTCCGAGCAATGATTCTCTGATATCTCCATCGTCTTTCCATCAGAACCTGGGTAACAAATTGGTAGTAAGTAACAGAAGAGCATTACAAACATAAATTATAAATAACTTCGTCTTTCTGTAGAGCCATTTAAGTGATCTTCATTGTCTCTCATTAATGTATTTAGATGCGATAAGCGGATTTCAAACACACAAAGGTATTGCGTTGTACACATTTATCATATATAAACACATATTGTAGATATACCGTACATATACCTAGTACTACCAAATGTTTTGGTACACGAAATGAACACATTCATTCTCAAGAATCAACTTGACGGCTATTTGAAAAGTCACATTTATGTAAACATTTATGCAAAGTTCCCGCGTAAAAAGTTTTTGATGTCAATTGCTTACAATCATGGAATGGGCCTCGCTGGAAAATCCTTTGTATATCGTACATCGTAAAACGTAATTTAAGACTTAGCCTATGTCAAAATTGAAAGCCTTGTTTCGCCAATACGAGAAGAATAGTCACAGACGAATTCTTTTTAGTGACGAGAAAATCTTCACCGTTGAAGAATCGTTCAACAAACAGAACAGTAGAGTGTATGCTCTGTAATCACTACGTGCGTCTGAGATTATTTCGAGAGTTCAACGTCGCCAGCACCCAGCTTCTGTGATAGGTTGGTGGGGAGTTGCCTACGATGGGGTTACCGAGCTACATTTCTCTGAGAAAGATGTCAAAACCTCGTGGAAAGTTTATCAAATGGAGCCCCTAAACAAATCACTGTTGACAATCAAACCGTGGACCTTTCAACAAGACCCCACAAAAATGACTCAAGCACGGCTCAAAAGCCACGTTTCAAACTTCATTTTCACAGATTATTGGCCATCTGGTAGCCTAGACCACAATACTTTAGACCTGAATCCATTATTCTGGATTAAGTCTTGAGTCTTTGAAGCGCGGCCTTGTTCGAGTAGTAGAAAATTGCCCGATGAATGAGGTATGTACTGCAATCGATGAGAGGCCAGATCGACTTCGCCGTTGCTGGGAGGCAAATGGGTGCCATATTTCGAATAAATTGTTTTTCAATTTGGAGTCACTGAGTAACTCAATAAATAGAAAAAAAAGTTTTGAAAAATATTCATTCGTTTTCATTTTATACTCGTAATATAAGCCAAAAACTGTTTACCAAAATATTTGCTACGTACTTGCACTTACTATGAACACCAATGGACTGTCAACTGAGGAAGGATACCATGGGGTTAAATACCATGGGTTTTAAGCACACATTTCGTTCTCTCTTTTGAAGACAAAAAACTGTTCCTTGGAATTGGTGAATAGCTGGCAATAGCCCCCAATACAGACAAAACTCTACATAATCATTGTTGGATAAATCTCCACAAGATGAAATTCATTATATTAACCATCCACACCTCTTCAAACTTTGAGATTGTAAGGTTGTCCAACAAAGATACGTACAGGCTTGGGACACATGCGTCAAACCTTTTCCGTTTACATCCAGAATTAACGTAATTATGACGACGTAAGCCACAAGCTGATGACTGTTTTTAGGGTCTCAAGAAAGGTTTCAATCATCAGCCGTAAATTTATCAGAAATCCAAATATTTTCGTTCCCCAAAATCCTCACCAAATATTAGTTTATACCGTTTAAAATGAAGAAACCGCACAAAACTCACAAAAGCCATGAAAACCATTGTTTACATTTTAAAATAACCAACCTTATCCGATTATTCTTAACAGATTTATCCCAAGGAGCTTTTAATTTAACGTATATTCAAGAATCCTACATTGTTTACATAAGTCCACAACACAATGAACGGAATTTAGCCAAAGATAATTATTTTCTTCGATTTCCCTTCTTTGGATCCTTAGAAGCAAGATTCAACCCTCTAAATCGTCTAAAAAGCAAATGAACCCATCTAACTTATGAACATTTTTCGGGTCATTACTCACCGACCCTAAGTCATCACCTAAACTCTGAAGGACCAAACAAAACCAAAGACCAACCAAGTTTCATCCTCATTCACATCCATGATTATCCTGATAAAGTGATTATCATTCATAATGCACACACATACGACTGAAATGACGACTACTCATACAGAGATTAATTCGTTCGCATTAACTTTGATTCGTTACCCCTTGTATGAAATTTTAGAGTATAGCTGATATCCATCCCAACGATCATTTAACTTTACAGTCTTAATTATACCGAACCTTTGGCACATTTCCTCTCATATACGAGTATACAATGTTACGTCAAAAGTGGAAACTCAAATTTGGCTTCATTGGCCAAAGGCAAGAAAAATACCCACCCAACCACCTTACTAACAATATACCCCCTCCGACCAAATGTTTTAAATAAACATACACAAGTTAGTTGAATGAGCCCGGTTATAAGAAATACCAAGAGAATAAGAACAAATATTGTAGAATGAGAAGAAGTAGGAGAAGAAATAAAAGCAGAAAAGTATCCTGATTAAGGATTTCTTGTTTACTCATTTTGCAAAAGATACTTTCCGCTACAGAGAAATGGGGGTGAATGAAGGAGATGACTTCCCTGCCAACAGCTACAAGCTGCAAACAAAATGAAAAGGGATAATCTCTCACTCATTTGGTGCCACGTCCGTCTGTCCTTTTATCATCTCAAGTTCACTTCTGTGATGTTTTTCGCGAAAAGTTAAATGGGTAAACAGTAGTCCTAACCGACCAATGATATTAATCACCTTCGATACTAAGCCGTCCCGAGTCTTTAGGAGAGAAAGGTTTTCGATGGAAGATACTTTTCGAAAAGACAAGGTCTTCGATGGAAAAGCCTCACAAGAAAGGGAAGACCTTTCGAAGGCTAATACTCAGTTTTGCCGCCGTAAGCCGTATACAATCAGATTTAGTCTTCACCCCCTTCCCAGTCCCATAGTTTACGGATACTAGTCAGCAAGTCTCCTATAGAGACTCCGGCAGGAGCAGAAGGCACTAACAAGAACTAATCACTACAAATAAGTAAGCAATAAAGAACGACAAACCGTAGTGAGAAAATGGCGGATATATTCGTACGGATGCGAACGGAAATTGGGGGGAAAACATTAATAACGAAACTAAGACAGGGGTTACGTAGGTTGAAGGGAAAACTTTAACTCTACGACGTCTGTTGTGGCTTTGGTTTTTCTTCTTCTTTTCCTTACTCCTCCATCCGCCATTCGGAAAGTCAGTCTGTCACTATGAGTCGACAACAAATCAAAACTAAAGAGCAATATACTTTTCTCCATTTGGTTGGCTAAGTTGATGTTTAACGTATCTACAGATATACTCGTATCTTGAACTGTATCTAAAGAAGAATCTTCGTATATTCCATCGTATGTACGCCAGGGAAATCGTATTGTGTATGACTTGTGATTTAAAAGCTACAATAACGAGAAGTTCAGAATAAATCCTGCCAGATTTGCTAAAGCAATAGGGCCGGGTGTATGCTTAAGACTTCAAAAAGATACGAGTACATAGTCGAAAAGTTCGGCCGCATAATTATTTGTCAATGTCAGAAAATTAATAGACGAACTAGGCGATGAGTTTTACTACTTTTTGATCTTGTTGGTGTTGGTTTATTATAATTTCCAATTCAAAGTGCATGTAACATACGTACATTCTGCCATTCTGGCAAAACCGGAAGTGAAGTACAAAAGGCAGCTATGTACGTAAATACGAGTAAGTACGTACGATGAACGTAAATCCCACAACTGGCAGTTAGACTATTCTGCGGATACATACATATGTATGGATGTGTGCACAGTTTTTCAACAACGAATCGAAGTGAGCATTTGGAAAATACTAAAACGAACTAAAGAATACACGGAAAAGGTAAAAAAAAAAGGGAAAAACTACTGCGCATTTCCTTGGGGATATTAATTTTCCGAATCACTTTCGAGTGTTTGTAAATAAAATTGCATTCGAAGAGTTTGAGAGTTTTTTCCTTCTTAGAGAACGGATCAGAGTTCTAGTTGCACTTCAGGCGTTTTCGGGAAGAAATTTCCTTTCTTTCATTTCCCCTTTCTTTTTTATTCTATTTTGTGTTTAACACGAAGAGGTGATGGAATGTATGTTTACGTAAGAAAGTGTGCAGTCAAGCTCGTCTCTGTTTTCTATTTTTTGTTGTAGTTCTCTCTTGAAAGAGAAGTTGAAATTTCCACTACAAAAATGAAGTTAGGAAATGTAATTTAAAACCTTTTAAATTTGTTTACCAATTTGTAGATACATATGCATCTATTCCTATATTGGGATTGTCTGTGAGAGAAAAAAAATTGTAAAATGAGATAAACGAATACACAAAAAGGTTAAAGTAGTTGGTAAAGCAATGTAATGGTAGTAATCTAGTTATGTTTCCGTTTCCTGTTGTTTTCCATGCACTTATTCTTTCAAGTTTCGTTAGTATATAACCAGAGAAGTGGTTTTCGGATTTTCTTTTTGATTACACAATTTGTGAATAAAGGAATTAAGTGGATAACTACTTTTGTCTTTGACCTGGAAATGAAAGCAGAAGTTCTTTTTGATGGTTTTGATGAGCCAAGGTGTACGAGCTCACGGAAAAATGCTTTAAGTTTTCTTTACTTAGAAAATAGTTTTGAAAGATTAAAAACACAGGTACCAAAAAAGGGATACAGCGAGGCGGTGGTTTTGGATATGTCAAGGAATGACTCATGAAGTTTTGCAGTTTGATTTCATTCATAAATACAAGGTGGCGTAAAATTGATCACCCTATCCGGAGATGGTATAATGTTCGCAAATGGCGTCGTACGTCAATCACATATTTGACATTTGTGAACTAGATAGCTGCAGCATACAAACAGACAAGCAATGGGGCGCTATACTCCGCAAGAGTGGGGAATAATTGTGTCGATGTTTTTGATCAATAATCGGTCGGTGGTGTTAGCGCAGCGTGAATGTCGACGTTGATTTCTTAATCGTGTCGCGCCAACTGGACAAACATTCCGGCGCTTAGCTACTTGACTCGAACAGAGTGGAACCATAGGAGACCATGCAGGGCGTGGCCGCCACCGGAATGGTCGTTCGGCCGAGGATATCGCGGCTGTGTCTGCCGATGTCGCTGAGAATGAAGTAACATCAACCAGACGACGGGCCACGCAATTGGGCATCGCCAGACGGACCCTACAGCGAATTTTAGTGAAAGACTTACACATATTCCCGTACAAAGTTCAAACAGTGCATTAGTTAATACCTCCTGACCGTCAGTCGTGTGTGAATTACTGTAAAGCCATCCTCAATCGCAACAACGAAGAGGACGATTTTGTGTCGAAAATCATCATGAGCGACGAGGCGTATTTCCACTTAAGCGGTTACGTCAATAAGCAAAATCTTCGTTTCTGTGGCACTGAAAATCCGCGTGTGGTGCACGTAGAGCAATTACATCCACTCAAAGCCACTGTGTGGTGCGGCGTTCACGTGGGAGGAGTGATTGAGCCGTATTTTTTAGAGGACGCCATCAGCAATTCGGTCACTATTACTGGCGAAGGCTACATGGTCATGATAAACGACTTCTTACTGCCGGAATTGGATGAGCGAGGCTTGGTGAACATGTGGTTTCAACAAGATTGGATATTGTGAGGGAAGCGTTTCCTGGTCGCGTAATCTCCCGTTTTGGCGGCTTGGCATCGCCCGATTTAACCATACTAGACCTCTTTCTTTGGGTCTACTTGAAGTCGCGGGTTTATGCCAACAAGCCTCAGACAATCGCAGCGCTTATGGGGAATATTCGACAGGAATTCGAGCAGTTATCACCGGAAATTTTGCGAAAAGTCATGGATCCAACAAAATTGGATGATTAATTCTGCGCCACCTTGTATAAGGCGGACTTGCGCCTTTGCTTAGAAGTTCAAAACAAAACTGTGCGGTATATGAGCAATTCCAAGGCATTAAGTCAGGATAATTCATGTTGCTTTGAATATGTCCATGAATCAAAATCATCATTAGAAGCAGAGTCGGTGGGACTGACATAATATATTTAAACGATGACCTCATATAATTCATGGTTATGGATGATGACTGTCATACCAGTGTAAGAGAAAACGGTAAGTCACTATAGTTAACAATTAAAAGACGAACAATGTAAAGAAGAGAACTATTCTTTTCCTCTTTCCTGTTTGATTTTGCTGTTATTGCATGGTGGTGCGCGAATCTCATCGGCAGTGCGTGTGCATAAAAAAAAGTGTGTTAGTAGAAAAACCAAGGATATTTAGAAAAGAAAAAGATAAATAGAATTACTCGTATCTAGAACGGTGAGTTTGTTCACTGAGTTGTTTTTTATATATAGTAGTAGTTTTGATTCTTTATCCTGATTTTATTAGAAGTATCCTGAAATCGGGCTATAAAGCAAGATAACGGGCCGTGTGTGGCGGTTGCTTATTCTCAGATCCCGCTTGAGTGTTGTCGTGTGTGTCCGCTCTGCTCAATGTTGTGTGTGTGAGATAAGTATAGCCGTCGGTTCCACTAGCTCGCTTATGGTCCGTGGTCTGAGTATACTACGGTGTGCGTCGCATTGCTGGTTCCCCTTAACCAAGAGGGTATAGGAGTGTTTGGCGAGCTGACGCGGTTCCATTGTCGTACTCATTGCACATCTAATCTCTTACGTTTCTTCCTTATTGAATTTTCATCTCGTATCTAAGCATGATAGTGCATTTATCTTCCTTTTATTTGCTATCCTACTCAAAGGTTTTTTTTTTATTCCTTTACAGATAAATAAAAGATTGTGTATTAATATACCTACCTACATTGGAATTAATAATAAAAAAAAAGTGAAACAGACGACGAAATACGACGAAATCTTTTACTTTTCTATCATTTTATCCTTAATTTTATCTTCATATTTTGCATACATTTTACACCAGGGTAGAGGAAAAAACTGTTAATTTTAGTCCAACACTGATTGAGGACCAAATCAAGTATGGATACGTAGAGAAAAGCCGAACAATGACGCGTCAACAGATATTGGGCTAAGAAGGCCAGCCTTCTTAGGCCTCAAAGTCTCTTTGTGAGCGAAAAAGATTTAGAAATAAGTTATAGGAATTATGAAACTATGTATGTTGAACTAATCTGCATTACTGAATTTACTATAACAAATTACTATAACAAACTATCTTGAATAACTTTCAAATCAAACCCGAAGAAAAGGAGCAGGAATAGTGTAAACTAATCTGCACACAAATGTATAAAGGTATTTTATCTATGAGTACCTCGGTTAACAGCTGACCGAAGGAGCAGTCCACCTATGATCTGAAGAGTAAGTTATTTAGACATAATATCACCATCAAAGGAATGATCAGGGCTTATCCAACTCAGTAAGTAGGTAATCGACTAACGTAATGTTAGAAACGTCGAATAATTATTTTTAGTAAAATACCAAGATGATTCTCATAAGCCACAGGAGTTTGATACTTTGTCTTGATCGAAATCCGACGAAATTGCAAAATTGATATCATCTCTCGTCTCCTTTTTTAAAAATTTGTTACTATACCTGATGCAGTTCCTTATCAAAAGTGAGGAACTTCCCACCAGTATCTTAGAAGTATAATAGTCCGATGATGAGGTCGGCTGAAAATCCTTATTCTAGACACTGAATTTTTTCTGTGGCAAGTGCGTTCTCATTGTTTGCAATGGGTTGGCTTTACTTTAACTTCAGAAAATTTTTAATGGATTTAAATGACCATGAATACGTTTCGTTTGAAATGGCTTTACTAGCTTCACTCACTTCCTCTTCCCCATTAGAAAACGTGTGATCAAAAGACCAATTTCTTATGAACGGCAACAAACTGCGACTGGTAGTCTCGGACAATAACCATGTTAACAAGATTAATGGGGATTTAAAAATGTCAATTACTCATCGAAATATCCATTCTAATCAATCAACAGGCCGCGCTTTTCAGATCACTTCGTTAGTAAGGCCCAGAATTTGTTGAGTTTTTTGCATTTGATTGGTCCAAATATTTTTCTTTCACAATATATGTATGACCTTTGATCTGGAATTTTCGAGAACCTAGACCAGCTGATTTCCCAGCCTGAAGTTTATTTTTATAAGTTTATTGGTTCTTATAAGATCACATTTTGATAGATCCACTGAAATTCGTTACAATTGCATTTCGATTTCCCTTGTACCCTTTGTTTTTGCTTTCTTCCCACTGCTTGAACAACCGATCGTCTGTCAGCATTTCTTCTAACAGGATCACGAGCAATTTATATCCAAAACTTCATTCATTCATTTGGCCTCAAAACCTCTCCATGTCCAACACTTCCGGAATTGGTACAGCGAGAAAATTCTTTATTAAGAAACGTGCAAGTAATATTTCCATCTATTCCAAAATTTGATGTTCGGCGTTAGTAGTAGTAGTTCAATCCGTACTGAGTCCACGTTTGAAAAGCTTGCCCCTTATTCTTTTCACCCAATTGTCACTCATCGTCACACCACCAACTTTCTTTGTTTACGTGGGACGGCCGTTTGAAACATTCTTATTTCTTTTAAATGTTCATCAAAGTTGTTCAACCTACATGTGTATGTTACTCATACCTTGCGATCTTAGTTCTTTCTCTTGGTTTGTGGCATTTTTGAGTCATTTTAGCAAATTAAGCGCCCAGAATTGGTATCTTTCGTTATTTAAGTTAAGCCAATTTATTTTTCCTCTTGCAGTATGTAATCAAGTGCGACTTTTGTACTTAGTATAGTTATACAGTGTGATTTCCTCCTTGGCAGCGCAGCCTTCGTATTCGAAAAACGTGGTCCTCGCAATTTATTTTTGATGTGCGAGAATAAAAAGTATTCAATTGGTGCAAAGTCAGGGCTGTACCGCGAATGACCAATCAGTTAGATGTTTCAAGTCCTCAAAAATGTTTATTATTTCTCTAAAGACTTCTAGGAAACAAATGGCAATACCATTTCGAATTTTTTTGAAGCAACAGGCAACCATTTGCATCGAAGATTTGGCTCATATTGCAAAACCTACACAGTCGTCTACTGTTTAGTTTCGGAATCATGTACATAGATCCATGATTTGTGGTCTGTCATGACCTTATGAAGGTCTTTTGAAGCACCGCGATCGAATTTTTCCAACATATCTGTAGAGTAGACCAATCGACACTAGCCTTTTTTGAGTGATTGTCAAATTATCCGGTATCCACCGTAAAGAAATCTCTGAAAAAGTATGCGCGTGGAAATAAAGCCCAAGCATGCTTCAATTTCACAATAAGTCGCATGGCGATTTTGTAATTTTAGTAATATCAAAACAGAATCGATGTTTTTCGGCATACCAAACGATTGTGGACGACCTTCACGAGATCCACCAGTGAAACATGGTGGCCGGGGATGGTACTTCATCATCAGTTATTGAGTCATTCTACGTCGAAAATTATAGAAAATCGTCGCACGAAAATGTTCAGGAATTCCATAATTCCATTTTTTGGCTGAGGTGAATTTCTCACGTCTCTATAAAAAACGCAAATCGCACTCGTATGACAAAACATTCTAAGTATGTGTAGCATTGTAACATTACAGCACTGATGTCAGATTTGACACATCTGCACAGGTATTGACACATCTCAAAACTTAAGTAACAACAGTATTCCATTTAAATGGAAAGTCGTGGCAAAATATATATTTTTCTGATTGCGTACCGCTTATTTGGGTTACGTTTACACTAACCACATTCCTAGTTTTGAGTTTAATTGTTAGTTCTATTGGCATGAGTCGGTCGGTAGTTCTAACTTGCGATTCATAATTTATTTCTTAAAAGCATCATATCACAAGGAATAGCCGCTCACCTGCCAGTGTATTGTAAATTGATATTTTTCGTGAAAATTTCCGCGGACTTCCAATTTTTTAAAACTGAAAACAATTGTCTTTACTTTTAAGTTTACGCTTAATTGTGTCCATCTAGTGTAATCAATTTTGTAAAACTACCTTGTAGTGTTAAGCGTGATTTGCGATACCAATGAGTGGAAACTCTTCACTTCAAGTGTAGCGCCTTGAATATCCTTGAATATTCGGTGAGAGTAGTAATAGATACTGACACTATAAAGCCTTGTACAAAGACTTCTAAAGAATACCATACGGAGGATGATCAAGATCAAAAATTAACTAGTTTTTCGGGATAGGGTCTTACTATTCTATTGCCTTATTAGCCTGAAAAAATAGCGATTGGCAAGGGTGATTTTTCGTTTTATTTCTACGTGAGTGTGGCTGGCAGAAATGATAGCAGAGGTAAGGTAGACAAATTTCCTCACAACCACGAGATTATAGCTGTCGACTGTGGGATTCTGTCAAATTCTGATTGTGTCGATGTTGTGTGTCCCATCTCGTTGACAGCATATACTAGGTTTTGCCCTCATTTACCACTAAACCCATTTTGGCAGCTTCCGTGTCAATACTAAAGACCGCTGTGTCGTCGATATCATTTCGATATCATCGGTGTACGCTAATAGTTGCACAAACTTTTGAAATCTTGCCTCCATTTTTCGCTTGTGAGTTCCGCACAATTCTTTCAAGTATGATGTTAAAGAAGTCACATGGCAGAGCGTCACCTTGTCCGAAACCATTTTTGACATCAAAGGTCTCGGCATACTCAATTGTCATTCTGTCATGTAGGATCTGCCGGAGCGTGAAGATTTGGTAGACGGACTTGTGGTTTTTAGTAAGGCGGAAAATGGTCTCAATAGCCCAGAAGTAATCATCTCTAATCAAATTGCTGAAGATAATGTAAATTATATGCGGCTTGGATCGCAGAGGGTATTAGCAATTCCAACGCAAATCTCTTTCAAGTCTGCCCATGTTTCTTTAACTATTTGAAACATGCTTCATAGTAATAATATAGGTTGCAATTTGAGTTTGCGGCTCGAAAGCTTAGAGGCAAACTCTACATATATTTCATTTTATTAATTTATTTCAATCTACGATTTAGCAACCAACAGAAATCGAAATTCAGATAAGATTATATCTTAAATATAATTTCAAATAATATAGCAATTCATTTATTTATTTTTAAAAATATTTCTGTGCAAAGATATATCGAATTCTGAGCTATGAATATGTATATGTATATTCTACATTTTGAAACAAAAAGAAATACAGGTTGCATGTTTTTTAAACGTCAATTCAGTACAATTTTAACCATAAATCACTTCACGTGCGTGCATATCGTCGAAAATATCGTGGTCAACAAGAACCGTCTGACAACACTATTTGTTGTTTGGTGTCGAATTTTGTTGAACACTGGACAATTAGTGATCGTCGACATGCCGTTCATCAACGCCAAAGATGTTTCAATGAACTGGTTGAAGCAGTAAGAGAGAGTGTTGCCGAGAACCCACCGCGCTCAGCATTTTGGCGTCAGTGGAACCAACTTGAGCAGCATTTTGAAGGAGAATTTGCATTTGTTTTCGTATAAAGTGCAATTGACTCAAAGAATATTGCCTACTCGCTTGGAATATGGCCAAACAGTCGCTCGAATGGTTAACACTGAACCTGATTCTTGGAAGCAAATTTTAATGACCGACGATTCCCATTTCACACTCTCTGGCGCCGTTAATAAGCAAAGTTGCTGCATTTGGGGAACACAGAATCCACACGAGATCCACGAAAAAACATTGCATGATCAAAAAGTGACTGCTTGGGCCAGCATCATTGGCCTATTTTTCTTCAAAGAAGGCGAAACAGTCCATGGGAATCGATATCGGTGGATGTTGGCTCATTATGTCACATGCCATACTGCAAATCAAACAATGCAGTTTTTGCAAGGAAAATTCCCCTGGACGTGTGCTGCCAAAAAATCGCGACAATTACGGCCACCCAAATCTCCGGATTTGACCTTTCCGGATTTGTTTTTAAGGGGTCAAGGCAAACATTCGTGCTGAAATCATCGCTATACCGCCCGAGATGCTCGAAAAAGACATGGAAAACGCACCAAGACGGGCACATTTTGCTTTGTCCAAAAAAAGCGGCCACTTGATAGAGGTTGTATTCGAAAACTAGTCACATACCGACATAAAAGATGGCATAACCTGTAGGTTCGTTCACGTTGACCATACAATATATTATGAGGAATTTCAAATAGTAGTGATCTAAGTCGTATGACTCTTAAAGGTGTGTACAAACTCAACATCTAAGCAAATTCTCACTGTCAATGATGTATATCATTGCGGCTTCATTCTAAGAAATATTTTCTTCATATAAACAAATTGCGGAAACTTTATGTTGAGCAATGTCTTTATATCGATCCCTTGAACTGCAAGCATTGGAATTTTTATGGTCAACATCTGTGATGACTTCTCATGATTCTTTCTAAAACACCTGTTCAATAAAGACTTTGGGGTACAGCTAAAACAAATCTAGTTGTTTGATCTCAGCTTCTTTGAAACAAGTCTGTTGTCAGGCTATCGGTTTTTAGCTATATATTATAGAATAGTATGACTCCCATATATCGCCTATAATAACTTTATCATAGCACAACTTGTAAAAATGATTTCTTTTTGTCGTATTGCTGTAGCCACTCGCAGTGATGAAATTAAGAACACCACACGGCTCGATTAGCTCGACGCTTTGAGCATGTGTTATTGAACATAGTTCGATGTCTCCCTGGGATACATGTGGTTACTGGCTCTGATAATGTGAAGTCAACGGTATGAATCGAAGGTCACCCACCAAGCTTGGCTTAATGTTCTTTTTTCTGATGTTATATAAACAGCTTAAGTGCGTTCTAGTCTTCTAGATTAAAATGAAACTGAAAACATTTGCGGCCATTTGATTATAAGTCTGCAACTTTCTCCTCTAACGTGTAGCGATCTACAATACACAAGTTTAGAGATCAAGTAGGAAGTGACTTGCACTTCAATCCTTACATCTGTCAAAAAAACAATTTAATGAGTGAGTGAGGTTAAATGAGTTGCACACATAAGAACTAGCGATGCACTGGTTCGTCCTCACCACATATCCTTATTCCCATAAATTGTATTTCAAGTAGTCATTTGAGTAAAGAAGAAGCAGTAATCTTACGAATTCTATTGCATTTAAGGTCTAAAAGTAGGAATAACATGTGACTGCGATAACTCTTCAGCCATTGAAATATTTAAGGTTATATTAGGTTATATTAGATATTGCAGTGTAACTAAATCATATGACCACATGACATATCAGAACTTTTAACCATGCTCATTATGATTTCAATTGAATTAGAAACACAATAGTAAAGATTCAACCCACATCCTCTCGTATTTGTACAATAGGATAAAAATGTTGTCCCCACAAAATATGCTCTCCCTTCTAGACGCATTCATGCTACGTAATAAAGGACTCCGTGGGTTCGGATCTAATTTGAATTCCAGAAATGGCATAATTTTTATGCAAAATTAAATTTTATTCCTCAAGTCAACACATTTTTAACGCGATTCATTGCTTGCCTTTTTTTTCCACAATACACACACGCACGTCGCCGTTTTAAAAATTCTTAGCCAGAGGCTTAAACAACAAAAAGGAATTAAAGGACCAAAAAACATCTCGAAACAGCTTGAACAAAAAAACAAAAAGCCAGC
The DNA here is from genome assembly GCA_949129095.1 of Volucella bombylans. Taxonomy (NCBI): domain Eukaryota; kingdom Metazoa; phylum Arthropoda; class Insecta; order Diptera; family Syrphidae; genus Volucella; species Volucella bombylans. The sequence goes on along the minus strand of OX422144.1, from coordinate 105,443,305 downwards.
AGAGAAAAAAAGGGAAAAATCCAATATATCACCCAAGGGTTTTTGGTTATTTCACTCTTTAGGGGATTAACCAGCTCATGATGTGTGTACGAGTATGTGTGAACGTGGTTAACTGCATGAAAATTTAGACGCTCCGGATTGCCAAGGATTTACCAGGATTGGTGACTTGAGTTTAATATGCTGCTCCACATGTTTCAGTACAAAAAGTAAGTGGGCGTCATAATAAACCTGCTGTTCGCAGGATACCTCAAGGCTGCTTTTTTTTCGTTTTGTATCTTCCTTCCCTTTATATACTCGTACCGTACTGCACCCTTTTCTGTGTAATGAACTCTTCCCTATAAAGAGCTTGAACGAAAGGGAGAGGTAGAAAATAAAAAAGATTCACATAAAACGTTGTTAAATTAATCGCACACAAAGATAAAGAACAGATAAACGTCGAATGGAAAGGCGAGAGGTAGAGAATGGAGTATAAGAATAGCAAGGACAAGTGGGTGGAAAAGTTAATAATGATAATACTAAGGTGGAAAAGGTGAAAATAATTGAGAACGATATTACGAATAAGAGACAGCAAAGTGTAAAATGTTTACAAAAAAGGACGAGAATTTCCACCGAAGGATTTTTCTGTTATATTCAATTTCTCTCTGCTTTATGTTGCCAACGAGATTGAGGATTATGTTCTCCTATTTGTTGACAATTTATCTATTGAGAAAAGTGTTGGCAGGATATTTCTCGAATTCAATGCTCGGATAGAACCTACGAGTAATTCAGGAAATTTCGTTAGAATGTGGGAGTGTTATTTGTTCCAGTTTTATTGCGATTTTTGCGACTTAAATTAGCTTATCTCTATAGGGATACCTTAAATGACAGAAAAGACCTTACGTCATATAACGTGCGAAAAAGGCGTTATTTGAGTTGTGAATTTAGTTGTCTGCAACCAAATTGGAAACATTTAACACCATCTAGAGTCCAGTTGTGGATATTTTCCGGTAGCTGAACAACTTGGTGATACGATGGCTTTAAGGTGTTCACTACGAGTTCTAGTAAAGTATTTTCATGCCCTTTTTGTAAAGAGAAAAGTCGGATCTCCTTTTTACTATTTCTGAACCTTGGGTTCGTTTAAAAGTTAGCAATTACCCTCAATGAGTTTATATTCTATGCGAAAATGTGGACAATTATACAAATGTCGAAAGCTTGGCTGGAATTTTGGTGGAAAACAATGGTCGCGTGCGTTTCTATTCTATGAACCATGATGACCACGAACTCGCAGGACTTTAAAGGAACTTTTTAAATCTCATATGCGATTAGTTAAGACGATCACCGAACTTCGACTTCAAAAAGTCGATTATAACACATACAAACAGATAAATCTACATAAACCTGTAAATGAATGCTGCAATCTCGATTGATCTCTAATTTACGCCACTTCTGACGCACTTGAGCCGGTTTCAGTTTTTAACAGCAGTATTCTTTATTTGCATAATATTTTCGTACCAATTAGATTCTGTCCTAAAAAGAAAAGAGATCAACCGTGAATGTCAAACTTAATTTGTCGATGCTTGGCATTAAGAGCAGCGCATTATGATTACTGGGCAAAGTTTAGGAGTGCTGATATGCTTGCGAGCTTCAAAGACTCCAAGTCAAATTCAAATAATCATTCAAAGGTTAAGTCAAACCAAATCCACTAATATTCCCTCTATGCCTTTAACGGAAACTATATTTAATAGCCCTTCGCCAACTCTGAATTCAATAACTTGTAGCTCAAAATATTGCTCTCAGTATTCTTCAATGGAATATGAAAGGTTATTTAAATAAATTTGATGAGCTAACCATGAGGGACCAGTATCATATCACTACAAGAGACACACTGCCATAGGCATAAGTTTATTGATTGAAAAAGCTATTCTGTATAGATGTTATCTCCTGAATTTGAATATTGTAGCTCTTGAATTAGAACTGCAACCCAAAATAATGTATGCATATTTGCCTAGAACTCTATTCGGCGCAGCATTTCTCTAAAAACGATATTGACAACATCATTAGCTAAACTGATTTCCCCGTAATCCTGGGAGATGCGTTAATACGTGGACTATACTTTGGTAGTCACTGGTTTCAAACAAAATAGCACCTTCTGCAGCACAATATATTCACCCATATTGACTTTTCTTGATGTTCATTTGATCTTTTGCCTAAAACTACCTGGGAAACATTGAGGGATCTTCTCAATAGTGACCAGTCCTAAAGTGGAAATGACGAGTGTCGGCCGCAAACTTTTTCAGTGCCAAATCCGACATTAAGGGGCTATGCCCGCCGCATATTTTAATGCTTCAAAAGTTGTAGTAGTAAATTTCTTAAAATTAAAAACAACTGTTATGACATTTATACATTCTCTTAGTTTCCTTTTTCTCTTAAATTCTCTCATTCTACGAGATAACGGTCCTAGGGGTTTTGTAAAAGAAAACAATTGTAATTTTTCCATATTCAGTTATTCTGCGAGTTTAGAGAACTGAAGTTCTTTAACATTACTTAGCTATTTTTCTGAGTTTGTTTTATGATGGCTGCGATTTGAGTGAAGTGAAAAATATGTTAGATGAATTTGAAGTTGAAAGTGATAATTTATATGAAACTGAAAGTGATGGTGATGTAAGTAGCAAATATAGCATTATAGTTCCTCGAAATAGAAAACGTGCAAAACACCTAATTAATAGTGACAGTGTAGATGTTCATGCTTCAAGTAATCCTTACGAAGAATGGGTTGCGGAAGATAAGGACAATATTTCCGAAATTTAACAATTTACTGAAGCTTCAGGTATAAACTCCTGTACCTTACGTAAATTAGGAAATATCTCAGATGCCCTATCTGTCCTGAACGGTTTCCTGCAACTCTAGATGAAATAAGAGAGTTTTCTGAGCTTTGTGCTACTCTGTCACAAGTGAAAAAGCCTCAGCTACAATGGAACTGGTCAAAAAGAGCTATCATACACACTCCAATATTTGCCGAACCTATGCGTATCAGAAGATTTTATAGCTATTTCCTAATTTCTGCATGGCAAATGGAAGCAGCAAGGTTAAGTGATACCAATGGGCAGACCCGAAGACTCAAACGTGTTAAATCACACGAGTTATGCAATCACTTATTGTAGATAAATATAATATGTACCCTTCTGGATACTTCATATCTAATTAAAATTGATTAATTTAACTAAAAACTTTGATTTTATGTACATACATTTAAAGATACCACATTTATTTAATTAGACGAAAATTGCTCATTAGTTTAAACTAGTTGCAGTGTAATAAATGTTCACAACTTATAACGGTTCATTAAAAGAAAAAAAAAATGTCTGCATAGATGTGATCGTGTGTGTATAAGTGTTGCCATTTATATCAAACAGGGTTCATTTTGCAAAAACAGTGGTTTTCATCTCCTGGTTACTGCCTTTTCAAAGCATGACTCAATATATCTTATCTACGATGTTAAAACTACTTATCCCGCGCCTTCTTCTTTCGAGTATAGAGATTTTAGAAACATTGATATATATGCACTTGAACAACATATTTATTCAATTCCGTGGGATAATATATATAGAATACAACTACCAGACGAGAAAGTTCAATTTATTAATGACAATTTGAATAAGCTTATTAAGTCACATGTACCAATGAAAACAAAAAGAGTTTACAGCGTTTAAAAATCCTGGGTTACTGTAGATATAAGAGTACTAATAGAACAATGCGATCGAGCATTTCGTCGCTGGAAGCGTTTTCGGATTGAAGAATTGCACGAAGAGTATAAACATTTTCGAAATACTGTTGTTCGCGAGATAAGAGCAGCAGTTCTGTATTTATCAAGTCGGCTTCAAACTAATTTAAATGGCCGCGAACTATGGAAAAATCTTTGAAAATTAGACATCGGAAAATCAAGGTGGTTATGTCGATGGTAATGCCCTGAATAGTAGTTTTCTTACATCTCCAGTGTCAGTCTATTCAAGCAGCTTCACAACCTTAGGTACTTGTAGAATCAATGAGATGAGAACGGGATGAGAATGGGATGAGAACAATGTGAGAACGTATACGCCCCTCCCAACTAGAATGATGATAGCCAAATCTTTAGCTATTCCAACACTTTTCAATGGATGTGAAATTTTTTCTTATTGTGACGCCGAAAGTAAAAGAAGCTAAAAGTAGCTTTTAATAGTATAATACGATATATCTATGGACTTCGCCGATGTGAGCACCTATCACATTTATCTAAGAACCTACTAAACATGTCATTTGAAAATTTGGTCAAATATCGCACTGTTAAAAAATATATAATAAAATTGTAATCTAAAGTGTATTCTCACCCTAAATGTAAATCTGTACTTGTCATTTGAATTCCTTCTTACATACATAACATATGTTGAATAAAGTTAGTTGAAGTTTATAACTCAAACGAGTAACAAGTTTCGGCTTTGTTCGTAGTATTAATTTATTTATTCGGGGATCGCAAAATTTTTTATTACATGGTGCCGAAACCCGGGAACAAAGCGTCCAGAAATTCATTCTAAACAAACCAAAAAATTTGCAATGGAGCTTTCAACTAGAGCGGCATATGGTGGTCAAGTCACTAAAATTGTAAAAAGCGCAGTGGAGTACCTTGCATCCAAGGATTCCCAGCTGAATTCAGGAAATAATTTAGAAATCATCGAAGAGGAACTACAAGCATTTCTCCAACGTGTAACTGCTGCCCACGAAAGCCTTAACGTTATGAACAAAGAGGTGAGCAGCAAAGGTCTTTTCAAGGCGGACGAACTCGACAAGGAGACGGAGAAGGTAGCCGAATATCAGGACATGGCAGTCGACACGTTGGCTCGTATTGGCTCGCGCCTACAGAGGGTACGTAGAAAACAAGCTTTTTCATCAGAAGTTTTGGATAATTCCAACAGAAGCCGACACTCCAATCGTAACGAAGTGAGTCTCCCCAAATTGCCAAAACTTCCACTCAAAAGTTTTGATGGCAACATCCAAGATTGGCTTCCATTTTGGAAGCAATTTAAGGCAGCTGTGCATGAAAATAGCGGGTTATCATTATCCGACAAGTTCTATTATCTTGAATCGGTTCTTACGGGGAAGGCAAAAAGGGTAATGGGAGGATTTACTGCATTTGGAACTTGCTATGAAGCAGCTATCTGTCTTTTGCGTGAACAATTTGGCGACCCTGAGCGGTTGGTGGACAAACATATGCAACAACTCGTATCTCTTCGTCCAGTGCATGCACGTACAGATACATCAGGCTTACGCACTCTTTACAACGCTGTCACATCATGTTGTCGCACTTTAACCGCATTGCAGATTCCAACACACCAGTATCACGTCATGCTGAAATCAATTCTTATTCGTTCCCTTCCGATTGAACTACATGTCGACTACTTTCGTTCCACAGAGAATAATGACGATCAAATGGAAGAAAATGAGACATCAACAGCCGCAAATGGCAATACATCTACATTTCTGCAAATAGGTAGCAAACAGTTAGAAAGTATAATGCGTTTTTTGAAGCGAGAAGTTGAGTCATTGGAGAAGAGCGAGATAACATCGAACTCCTCTGCAAACGTCAAACGCGTCTCTTCAACTCCAACCACGGCAACCAACCTGATGTCTTTGCATAACAGAGACAATTGTCTTTTGTGCGGCTCTCATCAGCACGCCACAAAGGAGTGTGACAGCAAAATGTCGGTGGAACAAAGGAAAGAAATTTTGCGAAAGGAAAATCGTTGTTATCGGTATGCGAAACGTGGCCATTCGTCGAAAAAATGCCGAAGTGCAAAATATATCACATGTGCTAAATGTAAAGGAAGGCATTTTACTTCTTTGTGTGATCCGAAAAGAGAGACAGTGCTTCAAAGCGCCTCTATGTGTGCCTGTGATTCATCGCATATCTCAAATGTCTTTTTGAAGACAGGACGGGGAACCATCGCCGCCCCGAGCAAATCAAATCGAATACTCATTCGTTTTTTAATAGATGGTGGGAGCCAATGCTCGTATATCCGCGAAGACCTAGTTAAAAAACTGAAAATTCCTACTACAGGACAGGTAAATTTGTCGCTGATGCCTTTCGGATCCAGGAATCAAACTCCATCAAGGCTGTTTAACAAAGTACGAATTGTACTCCAAAGTCAGTATGGCAATCAATATGTGGACATAGAAGCGATAGTGGTCCCAAATATTTGCATCGATGTTCTGCCTCCACCTGACTTATCATGCGCTTCGATTCAAAGTCTCCTTATGGCTGATGTTCATCATGCAAAGATCGAAACAGAAGACGGACTGAGCCTGCTGATCGGATCTGACAAGTATTGGTCAGTAGTCACCGGTAAACAGCGCTACATTTTACCCACCCTGAGAGCAGTTGAGACTATTCTTGGATGGACGTTACAAGGAAAGCCATCGTTCGGTAAGAATATTTTTTCGAACAAAAACTCAAATATCCCTTCTTGCAGTGCCGCTCTGTGCCTATCGGCGTTGGAAAACGATTGCGAAGCATTCTGGTCGCTTGAAAACATTGGCATTCGGCAAGAAGAAGTGGAAAACCAACTTCTGGCAGAGAATCTTATTGCTCAATGTATAACTCGAAGGGGGCATCGCTACGAAGCTGTTCTGCCATGGAAAAATCCAGATGCTATTCTCCGCAGCAACAAAGAAAACGCAATTAATCGATTGAAGTCCCTGACGATGCGGCTATCTAAGAATCCGGCCCTTCTTCAAGAGTATGATGCAGCCACCCAAAAGATGGTATCCGATGGCTTTGCTGAAGCCATTCCCTCAACTAAAGAGTGTCAACAAAAACGCATTTTCTACCTCCCACACCATCCAGTGTTCAAATCGGAAAGCACCACAACAAAAATGAGAATCGTTTTCGACGCCTCCGCTCGCAGTAAAGACTCATATTCTTTAAATTTAAAAGGAGCGATGTCGTTCTTGTTGCAGATACTGCGAAGCCGCGACTGAGTTGGAAGTTGGCTACAATAGAGGATGTTTACCCTGATCGAGATGGCATGCGAAATACGTTATTCCAACGGGTTTATAACTAGGAGACCTATTCAATTGTTATGCATCTTGGAGATCCCTTCATGTCCGCCGCCCGGAGGATGTTAAAAAATATATAATAAAATTGTAATCTAAAGTGTATTCTCACCCTAAATGTAAATCTGTACTTGTCATTTGAATTCCTTCTTACATACATAACATATGTTAAATAAAGTTAGTTGAAGTTTTTAACTCAAACGAGTAACAAGTTTCGGCTTTGTTCGTAGTATTAATTTACTTATTCGGGGATCACAAAAATTTTTATTACACAATTGTTTAATGCACTTGAAACGCGTCAACCATCATACTTATATGACAAGCTCCAATTTCCGGCATCTCAGAGATCTTTCAGCATAATTATACCACGCTTTTCATATTTGGTATCAGAAAAATAATTTTTTATAGTTACCACACGACTGTGGAATTCACTACCACTAAATTTAAACTAAATCGGTGACATGCGAATTTTTATAAAAAGTTTACACTCATACTTTTCCAATCGTAGCGATTAATGTTTATCCTTTTGATGGCATCTTTTCTTAATTTTGATTTCCTTTATGTTTTTTTTTATTAACTTATTAATTTTCAAACATGCTTTACTTTGTTTTTATGTACTTCAAAACTTTCAGTTTTGTTTTGTTTTATGTACACTTTTTATTTGTAGAGTTCACTTTTAAATATATAGATTATACGATTTGTTCTTAATTTGTAAGAAATATCAGAAATAAACAAATAATAATAATAATAAATAATTTTAGTAATAATAGGGAGACTGGAAGTAATGACAGAATAAGGAAAGAACGAAAAGTACTAACTTATTTGAATAATAAATTCCGACAACTTTATACACCAAAATGTGATATAACTGTTGATGAATCCCTCATAAAATATAAAGGACATTTGAGTTACAGTTTAATTCATCTAAAAAAGTTCGGTTTTAAAATTTATGTTCGTCAGGACAAATGTAGCAAATGGAAAAATCCGGTTCCGAAAGTATAGTTATGGACATTATGGATCCACTTTTGAGCAAAGTATACATTTTATTTATCGACAACTGGTATTCATCTCCAAGTTTGTATATAAATTTAAATAAAAACAAAACAAACTTTGTGGGGACTGTTAGGAAATTAAAAAACAACATGCCAAAGTGACTTGCTGCACTAAAGCTTATAAAAGGAGAATTCCCAAGTCGTTCAGCTCGCAGATTACTGTGTTTGAAATGGCGCGATAAAAAAGATGTTTATATGCATAGTACGAACCATTCTAATGTTAATATGATAAACACGGGGAAAAAAAGATAGAAGAAAGGTGGTGGTGTGTAAAATGTTGTAAAGCCTAAATGTGCTATTAAGTACAATAAGGGAATGGGAGGCGTGGATAAACATGACCAAGTGTTAGCATGTTTTCACATCATGCGAAAGTTCATGAAAGGATATAAAAAAATATTTTTCTACATGGTTGATAGCGCTCTGTATAATGCTCATGTTTTGCATTCAAAAATCCATAACTAAATCATAACTTTGCGAAATTTCGCCTTAATATTGCAGAGCAATTATTCTCCAAAATAGTCTTACCGAATTATTACACTCGGAGACACCCTTAACAAGGCGATACACCACTACGGTTACAGGGTAAGAATTGGAGTCATCTTCCGGAGCACGTTCCACCGACTAGTAAAAAACAAAATCCTTCAAAAAGGTGCCAAGTATGCGCCAAACACAATATACGTAGTAACACTACTTGGCAACGTAAGCGATGTAAGTTGCCTTTACATTTGCCTTTAGATTTACACACACATATTTTTATAAATATATTTATTAAAATTGAAATTGGTTAGTTTTACTTTGCGATAACCTCCGCACAGAGTTGCATTAAAACCAATTAGTCTGCACATGCAGTGTTTCTTTGAAATTAAATCGAAAAGCAAAGGGTTAAAAAACCGTCAGAATCGGTTCGTTCAATCCCTGAACCAGTCCTAAAAAAATAAACCACCATATTACCGCGTTATTCCTTGATGGAATTCAGAAAACTATCCGTACACCGTAAAGTAAAAATGAGAGCATTTAAAAAATTCCCAAAAAGCCTCTTCACAATCAAAATCAAAGTTTAGCTGAGAGCTCAAAGATAGCAAAACAATAAATTTCGCTAAATTTACTTCAATCATACACCTAAATTCTTACACTGCGAAAATTTGGCAAAACATCCGACAACTTACAGGTAACCTCAACGTCGGTACTATATTAGGTACCATGTTGCAGAGCGAGATTACTGTATTATAGATCCAACGCGAATATGTAACTTTTTTGCTCAAAATTGGTTAAGTACTCACACGACAGAAATTGTCACACCACCTTTAGAACAAAAAAAAAAGAGCTTCTTAATTGTTTCACTGGTCAACAAAGGAACAACCCTACTGGGTGGCAGATCGAGGAACCCATTCCTTTGATTGAATTTGAAGCTTGTTTAAATAAAGTCAAAGTCAAAATCCCTGGAAGAGATAGAATCTGTTACCCAATGCTAAGGAATCTGCCGCTCGACGTAAAAGCAAGGCTTACATATACGACTTTATAAACACATACTCAATACCGGGGTCATTCCACATAGTTGGAAAACCGCAAGATTACTACCCATTCCTAAGCCAAACAAAGATAAAAATGTAATTGAAGGCTACAGCCCTATGACACTCATTTTCTGCCCATCCAAAATTCTAGAAAAGATTATTGCCAAATATCTGCCTGGGTTTGCTGAAGCACGAAAACATATCTCTCCTAACCAAGTAGCTTTTAAACCCAATAGAGGCTGTGTTGACGTCCACCTTCATATGTACCAGTATATGTAAATTATTATATTTCCTCAAAAAACTACACCTCATTGGACTTCGAAAGAGCGTTTAATAGAATCGGTATATATGCCTATACCTATATGCATACCCTAAGTAAACTTGGTAAACAAATTTTCTAATTCTTTGTACAACGGGATCCCTCAAGGATCACCACTGTTTGTTGTATTATTTACAATCGCCTTTGATAATATGTCCACTACATATATGACTTAAATATGACTACAATTTTAGATAGTAGTTGTTTTTGTGCGGACGATATCTATACATTAAGGAAAGTAAATGATTTGGATTGATGAAAGACCATCCTAAGCAATAGAATGGTCGGTTTTATCGGGAGCTGAACTATCGTTAAAAAAATGTAAGCTACTACATGTTTGCCCAAAATTTCACTGTTCTGAACTTATTTTAACTACTCGTAATAATAATGTACGAATCACTAATGACAACAACTTATGTTTCCTAGAATTAGTCTTTAATAACACTGCGTGAGAAGGTTTTAGTAACATGAGTCATGATATGTGTAACGGTTTCATTATAGTTACTTAAAATAATAGTGGAGAGCAAAATTGTCCCATCACCTGAACTTCTCGTGTTACTGACGCATTTGTGAAACTTACCTACATGTGTTAAGTGCACCAATAATTCAATTTAGTTGTCTTGCTCGGTCGGTTAGCAATCGGAATGATTTAAAAAAGTGATTTAACCCTTCGTAGCGCAAAGTGATAAACGCACTTCTTAGTAAAATTTTGTGTTTAGCAATAATGCTATCCATCAAGTCCACGCCTCCCACGTGACGGTTGTATTTGGCTACCACAAATGGTCGTTCGATCGATACGCCGACTTTGTTTATTTTATCATATCGTTGGACATTGGATGTAGGGTTCTTACCTGCAAAATTGGACGCCAGTGAAACAATTTCGTTGTGTTTCCAAGTAGTTGTTGAAATCGGAATTCCATTGTGATCGCCAACAAATTCAACTGAAGTACCCTTTGGCTGTTTTTAAAAAAAAAGATTCGTCAGGAAGATTATAATTCAGAACTCTATTTCTTCTCATTGTTCCAAGACTATGAGTGACTCTCCTAGTCGAAAATTCGATAAGCGGCAAGGAGGTATAATATTGTAGTTGTCGAAGTAGAGCCTGTAGTTGTAATTGTTTAGTATTTACCTCGCTAAACGCAGAACTACATTTGAAGTAACACACAATTGTGGCTCGCCTTCGCATAGAATATTTTCTTGACCATTATAAATCTCGAACCAAAACCACTAACCCCGAGCAAAATAAATAGTTTGAAGCCCTATTGGGGCTTCCCAATTAGTGGTCCTATCTTATAAACCCTATCACTTCCGGGCTGGGTATAAGGCAACATTTTGGAATTTGCATTGAAATGCATATTTTGTCGCAAACGCTCAAATTTTTTTAGTGGCATAGTGTCTTTAATTATCGATATTCCCATTTTATCGGACCAGTAATTTCTAACATTCAAAACCCGTATAATAGATGTGTATGAAACTACTAAAAAAAATTGACGAATATCGATACTTTCAGCATTTATCCGTCTGGTTTGGCTCTTTTTGTACGCTATACCACCTTGATCAAAAAGTTTTTTTTTTAAGTTGGTAAATCTGTTGTTGATATTCTCTCTAAATCTTAGCATCATAGCTTGACATTTGAAAAAGTTACGTAGCCAAGAGATTATCTATATCCTTGTGTGTGTTGGCGATTTTTTATAATTTTAGAAATGGATTTAAATTTGCAACAACGAACTTGTATTAAATTTTTCGTAAAAAACGGATTTACTGGTGCGCGAACGTTGGAAATGTTGGAAAAATGTTTCGGCAACGATTCTCTAAAGAAAACGGTCGTTTACCAGTGGCACGAGCGGTTTTAAAAGTGGTCGCGAGTCAATCGAAGATGATGAACGCAGTGGCAGACCATAAACATCGAAAGCCGATGAAAACATTGATGGAGTAAAAGAAATGTTGGTCAATAACCGCAAATTAACTATCAGAGGGATAGCGGAGGACTTGAACATTGCCTATGGATCCGTCCAAGACATTTTGGTTAATGATTTGGGTTTCCGTCGTGTAGCAGCAAAGTTGGTGCCAAAAGACCCCAATTTCATGCAAAAAAGAGACCGTGTTGACGTCGCAAAGGAGATGATTTACGAGGCTGAATCCGATTCAACATTCATCAAAAGGATCATTACAGGAGACGAGATGTGGGTTTATGAGTATGACACGCAATCTAGACATCAGGCAAGTGATCAGGCAAGTGGCTCACCAAATGAACAGAGACCAAAAAAACCACGTCGTTTTGAGTCAAAAAAGAAGCCAATGCTCACGGTTTTCATGGATTACAACGGTGTAGTGCATCATGATTTTTTGCCAGAAGGCCAGACAGTAAACAAAGAGTATTATTTGAGCGTTATGAGACGTTTGCGTGAAGCAATTCGCCGAAAGAGACCAGAATTGTGGGCAGAAAACTCGTGGATTTTGCACCATGATAACGCACAGTCGCTCGGTAACCATCATTATTCGTAATTTCTTGACGAAAAATGCAACAAATAACATCCAACAGCCACCGAATTCACCTGATTTGGCTCCCTGTGACTTCTTTCTATTCAATCGAGTTAAAAAACCACTACGGGCAACGCGTTTCAGCAGCCGAGAGGAGGTAATGGAAGTAATCCAGTTTTTTCTGGATTGTCGTGGGGTGCGCATTATTAAGGAACTATTTAAACGTTATTTTTATATCTTTCAAAATGCAGTATTCAGTGTGTTCGCAAAAAGTTGATAGAAACTGTGCTACGAAAATAATTGCAAAAATTGTAATAATTATTTTCATTATTCTTGTGCTAACATCACTGCACAATATGTTGAGTTCATGAAAGCAAGTGGAAATCATTTTCGATGCAACAAGTACGGAGTGCTTAAACGTCGATCTATACATCTATCTACCTGTAACGGCGGCGGTTCCTGCAAGGTCACCATCTAACCCTGTAAATTTTCCAGCTAGCAGCAGCAGTAGCAGCAAGAAACCCACAACAAATAATGAGTCATCTTCTTCGTCTGCTAATACCGTAGGCAGCGAAGGTGAATTCACTCTAAGTATGATCTACTTGAAGCTCTCTTGCCTAGAGGAAACTAACCATCGTTTTCTCAAGGAACTCAACGACCATCGGACAGAAAATAACGTATTGAGATCAAAGGTGAATACATTGGAAAGCATATTAAATTGGCAGCAGCAAAAGCTTCTCTCTAATTCAATTGATATACGAGTAGGTGGACTATCTAATGTTTCTCCTGAAAATGCATTTGATAAGCTAATCAAATCTTTAAAAATGCTTTGTCAATCGAAGTCCCCATAAATAAAATTGAGAAATGCTTTGTAAAAAATATTAAAACTAAAGGAAACTCAATCACTTCACAAGTGCAAAAACAAATAGTCTGCGTGAAATTCTGTGATGCTGAAACGAAACAACGAATAATAGGCGCAAAGAAGAATAGCAAAAATAGTCGCAACGCACTCGCATCTGGACCCGTCGATGGGAGCATAAATGACGGCAGCAGCAAGAGAAATATTTTTATCAACGACTCTCTGACAAATTATACACAGGCTCTCTTTATGAAGGCAAAGGAAATGAAGAAACAAAATATATGTAAATACGTATGGTTTAAAAATAATCAAATATTAGTGAGAAAGGTGGTGGTAAAATCATTTCGATCAGATCTTTTAATGATCTCGTAAATATTCAATGCGACATACTTAATTAAATATGAATAATGATCTAGTCGACGACTTTTCCACCCTCCAATCTATAAGTACCTATGTATAAACCTTTTTGAAAATAGTAACTATTGTAATAACAAACTTTTTATTGCACACCAAAATGTCAGAAGTTTAAGAGAAAACTTCTCGTCTCTTGTCACTCTAGATTCATTATTGTGCGTTCCAGATATTGTGTGTGTTTCTGAAATATGGATTTACAATTTCGAAAGAAAAGATTATGATATTCCTGGCTTTGAATTCTTTACTAACCCGAACGAAAATTATGCAGCTGGCGGTGTTGGGTGTTTCGTGAAAGAGGGGTATGAAGTTACTGAATTTCTGTGCGTCAAATTTGCAAGTGCCGATATATTAAGAATTTCTCTTGAAATTAACAAAGTAGCATTCGTTTTTCTTTGTCTCTACAGGCTGCATAAGTTTAATGTTTCAATGTTCATAGCAGAATTTTCTGATCTTTTAGAAAGAGAAAAAGCAAAAAATTTAATTATTGTTGGAGATATTAACAGATTGTAGCGAAACGGTTTCGACCTATTTAACCTTACTATCTACTCATGGTCTCGTAAGTTGTATTAATGAGGCCACTAGGCCTATCTCAGGTAGATGTTTGGATAACATTTATACCCGATTCAGTAATCCACGACGAAATTCTTGTGAATATTGTGTTCTTGATCTAAATATTACTGATCACTGTATGACGGGCCTTATTAAACAACTTGCTAAAGACAAAAATTCGGACAGTAAAATTATTCCCAGCAAAATTTTAAAAATCAGTTTTAGGAGACTAAAATACAATTTTTTTTATGAGTTTTGGGAAGATGTGTTCTTTTGTAGGGATTCATCTTTTTATTGATTTATACTGCCTTCACTCTTTTTATTGATTGTCTCATAAGGCGTATCCGGAATTGTTCCATAGTTTCTTCACCCAAAAAGGTGGTTAAACGTCTCAAGCCTTGGATATCATTGCACTTGGCTAGCAAAGTTAACTTTAAGAATTGGCTCTGGAAAAAATGCCTTAGATTCCCAGAAAATCAATGCTTAAAAAGAAAATACATAAAGCTATGTGCAGAATTAAAGAAGGAAATTCGACTATGCCGAGATGATTACTATCGTCGTTCTCTTAACTCTGCAAAAGGTAATTTAAAAAACGAATGCCACATAATAAACAGTCTGCTTAACAAAGATCCACCTACAAAAAAACCTATCTCCATTCGAATCAGAAATTGTGACGTCTCTGATAATTTGCAATTGCCAATGCTTTTAACAACTATTTCACTAACATAGCAAGCAACTTGAAGCTTTCGTTAGTCAATTTAACTGGTTGTTGTTTTACTTCGACTTTTAGATTAGGAAGCTCTTTTCCTTTTAAACCTATCACTTCCCATGAGGTTTTGAAAGCTATACATAGTTTAAAGAATACCAATTCTTGTGGCCCCGATAGTATCTCCAATATAATGCTAAAGAGAATTGCATTCTTTATAATAGATACTTTAGCCGATGTCTTTAATCGCTGCGTTCTTTCGGGTGTCTTCACGAGCTTAAATGTGCTGATATTTAAAAAAGGGTTTTGTGATGACATGTACAACTATAAGTCTATCTCACTACTTCCAGTCATTAGTAAAATTTTCGAAAAACTCATGAAGGATACAATTCTTAATTTTCTTAATAAACACGAATTTTTTAGTCCATCTCAATATGGCTCCCAAATTATGTGTAACCTAGCTGAAAAGAAGAGCACAGCTGGTTTATTTATTGACATTACCAAAGCCTTTGATATGGTCGACCACAAAATTCTTTTACTTAAACTGGAAAATGCTGGCTTTAGAGGCTTCATACTTGAATGGCTTACATCTTATTTAAAAAACAGGTCACAGAAAGTAAAGTTAGAAGAGGTAAGAAGCGAAATAAAATTCTTCAATTTGGGTGTACCGCAAGGATCTGTTTTGGGCCCAATTTTGTTTCTTATTTACATTAACTCACTGTTTGCCTTAAACTTTAAAGGATTGCCCACAGCCTTTGCGGACGACATTGGATTTTCCTACGATGCAAGTAATCCTTTAGATCTGGTTGCCGAAATTAAATGGGATTTGAATCAGTTGAGAGTATGGTTTGCAAAGCATAATCTAATTATAAGTTCAAAAACGAAGATCATGTTTTTCAATTTATCGCCCGATATGCCAACGAATGCCAACGATTCATACTGACTAATTCTGATTGCAGTGACAGCTTATCATCTCCTACGTTTTTTGACAGTGAAATATGCTGTCATAACTGTTTTCGTATTGAGCAAGTTAATGACTTTAAATATCTTGGCCTTTACATTGATTCCAATATAAAATTTTCTACTCATATTGAATCTTTGAAAACTTACTTCCGTTCCACTCTTAGACACTTTTACTATTTGCGAAAAGTCTGCTCAATTCCGCTCCTGAAAACTGTTTATTACGCCATCTTTCATATGAAGCTTCAATATGGAATTGCTTGTTGGGGAGGTACTTATTTTAATAAAATTAAAAGCCTTTTGATCTTGCAAAGCACGTAATACGCAAATTATGTCGAAGACCTGTAAGAAGCCCAAGTTTTCCCTAATTCATTGTTCAGAGAATTCTTCCGGTAAGTCACCTTTATTGTTCTAAAGTATTAAAAATTTTCTTTATGAAGTCTGGTAATCGCAATTTTCGTTTAGTGTCTAATTTTAATGTACGTGGCAATTTTGCCAATCTGGTTACAATAAAAATGTATCGCACAATGTCGTACAAGATTTTCTACTCCATATCCTCTTTTTGTAAATTCAATAATCTTTCGCAGTCTATTAGAGCAATTTCTTCACCTGTGATGTTCGGAAGAAGTGTGAAAATCTGGCTTTTCAACTTAAACTATTTAAATGTTGAATCTATTACTTCTGGCATGTTATTATTTATTTTATAAATAGCATTTTTTGTTTATTCTTTCTTTTCCTTAAACTAATGATTTCATAGTCAAATTGTAATTGTAAATTCAATCTTTTACAACTATCATTTAACTTTTATTATTCTTGTAAAAATTATTTTGAATTATCTATTAGAGTAACTTATATAAAACCTAGCCACCCCGACTTCTAATTCAGTAACATTGTTTGATATTGACATTTTTTCTTTTATGGCATTCAAAACTATTCAATTCTTCTGTGAAATACAGAATGCCAATATATTTCTTAAAATATTTAAATTGTTTGATTATATTTTTTTTACTTTTTTCAATGTAATAACTGGATCCAAGAAATAAACGAAATTATCTATCTATCTAAAAATCGCAGGAGGCACTGATGGAATTACCGAAAACCGAATATAAAAAATGTTTCGAGGATTGAATCAAGCGCTGGCATAAGTGTGTTGCAGTCGATGGGGATTACTTTGAAGGGGACAATATAGATTTAGATGAATAAACTTGTATTTCTAACTTTTTGATCAAGGTGGTATATGTTGGTTTGATAGCGTATTAGATCAACAATTTCGTCAGTGAAAAAATAAGAAAAAAACTGGTATGGTGTTTCCAATTCCACGAGTTCATCTGGAAGATCCTCAGCAAAGTTTCTGGTGATGGTGGATTGTCCGACCAAATATCAAATAGAGAACTTGAGACACGATCCTGCTTAGAAGACAAAGAATGGATTCCGAAATTGTTTTGTATCTCGTGTTATGTTACACTTATCGAATGGTTAAATGGGAAAAGAAGTCGATGCCATTTTTTATTCCAATGATTTGGTGTGAACAAGTGCGTCATTATGATGACTGTTAAATTTTGTTTAACTAAAGTCGAAGGGTTTTCAAAAAAAAAAGTAAAAATAAAATAGAATACCCCAAAGTAACTTCTGTGTCCATGCCAATACCTCATAGTGAAGAATTTCCTGTGCCCACGCCAAGAACACAAAGACCATAAGGACATTAACAATTAGGGATCACTCACAGAACAAATGAATGGCGTCTCTTTATTGATGGGTCTAAAACGAGTCCAAAAGCAGTTCTTGTAAATAATGGTAGCGAATATCCCTTCATACCTGTAGCATATTCAATCACTTTAAAAGAACCATACGATACTAAGCAAAGTTATATAAAGTTTAATACAGTATAGAGACTCAAGTTGTAAGTTCGTGCTGACTTAAAAGTGATAGCCTTGTTACTGGGATCACAGAGTGGCTTTACAAAGTATTGCTCCTTTTTGTGTATGTGGGGCAGTCGAACTGCAGAAAAACATTACTTGGTTAAAGATTGGCCTATGAGATCGGAATTTGTTGCTGGACAATCAAATGTCTATATTCACCTCTGATTGAACCACCGTTACACATAATGCTGGGTTGAATGAAGAATTTCGTGAAAGTTATGTATAAAACTGGTGAAAGATTTTTTACATTTAAAATCGGTATTCCCTAATTTAAGTGATGACAAACTTAAAAACCTTATATTTATTGGAATAAAACTTATGAACGATGTCAACTTTGACCTTAAACTAAATACAAAGGAACTACCAGTTTCGAAATCATTAAAAACTGTAATAAACGGTTTTTTTAGGAAATCATCGAGCCGACAATTCTGAAATTTTAGTCACAAAGTTTTTAAAAACAACTTGAGGTTGCAGAATGTCATTGAAAATACATTTCTTGCATTCACATTTTGATTTTTTTCGAAAAAACCTTGCAGCGGTGAGTGAAGAACAAGGATAATGATTTAACCAGGACTTAAAGAAGATTGAAGAACGTTATCGTGGCCGGTGGGATGCCGCCATGTTAGGGGATTACTGTTGGTCTTTAGTGCGATAAGATTCAACAAGTCACAAACGTAAAAGCTGAATCATAGGTTACTTGTTTTATAATAAATAAGAATTACAATTATTTATGTTTTACAAAAAGGGAAACTACGTTTTTGAATTTTTAAGTTTCAATACTAAAAACATTTTGTCACTTTTAATTTAGTATGTATTTTGATATTAATTCTCGTATCCATAATACGGAAACGGTACGAGTTACAAGATAATCATTGCTATATCCTTAAATTAAATTCGAATTGATAAAGGAATATATTACAAATTGAAACTTGCCACGCAGTGTAATAAGCAAATACTCCTGGTAAGACCATTATTTATATCTTTAAAAATCCAAAGCTGGAGAGTCAATTTTACAAACCTAGCTACAGGATAGGTCATGTATAGTACACATTAACAATCTTACATTTGTTGCCAAAATACTAATTCTAAGTAAAATTAACTATGGAATCTACAATATATTAATGGTAAATGTCCGAGGTTGGCAACCATGTTATTTTGACATGGAGACGTATTTTAAGATCCTCCGCATTTAAAGGTGAAAAGCCAAGTTTCAAATATTAAATATTAAAAATTATAAAATAATAAAAAGGTTTTCTTGGAATAATATGCATCATCAAATACAAAGCCATATTTGGCTTCGCATGAGAGGTAATTTAAGGCCTACACAAACAAAGTGCAAATACTGCCTTCTTTCCTGGATTGTGATATCCAAATAGATTTCTGGGAATATACCCAAGAATTTCTAGTAAACTCTAGCTATTAATTCGGACTAAGAAATGAGATTGTCGCTCTCATATCATTTCGATTCCACAGAGAGTTTGGATGTCCAGTGACCAGTTTCGTGTGGGTAAGAGTAGGTATCTTATGGCAGTCACACAATTTAGTAAAATCAGTGTCAACAATACGTCAAAAAATTTTCATCTGCCAAATGTGCATAAGACATAACGGGTTTTCATAGAACAATGAAGAATTCTTATTGAAATTGAAATCATAAGATGAAACAGTGGCTCCTGTCTGCATTTACATATAATACGATACGTAAATATTGTAGTGTCGACAACTGCGGCAATGGTTATATGTATGTACAGTTATCTTCCATTCTGACATCGCATCGATCTCAATAACTTTCTCAGATTCTTTGATGTGTTATTCACATTTCAAATACAACTTGAACTACTTAAAATAACAGTTTGGCACACTCCGACACACTCTGGTGATCAAAAAATAATTTCTTGAATGTCATTTTCCAGTTTCCACCCCAGTCTAATTTGAAAGCCACAGAATAAAGGACACTTCATATCCAATTCGTCATAAATAAAAACCCACAACTTCTCGAGATTATAAATACAATATATATTAGGTACATATCCCCATTTGAATATCCTACAGATCCTTGTTAAGTATATGCTACCCTGGGGAGTAACAAACACAAGTGGAAAAAAATAAATAAAAAAAAAACAACAAAATTAAGACCAACGTTAAGGTATAACTCCGATTCGGTTTATTATTTGCTCGCCCTTAGAACACCACACATAGATGGTAGCATAACCACCTACTGTAACCATTACCATTTCTGTCGCCTTTTAAAGGATACAAAATAAGGGCGAAATAAAAATAATTTCCGTTACGCTAACAGAAGCAGAAAAGGAAGTTGGTCTTCCCCTCCAACCCATCGTTACCGTCTTTTTAACATCCTTTGCATTTTCACCCTTGTAAAAGGGATGTACGGATATGGCGTACATACTCATACTCATATGATTATGCCGGTGCCTATGCTTATAACACTGCCTCTGCCTATGTCTCTGTTTGTGTCTATGCCTATGTCAATACCAACAATGGTAAATGTGAAATGAGCTGTACATTACTGATGGCATAAGAGGAGACCACCTACAACTTCACCGATATGAAAGACCGAAATATCATTCCAAAAGGCAAATGAAAACATTGTGACTGATTTGGCTGCAGCGACGAAAGCAGCGTGTTGGCGGCAAAAATCCATTCGCTGCGAAAGTGACTTCTGATTCCTGCTGCTGTGCTATGGCTAAAACCACACAACGCCATGCAAATACACATAATGCATCAACCATGTCGACCACCCGTTTGCCGTTACTCCAACCAAGAGAATGGATGCATCTACTCGGAGCTCAAAGGATTCTCTGTGAAAGGTGAAACCCAGTTTCGAGAGTGAAGACCACTTGAAGTTACATTTTCTATTTGCCACACCTTGCAAAGCCCACTGCACTTGTATGTATTACTAACGCCAACATAGTGTTTTGGCAAAGCCTTCTTGTTCTGTACAAAACCTTCTTGGCAAGAGTGCACATCGTCAGCTCCTATTCAATGCAACAGCAGCGGGAGATACTTAGAGACCTACCTTAACCTAGGCTACCGTTGATTACTCTTACCAACAAGCTCAGCATTCACTTAATGGACATAAGGGACCAGATACAGATGCTGGGATATATTGTAGATACTAAAATACAAATATGTAGGCTCGGCTTGGCATTTGTGTGTTATCTGGATAGCCTCCGTTTGGAACAATTTCAATCCCACCATGATATAGATTGTTACAAGGATACCAACTCATCCTTCACCTGCTGTGGAACTTGTTATCTTTTCACCGAAAAGTCAACGATAGACCTTCTTGTTATACAAATTTCTCACTTACATACGTCAACTTTTATAACGGCGCTCATCATGAAAAACCGAGAGGGTGACGGGTGACGGGTGATGGGTGACGGGTGATGGGTGACGGTTGACAAGAGTTAGCAGGCAAGCATTTGCATAAATTCTTTGGTGTACAAAGTTTGTACGCCTTAGTGTCGAGTCTGATCTACGCCACCACGCTAATTGGAAACCTCTTATCCCTGGGTTATCCTTTTTCTAATGGTAATGGAGGAGCCATGCTTAGTCAATTGGGCTGATAACTGAAGGGTGAGGGGCGCAAGAGGGATAAACCACATGAAAATCTTTGCGCTGAGCTGAATGAATAAATTCCTTTCAGTGGAAAACCGTGTACGAGAAGGGAATCAGGTCTCAGGGCATACATTCACCCCACTCCCCTAAAGTCGTCCCCGGAAAGGTTTTTCCTTTTTTTTGTATTTTGTTATTGCACTGGTGTTTTTGGTTTGACAGGAAAACTTTTTACCACACTATTTAGGTAGGGGATGATTAATAATGACGATGGGAGGTGGTGGAGGTGGATTGGTTACGATGGGTAAGGGATGGTGGGCTACAATGGGTAAGCAATTATGGGAGTGTGCGTGTGTATTTTGGGAAGTTGCTAGATAGTGGTTGTTTTAATGAATGTATCTTCTGTGGAAACCAGAGAAATTTTGTAAAGGGTTTTCCAAGCAGTTAACTTTACAACGATATCGAGAATACATAGCCGTACGAGTACAAGTATATGAACAGAAAGAGTTAGAGCGGCAGTCGTTCTTTCTAATTATAAAAGTCCAAGCGTTTTGCTTCGAATTCGAGAGACTTTTCAGCTACATTTAGCACGAGACATCTAAAACTGTTGTCGAATGGAAGTGGAGAATTAATGCTAATTGATGTAAACAATTAGAAAATTTGTTATCAAAATATCTATATTAGAGAATTTATAGCGAAAACCACATGTTTTACTTGTTCTTTATAATATACATACATAAATACATTATAGTCACAAGGATTCCGATGGACTTGTAACGTTTCGTAGAAACAACGGATGGTCTGATCATTAAACGAGTCAAATGAGTCTCCTTCTTGTGAGGAGAAAATTTACTGAAAACCCATTTAGAGTCCTACTACGATTAGGCCTTAAAACATGCATAGGGAAATGATTGTACATACTGTATGTATGATAATCTCCAAAGCGTAATTCCTTGTAGTAATGCCAAGAAACGTAGAACTAAATTTTGAGTTGGCTTTAGTACGCGGAATGCATCCGCAAAACAGGAAGCTAAACGAGGAGGACGAGAATCAGACTTAGAGGTCTAAAGCTTGTGGCAATCTTCTTTATCGAGAAATGTTAAATTTTTTTTTAAAGATAAAAGTAGCTGGTAGAGGCTTTTTTGGAGTCCACCTGAATATATGATCTGCCATCTGCCATCGGAAGTTCCTGCTCTGATCTGATTTCCACAGTAGATCAGGCGAAATGCAAGGGCTCAGTTTAAATCATTCGATGAGGGCTTACGTTTACATTCAGAACAGCTTTTCCTAACGTTTATCTTCTACTGTGCTTAGGTAGATTTCCCCTCTGCACAGAATTCAGAATTTAATAAACCTAGGCTCTAATATAGAAACCTGCAATATTACATTCAAACTGGTAATTTTCTAAGCAACGTTTTTTGATAAGGGTTAAGTCACTTAATGCTGTCTTCTTCGCTAATTTTAAAATAACAGGTACAAGGTATGACAAAAGTAATGTCATAATGAGAATTGACTGTCACTTTGTTAGAAATGAAAAAAATTGGGTACTGTTTTCACCTATTTGAAGGCATCAAATTGATGACATTAAATTGAAAAAATTATATTGATCGATTGATCACCTCCTGACTTGATGCACATTTGGGCTCGTTGTACCGCATTTTGAATTGTTGCTCACTTCTGGCTGTAAATTGGTGATTCGTCTTCAATGTTTGCTTTCAAGACTTGCAAGGTTTGTAGTTTGTTGTGGCAAGCGCGATAATTCAAAAAGCCCAAAATTAAGAATTATCGCAGTCAGATCTGGCGATCTGGGCGGCCAGTTCAAATCGCCAAAGCGGAAGATCACGCCGCCTAGAAATTGGTGTTTCAAAATCTTCATCGTTGCCCGAGCAGTGTGCTATGTGTGGTTGCTCCGTCCTATTCTAACCAACAATGCTCGAAATCTAATTCAGCGACTTGCGGCAAAAAAAACTCGTTTAGCGTAAGTCTGTAGCGCTCACCAGTTACGGTGGCGCCGTCGGCGTCCTCAAGAAAATAAGACCCAATCACTTGTTCACTGCAAATGCCGCACCGAACAGTCACTTCGTGCATTTCATGTGGATTCTCCGTGCCCCAGTAATGCAAATTTTGTTTATTCACGTAACCACCTGAGTGGAAAAGGGCTTCCGGTCTCATTTTGATTTCGTATACGAAATCATGCTCTTCTTTCACCAGGTTTAACAGACCATGGGAGTAAGTTATCCTCACTTGACGGTCAGCAGGTAGCAATTGGTAAACGGTTTACACTTTACAAGGGAACAACTCAGGTCTTTCACCAAAATTCGGCACAATGATGCCATGTGACATCTTCAGTTTGCTTAATTGCTCTCGCACGTGGTGCAGAACGACGACGCTGCAATTCCAAAAAATAGGAATGACAGCCTTGTACTCGTATTATGTCAAGTAGAATATAATGCAGAGCAGTTCAGTTCAGTTTTTTTTTTTTCAATTCTTAGTTTTCCGAAGGAAGATGAATAATTGCTTCAGTAGTGAAGAACTTACAGCATCGGCACCTACCATATTAGCGTCAAGTACTTGCATCATTACACAAACTTATATAGGGCCAGCTTTGCCTTTATTACACTCACAGCAAGCATCACATGATGCTATGTCATTCCTAGTAAATGGCAACAGGACTGTCGCTGACTTCTTAAAGGTTTCGAGAAGCCTGTGAATGGTCTGGCGGGATCCATGCCATCTTCAGAAAATATACGAGAAATCTAACCCTCAATTAAATGCCCTAACCGAGGAAGTAGTCCAAGCATAGGTTTGCCTAGCAAGTTTATTGCCGATCTCATTTCTCGTGATCCTATTGTGAACTTGGGGCCATCGATTCTGGAATCATCCGCGAAGACTTGACAGATTTTTTTACTCGCTCTCATTATGGTCAAAAGCATTCCTGGACAGGGAACCTCCTTTGTCGTAACATCAGATGTCATGTCACAGTGGCTTATTTTAACTGTTTTGCTTGCAAAAATTATAACTCTTAAACGAATTAAGATATCCTGACAGTTTTTGTTTTTCTTCTTAAAGGAAGTTCCCAGGAATATAAAATTAGTGAATTTTGAAAAATATGCTTTACAGAATGTTTCGGAATCCTCTGCTGAAATATGACTTTCCCAATATGGCGACTTAACATAATATTTTGCTTGAAATATATTCAAAAGTCTATGATTGAAGTAATAAACGTAAAACAAAGTAAACTACTTTTTTTTAAATGTTTTTTCATAAGTATCAAAAGAGCATTTTTTTTAATTTAATGGCACATCAGAGTACATAATACCCGTAAAATATTTCAGTGGTTCATTTCAAGTAAAACAGAAAAAAAAGTAAACATCCGGGGTAATGTCTAATAAACTTATCATTTCTGGAGACTATTGTACTTTCAGGTTTTTTCGGTTCTGACATGATTTAACGAAGAAATTAGTGGGTCCGTTGAAGCTGCAAGCATGTTGAAAAGGTCTTCGTTCTGCCGCATCACTGAAACTTTGCAGATATGTTGTTACCTATATTTCCTGTAGATTTTATTTTTCAATTCGTGACCTTCTTCTGACAATACTCCAATTGGTAATAATTGATACTCGATTATATTTTGACTATGAGCCAAAATTTTATGAACATAAGATGTGAGTTGTTTTTCGGGATATTTCTGCTTCATATACTGCATAAACTTGACGTTGTTAACCTGAACCCTTCTATTCAAAACATTAAGTATTACTTCAAGCCTCGTTATTACCTCTCTATTGACTAGCTGTTGCATCTGATTCTTGACAAAATCTCGTCGAAAATTTCAATCAGTGGTATTTCCAAAAACTTGTTCTGGACTATCGAGAGCACAATCTTATCCCAAAAATGCTTTTTGATCTCTTCTCTTTTTAATTTGTTCTGCCTCCTTGATTGCATAAAAATAAATTCCATGCACCTGATTCTTGCACGTACTCGTAGTTATCTTTGAATGGCGTTGACTTTGAATCTGTCACTTCATTCAGACCTTTTCCGTCAATTATAGTTAAAAAGAACTCGTGGTTGACAACTATCCTTATGTCATCATTAACTTTATATACTGTTTTGGTGAAGATAAGCAATTTGACTTTAGATATCATTGACCGTACTTTGTGTGAGTTGTATAGTTTCAATTGCAAATTGAAACATTATGGATTGGCCAAAAATGAACTGACGATGGACGAGGGTTCCTGCAATGTTCACCATTTGGAATACTAAGCTCCAGTGGAACAACTGAGGCCATAAACATGCTTACATCTATTTCACCATCTGATGTATTTATTTTTTACTTGTACCCACCTTTCCCAGATGATCCATCAGAGCTCCACTTACTTGTTAATGTAAGAATACTTGCAATTAATTCTCCTTCACTTTTAGTTTCTAAAAGCCGTCTTGCAGTATGATCCATCATGTCTTGAAGTTTTACTCCAGCTGACATTTCCATGAATTCCTAATTACCTGGAACTGACTCTTTTTTGGCAACTGTTATGATTATGTAGGATGGAAGGACATCTACATTGTGTTTTCTCAGCGAACTTCACAAAATCTTATATTTTTCTTTTGGCAGACTCAAATCCAAAAACAAAGCCGATGCATTATCACTATTATAATTAATAGAATCCTTTTGTAGAGTGGAATTTTATTGTTTTGGCTCGCAGTGGACCTGCCGCTGGGACGATCTTGATTACATCGGCTTTCATCTTTTCATGATACTTATTATACTCTATCGCTAATTCATTAGAAAAATCTTCATTGGTTATGTTTTTGTTAACATTTACTAGTTTTTGTTTTTCGGTGAGCGTCGAGCACTCAGTTATTGATTTCCTTGACATTTCTCTTGATAACTTTGATATAGTTGTTGCATGGCACGTTTCTTGTGTTCTTTCAATATCGATATGGTGGCCATTTTCCAACCATTCCTAGTTATTTTTGGAATTTTTTTCGACCTATTTTCATTGAACATATGCATAAATTGATGATAATTGTTTTTTCAATTTCGGCCACCTTTCCGCTTGACAAATTTTCACGGATAGTTGGTAGTTATTTTCTACACATTAACTATTTTTTATTCGAGACGTTGAAAAAAATTTCAAATACCATATGAAATGTCCATTTTTCCTTCTTAGTTAATATTTATACAATATATCGGTGGCAACTAAATAATCGCCGATTTTTTTTCATATAAGTAAAACACTTTTTTAAATACAACGAATAAACTTTAATCAATGGTATATTTTCCATTTTGTTCAATGACCTTTTGCCGTCTTTCTGGCAACTTCATAATTCCACTTCTTTCCATAATTCCACATCTGATCATTATCGGAAAAAAACTGAACCAAGTACGATTTCACGACGTCATCATCATTGAAAGTTTTACCATCCAAAGTCTTTTGCAAAGATCGAAATAAATGATAATCTGATCGATCGTTTGATTCGTTTCAAACAGCTCAAAATACACCTCATCTTTCCAATCCCTGGAATCCCTGGATTTTGGTGGATATCAGCTTTCGAAGTGGTTTGTTCTGGCTCATCAAACCTGACGTTACTGTAAACAATCCATTTTTCATCACCAGTGATGATTCGTTTCGAAAAAGGGTCGGATGGAAATCGAAAATGCAAATCGCAAGAGTTGATGCGCTTCGATTTTTGTTGTTGCTATCTCTTATACAGTTACATGACGACCAAACTTGAATATGGCGTTAATTTAATCATCATTAAGCCCATCTGGTGGACCTGATCGTTGTTCATATTTGTCAAATTTGTCAAACTAATTCCGGCACTGTCTTTCTTTTAAGACTCCCTCACTATACGCATGACGTAACTTTTTAGCAGCATGCGTGGCGTCCGTTCCTGTACGGAAATAAAAAAGTAAAATAAATATAACGAAAATGCTCGTTTTTGCACTCCATATTAAAACTGACGCCAAACGAATACCTTTTAACAAAAATACGCGCAATTTGCAAAGCAAGGTAAGACTGACAGCTAACAAATATCAAAAGGAAAGAAATATGTCATTGACAGAACCCATTACAAAATATGACCAAAGATTACTGTGTGTAAGATTGGCAATTACTTAGTTGCCAACCCAATATATATATAATACCACCGCTTTCTTTAATAGTGCAATTCGTTTTTTACTGCGAATCGCAATCCTTGGATTGGTATCGTAAGATAAATATTTGTAACAAAACCAATAATAAATGCTTATTACTCATTCCAAGAAAAATTAAAATTTGGATTAGGGTTTATAATTTTGCACAGCGCTGTGTCTGAGAAAGAGAGAGAAAAAAAAATTAAATTTGGCTGACATCTTCAAATCAAATCTCTCCAGTACCGAGGGATGCAAGTTTTAGTATATACTTACAAATATGTAGGAATTAATTTTCTATTGAGTTTAGGTCGGGACTTTTTTTAAACTTAATCTAAATTCTATAAAGTGCGAAGGAAGCAGTGTTTCACAAAACATTAAATTAAATAGCTTTAAAAAATTATAAAAAAAAAATTGCGTCCAATTTTGATTTCACAAATGAACACGTATATAACACAAAATGAAATAGAAATGATTTTTTGAAACACTTTGCGTTTTTCGGATTACTAGGTTACCTTAAAAATTACTCAACTTTGACTGGCTCTACAAGCAAAACTATTGATCCAAAGGAAATAACTTTTTGGATTACCAAAGCTCCAAACATTTGTTAATTCAGTCATTTTAAAAATTGTTGCATTATAGACCCACCCGAAAATTGAAAAATGCAAGTACTTTTTCCTAAATGAACCACTGTGCGGCACTCAAGCTCATCAAAACTCCAGTGCTTTTCTTTAAACTGTAACTGCCCCTGAGAGTGCGGACCATAATATGAATATCGTTGTGAAGGAAATTTGATCAATTTCAAGATCAATTTCAGATCATCATACTGCCGAAACAAACCGTTCATTGAACGCATTATTATATCCCATATCCCATGCGTTCAATGAACTTATCATAGCCATCTAAATCGAAAAGATCTTTGGTAGTGACAAGGTCCACGTCTTGCTGAAAGTCCCATTCACTGTCAGAAAGCTGAAAAAAGCCTTGAAGCTTTTCTGCGCAACGCGTTTACTCAAAAGAACTTTGTTATTCTGGCTGACACTGGATGACTTTTCTTCATGGCTAAAATGTATGAATCAGACCAGTCAGCTTTCTCATTTTCGTGAAGAGAACTACCGAAAGCTGAGTTCTACTGCAGTAGGGTTGAATTTGCAAATTTGAGTGATCCGACAGAATAAACGACATGCCTATGCAACAGCATAGGCGGGGTTGTTAAGTGACTTTGACAGAAAGTGGGTTTACGTGCAGCATAATCGTAGACAAAGAACGCTTTATTATAAGTTATCCCTGTTTCATCTAGCAACGAAGGATTGACCGTAGTCAACGTCCAAAATCAGTGGTCTGTTCCCTGTGCCCTAATTCACAAAACAAGTGATTCGTCTAAGTCGTGCTGTCTATCCGAGTTTCACATGCCGTCTGAAGATGCGCTGTCGACATCATCTTCAATGTCACTCGATAAAATGCTCAACTCGTGCACATAGGATCCATTCGGGTAGCAGTTTTGCGCACATGAAGTTCAACTGCTTGGTCTACAGTGTATGTATGTATGATATTGCCAGGCTACCAGTGAATATACCATTTAGACTTGCCACCAGCTGGTCTATACATTTATAAAGAATAACATTGATGACCTCTCAGTGTTAAGCAATTTGTCTGGCTATGATATGCCCCTTTACTCCAGTATTCTGGCTAAAATAATCAATTCCCGTAGAAGAAAACCTGATTCAGAATTTAGTGTTGAATAACCAGACTTCTGGGATGATTAATATTACATGAGAGTAGACCATATAAGCGGATCATAATAGAAAAATGTGTAATAAACAGCTCTCACTTACATATTTATTATGTTCATTGGCATTGATAACGCTTTCGTCTGTTTTGACCCACACGTTAGCCCCGATATGTGCGGTCTTGCCAGACTTGATGTAGAAAGGCCGGGGAGAAATCGTTGAAATTAGTGATGAGATGCTGAGACCTGAAACATGGTGGAGTACGACAATATGAAACTGCCATTTATTAACAAATCCATATTTAGCATTTCAGCTCCGAGTTCAAAACTGACTTTGGCAAAGTAACTTTACACCTCAGCTGGGACCTTAAGCTTAGCAAAGAGGAGATTAGACCGATTTATCTATTTTTTCAATTTTCAGTTGTAATCAATGTAAATGCAAACTACTTTCCGAAGTGGACAGTTTTGTGGATTTTAAGGGTTAGTAACTTCTGTTTGCTGCTTGTTTGTGCAATTTGCATCCACCATGACCAGATATGAAGGTACCTAGTGAAACAATACGGTATTTTGCCGCCTCATGTTCGATACAAGACGTACAATTTTACTCACTGAAGTAATTTTAACCCACCACTACACTGCAATTTTTAAGGATATGTTCCAAACAGTCTCTGATAGTAGTTATTTGAATGTTTTCTTAGAAATATAATAGGAATACTAAACTCATCAGAATTATGTTGCCTGCGGATCAGTCATATGAGAGATGAATTTCTCTTGGCAACCACAGTAATAGTAACCGCAATGACTGGAATACTTAATCACAGGACAGCTTTAAACGCCCCTTACCAAACTTGAAAGAGCATTTTCGAGGTATAAGTTAATGTTCGGTGGAGAATGCTTTAAATTTCACTATCGTATCCCAATACCTTGTTCGTCTGTAGATAAAATAATTAATAACTGCATGGTGCTGCTTGTCAACAATGACATTTTCACCCATCTCAAATTGCATTTAACAATTGAAGGCTAAATAAGCAAATTGAAAACGAACTAAAGAAAAACTCAAATAAAAAATTGAATGAAAATGTTTGCTCCACTGGTATGCATTCTGTACCTTTACACAGGAACGACCGCATAACACATTCCCCGATTTCCTACCTTGATAATACCATGATCCCTTCGATGTCCATGTCAGCTCCACTGAACAAGTATTCCCGTTCATTTGGAATTAAAACTTTGTTAACTTCTTGTTTTTTATTTTTTGTTTCTCTGTCCCATTCAAAACCCTACAATTTTGTTTTAAAATTTTTTTTTTTTACTTTTTTTTTAAACTTTCGCTCTCAGTTTAACAATAAATTCAATTCATTTTGTGCAATAAAAATGCGAAAAAAGAAATAATAATTGGTATTCTCATTGTTACGAATTCAACCCGTAAACCAATTGTACGTGAGACGATGTTGGAGATACTTTTTTTCAATGATCATACCCATCAGCATTATGTCGATAACAGTGGCAGAGCCTTTTTTGTCACATTGTATACGAGTACCATATGACAAATGTCACATTTATCAAATTATTATTAAAATATCTGGATATTTCAGAGCGTTTGAGTTGATGCTTTTTTGTAGGTATGTATGGGGGTTCCGTTGAACATAGGTTTGAATGAAAACAGCATCCGACGGATATTGTTTGTGACAGCCGTTGTTAGTGCATTCCCTGTTGAACTGTTGCAAATAGGTGAAAACAAAAATCACTTTAATAAGCAGAATCGATAACTGACACCTTGTATACGAGAGCGGTAAATTTTCTATAGACAGCATGAAAATATTTCCGCTTGTCTTCGCATTTTTCACTACTAATGCAATCACACAGAACTCAGCTGCGAGGAGATCATAACATCTGCTCATTAGCTAGTATCCTTAAGAGTAATGAGAGAGCGTCCCGATTTTTATTTCCATAGTTGGAAATCCACCTTTGATGTGTGATATGGTAGGTTACCAACACTCTTCAAATAGTTTTTCTTTTTTTAAGAAGACTAACGAACAGTTTTCAGACTAGTAGATTGGTATTTGTGACAATGCTATGCTGACAGAATTAGCGAAATTCGCAGACATTAGAACCATTCTACAGACCAAAATGTTAATGAGGTCAATACAATGTTTATACATTTGAGTGGTCCAATTATTTTTCGATCCGCCTCTTCTTAGAAACTTGGCTTGAAATTAAGCCCCTATTGCTTTTTAGCTAGAGCGGTATCGCTGAACATAGCAAAACCAGCTGATTTGCTCAGCTTGCAGTTTTTCCACTATTGGTTTCAGTGGAAACCTCCGTGAATGCGCGTCAGCTCACATTTTTTAACGCTGATATTTTCTCTTCGTACTTCTCGTACATCATCTAATATTGCAAAACGTATGTTAAAGGTTGAAGAACAACAGTCATGTATAACAAAAAATTAAGTTTAAGCAGCGTTTTTGCATCTCAGAATACTCACAAGTTTTCAGGTCTTTTAAGACACCCCACGATTACGCCGTTTTGCGAAATAGTCTGGACAATTTCTTTGACAGAACCTAAATATTTAAATTCTCACACGCGATGACACTTTTTAAATAGATGTCAGGAATTAGGAAAACGGTATGGAAGATATTCGGTCATAATATTGTACTACTGATTTGTACCTTCAAGGATTTTTATCCTATTATTATGATCCCTAAAGGTCTGTCACGTAGTTGGTTACGATAGCGCTTCCATCAGCGAAAAAAGAGACTCCGTTTCGAACTCGTCATTGTGATGATTCAAAATCTTGCAGAACATTTAAAAAAAGGGCGACGGCTTATGTCCACTACACTGGTATGATCGCATTTTAATGCCGAGTTTTTCTCGGTGGATTTAGCTTTGGTTTTAATTTCACATGCGTCACGGATACGTTTCGTGATTTTCATGCCGTTTATTTTTGATCCTGAAAACTCAGTCGAACGCTTCTTCCAAATCCATGAAGACCGTACGCAGAGCTTCCCTGAATTGGGTATGACTACACTTAAAGTGCCTGAACACCTGTTAAGTTTTTCGGAAAATAGGATAGAGAGAGAAAGAAAGATTCTTGGGCTCCATGGTTATTTCGCTTCTTGGGTGGTATCCAAAAATTAATGGAGAAACTACATTTTTAGTGTAATTGGACTTGTTGTTGTATTCTGGGCAACTAAACATTTTGCGGTTAAATTTCTATCTAAAAAATATGGAGTAGCTAAATCTACTGTAGGTAATACCAATAAAAGAAGGGGAGCCATTACAGCAAAGCTGTGCGACACTTGCTATGGAACTATTTTAACAAAAGAAAAACATTGTGGGTATCTGAACTTCCTAATATGGAAACGAAGCTATGCAAGTAAAAAACATGTACCTGTGTGTGGACCAGCGTTAAAGCAAAAAGTCATTGCTATTATTACAAATCTAAATAAAAATGGATCTGGTTTTGTCGCAAGTGATGGTTAGTTGAACAAATTTAGGAAAAGGTAATGTGTTCGCTACCTAAAGACATCTGTCCTTTAAAAAAAAAAAACTCAGCGCAAAAAAAATTCGCATCTAGTGAAAAATCTGCTTCTTAGCAAAAAACTGAGAAACAAACAAAGGATTACGTTTTAAGCATGTGCTAATGCTACAGGCCACCACAAAGTCAATCCACTTGTCATTGGAAAATCTCAGAAACCTCGTTGCTTTAACAATGTGACCTTGCCTGTGCATTACAGGAGTTCTAAATCGGCTTGGATGTCATTAGCAATTTTTACAAACTGATTTCATAAACTGTTTGTTTGAAAGCGAACTTCAAACACCAGATGGTAGTATTTCAGTCATGTACATGCCTCCCAATGAAACACCACTAATTCATCCTATGGATCAAAATGCTATCCTAATGACCAAACTTTTTTATAGAAAAAAATTGCTGCTATAAATTGTTGCTTCTGAAAAAGATAGGTGCTGTCACAGATGTCTTAAGGTTTTCTTCGATTTCAATGCAAATCACGTTCTCTTTTTTGTTTTTTCAGACAACATTTGTGAAACTATTAGGGGAGTATCAATAAATGATGCTTTTTTTAGCTTGGCAGCAGCATGGGACAAATTAAATGGTTCAGCCATTGCGAAATGTTATAAAAACGTCCTTTCGTTTGAAGAATACTCCATAGACAATTTTGAGAATGAAGATGAAATACCTCTCAGTATTCTTCGGAACAATTTAGCATCTAATGCTAACAAAGAAAAAGTAATTGATCCATATGAACCATATGAATGAAGGAGTAACATAAACGTCAACCGATCTGAACAAATGGGTTGAAGATTAGATATTCTCAGATCTTCGAAAATGATCACAATACAGATAATCCGTTTTGTTCATTGTTGTCTAGAGATGCTGTTCATTTCTTGGGGAAAGCACTTGAATAGGCAACAAGGAATAAAGTGGATAATATTGATGTTTTAGTCCTTCAAAGGTTCCTGAAAAACGCAATACTAATTGAATTTAATTGGAAAAAAGCAAAAAAAAAGACGAACTATTTTAATACACATTGAATTTATTTTATTTATTTTTAATTGTTTTATTATTATACATTGCATGCGTTACGGATGAATTGTTTTTGTTTCAAATAAATTATTATTTTTAGTATATATTGGATTGCTTTTTAGTATAGCTTTTATATTGTAATTTCGATGTATTGTATATAAAAATATTCACATTTTGATGAGATTTGCTTCAAGGAGTCTACGAGTTCATGCTCGACACAATGAACAGGCCCGGTTTTTATTAGTTCACTATATCGAGCGTCAACTGTATTTATTAAAAGTAAAACTAAAAAAACAATTGGTTTTATGTAAAAAAAACCTGGACTTTTGTAAAACCTATAAACTACCTAAAAATAAAACTTAACCTACTTACACTATCTTATTGTATATGTACATATATGTATACTAAAATACACTAAATACCATTGTGTTTATTAACATTGCGTTGCCTACTGTCTACAACATTCTCGGGTATTTTCATAGCGTGCGAGATCGACCAGCAGTTGTTGCAATTTTTCGTGTCGCCTTATCGCCTTACAGTATTTATAACAAGGAAGTTAGTCTCCCTCCAATGGAAATTGGGAGCTACTCGTATTTAAATTAAGCCGCTTACTTCGGCTCCCGAAACTAGCCAGTTTCCCCCTGTGCTCGACAGCCGGGGGGATGATTCCGTCCGGGAATTTTTTGCGTTATATATAGCAATATGCTGGTTATGTGCTGCAATTTCTATAGTATTAGTTCGTTTACTTGTACCTGGACATTACACATGTTTTGTAGCTTGTCGCCTGCTTAAAGGTTGTTAAAAAACTTATTTTAATAATCAACACAATCTACTGATATCGCAAGTGCCCTAGCTACCGTTTTATTGGCCTCTGGTTTGCAACGTTCTTAATCTAACTTAACAAGCACTTTATTTACTTCGTTTATTCCGTTGTACTATATTCACGCTTGAAGGGCCTGCATTTTATTCCTTAAATCCGTTTTTATTTCATCGTTCCTTCATATGGTCAGAGGGCCTATACTTCAAGTTGAATAAACTGGGAATAAGTAAACAACTGCTGTACATTCTTTTCAACACGTTCATCGGTAACGTGAAGAATGGCGATGTGACTTCTGATAGAGTATTTAACATTAAAAATTCTCTACAGCAAGGTGAGCTTAATTTTCCGATCTTATTCAACATCTTCGCAAGCGATCTTGTGAAATCACTTCACCATGACATAACGTACGCAGACGACTGGATCACGTTCAGATCAGGTCCAAATATCGAGGTCATAAATAAGCTCTTGCAACGTGACTTCGATAAGATTAAGCGATATTGCCATAACCGGAAGTTGAAGATTACTTTCAGAAGTCCAAAATTATTCTTTTTAAGTCAAATTTGTCTGGGGCCTGCTCTGATCAGAGCGAAAGGTGCTTTTACCTTTACAAAGAGACTGTTTTATAGCAGCCATCTTGATGCGAGGGTGAAGCTCCCCTAGGCAGATGCTTGTATTTGGATGTCCCGTGTGGTTCAACATGAGAGCAAGTTTAATGGAAAATATTCGGGTGTTTGAGAGGGCTTGCCTTTTTTGTCTGTTTTGTAAGCGTAAATGAAAGTCTATATTTATGGGAAGCGGTCTTTGAAACATCAAGCAACAATTTTACACTAATATTTTAGACCATTCTCGCAAATTAAGGGACCACAAATTTCCTTATTTAAGTTGTGTCAAATTTTCTCCACTGATGCCAGTTTTTGTTAGATTCGGTCCGGTTTTTTCACAAAAAGTCTGTGCAGATTTGCTAGTAGTTCGCCCAAGACCGTTTTAGATTTTTTATTTCAGCATAGATGGTAAATTGTTAGGATTTCTTGTTCAGTGCTGAGGTAGGTTTTTTTTTATAATTTACGCGCACCTAAGGGGTTAGATACCCTTTTACTGTTGCCAGGGCGCGGGCGGAAAGTTAGAAGGAGTCGGAAGGAAAATTGTTTTGTAGTGGTTTGAAACTCAGGTATGTTTGGTTTCGATATTTGCTCTCCAGGGGTGGGAGTCCGAATAGGACGGAGAGTTTTTTCTTCACTCAGAGTAATTCATAGTATTTTTTTCTGTGCTTGAAACTCTACAACAGCCAAATCTACGTGTTAGTGTTATGCCTTCACACGCAGAATTTTTCTGTCTGAGTTCCAATTACACAAATGAAAAACTGACTTGCTATGGGCAGGATTCGAACCTGGACCGAGTGAGAAGCGATTGCTAGTACCACTACACCATGGCCACCCCCATGCCAATTTTATGTATTGAGTATAGTTGGACCGTGTGATTGGCTCGACTTTAGTATTTCTTCTCACGTTTCCTCTACTACAGTCTTCGTGTTCGTTTCATTCCTCGACGTGTCCTTCACTTTTCTTTATTTTTAATTTGAAAGCTCATTAAGGTCGCGTTAAAATATTCCTTTTTAGATTGCTTACTGCCTACTCGGATCACGTAGGCGCTAACTATATTCCAGGTTTCATGTTCAATTATCAGATTCATACTGAAAGATACAGAAAGATCGTAATTATTATTACTGCTGATATCATAGCAAATAATGTCGGTGCTATAATATACTATAGGTTCTAAAGTACATCTGATCACGGATATGCATGCAACTCGTGAGCTGGCTTCAGACCAACTGATTTAGAATCTGAATGTGATGACTAGGATGCGCCAAGGGAAGTAATACGAGGGCGGGTCAATAAGTCCGTGACTTTTGGAATAAAACACAGATTTTTTGATAAAAAAATAATGTTATTTTTCAACGTAGTTTCCCTTGAGCTCTATACACTTTGTCCAACGCTTCTCCAATTTTTTTATCCCTTCCAAAAAAAATTATTTGTCGAGGTCCTCAAAATAGGCCTTTGTTTGCGACATGACTTCATCATTGGAGTCAAATCTTTTTCCACCAAGCCATCTCTTCAGGTTTGGGAACAAGAAGTAGTCGCTCGGAGCCAAATCTGGAGAATAGGGTGGATGAGGGAGCAATTCATAGCCCAATTCATGGATTTTTGCCATGGCAACTGCACATGTGTGCACCCTTACATTGTCTTGGTGGAAAAGAACTTTTTTCTTGGCCAAATGAGGTCGGTTTTTTTTCAAATCGTCATTGAATCGGTCCAATAAGTTGGCATAATATTCCCCATTAATTGTGCTTCCCTTTTGAAGGTAGTCAATGTGGATTATCCCGCGTGCATCCCAAAAAACAGTCGCCATAACTTTATTGGCTGACAAACCTACCTTGGCCTTCTTTGGCGCCGATTCACCCTTAGAAACCCACTGTTTTGACTGTTGTTTGTTCTCTGGTGTGTTGTGATGGATCCATGTTTCGTCCACGGTTACAAAACGGCGCAAAAACTCCTCCATATTGCGATTAAACAACGCCAAACCTTCCTGTGAAGTGAAGCACACGAAATTCACTTTTTTCCATTTTCTCCTCAAATTAGTGAGTAGCCTGATAAAAATAGCTGTCAAACACAAACTAACTGACGCAGCAAGTTTAAATTTTGACAGGAGTCAACTGACAGATGCCTGTTGGCAGTGTTGCTGTTTCAGTAAAGAGGTCAGAAATTCAAAAAGTCACGGACTTATTGACCTCGTAGATCGCAATAACTTTATCATTAATTTTCACATTGCAGAAGGAGCATTGTCAACACATAATAGAGAAAAAATAATGCTTAGAGTCCGGCCTGTCCTTCCCATGAAAATGAAATGAAAGCGTATTAGCGGGAATCAAACAAAAATTCAAAGCGATTAGAAAGCGTTTTCGAAATTCCTTAGCTTTCTCGCTTGATTTCAATCTCAATGTCAAACCAAATCTTCTGTACGATAGGTATTAAGAAAGACTCACACCTTGTTATAGTTTACCACTGGATGGTCGAAGAATCAGACTTATCTGCATTCATGCTAAGCATGAAAAACTCGAATGCTAATGAAATTAATTCCGCATTAATTCCCTTCACTAAGACATGTACTCGTATGTAAAAGAACACTCCAATCTGCTATATAAAGGTTAGAATTGGTAAGGCACTATTATGTATTTATGAATGAGATGTTAAAAAATGTATAATAGCCATGTGCCAAACTCTTGAATAAAGAGTGAAAGAACCACAAGTGGTTCCTTCTATTATTCTTCAACAATTAAAATATTTTTTCTTGAAATTTCATCATCATAATGTCCTCCACTCAAAGTATTCGTTGTTTCACTTCAAAAAAAAGAAAATTTTCAACTCTATCCTATTCAAACTTCAAGTAGTACTCAACAAAAAAAAAAAAAAAGCGTATTGCACGCAATCACTAACTATACATACACATATACCTTCAGTTAAAATGACTAACGAACAAACCCAAACCATGTAGCTTTCACTATGGATACAGATGCCACTAGAATGCTAGTTCCGCATTTCGTTTCTTTTTCTCTTTTACTAGGAGAGAGGGATAGAAACCTAACGATTATGACGACGACGATGATGCCAAAGGAGAAGACCGAAAAAAAAAGAAAATTCTGCTGAACAAGCAATAATTTCATCCCGAGTTAATTGGATGATGTTCTTCCAGAGAGGATACATGAACCGTGACGTCGCATCTTTCGTAAATCCTTACGCGCAAATCATAGTGATCAGTAGAAGAAAAAAGAAAAAAAAATAACTCCAAACAAATGAAAGAGAAAACCCCCCAGCAGTGAAAATAAGAAAATTATGACGTGAAAAATGCTTCCTCGCACAGTCATAAGGATGTCACTCCCACTTCAATTTACCCATTTCAACTTCAACATTTGAGCCCTATCCTCATTTTGACGTATTAGTAAATAATTCATGCGTCAATTTCACTAACGAGACATTCACCTCACAGTTCGTCGTGTTGTCGGCTCACACCCAAGTAATTAGAATTACATAGCGAGCACCGCCACCTACCACCGCAGCATGAACTATGCTTTCCTGATCTAGTAGGACGATGGTGATGGTGCAACTCGGTAAGAACAACGTTGAAGCAAGCAGTCAAGAGCCAAGAGACTAGTCGAACCCCACACATTGGTGGCAAGGATGTGTGCCACCAAATTGTTCTGACTCATTAATGCGAATCAATCAAAAGTCGTTTTGAAGTTGCTCGTATCAGTACTTTGTCTGTGCTATGACGAAAAGCACACAATGAGTGGGAGTGCCTAGTGTTTTTGGCAAAAGGATTTATTGCATGGGTGGAATGGAGGGGCGGATGATTGGTGGTATGCAATGTTAGAAAGTTTGTTTGATCGGATTACAAGAACGTAGGAGCTCAACAATAATTCCGCTTTATGACATTGCCAAACGATGACGGTTGTAGGAAACTTAGAAACGAGCCTAGCTAAGGTTACTGGTACTACCGGGACAATTTTACTCTCAGTAGAACGATTAGATAAGAGCCCTTCTATGGATGAATAGCCTGAGAGGCTTACAAATTCAGAGGCTTTGTCATGAATGTTTGTCCTTTCATTATGAGTTGCAAGGGAAGTATCACAGTTGTAGGAAAATTCATAAACTGCCATAAACCGATCGAGACTGTATTAAATCCTTACGAGTCATTAGTGAACTCAGCAGGGTCATTTCGTTAATGGAACATGGCATATGCGTAATGGTCATCCTTAATTTTATCCGGATCATTGAATTTCGGCCCTGAAAATGCTGACAAATATCCAGTGAATTCGAATCGCCCATGCATGTAGTCGTATTCAGGTTCTGCTCACATGTGAATTCCCTGTTAATCTCTTCACATTCACTATCAATTTCCAGTTACCGAGTTAAGCTTTAAAAATTCATTTTGTTCAAAAACCCGGACATAAATCCCATTAAGCTACGCAACATTCAATGCAAAAAAAAGGGAAACAAAAACGAAACCCCTGAAAACAAATGTCCTTCTCTGCTCGAGCTTAAGAAATTAAGCGACAATCGACTTTACATGGCTACAACCATAAATAAGTACCGAACCTTACGACTGACGTGAGGATAAACTTTATTCTCCTTGTGCGTAAAACAGAATCCCCACTACGTTACTCGTGTTTCCATTCCATCCATCTATCCCTTTAGCTGTTATCTAACACTTGTTTTAATTTCCAAATAAATTGCCACAATTAAAGCTGTGATGATGTCACCCCGTCATATGGGGTTATTCTTTTCCATCATCATCCCATGTTAGTGTTTTCGCAGATTGTTGCTACATGTGCTCGTAGTCTCTCGGTGGTAGTGCTTAGAGAGTACTCGTACTCGGATACAGACCTTTCAAAACATTGTTGATACGAACCAAGAATATGAATACGCATACGAGTACGAATGAATGGATAAAGTTACTTTGTTTGTGTGTGTTTATAGGAGTCCGGGATCCCGGACGTTGAATCCTTGAAACAAAATTTAATGAGCCATAAAGACACAACCACCTCTCGACGATCCGAACAGAAGTAGATACATAGATACGAGTACGTACGAGATACGAGCTAAGGAATGGTGTTTTGCCCGGCAAATTGCTGAGATACAGTTGTGGGCAAAAGTTTCATATCATTTAATTTTGTTTGTATTTATGGAAGATAGGATGTGTTTACGTGATTTTTAATAGACAATAACAAGGCGAGGTTATCTGTGGACGCCAGATAATTGTAAAAAGCAGTCATTAGTCGACTTAATGTTTCGAGAAAATCAGTACAATACTGAAAGTGATTACTTGGTGGATGTCCTAATATGCTCATTCAGGACGCTCAACCATACCTTAGGTTACATAAATGAGGTATTTTTAAAACTATGATCCTTCTGGTTGCAAATGATGCCAGGAGAAACAAAGTACATATACAATACATATGTAGGTAAACTTGGGGAGTGGAGATAAGGTTATTGATTGAGAAGGAACGGAATATATTTAAGGGCCATATGGTTGTCTATTTAACTAAAAGACAACAACACCACAGCATGCGGTATAGCAACACCGAAAAATACATTCGGGTGAAAAGTTCACAGTCAGAGAAGTGCGCCATAAAATCCGACAAACTAGTAGGAGAACCAATCTTTAAGGGTGCACCAAGACTTAAAAATACGCAAAAAAAGAAAGAAAAACAGAAAAACGATCTAATCAGGCTCTTACAGATCAAATGTCTGAGATGGCTGGGCCACATTGAGCGAATAGAGTCTGGATGGCGCAACGGAACGCGACATCATCTTAGGTGGCACATGCAAGTGGTAGGCCGATGCCGCACTGAAGGCGATTTCTACTTCAATACGTGTAGTTCAGGTTAGGTTAAAATAGCAGTGTGCAGGATATGCCATCAGACAAACACTAGGCATCAAAACGGGGCCATTGCGATTGCTGTGGAACTAGTTAAATCTATATTCAAATGGCAAACAATCTCCCTGGTGAAACATCTAATTTCTTTGCAAAAGCCAATAAGGCCTTTCAAGTTAGTACCATCTATTTCCTCTAGGTTTTCGAAAAAGTATTCCACTAAAAATTTTCTTCGACTGCGTGATATTGCCTCGCATTCACACAGTATATGTGGTCACCGCAGAATCTGCAAATTGCCGTATCTGACAATTTAAGTTTGTTTGCGAGTTTCCGCAGGAGACAGTGTCCTATCAGGATTCCTATTATTGTCCTAAGCTTATCCCTGTTTAATTTTATTAACTCCCTAGAGTGGCCAGAGAGCTTCGGATACCCTGTGTTCTTTAAGACTCGACCACCAGAGGTTGGAAAGGGTTATGATTTCTTCTTGATAGTGCCCCTTACTATGTAAAGAAGTGGTTTAATGTTAGCAACCTCACTATTATCGAGTAGCCCTCCTCTTCTTGCAAGCTCATCCCCTTGTTAATTTCCGTCTATACCGCATTGTCCTTGCGAACAGCATAGTCTCACCCGGTTCTGACTGCATAATGACTTGAGCACTGTGCGACAGCCCCTGACTGTATCGCAATTGATATTAGTCAACTCCATGGCTTTGAGTGCGGATTGGCTATCGATATATAGATTGCGATATCTCTTTCAGATACCGATTTCATCTGCATTAGCTCAGCTGCCCTGACGACAGCCAGAACCTCTTAGTTCTGGATATTCTGAGAAGATACCAGAACTGGTTCCTTCCTCTGTTTTCGAATCGTCTGTGAAAATTAAAATTTTATTTGACCTGTTTATTGCATTTTTTTGACAGTCCTCCCACTTCGCATATATTATACGAGTATCATACGGAATGTTGAAGTCGACCAAGGAAGGAATTTTATTCGTTAGAATCGGATTGTCAGGCAGTAGCTCTGCTAGG
The DNA here is from genome assembly GCA_949129095.1 of Volucella bombylans. NCBI lineage: Eukaryota > Metazoa > Arthropoda > Insecta > Diptera > Syrphidae > Volucella > Volucella bombylans. Next base: position 105,401,222 of record OX422144.1, on the reverse strand, counting down.
ACCGCGATGTGTCCAAAACTACTGCTCTCGAAGTAACCAGAAGTAGTAAGTCGTGTCGAAAGGTATCGTGCAGATAGGTGTCCAATGCTGCCGTAGGGGTGGTACGGAGTGCACCTGTTATGGCTATGGAAGCCGTTCTTTGAATCGCCGCTAATTTTCCGTAAGCCGTTTTCTTTTTTGTTGCTTTCCACTATACTAGTGCGCCGAATGAAACTATGGGTCTCACCATCACCGTGATTCAATAGGTGTAAGTGCAATTGTTAGTGCAATTGTTTGCGCACGTAATTGCGCGGAAATTTATTTAAAAAATCTAAATCCAAAGAAGTTCCCGAAACAAGTGGCAAAACGCCCAAAAACTCATTCGTAGAATCGTCTAATAAGGTGAAAAAGCGTAACTTTAGCCACGTTTAACAACATGGTCAAGCCAAGAGTTGGATTATGCAGCAAATATGTACAGAACATTTACTAAGAAAAAGGTTTCTAAAGCTGAAGAGAACGCGTCTTTGTCTTCAAAGCAAACCTTGGGCGTGCACCTTGGTTTTGATATATATATGTATATCTGAAAGAAAATACATCTTACTGATAATTGTATCAGCACAGAATACGATCCATCACGACTTATTTCGTTGTCTATACTTACTCGAAAGATTAAAAAGCCACTACCTCCAACGAACAGCAAAATTAATACCATTTCCCAAAACTTATTGAAAAAACTGCGGATAGTATTGCTTTAGTAAGTACTCGTACATATATATGTGGCAGTATGACAGAGTAGCTTACGTCGACATACGCGAATTTTCGTAGTTTTCCTAACCACTTATGTTTCATTGACCATACAATGCATTCGAATAAATTAGCTTATGTAAGGCAATTTTCTTAAGTCTTAAAAATTTCAATTTTATGTTTTAACAGAAGAACTTGTGTTGAAATACTTAATTCGCGGAAATTTTTAAATTATTTGCTTCCCGCTGCATATAAAAAAAACGTATGTTGACCTAAGTGTTTTGTTAAAATTTCTTTTAGATTTCGCAGCCACTTACGAGTAAGTTAACATAAGTTCTTATGACAAAATTAAAAAATTAAAATAGGCTAAGGTAAATTTTATCAGAATCACTTATGTCTATATAAGCTTCTATTTTTAAATTACATTTTTATTTAACGGAAACTTATATCAGCATAGGACGGTTTTATTTTTTCTTTATATGTCATTTAGCAATATCGACTTAAGTGGGAACATTCAGCTTTAGAATTATTAGAGTACTGTCGCAACAAATGCAAAGAAAATGTAGCACTTGAAAAACAAGAATTGATTTTTAAAAAATCCTCGGATCTTGGTTGCAAGCCTTTGCGTCCGGCTTTATTGTTGTTAAGGATACAAAATTTGAAAGAAAAGAAAATAGTTTTACTAATCTTAGAAAAAGGAAACACACCAATAAATATTTTGTTGGAAATAAATGAAGAAAGAGTTTCAATATGCCAGAAATGTTTTAGATACAATCTTTGTGAGTCGGAGTAATTCATAAAAACTATTGTAACTAAAATTTTGGAAGGATATGGTTCAGATACAAATGGTGATATGCGTGGACAATCTGGCCCTAGCTTATAAAGCTTATAAACAGCTTCCCATCTTATGAATCTCACTTCACTAGACGGAATACATCTAAAAGATGCTTGCCAAGCGATTTACCAGTTGTACAGCTAGTCGGTGACTGTTCATGAGAAACCTGCATCCTTGGGCCTTTTTTTCGAATGTTACGATGAAGAGACTATCAGAGTGAATGCTGAATATTATCGACAGATGTTGACAGACCGAACAACCTCTGATTTCAACATAACAGCGCCCAAACGGCCAAAGTATTGCGAATGAAATTCGAAGATCGCATTATTTCGTAGGAGGAGAAGGTGATTACTCACCGAGATCATACGGTTGAACTTCGTTGGATTTATATTTATGGGGTTCTTTGAAAAGTAAAGCATATGCCAATAGTCCATGAACAATTCAAGACATTAAACACAACATTCGAACTGAAATTGAGACGGATGGATGGCGAATTTTGTAAAAACTCATCGAAAATTTTAACCATCGGATGCTGGCCTGTAATCGGAGCTTTGGCGGTCACTCATAACATACATATAAATATATGTATGTGTTTTATTTACAAATCGCATAAACCTCTTGAAATGATATCAACAATTTCATCGATAATAAAAGTGTTCTAAAACTTCATTAGAATTTTTTTTTTCAACAAAACTTTCAACTCCCACTGTAGCCATATTGTACAATATTTTGGAAAAGACACAATAAAACATTAAACAAAACAAAACGAAAAAAAAAACAACATAATATAAAAGCACAAACAAAAATAACAGACTGCAGACATTACCCCTGAGTTAAACCTCAATTTGCTATTTGTGTACGGTTTCTGACGATGGTTGGCCATGGTGGTAGTGGCGGTGGTGGTATGGTATGCTTTGCTATTGCATGGTATGATTTCAATCTGCGAAATAAACTTGTAAGCTTCACTCACCCGCCACATCGACTTCGGCACCCAAAGTTAGTCACATACAGAAATAGGACAACATGCCGTCGCAAAAGAATGACAGATAAACACGAAGCAACACAAAAATGACAACTTAGTAAACGTACAATGATTACAATGGGGGTAGTGATTGCAGGAAGGGTTAAAGGATACACAATTATAGAAAAACAAAAAAAAATTTTTTTGTTTGTTTTTGAATTTTATCTTTGGAGAAAACTTACTTTTCCTTTAGACAATTACTATGATCCTGCTGTTTGTGATAGGGATGATGAATGGTATGGCTTATGTGGCAGATTTTGTTGCAATTGGTATCCAAGTCGGTATAGTGGCCACCATTACGTTGCACCGCTGCCACCGCCAGGGCAGGATGTTGTTGATGTTGCGGATGATTATTCTGATGCTGGTTTGATGGTTGGCTGCTGTTGCTGTTGTTGCAGGTGGACGGACTGCTTTTCCCTGAACCAGGTGAAATCTTACCGGCTAATGCCTCTAGCGAACTTAACATTATGTTACGTTATGTTGACGTTGCTGTTATATTCCTTAGCATGCATTAATCAATTTATTTGTTTCTTTTGTTGTTGGTCGGATTTTAATCGAAGTGTATATATCTGTTGGTTTGGACAGGTGCACTCACTCCACCTACACGGTAGACAATTCACCCGAAAGTTGATGCATGAGCAGGGATGCGGCGCAGTTTTAGGTTTTTTTTTTTGTAATCACGGATACCCTAGGTACGAGTATGTACGTTTATGTGGTCAATTAATCCGCGATAGGATTAGATGGATTGTTTTTTGTTTGTATTTGTTAGTAGTTGATTGGACCTAAATCGGGCGGAAAAAAAATGTTTGACGGTTAGTTAAGTGTGATGTAAATGAAAAATGAGTGCAAAAAAAATACAGAATTTTATTTAAGGAATGAAAATGTCCATCAGAAAAGCCGGACTTAATTTAAACGTAATAAAAATTTGATGCATCGTTAATGGAGCTGCACTTCTAAATGGGGTTATTTAAAAATTTAATAACAGAGTTGTGACCTAATGGAGCACTAACCGATTTTAATTCAAACAAAAATAGTTCAAGTAACCTAGTTCAAGCAGCGTGGGAGGTACAGTTAAACATGATGCCGAACTTCTCGATCAATTATTAAACATTCGTACTCGTAATCTTACAGGATAGAGGAAGTTATGTCCAAAAGAGGATTTTTCAAACTTTAAGCTACATATTATGTGAAATAATACCTTTTAATTCGCAATGACAAGATTCGGAAGAAAAAGCTGTAGTGATAGGCGCCTAAACGTCAGATTCGAATTCAAACGGATTAAATATGTAATGCAATAGAATGAATTAGGAAAACGAAACCGAAACAATTATATTTAGAACGGTGGTAGATACATACTAGTATGTGCTAACCAAGGGAAAGTTCATGGTAAAATGTTGACTTTTATAAAAACTACGACCAGAAGAGTAATGTCGCCGTAACAGTTGAAGTATTCGGTAACAAAAAAATAATAATAAATTGAAATATAAGGTGGTTAGTCCAATAGGTAGAAGCACCATATTTTATGCAGACGGGCTTTGGCATATTAATTAACTTTTGCTATAAAAAAATATGTCAGGTGTCGAAGCTTAGGGGACTCGACAAATTTGGTATTTTCCGCAGTTGTATTCATACCCTCAATGTGGCTTTGGGAAGCGTTTTTCAATGAAATTAATCATCTCGATTTATCAAGGGAAAAAGTAAGTAAGAAATGAAATCTACGACCTCTGTTCCACATCCATGCTCTTTCCATGAAATTTTTTATCATATTTTCGAATATTGGAGACTCTATTTCATCAGATGTTGGATGTTGGCTATGGATGCTTCACTCAATTGAAGTACGTTGGCATAAACCTCATCTATCAAGTGCTCCCAAAGAAAGAAGTCGCAAAGCGTTTAACTGCTTAAAACCGCTCCAAACAGTAACACGTTGTGGAAAGAAAATCTTCTCGGGTGAGACCTCTGCCTTCAAGGTCGCAGTAATTTTTCAGCAAAATTTTTGATAAATTTAATGCATTTCCAACACCGGTACAAATCTCCTGATAGCTATCAGGAATATGTTCTTGCATTAATTGGACATAGAAGCCTTTAAGACTTTTATGCAAAATTCGAGGTAGGGAAGGGTAACCAGATAAGAACGATAGGGAAAAAATTAAATAAAACAACAACGGTGTGTCCGAGAGGATGATTTTTTGGCCAAAATCCGGATCTGCGGCCAACATTTCCAGTACCCAATTAGTGAACTCACATCGTTGTCCATGGTCGTCCGGCTTCAATTCTTGTGTCAGCACAATCTTATACGGATGTAGGCCCCAAATCAACCGCAAAATAAGCCAAGATTGACTCTCTGCCGATGCCGAATTCAGACCAATACTGGCCGCTGCGGCAGCTATGTTTTCTTCACTTCGCACCAATATCGCTCTGGTTGGTGGCTTAAGATCCGAAAAAGTATTCTTTTCCACAGTGCGATAAATTGCCTGAACATTGAAACCATAAAGACGACAGACATCAGTCGTTCGCAGATCTCCAGAGAGAATAGACGTGTTAAGGCTTTTCCTAAAGTAAAAAAATAGTGATTGAGTTTCCTCCTAAATACAATCAGTTACAATTTCGTCAAGTGACTCGGTAGCCCAGCGACTAGCGGCGTCAGTCATCGAGTCGTGGGACACGGGTTCGAATCCCGGTGACAACTTGGAACTTTTTTCTTCTCAAAGTGTGATATATATACTCGTATATATCATATATATATATATATAATAATAATATTAAAACAAAACCAACAATTAATAAGTAAAAAAAGCACGTGATGGATGGTGGAGAGCGTTCCGCTCTTTCCATAGCGGGAGTTGCAAAAGGCAACATTACTGTTGCGGTGGCGAAAGCCATAAAAAGGAGGAAGAGGTTGAAAACCCCTCCTAATTTAACGAAAAAGAGAATAAGTGCCGTTTTAAGAGCTGATAAAGAGAAAGATGAAGTCCAGTTTGAGGGGGCAACAACAACTTTGCCTCTTTAGCAGCATCTGAGTCGGAAGACGAAGATGAAGAGATAAATAATATTACAAGCACCCAACAAGAGCAGAAACAACAACTGCAGCAACAACAAAACCAGCGGCAGCAGAAAAAACAACTGCAGCAGCAGAAACAACAGCAGCAGCAGAAACAGCAACAGCTGCAAAAACAACAACAGCTGAAACCACTTCAGCTGAAAAAACAGCAGCAGCAACAACAACAGCAGCAGCAGCAACAAACGACGACGGAGCACTACTCATTCACACCAAAGTGTGAAAAGCGGCAATCGATGCTGCTGATGGGGTTGGAACCGTCTTCTGATCCTGAGGAGATCCTGGCACTGCTCAAAGAGAAGGAGTGCGAAGGACTCAAGTTTGTGGGGGTAAAGCCATTTGCCGCAGCTAGAGCCAGGCGGGAGAAGCGGAGGCTGCCGTTCTTCCTGGTGCAGCTCAGTCCCGAAAACCGTCTGAATAGTCTAAGGAGTATCAATGTCGGTTCACTGGGAAAAACTAAAAAGAAGTGAAGGCGTTATACAATGCGTTCGCTGCCAGAGGTTCGGGCACGCCGCGGCGAACGTCGAACTATCGGGGTTGTCCTAAGTTCGCTGACACTAAGAAAACAAAACTGGCTCGGCAGCAGAAGGTGGAGGTCAAACGTTCACCTGTTAGGTTTCAAACACCAGCCGTCCCGTCTCAAATTTCCTAAGCGCAAATGGTGTCAGGTAGGGGGGCTACGGTACAGCAAGTAACTGGCGCTTCTCAGGCACCAATGCCGAGAACAACGGAAGCTGCACCTAACATGCTGGCCAACTTGTTCGCAATCCAAGGGCAGATGGCTCAGCTACAACAGGACAAGACAGCTACAAGAACAGGCCAAGCGGGTGGACCAGATCTGCGCGCTGATGCCGGGCCTAACGCAACACATGTCGTAATGGGTACGCACATGGTGGATCAAACTTTGAAGGTCCTTGCGGTGAATGTTAATTCACTGATTAGGATCGAACGAAGAGCCGCAATGTTTAAATTGCTACTCGTACAAGATCAAACTCCTGATGTGCTTTTCGCTAGCGAAACCAAGCTAACCAATAAGCACAAACTGGAGTACAAAAATTATATTGTTAGAAGAAGAAACCGGCCCAGATCCAAACGAGGAGGGGGTGTCGCGATCTTCATTAAAGAAGGTATAAAATTTCACAGAGTGTACAAGGGTGTGTTGCGCAGGTTCCGGGTGTTGGAGGCAGTCGTCATTTACAGTAGTGGAAAGCGGCTGCACTTGGCCTCTGTTTATGCACCTGAGGCTTCACAATCTACTTTATTCATTACAGAGCTCGACACGCTTTTTCGACTTCAGAGGCTGGAATCGGGGGAGAATTATTTTATAATCGGCGGGGATTTCATCGCTAGACACAGAGATTGGGGAAATAATTTGCCAAATACTAGAGGGAACCTACTATTCGATTGGTGGGGTCAGCACGATGTCATGTACAGACTAGGTCTTCAAGCGACGGATAAAACGTCGTTTCCCAGAGGCGGGTCTTATTTGGATCTGCTGCTATATGACGAACGTATACGACTGACGGGTACGAATTTACAAACGCTAAACTGTCTGCGCACATTCGTGTATGACAGCGACCATTGCGGTTTTAGCAATGAAATTACAGTTCCCAACGAAATTTCGGAATTGGAGTAGTTTGTCAAAAGATATGCTTACAACCACAGTAAGACTCGATGGACACGCTTCTACGCAACCTTGAAAAGAACACTCTCCTCGAACACGCTCCACCTTCCGTCCAATAGGATCTGTTCCGCAATCCTACTATTGACGCACTGCACCGACAGAAAAAGTAGACTTCTGTCAAGACTCAATAACTTGTACAGACAGTTAACTGACCGACAAGACCTGGAGATTATGACACTGAAGTCGTCGATTAAAAATATAATAAAACAGAATTACAGAATTTCTGTAAGTTTGTATTGGAACAACAAGGTTCGGGCTGTAAACACCAGCAACCCGAATATGTTTCCGCAAATAAATAAACTATTTCTGAGAAAAAATCAAAACGACCTTCAGTGTTTTAAAATAGCCCGGACAACAAACAACGAACGGTTACTGACAATAGCAGGTATTGATCCGAATGAAGCCGCTGACGATGACGACCTCTTTGTGATCGAGGATCCACAGGAGAAGGTTGAGGCCATAGGGGCGACTTTCCAGGAAGTATACAAGGCCACTGATACTATTGGCCCTAATTATGACCTGGACAGTTGCGTCTTGGTGCACGACTTCTGCATTCGAAATGAAAAGGGAACAGGTGATCCGAGGGCTCTGGTTTCACCCGGTTCAGCGACGGAAATACGGCAAATACGGCAAATAATGTCATTTCCAGAGAGGGTGACCTACCCCCGTCCATTTCGAAGGAAGAACTCCATGAGATCTTCGACACAATCAGGGCTAAGAAATCAGTGGGGACCGGTGGTATTCCGAACATCGTGCTTCGACATCTTCCTCTAGAAGCGGTGGACATTTACAACACCCTGTTTAATAATGCAATGAATAATGCACATCATCCAGCGCATTAGAAAACGGCGGTGCTCCGACCTATCCCCAAAAAGGGGAAGGATATATCCAATCCGGCGAATATCCGGTCGATAAGTCTCCTTCCGAATATCAGTAAGGTTTTCGAAAAAGTAATCAATAGAGCTCTGTCTAGGTGGGTTGAGGACGAACATATAATTCCGGATAATCAATTCGGTTTTAAGGCGGGACATGATATCTCACATGCCGCGTCCGCGTCTAAACTGGTGTCCGATATCCAATGGAATAAAGGCAAAAAACAATGTACTGGTGCCTGCCTTGTTGACTTGGAGAGGGCCTTCAACACCGTATGTTTAGAGGGTCTTTTCTATAAGCTGACTAAGTTGGGGATCAGTAAACCACTCTTGTACATTCTTTATAATACGAGTATGCTAACTAACAGACAGTTCGTCGTGAAGAATGGTGATGTGACTTCTCATGGAATATTTCAAATTAAAAATGTTCTTCAGCAAAACGCGGTCAATTCGCCAATCCTATTCAACATTTTTACAAGCGACTTGATAGGTTCACTTCCCCATACTATTGCGTACGCAGACGATTTGATAGCGTACAGAACAGGACCAAAAATCGAGGTCATTAATACTCTCTTGCAGCGTGCCTTCGATAAGATAACACGATTTTGCGATGACTGGAAGTTGAAAATCAACTTTCAGAAGTCGGAAACCATTCTCTTTAGGACGCCGTTGTCTGGAGCCTCTAGGGATACCAGAAAAAATTGGCGAAATTTCTCTATCATTGGACTATACGGACAACCTCTTGCCTGTCGAAAAGTAGTCAGATACCTTGGAATCTGGCTGGATCAGTTTCTGTATTTTGGCAAAAATGTAGATGCTGCTCTGGCCAGATCTAAAGGTGCTTTTGCCCTTACAAAAAGACTGTTTTATAGCAGCCAACTCGATGCGAGGGTAAAGGTAATAAGGTAGTGCTACATGGCCCTTATCAGGCCCATGCTGGTATTTGGTTGTCCCGTGTGGTTCAAAGCTTAATGGAAAAGATTCGGGTGTTTGAGAGGGCTTGCTTTCGCTTGTACAGAACACCAGAGTCGGAGTAAAAAATATTTTATTCTAATGAGGTCCTTTACAACAGGACGAACCTAATACGAGTGCACAACTTCGTAATTAAGCTGACTCGAAGGCACATTGCAAGAGCAATGACCTCGACGAATAACCTGATATCTGGTGCTTACTACCCCAATTACCTTTACCAAGAGAGTGTGCGCTCTGACGGCTTCGTTCCACCGGAAGCATTCCTCTACCTAGATCAGGGGTGGCCGTGGTGTAGTGGTACTAGCAATCGCTTCTCATTCGGAAGGTCCGGGTTCGAGTCCTGCCCATGGCAAGTCAGTTTTTCAGTTGTAATTGGAACTCAGACAGAAAAATTATGCGTGGGAATGCATAACACTGACACGTAGATTTGGCTGTTGTAGAGTTTCAAGCACAGAAAAAAAATACTGTGAATTATACCTCGAATCACTCTGAGTGAAGCAAAAGCTCTCCGTCCTACTCGGACTCCCCCCCCCCCCCCTGGAGAGCGAATATCGAAACCAAACACACCTGAGTTTCAAACCACTACAAAACAATTTTCCTTTCTCTTCCTTCTACCTTTCCGCCCGCACTCTGGCAACAGTAAAAGGGTATCTAACCCCTTAGGCGCGCGTAAATTATAAAAAAACAAAATCAGATAGGGTTGATCCAGGACAGATCAGCGGTCCCGTTAATCTTGCATGTCGCACGGACAACTGGGGACAGGCGACTCAACTACAACAGAGACGTCGCACACGGTAGTGTGGATCGTCTCAGGTTCAGTAGGGCCGTGGGTAATCGCGATAAGAGGGATGTCGTTCGGGAGCACCTGCATTTCTGGTGGTTGAATGATGGAGAAGATGTATCGTCGTCGTTTCCGTCAATTACGGACCTGCCTCACTAACGAGGCAGGGCTGACCAATATATTTGCTTTGTAAATAGCGATGGCCAGCTAAGTCCGTATGCTAAGTTTTTTGTTTACAAATTGTTTTTTCTTAGCTTTACTCGTAAGTATACAAAATAAATATTTATAAATAAAATGTAAATAAAGTCGAAAGACATAAATATAAGAATTTAGAGTAATTTAGAGTGCCTGTGTGGGGCCAGTAAGTTAGTATAAGATTGTTAAGTAATTTTAAGCTAGCATTTAAGCATTTTTTGTTAGCATGTAAGAGTTAATGATTAAAAAATAAATAAAATGCATTTAAAACTGAAAAACTGAAAACTGACGACCGACATCGTAACGAAACTCACGTTGCGTATTTACAACTGAGCCGGAACTTCGATAATATTTTTTAATAATTTCTACGCATTCGGCAAATGTAAAACGATGCGTGTTGAAATGGCAAACCTTACTGGATATTTTGATAGCTGGATGTCATTGGTAACTTTGACAGCTGCTGAAACATAACAATTACAATAGTAAAAGCTATCATTGCTATCTGGTCACCCGTTTTATGTTTAGATATTCGAAATTTCTGATATCAACGCAAAATCGACAAACCTAGGTTTTCAGCCACAAGCAAGAGGAAGCGAATAATTAAGTTTTTTCTGGCTAGATCTGTTGGGGGAATGCAGCGCAAGATAAATCGACTCAAAACTTTCTGTAAACTGTGGAATTAGTCGGTCAATTTAGAGAAATGAAAAATGATAATCTTTCGAGACCGTGGTGCTAGATATTCCGAAACGAAGAGCGGAATTACAAAGATGAGAACCTTGCAATTATATGGATATGGCCAATCTCAATAGGAGAAAATATTTTCAAAATATATAGTCTGAGGTGAAAAGAGCTATTTCTCTAGTTTGGTCCGTGCAGTGAGAACAAACACATTACATTGAACATAGTTCAAAGATCAAACTTCATTAGTTGCTGAGAATGCAGCCTCTATATTGCTGTACGGAGCACAAGTATGCGGATATTTTTGGAGGTGTTTCTGAGATAATTTCAGTTAAATATTCGGGAATATGGTAGAATAAAAGCCCATTTACTTTCTATCTAAAACAATTCATTTATTAAATTCAATTCTTATATTATTAAAACCATTGTGGAGGTTGGTACATCGGAAGAAACTCTCCAGCTGTTTGTATTGGAATAATCGTGTTAGGATCATTACTTGTCACCTGAAATTTATCAACCGGATAATATTGTAACCCGCATGCGTATGGCCCATTAAACTTCTCCCTTGTCGACAGTATTTGAACGTATTAAATCAATTCTTATGCAAATATTCCGCTGAAGAAACTATATAAAGGGCGCTACATCGGTTGTAGAATTATTTTGAACAAAACGTTCAACTTGACCATTCGTGGAAGGGTGGCACAGAGCAGTGTATTTATAATTGCTTCAGTTTCTTTTTGTGAAGCTTGTAAATTCCCCAGAGGTAAAAGAGGGCTCATTGTCACTGACTAAGCTCAATGGTACGAGTAGGTCATACCAGGCTAAAAGCTAAGGTATAATTTCGATGGTCGGTGCTGATTTTATATTGTTTATTTGAGAGATTTCAGGTCACTTGGAATGCGTACCGATCACTATCAGAAAATATTTTTCAAAAAATGGTCCAGTAAAACCATTATGTACCCTTTTCCATGCAGTAGATGGATATTCCCGTGGATGTTGAACGCCTTTCGATGATTGATTTTGAACACTTCTTTTCGTGATATCTCTTCGATGTTGGAGTCAATGTGGGGAAACCAGACATAATTTCGTGAAGACGTGAGCAGCTTACGACTCAGCCAGTATTAATTTTCTTAAGGTTCGAGGAATCACCACTCTAAGAATGGTGCAATTAGTTAAAAAAAATTAGTAATCTTTACCTTGAAAACCGGGGTTTATTAATTCCTTTCCCAACCACAAACGGTTGTACACTTCCTTTAATTGCGGATCTCTACTAGTCTTCTCTGAAATTTGTTTTTGAGTAAGGGGAACGATATATATTTGCTGAAATTGGTAGTGTGTAACCTCTTCCGCATTTTTTGGTTCGTCCGACCGCAAAGGTAACCAGGAAAGTGCAACTGTATTTGCGTGATCCCCCGTCATTCGACACATAATATCATGGCTGAACCCTTGCATGCATATGAATAGAAGCCATATATGTATATATGTGTACGTAAAATACATACATATACATATATAAATATTGAAATACCGAAAAAATCTTTTAAGAGCCCATAAGCGATACGACATTCCTGCCCGTATGGAAATGTGTATGATAGTACGGCTCCTAGCCCGTATGGACTCGTATCAGTGGCCAGCGATATACGTGGATTTGAACCACATCTGAAGTTATCTCCAATTTTATGGTATCCCTTTGTAGCAGATTATAGAGGGGATATAACTTAGAGGAGAGATTCTTAAAAAATCTCCCGTGGTTGATCAGACCCAGAAAACTTGTTAATTGCGTAATATTTCTTGGAGCTAGTGCATCTGTATTTTCTCGTTCGTCTTTTCGTGTCCCCTTTCCGAAATGGTATGACCCAGATACATTATTGAACGTTAAAAAAAACTTACACTTGCTGAATTTAATGCGAAGTTCACTATTATTTAACCAGCCCAGCAGTTCTTCAAGATAATACTCCAGGAGTATTATCCGATGTTTGCATAATATATGTCAGCCAAATAACAGGTGCCACCTTAGTACCAAACATTAACCTATTAAGCTTATAGTTCCCTTTTAAGGTTGATATCACCTGCATTTCTGCGCTTCGCATGTCTATTGGCATAAGTATTTAAACCTCGACGTAGAAAAAATGTCTTCCACGTAAGGAATCGGAAAATGCTCGTTCTTGACCAGCTTATTCAATGTCATTTTATAATCGGTATAATATACATGTTGGCGTCTAACTCCTCGTTGCCATAACTCACCTGAACTGTCTTATATCCAACTGGCCGAATGATCTCTCCAGTATACGAGTAGGTTCGAAATCGGTTTCGTAGGCCATAAACTCTTAGTACGAAATTGATGACACTGCTGCCCCTGTGCTGCCACCTCTAGATGCTTTAAAACACCATCCAGGTCTAATGTAAGCATGAATTTCACTGGCTTTATCTTTTCTTCGGGTAGGAAATACTTACGTATGCTGAGTTGGTTCATATAGTACTCGTAGTTTTCCTTGCTTTTAATTGATTTGATTTATTAAATTTTTGTTTGGACTTGTGCGCTTGTGGAGGAGGTCGTGTTTTTGTAGACATCGATCCGCTGCTCATGCAAACGCGAGCCAAATGTCTGGTTTTTCGGCGCTTGGGGCACACTGTCTAATTTTGCTTGCATGCGTTGGCCAAGTCCCTGCAGCGAAAACAGTAGCTTGCATTCGACGACCCTTGTATCTGCGTTCTGGTAATCTGTTTCTTATTGTTATATGTCGGCGAATAATTTCTAGGCCTTGAGGTATTTGTGTTCGAAATCTGGCATTGGTAATTACCCTGCGAAGTATAATAGCTTGTATATTTTGGATTCCCTTTGAGTCTTTGCCAGAATAGCTGTGCCGCAATCGTTTTTGCACATTTTTTTATGATCTGTAACGAAGTATATACTTTCGCCTTCCTATTTTTTTGTGCTATCACCCTGGGAGCTGGGTGCAAATAGTTTTTTACCAATTTGATAAGTTTCTCATAATTCTTAGTCTCTGGATCATCTGGACTTGTTAAGTTGCACAGTAGTTCACGAGTTTTTGCGCACATTGCCTGAACTAACCAATTTCTTTTGCTATATTTAAATGTGATAGTATCTTCTGTCAGGTTTTCGTTAAGCAGAAAAAAATTGTTCGAGCTTTTTGACGAAAATCTTCCAACTCTCATTCTCTTCTTTAAAAGCTGAATTTTCTCATGGTGCGATAGACCAACATTACTGCCTTGAACCGCCTTTTTAATTACTTCCAAAAGAGACCGCAATTGCTTGAAATCCATTTTTTTTTTTTTAAATATTCGTGGTTGTAGGTTTGTGTTGTTTTTTGTTTTGCTTCATCGCCACTGTTTAATATTCGCGAATATGGTAGAATAAAATTCCAATTATTTTCTCTCTAAAACAATTCATTTATTAAATCCAATTCAATTGAAGGTTAGCTAAGCAATAAAAAGAAACCATGAGGTATTTTTGATAGGAGGGAACTTGGCAGAGCCACATTCAAATTCACTAAAGGGTGCGTTGGTGTATATTAGTGATTCGGTGAAGTGTCCTCAATTTCCTAAATAAATTTTCTAGTTGTCAAAGCGTATATGAACCCTTTCGATTTAAGGGGGTTATTTAGTAAATATTAGGATAAGCAGGCCGCTCTATATACATATAAAATATGCACAATCACAACATGGACTTATTTCTATCTGCAAGAAAATACGTACTTTCTATACCACACTCTCATCTAAATATGGTTAATCCAATACTTTTTGTATAAGTAAATAAAGTTCTTGTAAATATCTAAATAAATAGAAGCAATATTGTCAGGCAATCTGCGATTTACATCACTAAACAGACGCAATAGTTCAAATATTTGAACCAATTTTAGAATTGCTGGACTAGAAGGTCCCTCACTTATAACTTTTCGAACTATTTCTCTAAAATTTTCACCATTTTTGTGTTGGATTTTGGTAACTTCGGTACATTGTTGAAGCGTGTATCGCTGAAATTTTAATGACAACGTATTTCCTATATGTCAAATGCCAAAAATGACATCACATTTTCGACCGGTTGCAAAAGAGCGCATTTATTGTAAAACGCTTGAATATAGCTCTTGCACTGTACCGTCCACATCATAGACACATGTTGTAGCATCATACCTGCTTACTTCAAACGCTGCAAACATCTCAATAACGAAGCACAATCTAGTGAATTTTCTTTGACAAGTCTTTCCGAAGTATGAGTACACAACATAAGAAAATCTATATATGATATTGCATCTTCTTGTCGAATTTTGGTACATTTTTGTAGAAGCTCCGGGGAGCTGTCTTGCAGCAGTTTTTCCGTTTTTCACTGAATACATATGTCGCACTGTAAAACTCTCAATCATCACATGTAGTTGTGCAGTGTAAATAATATGGCATTGTGGGTACAGCATAAGAAAAAGCTACGAGTCTGGATAGAATTTCCAAGGCCGTCTGACGTTAGGACACTACACTTCTAATCGCACATAACATATTTGTGTGCTGGATATAAGCGAAACCAGCTATGTAGCACTTGATATGAGAATGACAAATACATAGCGAAGCCCTCTCTATCCGATTGTCCACCTTAGGACTGCAGATTCTAGCAGGCAATTTAATTTTTAATTTATTAATTTAATTACTACAAAATACTCAAGATTTACGTTAGCTTAGTCTTTGTTTGAGATCCTTGCTCCAAGAAGAGAAATTGAAAACATTGCACTAACGAAAGTCCGCCTCGTATACATATAGGCTCTGTCTCAGGATATAGTTATACTTGAAAAGTAAAGAGCAATGTAAAGACATTTTTTGATTTTTACTAGATTGCTGTAAGTCCAGGTGATTCATTATAACCACCTATTCACTCGCATACTTTAAACTTAAGATTTCTTGCTTAGGTCTTACTCTGAGTATAAATTCACATCCATATATACTGCATCTATTGTTCATATTCTTCACTGCGATAAAAGCCACAGGTCGTCCTTCTTAGAAGGCACCTGAGTTTTGCATATACCATATGTACATATATCTGAAGGTAGTTACCGCAGACTTGACGGTTGAAGCTGAGCTCAGTTTTTTTGAATTTTCAGCCTGAACAACTGATATATGAAAGGTTTCCATCTCCTTTCTTAGCTTCATTTAATGTCATAATGTGAATGTGCCATCATTTTTGCAAATGACATCAACTATCATTGTGCTTTGAAATTTATGTTATAGATAGATGGAGAATTCTTGTTGAAAAGTTAACAACAAGGAATGGAGAGATATACACCTAAAGAACGCGGAGTTGTTGTTACTGCTTATTTGACCAATTTCCGGTTTGTTTTTTTAATGCACCGTGAATTTCTTCATCGTTTTCCTCGAGCGTCTCGTGTAAAATGGGTCCACTAGAGATGTCGCAAGAAGTGGCAGGCCCCATATTACTATCAGTGCTATGGCCGTGGACGTACGAGAGAGTCCACAAACATCGACAAGAAAACGATGCACACAATTTCCAAAATCAAAATGAGCCGAGAAGCTCATTTTCACTTAGGTGGTTATGTGAATAAAAAAATATTGGGGTACGGAGAATCCGCATGAAATGCACGAAGAGCCATTGTATCCCCTCAAAGTAACTGTTTGGTGCGGAATTTGCAGTGATAAAGTGATTGGGTCTTACTTTTTTGATGACGCCGACAGCACCACCGTAACCGTATCTGGTGAGCGCTACAGACAGATGCTGAACAATTTCTTTTTTGCAGCAAGTTGTTGAATTTGGTTTCGAACATTGTTCTTTCTAGTAGGATGGACCAACCACACACAGCACACAGCTAGGGCAACGTGGAGAATTTGAATCACCAATTTCCACGCTGTGTGATCTCTCATTTTGGCGATTTGAACTGGCCGCCAGGTTTGAAATCCTGCTCTAACCGCATCAAACCACAAAACTTGCAAGTTTTGAAAGCAAACATAAAAAACGAAATCACTCATTTGTGAGCACAAATGTGCATCATAAGCAAGCATACTCAGGAGGTGGTCGTTTGACCGATATCGTTTTCTAAGCAGCCAATTCACATTATGACCTTACTTTTGCTCTACTTTGTATAATATATGACATCTTACAACAAGAGATATAATTTTAAATCAGTAAAAAAGGGTAATATTTGTAAGAAAAGTAGTGATGTTTTTATTTCAGTCTAAAGTACGAACTCTGCGGTTAGTCATGAAGTACAACATCTGCGAAATGTCAACCTCAGTTCTGCCTACATATAGTTACTCTTCTGTTTCATTACGTTTACGCATAATTGCGGCTGTACTTCACGAATATCAGCTCTGATATTTTCTTGTAGTGCTTGAGTCGGTGTTGGAGAATTGGTGTAGGCTTTATTTTTAACATTGCCCTGCAGGAAAAAGTCTAATAACTAACCTTATAAACATGAAGGTCAAGATCTTTATGCAAAACGTTTTGCAAAGTGGTTGCGAATAGGCCCAATTCCTGTGTTCGTGTCGAAATGGATATATCTGGGTTTTCAGTCACACTCTCAGCTACGGCGGCGAGGTTTTCAGTTCGCTAAAGTTGGAATCTTCGTTCAATATAGCTGTGCGAGAAGGCACTTGATGATGACTAAAAGCAGTATGAACTTTACGAAACGTTTTCGCGATATTTTTACTATTTTGGTACATTATTCGAGTGTATATCGACCCATATTTAATAAATCATCGCAGTGATAGCTGACTATTGACAGTTCAACGATGGTGGGAAATTTAAAATGCTGGATGACCCTCTACATAAGTACATATGTACGTTCAGCTACAAGAATATCTAGGTAATATTGATATCACTGGTGTAGTCCATATGTGGTTTATAAAGCCTTTATGATTAAAGAACTAGCTGGCTGAACTGCTTCTCAACAATATTAAAAGCATAACAAGATATGTATGTATATGTAATCCACTAAAATACTGCAATGGCAAAAGTCGACTTGTGAGAGCTAATGTCAACATCGTATATATAGATGGCTATTTGATAAAGTGCTTTGTACGAAGTCCAAGAAGCTTCTAACACAAATAATCAAGTTCCTATTTGACTTACCACTGATCCAATCGAGCTTCACGTGTGGCCGTTTCCTAAAGAGTTTCTTAAATAGTTTCATATTGTGCTTTTGTTCTCATGGACTATGGCAAATAAATATAAGAAACCTCCAATTCTTCCAGCCTGCTTAAAGATCTGAGGAGAAAAACTCACTACTCACTATTACCTCAGCCATATTAGTCAAATTAACTACAACTAATCAACTTACAGCTATCTGAGGCCCAGGGACAAAGAAACCCGAACCCCTCATCGGGTGCTGGAATTCTTTTTTTGGATACAGTTTTCCTCATACCACAGTTATCATTCCTTACAGCATAGAGCTTTCAGAATTTTACACAAATCAAATGCAAATTCCAACTGATTCATTCAATTGTGCCACCTCTTTTAAAGCCTCTTTCATTAGGTTTATTCACATTACGACAATTTGCCATCCCACTCATAGAACTCAACGAGTTGCACTTCATCCCCCCCAAGCCATCACCTTTAGCAAAAGTTTACGTCACTACTAAATGTGCAATTTTCATTCATTAACACTCCGACACATCGTCGAAAAAGGACGAGAGCAGCCGCACACTGACAAACTACCAGTGAAAAAAACAGCACACACATAAAAAAACCAAAAAAAAAAAATTATAAACGGAGTATCCTGCCGTCATTCCATATTCCATACTCTTCCAGCCATTTACGGGCGCGCACAAATCTCCATAAATTATATCGCATACACCACTACACGTGTAGTACGAGTGTTAAATATCGCCAAACGTTCATTATTCATAGTCGAGCATGTGTCACGTAAGTGATTTGTGTGAAGTGCCCAAAAAACATGACGCTCACTGCACTTGCCGTTGGAGTTTATGCATTTAAAAACATTTGCTGAATAGCGCTCTGAAGGCTCCTTTATAATACCCCTGTTGCAGTCCGGCCATGAGTACGACCTTTCATCAGGAACTAATAATTAAGGGGTTAATGTTGTGCCACCTGAAGGTGCACAGGAGCTTTGGTCGGTTTGGTGAATTGACACCAAGAGGACTGTACTCTTTACTCAACTCTGTGCTCGAGTAGTCCTTCCAGCGAGGCGAAAGATTTATGAGTTTCACGTTCAAGTGATGAGCTAGTGACCACCACCCATTGCTAGTTCGGTGTCGCATCGTGTCATGTTCTGAGGATACCTAAACTCATTATTATCGATCGGATACGAGTTCATTAAAGTTCAGCTGCGGGGTTTGTAGTTTGTATGCCACCCATTCATGTGGACTAAATGAGGACTGTTCAATTTGGAACCGAAAGGATGACAGAAGTAGAAGCTAATAAACGTATAAAACCCTCGTAAACAACCATAAAAAGTTCGATATTAACCACCTGAATTTGGCGGCCGATAACAACTGAATTCGAAGCCAGGGTTTTTTTTCCAATCTCCGTATACACAGGAGACGATGTTAAATCGTCATTTCTTGTCATCGCGTGTTTTAAGCTATAAAAGCTAAAAGGACTCCCAATCCCTTTCACTCTTTCGATTCCTTTTCGTACAATCTAGAATTTTAGGGGTTGGTTTTTTTCTTTCTTTTTTTTTGTCGTAGTAGTCATCGTCGTCGTCATTTAGTACCTGCTCCTACGAAAAGTGGTCTAAGTTGATTAAGAGAGAAAGCTAGACTACGATACACCCCCACCCTTGAAGATAAGCCTGGGATTCTGGAAATGAAAAGGAATTACTTCGTATCCCTTCGGTTGGGTTTGAATATTTTCTGTCACGCGACATCTATTCGATTTCTATGAGTTATTTTTTATTTTTTCTTTTTTTTTTCTGGAGTCGATAAAAATTAATCCAACAACAATCAACGCAAGGGTGAATGTGGGTGGTGTCTGTGTTCGGTAGTTTGATGATAGTTGTTAGGATCCGTGTTGACAGAGAGAAAGAGGGGGAAGATTTTGATTTATGCAATATTCGCATAAACCGATTTGTTTATTGTCTTTTAATCTTCGCTGGTTAATAAATTATTCGTTAACTAATCGTGGGGAAATTTGTATAACGGTATTGCAAATTATTTTTCCTATTTCTGTGGGCTGGTTCGTGCGTTGAATGTGGCCAAGAGGCTTTGTTATCGTGCAGTTTTTCTATTCCCCCCCACCCCACCGTGCGTTGTTATCTTGTGCAAAACGGAAATGAGGGTAATTAATTTGAGTTGCTGCTCAGCGTGTTCGATGAGTTTTTATTACAGCACAAGGCCATTTATAGATACTTGCGATTGATGAATGATACAGATGGTTATTGGGTTTTTGTCTATGTGTACCCCTCCCTTCGTGCGGTGAAAATTAAAGTAACAGTTACCGAAGCAATCAAGGTAATAAAGAAGGTTAACGGAATTGTACAAAACCAAAAACGAAACGGCTATCCATCCAAAGGAAGGCACGATGTGATTCTGTCATCATCATTGAAAATGTCAATGGCACAACATTTGATTGCAAAAGTTAGTGAAATCTGGTTGGAATAAAGAGCACGGAATTGTAAAATCCACCCCTTTTGGATGAAATGCCAGTAGAACCAATTAGCAATTAGAACTACACCAGCCACGAATAAACAGTAAAAAATACCAAACGGGGTCCACGTCAAGCCGTTCCTGTAAGATTTGAACAATTATCCCAAATGCCTGTAGTAAGTTTCTCAATTTTGTATATCAGTGCATGCACTTAATAATATAAATATACATATATGCTAACGAATACTAGTTCAATGTACAAATCTGCTCTAAAGCTAAATTTCAGAATGAATTTCACGCCTCCGCAAGTGGTAGCCATCATATGTAATCCGTAAAAGAATGAGATTACTCAACACTTATGTTCTTATTAATTTTCTTAAATTAAAAACTGCATATAATAGTTATTGATAAAGTAATATAGAATTTAATAGTATAGAGTAGAAATTTTCGGCGATAGAGGAAAGTTTTTAACTCGTAATAACTCCAATGATCGGCTTGACTTCTGCTTTACTGCGACTACTATTGCTTCTGCTGTTTCCGCTGATCCGCCTATTGCTGCTTCTGCTCACCCAACACCTCTTCGCATGACCGCTATGATTATGTTACATTCATCCATTCTGACTATTCATCGGCCTTAGTTTGATCCCTCGACGTTTTTCAGACTTTCATGGGTTCATAACGCCCATTACGCTTGACCTTGAAAATCTCGTATGGGCCTAGATATTCACTTACCAACTATCTTCCGGCTACAAACTGTGTTCGAAGCACTGCAACAATATTCCCCATTTCTTAAAGAAACTCGCTTTTACGTTTCCTATCAAAATGCTCCTTAGAAGCACCTTGAGCTCATCGAATTTCTGCCTTTGGCGCATCTGCTGTCTTTCGTCATCAAAATTGTTGTCTATCTCTTTTTGAAGTAGCTGCATAATACTCGTACGATCTTCTGCCATGTTGCTCATCTAGACGCTAAACATCAATTCAAAAGGGCATCTCTTAGTGAAAACGTGAATAGGACTGTTTATGCATTTCTGTACTTTTGGCACAAACTTAAACCATTTTTCTGGCTCCTCTGATGATAGCTTCGTTATGATCGCCACCACCGACCGATTGACTTTTTCGATTTGGCCGTTTCCACTTGGTACTCCTGTGGTTCTCCATACGTGTTCGATGCCGTTTGTTTTTGTATATTCCTCGAACATACTTGACGTAAACGCCCGTCCTCTATCGCTAACGATGAGTGCTGGATTGCCAAAAGCGGCAGTCCGTTCGGCATACTTCGTGAGCAGCTATTCACAGCTTAAGGTCTTTGTTCCATATAGCCACAGAAATTTCGTATCTCAGACACAACGGAGTCAAGTACGACCACCAAACTACAACGTTAAAACTCTGCAATCACAATAGATCGCTTAAATCTTTGCCGATTGCCTTTCGCTCAAGTTCTGGCACCCCATACACAAAACGAAGAACACCAATGGGAAGGTTGTCAAAGAACCATTAGGAAAGCTACTTCTGATGTATGCGATTGAATTTGTACATACAACCAAACAGCATAGTGAACTCTACGAGTAGAAAAGAAGGGAAAAGCACAGGTTTATCGGAAAGAAAAACAAATGGAGAAATGTTACTGGAGGAATGACGTTTGAAAGTTTTATCATAAATTAATAAACATGCCAGCGCTACGCAGGCAGAATGAAAGCCCGCAAAGATGAAAATGCACAGCTAATAGAAGAGTCGCTGTTTCTTTGCACTCAGGGGGCAGTTGAGTATGAGGGCCTTCTCCCGTTTGAACAAATTGGCTTTACGCAAGGCCCATGTAGTCTCGGTCTTGCTCTATGACTCAAAAGTTTGAACCTTGCCGAAAGCAGGTGAAAAATCATTGGTCGTTTTGAAAGAAAGATACTGCGCGATATTCTCGGTATTATTTGTGTTGACGAGGAATTGCGGACGAGATTCTTCCAAGAACTGTAGGGGCTGTACATATATACCAGTCTTCTAACTCCAGCCCAAAGAGTCAAGGGATGGCGCAGTAGAGGGCGGCCGTATCTAAAGCGGCGCACGCAAGTGAAAGTTGACCTCAACCAACTTGTTGTGCGATATCAGAGGCAGCTGGCGAAAGATAGTGCTAGCATGTTGATTGAGGCCCAGGTTCACTGTAGTGCTACATATGTACGTAAGTAAATACGCATGGTCATTGAGATGGAGTGTCATTAGTTCTGTCAACCTAGTAAAGTCTCAGAGGTACCTCTTGTCTCATAATATGTATATGACTTATTGTAAGAACCTAGAGGCGAATCGATGGATATGTTTCAGTGGATGTACATAGGTCATAGCCCAGTGTACACTGTGTAACAAAATCCAATATCTCAGTCGAGCAGAAGGCCCAGATGTCTTAAAAATATGCAATTGTAAGAAAATCTAAGTCCTTTTAAACGAGCTAAATATAAGATGAATTAAAGAACATTCCAAGAAAGGCCATTCCCATTTCTCTTAAGCTTTGCTGTCGATTCCAAATTCATATTTCATCTACTTACGACTACATACATAGGTATGTACCTATTCGATTTTCTAGTTTTCAAAGCAAAGCTCTTCAATACTAGCAACATGTGTAAGTACAAATTTAGAACCGACACAACCTTCCTAACTTGCAGGCAATGTATAAATTCTACATCACTCAAAAACTGTCAGGGTTTGCAATAATATTCTGCTGACTAAACAAATTGCTTCAGTAAGCATTAAATCCCCATCGACTTTACAATACTACCCACATCGGATATACGAGTATACAAGTACCACCGAACACTAACCACATTCAATATTTCTTTACGCATCACTTCTCATTTTTAATTAAAACTTCTGGTACAAAGCATACATAGGGCTTGTATCCAATCCGTATCCCCGTCGATTTTCAATTAAATCACACCGAAATCTGTTTCTTCCATTGAATCAAAAATTACACACCACCAAAATGCATTTACGGTGTATTGTATCGAGTAACCGACAAACACCACAGATACCACAACATTTCACCGCACATCTAACCGGGACACCAAAATTACAATAACGGACCCTTGTCAGTAGGTAGGTACTCCAAGTACGAGTATGTTTGATAACTATACATTCGTACTCCTATAGTAGAATTTCGACAGTAGACTCTATCCATAACGCACCAAGAGAAGAGACAGACAGAACAGCGACAGACAATTTGCAAAACAATAAAATTCAATAAACCAACCAACCAACAAACAATCTGATGATGTCATAAATAATCAAATCTTCAATTATTTCGATCCAATCCAGTGAATATCTGTGGTACGAGTACCTACTAGTCTCTCGTGCTTGTCGCGTCCTTCTCGCCGTCGTCATCGTCGTCATCATCATCGTCGTCGTCAGATTTCCATAAGGACTCATTCATCCAACATATTCCCTTCATCATCTCTTGTACGAAACGAATTCGTTCGTCCTCGTATCGATGCCGATTGCTCACTTGTGCGTTGAACTTAAAACAAAATCCGGATATATGGAGACGCATCCGGGCACACATAACAATACCTCCTCATAGTTACAAACACACTCAGACACACATTCCCATGCACAGAGCTCATATGATATGCCCATTGAATTTGTGGAATCCTTGAGGAAGAAGCAGTCATAAGAGGCGTTCGTCTAATACGCAATAAAACCAGAAAAAGCTATAGACAAAAGATACAAGCACCCAGATACAGATACGTTATCAATCTGTTGGATTGCAATAATTCAAAAGTTTACAACAATCTCTGCTTTGAAAAATGAAGAACGAAAGCGAATAAATCCTTTTACGGGTTTTCGTTGTCATCGCTATTGGGTTCATGGTATTCGTACTCAAATTGAATGCGGGTAGAAAGTTGTTTGCTTCAACTTTCCCTTTTCGTTGTTTGTGTGAAGTCGTACTCGTATATGCATATCGGGTGAATAAATCAATATGAAAATATAGACGGTACCTACTACTCTCTTATCAGGATGTGTTTCTCTAGCTGATTGCATAAAGCACATAAGTTTTCAGGATACAATACCACAATGCGTATTGATCCTGTATCATTACTATGAAAGTAGACACTATCTTTTGTATATTTGCGTAGACTTGTTTAGCATTATGTTTCAGAAGAGGCACATTCAAATGTAAATTTGCTTTAAAGTAAAATCAAGTATTGAACATGCAACTAGAGTGGTTTGGAAAAGTCTTCAGTCAGGCACAGGACTCTTGAGATATACCTAATACGAGTGTTGTCTGAAAAGTTTCCGACCGAACAATGACACAAGACATTTTTTCAAAAAATTTTTTTTTTATTTTTCTACATAGTCTCCTTGTAACTCTATACACTTCTGCCAGCGATGCTGCCATCTCTTTAACCCATCCAAATAGTACTTGGCGTTTTTCTCTGCAAAATAATTGTTCACGAAAGTGATTGTCTCCTCATTTGACGAAAATCCTTGTCCTCCGAGCGCAGTTTTTAGATGAGGGAACCAAAATAAGTCGCTCGGGGCTAGATCTGGTGAATAAGGCGGATGGTCAAGCAGTTCAAACCGTAATTCATGGATTTTCGCCATGGCAACCGCTGAGGTGTGAGACGGCGCGTTGTCTTGCTGAAGCAGGATTTTCTTTCTCTACAAATGTGGCCTTTTTTCCGCAATTTCTGCCTTCAGCTTGGTAAATGATGATGCAGAGTCCCCATACACAGAGTCCAACTCATTTTTGATTTGCGAAGGCGTATTGCCTGTCAAGAATTTAATAACAGCTTGATACTCAATTTTCCCCATTTTCACAAAAAACCACTCACATCGACTCACTCAAACGACTGTCAACTAAAAACTGCGGGTCCAAAATGACTGAAACTTCGGTAAGTAACTGTCAAAAGATGCACAACTAGCATTCAATAGCTTGTATTGACTAGTGCCGCTATCTTTACGTTGCGGTCGGCAACTTTTCAGACAACCCTCGTACTTCAATTCAGATACCTTCTCAATATCAACTATTTTTGATAGCTTTTAGAGTCGTATGATCCTTTTGGTGTGAGTATTATATTTATTAAGCTAATGTGATCACTTTGTGTACTTAATAGCATTGATCTTAAGGCAGAACCCTGTGGTGCACCATCATTAACACTAAAGCGATCGGGGTAATTGCGCGCCGAATAGCTTGGTGATGATATTTCACTCATTCACTAAGAACTAATAAAGTTTTTCCCAGTTCAATTGTAACATGTATATACTAACAGTAACAGTACAGGTCAACAGACTGTCCTTAAGTAAAAATAAATTAATTGGAAGCGAATCAATCCGGTGAGGGCCAAGACCTATGGAAGAGACTTTCACTCACTATGTGCATATGTTGATTGCTTTTTATTGTCATATTTTGTGTGATTACGGATATTACGGATTCTTACCGACTTCGGAGGACGAAACATTGAGAGACTTTTTACATAGGTTTTTCCAATCGAAATTTTGCCATTGCATTCCGAAGGAGTGGCGAGAGAAATTATTTTCTTGTTTTTCGGTGTACGGCCTGAGAACCCAAAACCTTTAAGAGTATTGGGTCATCTAAATATTGGCTCCCAGCAACATTTGTTGCGAAAGTACTCATAGGACAGCAAGTATTCGATTTAGCGCCATCCAACGGCTATGCTAAGTAAATTAAAGGTTGTAAAGTACTATCGCGGGTTTCTATGTTCTGCGAGGCCTCGACCTAGTTGAAGGGGAGGAATCCGGGGAAATTCAACTGGACAAGCCTTAGGAAGGAGACCGCCAAATTTGTTGTAGAGTAAGCTATTCCGAACCATTACGGTGATCAGCAAGTATTTTGGGGTGATATATCCAGCTAGGAAACAATCGTGCAGATCGCCCGATCCAAGTTTTTTTTTATTTAAAGCGAATACGTAAGGAAACTAGAAAACTTCTTTGAATGTCATCTTAGAACAAATTTGCGGAAGACTGGAATCTCTACAGATGGAAGCAAAAAGAATATAAGAAGCTAATTCGGATTTCGAAGAGTGCCCCCTACAAATTCAAAGATTACAAAAGAAATCAGCCAGTCTGGAATCACCCAGAAAACATGATGGCACCTCCACTGAACCGAAATCTGAGACTCTCTGTTTTTAGCTTGACACACACTTCTGAGTAACACAAGATGACTGCTGGTATTTGTCATCGGCTATCGTGACAGATGAGGCCATCAAAACGCTGTTGCTTCCTTTGATGACGCTAAGTCACTAGGCGTTGATGGCATATATGCAGTTATGCATAAGGGTATAGATCAGATCGCCTAGGCTTCGCTAAGAGCAGCAGACTAATCAGTCTAACCATCATCATGTTGAAGATCATTAAGAAAATGGTCGAGCTTCGTGAGTGCAAATTTATCTGCGAATATGTCCACTGTCTAAGATGCAACCTATCCGTACAACGCAAGTAAGTATGGATCCCCGCAAACTGGCGTTCTATTGCTACGTTAATCGACTCACTACCTAACGCTCTCAATAGTTCTGACGTCTATGGTCAAGTATATGCAGATGATATAACTATACCATCTATTGATCTTGTCAAGTGACTGTATTATAAAAGACGCAGCCAATCCTAGACGATTCGTGCACTAGAAAAAGGCTTTCAGTCAATCCTCTCACAACTCATGTTAAACGAAACAGGAAGAAGCTCAAAGAATTGTCTGTCTTAGCTACATAAGGGCTTCCTCTAGCACACCTGGCTATGGTCTAGGCACCCTGATGAATATCCCACACCAAAGTTTGATATTCATTTGATCGACTGCACTCACAAGGACATCTTTCGTTTAAATAGAACGAAGATCAGTGAAGGCTTTTGACTCTCATGGACATGCTGCCTGACACCATAACTCCTGTTATAGAAAAAAATATGAAATCGACTTATTCTGTGTCCATGAATATGTTCGGCCAGAATCTGAACCAAAAAGGAATGTTTGAAATCAACTTTCCCTGTGCTCAAAACTGGTTTCGGCCAGAATCTGAACCAGGAAAAGAAAATCATATTGGGATGCGAATATGATGTCTTCTTTTTCAAGCAGAGATTTAGCCAATCCTGATGCCAAAGAAAGAAGAAATTCTATTATGTTGA
The DNA here is from genome assembly GCA_949129095.1 of Volucella bombylans. NCBI lineage: Eukaryota > Metazoa > Arthropoda > Insecta > Diptera > Syrphidae > Volucella > Volucella bombylans. The sequence continues at coordinate 105,373,726 of OX422144.1, read as the reverse complement.
AACGTTAGATTTCACTCATTCACTCGTTAGGAAAGCTTGCGTCTGTCTTCCAAGCAGAGATATAAACAAACCTGATGCCGACGAACTTTTGTATATTGCGTAGAAACCGTGAAAAGGGCGAAGCATTTTTATCTGCAGCGATAGCTAAGTTGCACTTAAAGCCTTCTACCGCCTTCTCAGGACTTCCAAACTGCTTCGAGAATGCAAGTCTTTTGATAGGCTGAATTCAGTGAGTCTTTTTTGGGTCGGATGTCCAGTGCATTGCCTTCGTGAATGTCCGGCCTATGCTCGTTCAACCTGCATGGAATCGGCGCTGATATTCGGTGCTGGTACGAAAGTACCAACTTAATGCACCGATTCAATGACGATTTAAAGAAAAAAAACGACGCCATTTGATCAATAAGAAAATGCTCTTCTACCCATGCATAGTCGCCATGGCAAAAGTTCATGAATTGGTCTAAGAGTTGCTCACTCGCCCACCATATTCTCCCAGTGACTATTTACTGTTTCCAAACTTGAAGAAATGGCTCGGCGGCGGAAAGACATTCGATTCCAACGATGGTTTCCAAGCTGAAAATATTGTACACTGAAGTTGTATGAAGGAGCTGTGGACTGTGGACGAGCTGTGGTTTAGTCAAGAGAAAAGCCTATTCAAAGTGTGAAATCTATGGAGTTTCTGAATCCATAACAAAACGGTTCCGTCTTCCACCAAGATAATAAAAAATATTAAACCTTCCTTGGCTATTGATTTCACCCCAATTTAATGAAACTTTTGTTCCGGATAGCCTTCAGCGAGAACTTATTAACTCTGTAAACCAAAGAAAAACAACCACTCCCTCCAGAGAACAAATAACATCCTAAGTGAAGAATTACCAACTCATCAGGATTCCTTACCTATCTTCTAACTCGAAGAAGCTAAATTCCTCCTTAACTTAGTACTAACTGGTGCATTTCTTACCATTACCTGCCCTCAATTGACATTTGACCTGCTGAATTTCAATTGCAAACACCAATTGTCTCTATTATTTCACCTGCACATCTCGAATCTTGTGTCCTTTTCTAACAACAAGAAGGATCCTCTTCAAGATACCGAAAACGCAGCGAACAAAAGAAAACAAGACATTTACGTCGACGACGATGACGACGACTAACGACAACAACTCGAAATTTCAATTTAGTTCAGGTTCAAAGGTTTTAACTGCACTCATGATCCGTTAAAAAAGTTACCTTTACCAGCATCAGCACCTCTCGCAACCTCTTCTCGTCAACCCCTTTTTATATCATCAACTCCAACCAGAACTAACTTCGCATCGCATTTTAGCTTCAGCAAAACACCTTTCGCCGCTTGTTGACTATGATGGTGGTGGTTACATTCTATTTCTTGTGCTACCTCTGGAGGATAGTATACGAATAACTTGCTGGAGGAGCAATTTGGCTCCAGTTGCACCGACATTACACTGAGAGAAAAAACACTACAACAACAACAACAACATCTGACACTAACAGAAAATTGTAATAAAGAATTGACAGTGAGATTGTACTAGACATGTTCAAAAAACAAAAAATGACTTCATTCCTCTCTCTTCTCCTTCAGGATCTGCTCCTACCCGTGATACTATCGCCAGCTATTCAGGATTCCTCCAAAGCGAGGAGCTCTCATTCCAGGAAGTATTCCTGAAATGTGGGGTAATTGTTGTTAGAAATGCGCGAAGACTATAGCCCAGGCAAGACGTGGAACGAGTTGAATAAATAATAAATTATTCATAAAGGAATTACGGCTGCAGGATGAATGTCTTTGGAGTAATGTTTTGGGAGCGGGAGGAAAACGACGATTCCTTTCAATTCACATAGTTTTAGCTATGGATATGTATACGTACATATATATCGAGCATCAACATTTAATTCGATCCTGGTGGTTTCCATTAAGTGCGCTACGGCTACATCGGTTATGTTGAACTTTTCTGCTTTGTAATGGTCGATTTTACTGCTTGTTTGTTGCGCCAAAGGACTAAGTATTTCCGTTTTTTCCTTTCCTTTATTCTTTCAATTCTCTCGGTGGGATTTTGGCTGCTCCTGCCATAACCGCCGACAACGGGCATGAAGTGCAATATTACGGCCATACCATGGCAAATAAAGAAATCCCTTAATTTTAGATTAAGCAATTACACTGAATGCCTGATGAGGTGCATATAAATATTGAATTTATTTGATGGTCCTGGTAAGTGATTTGGCAACAGATTGTTAAAGGCAATATAAAAATTCTATTCAATTATACAAACACAATCATACTCGTACAATTTGCGATAGAACTATTGGTGTGGAAATTCCTTTGAAGTAACCAACAGTTTAGTCTATGACAGTTAATCTCTTATTGTGATGAGAGATTTCAATTCTCTCGCCTCTCTTGCCAGTGACAATATGTGATGGGAGTATGTTCGGCTTCAAAAACCGAAACGGCAACCATCTTGAAGGCATACTATTTGAGCACCGGACCTGGCATAACATCAGCTTAGTCTCATTTGATAGGCAGCGGACATCGACAGACCACACTACGATTAGCCAATATCAGAACGCAATACAATCAGCTAATCGCTGTACAGCCCGTAGAGTTCGTCGCTGTATCTGCTCTTCCATTCAAAGTTTATGCAGACGGGACGAAAAATCAAAGCAGCAAACAGCACCCTCATCCATTTTTGATAAAGTCCATGCCTCTGCTCAATAGATCAGGACTGGGATTGTTAAGATCCTATATAGAGTCACTTTTGTTGGACTTTGCTAGTCAATTGCCCTCCTAGCCCAAAGGAGCAGAGATTGGCAAGAGTTATTCTTAGTTTGATCTCACCACTGGTGTCGTTGTTTTTTGTTTGAATTTATAGCGGAGCTTTAAAAATCCTTAACTACATCAAAGTTTTATCTGTCGATGGTAACGTTCTGTCTGAGTCATTGGTGTTGGGTGTTCTTTCTCGTTGCCAGCATATGCATACTTAGTCTTGCCCTCGCTGACCGTTAAACCCGCTTCCGTCTCAATACTCGCGAAAGCGCCGCTGACATCACTCTGCCTTCTTTCGATTACGTCAATATCATGAGCTTATTCGCGTAATTGGACGGACTTTTGAAAGATTGTGTATCTTCTGCTGGCGCGTCTGTTTTGCACAATTCTTTCTAGAACGATGCTGAAGAAATCTCATGGCAGCGCATCGCCTTGTCTAAATCCTGTTTTTACATCAAAGGTCTCGGTGTCATGGTGTTGATGGAGCTGGACGAGTTTGGCAGGCCAAAGCTAGACATTGCTCTTTATAGTTCATCTCTATAGATGCTGTCATACGCGGACTTAAAATCGATGAATAGGTGACATGTATCGATTTCGAACTCACGGGTTTTTTCAAAGATCTGAGGTAGTGTGAATATTTGGTCGATGGACCAATCAGGTTCACACAATACGACAGATAGCATCTTGTTGGCGATGTTAAGAAGATGTTAAGATATGACTATATTCACTTCATCCAGGTTGGGTGGACAGAATTGTTGGTCCACATCGTCCAGGTTGAAATGTTCATTCTGCCTGATAGATGTGTTTGGTTCGTCATCGCCCACTACACAGTATACAAAAATTCTCTTCCAAATCCTCAGCGTCGTTTGCGATGGTATTACTTTCTTCCATTGTTAGTCTCTGCAGGTTTCGATTCGGGGTTTGTGGTGTGTTTTCTTCACCTTTTGGTAAAAGTTTCGAATCTCATTTCTAGAGTAGCATCTCTTAATTTTCTCGACTGCAAGTTTCCTTTCTTCTTCTCATTCCACTTGAGAAGCCGGTGATCGTCACTCCTTTTCTGCTTGTAGATCTCGTGAGCAGCTCTAGTCCTACTATGCAGCGCCGTTTTGTATGCACCTTGCTTAGCTGCATATGCTTGGTGGCACTCGTCGTCAAAACAGATATTTTATTGTGGTGGCCGAATAAAACCCAGCACATCAGGGGCGGCGTTCCTGATGGATTTTTGGCAATGTTGCCACTAGTCTTCGATACCTGATGCTGGAGTAAGAGATTAAGGAGACTCTTGCGATTATAGCCGTCTGACGTCAAACTTCTCTACATTATTACCTTGCCTATGCGATGTTCAGGATATCAGCAAGCATACCTTAGCTACAACAAGGCAATAGTGTGAGTCGATGTTGCCCGCACCATCTATAATACTGGAGGAATGTCTTGTATTGATCGCTATGTGGTCGATCTGGTTGACGTTTGATTTTTTAAGTGTTTAATTGATCAGGAGTTCTCCAAATCCCCTTGTGAATATCAAGACGCGTTCTATCTACTATAGTGTTTCACCCGGCCGCAAAGTCGATTAGCCCGAATCCGTTATCGGTCGTGGTGTCGGGCAGGCTATACTTTGCGACAATACGAACTAATATGCCCTCTTTTCCTATCTCATAAGTGCTCATAAGTCTTGTCCAGGAGCTCGTAGAAGCTAACTTTGTTGTCGTCATTTTTCATGACAAATTGCTGTATACAATGTAGCCTCCTACACAACGATAAGGTTTCAGATGCTTTTCATACCCAATGCGAAGTACTAAAGGGTTGTTATATATTGCTACTTCCTTTTCTGGTGATAATTAGTAATATTGGCAAGAGAGTTGTTGGAAAGAAAGAATAAGAATCCAACAGCGGGTAGCATTTTATCTAAGGCATGTGGGCTACGCCAATGATATCTACCTGCTTGCAAATGGGGTTTTGACGTTGGATATAAAGTAAAAGAATACACCGATGGCTGTACCGATATGAGCAACAGAATCAGGAGAAATAACTTCGCTCCGATATCCACACGAAATTCTGGAATGACATTATTATCCGTGAGAAACAGAGTCAGTTATGTGGGTGCAGTTTGCAAAACGTAACCACCAAGGGCATTGCAAACCCTCTTAAATAGATGCTGCCATATCATCTCAAGAGATTTTTTGGCAAATTCTATCAAAATCGAGCAGCTCGGAATGAAAGCGATTAAGAAACAAATGAAGATCGCTATTATGTGACCTATGATGGTCCTTAAGAGATCGTGACATCTATGCAATACATAAGACAAATTCGGAAGAAGATTGCAAGCTTTACTGATCAAAGTGAAAGTGCAATATTATAATAGCGGTGATAAAATTTATTCTTATGAGATCTGCAACTCTATCAGGTCTCTACGGGTGATGGCGTCGTGAGTCCGTCGACTCTCGCTTTCCGTCTGTTTGCTTTAAAGAACGAGTTTTAAGGTTTTAAGGAAGTTAAGGAACATTAATACTATCCAAGCGACCCATTATCCAATGCTACATTCTGTCAAATTATGAAGACGTTTTCTTGAGCACACCAACAGACAGTCTAACGGAGATATCGTAATGGGCGATTTTAACGAAAAGGTAGGCAACGACAGCACCACATTGAAACATATGATAACGCCAACTAGGTTTCGATTGATCGAAATTGACCGACTGGCGTCCGTAACAAGAGTACAACTGGCATTGGAATCATCGGAATAGAGAGAGACTATCATTTACTCGTAGCTACTATACGTCTTCGTACTGTATCTATTAACTGGAACCGTACTAAGGATACAAGGACGTAACAGCGACAGGCGAAAAAGCCAAAGCACGTGGCTGACAGCAAAGTCATGGACACAGATCGATGAAGGTATTGAACTCAAAATATGAATTGCAAGGTCGATGTTAGCAGTAGAGCGACCCCGAACTAGTTGCCAGATTATTTTAAATCAGGGAATAACCCCTTACGCAACATCAGTGTGGAGCTATATATGTGAACTCGGAATTAGTCTTTCGTAGGAACCATCACTCGTATTCGAATCTCCTCTCAATAACGCTGAAATAACGTCAGTGATAAAGGCTCAGAAAATAGAACAAGAAAATTAGCATAGACGGTGGCATCACGGTTAAACTCATATAAGCAGCGTCCAATATCTCTGAGGAAATCCTTTACCCACGATGGTTGCAAGTAGCCAAATGAGGCAAAAGTTATAGGCGTTCTTTCTACTCTGGCTGAACTAATAAGTAGTACAATTCTGGATCGTATAAGAGAACATCTTGATACAACGCTCGGCATTGTACTGCACCCTCCTGTGGGCCCCCGCCCAATTATCAAGGCTTCGCCATTTAATGACGTTGTCTAATAATGAACGGGGGCAGAGCAAAGTACTGGTCTTATCGTAAACATCTTCAGATGACGCTACCGAAGGTTGCTACGATTTGATCAGTCACAAGCTGCCGGTCATAGGTCTTGTTGGCGGCTGGACCACCGGTAGTCCCTACCAGGACTTAAACCACGGTACCATGGGAGTCAGGAGCCCCCCGGATCTCGGTCCGGGCCTGACTTGTTAGAGGTAGGCCCCCTTGTGGGAGCGTCATGGTGGCTGTGGTTTAAACCCAAAATCGCGGGTAAGAGTCTTCCTATGGTTTTCCTTTTGGTTTTCCTTGGTTTTCCTTTGGTTGACTCAATGTGGAGTTGCAATAAGTGCTGGGTGCTGTGACCCTAAGAACAGTAAGAGGTTTTAGGTCGGCCTCGACTCATACCAAGGGTGGAACTTGTGCCGGCAACACAGTTCCGAATTGGTATCAATGGATTGACGGTGAGCGATGGCAAGGCGTATCCTTGCTCCCATGGATGTATGGGCATCCCGTAAGTTTAAGCCCACACGGCAGGTACTTACGTTAAAAAACATGAGACATCTGCACCCTCCTGTATCGACCACATCAACAACATGCGGATGACCATTGAACCATGTGACGAGTTAATTCGTTTGGAAAAGGCTTTTGCTGGCTTTAATCGTGATGTTATACATATTGTGAATCTTGCGCAGGAGAAATATACCAGGAAACTAGTCGCTTTACGAGTTCATAGGCTACCTGCATATGATGGCGGTAAATGAAACGTCTTACATACCCACAACGTGTCAGTGTAGTTTGAAGTCGGTAGCGGGGTATGACTAGGATTCACTCTTCCTAGTAGTACTCGTAATTACTGATATGATTTGAGAAGCTATGTTAGGAGGTAACGTGGGGATGAGAAGGACTATCACATAATTACTAAGGCATCTTCACTACGCTGACAACGTTTGCCTGGTTTTACACAGAATATTGGAAGGAACTGAATATTGGCACTCAAGCAAGTTCTAAAACTTGGCTAGCAAACGTTATAGTACTAGCCATATGCCAAATGAGTCGTCAGAGGACCTATGTAGACCGGTATACAAAAACCTAGGCTGTATATAGGTTTTTTTTTTGCAAATTTGGCACAATTTTATATGAGTTGGATACATATTTTCGTTTTATATTATGCTTCAGGACATTGGCACTTTTTATGCCACAAAACTTGAAGCTCTTGCGTGGGAAAAAACATTTTGATTTCGACGTAAAAATATACTTTTTATACAATGGAGCTAGAACTTCAATTGCGACAACAACTTCTTCTTTTTGTCGAAGTTCTGAATCATGGTAGTAAGATATATCTTCATCAGAATAGCATTGACGAATTTCAGAATCCAGATAGGCTAATGGTGAAAGATCAGTGGAAGGAGAAATGCATTTGTGTCTGTGACAACACCTGAAATCGAATGGTTCTCTGGAGTTTTAAGGAATGAGACTTGCAATGAACTTGAATTGAGAACTAACTCTCCAGAGGTTGCAACTACGGTTTATATTTCTATTGACGACTACGTTTTTTATTTCATACCAAAGCACCCACGAAACGCCATATAATGTAGTTTTTATGAATTTTTTTTTGCAACATTTTTTCCAAACAACAGTAATACTTAACACATCAACTCTAAGACGTTTTGATATAAAATAATGTGAAACTACTCAAACCAGAGAGTTTCACTTTTAAAAAATATGAATATCAAAATTTGCTTGAACAGATATACGAGTATGTGCAACCAGACGTATATGTACACCGCCACGGAAGGAAGAAAAAGGTTTTCCGAAAAAAAAAAAATAGAACTAACGAGGAGGGTTCAACTTCATACAACGTTTATGTGGCAGTTAAGTTATGTGTAGATACTGACAAAAACTTCAACAGAAGGAATTTATTCTTTCCCAATGCTTAAACCTTGATACGAGAACGTAGCAGCAAAGTCGATGCAATCTTAGTATTCAAGAACAAAAAAAAAAAGAAGAATTATGACTATCAAGTGGATGGACGAACAACGATTACGTATGAGTACATGCTTATACTCATACGTAAGTAACCCTAAAGGAAGAATGAACAAGACAATGCAATGTGGATAAAAGACCACATGACTACTCCGAAATCAACTGCCCAAAATGTTACACTCCGATGTTGAATCGTAACACATAGACTCGAATGGAAACCCAGACCGAGAAGAAAATGGTGAATTGCTGATGAGCTCATGAAGGTGTTACCACTGGACACGATTCACGTGGCTAACTTGGAATTTTTATGGAGTTTCGAGGCTTTTATGGTTGTAATAAATGAGCGCTGGATAGTGCATATTTCATGATCCACATCTGGATGGATGTAAATGTTGGCCAGAACTGGATACACCTTGATAAGTGGGTAAATTGGGTTTTCTGATTGACTGATATGACTGAATAATACAGAAGGACAAGACTGATGTGTTGGATGTTTTTAGATTTCGAAAATTGTACGGTGAGCCACTAAATATTTAACAAATTTTGTGAATAACAGCGGCATTTGGCGGATAAACTAAGGAGGAATGCCTTCCAATAAAATAAAAATGAGGGTGAAAAGATGGGAAGAAATAGAGGAGGGTGAACGTTTTCCATTTTTTTAAATCCAAGATGAGAAAAGTTGTATTTTAAGTTACCTGAGGAAGCATTACTGATATTCGCGTGCCAAGAGGTAGAGTAAGTGACATAGAAGTCCCTAACTGTGACCCTAGTCGAGAGGAGGCTCTTGTGAACTGTCAGCGAAGTTGTTCAAAGCGAGAAGTGAATTTTGGATTAAGAGGAGGCACCAAATTATCATTCCTGAATGGAAGAATGAATGTATGACAGATAGACGATCGTTTAAATTGCAAACACTACGAGTGGCAAAGACTTGCGAACTCTTTGAATTAAAAAACGAAAAACAATAGCTACAGAAATTTAATCATTTCGTTCAGAGTAGTTCGTTACATGTTTTGAATACCACTTCAGGCTGTGGTTGACTAAGCGCATCCAACTTTGGGCAACTTTTCTGAAAATTGGACTCTGTCTCACCATTTACGAGCTGAATACTATAATCTAAATAGCTAAGTGGCTTGAAGTTTTCCAGCATAAACCAAACACCAAAGCAAAGCCCCACCCTGTGTAATCCAATTGTGTCAACTCACACGATCTCGGTATCTAATTCAATGGTCCAGTTGGGAATATAATATTGCCGTTGAATTGAGTCAATGTTTCTTGGGAAAAAGGCATACACCGCTATCCTGCTGAAACCATATATCGTCCGGATAAATGTCGTTCTAAGGTTCGATAAAAGAATTACTGATCATTTTCCAGTACAATTGATCATTAACTGTAAAGCAAGCCCTAGACTCACTTTTGCTAAATCAGGACCGATGAGGCCACCAAACTGTGCAATTTTGTGGGTGTATGAGTAATTGAGACTCTTCGGGATTTCCCCCACCCTAGAAAAGGCAATTTTGCATGCTCACAAACCCATTGAGCAATAAGTTGCTAAACACGATTTTCCCGATAAGAATAAGGGTCAACTTTAAGCTGTTCACAAGCCAAACCCACGTACTCTGGTCGCATACTATGTTCATGTAGTTTAAGTTCCTGCAGTAGCTGGATTTAAAGACAGACTAAACTTAACCTTTGCTAAAGGATATTTGAACCAAAGACGGGCGCATTCCATATAAGAAAAACGTGAAAGACTTCAAATTATTAGCAGTTTTTTAAACCAGGTAATTCTGAAGTATTATATCTGCATTATGCGCAGACGTAAAACAGAGACTCTTTTTCATGCTTATGTTTCACCTTCAAGATAACCTGATCAAGACCGCCTTCTACCGCAAAGCTGCAAGAGAGCTGAGTAATGCAACCGATCGGAACTGGTATCTGTCATTGATTTTGGTGATGGATGAAGGCATCAAATATTCCGTTACTTTCCATGATGCTATGCAAAGGTATAGGCTAACTATTGGCATGTACATACGTACACTCAAACCCTGGCAGATACTTAGAGTACTATTTATACCGAAAACTGTGACGGAGTCAAGAGCCTCAAGCCTACCACTCTGGCTTATTTCGTGTTGAAGAGCATGGGAGGAATAATCGAGCTTCATCCGCCCAAAATTGCTTTCCGGAAGTATCCTTTGCCCAAGATGCAACAACGTGAAACATCCTGCGAGACTTGAAATCGTGCTGGCAGACTTGAAGGCGCACTCGACATGATGGAGTAAGTGTTGGGTATTAATGTTCCATATGGTCAGGCAATGCGGCGTAAATGCATTACCAGTTTTGGTGATATGAGCAATGCACAAAACCCCTGTTGGTTGTCTTAGATGTCATAGCAGATTGAGGCACTAGATATGAGCTCTCAAGACGAGTGAGAGAAAGCAGACTAGTCTGACACCGCTAGTGTTTAAAGTATCACCATCCGTATCCCTACAAAGCTATGCATTTGAATGTGATTTGAGACAACAAACTTCCTAGGACTAAACATGTGACGTTAGAAATCTCCACGCTCTCGGCTTGATACTACCAATTACGAGTATATACTATGCCTCGGTTGTCTGGTGGAACAAGCTTTCTCGGAAGCTTGTTATATCAGACAACCTGACTACAAAGAATGATCTGTTTCAAATTCTTGGGGGTTTCCTATACTCTCCTATACGACTGGCCCTGGTCTAGAAACACTGATGAATCTCCCTGCCTTTGCCATTCATATCAAGGGCTGTAGCCCCGAAATCATTTCTAGTTTTCCGTTTAAAATGAAGTGATCTTTGGTACAACATAAACTGGAATTTTGATAATCTGCCAATCTTTTGGACATGCCGTCTGGTGAAATGACACCAGCATTCTGTTGCTGGCAAAACACGAAATCGACTTTCACTGTGTCCAGGAATAGTTTGGACCAGAATCTGAGCCAGAAAAGGAATGTAATCGCATCCTCACGAATGGCTCCAGGCGCTTTTTTAGAGTACAATCAATTTTAGAGTTCACTCTTCGTTAGTACAACTTTCGTTGTCTTCCAAGCGGAGATGTAAATAATCCTGATGACAACAAAATATATGTGAGAGAAGGAGATGTATCTTCGTCTGCGGGACGAGCCATTCTGCTCTAAGGGCCTTCGGAACAACACTTTTAAATTAGTTCGAAAATGTACGATTTTTCTTGTTAGAATCCTAGATCAAACTGTGATCAACATATATGGTATCACCGATGAACTTGCTTGGCCAGACTGAAACGAGAGTTTCTTAAGACTGCTTGCGTTCTAGGTTCGGGCTTCGACTGATAGTCGAATTTCACGTGAGCATGACTGTAAACGGCATGGCTCTCCAGAATACCGGCGGAGCAAACGATTCCTTCTCGACTTGTCTAAGAAGTCCGCGACTTTGAAGCTGTTCTTCTGCAGCTAAGACTGTATACTGCAGTTTGCCTGTGCTAAGTATAAGTGACACAACGTCATGCTTACTGTGAGTGTGCTGGCGACACCGCAGAGCAATGTGAGTGTTAGACCTGCTCTCGCATCAGGAACTATAGGTACTTTATCACTGCGTTTACTCGTTTTTCTATGAAAGGCTGAAAAATTCCAGTAAAAAGTTCATACAAAGGAAAAGTTGTCTGTCTGAGGAGTTCTCTGTACCGGCAGAGAAAAATACTTGCATGATTCCTAGATCACGCAGATATTCAATGTAAGAAATTTGCTAACGATCTTGTCAGTAAATTGCCTTCACCTTTGAGGCTACTCCGGAAATTTACTTTAAGCTCCTCTTCAAGTGAATTGACCAAAAGTAAGCGATTATATAGATGTAGCGACCAGTTAACCATGCAAGGGTTAACTGGTGAAACTTCATATCTATGACTAGATGATGATTCAACTCGTTCTTTTGCACTCGTTATTCCATGCAATAGCTTTTATTGTATATAACTTACCTATTACATGAATGGCTTTTCCCAAATGCCTCGGAAAGTACTACACAAGATTGGTTCCGTAAATGAATTCAATGAATATTCATGGCAAGTAGCTAGCCTCATCAACTTTCAATTAAATTCCAGTCCTGGCACAGGTACACTAATGACCAACACATCAACTAATTAAGTACAGCAAAATTTATGAAATTTTAATTTCAATTAAATTAATCGAACCAGGTAAGTTCAGTAAAGCAATTCTAATTGATTCTCCCCTCAATCGGCTTCGCACTCTATCTCTCCTTATCTATCCCACCAGACCCTGTGTTGTGTATACAAATTCCCAAATTCGGAAAATATATTATTTACTCCGGACAATGAAAGTAGATTAGTCCAAACACGTTATTCACCATCTAAGTTGGTTAATCTCCTGAATTTGACAATCGAAAAATTCCTGCCGTCGCCAATGTCGGGTCGGTCGCTTCTCTTGTATACTATCTACAGACCTTAGATGTCTACGCACCTTAGATATTATCCTTAAAGAGAAAATTAAATATTCATTAAGCCAGGCCAATGTGTTGGTTGTGAGATTTTCATCCACATTCACTGCATACACCATATGCGTCGTCAGTTGTTTGTTTTTTTGTTTTGCCTCTTTGCTTCCCTCTCTTTCTAATTTATTTTCGGTTTTTTTTTCAATTGTATCCTCCCTCCAACAAATGTGACGCATCCGCAACTGAAGGCATTTACATCCCAAAACGCCATCTGTTTCGGGGCCTAATAGAATAATCGAGGCAAACATTCTTAAGAGCTTTTTAACGAAAATAACTGGGTTGAGGCAATGAACAGTGTTGCTGCCCACCCTGGATACCAGGCCAGATACACACTCAAATGTCCTTTTTGCAGGAAGGAAACCGAACGTCTTTATTTCTAATATCTGGTAAATAAAAAAAAAAACATGTTCTCAAGAAACTAGAGAACTAAGGAGGAACCTCGGCTTTAACATGTGGTAGTGGTAGTATAATAGTTACGAATACTGGTATATAGGACAAGAATAAGACACCCTTCAGAGAGCTAGAGAGGTTAAAATAGTTAGATGGTGGAAGAATAAAATCCCCCCAATGTGACCGAGCGCATAACAACTTGATTTAAAGGCTGTGAAATAAAGCCAGCGGCGGCGCGGCAGTAATAGCTAAAGCAACAAGGAATATGAGCATTCTAGTAGCAAAGACGACAGCCTCGCAGACAGATGAGCACTTACCCTATGAGGAGTAGGAAGATTGATAGAGAGAAGGGAAGATAAAAGAAAGAGAAAAACGTAAGTAGACAACAATTTCGTATTCAGGACGATTTTATTTACTTATTTCTGCTCTGTTGTGCTTTATTTTCCATTCTTTAGCGACCGTCTGGTTATCCGTATATCCTTATCCACTGGCACTGGTGCGGTAGGTAATCTATTTTCGAGTATCTCGGTCGGTTTGATTCAAGTTCCAACACAAAGTGGGTAAAAATCCCGCAAAGTAGCTCTTCTACTACCCGTCGAGGTTCAGCTGTAGATTCAGACAGAATTTGAGATGTAAAGTGGAAGGCATACTGGGCAATAAAGGGGGAACGAATGAGTATGAGGTATAGCCTAACAGCTTAATAGGTACGAGGTGTATCTATGAGTCTCAATGTAGCTGATGTGTGTATGTATATTTGAATGAAAATGCTATCCCTCTATGTTACTCCATTTCTATGTGGGTCAAAATGTAAGTGTACGATGGTACGATGCCTAAGTAATTTCAGCATAAATCCGTCAGAACGAATACGCTGATGCGTGTACTATGGTTGGATGCGAATCATGCCGCACTACCATCACACATATACATACATATAGTATGGTTGTCGGTGCAAATGCGGATACAGCTGGATGCTGAGGTTGAAAGTGAAGGAAATCCCTAATTTGACATAAAGTACCCTAATAAAGTCGACTTATAGCCCATGGGAATAAAGGTATGAGATGGTATATGTTGTTGCTTCTATGTTAAGTGAAGTAGTGAAGAGGGATTGCACGGCGTTCTAAGGGATGGCCTTCATAAAACATTTCCAAAGTATCATACTTAAGTGAGGCAATGACGGAGTTTTCTTTTTTACTTTCATTTTTTCCTTTTTTTTCTGTTTGCGGTTCAAGTTGAAATGACTTCAGCTCATAACGGCGGCTTGTTGGAAAGAGCGAATAAAAATGAAAGCTTTACGAGTACATATTTGCAAGACAAGTCTTTTTGGAGGAGTTATTTCAAATTGACAGCTAAGTGGATAACAGTCGGTTGGATGCAAAAGCGGGATTAGGTCAAGTTCTTCGCCAAACAAACGGTTGGTTGTTCATATGTCACGTTCTATAGAGATATGTTGCATTGCTTCAAACCTTGAAACAAAATCTGCAGCTCCTTCAAAAAGCAAATTAATCTGTCGATATTGCCTAGGTTTAAGTGCAGTCCTCTAGTTCTCACAGTGGATGCGTTTTTAGGTACTTGCTAAGGACTTGCTAAAAAGTTTTGACTTGCAAACATATTATTAACATTCAAGTTGAGAAGAGAAAACAGAGATACACCCCGGCAATAGGTAATGGGAAGGGGAGGCCAAGTTCATGCGAGCATACATAAAATCACCTTTCACATTAGTCGCAGTATGAGTAGAAATAACTTTTCCTGATGCTTTTTCTGTTTGGATCGCATTATAATCAATAACTGGTTTATATAGACTCTACAGGTAGTGGCTTTTCACGGGATTTTTCTCTCGAAAACTCCCAATACGCAATAGAATCCCAGGAACGACTGAAATATTTGTCAACAGAGAGTGGACTCCACTTTTCAGAAGCCTAAAAGTTCGATTTAACATCATAGGCTAGAGATTTTAGCGGTAACAGGTATAATACTTACATACTTAAATCCTGTCACTCCTCGAGGAGCATAGGACCTCTTTTTCGGATTTCTGCAAGTCGTTTCAGTAGTCTCGATTCCTCTTCGACTGCTTCTTTGTCATGTTTGCTTAGGCCGTACGGATTTTCTGCCTAACTTGGTGAATGGATTCCATTGCACGACATATTGCCACTTGCGCTCTTCCACTTGACGTCTACAAGCTTTGACCCGTTCTCAGATAAATCTGTGCGTTGGAGATGCAGTTCGCCCAAAAAATCCTTTACGAAGGTTTACAGTCTTCAAGTGACAATATTGGTAGCCTTGTAAGTACTACAGCCGTATAGTAGTACTGATTCTATATTGGATCTGAAGAGTCTCAGCTTGGTTTTTGTACTGAGAACATTGCTTTTCCACATTTTTGATAGCATTTTAAACACAGCTTTAGCTTTCTCGATTCTGCTGCACACATGGAGTTCGGTGCCACTGTTGGCCGAAACGATGCTACCTGAATATAGAAAGTTTTCGACTTTCTCGACTAACTTAAATCCAGCAATGGTGAGTTGAACGTCGGAGTTTGAAATGTTCAGGGCCTTTCAGGACACCAAACATCGCAAAACCTTAAGAATCTTGTCAGCAGCAGTGGCATTACGATAGTCTTAGCCGTTCTGTTGTACGTTTCTCATTTAAAGTTATCCTAGCTTCCTCAATGGTGCCAAAACATTGACCAGCAAATGGAGATATTCCAGACTAGACGAAACAATTTTTGACAGATTGGTAGTCCAACTTGCTTCGACTGACTGCATAGATAGAAAACATATGCCTAAGAGAGCCCTATGTATGTTTATATGTACGAGAAACCCAATTGGAGCGGTATTGACAGCTTTTTTATGAATTTTAACTTGTCGCATGTTTCCCTGATAACAATGACGGTGCTGCTGCTGACATGTTCACACTTACTATTCTCTTTGGAATGAAATCCTTTATTTCTCAGCAGATGAAGACAATCAGACCTGTAAAGTAGCTGGCGGTATTGGAGCAAAATCAGAACAAAAAACCGAACAAAATGACCTGAATGCCCTTCTTAAACACGCAAAGTGTCTCAAAAATAGTAGTAGTTTTGGTAGTTGGTAAATTCCAACATTCATTTACAATAACATTTTAGCTGTCAGCTCTTTGGACAAGACCAATCTGCGCTGCTGTGTTATGTCTACACGTATACTAGAGCGCGTCGAATATTCTACAGGACGAATTCAATTTCTATGTAGTCAAAGTACTCAAAGATTACAATATACACAAATCCGCTGGTCCATATGGTAAAGCTTACACTTTTCTGAAGAGTGTATTCTCATGCTAGCAAAAGCACAGTGTAAGACTTTTCATCCCTAAAAAGGGCGAATTTTCTCACCCTCGTAGGATCCATTGCATTTAGGTACGTCCCTTTTTCCCAGCGTCTTGGAAGCACTTGATATACGAAAATTTAATCGAAAAGTGTAACCAAAGTCTGCTCCAACCTGCCACAAGCAAGATGGTTTGACTGGACATTTCAAAATGATTTGAGTTTGGTCTCAATCTCTTTTGGCTAAAATGTGCGCATTTGGGATCTATCTATATCTTCTTCTACGAATAAGAAAAAAAATATTCGGAATGATCGCTTCAAGTTTCATAACCGTTTCCAGACTTGGATTGACTACATATTCAATTAGGGTTACCTCAAACCAACAAATTGGAGTATGATGTCCGCATCTGATTAGGTGCTCAGGGATTCGGAACCATTCAAAACCATTATTCATCCATCATCTCACACTGTCTATCACTGAGGTACGGTCTATTGTCTAAATCTTTTTGTATCACTATTTCTACCAACAACCTGGTCACTTCAGAGGGCCTACTCAGTAGGTCAAATCATCTTCTTAAGTGCCGTCCATAAGGAGAAGCCAAAGAACAGGCTTAAGTATATATTGAAGTGTGAGGTCACGTCGAAACTCTCGGAATTAGAATTTTTAGCTTTAAAGACATACCCGATACTCTAGTCAAATTCTAAGCAGTTCCCAACATTTTTATCATTCCTACATTCGAACTTGAACTTGTTCTCAAGAGCCGATTTATTAAAAATTCCTCTTAATCATACCCAAGACTTTAAGCCTCCAAGCAGCAATTCAATTTTAACTTGTTTGCACAACAAAATCAATTGAAGTCGGAGCATGTGCTCGAACATTCCCCTGGACCCAAAACACAAGAAAAAAAAAAAAATAAACAACCTCAAAGACTTGGCCTTGGATACCCAGAGACACACGC
This sequence comes from Volucella bombylans, assembly GCA_949129095.1. Classification (NCBI taxonomy): domain Eukaryota; kingdom Metazoa; phylum Arthropoda; class Insecta; order Diptera; family Syrphidae; genus Volucella; species Volucella bombylans. Next base: position 105,356,447 of record OX422144.1, on the reverse strand, counting down.
TTCCTGAATACGAGAATAGGGAGCACTTCATCTAAGCAACTTCCACAGATAAGCTCACATCCATAAATATAAATAACCATCTATATTTCAAGTAGAAAAAAAGAAGATATCTTCTACATACGCCAAAAGATACGAACACACAAGTACTCGTACTCGTATACTCGTACCATAGTAAGTACAAGTAAAAATATTTTTTTATTTGAAAGATTTATGAAGAGATACTTTCTTCAATCCGAGGAATGTAGCATATTACCAGTAAACCCGAAGCCTTGACATATGGTCTTGCTCTTCTTAACACAACAATGTCTTGGGTCTTCGGTCTCGGAAAGAACCAAACCACAGCTCATAAAAAATAACTCAAATTGGCATTTTTGCGTATTCTGGGAAATCCTTTACCCTGTTGAGATATTCATGCGATGGATTTGGATCTGAATCTGGAATTGGTGTTATTTTTTTATTTTTTATTTTTTCTTTATTTTTTATTCATCCTTGGCGGAAGGAAGTCAACACTTTTTCCAACTCCAGTTTCAGTAACAAATCCGGATCTACCGCGAAAATTGTTCCCCCTCTCCAATACTAAATAATGACGGATTTAATTTCACATCATAAAGCCTGGGGTGGAGACTCTTTTACGCTCTTTTTGACAGAAAATTAAATTCACCTCATTAACAGAATTTTGTTTTTTTTTTTCTTCTGTGTAATTTTTGTTGGAATTATTATTTAAGGATGCAAAATAATTCATGACCGCGCTGAATAAAATATGATATTCTGAGGAATGTGGATTGAGAAGGACAAAGTGAGTAGGTCAAAGGAGGGTTCTATTAAAATTCAGAATTAGAAAAAGCAGAACAGAAGAGACGGTAAAGACGCGGTGCTGGCTTGGAAATAGCTCCATCTAATTAAAAGTTTAATTGCCGAAAATCTCGTACTACGAAAGCCATGAATTACCTTCTTAGGCTGAAGCTTGCTAAGCAGGGAAACTCTGTACGCAGTGTAGATTTTGTGATTGAATTTAAAAATATCTTTTAAGTGGTTTGTGAATTTTGCATATGCGCCCCTTACGCAATTATTGCAGAAAAATATTTTATTCTTCAAAAAATATGCTTTGCTAAGCCCTCTTTCCAAGGGCGATTTATTCTAGGAATTCTGGCCTTTTTCTATAATAGCGATCTCTGTTAGTGTTATAATCAATATCCTTGTATAAATTTATTTAACAAGGTAAATACATAAACGTAGACTCTTAACTAAATAGAGCGGCCTTGACTTCATGTTACAAAAGCGATTCATCTGTCGCTGTTCCAATTTTTTATTTGTGAGAAAATCACTGTAACTTAGATCATCTCTTCACTTTGGCTTTATAATGACAACAAATTGTTGACATAACGCGGAAAGCAAAGTGGTCAATCACCGGTAGGATAGGTATATTATCTCCAATCTTGGCGAACGTGTAGGCCTTAAAATCCCATGGAATGTCTCCGTGCCCCGGCAGCCAACATAGATGGGTGAAAGTTGAATTGCTCTGCCATCTCCCTAAAAGATGATCAACAGTCAAGGGCTATTTTAGAGTTTTGTGAGATTGACTATCCGGTAAGATGCAGATATCACGTTTTTCTTCAGCCAGGACAGGCATTCTTAAATCGCCAAAACTTCTGCCTAGAATACTCTACAGTGATTTGGAAGGCGGAAGGAGAGGCTTAGTTTAAGCTTGAGGAAACATCACCACCAACCAAGCTATCACTCTTGAATCTATCCGAATAGAAGTGGATTGACTTGTCGTTCATGAAAGCATCTTCGTCCCAGAAGGATCTAGGGGGGATGCTTACTTAAAAGTCTTTGTCAAACCAATATTGGGGCATAGTGTAGTCGATGGTCTCAGGTAGCTACTTACCTGCTGAAAATGTCGAGGGTGTTAAATGAAACAAAATATCCAGCGCCGCGGAGGGGGTAGTACGTAAAGCTCTCCCTAAGCATAGATATGCTATCCTTTAGACTTTGCTTAGTTTGCTTCAGTTGACTGCAGTGTACAAGGCTGTCCACCAAACCACCACCTTATAGGTCTTATAACCGAGTTGGTAATGTGAGGTAGAAGGCCCCATTTGTTCTCAATGGCTATTTTGCAAGACAAGACAATACAGCTTTCGTTACTAGTTCTAGAATATTAGTTTTCCAGTTTAGTTTTCTGTCAAAAAGAGGCTGAATTGGTACCGTTGACTGAGAGATCGGAGCCTTACTCCCTATCCAGAGCGATCTACCCAACAGGTTAATCTGTTACGATTTAGCTCAGGAAATTTTTCAATAGTATTAAGATTCTTACTAATGTCATCCACATAGGCAATATACTACAATATGCTTGAACTATTTATTTTATAGTTTATTAACCTTTAATTCGAGAGAAGGAGTCAGCGACGAACTTCTGCTGACACATCTTTTAGCAGAAACCCCACTCAATTTGGAGTGAGTTTATCCTGCTATTTAGCATGAAACCAATCAGCTCCCCAATTGAGTCAACTACCTCCAGAGTTGGCAATACAGTCGTTATTGCGGATGTGTTGATGTTGTTAAAGGCACATTCTATGTCCAGAAAGGCGATCATTGTGTAATCTCTTTAATGTAGGTATCATTCGATGTGGCTAGTCAGTGAATGTAGTGGCATTTCCACCGACTTTCCTTTACAGTAGGCATGTTGAGACATAGACAAAAGCCGTGGATCAATTCTAGATCGTATATGGATACCTATCTGTCGTTCTAGAGCTTTTAGATGGAAAGGTGATAGACTCATAGGTCTGAGGTAAAATGGGACAGTATGAGAGTATTTTCCGGCTTTGGGAATGAAAACCATTGACTTTCATGTCAAGTTCGAGTGCAGAGGAGAGTATATTTAAAAGTGTTCGTCTGCATTATGACCAATTCGTTTTCTGATTATCCGGGATTCTTGTTGGGTTGGAGGAACATCACTTAGACTGAATTGAATGTATCTGTAATCTGGAAAACAGTGCTCAGACGATACCACTCAGTTTGTCATCATTTGAGTAATGTTGTCGGAGAAGAGAATGATATCTACGAGTAGCACTTCTTGTTGGGTTTTAGTTATGAAATTGGGCTCATTTCCAATATTGCAAACAATGAGGTTAGTACTTATAATGTAATCAAATAATGAGTTACCTCTGTCGTTAATGTCGGTACTGATCCATACCGTGTGATGTACTTTAGCATGGCACCCGATGATGGGGCCAGTTTTCTGCCTTCCAGCTTCCAAGACCGCCCGCATAATAAATCAAGTGATAAGTGATAAGGCGTGCATAATAAAATCAAGTTCACGGGTACTTTCCAGTTCTGGGGGCAGATTAGTATTGTTAACGTATGTGTTGTTATGCAAAACGAACTAAATGCTTTCGTGAACAGTGAAAGAAAATGGTGCACATAGTTAGCTCTTGGCATAGTCTGTGTCTTGCAGAGGTTAAGTTTATCAACTATTATGCTCGAAGTCGAGATTCAGTTTTCAGGCCATAACCGAATTCTCAAAAAAAAAAAAAACAATTTTATGCCACCACCCTTCCAGCAGACTAATGCACAAGTCTCTATTCTGTCGGCGTTTAGAGTATGGACAAAAATGTGGGAGCTTTTAGTGAATAAAAATGACACAACGAATAGCACTATGAGTAGAAAGGTTGTGCCAGCTGTTCTTTGAAATCGTCATAAGGCCATATTTTGAAATCTTGCCTTATGTCAAATGGCTATATGTCACGGCACCAGATCAATCCTATTAGTTTTTTTTTTCTGTGATGCCTACGAGAAGTATTAGCTGATGAGCCGAGTTGAAGACTTGACTGTGTGTCCTTTTTAAGCAAGACTCAATTCCAAATACGTCTGAGTAACTGCTCTTGGTAGTAGGTGAATATATAAGGCGAGTAGGATAGGTCACTTAAATAATCAGATCAATCGTTCAAACCTCAGTTTTCGATATTATAATATCTTCTCTGGCAAAAGAAGATATTGTTCATCTTCTCAACACGTTCAAGATAGTTATACACGCACGAATTTTTGCCATCAAGATGATACATATTCACATTTTTTTTTACAAATTCATTGTAACATTAGACTTCTGCCAGACGCCAATGAGATAGTTTGAGTATTATTTTTCCTGCTGCTTAATACTGTAGGTATATTATATATGCAGTCAACCGCATTAAATTAAGCAGAGTCCAAACAACAGCATGTCTATGCACAAGCGGAGCCTTGCGGTCTACCCCCTCTGCGGCATTAGATATTCTGCTTCACTTGACACCCCTCGACATTTTTAGCAAGCAAGTAGCTGCGACTGCAGCTATTCGCCTTAAAGCGACTAAACAGTGGACAAATAATTCATTTGGCCACGTCAACATTCTTAATACATTAGGAATCCTCACAGAGAACACCGATTACACCATACCTGAACTTTGGTTTGACAAAAACTTCCATGTAAGCTTCCCCTCTAGATCATTCTGGGAGGAGGATGCTTTCATGGAGGACAAGTCAATCCATCTCTACACAGATGGATCTAAAACCGACAGCGGAGTTGGTGGCGGTGTTTTCTCACATAAGCTAAATCTAAGCCTCTCTTTCCGTCTTCCAAATCACTGTAGCGTGTTCCAGGCGGAAATTTTGGCGATTAAAGAAGCTCTGTCCTGGCTGAAGAAAAACGTGATATCTGCAAAGGATATCCGCATATTTTCGGATAGTCAGGCCGCCATCAAGTCCCTGGACTCGGTCTCATTGTGTTCTAAAACTGCCCTTGAATGCCGATCATCTCTCATGGAGATGGCAGAGCAGTTCAACATTCACCTCTGTTGGGTGCCGGGCCACAGAGACATTCCAGGGAACTGCAGAGCCGATGAACTCGCCAAAATTGGAACCACTCTACCTATCCTACCAGACAAAGGTAGTATAGGTATACCAATCGCTACGTGCAAACTAACACTAAAGCTAGATGCCAACAAAAGAACGGACCTTAGGTGGACTGCTGGACAAACATGTCTAGCGACCAAACAGATCTGGCCAAGGCTGGATCTGAGTCGATCTAAGTGTCTGATCCTTTTAGATAGGAAACATCTCAGCGCCATAATAGGTGTCATTACCGGACACTGCCTCATAGGCAAGCACGCAAGAAAGCTTGGCGCTTTTACTAACGATTTCTGTAGAAGCTGCATGGACGAGGAAGAGGAGGAGACAATCCCCCACTTACTCTGCACATGCCCAGCTCTCTCTCAGAGAAGGAAGCTTCACCTAGGAGCTTTCTTCTACAACGACCTAAACGATCTAGAAAAAATAGACGTTAACAGTCTCCTACGCTTTATTAAAAGCTCAAACTGGTTCCAGTAGTAAGAAGATCATAGATCCACGTGGCATCACAATGGGCCAATAGGCCTAAGTGGGTTGGTATTTCCAACAGCCACTCTTACCTAACCTAACCTAATACTGTAGGTATAAACTCATCGATTTAGACAAGGTGTTTTTGATACAACATCTTTGAGACGTTAATGGGGTTTCAATAAGTCCCAAATTACACAAAGTCCCTCACTGTTTTAAAGTTGTGTTTAACTACCGATATGGGTTTAAAATAATATTTTCTATTTTTCCTCACCGTTCGGCCATCGGTTAACATTTCGTCGTATGTCCAACTCATTCAATATTAAAGTGAATTATCCTTGAATTCTGCAGCTATAGTCAAAGACCATACAAGCAGCTTTAGAGGTACAACACATTTACATGAAGCGAATGAAATCGCCTGGAATGTTCCTTCCGCGCATGAAGATTAATATATCTTTTCGACGACAAGTAACAACGGTATCGAACTTACTTGTAATTCTCCTCCTAGCCTACATAGAGAATAGAGTATGAAGTACGTAAAACAAAAACAAAACGAAAGTAGGTCCCTTTGATGAGGGATATCAAGATAATACTTTGAAGTATCTGACAAGATTCTTGCATTTTCCTCCGCACAACGTGTTACCTATCATATTGTAATATCATATTTTTGGCAACATTTTATGCTTCAATTAAATCCGTGTCATGTGATATGCGAGGCAATAGAAGAAAAAAAAAATAAAAAAAAATGAGAGTATAGTATTTGTTGGCCTTGTCCAAAAGCCTCCTTCAAGCCCCCAGCCCAATCTATTCGCACAGTTCGGCTCCCTCTTAAGGAAGTCCGCCTTATTTTTTTTTCACTGCAAAACGTCAAGCGAGCACAAGATACATCAATCATAAGTCTAAATGGATTTTCCACGTAAAATATTACGTCTGCAAAAAATGAAAATATACTTTGTAGTGTTTTTCATTCGACGAGGGTTGCTGGGGCGGTAGGAAACTGATGCGAAATATGGAGCACATCCATCCATTTGCCTCTCGTCGGCATTGCTCCATATGGCATGGGTCCATGTCTGACTGCCGGAGTGTTGGAAACTGAGAGAGCTGCACGAAAAACATTCAAAGCGTATCCGTAATATGTACGTAATATGTACGTAATATGTACGCATATCTTTTTTACTGGATGTTGACTGGAGTAAGGGACACTGCTGCAGAGGGCTTTGCGAGCATTTGTATACGTTGTATAATATTTATTTTCGGCCCTTGTACTACTTATGATACGAAGATATAGATATAGATACAGTTATTACAAATACGGGTACTAGGATGCGATAGAATGCTTGTATTTGTTGGGTTTCGCGAGCGTTTACACGAGCACTCGCAGTCAGTCAGTCATATTGTATGCGTACTTGAAACGCCCCGTCCCTACCCAGCCTCAGGAGCTGTCAGAGGTTTATTTAATTTTGTTGGTTTTGTTGCTGTTGCTGAATTTCGGTAAGTGTATAGTGTGTGTATATTTCGGACATGAACATGAAAGGAACAACCTAGGCGTAATAAGTTTATTATATTTGCTCCGCGTTCGCCTGGGCTGTTTCGGAGTTTTCCCCAAAACGTGGAAGCGTGCAGCAACTTGATATCGTCCTCGTATTATACAAGTACATAGCGACGACAACAACGAAACGTTTTTCTGTTGAAAGGATCTTATCGAGGGTATATGGAGGAATATGATTGAAAGGCATGTTTTAAATGATAGTGAGTGGGGCGCGGGTAGCAGAAGTGGCGTATTCGTAAATAAGCTGGCGAAAAGTGAGTCTTCCAAAAATGTTCAATATTGTTCGGAAAATACCAGAACATATGTTGTTTACCGCTGTATTGATGTAAAAACGAAATGGTCGGTAGAGAGTGCGCGTACATTGTTTTTGTTTTTTCTTATTTTTTTGGTTTTTCTTGTCCATCATACCCATCCGACACCCAGACGAGAGAGATTTATAATTGCAAAGCAGGTGCGTTTTAGAGTGTGGTCTGCTCTTGATGGCTGGCTTTATTGTTTTTGATTCAGTAAATCATATTTCGTCCGTCGACCAGTAGAACTTTTTGTTGGTCAGACAGAGGTGAAAGTATATTGCACTCATTCATGAGAGGTTACGAATAACATTGAGAAGTTTTTCAGACTTGTGCGTTTTTTGTTTTAGTTTTTTTTAGACTTGTTAAATTCAATGAAGCATTCATTAACTGCACCTGCTTGCTGATTAATAAATTTAGACGAGATTGTGTTGCCGTTGAAAAGAGCATGGTCGGTATGGAGATTACGGGTGATTTCACACTTAAAACCAACGTCTGGTAACTACAATGTTTGCTCTAAAACACACATGGATTACATTGGCCAGAAGTATAGAATATATGTAAGTATACGAGTATATGAAGAGTAAAGAAAGATGGGATTGAGAGGCTAAGTGACTCCCGATATTGATTTTAACAAGATTCTACTTCTTCTAACTGTGATTAACAGAGAGAAATATGTAATCATTAATGATAAAAAGAGGAGGAGATGGTCGATGGCGATCTCGAAATAGTCTAGACCCTACATTACGAAGCTTTTTATCAAGTGATTTGCCTTCCTAGCATCCGATGAGTAAGATGGGAGGAATGAGAATTGTCATTACTGAGAAATCTATCCTTAAATATTTCGTATTGTGTGTAAACTTTTTAAAAAAAAAAATTTCAATGTCATTCATCATAATGGGTCATAATGAAACCTACAGCGTTCGCAAAGGACGAAATTTGTGCTATTTACATACCGAAAACCGCATTGTTTATTTCATACGAGAAGGATAATCAAGGTCGTGGGCCCTTGCAAAGACTTCCCTTAATGTAAAACTCTCTCTCATCTATCCACATTCGATCATAACTTTCTAAGAAAAGAGGTCTAATTTATGGCTTGACCTATTCGTTTATTGATCATTATCAGAAGTGGAAAGGCTCCTTTGTTATGAAAACACGCATCTTCAAATAATACTAGTTGCGATAGGATTTTACTTCTCTGTCCGTCAACATTTTCAAACGAGATAAGTAAGCTATAGTGCTAGCTACCAGTTACAATATAACTTACCAGAAGTAAGTTATATTCTGAAATGTTAGAGCCTATTAACTTTACATATAAGTAGCATTGAATGCAATATGGTGTTTGTAGAAGCGGTTATGCCAATTAAAGAGCAGACTTTTGCTTTGAAAACAGGAGTAGATACTATTGGACGTATTGGGTTGTCCAATAAGTTCTGCGGTTTTCTTAGGGTTAAAGTTAAATACATTTTTGGTACAAAAGCTTATATATAATCCATCAGATATTGTAATCAACAGACTTATGGCAAAACAAGTTTTCTTGGTACTTCCAAATTCTTTTGGAGAGCGGAGCGGATGGTAGTCAGAATCCACAAGGCCTGGAGAGTACGGTCGGTGCTGCATAACTTCCAAGCCAAATGAATTCAGGTTTCCTTTTGTCACTAAAGCTATATATAGTCTGGCGTTGTCGTGATGGAAAACAACGCCTTTTCTATTTGCCAACTCTGGCCGTTTTCTTCCACTGCCTGCTTCAAAGTGCCGAGCTGAGAGTAATATCTAATGGCATTTATTGTCTGATTGCGTGGAAGTAACCCGAAGTAAGGACCACTTCGATAGTCTCGCCAAATGCTCAACATGACCTTTTTGGAATGCAAATCTTGTTTATCGACCGAGTGCGGTGTTTTACTAGGAGCTCACCGTAACCTCTTAAGCCCAATGTTGCTGTAAACCACCCATTTTTCGTCTCCCGTAATCACTCTTTTCAGGAAAGCCTCAAGCGAGTTCAATCTCAAAAAGACTCACAGACCATTATGCGATCCATAATGTTTCTTTCACTAAGTTCGAGAGCAACCCAAAAATTCAACTTTTTCAACATTTCAAGCCTATTCAGTCTCTGCGAAACGGTTGTATGGGCGATGTTAAACAAATGCGTGTCAACGCTAACTGCAGCCAAGATTTTATAATCGTCTACCGTGCGTAGACGTCCAGAGCGAACAGCATCAGGATGGTCTGTATTTCGTGAACGAGAGCATGTAAATCAACGCTTATAGCCGAATCTCCATACATACTGCAAATCTTCCGTTGCACCTCTGTTGCTTTGACACCTTTTTTAAAGAAAAAAGAAAATATGCCGAAAATGCACTTTCTTATCCTCCATTTAAAAAAAAAAAAATTGAGCACTTAAAACACGATCGATCGAAACAAATTCTCGTAAAAATGTAGAGGATAACTCTCTCTATTGGAATAAAGAACAACAATTTCATAACGGTATACACAGAGATTTTCTGAAACGGTAAACATTATTTTCAAGAAAAAAAAGCCGCAGAGTTCTACTGAACAACCCAATAGTCATATATTTGAAGATGTCAATTTACCTCCACAAATGACCCCTAAGTGGAGATTCGACAACGATAGTGATTAATATTCGACTTGGGGAATTTTCCATTTATTAATTATCCGACATTATAGATCCTCCTAGTCCTCTGATTAAAACTCTTTGGTTAGCCCTTGGGAGAAAACATATACTGTTTTTTTTTGAACAATTATAACAAATTTAGCGAGAGCTATATAGAAAGGATATTTACTAAATCTGGAAAATTAACTATTTGATGCGGTTTCTTATTTCAATTAAAATTATATCAGATCTAGCGTTTTGGATTCCATAGATCTTAAGGAGATAATCTGTAAGCCGTATGCTCACACTTAAAGAACAGTATCTGATTTTGAGACCTTAAAGCGGGTATGAGCTTTTAAGTAATACAAACCGGGCTTAAACCCAAACAATGATCTGTCACATTTTTATCTACTCGTAAGTAAGTAATTAGCCCGTCTCTATTTCTGCCAATAAATCTTAACACTATCTCTGCTGTCTATCAGTCGAACTTATAAACAAGTCTCTTGTAATGTCCCAATCGTCTCTACTATCAAAACAATTTCATTTGCCATATACTTCTCAAAAGACAATATATAGAAAGGAAAAACTAAAACTTTCTCCACCCACGCACAGCATACAGGAAATGGTGGGCGGTGGGGGAGGGGGACAGTATAAGAGTTATCGTAACTAAACAAAAACGACGAAACTAATGTCAAGTTAATAACAACGATAATCGCTGAGATTAGTTGTGTTCTTGCTAAGCCAATCCTCCGTCGTTTCGCATCGATTTCATTTAGTAATAAATAGTTATCCGTTGTACGAGTTACACCAAATTAAGGACAAATTACAAAGTTCCTTCCAAAGTACAAAATACGTTCGAATATCAATCCCCCCTCCCCCACCAAAAAAAGAGGACACAACTACTAAATCCAATCCAACCGAATCCACTTTGGCGAAACGAAAGTTACTGCTATCGGCAAAGTTTTTCTCTAACCTAGTTTCCTCTTTCTATTCTTTTATTTATGCTTCTTAACTTTTTTTTTTGAATTCTTGTCTTTTTGGCAATTTTCCTCCATTCGCATAATTGAAACGCAATACAGACTAATTTTGATTGTCGGCCGAGATTGAAACGACCGACGCTATTAATGGCAATTTAATAAGGAGTGTTCGCATTCGCGTTCGCACAAGGATAATAGAGAGATTTATATCGACGAACACACCAAGGAATGATAAAAATACGAGTAAAGAAAAATAAAAGTTTTTCCTTTTTTATTGGCCATCCACCATTAAGTAGATAGTGTTTGCATATCTTTATTGACGCCTATAACCTTTTTGACTTTCGACATAATACTGATTTGGCGAAAGCGCTATCATACGGAATAATGGAAGGGCAGAGCCGCCTTCGTTGTCAGATAAACAACAAAAACGACAGCTTAACCACCGACCTCCGACTGAGTTTATGGCTTGTGCTTTATGCCTAATTAAAATTAGGAATCTTTACGAGTAGGAGGTCATTTGTGGCCTTGATTAAGGGATGTACGGGGGTGGTAGCCATAAAAGTTGTCCCAAGTAAATTTTATTGTGATTATTCATATGCTTGATGTTAGGGGAAGCCTTATGCGCGCGGGTTAAGATGCAGAGACATATAATAACTTATCGTCGGGTTATATGACCAGATAATAAGACAGCAACTTTGAGGGCTTTGCCACAGCTGGAGGCCTTCCTTATACCACGACTTGTAAGGGAAAATTTTTTCATCTATAATACATGCATTGCATACAAAGTAGATCGTTAGGCTGAAGTCAAGCATAATCACGATTATGATCACGAGGTTGAAATGTTTGGGCTTGTATAATGAGTCTTGTGAGCTTTACCAGTTGACATGGTGATCACATACGAACGGCTTGTCATAAATTTGTCGATTCAGAAAAATAAATAAAAGGAAATTTGAGGCACTATAACAACAATAACAGGTTGAATATTGGATTGAATGCGAGTAGTTTGCAGCTTTCAATATAGACCAGAGTCTTCACGCAGCCGTTCGACAAACGGGGGAGTCCATCCAATCCTTACAATTTACTGGTCCATTTCAAGATATAAGGTTGTCGTTGAATTGTGTCCTCAGTTGGTCATAGACCGATCTAATTTCTCCCAATTTTATTCAACATTTTCTAGAGGAGCACACATTGCGGGCTATTGGCGGAACAAATCAAGTATTGATCAGGTCCATAGAATGACAGACTTAATTGAGAAAGCTCTATCGTATAAGGAAGAAAGATTTCCTCAAGCGCATTTCTTTATGTCTCGGAATATCGCAAACCTTTGATAAGGTGCGGCATGAAGGCGTGAAAATCAAATTACAATTACAAGAAGACTTGCCTTCAAGACTTCAAAACTTATTAGTCGGTATACCGCAGGGAAGTGTTCTTGACCCCCTTCTTTGAAAATGAAACGTAAAGAACTCAAACACAAATACAGAAAAATGCAGTAATTACTGGGAAAATATTCCAAGCAGTGCATAAAGAGCAAGGTGCTCTTACACGGTCAAGACCTAAATTCTGCGTTTGTACCAAGAACATTAATATTTCACAAACTTTTGAAAATACATACTCGCGTAGCGCTAAGAAAAATATTTCATCTACTATATTACTTATGCAAAAGAAATGACGATTAGCACAGAGACATCGGAGTTCCAACAATTACAGACGAAACACACAGCTTTGCACGAAATAACAAAATAAACAGCTAGATCAATAATATAATCCTACAAGTTTTGGACGAAAGAAATCTGTTGCGCCGTCTTCAAAGGGCCAATCACTTTTGAATAGCCAAACATGCGGAAGTTCCATTAGACAGACACCTGCCGAACAAGTTTAGCTTCAGTAACCAACAAATTGATTTCGAAGGCGTTCTTAGTGAGTTTCTATCTATCCTCACAGCACGTAGAGAAGATTTTCACCTTTAATGGTTTCAGGGGCCTTGGGCCATCCATATCGCTACTTTGGAAGAAGGCTGGCACAACTCACAACTCCCAAATTAGAATATTCTGATGCTACCGAGTAAGGCACTGGAAGCTGTTCCAATTTTTTTTTTTTTTTTAAAGTTACTAGTGGTAGTTTGACTATTCGCCTTCATATGGCATATGTAGCATTTTTATAAATACCAGCAAGCTGTATTGAAATATCATTCAAGAATAGTTTTTCCAAATTAATGTTTTTCGATTTGTGCCAGTTTTGATGGTTAGGTGCTGTAGAAATAGGATACTCACTGAGAGATGTCAATACGGCGACATATAGTGTTGGAACTGTTTCTACATATAAATTATAAGAGTACTTATTTTACCTCCAAGTGGTAAACATCATGTATTGGATGATGCCCACCCGGACTCCACTTGCCAAACTTATAAGAGCGAGTAGTGACCAGCAGACAAAAATAGCAGCACTATAAACAGGACAGCAGATGCATTTCCAGATAGAATCAACGATGAAGTAAAATCCCGGAATAAAGCAAATAAGACCTTATCCGGCCTACTCCGACATATTTGGAGTTCAGGACGGTAAGGATTTTCGCGACTACGTAAGCAATGGTGGCGGATGACCCCTTAATGAACCAACGGCAGCGGTCATAACTTCGAAAGGATTACTAGCCCCGGTCTATTAGAACCCTCGTCCTGGAGGTATCTGTAATGGAACTGACCCACAAGGTTGAAGATTGTGCCGTCGGGGTAACTGCCCGGTCATGGTAAAAATAAACCAACTTACGAAACAACAACAAGCCTCGGATATGGATGGCGAACTTCTGATCTGCACGTGGAATGTTTGGTCCTGCTCGCTATTGAGGAAATTGAGGGATGATAATCCACAAACTAGATTCGGAGGTTTTACCAAAATGTAAAATAAACATGCCAGGGACGCAAACCCCGAACCGAAGCCTGTAGAGACAAATAAGTGAACATCGTAGTAGAGACGCAGTTGTAGTTGAGGATTCGGAAAGAGCATGTCTGTAGACTGTATAACGGCGATGACGAACCAAATACCGCTGGCTCGGGAACATCGTAATAAAGACGCAGTCGTAGTTGAGGATTTGAAAAGAGCATGTCTGCACAACGGCGATGACGAACCAAATACCGCTGCCAGGCAAAATGAACCTTTCAACCTGAACGATGTAGTGTAGACCAACAATTCCGTCCACCCAACCTGGATGAAATAAAGACAGCCATATCTAAGCTCAAGTCGAATAACGCTACTGGAGTGGATGGCCTGCCCATAGAGCTCTTTAAAACGGCAGGCGATGACTTGATAAAAAGCGTACACCAACTCATCTGTAAAATATGGTCGGACGAAAGTATACCCGGTATTTTAACCATCAGCATTGTTTGTCTGATCCCCAAGGAAGGAGACTCTCTTAACTGCGCCAACTACAGGGACATCGATCTGAAGCCGTTCGTCAAAAACCTGGTTGGTCCATATCAGTTGGCCTTCAGGCCTGGAAATTCCACCATCGACCAAATATTCACACTACTGCAGATTTTGGAATGAGCGCATGAGTTCCAAATCGATACACACCATCTATCCTTCGATGTTAAGCCGCGCTATGACAGCATCTATAGAGTTGAACTATGTTATACAGAACATATCTAGCTTTGACATCCCTGCCAAACCCGTTCGTTTGTGCAGAGTGAAAATTGATGATTCACGTAAAGAACTCACCGAGACCTTTGATGGCAAAAAAGGATTCAAATAAGGCGATGCGCTGAATTGTGAATTGTGTGCCAAAATAGGAGGCAAAATCTGTCAAAAGTCCGTCCAATTAAGCAGCGCGATGTCAGTGGTGCTTTCGCGAGTATTGAGGCGGAAGCGGCGAAGATGGGTTTAACAGTCAACAAGGGTCAGGCCAAGTACATGCTGTCAACATGAGAGGACACCAAACACCAACGTCTTGGACAGAACCTCACTCTCGACAGATATAACCTTTAGGTAGTTAAGGACTTTGTCTATCTAGGCTCCGCTATCTATAACGACACCAGTGCTAAGATCAAACGAATGGATGAGGGTGCTGTTGACTGCTTTGAGACGAATTGCATACATTGTCCGGTAACGTTGTCATTGACTGAAACGCGAACTGCGAACGCTATCAAGATCACACAAAACAGTACAATTATGTGGAAATTACAAGCCCAGTGAGCTTAAAGAGAGCAACATCAATGGACGCGATTTTTCGATAAGAATTATAGTCGGCTCCAAGCTTTTCAGAAGCCCAAATTTCGTTACAAGCGGTTGTGGGTCGAGAGGTTGTATCAAAATTGTCCATACAGTGACAAAGGCCAAACTTTTGCGAGTGATGGAGTATTGACAAAGCCGGACATTGCGGCATATTTTCATTCACAGCGGCTACAGTTTTCTCTGCACAGACAACGGATAGAGTGTATTGGGTACAAAATTTGTCCACAAAACGACGAAAAGCAACCTCTGCGCGGTTGGTCGATTAAGAGGACTAAACAAATTGCCTTATTTTCTGCACGTGTCGCGAATTGAAGACCGATGCTCAAAATAATTTAGGATAAAACAAAAGGGTGCCTCTGATATCTGCCTCTATATACATACGAGTACATGATGATTTGTCAAATATTATTGAGTATAAAGGCTAAGAAACTTTCAAAAAATATTTCGCAGTTTAAAAACTATCCCTAATATAGGATCCATCATTAAAAAAAGAAAGCATTCTTTATAAAGGCTTTCAGAGCTACATACGTAAGTACGGGCTACTGAAGAGGGTATGGTGATGAATGAGCTATTCATAGGCCAAGGAAAGTTTTCCCATTGCCGAAATAAGCTATTAACACCCGTTTATCAGTTAATATAGGGTTAGTAATCATATAGACGTAATATAATATAATACAATATACGAAATTGCTCCTTCTTTCTCTCACTCAATCTCCTCTAGAAAACTTTTCTGCCACATGAAGGTCTAAATGCGTACACACAAACGCTGGAGACTCTTTCCAGGGAATAGTGCTTACAGTATATCCAAGATACGTTGTAAATATCTTGCAATGAGATTTCAGTCTCAATACGGATATAAATATATCGTGAAGGGATAAGAACGACTGTCATTTAAATACTAATAAAAAACAATTTTTAAAAAATATTAGAGGATAGTGTAATATTAATATTTATAGAGTGACACCCTTCTTTAGAATATCCGTTGTGGCTCGTGCAGTATACGCCGTTGATCCGTCCTGCTGGAACCATATATCCTCCATCCCCAATTCATCTATATCAGGAATAAAAAATTCATTGATCATGGTTCTGTAGCGCACACCACCCACAGTGACCGTTTCGCCGTTCTCAAAAAAAAGGTCCTATGACATTTTCAGCGTAAACAGCACACCATGCGGTGAATTTGAGGGGATGTAATGCCTCTTCGTGCATTACTCGCGGTGCCCCAGAACCGACAATTTACAATAGTTTGTTCACGTATTCACATAGGTGGAAATGGACGTCGTTACTCATGATTATTTTTGACGCAAAATCGTCTACTTCGTTGTTGGGATTCAGGAGGGCGTGAGCATAGATTAGATGCGATTTACGGTCAACAGCTATCTACTGATGGATTATCTGCACTGAAGATGCAATTACTTCATCTTCAAGTCTTTCACCAAAATGCGAGAGTTGAAGATCAACATATTTTAATTAGAATTGAAGCCTAACATGACAAAATGCTTTATTCAACAACTACTGTTTTCCGGCCATTCATTTTGAATGACAATACAGGACCTC
Organism: Volucella bombylans; assembly: GCA_949129095.1. Taxonomy (NCBI): domain Eukaryota; kingdom Metazoa; phylum Arthropoda; class Insecta; order Diptera; family Syrphidae; genus Volucella; species Volucella bombylans. Next base: position 105,339,893 of record OX422144.1, on the reverse strand, counting down.
GTTTCGGGCATATTGTGATTGATTTACTGTCAGTGCGAATGGGAAGTCATTCCTCATGGAAAATATAGCCTAAACATGAGCCCACTAGACTACGATTTGTTGCCAAATTTTAACGAGCCAATGCGTGGGCTCTATAATAGTTTTCTGATGCCATTACCCAGCGTATTCGGAAGTTTGCATAATAAAGTAGTGTGCATTATTTTTAAAATGACTGCCGAATTCTTAAATACCACTGACAGACTGCACGGCGGATATTGCGAAAAAGGTGTAGGTACCCTTTGTCTTGCTGGTACAAAATTATTTTATCTCGAAAGTGTGGTAGTCATAAAATTCAGCGAGTTCTTCGTGGAATGTCTGTGTTCGATTGACATGCTGAACACCTAAAAACGACAAGAATATTGATAAATATTTATATTGATTCCTCTATAATATATATATATTGATTCCTCTATCTGTGCATATGTGGGTAGACTAAATTGTTAGGTCAACAATCTTTTTTTTTTATCAATCTGAAAGATTTGCTCTTTGCAAAATTTGACTTTCCTCTTGTATTGTAATAGCATACTCGTATTTCGACTATTAAACAAGATGAATGTAGGCGGAGTGGTATCCCCATAAATATATTCATGAAAATAAAGCGAAACGATTAGGTCTTCAAGGGTATAACGATGTACATATGTACGTAGGTTGCTACTTAAGTTTTGAGAAAAACAAGTAAAAGCAAATATTCATCATCGAAAACGGGTTTATTGTTTTTCAAAATACCCTCCGTAAACCAATTTTCGAAACACGTTTTCTACTCCGAACGAGGTAACTTAAAAATATGCGTTTTAAACGCATCGACCGCTCTTTCAGGCGTCGTAAAACGTTGATCTCGCAATTTATTTTTGGTGTGCGGGAATAAAAATTAGGGCTGTACAGCGGATGACACATGATGACAGATGATCTTCAAAAATTCATTTGATTGAGCCGACCTGCGAGAGCTCGCATTGTCGTGCTGGAGAATTATACGTGATGTCGCTTTAACTTGTTATTACAAATGGTTGTGTACCATTCCAAATTGATCGTTCCACGTTGTTCTACTGGCATGGTAACGACATGTCCGGTTTTCTCGAAGAAACATGTAACTTGGAAGTGCTTTAAGCGCAAACAACTTTCATTGAAAAAACCACCCAGCCATCAACTGCTGTTCAGTTTCCGTCTCATATGCATGGATCCATGATTTGTAGCCTGTCACGATCTTATAGATGTTTTTGAAAGCACCGCGATTGAATTTTTTTCAAAATTTCGATTATCAAACTATGCGGTATCCAACGCAAAGAAATTATTTTGACGGCCAAATGTTCATGCAATATTAAATATATGCAAGTGGATAATGTCCAAACATGCCAAAATTTCACGGTAAGTCACATTACGATCGTGTCATATCAGTTCTCGCGCAGTATCGGTGTTTCCTGGCACAACAACTGATTTTGAACGAACTTCACAAAATTCGACCTGGAACGAACGACGACCACTATCGAATTCGGAAAATCAGCGAAGCACAGTGGCCGGGAAGGTGCGAGTGGATCGGCACACTCCTCCTGAGTTAATCTATGACGAAAATCATAAAAAATCATTGCATTAAAATCTTCACGATTCAAATATATTTTTTGCCTGAGATGAAATTTGCAAGTCTCTGACAAAAAAAAACACAAATAACACTCGTATGACAAAATATTCTGAACACGTGTAACATTAAAAACGTCGAACTTTACGATGATGGTGACAGATTTGACGTATCTACACCGGTATTGCCACATCTCAAACCTTAAACATTTTTTCGGCATTCGATTACTACTCGTAGCTGTTAATTGGTTGTACAAGCTCAGATTTGATGAAGAAATTGTGGGTGGCCATGCCTTACGTGGTAGTGGACTGGTTTCCAAATCAGAAGGTTGGGTGTTCGAATTCCAACCTCATCCGAAAGACATTCATATTTTCAGTTGACGAAAATCAAGTACGATGAGTAGTTGACTAGATATCAAGAAGCCAACTTCCATTAAGAATTTAGGGTCCCCCTTAAATGTCGGATGCCACCCATGGAGCGACATAACTAATGAGCCAAAACATCTTTCTTTCTCTTTCTATCCCATTTTCCAAAAAACTTAACACATGCGGAGGCGTTATAAATGTATTCATACCCACCCACTTGAGTGTTAATTTCTTTACAAAAAAAAAAAAAAAACAGAAAACCGCTCATATTTTTCCTTGGCACTGCTTATTTGGAAGTACAAAAAAAAACATCGTGTTCGTATAAATTATTATTCCTCTCATTATACTGACGTACAATACAGATTTCTGGATGATTAGCGCAATCAGCGCATTTTACAGAGATTCTTGAGGAAAACATTCTTTAACGAATATTTGGTCCTATATAGGAGAAGTGGACATTATAATTGCAAGCCAAATAATATTTATCAAGATATACGAGTATGGCGTTAGCAAGAATATTTTCGAGTCGTTTGCCCCAGAGATAAGCTGAAATGTAAACCCTAAACTCCATTTTAAGGATCAGAACATTGTGAATACCAAAGCGCTTAGTTTAGTTGCAGAATGTGATATACTTGGGTTCAGCGAAGATACAGTGATGGACAGATCCAAATAACCTACGAGGTGCCTCGATAAAATGGGAGAGCCAATGAAACTGTTGCTTATATTGTTGTAGAAGAAAGCGAAACTCTTCATCTTCTTCGCAACAGAAGGACGCATTATGTGTGCCTCGTTTATATACAAATTATAGCTAAAAAAGAATAAGATGTTCATATACCAGCGGATATCGTTTGGCTCGCTGACCAGATAAACCATATATGAAACCAGCGCCTGTTAAACTTATATGATCAGGGTAATAGAGGTGATGAATCCAACAATGAGCCGATGAAGAAAATGAGCTTTTATTAATTAGTTTATGTGAGAGATATGAAATCAAAGAAGGAAACTCAAAGCGTCTATTGTCAATGGTAGTCACATGACATAATCTTAGAATAGATGTTATGCATAAACCAGTTTGTAGCTTGATAATAAATGTTAAGATCTTGGTGAAAGGTGAGAATCTAGTGCAAGACCAACATTTAAACAAGTTGGTTACAAAATTTACAAGCAATGTCTAGATCTCAAATTTTATTTTGGTCTGTTGATTTCCGATGAAAAATCCATCAAAAATAAAGACGCTGGATTGAGAATCAATATTCTGAAGCTACAGCGGCAATTGCCAGCAATCGATTTGACAATTTCGCATTCGAATTTTTATTTGACAATGAGGAGAGCTTCAGAAGCCAGACGCTGGTCTATACGCTGTGAAGACTGCAGCAAAAGTTTCAATTGTGAAGAATGCAAGCATGTGTGGATCTTCGTATAACCAGAATTTTGACTTAAGCTTGGTTACATAACCAATTAATTGCATCCCAAAATTGAAGATCCAGACTATGGGATATAAGAACTACTAATACAATAACTATTGAGACTAGAGTCTAATAAAAAGCTAAGACAGACATATTACCAACTGAGCCATTTAAAGCAACTGGAGATGAGCTGAAACAGGCACTAGTTCATTTGTAAGATTTGGTCAGAGTAAAACATGGAATCTCAGCATCGTTTGTCCGATCCACAAGAAAGGAGACGCTTTTGACTACGTCAACAGAGGAATAGGTCTCATAAACTTCGCCTATAAGATCTTTTCTGTCGTATTATGTGAACGTCTGAAACCATCCATGAAGTGCGGTTTCGGATCAAGAAAGTCTACCATCGACAATTATTCACACACCAACAGATCTCGGAAAAGTCCTGGGAATTTCAGATCATCATTCACCATCTACATGTCGATTACAAAGCGCAATATAGCAACGTCCATAGAGACTAGCTATTCAACGGCATGTCTAGTTTTGAAATCGCTTTCAACTTATTATGACTGTGGAGAATTCTCTCTATCTGGGTACAACGGTAAACGAGGGCAAAACAAAGTATATGCTGTCATGAGGAAAGGAAGCACACCACCGACGGCTTGGTTAGAATGTCACTATTGGTAGTTATGACTTCGAAGTAGTTAAGGTCTTCGCCTATTTTCTATGTAAGTTCACAGTTACAATTGGCAACGACACCAGCGCAGAAATCCGATGCAGAATCACTCTTGCCAATCGCTGCTTTTTTGGAGACCTCTTTCGTAAGAACAAACTGGCTTTATATAAGACACATATCATCTCAGTGCGGATCTATTGCGCAGAAACTTGAACCTCGTCTAAAGTGTATGAAGGAGCACTTGGCAGTTTCGAGAGAAAGATACGGCGCGTGGTTTTCAATCCTATTTGCATGGACAACGAATGGAGGAGAAGGTTCAACCACGATATGTAAATCGGTCTAGTCAGACGTCTACGGATCCAACGTCTAAAATCGCTAGACCATGTTGAGGGGATAGATGCCGCAGCTCCGGCCCAAACAATCTTCTAGCCTAACATCGAGGTACGGTGCAGCAGAGGACGTCCACATCATATGTGGCACACGCAAGTGGAAGAGATTTTAACCAACTTGGAGTGCGGCACTGGAGGCAACAGGCGAGGGATCATTATAGATTGAGGGACTTGTTGGTTGAGACTGATGTTCACCCCAGACTGTAGCGTCATCAAAGTAAGTATAAGCAATGAGAAATAGAGGACAGATAATTTAAGAATGTCTATCGCTCGAAGATGCCCTCAGAAATTTAAGTCGCCAAAAGTGATTCTTGAAAGCCAAACACTTAAATTTTGTGGTTGGTTGACCAATGCATTTATGACAGTTTTAATGCTTCTAGGTTGTTCTGATAGATATGAACAAATAAAAAGTTCGTGGAAATGCCAACTGTAGAAGTAACAGAGCCCTTCTGTAGTAACACGCGTTCTTTCCGTCTGATATAATCATTACAGGAAGACTCTCAGTTAGATTCTCATCTCAGAAGAGAATCTAAGGGTTGGAGCTATTAGCCGTTTCATGTTTCAAGGGAAACAAATCTGTTTCAAAATAATTTTATAATCTGCTCAGGGAGACATCATAGGAAATCATTTCAGATCAATTGTCGAATTAATACAAAGTACATCTTATTCCTTTCTAGCGATTCGTTTCAAATATAAATAAAATAAAAATAAAATCAAAACTCTTCCACGCTGCTTTTCCTCTTCAACTAATAAAGCTTTCAACCGCCAAGGAGGTGTAACTGGCAAAATCTTCTTAAGGAATTATGGCCCCACCGCATCGAACTAAAGAAAGAAATACGCAAAGCAGTACTCCTTTTACAGTTGGGTTTTCGTCAAAAGCAAATCACACGAATCTCTCCGATCTCCATTAGCATTTTTGGCAAAAATAAAAACCATTCAACCCTCGAGCCGTAATAATCTCCTTAAATTGGCATTAGAAACAACTTTTACCCCCTAGACTGTTTTTTTTTTCGTTGCCTCAAACAATTTTAAATTCCACCTTTTTCCTTGGGGGGATGGAGAAATTAAACTTTTGCGCCGAATGTATACACGCATACGCGGCCAACTTCAGTCGAAGTAGGCCTGCTGGAAAATTATAAGTCTGACAAAGTACTCAAGATCAGACACAAAAGACCATTAAAGAGTTATGGAACTTTAATTCTCAATTAAATCGGATTTCCCTCTTTACTCTGTTCACCCTTCGGGACGATTTTCTGTACCTTTTGTTGTTTGCGAGTCCTTTTCGCCTTTGGTGATTTTTCATGATTGTCGGGTAATTTTGTTGAGGTTTGGCCGCGGTGTCCCGTTTGAAAGCTGTGTGTACACAAACAAATGTAAAAAAAAAAATAACCACTCAGTGTCAATCACATTTATTTGCTGTGTTTGATGGTAGCATGAGTTCATATGACCGGTTAAATACATGCATGAAAAAGGAGATCATGCGACGGTTTGATGGGATATCGGGGAGATGGCAATCCAGTTGGCTATTGAAAGAGAATTAATTAAACTGTCCCACAGGTATAATGCCAATCAGTTGATGGAAACTAACCACTGTTCGTTCACTCTTTCCCCAACCTATCAAACCAATGAACTTAATTGCATAAGGACGAATACAAATACCAGAACTAGTATGTGTATGAATACGAGAACACCATAATAAAGGATTAAATCTACATTTATACGAATACATTCAGTAAAAAATTAATTGCAAGATTTTATGAATACGCCTATACAACCGGCACACATGGAAATAGTGGCCTGACCAGAAGAGCTCAGAGGAATCCTGATGTAACAAAAGAATGGATTTTATCAATGGACAATTCATTTTCAGGAGGATATGATTCTAAAGTCATCAGACAGTGAAATGTGATCTCTTAATGCTATGATACAGAGACCTCAGACTTTTCTATTGTATTTGACGTGGATTTCGATTTTAATGTTTTGCCTCATTCGGAGCACCAATGTGTATGAATTAAAAGTATAGTCAGTGAAAACACAGGAAATTATATTCGTATAAAATATAATCGTAATCTCTCTCTTCAGTGCGACTATTTCGGAAGATTGTTCAATTGTTGTTCAAGAAATAAAGGTTTTCGATTGCTTTAAGTCTTCCGAATTACATTTCACAGGATTTGAGTGGCAATTTTCAGTCGGGAATTCAGCTGTTGGACGGTGTTAAGATTGAAAGAAGGAAGACTTGTATTTACAGAGAATACTGAAAATTCTAGAGACTAGTAGTCCTTAACACCAGATAGTATTCCGTACGAAAGATCCAAACAAATTGGCCATCGGATAGAGTAAAGGTAAACCCTTACTTACTGGCATGGCCGGTAAGTAGCATTATACTGGCCTACGCCGCCATAAGGCTCACAACCGAATACGGAAGAAATTAAGAAGATGTGACAAGCAACTAATGGCCTCGACAACAATCTTTGGTACGGAACTGCACGTGGAATATTCGAACCCCTAGTAGTCCACGTGCAACCGAGCAATTATCAGAGGACGTCAACTGTTATCACGCAGATATCTCCGCAAAACAGGAAGTGTTTTGGGTTAGCCCGGTCATAAAGAGGATGAAAAACTGTGATATATACTATGGTGATCGCTATAGGGAAAAGAATGAGCGCTTATTCGCATGGGGATTTGCCATATGTGGCAGACTTAGACAAGAAGTTTGAGCTTCCGACACGTGATCGAGTGTCTTAGGACAATCCGCATCATGGCTAAATTTCAAAATATTTCAATGAGGTCCTTGACAAGACATATGAGCCATGTGCGATGTATGACGTCAAAGTTATACTAGGCGATTTTAACGCCAGGATAGAAAATAAGAAAATCTTTGGGAGGACAGTTGGTAAGCATAGCCTACATGACATCACGTCTCAACGCAACGGACTTATGCTTATTGACTTTGCAGCAGGACGAAATATTACTATAGTAAGCACATGATTTCTTCATCTCAATATACATAAGCAGATGTGCCAATCTCCAGATAATCTAACTCTAAATCAGATTGCTCATTTTGCAATAGACGTAAAGCATGCCTACAGTCTTCTTGACGTCCGAACATTCCAGGCAACCAGCATTAACTCGGATCACCACCTCATTGCAGCAAAGGTGCGAATGCCGATTTCCCAAGCGCCACAACAAAGAGGGACTACTGTGAGAAGATATAGATATAGAATCTTCGCAGAACCCGTATCCTGAAATCTCTCAATAATTCCATGCTGTCAACACCAAGCACAGAAGATCAGTGGCAATGCTGCCAACGTGCCATTAGGAACGCCGCAACTGATGTGCAGAGTATCACTCGACCAACACCAAGAAATTCCTGCTTTTATGAAGAATGCTGGCAAGCATATTCAGATAAACAAGTAGCCTACAAAGCGGCGTTGCAACGAAGGACAAGTGCCACTCCTGAGCTCTACGAGCAGAAAAGACGGGAAGAACATCGGCTTCTCCAGAATAAGAAAAAAGAGGAAGAAAAGCGCGCGATCGAAAATATTGAGAGGTTATAACGAACGGAAGTTTTGCCAACAGGTAAAAAGAACGTGTCAGGGCAAGAAAACCCGTACAGTAGCCTGTAGAGATGAAGAAGAAAACCTTGTAGTATCTAGAATTACAGTCGGTGTTGAGAATATGGAAAAACTTTTTCTACAGGCTGTATAACGGCGAAGAAGCCCACCGTCATTCAGATTAGACCATTCAACTGAGACGATGATAGCCAAAACTTCTCTGCACCCGACCAGGACGAAGTAAGGACACCAATATCTAAGCTGAAATCCAACAAAACATTTGGACCTGCTGCCAAAATGGGTTTTGTTGTAAACTAGGGAAAAACTAAATATATATGCTGTCAGCAAGAAGGAACACACAACATCGACGAATTGGACAAAATGTCACAGTCCACTGCTATAGTCTCGAGGTAGTGGGCTCTGCTATAAATTCTGCCAATAACACCACAGTACAAATAAAACGAAGAATCACTCTTGCCAGTAACTGTTTCTTTGGGCTAAGAAGGCAATTAAGTGGCAGACGTTACACATCTCGCATAGAGAACGGTCGGCTTTTCATAGTGCACAACAAAGTGAAACAAAGTGAAAAAACAGTTAAGTGGTGATTAAGCAAGTTACTGATAAGTAACATTGTGGCTCAGTGGAACAGAGATTGACTCGAGACGTGGAGGATCTGGGTTCAAGCCCCACAGTAGGAAATTCACTTTTTTTTCATTTCTTAGTGCTAAAACTAAACAAAAAAAAAATAAAAAGTGGTAGTAGTGTCGACGATTAGCAATGGATACCGGGCAGCCGGAGGTCCCGCATGTAGAACCGGTGTCAAATCGAATGACTACAAGAGCATGTGATATGCAGCAAGCAACAACAACAACTACAGCATCAATGCAGAAATCAGCTGATGACATGAAAGTAGAGAAGAGGCGGAGAAAAAATAAAACTTCTTCGAAATTGTCCTCGAAGAAAAAAATCAGAGAAGATGAAGACATTAAAGCGGTGGAAAAGGAGTACTCTTATGAGTCTGAAGGGGGTGAGTGCCGCTACATTGGAGAGGGGAACTCATTTAAAGAGTTGTCTGATACTGATACCTCAGCAGAAGAGGAAGAGGATGATGAGGCAAAGCTTGACAAGCTTATAAAAGAGCTCCTTGAGAAAAGGGAGAAGTTGCGGCAGCAAAAGCAGCAAAAACAACAACAACAACAAACTATAAAACAGTTGCCGATGCAGCAAAAGCAGCAACAAGAACAAGAACAACGATTGCAACAGAAGAAGCAAAAACAACCAAAACAACAACAACAGAAACATATACCGCAGAAATTGCAAATACAACAACAAACATCGCAGCAGCAACAACAGCAGCAGCAACAACAGCAGCAGCAACAACAACAGCAGCAACAACATCAACAGCAACAACAAAATAAAGGCAGAGAAAGAGTGCCTCCTATAAATGTAAGTAATTTAGAAATCAACGATAGTATTAGGTTATGTAAGTTAGTAACTAAGAATTTTTATGTCAAACGATTAAGTGCGAATAAGCACATTATTATGTGTAGTAATATGGAGGATTACCGTAAAGTACGTATCGCCCTAGGAAAAGCAGATACCGAATACTATACATATACCCCTAAGGGTGAAAAACTCCAAACGGTGCTGTTAAAGGGCATCGATCCAGCAATAAAGACGGGGGAGCTCGAAGAAGAGTTTAAAAGGTTAGAGAGCGACGACCTTAAGTTCGTGGGGGTCAAGCCGTTTACCACGGCCGCGGCAAGGGATGGTAACCGTAAATTACCATTCTTCCTAGTACAGTTAACGCCCAACAGCAAAATCGATAGTCTGCGAAAAATTAAATTCCTGTATTATCATGCTGTAAGTTGGGAAAAATTAAAAAGGGCAGACCGTGTACTACAATGTATGCGCTGCCAGAGGTTCGGGCACGCCGCGGCTAATTGCAATATGCAATTTAGGTGCGTTAAGTGCGACAAGGACCACAAATATGGAGAATGTCCTTTAGGCAACGATAGAGTAGTAGATAGGGGTCAACTCTTTTGCGTACTCTGCAGAAACCCGGGGCACCCTGCTAATTTCAGGGGCTGTCCTAGGTTTCAGGAGCTAAAAAAGAAAGTCCAGGCTCGAAAACAGTTGATCGAAGAAGAGAAGCGTCAGAAGAGTCGTGCTTTCTCTAATTTTGTGGCGCCCAATGTATCCTTTGCCCAAATGGTATCTGGATCGGGTAAGGCCACAATGACAGCAAAAAATACGCCAAAGGTAGCCGAAAAAGCGCCGGAAGCGGATCTGGATTTGAAAGCGATCCTTCTGTCCTTGCACGGAAAAATCGATCATTTTCAGAAACAATTAAATGAACAAGCGGCTCGAATTGACGTCATCTATTCGACCTCGGCACGCCGATATAATGTCTGCTACGTTGAATGAGGTTAATTTGAAGATCCTTGCGTTAAACACGTTAACTCACTAATCAGGATCGAGAGAAGGGCCAACCTACAAAATCTGTTGTTAAGTGAATGCCCAGATGTGCTTTTGGTAAGCGAAACTAAGCTTAACCAGAATCACAAAATTGGCTACAGTGGCTACAATATTTATAGAAGGGACCGTCCACACTCCTCACAAGGTGGTGGGGTTGGTATCTTATTACGCAAAGGCATGCGCCATAGGGTTATATATAGCGGGGATTTGATGAGGTTCCGGGTGTTGGAAGCCTGCATCGTATGCATTCCTCTTCATAGTCGAAGGCGAGTGTATGTGGTGTCGCTTTACGCACCCGAAGCACCTAATCCCATTCAATTTATAATTGAGCTGGAAATACTTTTTCGTTGCCTTCAGCTTCAATCGGAAGAAAATTATTATTTTTTGGCCGGAGATCTTAATGCTAGTCATGCGGCATGGGGAAATAATCCGCCAAACACCAGAGGCAACCAGTTATACTACTGGTCAAAATATGATTGAGTACAGACTTGAACTGTACGCGACGAATATCCCATCCTTCCCATCAGCCGGTTCTTTCCTGGACTTGGCATTAATTGACAGTAGGCTAGAACTGACTAACGTGGACAGAAACACAAGGAACTGTTTGCGAGCGTTCGAGTACGATAGTGATCACTACGGACTTGCCGCCACAATACGGATCCCAAACGAGCAAACGCAGCTGGAGCAGTACGATCAAGTGTACCCATACGACTACCGTAAGGTACGGTGGCCGTGCTTCTCCAGAATCTTAAAGCGTAATTTATGTTTCAGTGGAATTGATCCCGCGACTAACAGAAACTTGACAAACGAAGAAATCGACCGTAGTTTACTGACAATGCAAGACGTTATCAAACGAACGATGGAGCAGACTATCCCTCGGATAAAATACTCCGACGAAAGCCAGGTGGAAAAATACAAAACTCCAACAATCAACGCATTGTACGCACACAAAAGTAGACTGCTCTCGAGGCTTAAGCAGTTGTACAGACAGTTTACTGACAGAAACGACCCGGAAATAAGAACACTAAAGTCATTGATCAAAAACCTAAAACAATTAATTAAAGAAAATTACAGTAAGTCTGTAAGTCTGTACTGGGGCAATAAGATTCGGGCTATAAAATCCAGTAGTCCGAATATGTTCCCGCAGATAAATAAATTATTTAGGCGGAAAGATCATAATGACATTCAGTGTGTCCGAATTCCACAAACGACAGAAAACAGACAGACACTACTGACCGTTGGCATAAGTCCAGAGAGAGCCGACGCAGGCGACGGTCTATTCGTGCTCGAAGACCCACAGGAGAAAGTGGATTTGCTGGGAGCTTTTTTCAAGGCCGTGTATACGGTGAACAATCCGGTTTACCGTAATCACGACATTGACAACAGGGCCTATGTAAATCACTATTATCTGCGCAACGAACTTCAAAATTGGCGATCTGAGAATCACGGTTTCACCGTATTCAGTGAAGAAAACGCTGCAAACGTTATCATCGCCAATGAGCGAGCCTCCTCGCATTTGTTCGTGCGAAAAGATGAACTCCTATGCATCTTCGAGTCTCTGAAAAACAAAAAGTCGTCGGGAGTAGACGGTATTCCAAACGTCGTATTAAGACACCTGCCCTTGGAAGCAGTGGATATATTTACTACGCTGTTTAACAATGCGCTGAATAATGCATATTATCCGACGCATTGGAAAACAGCAGTAGTACATCCCATCCCGAAAAGGGATAAAGTTAGAACTAACCCTGCAAATCTCCGGTTAATTAGTTTGCTTCCGAATATTAGCAAGGTATTTGAGAAGGTGATTAATAGAGCTCTATTAAGGTGGGTTGAGGAAAATAATATAATTCCGGAAAATCAGTTTGGTTTTAGGGCGAGGCATGACACTATTCATGCTGCGTCTAAGCTGGTCTCCGACATACAATGGAATAAATGCAAGAACCAGTGTACGGGTGCCTGCCTCGTTGACTTTGAGAAGGCCTTCGACACCGTATGGTTAGAGGGGCTTTTCTATAAGTTGACGAGAATGGGTATGCCGAAACCTCTGCTATATATGATTTACGACATGCTTATGGGAAAGAAGTTCGTTGTTAAATGTAACAATGTTATTTCGAGCAAGATCTTTGACATTAAAAACGGCTTACAACAGGGGGCTGTGACTTCTCCGATACTGTTTAACATTTACACAAGTGATCTAGTAGGTTCCCTCAATCATGCCATAGCGTACGCAGACGATTTAGTGGCGTACAGATCAGGTCCAAAAATCGAAGTCATCAATACTCTTCTGCAGCGTGATTTCGATCATATTAAGGCGTATTGCGATGATTGGAAATTGAAAATCAATTTTCAAAAGTCGGAAACAATCTTGTTCAGGACTCCATTGAGATGGGCTTCTAGGGATACCAGACATAACTGGCGAAATTTGGCCATCATTGGACAGCACGGACTGCCATTAGCGGTGAGAAGCGTAGTTAGATACCTTGGTATTTGGCTCGATAAGTATTTATATTTTGACAAACATATGGATGCTTGTCTTGCTGGAGCCAAGAAGGCTTTAGCCTTGACAAGAAGGCTGTTTCACAGCAGTCAACTAGTCTCCAAGGTGAAAGTCATATGCTATGTGGCCCTAATCAGGCCAGTCATCGCGTATGGTTGTCCCGTGTGGTTCAATGTAGCGCCGTATCAGATGGAAAGGATTCGGGTGTTTGAAAGGCAGTGTCTTAGGACTTGTCTTGGCTTGTACAGAACACCAGAATCAGAGTACAAAAAATATTATCCCAACAAAGTCCTTTACGATGGGGATAATCTGAATAGGATTGACAATTTCCTGATTAAGGTGATTCGAAGACACGTTGCAAGGGCAATGACCAACGATAATGGCCTGATCTTTGGGGCTTATTACCCCAATGAAATGTACCACGAGAGCTCACTTCTATCGGGCTTTATCCCGCCAGAGGCTTTTCTCCATATTGATGCTAAAGGGTTAATACAAAGTAGAGATGGTATCCCGGTAATATACCACCGCCACCGCGGTGCGAGGGACAAGCGGCTCACCTACGACGGGTATGTTGCCAATGCTCAGGAGCTCCTCCGTTTTAGTCTCGCGATTGCGGACAGGGATCGGATCGATGCCGAGAAACAGTACACCGAATTCTGGTGGCTTCAAGAAGGAGAAAGGGTTGGATCGCTCACCTAGGTCGGTACGTTACTAAGGTAACATATTCCTCTTAGTTGTAAGTTAGATTAGGGATAGTTAGGGGGATCTCGTGGAAAGGCCGCGTTTGTTAACATGAGGCCGCACCTTTGAGAAGTGACCAGTGGTTTATCGCATTGGTTAAATCTTGGTGGTGCGTGTGCACGATGTTGACGAATGACGGGCGCCCGAAATCGTAATTGGGATGGTGACCACCCGGTACGAGAGGCTACGAGTGCTCACCATCCCGATTATAGTTAAGTTAGGTTAAGTAGTTTAGGTAGGTTAAGTAGAATAGGGCCATAGTTTTAAGTTTTACATAAAACTACAAAAGATATGGTATCTAAGTTTTTTCTAAAACTATTTTCTTAGAAATTCATATATTGTTTAATTGATAGATAAGATTAAGCGTAAGATAGTTTTTAAGGCCGAAAGGCAAAGTTGAATGAAATTGTTAAGTTTAGAGAGTTCGGTAAGAGCCAGTAAGCTAGTTTAAGTAACTGTTGTTGTTAAATTAGATTTAATCATTTTTGTCTAGAATGTAAGTTAATAATGAAAGATACAATAAAAATGAATTTAAAAGTAAAAAAAAAAAAAAAAGGCAATTAAGTGGTAAGGCCCTATCCCGAAAAGCGAAGGAGACACTGTATATTTAACGTATATACCATATGTAGGGTCTCTTTGTTCATACCAGTCGAAATCGAATGAAAATTTCCACAGTCGTTTGGAGAGAAAATTCTTTCGAAAAATTTTCGGTCACGTTTGCGTTGACGGGCTTTGGAGGAGGAGATATAATGACGAATTAAGAGTATACGAGCTTTACAGGCATCAGATGATGCCTAAAATGGCATGGACATGTAGAGCGAATGGACATCAATACTCCAGCCCGCAGAGTCTTCGAATCCAACCCGGGGACAAGGCACTGGATGAAGACCTCGTCACAAATAGAAGTGGATCCTAACCGACTTGAAGTGCGCAACTGGAGCCAGTTACCTAGAGACCGGATTAACGGAAGAGGCCTGTTAGTTAAGGTGTTAGTTCATACCAAACTGTAGCGCCACCTATATAAGTAAGATAGTACAATAAAAATCATAATAAAAATCAAGCGAATGCGTTTTGAATTCTCTAAGAGCTCAGCGATTTTCTTGTCGTCAGGAGGAGAGATTGCAGACTGTTTATTGGTGCCATATTGGGGCACTTTGCTCTTAATATTTAGATAGTGTACTAGGCATAGGCGGCATCGTATCCAGCGACGCTTGCTGTGAAAGTGGTGACAATACAACGTGTCATTATCTCAGGGCACTTCTACTCTCTACTGAGGAAACAAGGCCCGAAATCACTGATGTTTTCTACAGAATTTACGAACAATGCGAATTGGAAAACCTAGTTATTGTATTTCTACGTTTTGGATATACTGATTTTTCAACTCACTTTTTCGAAAATTTTGTCTGAAGCCTTTCATCGATATTTTGTCTGAAGCTTTTCATCGATATTTGATCGGTGAATCGGATATTGCAATTTTTCATTTCAGAGAGATGAAAGCACAAACACGGTGAAAGAACTGATCAACATTGAATTCGTCTTGAAGGAAAGCGTTTTAAAAAATCATGAATTTAGACCAACTCAGATAACTGAAGGACATACGACTAACTTGAAAACAGCTGCGAAAATTGCAGACGAGAGTAGCAAACTACAAGTTCTTGATCAAATAAGAACTGTTCTAGACATACACCGGAATTTTGAAGATTGCGACATGAGTACGAACGAGTACTTATGATGGACTGGATCAAGAAATATATTGAGAGGTAACATTAGGTTAAGGTTACTCAATTACCAAATATATTCAGCGAATGCAACCATTTTGTAAAGTTTTTCTAAAACCGCATTGGATTTAATGTCCTCGCTTTACTACAGAGCTCTTACCAGAGCAAATAGAACACCATCTAATGATCATGAAGAACTATTTAATGCTGCCCCGATCGAGCTAAGTATCGAATAAAATTATTCGTCTCATAGGTGTCCTCTACAGATGTATATGCATATCGTCGATTAATCGAATCACATTCTAAGGGTTTTAAGTTTCTGCAACAATCCAGTGATAATATTATACGTATACGTTAAAACCGAGACTGATTTGCTGGAATCCAAAGGCCACACTTTCAAACAGAAGCTTTAGACAGTGATACACCCGATCGCACTTTCTGCAGCATCAGAAGATATTACATCAACATTAATTGGTTGGGAGTGCAAAGTACATTCACCCAATAAACGTAACACAATTTGAAACTTCTACTTGAAATTTTAGAGAAATTTCTAGTATGACCATGGCATGGAAAACAAGCGAACACGTTAATTTAGAAGTATTGGATGACTAGATAGCGATCATAGTCTTTCCAATTGTTATGTTTCAGCTGCTGTCAAAGTTACCAATGAGATCCAGCTGTCAAGATATTCAGTAAGGTTGACCATTTCATCATGCATCATTTTACGTTTGCGGAACGTGGGGATGGTCGGTATCATGGCTTCAGTGTGCAGGCATAATCATTTTGGATCATAAGCTACCAAGCAGATAGATATTGAGCCATCGTAGCGGCCAGTATCGAAGAAGACATAGAAATGTTGATTCGGCACCGATCCGCTGATTTGGGCCCCGCAGGAGGGTCAACCCGGCTTATTATGCGGTTGGATTTGGGCCCACATCCGTATAAGATAGTACTGACACAACAATTGAAACCGGAATTAATGTTACCGTTAATTGTCTCAGGTATAGATCGATGTTAACTGTTGTAGCTTCAAAATAAAGCCAGAATCAATTGTTATCTCACAGCTTTGTTGTTTTATATAAATTTTTTTTACTACCTATCGTTTTTATCTGGTCACCCTGCATATGCACAATGGTATATAAGAAGCTATGTAACAAATCATTGTGCCCTTAGAAATTAAGAGGACCAATGTGATACTTTTGGAGAAGATTTATGTCAAATTTGAATTATTTCAACTTCGAAACCTGATGATGAGCTCAATGCATACTTGAGAATGTCAGATTTTTGAAGGTACTAAACATGTTAAAGAATTGATTCTGCACTACATGGGATATCATTTCCGTAAATACTTTGTCAAATGCAGCCGACAATTGACAATGTATTAGAGATGGTTTCCTGAACATTTCAAGCTATTTCAAGAATCACTCCAGGCTTTGTGATCCTGGAAATTTAAGTCCGATTAATAAATAAATAATCGAACTGAAATTAAACTTCCCAGTGAGCCGATGCTATACAAATCTGTTATCACAATTTGAAACCGTAAGCTTGAAGATGTAATGATTTCCCGTATCCCAATGGTTTCTTTTATCTTGCCCTTCAATTTTGAATTGTGTTTTCAGTTCTCAGTGTATTCTAATTTTGAAATTGACAAATAAATAATTGAAATTCAAGTTATTTCGATAGGCATGTAATGTAATACATGTTTCACCAATTTAAGTCCAAAAATATTGTCTATCCACATTCACTACAGAATCTTCCAATAAAAATATTCATTTTATTAATGCAAATAATGCTTCAACATTTCATGCTTCAGATTTTTAAATGGTGAAAATTTCGCAGAAACCTTAAGAAAAGTAAAACGTTTTCATAGTCAAGTTTAAGCGATTTCTTTCTCCCCTAGCAATTACTGAATTGGTTAAGAAATTTGAGCTATGGGACAAGTGAGTCCTATGAAGATTCGGTTCCAAGCCCACAGCTTATGAACAACTGAAGTGCTTCTAAAACACGAAGTGTGGTCAAAAACCCAAGTATGTCGATTGCACGGGGATCTCAGCAATTGAACAATTCACAAACAACATTCCACAGGATTTTGCATATTTAAGACTGTGTTGTTAAGCAGAATTGCCACACTTGGAGATAAGAAAATCCAGGAATAATTGTCAAGAAGTATCTCTGACCACAAAGTTAGTGTTTGGTTATTGAGTAGGAGGAATATTGGACCTTATTTCTTCGAAAGTGAAGCAGATGAACACGTGTTACCGTGTCATGGTCAAGGAATTCTTTTGGACAGAATTTTCAGGTAAGGATATGAGCTACATATGTTTTCCAACAAGACAGCATTAAATGTCGCACATGACAAAACAATTGCTATTTTGGAAGAAAAGTTTCAAATCCGAGACACTTTTCGAAATGGTGATTTCGGAATCATGCGAAAGAGAGGATTTATGCCAACGCTCCACAGTCAATCAAATCACTCAAAGCCCACGTCTGTACAGTTATCGATGGAGTAGGGCTCCAAGTGTGCAAAAATGTGATGACTCATTTTAACAAAAGAGCTTAAATGTGAAACAGAAGTCGTGTCGTTTCGATTAGCTGGCCATTGGAGAAATAAAATTCAAGTCCAAAGTGGTTAATGATATTAAATGTCTTTTTCAGTATCATAATTAACGAGGATTTCTCTCTTTCTCCACTTTTATTTCGAAATACAATGAGGGCTACCTTGCACTGCTTTCAAAAAAGTCTTTTGCAGGGGTGGCCATTTATTTGAAGTGAAATCAGACAGAATAAAATAAATCCGCAAGAGCCTCTTAGACATCATCCCGATATCTAAAATTTGTTCTATCAAGAAAGTCTTGCAAACTTCGAATAATTGGAAATCCGAACGTGATAAGTCTAGAAAACATGGCTGATGCACCATTTTTTCCCAGCCGAACTCGTGTAACTGTGTGCAGGTGGTCCTAGCTGTATGATATCGAGCGTTAGCCTGATAGAATAGAATACACCTTCAATTAACCAGATCTAGCCGTTTCTGCTCTAGTGTCGACTTTAATCAGTACAACTGCTGACACTAGATTTCTGCGGTGACAGTAGCAGGTGAAGTCTACCTCTGGGATGTCTATCTCTGTCTGTCTTCTGGACTAAGCCCATTTTTCATATTCGGTAACGATATGATTCAAATTGGTTGTGACGCGACAGGAGCGCAGTGCAAGCTCCGATTCTTGGCTGATGATTATTTTGCGATAGATTGTGTGGAGCTCATTTTCACAACTTTATGACTTTTCCCATGCTAGGTGTCGATGGATGGTCATGTGGCTAACGTTGAGTTCCCTTACCGTAACAATTGGAATTTTCTCGAATGTGGACTTTCGGAGCTCATAATAGACAGATGAAAGCTAAGAGGTAGTAGTACCCTTTATCCTGGTAATTTTGTGAAACATTTTTCTGGTCGTAATATACTGAATGTAATAAGTGATTTGAGGATCGTAAAAAACAAAATTAAAAAAAAATATGTAGCAAAACTGTCTTTATAAAACTCGGTGCGTCGATTTCAATTTGTTTTCCTTAGTTCTCTCTCAATATAACGTACATACCACGTTGATCAAAAAGTTCCCGGAGTTCAAAAAATTAAAAATACAAGCTTATTCATTTAAATGTATATTGTCCCTTTCAAAGTAATCCCCATCGATTGCAACACACTTATGCCAGCGTTTGATCCAATCCTCGAAACATTTTTTATATTCGGTTTTCGGTATGTCCCTCAGGGCTTCCTGCGATTTCTTCATTACTTTCTCTCGGCTGCTGGAACGCGTTCCCCGTAGTGTTTTTTTTAACTCGATTGAATAGAAAGAAGTCACAGGGAGCCAAATCAGGTGAATTCGGTGGCTGTTGGATGGTATTTGTTGCATTTTTCGTCAAAAAATTACGAATAATGATGGCACTGTGCGACGTTATCATGGTGCAAAATCCCCGAGTTTTCTGCCCACAATTCAGGTCTCTTTCGGCAAATTGCTGCACGCAAACGTCTCATAAGGCCCAAATAATACTCTTTGTTTACTCTCAGGCCTTCTGGTACAAATTCATGATGAACTACACCGTTGTAATCCATGAAAACCGTGAGCATTGCCCCCTTTTTTGACTGAAAACGACGAGGTTTTCTTGGTCTCGGCTCATTTGGTGAACGCCATTCACTTTCCTGGTGTCTGCATTGCATGTGGTACTCATAAACCCACGTCTCGTCTCCAGTAATGATCCTTTTGATGAATGTGGGATCGGATTCAGCCTCGCAAATCATCTCTTTTGCGACGTCAACACGGTCTCTTTTTTACATGGAATTGAGGTCTTTTGGCACCAACTTTGCTGCTACACGACGGAAACCCAAATCATTAACCAAAATGTCTTGGACGGATCCATAGGCAATGTTCAAGTCCTCCGCTCTCTCTCTGATGGTTAATTTGCGGTCATTGACCAACATTTCTTTTACTCCATCAATGTTTTCGTCGGTTTTCGATGTCGATAGTCTGCCACTGCGTTCATCATCTTCGATTGACTCACGACCACTTTTGAATCGCTCGTGCCACTGGTAAACGACCGTTTTCTTTAGAGAATCGTTGCGAAACACTTTTTCAACATTTCCAACGTTGGCGCACCATTAAATCCGTTTTTTACGCAAAATTTACTACAATTTCGTTGTTGTAAATTTAAATCCATTTTAAAATTGTAAAAAATCGCCAACACACACAGAGATAGATGTACTCTTGGCTACGTAACTTTTGCAAATGTCAAGCTATGACGCTAAGATTTAGAGGGAATGTCAACAACAGATTTATCAACTTAACAGAAAAACAGAGCTCAAATCGGAATAATGGGATCGCCACACGGTGGTTATTCCGGGATCAAGGTGGTACTGTGACAAAATTAATTTTATTTTGAGCTATCGCAAAAGCGGATCCTTTTTCGTTTTTTTAAGGAAATCATCTGTTCGTACTTTTAAGAACTACATATAATATTTGTAATTGAAAATGGGTAAAGGAAAATGTAGTAGCGCAAATCAAGTAGCTCTCAATCTTCGAATAGTTCAAACACAAAATATGAAAATCGGTGAAATCGGTGAAACGGTGAAATCGTAAAACATTTATGCAGAAGTCGAAAGGTAATTATGAATTTGTTAAAAGTCCCGAGAATGATGGTAAAGCTCACAGTAGCGGACGACTGAGATCTGTAATGCCCATAGAAAAACAAGCTATTTTGCGACCTTAATGCTAGGCAAATGGCGAAAAGGCCAAAGATTCTTAAAAACTCGGAAACAGACAACTATACTTGCGTGATGCTGCCTTTAGTTTTGACGATTTAATTCATCTTCGGGAGAGCTTCACACCACAAAACAAGCTCATCCTACATCGTGTCCTGCAACTAAAGAAATCAAAATATATAATTGACATCTGTGTCAATTACCACATATTCACGAGTGGTGACGTGTACGAATATGTAAAGTATCGCCAAACCATTCAAAATTCACATCAGCACATTCTGGAAGATCTTTATTGGTTAGCTCAAAAATATAGTATACATGCAGAACCAAGTTATATAGGAGCGAAAGCATGACCGTCAGGAGATACATACTTGGATATTGTATATGATATTGTACGAGTAGTTGAATCGAGTCCTCAATCAAAGTCCATGATTTCATAGGTAGTGTGTCAGGTTCCGCAATGCGTCTGGGACCACATATAGTGCGAGTCAATGTTGTATATATTTTCGAAAAAATATTCACTGATCATTGTTCGGCAACACTGATCATTAACAATGGCCTTTTTTGTGAAAAGAGTGAATGCTATACCAATTGTGTATTTTTCTGGTTGTAAGGATCGACGTCAAGCATCTCAAGAGTCTAATCCGGGACTCGTTTCGCAAACTATGGTATCGTAGCTTTAGTTCTAGTAAGGGTGTACATTTTTCCACATAATGGAAGGGCAAGTGCCTAGGTATTGTGATCGATGCTAAATTGACAAACCTGGATCTTCCGACAGACTTTAATTACCATCGGCAAGAGTTGCTCCCCCACGCAAATTACGTCGACATGTTGTAAGCTCTGCGCCAGCTATAGTGTATATGGTATGAAATTTATCCATATCTAGCTCAGTTGGTGGATTATGAGGTCCTTTGGCGGCCGACCAAGCGGCGTAGGTGGAAGAAAATATATAAGTTCAGAAGATTTACAAAATCTTATGAGCACAAAGCACTTAATATTAATCAAAGTTCATTAGAGAAAATTCCAACCGTCTTGTTTCAGAGCTGCTTTATCTTTCAAAACAAATCTTGAAATTTTCTTTGAAAATTTCATAAAAAGAACATTTCATAAGAAATGAAAACAAATACTTACTTCAACAGAAATGAGACAAAATACTTAAGAAAATTGCCATAGCTGGTTTCAAAGAAACAAATTGAATTTTTTCACTAAAATTATTATTAAAAATATTTTCTTTATTAAAAGTTGATCTAATAGGTATAATATTCCTATTAGAGAGAGTATTGTTTCATTAAAAAAGTCTCCATGAATACATAGTATGACTATTTTCAAGTACAATAGTTCTTATTCTTTTGAGTCAAAATATCCTCAAACATCTGTTTTATAGAATTTGGGTTTTTAATTTGCCTACTTTGAACGAGTCGGTAAGGGACAAGTCTGGTAGAGTACTTTGTATATTTACTAGCAAATGCTTTTTGGCACAATTTAATATGCATTATGTTGATGCTCTACAGGATGATTGTGGTTGTTTGTGAAACAAATAATGCACTCTATACTCTCACCATTACTCTTTTTGGCTGTAGTTCTGCTTTGGCAAATAACCTGGAGGATCCACCTTTCGCCGCAGATGACGACTACATCCAAAAAGCGATTCATACGATGTCTGTTGTTCAAAGATATTGAATATGCCAAATTTCGTAGCATATTCGTTTGGTTTACCTTTCCGATGATTGAAAGGTAACGACTAATGGTTGAAGATAAAGGACAGCCGTAGCTGGAATTTGTTCAACAGCTACCACAAGTTTCGTATAGTCAGTAACGTCCTCTGATTTTCTTAATGAGCTTACGAGTATGGTACCTACAATTTTATTTTTACCGTAAAAAATGTCAAACAGCATTTTTTAAAAAAAAAATAGTTCTTCTCAATAATTATTTACAACTTAACGGCGGTCCAAGAACCAAATAGGTCACACCCTCATTTCTGATCCCAAAGGTTTTTTTTAAATTAATTAACACCGCACGAAAGTATGATAACTACAGAATGTCCTTAATTTTGTTGGACAAATTCCCAATTAATTGCAAAACCTTTTTTGCCGATTTTTCCAGCCAGTCCAATCCAACTAGTCAAATCCATGCCACCGTACATGCGGCAGAATTTCAAATCCCAACTGCAATAGTTTTTGCACCGTTGTTTGTGAAGTATGGGGCCTAGCATTGTAATACAAAACGATCGGACCATGCCTATTTTTACCAAAGCAGGTTGCCTTTCAGCCAATTTGGCATGCAATATGTCGATTTCCCCACAATATTTGATAGCGTTTATCGTTTTTCCTGGTTGAAGAAATGAAAAGTGGATTGGTCCTTTCAATGTCGACAAAATTTTTAGCATAACCTTTTTTGGGTGAAGATCGGGCTTGGGAGTGTGTTTTGGTTTTTTATCTGCATCCAACCACTGTCCAGATGTTTTACGATTATCATGCTGTATCCACTTTTCATCACAGGTGACTATCCGGTACAAAAACGGTTCAGTTCGATTTCTTAATGGATCATGCGTAGATTTAAAGGCGCCGTAGTTTCTTTACCTTTGCTATGAGAGAAAGATGTAGACTTATTATTACTGGGGATACTCCCATGCTTTGTGCAACCTCCCGCACCTATTTCGTTGGGTCCGCATCCATCGTTGCTCTTAAAATATCGTGGTCAACTAACGTTTCCTGCTTCCCACGTGGTACATATTCGAGGCTGAGATCTTACCGCTACATTCTCAAATGTGCCATTAATGTTTTTCATTGCCAATAGCACATTATGTCCAATTTTAAATTCGTAAAGGAAGAGAGTTCGAATTTGAACTGGCGACATCATGGTAAATAATTCCTAGAAAAGAAATAGCGGTACTGGCAGAGAAACCTAAAATTCTCACACGTCAAGCACACGTACCACTTTAATTTATAAAAAAAAGAAAATTAACGTTCTGGCACAGATGTTACTCGAGAAATTCTTATTTTCGACTGAGCGAAAGTCATGTAGTACGACCCAATATCTCAACCTTTCACTTCTCTCTTTCAGCTATTGATATCATAGGGAACTCTTCCCAAAATCTGGAAGAATCTCTGCATATTTCCCCTTCATAAAAAGGGCCACTAGGATGAAATTGCTAACTATCGACCCATTGCTATGCTCTTCTGCATTCCTAAGCTGTTGGAGAGTATTATTTATGACTCAATGTTTTTTTCATTGGCAATTTATCTTTTCCCCAATCCATGACGGATTTTTGAAAGGTTAGTTTATAACCACCACATTACCATATTTGTCTCAATAGAATGTGAAATTAAAGTCTACGTAATCGCCACTGATTTCAGCAGAAGTTTCAAATAAAATAAAATTATTTTGCTAAACTAAAGGCTCTTGGCTTTCATTCGACCTAAAATATTAGAATTAAATTATTATACTTAGAAGATCCACAATATTACATTTTACTTAAGTCCTGGGTGACTAGCTAAATTAAAATCTCTTCCAGAGTACCTCAAGGTAGCCATCTTAGTCCTTTGTTATTTATACTAACCATCAATGGTGTTGATGGTATCATTGAAACATATATATATTTGTCCACGCCGATGACATGAAGACCTTCAAGCATTTCTCATCCTGCTCTGATTGTCTTTTACTGCAGAATGCAGTATTACTGCAGATTTTCTACTTGGTTTATAAAAAATTTTCTTGAGCTTAATATTATAGTATGTGTGCAGCAATAACGTACACTCGTAAGCGCTTCCCAACTTCTTCTCGTACGTATTTAATTGTAATCAACCTGTTCGCTAGTATCTGAATTGCGGAACCTAGGTGTTATTTATGATACAGAACTCAATATTCGTTCCCACATGGATAGTATGAGTATCGTGAATAAAGCCAACCCCGCACTTGGTTTTATAAAGCGCTGGTCTAAGTCCCTTGTTATAACCTTTGTTCGCCGTCTTCTTGAATATGCAACACATATGAAGCCGTACAACGCTGGTTTTACGGGGACACCCCTGGAATGATAATTTAAATTTACTACCGTACACAAATCGGCTGAAACTTATAAGCTTACACTCCCTTTCTGTACGCCCGAAAGCTGCCGACATTCCTTTTTCTATCAGATACTAACTGGTAACATCGACAGCCCTCGTTGTTCCGACTTATCTCTCTTAACACCAACCCACGTAATCAAAGGTCTATACCGCTCTACCACCTAGAACCAATATCTAGGATGCTACGGCAAATTGACAGTGTTCAAAACCTTTTCGATTTCCACCTCAACAAAATTTCCCTAAGGAACTTCCTTTATTCTACCTTTGCCTCTCGACTCAATGTGCCAACCCATTAGTTTTAAGTATAGGCTTAAGTTGATTTCATTAATTTTAAGTCTAAGACCCATCCGAGTTAACCCGGGCCTCAAATCAGTAGATTCATACAAAGGTTTATAGGAATCTTATCTCTGGAAATGGTGGTAAGACCAGCGAACGGTGGCTTGAAATGTGACCCCTTAAGTTTGAATTTGTGGGTATGCAGGTGTCGCTTTAGCAGTGGTTAGAATGTTATTCGCATTTGAAAATGAAAAAAAAATAATGAGAAATTTTGGCCACATTTTGCAATTCTACTACGAAAAGGATAGGATGTCAAAAACCTTGAATAAATCGGACATGACAGGTATTTTATGAAGCTGGTCATTGACCACAGGATTGTCTTGAACCATTAATAGAAAGCTGGATGGAAAAAGAAGTTCGACGTATGGGTTTCTCATGAATTGATCGCGGACAACAGTATGGCAGAGTTAAGATCTTCGATATGCTGTTGAAACGCAATGAATTCAAGGCATTTCTGAAACGAGCCATAACCGATGATGAGAAATGGGTCATGCACAACAATCAGAAGCGTCAAAGATCGTGGATAAATAATGGTGAGCCCGCCCTATAAGATGATTCTGTGTATGTCGTGGGACTGGAAGAGAAACACCCAAAATGAAGTATCATACTTCCAGATTATTCTCAACTTTACTATGAACAACTTGAACTGAAAGAAAATGGTCCAAATGGACCCATAGGAAAGGTATTGTCTTTCATCACGACAACGCTCGGCCACACAGTACTTTGATGACCCGTCAGAAATTGCGAGACGTTGGTACTGGCACCTTTTGATTATCAGTTGTTTCAGTCTCTGTAGAACTCTCTCAATAAAATGAAACGATCTTTTTGCCAGCCCCTTTAGCTCAATAGGGTTCTTATTTTATCCAAAACATTTGCAAGTTCTTTTCAAATGCAGTGATTTTCTTTATTAATTGCTCTAAAAGGAGAATTCGAATGAAGCCTTTAGTCAAATATGTTATCTAAAGTTTAACATTTAAAAGGAACCAAAAATATCCCTAAAATATATAAGATGGTGTTATATACAATATCTAGAAAAAAACTATGTTACACATATAATGTGGAATGGTGCAAACATTTTTTTTTAAAACTATTATATACGAGTATTATTACTTCCTTTAGGCAGAAAAACAACAAGGTTGTCAATGAGTGTGTTATAAAGAGCCTTCAACGATGTAAGCCGTTGCTCTTTTCCTTTTAGATACTATAGAAGTCCTCTGTAGAATTTAGATCGGAGCATGGTAGAGGCTAACCTTAAACATTAATTTTTATATCGGTGACTTGTTGAAACTTCCACAACAGCTGCATCCTTTCTCAGCATATGGAGTAGGATTGTATAATATCTAGTATGCGCTTATATACATACAAGCGGTCCATTATTCCTGCTATTTGCCCGTGTGTCTCACGTTTCTCTCAACGAATGTAGGCAACATTGAACTTGCACACATCACTGAACAATAGCAAATCAAAATAATTTGAAATTAGAAGCACTTTTTAATCAATTAAAGCGTACCCCTTTGACGGTGTTTTAAGAGTAATAAAAGCTTCTTTACTAATCTGTATGCTTTCGAGTTGTTCTTGAACGCCTACGAGCTGTGCTTTGATCAATTGATAAGTTGTTCTTTAACAGTTGAAGCTGGTGCTTGGAAAGGTTCTCAACAAATTGAATTAATGGTCTCCGAATTAATTTCTCTGTCTGTTTTTCGGGGACGACCAACAAATGATAATCATTAAACCTTTGATTTGTGAATCTTGAATCATTCGGCTGCGTCTCTTGGCTTCCATTCGTTTTGAAAAGCCCCGAATAGCCGCTCCTTTCTGCGGATAACATTCTTATAACCCGCCGTATTTCCAATACACTTTTACACAAAAATGAATGATAAGAATTACCTAACAATCTATTTTTTTAATTAAAAACTACTATACAACTTAATACAAAAAATTCAAAAAAATGTTCCCCCTTTTTAAACGAACTTCACACTCTTTCCCCGGCTGTTTTCCTTCAACACAAGAACGTGCCGTCAATTATAGATTTTTCTTCCAATTTTTAAAATATTTTCCTAAAAAACAAGCAAAACATTAGAGAAAAAAAATATTTTCCATAGAGCTGTTTCTATGGTCTGAATGACTAATTCATCGCCGGGACAGAGCTTAATCCTTCGTGGATGTTGTTGGATTTTTTTATTTTATTTACATTTCCTGAATCAATCAACAATTTTTTGAAACATATTAATTAACGGTAATATGAAAGTAATAATAACTAACTCTAAGCCCGTTTTTGACATGTCACAAGACTTAGATTTCCAGCAATAGGAAGATGCTGTTTTCACTGAATTAATTATTACATTATTTATACACAAATTAAAAAAAAATAGACATCACAACGAATTGGATAAATAACATTTATTTCCCGAATATTTAACTTAATGAATAGGTTTCCGGAAATTCAAAAATTTTAATTAACCACTCTCTAAGCAACTTTGAAACTTCATATTAACTTCCAATGTCTCAAAATGTCAGAAATAACAAACCTTCACTGTTAACTTTGCCTATTTAAAAAAAAAATTATATCAAGCATTGCCAAGTACCCCACTCATTTTCAGATTTGGATTTGGAAAAGGCATGACGGTAGTAGCTCACTACCATCAATTAAATTTTGAAACTTAGAAAGTGCGCCTTTTGTATGTGGGTTTATATATATATATATTCTTTTTTTAATGAAAAGTTACAAACAATTTTCCCCTCAACTTTAATAAGACCAAAACCGTGTGCCAAACAGCCAGATCTACCCCAGTGTATCCCAATAAAAACCATTAGAAACCACCAAATACCAAAACTTTCAAACTCATTTTACACCAACTGTTTAAATATTGCAAAAGTATCCCAATCTTCTTAGTCGTTTCAACCCTCTAGGACATTCCTGGTACGCAAACCATCTCCGAGCTCGAGCACCCTTCTACCAAACTAAACTGAACTAAACCAAACCAAACACACAACCAACAATATCCTATTACAAAAAGCATAGAAAAGTAATCAGCACAGAAATTTCAAGCCGAAGAAATAAAAGAAGCCCCCACAGTTCGTCCGGCCAACAGTCCATTTCCTCCCATTCTTCCATAGCCGCCGATGACGACAAGCAAGATAAGGAAAGAGGGTAGAAAACCGACAATATCCTTACAACCCCGAGGCCAACATCCCAATAACAAAGAAACTAGCCGCACAACAGTTGGTTGTATTGTGTTAGCTATAAATGGAGCCTTAACCGTTGTTCATGAACACACTTATTTACGTACTAAAATAGCAAAAATTTACTCTCCACAAGAGCAAGAACTAGAGAGAGAGTAGTACTCTTCGATAGCCAACGGCATCAGGTCTCTCTAGGACCTACGACATCCTAAGCTCTTTAGTACTATTTTGATTCAGTTCGCAAAAAAAAAAAAAAAATAAGTCACACAATCACAGTTAAGGAACGCACAAAACTATTTTATGGTGGACAAATTAAATAAAAAAAAATAACAAAAACAAGTTACTTGACTCACAAGAAAATCCTTTAGCTCGTATCCTGAAGTTAAGAATCAAAACACACTGGACTAACAAACACTTCCTTGATGGCACTCGTGCAATGACGAATTCATATAAACCCGCCGAAAAAGAAAGAACACACAATTCGACTTAATTTTATGTAATTAGGGTTCTCTGGTGATTCTTTGTTAATGCCGTTGCATTGTTGTTGTTGTTGCTCCCGAGACAAACAAACGAAACAAGAAAGGACGAACTTTAAAAGTCACGTATTCAATTAAATTGTCGGCTGCGAATTAATTGTTATCCCAACGATATGGATATGTAGCCGCAAGGACTCACTCTCTCTCCTTACCGAATTGAAATAATTCAATATCAACTGTCAATATGGCTTTGTTGGCAATGTGCTCACATGAAAATCGAAAACACCACCAGTACCACGCGGTTGACAGAATAAAAATCCAATACAATAAAAAGTTGGTAAAAAAAAGATTTAAAACAAAAAGAATATGAGACCGCACGTGACGACCGCACTGAATTTATTATTTTACACTAATTTGCCCGACAGGATTCACACTTTGGAAAACTAACATTTTTTTCTTTGATTCCCTTTTTACATCTCTCTATTCTCACGCACTGAATTTGCTAATTTACAAGATTGCCAAAAACCAAAATGAAAACAAAACAGAAATATTTTTTTTTATAAATTTTATTAAGGACCGCCCGATGTCCTTTTTTTATGGAAACCCGATTTTCGAAAACAAACGATCGATTCAAATGAATGAATTTCTAATTTTCTGAATTTTTCTTCCGACCTCCGATTTAGTGAAATCAAAATTCAACAATTTTGTGTGCGATTTTTGGTGGAAATTTTTGAAAATCACCGTTATACATCCGTACGGTTCGATAGAACTCTTTGTACTAAAAATTTTCGACGGAAGCAAGACACCTTGTACTTACAAAATACCCATAACCATTTTCAAGGATAGAAGAGCAACAATATCGGAGAATAAGGAATACTGGCTGGTACCAAACTCCCAATCCACCCACTTCTGGAGTAAGGATGACAAACCGATAAACATGATAGAGTAAAAAATAAAAGGGAAACGGTATATTTACTCATGAACAACACACTCATACACTAAGAGGGAATACCAACAAATTATATAAAAAAAAAAACATTCATACTCGTACTCGCAGTCGTATCCTTAGTTCTTTCGACGAAGATGTGGTGTAAGATGGAAACGGATTTACATTGAAGTAAAAGTGATGTTTCTCTTAATTGTACACCGTTCGATAGTGTATAGGAAGGATTTCTCTTTGCAACATTGAAATTCAAATTCCTGCCAGGATTCCATGGACAAAACCCCCTGATTCATGGCGGGCACGTATCCTGCCTGTAAATCTAGTGGTGGTACTACGAGTGCCACCGGCAGTATTGTATTGTAAACTAACTGAAAGAAGCACCTGTTAGTTGTTTGCATTGAAGAGAGATGAAAAGAGAGGATAGGCAGTGTGGGGACACAATTTGGTCTAAAAGAGAAAACTTCTCTCCGGAGTAAACGCAATCGCACAAAATGCCCCTCGACGGACCTGTTCGATTTGTTGAATTCTCATTTTGTAGTTGAAATTTCCGTTGGATTTTGAATATCGTAAAAGTGGAAAGTCGATTTCTGAGCTTACATATTTGGAAATGGGACACCAGGATCGCGTTTTTAATACCTTCTTCTAGGGATTGGTTGCGTTACCATCCCAAATACTTAAGGGGGCTTTAGCAGTCAGATACTCACTTAAAATACAATTAGGACTCTACAAAATGAGCGAATGGAGGCTATTTCATCTACTGTATTTCTTTCTCGAAACATCTTTTCAGAATATACGATATCACAGTGGTATCACCTATAGTAATATCCTCGAGTTAGAGTCTACTTGTGAGGCCAAATTTACTAATCAATTTACACCTAAGTGAACTAACACTTATGACATCTTTGACATAGGCCGTTACCTTAGCGGAGGATATGCTCTGCGATTGTTTCGTCTTCTCTCAATATTCGACATCGAGTATATCGACGTGATCCTGATTGTCATAAAGCTTGACTCTACAGGGTTCCATTGGAAATCCGGTGTATGCGTCTGACTTACAATAGTTGGGTAGTACAATAGTAAGTAGAAGTTATCTTGCTTTCTCAAAGGAAGAGGTTGGTCAAAAATTGTTGGCGAGTTAAGGAGGGCCTTATCTCTTAGCCAGTTGTTGATGCAGCTCTTTATGGTGGTAATCGACATCCAACAGAATTACTTAATAACATAGATGGCGCTACAGTCTAATTCTCACTCGAAGCTGGCTGAGATCCCCTTCCACTTGTGTGCGACACTTAAGATGATGTCGTCCTCTACCACTTTGCCCCTCTGGGTTGGAGTTGAAAACTTTCCAGGCTGGGACGCTGGTGTCTATGCACTTTCCGATGTCTTTCCGTCCAGGTAGGCATCTCTGCACAGGCCGTAATGTTCGCTGTTGAAACTGCTCTTCCATGTAAATGTATTTTTGGTTGCTTGAGAGTAGTCTTTACTACTCAATTCCCTTCTAGGCCCAATGACGCAGCGATTATCAAGAGTGATTCTTCGCACGATTTCCGCGCTGGTGTCTTTGTCGGAGTTGATAGAGGATTCGAGGTTGTAAAAGTCGTTTACTACCTCAAAGTTGTAGCTCTCTAACCTGAGGTTTTATCATAGGCGTCGATGTTGAGTGTCCCTCTTTGTTGACAGCCTATATTGTACTTTGTCTTTCCTTCGTTAACCGTAAAACCCATATTTTTCAGTAGTCACAAACGCTCCATTATACATCGTCATCTTACAAAATTAGCACTATTAATAGTGAAGCAGTTCCTTTCATGGCGAGTTCATCTGCTTTTTCATGAGCACTGTGTCCTAACACCCAGAGTAATATAGTAACCTTGAGTAATATAGCCAACTTGAAAAGAGAAGAAACTATTGTAGAAAGAATCCTTATTGTCAGAAAACACTTAAATGAGAACACGGATAAGAATAGAAACTACGGACATCTTCAAATCATAAATCGCGCTCGCCTTCCATTTTGGGTCATATACAAAGGGTACATAGAACTAGAACCAAGAGCTTTCTTATCTTGACCGACAACTTCGCAAAAGAACATCATTCTGAGAGCTACAAATTGCAAAAAAAAAACAGTGAGAGATTCTAGGTGCTCTAGGTGTCATTGAAAAGAATGAAATTAGGCGCATAATTAGAACGACATAACGAGACCTATGGTCAACGGGATGTCGGTGATACTCAATTGGACCACTCTCTAAGGCGTTTGGATATATCAAAACCGTTGGAGACTGGATAAGCAAATTATGATGTGTTTTAGCAATATCACTTGAATCTTAAGTGTGACAGACAGTCCACACGATTTTCTGTTCGCTTGTTCTATAAAGTATCATTTAAAGATAAAGTTACGAAAGTTTTGGAAACGTTAGGAGCACCTATAAGGCCAGCAAAGTGTCGAATTGTGACTTATAGTATGCAATCATTTCTATTTTATTTATCTATCTGGCTACTTGTTTGAACTAATCTCAGGAGCCGACTAGGTGGAGTTTTACCAAAATGAGGAGAATAAAGCTGTCCTCAACCTCGAAAAAATTAAAAACATTTAAAAGGACGACAACAAGTCTTCACTAAATTTACTCACCTTTAAGGAGACATCTAATTTGTCATTCTTAATAAATCGAGTGTAAAGGACCAGCAAACTGCCGAAAGACCGTTCGAAATATCAATTTTAAAATTAAAGAGTTTCCGTTAGAAAAGTATAGGAGATCATGTGAATACATCTGGACCGTAAAAATACTTCTAAAATAAAAAGATCCCGTCTCTTGGAAGATGAAACTGAAAGTGCTCATTATAATTTCAATGTGGATGTGACGAGAAGTGGCATTTCAAAGATGATGAAACCTAAACGGATTTACATTAAAGTATTCGGTATCGCGTTTACAAACCCAGATGTTACAAATGGCAACGGCCTAAAATAAGGAGAATGGATTTCGAATTGATTCAAAATTCGTCATTCAAATGACTTAAAGAGAGTATTGCAATCCCTTGATCAATCGTGGATAGCCTATTAGTCAGATAATGAATTTCTAAGAAACAGACCACACTCCATCTGTAAAAATCGGATAACAGTTTGTCCAGTAAACATATCTTATACCACTTTCAGGCAGAAATCTTAATTTGTTCAAAGAATTTTCCAGCCCTTATTTCAGAAATGTCGTTTTCATCGATTTGCTCTTCTCCTCAAATGACCTTTAATCGTACCTATCACAACTACCTCAGTATTATTTATTTAAACATTGAATGAAGGAGGCGCAAATAACCATCCGAGGGGCGTTCAATATAATCTCGGTATCGATATGAAGGAAAATGCAAATTCTATTTAAATTGTTTTTATTTTTCAATATAATCTCCCCTAACATCAATGCATTTGTTACATCTTGAGATAAGCTTTTTTAAACCGTCAAAAAAATAAATTTCCCCTTTCTCTGCAAAATACCCATTTATTGCCGACTTGAGTTCTTCATCATCCGAAAATCTTTTTCCACGAAGGCATTTTTTCAAATCCGGAAACAGGAAATAATCACTAGGGGCAAGGGCTGGACTATAGGGTGGGTGTTGGATTTCTTCGAAACCACAATCTCGCCCAGCAGCCTTGGAAACTCGCGCCGTGTGAACAGGAGCGTTGTCATGAAGAAGCAACACACCCGCTGCGAGTTTACCCCGTCTTTTCTTTTTAATTTCCTCCCGCAAATTATGCAAAGTGGAAGCGTAGGATGTGGCGTTGATGGTTTCACCTTTTTTTTTGTACTCAATGAGCAAGATTCCCTTTGAGTCCCAAAAAACTGTGGCCATGAGCTTCCCGGCAGACGGAGTGACTTTGAACTTCTTCGGGGGGTCTGTTCCTTTTTTATGCCACTGCATGGACTCTTGTTTGCTTTCAGGGTCATAGTGGTGGACCCATGTTTCGTCCCCAGTAACAATTCGATCCATAACACCGTCCGCGTTCTCACTACACATCTCCAAAAGCTCTCTACAGCATGCGATTCTCACTTTTTTCTGAGGCGCTGTGAGCATTCGTGGCACCCACCTTTCTCTGACCTTTGAAAGGTTAAGATGGTCATGAAGAATGGTGTGAATGGTACCAATTGAAAGCTTGGTGATCTCTGCCATCATTTTCACCTTTATTCGGGCATCCTCAAGAACAAGTTTTTCGACTTCTTTGATGCTTTCTCCTGGTAAACAGCCACCATCTCTTCATGAATAGTTTTTTGACTTTTTCCTTGCTTAGTGAGAAATTTAATTACAGCGCGATGCTCAATTTTCACCATCATCGTCTCAGTTGCCATTATGATTCTGTTTAACTAGAGATAAAACGCGAATTAATAATCACATTTATATGAAATTTTACATGAATGCACTAAAATAATAGTATTACTTGATAAATAAGTCAATTTACATATACAACCACAGCTTCACCCCGATACCGAGAATATGTTGAACGCCCTTCGTACCTAAACACAATCAAACAATATCCAGTACACTTAAGACATATTTCCTTCTTCCGACATGTAAGTATGGCCTTAGATCAGATAAAAATGGCAAAAAATTAGCCATCACTGATTTTTTTATTGAAAATAATAACCAATCTATTTTTATTATTCTTGTTTATGTTATTGTACAAAATTTAATTTAGAAAAAATCGATTAGCATGACATTGCCGTCTGCCTGATTGACATTAAATTAAACGTTTAATAACAAAACATTTTAAAGTGTAAATATTGTGATATCCTGAATATGTACATATATAATTAATCTATGATCTTATAGCATTAAAAGTTCTCATTTATGATTTTGTCTCGATAAGTTATGGCTGATTTATAATAGGAAACAAGGTTTTTAACATTGTTTTCACAATTGAGGAGTGCTATAGTGTCTCCTTTCGATTTCGTATCGCTACCTAAAAAGTATCTTCGTATTTCCTTGGGAATAGGGCATCTGCCAATGAAATGTTTAACATCTTCCCTCTCTGATAGGTTACAAAGGCTGCAGTAGATTGGTAGGTCAGGACGATGCGGGATATAGTTAAGACGTATCAGTTCTCCTCTCATTTTGAATAGGGACGATATTATTACTTTACTGTTGTTATTGTTGAAGTAGTTCGTATCACACAAATTATGATTTAAGATACTGTATGTAGAGCTATGTACTGATGATCTAGCCTTATTTATACAATCTTCTCTATATTTTTCGTCCACTTTTCCAATGATATTATATAGCACCTCACTGAAGTATTTTCTAGTCCCATCTAGGAAGTTGAATTCTATTCCACAGTACGTTGCCAGCTCCTCTAAATGTTTATACCGCAGGGTTCTCCTTTCAATTGTCCTCCTTGCTATGATTTTTGGAAATCTGTCGTCAGGCATTTCTAGAACTTTAATAAGGTAATCCGCATGCAGTTTCAGTGTTTTGATGAATAGTGGAGATCAACCTGTTTCAATGCTTATCATATAATTGGGCGTTGTACTCGGTAGACTAAAGATTCTTTTTATGAAATATCTTAGCAATTTCTCAACGGTTTCGTACTGGATGTATCCCCAAGATTGTACTGCATACATTATAACTGACTCAGCTACAGCTTTATATTTCACTTTATTTATATTTTATATTTAACTTTATATTTCACACAATGGTATGGTCGACTACATTATTTGAAAAACATCTTTTCCAAGTTGCGCCCATAGCACTTTTGGCTGTCTGTCTGTCTTTTAAGATAGTATAAATTAGTCTGTCTTTAAAGTGAGGTTCCATATTTAGATTAAAAGTAATAATCACTCCAAGATACCTGTATTATTTCACCGTTTCGATGGGCTGACCGTTAAAATGCCAGTTCCCGTTTCCACATAATCTGACTCCAGATCCCTTTTTAAAAATCATAATTTTTGATTTTTCCAGGTTTACCGTAAGGTTCCATAATTGGCAGTACAAATCCAGACGATTAATCATAAGTCTAAGGGATTCTGGTGAATATGCAAAAATTACCACATCATCTGCGAAGAAACTAGTCTTTGTTAACACTCCAGCAATCTCAATTCCTCCTGGAAGGAAGTCTACAAGGTCAGCTATGTAAAGTTTTTTCCAACAGGGTCTTGACAACTTTCAATTTAATTTATGAATGCACTCTTTCACTAATCACCAAACTGTCACTGTCAATTTATTCAGTAAACTCATTATTTTCATCATGGTAAAGTACACTAACGAGCAACGTCTGCAAATTATAAAAATTTTCTACCGAAATTCGAAGTCGGTGACTGCAACTTTAAGAGCGTTAACTCCAATTTTCGCTCATAATTCTCACCCTAGTAGACAGGCAATAACAAGTTTAATGCAAAAATTTGAGTCTACATATTCGTAGTGTGATGTTGCAGTGTCAGAGAGACAACGGGTTGGTCGAAGTGTCGAAAATATCGCTGCCGTTCAGGCGTCCGTAGCAAACGATCCAAATCAGTCAATTCCACGGCGTTCTTAAGAATTGGGCATCGCTCAGACCACATTATGGCGTATTTTGCGTAAGGATCTTGGTTTACCCCCATACAGGATCAAGCTGACTCAATAATTGAAGCCAATGGACCATTTGAAGCGACGTACGTTCTCTGGAGAAGATGCGCCAAGATGATGAATTTCATCGCAAAATGAAATTCATTCATTCGATTATTTTTGCCCCGAATTGAAAGATATGGACTTGGACGACATGTGGTTTCAACAAGATGGTGCCACAAGCCACACAGCACACGCTACAATCGATTTATTGAAGAGTAAGTATGGTGAGCGTGTCATCTCAAGACATGGGCCAGTCGATTGGCCGCCTCGTTCGTGCGATTTAACACCGCTTGACTATTTTCTGTGGATCTACGTTAAGTCATTGGTTTATGTCAACACCTCGACGACGTTGGAAGAGCTCAGAGCCAACATTGAAAGCGAAATAGCGGCCGTTTTGGCCGAAATGAAAAGAATCGACCGCTGCAAAAGTGCCCTCGGTGGCCATATGAACGAAGTCGAGTTCCGTTCATAGATGTTTTGATTGTACTTCAATACTTGTACCGATAATAAAGTTTTTGAAATATCTCAAATGGTTTGCGTTTTATTTAAAAAAAAACTTGTCAAGTCCTTATTGGAAAACCCTATATATGTCGAAGAGATTCGGGCTAAGTGCACAACCTTGTCTTACACCTAATGATGTTTCGAACCACTCCGAAGTCTATGGAAATATAATATAATATAATATAATAATAGGAAATATAATAGCTTCTTTAAAATCTTGCGGTATATGACCCGTTTCTAATATTTGATTAAATATGGTTGTTATTTTTTCGATGGAGTTGGCAGACGCATATTTAAGGAATTCCATGGCGATCCTATCTGTCCCTGGTGCCCTTCTGTCCTTGAGCTTTATTAACACCTTCCAAACTTCATCCTGTGTTACAGGCGCGTCTAGTATCTCATTGGTAATGAAAGGTGCTGCGTAATTAATGTGAGGACTATTCCTACAGGGTTTAAAAGTTTTCGGAAATGGTTCATCAATGTATTTGCGTTCAATTGCGCCCATATTCGGGACGTATTGCAGTTGAACGTTTTTACTGCCGTCCAAAATTCTTTCAATTCTTGCCGCAAGTTAGTTTGAGAGCTTCGTTTTCGATATAAACTTTCTTTTTCTCCTTGCAGACTTGTTTAAAGGTTTTGTTTGCTCGTATATATAGTCTTTTATAACAACAATTGCCAAGTTTTCCGAAAGCTTTGAACCATCCGAACGACTTTTGCCTTGTCGCTTTGCATTCGTTGTCAAACTATCTATCCTTTGGTTTCGAACTTTTTCCTTGAACATACATGCAGGGTGGGTACGATCTTTTAATCAGATCAACAATTCCTCCAATGCTGCAACTTCCTTCATTAGACAATACCTTCTGCCCACCTCTCATTCAACCTTTTAATGTCGCCATTAAAAAGAATTTCCGAGCCATTAATGGATCAACGGTAATGCTCACATCCCCGAACAGGTTACGGTCTTCGATCTAACCGACCCCTAGTCCAGGGGGTATCTATAATGGAACTGGTCCTGCAGTTGTGCCGCCTAGATAACTGCACGATCATGGAAAAAAAAACTAAGTTACGAAGCAATAACAAGCCTCAGATATGTACGAATCTACTTTTAACAAACTCTGGAGTTGGAGTGTTAGGTTTGTTAATAGAGCACGTGGTGTCGAACAAATAGCGAAGGCCCTAGACTAGTGCAAAGTAGATGTTACTGCCATCAAAGAAAAATGCCATGGGATGGACCGAACAAAATGCGGATGAATAACTGCGATATCTACTACGGCGATTGTCGTCAACGGCAAAAGCAGCGTCTATTTGGATGCGAAGTTATTGTCAGAGGCAGAATTATACAGGAATTGAGTGGCTCTGGTTCATGCGGTAGTGTATTGGCTTCCCAAACGGAAGGTTTGGCGTTTGAGCCCAACCGCGCCCGAAAGATAGCTATTCTATAGTCTATAGCAACTAAAATCACATCAGATGAATGGTTGATAAAATACAACTACAAGTCAATGTACACTACTAATTTAATCTCCCCATTAAATGTTGGATGCCACTCACGGAGCCCAAATTATCAAATTTTGCGAAAAACTTTTAAGAGTAGTCATACCATCCTGAGTATTAAGTTGCTTAAAACCAAAAGAAAAAGGTATTAAGTTCCCGCCTTAAACTCGTATGCGCGCGCGCCCCCACAGAGGAGAAAGATGACGACAGCAAAGATAGCTTATACGAGCTCTTAGACAAGACTTACGATCAGATACCTATCATACTTCGTCAGGTTCCGGGGTACTCGGATGTCTTACGAAGCTGCGAAGCTGATGAACTGGGACGAAATCGGATCTCTAAAAACAAATACAATAATAGGCTGCTAATAATCACGAAAACTGTGTCACCGATAAACACGAGCAACGATTGAGTTTCCCTCTTAACTAATTCCACAGAAACTGCAGTGATGTAAAGGCACAGGAATCTGAGGCACATTTCCGTTTCAACTGCTTTGTACACATGAGATTGGAATCTCTAGGCACCTACCAGAGATATCTCAATAAGCTTACCACTTGTCTAAGTGCACCTCAACGAGGATCCCTTTACCCTAATCTAACCTATTAATTCGAACATCCTTCAAGAACGCAGTGACGAAGCAGACATTATTTTCATTTATGGACCTCGCTCTGCTTCTGCTCATATTTTTACTATTGCATTTCCCATAACACAAGCCCTTGTTCCTTTATCAGCCGACCCACCGTAACTCTTATAGTTCCTTAGTACTATGGCTGCCCAATAAATATTCCAGGCTGAACCCTGGGTAGAATTTAGTAAATATTCGCAGAGACTTAATTTAAAAATCAAAAAGTAGGAAATACAAGGCAAATCACTCCGTGGCAGCAAAAATCAGTTTAAATTTTGGAAAGCCATCTACCAACGTAATATGTGTACAAACAAGCTTGCCAACATAAAATTCATAAATATCCTTTCCATGTCTCTTCTCGAATCCTAATTTGTTCTCAGCTGAGCATGACACATGCGTCGTAGTTCCAATCGGTTCAGTCGAAAAGGACATTTTCCGCTTCCCCATCTCATCAAGTCCGTTATAAGTAACTTGGTCTTGCCTTAATGCGAAACATCAGATGACAACAAATAACACAAAAATACCGCCTACAATCGGCTATTATGGATTTCAGGAAATCAAGCACAAAAAGGGGATGTGGACGAATAATTTTAAAAGAAACAAAAAATTAAAGCAAAAAAAACCCAACAAGGAAACAGCTGAGCAAAGCATAAAAATGATAGAAATGGAGAAACGTTGGGAGGACTTTATGACGACTTAGGTCATCGCACCGAATTGGTTCTGGATGGAGCTGATCCACGGTGTGGGTGTTATAGACAGCTAAATCCAGATTAGCTCCTCGAGCGAGAATGGTTAGAAGTGGTCGGGTGGGGTGGTTTTTTTTTTAGATTTATCGGGGTAGTTAAAAATTTGCTTACACACTACCAGGGGGTGAACAAAAACGACGATGGCTGACTCTGTCACTCTATTCGCCAAACATCCGTAGTTTGGTTTTGACAAAAACTGTTCTTCAGCACTTTTTGTTCGCTGAATACTCTACAACACCCCGTTGTGTTGTATCCTTCGTCCGCTTTGGTTTTGCCTTTACCTTTATACTCGTACGTTGGTTGTCTCTGCATTTTTGTGCGTTCAACAACTCGATACCATGTCGAATAGTGCACTGAACATTGCACCTCGCACTTGCCAGCTTGAAACGATTTGAGATCTTGCCGATGCAAATTGTTTGTTAGTTGTCTAGCTCAGCAATGATGGAGATGGTGGATTTTATCTGCAACAGGAATTGTTGTCCAATACTGAATCCTGAAGGAAAAACTTCCCTATAAACGCGTGTAAATGAAAAAAATGCCACCCCACGAGAATAACAAAAAACTTTGATGTCATTGTTGACTCTGGTTCTAAGTTGTTGTATACCCGTGTCACAGGAAACAATGACATCATCTGGAAAGGCAGAAAAGGAAAAACTCCAACGACTCCCAGTGAACAGGGTTTAATCGCGAACGCATTCATATTGCCGCAGCGGAACTGTAATAGGGAAGTGGCATGTTGTACCAGGGTTGTTGGGATGCTAGAAAAAAACGATTCTGGAGAAAAAAAAAACGCAATGTAATTGTCATTCTTTTCCTTTGTGATCTGGATTCACCAGAGGATGTTGAAAGAAGAATGAAAAGCATAGGAATTCTTAGCGAAAACGTACGCAACTAGTATCATCCTTTGAAGGATATGGATTGTCTAGAGTGTAGTTGGCGGGTGAACGTAGACTGTTTGTGTGCTTGACTTACTCGTATTTTGTCGCAGTGCAAAAGCACATGCTGTATCAGTGAGTATACTGAAGAAAAAGAAAAGACGCTTAGACGAATACAAATGAAATGGATTTTCAATTTGCGAAAATTTGTGAGGGTATTGCAGTGGTAATTTGACAGAAGGCACATGAAATCTGCAGCCAAGCAAAACAAGAAAGTCATTTTAAAATGTATTTGCAAAACAGAAACTTAAAAGATGCAATAAGCTAGCCACATGGGCCAAAATATTCCACATTAAAGGAACTTAAGTTAAAGGATGCATCCTCCAAATACTACTTGAGTAAATAGAGATCTGGTTGAAAATCAGTGCACAATTTCTCAAAGTACGTAGGTTCATATGGATGTTAGATTACTGTATCAGAATATCGGTCTGATTTACAGATGGTGCGATTGATTTTTATATTACACAAGTAGTGGAAAATCCAAAATATATCCACAAGAGTTCACAAACATCTCCTGGTATATCAAAGTCCTTAAATGCACATTAGCTACGAGTAGATTTATTCCTTGCCTTGTTATTCCATTCTTCCCTTGCCGACCTTGATATCACAATCAATCAATCAAGTTAATCCCTTGATTATCCTGGACCATGTAAATACAAGGCAACTACTAAAATGTGTTTTTTTAGTTTTTAAAAGTATATAACAAACAAAAAAACACGAAAAACACATAAAAGACGTGACAATGGCTTTATCGAAAAGATAATTTTATTCCTTTGGTGCTTAAATATGTTTTCCGGCATATGGCAGAAATCTTTTAGTGGTAGGGGATTAAACTTTAATATTTTAAAAAACAATAATGACTCATATAATTATTTAGCCTTAGTGTCCTCTTTTGGCTTAAAACCATTTTTTTTTTGAACCTACTAAAATAAC
This sequence comes from Volucella bombylans, assembly GCA_949129095.1. Classification (NCBI taxonomy): domain Eukaryota; kingdom Metazoa; phylum Arthropoda; class Insecta; order Diptera; family Syrphidae; genus Volucella; species Volucella bombylans. The sequence goes on along the minus strand of OX422144.1, from coordinate 105,298,406 downwards.
AGATAAACACAGACATGCACAGACCACATTTATGTTACAGTAGATTCAAAATTGGCACATAACTTGACTACTGAAGTAAATGAGTTAAAATTTTCCGATCACTAGTTAAGACGTCTTAGGCCTTGTATTAATAAAAAGCGTTTTATAAAAATAAACCAAAAAATTCGCTAGGAAAAAAATTCAAACGCCACCTTGTACAGCATTAAAACGTTTTTATTTAAAATTAAGCGAAGCCATAAAAAAAGAAGTTAAAGAGTGTTAAGATATACTCATACACTATTCATCGAAACTTCATACCTGCAAACCTAATTTCAAGCAAACATGGAAAATTGTTAATAGCATCCTTAACATAGAAAATGAAAGAAACGGTATCAATAGGCTTGAAGTTAGTGGTATTAGAATAACAGACCCAATGGACATTTCGAATCAATTTTATATGTTTTTTACCACTATCGCTTAAGACATGAAACCATCTATTGGCCACTATAGTTGTAATTGTAATATATTCCCTGACTTAGTGAATGATATTACTTGTAGTAACAGTTTTGTTTTTCAACCAATTACACAAGTCGAGATCTATTATATAAATGTACTATGTCGCTTGATAACAAAAATTCTTGCACATCAACAACGTTTTGAAGCGTATGTAATTAATGTGTTAAGTTATGTGTTTTACTTAAGTGTTCATTGTGATATTTTTCCATCATCACTAAAAGACGTTGTGATCATTTCTTTGTTCAGAAAAGGTAACCGATCTTTATTTGCTCAATATAGGCCCATCTTCTTATTTCAAACATTCAGTAAACTTTTTGAAAAACTAATAAAATCGCGAATTACTCGTACATCATTTCTAATCAAAAACGAGTTTTTAAAAAACAAACAATATGGTTTTCATGAAGGAAAATCCACTGAAGATGCTATTCTTAAGCTCTGTAGTGCAATTTGTGAGAGTTCTAATAATAACAGCTCTGAAATGAATCATGAAATTTTGTTCGATAAGTTATACAAGGTAGGCTTAAGAGGAAGGTGTAATTCACAAATAGTTCTTTCATATTTATCTGACAGAATTCAATGAGTAAAATTAAATGCTATTCTAAGTGGAATGCTTATGGCTAAAAATTAGTACCACAGGGTTCAGTGTTAAGTCCTTTGTTCTTTTTGATATATATTAACCAATTTTTTTATCAAAATCTCAGTAGTAATATTACAGCCTTTGCTGATGATATGGCTTTAACTTTAAGTAACACAAATATTTTTATGTCAGCAATCCAATTACATAGGGATCTAAATATTCTATACCAATGGTGTGCTAAACATGAGCTAGTCATAAGCAATAAAACCAGACTAATGATTTGCAGTCTAAAAGGCACTTGTCCACTTGACTGTGATGCCATGTTTCATTGCAGTTGATGTTCCAAGTTATCGTTATCTGCTCATAAGTGTGGCCAAGTCAACTATCGGTATGATATAATATGTAGTCCAAATTGTTTTAAAATTGAAGGTGTTGAGAGTTACAAGTACCTAGGCGTACTTATAGACAAGAATATGACATGGAGGCCACGTTTCGAAGACCTTAAAAGATACATGCTATCTGTTACTCGTAAAATGTATTTGTTAAAAGAACACCTTTCACAAAAAATTGTACTATTGTTTTACTACGGCCTTGTTCAGTCTAAATTACAGTACGGTATTGTAAATAGGGGAGGGGGGTATATATAACAGAACGACTGAAGTATTGTACACATCCCAGAAACAAATCATTAGAATAATTTCCAAGCGAACTCGATTAGCACACAGTCGGCCACTATTCCTGTCATTGCGTATTCTTCCTTTAAACCACCCTAACATTTTCAAGGTTCTAAAAAGTTTCTTCATGCGAAGCGGATGTAGTACCACTGTCAAAAGTTGGATCCTCGAAAATAATACTCCTAAGGCAAGTTGATTTATTTATTTATTTATTTTGATGAACAAGCTTAGCTTACAGATTACGAAAAACAAACACAATTGTATGAGAAAAAATAATTTAAAATATAAAAAATAATAATAATTAAGTAGAATTTACAATAAAAATAATAACGAGCCAGAAAGTATGCTATATAAAATTATTTTAAAAGATTCTCTTGAAATATGAAGATCTATGTCTCTACATATTCTATTAAATGACTTAAGGGATCTAAAAATAGGCTCATTTTGTCCATAGTTTGTTCTATGCCCACTTAAATAAAAAAGTTGACGATCCCGCAGCACTCTCTCTGGGGCATAAATTGGAAACATAGATAACAAAATAGGACTATTTACACGTGAACAAAGGACATATCTCACAAACATGATATCATGTGCATGCCTTCTCTCACTAAGTGGCATTATACCTAACAGCTTACACCTAGCATTATATGTCGGCTGAAAGTTCCAGCGCATGTTGAAGAAAATATATTTTGTAAATTTCCTTTGCACCCTTTCTATACGGTCTGAATACGTCGAATAATTTGGGTTCCAAACAACATCGGCATATTCAAGAACAGATCTGACAAGGCCAATAAAAAGAGATAGCAAAGTAAAAGGATCAGAAAAATTTTTCGTGTTTCTCTTAATAAAACCAACTAGTGAATTGGCCTTCGCAACTATGTATTCTACATGAGAAGCAAATACTAATTTTGTGTCAATAAATACACCAAGATCTTTTATTTTGGATACTCTTTTTAAGGGCAGATTATTGACGTAATAATTGAACAAATGCAGAACGTTAGATCTAGAAAAAGAGATTGCAAAGCATTTATTAACATTTAAAGTTAAACAATTATTAACGCACCAAATCCATAAATTAATAAGGTCCATCTGGATCTTTAAGCAATCATTTGAACTCTTAATTTTTAAAAATATTTTGAGGTCATCTGCATACATTAAGCAGTGACAAAATTTTAGCTGTTGAACAATGTCATCAATAAATATAATAAAAAGGAGAGGGCCAAGGTGACTACCTTGAGGAACACCAGAAATGCAAGATATTAATCTTGAATAATTATTTTCAATACAGACTTTCTGAGACCTTCCAATTAAAAATGAAGAAATCCATTTCAACATTGTCGAATGGAAACCAAATCTCTCCAGCTTTCTTATAAGTAGCCCATGGTTCACTGAATCAAAAGCTTTGCTAAAGTCCGTATAAACAGCATCAACCTGACACCCACTTTCGATTGCATTAGTTACAAAAGAAGTAAAGTAGACCAGATTAGACGTTGTCGAACGACCTGAGACAAAACCATGTTGAAACTCGGAAATATGTTCTTTAATATGAAAAACAATCTTTCTTTTCACAATACATTCAAAAAGCTTTGGTATAGCCGTAAGTTTGCAGATACCCCTATAGTTCTCGACGTCATTTTTGGAACCAGATTTAAAGATGGGTACCAGAAAGGATACTTTCCAATCGTCTAGGAACAAACCTGACGCCAGCGAATAGTTAAATATCATGAGCAAAGGTTGGCTAATGGTGTTACAACAGTTTTTTAAAATTATAGCAGGAATGCCGTCGGCACCAGGCTTGGGATTTGACTTGATGGTACGAATAGTAGACTCAATATCCTCAAGGTCCAAAACCAATTGACCAAAATCAATTTTCGACATCGAGTAAGTTTCAGGCACAGTAGGAGTAGCAGAAAGAGAGTAGACAGATTCAAAAAATTTTGCAAATAGTTCGACAGAGTCACTATGACCATTAGACACTTCGTTTTTATAAAACAGTTGATTAGGCAAACAACTAGAACATCTTTTTTGATTTATAAAGTGCCAAAAGGATTTGGAATCACTTTTAAGACTGTTTTCGATGTTCATTATATAAATGTTATACAAAAATGTGCTCAGACTAGAAAAATCTTTCCTCAAATTCCAAAAAATTTGCTTATCTGTATTGCTTCCTGTATTTTTGAAGCGTTTGTGAGCTTTGTTCTTTAAATTTTTTAAGTGCAATAGACGCCTGTTATACTCGTACCAAGGAGGCTTGGATTTCAACTTTTTTGTGGAGCGAGGAACAAACATGGACAAACCAACATTAACTACAGAAACAAAATGAATATACATATCAAAAAGACATAGATTTTCAAATTCCTTATGCCAGTTAAGCGAAAGAAAATACGTAGATTGATTGAAAAGATTGTAGTATGTATTTTATTTCTATTAAAGGAAATATAGTAGTAGAATATGCCTTTTTAATGGAAAGTTCTTACCGCAATTTGTGATCCATCCAATTGCTCTTTTGACGTTGAAATGACGCCATATTCGCATTCCGTTGGAACTAATTGCAGGAAAGAGAAAGAAAAAGGGAATAGGCTATATTTTTCATTGCTTATTCGTGGCGTTTCTTCTACTCAGTCTGAGATGGCGCATTTCGCACAGAATGTGTTCGGCAACAACCACTTTAAGATGTTCGAATACACTCATATACAGACTAAGGGTAAATAATATGACAATATCCAATATCCCATTCTCTAGAACAGCTTGTTGCACCAAAGCTTTTCAATAAATTAAAATGAAACATATAAGAAAACTGGTTCAGCCCACTTGATTTTTAAAATATGTAATTACACAATTTTCACTTTAGTATGGATAGTTTTACAGTGAAAGTTCTTCTAAATACATACATATTTCTAATGTCGAATTTCTTTGTCTTTACGTTATGAATTTACTTGTTTAACTTATTCTCATTTTGCACAAAAAAATACCTTTTATATATGTGTACAATCTACCTGCAGGATCACTCGTCTCTAGTCACTTCTGAACTATAGAATTATGCCGACTCATTTCTTAAGTGTTAACTTTTTTAAATTCTAATAATTGTAATAAATTGTGTTAAAGTTTGTATATTTAAGATGTGGAAAAAATAAACTGATTATAATAAAAGGTCGTCTGGAAATCTAATATTCTACCTGTTTTTCTGCAGCTGGGGCGGTATATTGGCAATAATGCGAGGAATATTTGTTTCTATGTCATTCATCGCCTCTGGTTTACGACTATGGACGTCGAGTCACATATCCCCGCAGAAAATAATCCAAAGGTGTGAACTTACCCGATCTTGTCGGTTTCAAGTTTCAAATGTTTCGTTCAATAAACTAATTATGGCTTCATTCCAAGTGCGTCACTTTTGCTTCTTGACGAAGTGTTTCAACTACAATAAAACTCAGCCTCATCCCTGAATAAAATTTTGTGGAAGAAAGAAGATCAACATCAAGATCGGAACAGATGAGGCACACGGTGGTCAACCAGCTCCAATTCTAGCACGAACTGGATCTTGTATGCTCTGAAACCAAGATCTTTCATAAACTGGATGGACACAGCTCCAATAGTTGTGCACTAGGATGAGTTAAATATTTTGAATAGTTTCGCAATTTGGTGCCAACAACATTTTTGAAGTTGAATGTCTAACAAAAATGGGGAGGAGTTGCTGCGGTCCAATACTTCTCTCTAAGCCCACCACCTTTCGCATTGCGCCTGGGACTACAATTTCAAATCATAGTATTTTCTGTTGGTCTCGAATTTTGTGATTGTGTAAACCGTTAACAAATCTGTCCTGGATAAAGCCGGGCCTCAAAAAATCAGTCAATCTAAGCCTAAGCTATTATAGCTTTTGTACTAGTACATATTATGTATATCCGAAATTGAGATTATGCAACAGTTAATTATTATTCAACCTGCAGTATTCCCTCTACAATAGATAAACACTGTCGGTATAGTTTTCTATTATCGATTGCGAATAGAAGGTCAATTGATGTGTCCACAAAACGGAGGACTGTATTCGTTATGCCCATCATGTTACCTAATTAAGCTTTCAATCTTTCTGCTGTTTATGGGAATTCCACCCTTACCTTTTGGGATTGAAGTTTCCATGAACCACCACTGTAATCTTTCTTCACAGGTTTTCAAGTCCATTGCTTGATAGCTACGAATTTTTGTTACCACATGGCCTCTGTGGCACAATCGGTTAGCGCATTCGGCTGTTAATCGAAATTTTGGTGGTTCGATTCCATCTGGGGCGAACAATATTTTGTATATTAAAAATCGTGTAATGTACTTTACTATCTCATTTTATGTCTTTACATTTTTATAAAGTAAGGTTTTATTTTTAGTTTGCAGATTAAAATTACAGAATACCTTACATCAATGAAGGAAAACTAATACTAACTGGTTATGTGAAACCGAACAACCAAGCCTGCGGGAGCACACTCGAATGTACATATGCATACATATTTCCATGTTCATATGAGTCATATGTTGTGTGAGTGATTGGATAAAAAATGCTTATCGGAAGTATTAGGAGTTCCACGAAAGACAACATCTGCAAGCGAGATAGTGTCATTCTCCATGAAGCTGCTTTGACAAATTTTTAGTTAAGATATGCTAGGATTTTTAAGACTCAGTTCTTCACCAGTCAATAGTATCCCATACATTTCCGAAATGGACAACTATTGTAACCAGATCAACATACTCCTAAGTCCCCTGTGTCCAAATACTCATTGTGAATTCTGTCTTTTCCAAAGTATTGAAACATCAAAAATCCTCAGTAAATATACCAAGGCCTAAGGTATTCCAATTGCAATTGAACAGTCAGTAGGCGATTTAAATTGAGCCAATGCCAACAATGGCCGCCTGCGTAACTGACTATGGAAAAGAAAGATAAGTTACAAAGCAATTACAAGCCTGTGATACGAACGGATCTGCTGTTGACAACCCCTGAAAACGAAATAAGAACAACGACTTACGGATCTGCACGTGGAATGTTAAGTTCCATAATAAGCCACGTGCAGACGCACAACTAGCGGAGGGCATGGACTGCTGCAAAGCAGATATTGCCGCCATCCAATAAATGCGATGGGGTAGACCAGGTGAATTGCGACATCTACTATGGCGATTGTTATCGACGATAAAATCAACTCCTATTTGGATGCGGATTTGTTGTTAGAGGCACATTTAGGCTAGAAGTCTTGAGTTTTCGGAATGTAAGCCTTGTAACAATCCATATTAAGGCAACATTTCCCAATATTATTAATATGCACGCATGCCCCGACAGAGCGTAAATATGACGACGCCAAAGATGGCTTCTACGAGCTCCTGGGCAAGACCTACGAGCAATGCCCCAGCTATGACATTAAAACTGTTCTCGGCTACTTTAATGTAAAGCTAGGAACAGAGGGCATCTTTGGTAGTACTATAGGATAGTATAGCCTGCGCGATAGCATCTCCGATAACGGATTCAGGATAATCGATTTGCGGCGCGGCGAAAATTGTAGTAGCTCTCACGCAGTTCTCGCATCTCGATATTCATAAGGGGACTCGGAGAACTCATGATCAATCAAAAGTTAACCAAATTGACTACATTGCGATCGGCTTACGGCACTCCTCCAGTATTATGGATGTTCGAGTTGCCAACATCGCCTTGGTCGAACATATCGAAAGTACGGTTGGGGATATCCCGAAAATCGTAAAGGCAAGTTAATACTGTGATTAAGTTCGACGTCGGATGGCTACAATCGGATGAGATTACCAGATCCTTTTTCGATCGAATCTCCCTTAGTGAGATGCCTCTTCTCCTGTGCTAGGTTTCACTCGGCCACCACAACGAGTTCCCTGGTTTGACGACGAGTGCCGGAAAGCACATGCAGCTTAGTAAGATGCATATAAAGCGGCGCTGCATAGAAGAACTAGAGCTGCTCAGGAGCTCTAAGAGCAAAAGAGAAGTGACCAACAAGGGCTTCTCAGCAGGAAAAAAAGGAGCATGAGAAATGCGCGATCAAAGAAATTGAAAAATGTAATGGCGAACCAAATGCCACTACCAATCAGAATGAACCTTTCAACCTGGACGATGTAGACCAATAATTCCGTCCATCCGACCCGAATGAAGTGAAGATAGCCATATCTAAGCTTAAGTCCAACAAAGCTGCTGGAGCGGACGGCCTGACTGCCGAGTTCTTCAACTGAACAGGCGATGACTTCGCATGGAGCATACACCTACTCATCTGTACAATATGGTCGGAGAAAAGTATAATCGATGAATATATCTTCAGTATTGTTTGTCAGATCTTTAAGTAGGGAGACCCTCTGAACCACGCCAACTGCAGAGGCATCAGTTTTCTTAACATCGCCTATAAAACCCTATCTGCCGCATTGCGTCAACGCCTGTAGATGTTCGTCAATAACCTGATATTTCCATATTCAGGTCAGGAAGTCGGAAGAAAGTAGCTTGATGTAATTGGCGATTTCGCGAGTATGGAAGGGGAAGCGGCGAAGATGGGTTTACTGGTCAACGAGGACTAGATTAAGTATATGCTGTCAACTAGGAAGGACACCTAATACCGACATCTCGGACAGAACGTCACTCTCGACAGATAATTAAGGACTTTGCCTACCCAGGATCCACTATCGATTCAAACAACAACAACAGCGTTGAAATCACACGAATAATAGCTTTTGCCAATTGCTGTTACTTTGGGCTAGGAATACAATTGACTAGCAAAGCCCTCTCTTCAATAACAAAAGTGACCCTATATAATACCTTAATAATCCCAGTGCTTCTCTATGGCACAGAGGCACGGACTTTATCAAAAATAGATGGAGCGTCATCTATGGCTGCTTTGAGAGGAAAATTCTTCGGGTGATTTTCGGTCCCATCTGCATAGACGGTGAGTGGAGGAGGAAATACAACGACGAACTTTACGGGCTGTACAGCGACATCGACATAGCCAGAAGACTGAAAGTCCAATGACTTAGTTAGATGGGTCATCCGGTCAAACCGGATGGACACCAGTGCTCCGGTCCGAAAAGTCTTCGAATCTGCCCCGAAGGATCTAGGCAGTAGAGGAAGACTTTGACTCATTTGGCGCATACAAGTGGAAGTGGATCTTAGCCAACTTATCGTGTGAAACTTGAAGCCGCTGGCTAAAGATCGAACTGGCCGTAGAAGCTAGTTGGTTGAGGCACTACTAGTTAGTAAGTTCTACACTGAGTGCTTTTTGGTTGCACCTGCAGTGACAGTGAGGGAAGGCGAGAATCTATGCATCTACATGGACACAATCAACTGGCGAAAATACTAAGATGTGAGGGCCATGTAAAGCGGATTTGAAGAAAATCTTTAGCCCGAATAATGGAGGAATAAATACATCTAGGCTAGTACATGCAAGCAAAAGGGAATGCCCATGACAAATGCCAGAATGAGGAAAGTGTTATGCAATTTTTTCGCAAAATGTCCGAAAGAAAGACAAATGGTGACTATCGACTTACTACAGACATGTTAAATTCCGGGGCTACATTCAGTGAGATCTTGGTGAGCCTTTGGGCTTACTCTTATTTCTCAAGTGGGTAATTTTTGTAGTTGAGTCCACATGTGTATGTATCTCTTTAAGGAGTTTGTCTCCCTATGTTACAGTATGTACTCAGTCCAAGGGATGGCAAACGCAACCTTTTGAATCAATATTGAAACGATATACTATTACTAATATACTTAACAAGCGATTTAGAAATCAATCTATAAAATCCTCTCCATCTCACTAAATAACAACATGAACTTGCGATTTTTAACCTTCAATTCCATGATCTGGCATATACATACCACTGCCAGGTCGACCAATCAGCAAAGTGGATAAATTGTAACCTACTTCTTAATTTGACACAGAGACATAAATAATATACATTTTAAAAGCCCAGTAAATAATGAATTTCTTTCAAAACTCCAAGTTAAAAATAGGAATATCTTCAAAATACACACTTTAAATACACAAAAGGAGGAAGCTCTACCTTCCTCTCAAGAGTGGAAGTCATAATTAAGGACGAAAAACAATGCTCATCACTTTGTAGGCATTTGAAAATATGAACTCATAGTTACATCCCTTGGAGTAATTATGAGCTACGGCCTTGTCTATCCAAAGTTTACTGAGGGTTAATTATTATTCTTCAGCAAACTGGTGCAACATTTACCAGTATTGCAATGAACAACTTTTTTGTTGTGTTCTCATCTTGACGGGATTCATACATTTTTGCCTGATAACTTGACCTACATTTCTTCCAGGATGATGATCAATATACCTTTTGTCCAACTTTCTGAATCCGTGACTTTTTGTACTTCTTAGAGTTTGTTTAATTAGCACGACATGCTCGTACTTACTCCTACTGTCGAAAGATAGATGAGAAAATATTTTTTAAATACCTTTACCAAAATGGTTGACTACTAAACAATTGACAATTTAAAAAGGACAATCTTAGGCACATTTCCTTATCTGATTTACTTGCTGTCATCAGAGGTTTACATCGTCACCGCTGTAAACAGCTTTTCATGACGGCAGCCCTTCCGCATACGACACTCCTATTTATAGGTCAAAAATCCATTTAGAAAGAAATGAGGCGCCAATTGTCATTATCCCATCTGCAAACATGTTTAAAACCAACCTCTTTGGTTGATGTGCTTTTATGTTATTTTTGTAGTACTCGTCTTTGTCCATGTGGAGCACACGCAATCATCACGCTATTTCTTCATGGCCATATATCATTAACCATAATTAACCGCATTTTGCATTCTAGTGTGGTGCCATGTCTCAAACGCTGACGCTATTGATTTGTGACCTCATCCTGTTTGTCGTTGGAATTATTTTTGTTATTATTGCTGTTCTTAAATGGAACGCATTTATTTCAAGCTCAACGAAACTCGTGTTGAGTACCTATCCGCCGAAGGAGCAGCCACCACATAGACTAGATACGCACTAATAGATTGTAATCAATAAGGTGTTCTTGGGTTCATTGATGAAATTAATTTGGTTTATCGATGACACAAATTGATTGCCATTGCCATCGAGAAACTGTGAGTGAGACGGTGAAACTGACTGCTGCTTCATAACGTTCCGCCAATCATTATGAACGAACTAAAGACAATTGTGCCACTACCTGATCGTTATGTCCTTGTTGTCGTTGTAGTCGTCGAGGAACTTAACTCACAACATACAGCAGCTTGAGTGGCATAACATTTTACTAATTATCCTTGAAGTTGTACTAAATTGCAGGAATTAATTATACGATTCCGCAAATGCATGGTTTTGCGATTAGATGTATACTGAATATGGCGGATACGGATATTCGTATTTGTGGTGATTATTGATTAGCTGCTTAGTGTTCAAATGAAATGGATAACGCTGAGACAAAGTGATGTTTGAGGGGTTTTTGATTGAACCAAGGAACTTATTTAAGTTAATTAGTTAGAGCGACGGAGAATGGTGCTGGTTCTGGAGAAGCGTTTGTGATATTAGTGGTAATGAAATTATTTTTTCGCCCTAAGTAACAACATATCAAAGTCGTAAGTTACAGAAGATGAAGTTGAGAGTTAGAGCATCATTGAAAACACAAGAGGAGAGGAGGAGAGTAAATAAGGATAAATGAATGGCTTCTAAAGGACTTGTCACCTTATATTATTTCTGAAGGGCTGAAAGTGTATTCTAATTGCCACCTATTCCATCTTAAACATTCACACCTTTGAGCGTAAGAAGTGGTTCGAACCAACCTGAGGATGCTGAAGACTTGATGGGGGTATGACTGGCCTTAAAACAGCTTCAGAATGCATTTGGCAAGTAATTTCTATCGGATCGCAGTACTACGAATAGAGGTATCTTTATGATTCCCACAAGAGCATTAAAATGTATTATACAAAATAATGGATGGTGTGCCTCAAGGTTCAGACCTACATAGGTGGTTCTCTATGGTATTGGTATGATATGAATAACCAAATTCATAGGTGACGGCAAAATTTTAATCTAACTCAACTTTTGGCTAGGTATGCCTATTCAACGTAACCCTGTGAATTCAGTATCATCTCAATCTTTTTCTTTTAAAATTGGCGCACTCTAAAGGGATTTTAATTTAATTTTTTTAATTTTGGTGGGGGCGAATGCCCCCATTTATTCGGCTTAATACAAGCTATAACTTAAAAAATAAACTTAAACTAAAACTTAAAACTAAGGTTGGTTGGAGTGGTGAAGGAGAACAGATTTGAGGTAGGAAGTGGTGCGGTGAAAGTCAAAGACGGTAGGGTTTGAGTTGATTTGACGTAGCATACGGGAGATTGGTTCGTTCGCGCCATAGGAGGTGTGGTGGGTTGGTAGATAGAAGAGTCGAGGGGTACGTAGATTACGAGGGTTAGTGTTGAGGAAAATGGAGTTGTGAAGGGACGCGCATTCAACGTGACCTGTAAGGAGTCGATGAATGAAGAGAAAGTCTGCTGCATCTCTGCGATCTTCGAGGGTGTTTAAGTTGATGAGGTTGAGACGATTTTGATAGGGGGGCAGATTAAAAGGATCGTCCCAGGGCATACCTCGAAGAGCAAATCGAAGAAAACGACGCTGAATGCTTTCAATTCTCGAGATATGAACACGATGATATGGGGACCATACTTGACTGGCGTACTCTAGGAGGGGGCGAACAAAGGTAATATAGAGGGACCTGGTCACGTATGGGTTGGTGAATTCTTTGGACCACCGTTTTACAAAACCTAGTGCAGAGTTGGCTTTGAGGATTATCTCATCCATATGTAGACGGAAGTTGAGCTCGCTGTCACACAAAATGCCGAGGTCGCGAAGAGACTGTACGGAGGAGATAGGTTGGTTATGGAGAAGATAGAGTCGGGGAGGAGATTGGTTCCGCTTATGTGAGAAGGTTATGGATTGGCATTTGGCGATGTTAAGTTCCAAAGAATTTTTGAGGCACCAGATCGAGAAACTATCAAGATCTTGTTGAAGGAGGAAAGAGTCATGGGGAGAGGAAATGGTTTTGAAAAATTTGGTATCGTCGGCGTAAAGGGAGACAGACGAGTGTTTGATGATCATATCGAGATCATTTATGGTTAATATAAAAAGAAGGGGACCGAGATGGCTGCCTTGTGGGACTCCAGAGGTGCCCAAAAATGGAGCGGACTGGGCTGACCTAAAACGAACACTGTAAAAACGGTTTTAGAGGTAAGAGGATATCCATTTTAACAATATGGGTTCAAAGCCGAGGGCAGACAATTTAAAGATAATTAACCGATGAGAGATTTTATCGAATGCTTTGCTAAAATCGGTTGCAACTACATCGACTTCATTGCCATTCTCTAGGGCAGAGAGGGCAAAGGATACGAATTCAACGAGATTTGTGATGGTTGACCTACCCTTTAAGAAGCCATGTTGTCTAGGGGAAATAAGTGATTTGCATTGGAAGCTTAGGGCTTCATACAAAATACTTTCGAAGAGTTTGGGTATATGGGAGAGTTTAGCGATGGGACGATAGTTGGTTATTTCATTCTTTGATCCTTTCTTGTGGATCGGGGTTATGAAGGAGGTTTTCCAAACCTGAGGAAATTCTCCTTGTGAAAGGGATAGACGGAAGAGATTAGAAAGGGCAAGGGAAAGAGAGGAAGAACATTTTTTAAGAAATATGGCAGGGAGGCCATCTGGGCCGGGTGTGAATTCGTCATTGAGTTGGTGTAATTTATGTTCGATATAAGACGGATCAAAAATATGAGAGAGAAGTGGGCCATTAGAGAAGTTCAGTAGGTAACTAAAATAGGATGGATCTGGTACAAAGGAGTCGTTGGTGAAGGATTGTTTAAAAAAGGTGACAAATAGGTTGGCAATGGTGAGTGGATCGGTTGATGACCTTTTGTTGAAAGAGAGGTAAGGAGGGTAACCATCGGACTTTCTTTTGTAGTTAACAAATTGGAAAAAGGACTTAGGGTGGTTTATAAGGTTGACTTGCGCATTGTTAAGGTAGCGCTGGTAAAGGGAATCGTAAAGTTCGGTGAAATGAAGATAAGCACCAAGATAGTTGGAATAGTCGGTAAAGTATCTGGTACGCAGGAAAACAGCCCATAACTTATTTCTCTTATTTCGTAAGGAACGAAGCTTGCGATTATACTAGGGAGGACTAGTAGATGATGTTTTAAGGCGGGCAAACGGAACGTAAAGGGGAAAAGAATTAAATATTTCTTTATAAAAAATGGATAAGGTATCATTTATACTTAAGTTGTGAAAGTTAAAGAGGGAGCTGCTGAGATATTCACTGATTTTGTGAAAGTTTGCTTTATGAAAGTCGTGGGATGAGAGAGTTGTGGGGGGAGTGGACTGGAATGAAGAGTTATGAAAAAATGAAAGTAGAAGGGGGGGATGGTAGTTATCGATTGTTGAGAGAGATAGGGGACAAAGTGAGACTGAGGAGTTAATTGGATCTGTTGTGAAAATGAGGTCTAATTGCCTGCCCATATAATTGGATATACCACTGACTTGGCATAGACTTGAGTCTGTTAAGCGATCTAAGAAGAGACATTCCTTAGCTGAGATGGCATTTGAAGCGATGAAAAACGATTGATCATCTGATGGAGTCCACTGTAGCTGAGGAAGATTAAAGTCGCCGAAAATAAGGATATCATCAGTAGGGTCTGACAGGTCAATTAAATGATCGATCGCATCAATAACAAATTGGTAAGATTCGATAGGTTGAGCTGGTAGGATGTAGCAACATATAACGTAAAGGGACTTGAGAGGCAGTGATATTTTTATTGCGACAAAGTCGGCTTTAGAGGATGAAGAAATTGTAATGGGAGAAGAGTTAAGGCTGTTGTCCATCGCCAGTAAGACGCCTCGACAGGGGGAATCTTTATTTGTGCGGGTAGGATCGTCGTCGCGGAAAACATTAAAAGTAGGAGGGAACAATTCCTGGTTCTTTATGTCGGGAATCAAATTGGTTTCGGTCAAGGCGTAAATATCAAAGGGAAGAGCGTGCGATTGACGTAGGACAGCATTGGTTTTAGAGCGAAGACCTCTTACATTCTGGTAGTAAAATGTAAGAGGGATGTTGTGGGGTGGAGGTGTGAGGCAGGATGGTTTAAGCGCTGGCAAGGGAGGCACGTTATGGACGAAAAAATTTGTCGTGGTCGGCTCGGCTTCGTTGTAGGTGTGATACTCGTTTAGAGTGAACATAGTTGCCGAATGCAGCAAGGTCGTCTGCTACTTTCTGAGGGGACATGTTAAATATCTCGTGGTACCTGACATAAAGATTCCTGAGACTGATAGGGTCGGTAGGGAGGCCTTCCTGCTGGATGGAAACCATGACGCTGGTTTTGGTTTTCCCTTCGTAGCAGACCGAGTCAGATTTGTCATGTAAATAGGCAAGAAAGAGACGAATGTTTTCGTATATCTTTCGTTCTCTGAGCCTAGAGAGAGCATATCGACTTTCTGTAGTGCCATTGGTTTGCTGTGTTAGTTTAACAGTGGGGGGAAAAAGGGGATCAAGAATATGAGCATTGGAGGAGGGAGATAGAGATAAATGATTGGATATGGAGTTGGGCGAGGGATGAGATGTGGGGTTTAAGGTATGGGAGTTAATGAAGTTAGGGTACTTAGCTCCAGTTTTAAGGTCGAAGTTGGGAATTGGGTTGCTAGCTGGGTTTGGTGGCGTAGAAGGTTGAGAAGGAATAATATGGGTGGTTGGGGTTAAGTTGAAAGAGACGCGTTGGCGCGGGGACTTCGGTGGAACGGGGGGAATTGGGGAATTGGGGGATTAGAAGATTGGTGTGTAAGGGCTTTGTGTCGGATAAGTGAGGAGGGAGGACTAAAATTGGGGAATAAGTTTGTTTTTAAGCTCCAGTTGGGGTCGAGATTAGAGCTTCGTTTTTTGGAAGCATATTTTTTATTTGGAAGGGAGTTGGACAGGGGTCTTTTTTTAATTTTATTGTTAACACTACGATTATTTTTAACACTTTCATTACTCTCGAGATGTGCGTTTTTTCGTTCTTCAGAGCATTTTGTAATTCTTATCTTCCCAGGTTTAGTTGTCTTACCAGGAGGAGTAGGGAACAACCACGAATATTTGGTTGGGATGTTGACTTTGAAGCTGCAGGAACTGTTGGCGTCAGCGGGGGAAATCATCTGGCACTCGCTAATGGTGATAGCGTAACTTCGGTGAAAGAAACTCCGCACCCAAGAAACATCAGCGTGTTGAGGGGCCCCTTCAACGAAGAATGCCGTATGGTTTCCCTGTTTCAGCTTTTCGAGTCTATTTTTCCATTCGGAGGGGGTCCATGAAGTTCCAAATTGATTGAGCAGTTTGCGTGGAGCGGCGACGGGCGGGATTTTAGTTGGTAAAGGCAAGACGGTTTCGGTTTCTGTTGTTAGGGTGGCGGCTGGAGTATTAGAGAATGATGGCAAATGACACTCCGTGTCTACTAATTCATTATGAATTGAGACATTGTACGGGGAACTAGCCTGGAACTGAATTTGATCGGGTATTCCATCGATTTTGTTGGAAGCCAATCTCACTTCTTTACCGATTTCGGCAACGGTCAACCGAGTTGCTATGAGTTCCTCACTGACATCAATCATTTTTAGAGTCAGGTCATCGAGCGTAGAATCTGATGGATGCGGGATGTGATGTGTTGTTTTGGAGGAGGATTGAAAAAGCAAGTCGAGATCAGTACGGAGAAGGTTGATAGAGTCGTTTATGTGTGTGAGTTCGTTGGACTTAAGGAGGTTGGCAAAATTTGTTTTGAGGAAAGCTTTAATGCCGTCGAAGTGATATTTGATCACTTCGCTCTCGTTGTCGTGGTTAGATTTGCTTTTCGATAGGTTTTGGATCGCTGCCAGTTGCTTTTCGATCATTCTTCCTGTGGACTGTACTCAAGAAAGTTAGGGAGGATAGAAATATAGATATCTGGTACGCTGCCTTTTCATCGGCTACCTTGTGAAAGGATCTTCTGAAAACACAAAGATGAGACATCAAATTAGACGCTCCCAAATGCCCTACCACCACTCTGCAGGTGATACATACAATACTGCAATCTATCAGTAGTATTTTTGACTACCACCGCATTCTGAGGGAGGGCCACATTGAAATGCATCACAAAACTTTCTCCAACTTTAGTGCAAGTCTAGGAGTTACTAAATATAATATTTCTATGCCGATAACTTCTACGGTAGAAAACGACAGACTTGACTTGGCCGAGAAAACAAAGAAGCTAAACAGGCTCCGAAAGAAGCGTGCACTAAAAGGCTAAAGTTTAAGTAACGTCACTTGAGTAGAATAAGGCGAGAATGAAATGAACGACACAAAGGGGATATTAGTAGAGTTCAAATTGCAAGCGCTGTAAACCAAAATCCCTCAGCAGCGACATGAACGTCGTGGATTTGGTAGATGGAAATTCGCTAAAACGTTTAAGTCCACCAACACTTGCAGTTAACACATAATAGGATCTTGCTGGACATACCGTTTGACGCAAAAGACTTGCTACCTACCTCAGCAAGATCAAGTATTTACTGCTACAATAAACCCTTGCTTAAAGTATTAAGCCGCAATTCTGTAGCCACGACCACGTTGGTGGGTACAAGTCACTTTTTTACCTGAAAATTGGTACGGTAAATACAGAATATAGAAATATATTGAAACTTTGTGAAACCAAATCATAAATTTGGGTGGCAAACAACTAGTAATTGGCACAGTAGAAGAAGCTTTTGCGAACCTGCACTACCTCCTGAAAGATTCTCTGGGGACTGAAAAATTTAAAGAGCACGAATGTTGTGTCTCCCGCACCATAAACAGCTAAAATAGGATGTTCTGGCTGGTCTGTGATCTAGCAAGTCCAAACCATAACATGCCTTTTGGACACGGGTGGATAATTTGTTGACCACCATTGGCTATCGATCACGGACAATGATTGGATTCTAGAAAGAAAAGAAGGTACTTACTCGTAACGACGCAAAAAACGTCCACAGAATTCAAAATTCCTACAACTAGAGTAGAAATTCATGCGGTACAAACTTTCCATCTTTGGGGTAAGTGCGGAATGTTTCTCACTTATTCCTAAGCTGGATACATCTTATATACCCTAATCGAATAATGTTGACAGGATATTGACGGCCAGGTTTCAACTTTCCATCTTTGGGGTAAGTGCGGAATGGTTCTCACTTACTCCTAAGCTGCAGACATCTTATATACCCTAATCGAATAATGTTGACAGGATATTGACGGCCAGGTTTGAGAGCAAGGTCAAAAACATTACCATTACCCATGTGAAGCTCCACAGATAAGGATAACAAGGACGATTTCTATAATGTTGCGCTCAGCAGCCAATAACTCGAAGCCTAACGAAAATATCGTGATCATCATTAGAGATTTTAACGCGAAGGTAGGCAACGACAACACTACGTTCAAACATATGTCCATACGGCCTAAGAGACAAAAGAAACAACAACGGCGAAATTGTAAAATTTTGTAACTTCAAATGTGTGGTCATTGGAGGCACACCGTTTGACCACAAGGACCGATACAAGATTATCTGGGTTGCGATGATCGTCAAGGAACATCGGATCGATCACTTTTCCATAAGCCGACCGACCCCTTGGAAAGTGCATCCAATTCGTTCGTAACAAATGTGGAGCTGACATCCGAATAGAGAATCACCACCAGATCGTGTGCGGGTTAAGGTAATATTTAAATATGGACATTAGCCCACAGTTGACAAAAAAATTTGAGTGGGAAATAAAAGATAGGGAGAAACTGAAATAGGAAACCAAGTCAGGGCCGAACAAAAAGAAATGAAAGAAATGGGAGCTTCAGAATGAAGGTAAAGAAAAAAATAAATTAAGAAGGTCAATGACATCTAACAGAAAGTCAGCTGATCATCTTTTGATGTGGACCAGCTGTTGTCTAGTTGGTGTCAGGAGATTACAACGGCATTTTGTTTTGATTCGAGACAGACGCCGCGCAAGGACGTTGCATTTTTCTTTTGAGGTTTTTTTGTTTCAAGAGACTTGTGCGGCAAAAAGTCTTCCCACCGGAAAAAAAAAGAAGTTGCTCTGTTCGGAACAGTTAGAGCGAGAAAAAAATAGTTTTCGCACTTTAAATATACGCGGACATATTGTGCGCCAAGTTTGAGATTTAAAAACAAAAAAATAAAAATGCCTTAACACGTTCGCTGCCCCCCGTATAACGTTGGTTTTTTTCCCCGTGTGCCAATAGTGTTTTTTTTTGCATAAAAGTGTAAGTTTAGTGTTTATAAATAGTTCTGTGTTTTTGTTTTTTGTCAATTTTTTTGTGTTTTATGGGTGTGACTACCAGCGGGTCACACGGCACCTGATGAAATTGAAATGCATGAGGTGCCACGTGACCCACCCGTAGTCACACGCATAAAACACACATTTTCGTGTATATTTTATCTCCTGAGAGGCTTTTTGTCAACAAGTGGCTTTTACCGTTCACAGATATTGATTGAAGTAAAATAATCATATGGCAGATAACGATTTCACAATGAAACCCAGCATGTTTTATGGAAAACGTAACCGAGACGGGGATTCCGATAATGATGAGTTAGATTTTGTGGCTTCCGATTCAGATGAATTCATTCCATCTGAGGGAAATTCAAGAATTCAAGCGATTCTGAATCACTGGAAGACTTAAAATCATCTTTTGAAGAAGATAGTGAGCAAGTTGTGCTGCCACGTGTGTCTGATGGACCTCTAACCGAGTGGTCAACAGTTAGTGGGTAATCCCTAAAAATGTTCACTTTCGAACAGAATGATGTTATAAACATTCAACTACAAGCATCAGCAACGCCTATTGATATTTTTGGCCTTATGGTAACATAAGAGATTTATCAGCTAATTGTTTCCGAAACAAATTCCAATGCCAACCAATTTTTAGGGAGCACCACTATAACGCGTACTTCTCGCGCGAAGGAATGGGTAGACATCAACGTGCAGGAGATAAAAAAATTTCTTGGAGTAGTAATGTATATGGGCATTGTGAAATACCCATCTATTGCTCACTACTGGAGTACTGACAAGTTTTTAAAAAATTCATTTGTGCCTCAAGTGATGTGCGGAATAGATTCCAGTTGATATTAAAATTCATTCACTTTGCGGATAACTCAACTATAAGTGGTAACCGTTTGGGAAAAGTAAGTGGACTTTTGAAGCTTCTTGAACAAAACTTCGTCAAGTCCAGAAGCCCAAAAGAAATATTGTCAGTTGATGAATCAATGATCCCTTGGCGTGGTAGGTTGCAGTTTAGACAGTACAACCCAGGTAAATCACATAAGTGTGATATAAAAGTCTATAAACTTTGTGATCCAGCCGGATACACTTACACCAGTGCCGTTTATGCAGGAAAAAATGATTCCAAAAATCAAAGAGGAAAACCTACCCAAACTACTCAACTCAAATTGTCTTGGACTTGACCGAACAATATTTAGACAGTGGTAGAGCCATTGCAACCGGTAATTTTCATACCTCTATTTCTTTAGCCAAAAAACTCCTTGCTCGAAAAACGCACATTATTGGAACTCTACGTGGTAACAGACAAGGAAATCCAAGTGATGTAACGACTGCTAAGCTCTGGAGAAATGAGATAAAAGGGCTCGAATTGTCGATTGTCGAATTCAGGAATTGTCGTTGCTAAATGGAAAGATAAACGCGATGTTCTAATGCTTAGCACAAAACATGGTTTGGAGGAAGTGCTAACAGGAAAGCGGTCGAGACAAGGCGAGGAACTAAAAAAATTGAGTATGATTGTGGATTACAATCATGCCAAGCAAGGTATTGATATATCTCATCAAACGGCTTGCTATTTTACACCTCTTCATAAAACTATTAGATGGTATCACAAAATAGCCTTTGAGTTTCTACTTTCAACATCCGTTGTAAACGCGTTGGTTATTTATAAAGGAATAAAAAATTGCTCAATTTTAGAGTACCGAAAAGCGATTTGCGAGGCTTTGTATAACCCTGTCTTGGAAGCATAAGCATCAACATCCAAAACAAAGCACGTTTTGAAAGAAACCGAGAGCAGGGATTCTCGAAACAGAAAAATAAGAAAACGGTGTGCAGACTGCTATACCAATATAAGTCAAAATGAAGGCAGAAACGCTGCAGTCAAGAGGACGAAGAAGGTTACAACATTTTGTGGTACCCGTGAAGGAAACCCTACCTTATGTTTAGAATGCTTCAGCAAGCATCAAAAGTAATATCTACTAATTATAAGTCATAAAAATTTTTCATTATCATCTTTTCTTTGCATTTTTTTTTTTTTCAATAAAATCAACCCCAAATAATTTGAACAAAATTGGGTAAAAATGTGTCGTTTTTTTTCCTGATGATTATAATGCTTTTATCTAGGTGCCGAGGAAGAAAAATTTGTGTTTTTATAACAGGCCACGCAGGAAACATTCATACAAAAAGGTATAGCTTGTGACCGCCGGCGGTGCACATATCTTCTCAGGGTGTAAAAGTTGTGCCCGCCGGCGGGTCACATGGCAGTGAACGTGTTAAATACCCGGTCAACGGCTTTGTAACAGCTGGTGCCGAGTTTAAGTGTTTGAGTTAAAAAAAAAAGAAGGATAATTCAAACAGGTCGGGAGTTTGTTTCTTTATTTAATATTGCGAAACGCAGCCGCCAGAAAAGGCGGTACATCCAATAAAACAAAAAAAAAAAAACTTTGCAGAGTCATAAGACCATTAGCACCACCCCCATCCCCCTTTTTCACAAACGCACTAGGGTTATTCCCCGGCGTGTAATAAGAACACGATGTAAGATGATTTTTTTTACAGGTGGAATTTACAGTGAGGAATTTCATGCTATGGGCTACCATTCACAGATCTGGCCAGAATGGTAGCTTTTGGTTACATTTAGATGCGATTAGGGTGGTTGGTCAACTGTCAACAAAACCCGGCTTATTTCAGGTCGTGATGAGCCTTCATCGTGGTGTGATACTGGGACATTTTATTCGGTGTAGGATATGTAGGGTTAAGTTAGCTTTAGGTTTAGTCTAATACATTATTTAAGTTTCGGTAATAGCGATTAGGTTATTATACTCGTATGTTTAGTTAGTTCCATTGCGTTCGTCCCGGTCTTGCAGAGTGGTGATGGCACTCAATATGATCTTATTGTTTCGCTTCGTCTTTTTCTATCACCTTTCTCTCCTCCTCCTCTCTTTTAAGTCCGTCCGTTTAGTGAACGTAAAGTAACTTAACTTTCTGCAGGCAATAGCCTTTCTTTTTTTTTTTTGATAATTTCAGAACGAAATAAAAAGGTAAGTTGAGTTGAGATGCACGGGGTAGTGGCAAGAACCAACCCCATCTGACGAGCTAGAGCCGAGCAACCAGGAGCATACCACTGCTATGTACGCCTGCATCATGGGTGACTCCGTGGCCAACTGATTCCTTACAAGAGGTGCATGACGTGTTCTTCTGGTTCTGGCTTAACTAATAAGTAAGATATTTCTGAGTCGAGTTAAGGGTCATCTAGATAATTCAAGGATGACTCAGAGGAAAATGAGTACTATTACGCGCAGGCATAAGTAAGCGAAACGAAAGTATGATATAAAATAAGCTTACACGTTTCTGTTTGTACCTTTTAATAATGACACTTAAATGTGCCTCCGTGTTCTGTGTATGGTATATGCCGGAAAAATATACTCTACCTAATTACTCAACTATGAAATGAAGTAAACTTAATTTGAAACATCCTCAGTAGCTGATTATGAAGTAGAATTTTCTACCTTGGAAATGACTTCTCCGAGAAATGTTTTTATATTAATAAACCTCTTTTCATTTCCGAGAAAATAACGTCAATGTGAAATGTAAGTGCACCAACTTTTATACACAGACACTTTCCTCATATGAGAAACACATAATTACATATGACATACTCATAGATATCTGTCTACGTACAAGTACAATAATTAAGTAAAAATTGAAAGAGACAAATTGCTGCATTCGTAGTGCTTGCATGCTCTGGGTACTGGGTATCTGTGTTTCAATATCTCTAGAATGACAACATCCTGTGCGGACATAATCAAACGTACTAATCAAGTCTGGCGAATCCTTATAACTGTACTTTAATTGGATATCGCATGTTTAAGTAGATATCGAGAACCTATTCAAGATGCGGAGCATGACACATCAAAGAAATCTGTCATAATCAACAAGACGTATCCTCCATGGACAAAGGTCAAAAGCCACTGCAACTAGGATAGAACGAAGTGGTTTCGTAACTTCAGATAGTGAACGCAATTCCTTAGCGCAGGATTCATAGATAACAATTCATTTCTAAACCATTGTCCGCAGCCATTAATTATTGTTATTATATCCGTTTGTTGTTTTGGTATCTCAATTGCATTCATCTTATCCTTAACCCGTTTATAAAGTGCAACAGGAATTGAAGAAAGGAACCCAACCGATACCACAATACCAAGTATTCACTGCAAATATCTACCCTCTATTACGTAAACAAGTTGTAGTACGGATAGTTGTAGTTCTCCCTTCGGTCCTATTGTGGGAGAAGGGCTATCTAAACTTGATGATGGTGATGGTGATGGTGATTGTGATGATGATGATGATGATGATGATGATGGTGATTCTTCCCATAGTTTTCGAATACAAAAGTTTCTGGCCCCAAATAGATTCGGAAGCGAAGGTAGTACTCGTAGTGGTTGCCTTATTCAGTTATTGTTGTTGTTGGTTGCAACTGCAATAAGAAATTAGTTAGCACTTGAGTGGTCATGGCAATGAGAAAGTGCCATCTCTAGATTTCTCTGTATTTCATTTTCTGGGAAAGGATCGAATTGTCATCTTGAATTGCACCCAAAGGGATTTGAGAGATACATTTCATTTTATCAGCTGCAGATATTTTATAAGCTACGTACTATATGTGTGTACATATATACAAACACTGGGAGATGCACACAGCACTGGGAGTTGAAAGATGTCATTTAATTGGGAACTTAAGCTATCCTATTAAATTCTACAACTTAGAAGCAAATTTAAGTTAAAAGTTGATCACAGACCACTGGTTGCAGTAATTTTGACTTACCAGAATTTTGAAGCTTATTCAAAAGATTGTCCTTTCCTCTCTAAAATTTCCTTTAATATATTAAATGCTTTCAAACACCACTAAGAATTTAAATTTTGAGTTAAGAGACATTCATTTATTTTGTTTTTTTTTTTCTTTTGCAATTGTGAAGTAAAATGAGACTGTAACTAGATGCTCATAAATTTTATTATTGCTTCACTTTGAGTTATTAATTCATTTTAAATATCTGCACAAGATCAATGAAAGGTGGTATGTTATACGAATCTACTGTGTCACCTTAGTTAATGACTTAAAATATTACAGAATTGGGTATCCTTCACAATAACACAGCCTTGGAATGCCCAGAATACCCAACTTGTCTTAACATGCTTTATAATTTCCTAACCAACTAGCTTTAATAGATACATACTCGTATGCATGTATATGAATATAATTATATAATGCCAATAACCTTGGTTGGCATTCACTAATACTTAAAATTCAACGCTAATGAAGCCTATAACCGGAATAGGTTAGGTTAGGTTAGGTAGGAATGGTTTTCATAGAGGTATACTTAAACTTATTGTAGACCATTGTGGGCAAACGTGACTGCCTGGAGATAGCATTTCATTGCATGCCCCAGCAAAACAGTTGTAAAGTTGCAAAGAATGCGCCAAGTTTAGGTCATATTAGTCCGGATGTTGCACATTATATAGCGCCTGAAAATGTTTCATCAGTCGTTCATAGACCTCCGTGAGGAATAGACGTGTTTCGGGTTTCAAAGTGGAAAAAAGTAAATAAGCAAGTGTCTATAAAAGTGAATTAGAAACATCTTTGACAAGTGTATCGGTGGCGCAATGGTGGTGGTGTCGGCCGATAAAGCAGAGGTATTGGGTTCGTTTCCTGAAAAATTACATTGACTTTTTATCTTTAAAAGTTTAAATACACAAGTAAACAAATAAATAACGAAAGAGCGATCGTACGATGAGTGATAGCGAGCGGTCCGCTACTCCAATAGCGGGACCAGCAGATGACATGTAGTCATCGGAAAAGATTGCGAAGAAGAGGAGGAGGAGGCTGAATCCAACTACGAATCTTGTAAAGCGCCCCTCCCTAACAACTTCTACTGAGAAGCTGCCAGTTAGAGTAAGGAAAGGGGCGCCAACAACGTCAACAAGAACGGCAGCTGAGTCAGACCAAAACGAATACCTTTCAATCTCTGATGGTTACTGAGTCAGAGGATGAAGAGGAAGAGGTACATGCACTTAAGAGCAGCATTAAAGAGCTGGGGGAAAAAGTACTGGCTATTAAAGACAAGCAAATAGTGAGATTGCAAAACGAGCTACAACAACAACTCCAGAGCTCTAAGCAACAGCTAACAAATAGTGAGGCTAAACACAAAGAACAGCTACAACACAAAAAACAGCACATGTGGAAACGAGAAAACAAGTACAGGCACAACAGAAGCAAAAACAACAACAACAAAAAGCACAATCACAGCAACAACAGCAGCACAAGTCACAGAAACAACAGCAGCAGCAGCAAATACACCAACACCAACAGCAACACCATCAGCAGACGCAGCAGAAACAAGACAAGATTGCAAAACAAAGAGTTCCACCCATAAATACCTACAAGATGGAACTCAAGCAAACGATCGAATTATGTAAGTCGGCCATAGGCAACCATTTTTTGTAAAAAGATTATCGTTAGATAGACACGCAATCCACTGCAATTCAGTGGAGCGCTATTATAAAATCAAATATTTACTGAAGGATTCGACGACGGAGTTCTTCTTCTACACCCCGAAGGGGAACAAGCTGCAAACAATGCTGCTGAGGGGATTAGAACCGTCAACTGATCCGGAGGAGCTCCTTGCACTGCTGAAAGAGAAGAAGTGCGAAGGGCTCCAATTCGTGGGGGTCAGGCCTTTCACCACAGCCAGAGCCAAAAGGGAGAATCGGCAACTGCCGATTTTCCTGGTCCTGCTAAGTCCCACCAGCAATCTGGATGGTCTAAGGAGTATTAAAGTCCTAAACTACCAGGTTGTCCATTGGGAAAAATTAAAGAGGAGCGAAAACATTTTACAATGTGTTCGTTGCCAAAGGTTCGGGCACGCCGCGCCGAACTGCGAAATGCAGCCTCGATGCGTGAAGTGCGAAAAAACCACAAGTACGAGGAATGCGCTTTGGGCAAGGACGGAGCGTCTGAAAAAAGCCAAGTCTCTTGAGCTTAATGCAGGAACACGGGACACACCGCAAATTATCGTTGTTGTCCCAAATTCCAGTACATCAAAAGAATAAATCTAGCCCGGTAGCAGAAAGTAGAAGTTAAACGTCCACCCGTGCATTTGCAAACTCCAGCCGTTACTCCCCATATTATCTACACCCAAATGGCGGCAGGTAGGGGAAATACGGTACAACAAGCGAAGGTTGCTTCTCAGGCCCCAGCACCCAGGGCACCGGAACCAGTACCTGACATGCTAGCTATCTTGCTCCCTATCCACTGGCAGATGGCTCAGCTACAACGTCATTTAACTGAACAGACCGCGCGGGTGGATCAAGTATACGAACTGCTGCCTGGCCTAATCATCTTTTGCCGTAATGGGTACGTACGTGGCGGAGCAAACCCTGAAGGTCCTTGCTGTGAATGTGAATTCGAACGACGAGCCGCACTATTTAAGTTGCTTAAAGACCAAGCCCCCGATGTGCTTTTGGTTAGCGAAACTAAGCTTACCAAGAGACACAAAATGAGGCACAGAAGATACAAAGTAGTACGGAGAAACCGACACAACTCCATTCAGGGAGGTGGCGTTGCAATTTTCGTACGAAAAGGTATACATTTGAAAAAAGTATACAGTCGTGTAGTACGTAGGTTCCAGGTGCTGGAAGCATGCATCGTGTATATCCCTCTTCGTAGTGGAAAGCGGTTGTACATGGTGTCTGTCTATGCACCTAAAGCTACTCAATCCACCTTATTTATCTCAGAGCTCGAGACACTTTTTCGATTTCTGAGGCTGGAATTGGAAGACAACTATTTTACTATCGGCGGAGATTTCAACGCCAAGCATAGTGATTGGGGAAATAATACACCAAATACTAGAGGGAACCTACTATTCAATTGGTGGGGTCAGCACAGTATGATGTATCGACTCGGGCTTAAGGCGACGAGTAGTCCGTCGTTTCCCAGACACGGGTCCTATTTGGATCTTCTACTCTTCGACTCACGAATACAACTGACATGCACTAACCAACAAACTACAAACTGTCTACGCACTTTCTTGTATGACAGTGACCATTGCGGCTCAGCACCGAAATAATTGTTCCCAACGAAATTGCGGAGTTTGATGAGTTTGTCCAAAGGCATTCCTACAATTATAGTAGGGTGCGTTGGACACACTTCACTAGAACACTGACCAGAGCACTCTCCTCGAATTCGGTCTACCCACCGTCCAAAAGAAATCTGTCAAACGAGGAGATTGACAGGTATCTAAGACGAATGGACGAGACAATCAAACGAACAATGGACAAAACGATACCTCGGTACCAACACACTGACGAAGTAGACCTATTCCGCAACGCAACTATTGACGCACTGCACCGACATAAAAGTAGACTGCTGTCAAGACTAAAAACCTTGTACAGACAGTTTACTGACAGACATAACCCGGAGATCATGACACTGAAGTCGTCGATTAAAAACCTCCAAACATTAATAAAAGAAAATTACAGAACATCTGTAAGTTTATATTGGAACAACAAAATTCGGGCTGTAAACACCAGCAACCCGAATATGTTCCCGCAAATACTCGTAAATAAAATATTTCGGAGAAATAATCAGAACGACCTTCCATGTCTTAAAATCGCCCGAAAGACGAACAACGAAAAAATACTGGTAGCAGCGGGCATAGATCCAAATGAGGCTGTTGATGATGACAACTTCTTTTTGATCGAGGATCCGCAGAAGCAGGTAGAGCCTATAGGAGCGACTTTCCAGGAAGTCGCCAAGGCGAATGTTATCATTGGCCCGAACCACGATCTGGAGAATTGAGTCCTTGTGCACAATTTCTACTTTCGAAATGAAATTGTGAATTGGCGATTCGAGAGCTTGGGTTTCACCCAGTTCAGTGACGAGAATATGGCAAATAATTTCATCACCAACGATAGGGTGCTACCCCCGTTCATTTCGAAAGAAGAGCTCAAAACGATCTTCGAATCACTTAGAAGTAAGGAAGCAGTGGGAAATGATGAAATACCGAACATTGTGCTTCAACATCTCCCTCTAGAAGCGGTGAACATTTATACCACCCTGTTTAATAATGCAATGAATAATGCACATTATCCAGCGCATTGGAAAACTGAGGTGGTACATCCCATCCCCAAAAGAGATAAAGACACTTCCAATCCGGCGAATCTCCGCTCGATCAGTCTTCTTCCAAAGATCAGTAAGGTTTTCGAGAAGGTGATCAATAGAGTCCTGACTAAGTGGGTTGAGGACAAACATATAGTTCCGGATAATCAGTTCAGTTTCAAGGCGGGACATGATATCATTCATGCTGCGTCTAAACTGGTTTCTGATATCCAATGGAACAAAAGCAAGAAACAGTGCACTGGTGCCTGCCTGATTGACTTGGAGAAAGAGTTCGATACTGTATGGTTAGAAGGACTCTTTTTCAAGCTGGACAGGTTGGGCATTAGTAAACCACTGCTGTATATTCTTTTCGATATGCTCTCCAGTAGACAGTTCATCGTAAAGGATGGCGATGTGACGAAACGGTCTGCAAGAAGGTGCGGTAAATTCGCCGATCCTGTTCAACATTTACACGAGTGATCTGATAGGTTCACCATGCCATAGCGTACGCAGACGACTTAATCGCGTACAGATCAGGTCCAAAGTTTATGGTCATTAATATACTCGTACTTTTGAAGCGCGACTTCGACAAAATTAAGCGATATTGCGATGAGTGGAAGTTGAAAATCAACTTCGGAAACCATTCTGTATAGGACGCCTTTGTCTGGGGCCTCTAGGGATACCAGAAAGAATTGGCGAAAGTTCTCGATCGTGGAGCAGCACGGGCAGCCACTAGCTTGTCGAAATATAATCAGATACCTTGGGATCTGGCTAGATCAATTTCTGTATTTTAACAAACCTATAGAAGTTGCTCTGGCCGGAGCCGAAGGTGCTTTTGCCCTTACAAAGAGACTGTTTTATAACAGCCAACTCGATGCGAGGGTGAGGATAATCTTCTACATGGCCCTTGTCAGGCCCATGCTTGTATTTGGATGTCCCATGTGGGTCAACGTGAGAGCAAGTTTATTGGAAAAGATTTGGGTGTTTGAGAGGGCTTGTTTTAGGACTTGTCTTCGCTTATACAGAACACCAGAGTCTCTGTACAAAAAATTCTATCCCAATGAGGTCCTGTACAATAGGGCGTACCTAATAAGAGTGAGCAATTTCGTCATTAAGTTGACACGAAGGCACATTCCAAGAGCAATGACCTCATCGAACAACCTGATCACCGGAGCTTGCTATTATATGTATCACGAGAGGGTTCGCTTTGAAGGTTTTATTCCTCTAGAAGCGTTCCTCTATTTAGATAGCAAATATCTGATCCAGGACAGTTTTTCGGTGCCGCTAGTCTTCCACGTCGCTCGAACAGCTACGGACAGGCGACTCAACTACGACAGAGACGTCGCACATGGCAGTGCGGAGCGTCTCCGGTTCAGTAGATCGGTAGGGAGTCGTAACATGAGGGATATTGCTCAGCAGCACCAACAATTTTGGTGGCTAGTTGAAGGGGAGAATGCTTTGTCGTCGAAGCCCTCCAGTGACAGTTAGCTTCATGTAAAGCAAGGTGGGCCAGCCTAATTTTTTTTTAGCCATGGCCGGATTACATAGTTTTGGGTAGGATTAAGTTAGTTTTAAGAAATAAAAATATATAAAAACCAAAAAAAAAAATTAAAGAAAAATAAAAAATTTAAAAAATATATATATATATATATATATACATGTATTTATATATTATGTATATACATATTATGTATATATATTTATGTATTCCTATGTTTGTGTTAGATGTAAGTAGTTTTAGTAGATTAAGATTTGTTTTTAGATAGTTTGTATGCTTTTAGTTTTAAGTTTTATAAAAAAATTACAAAATGTCCATTTACTAAGGTTTTGCTTAAAATTTATTTTCTTAGTTTTAGCATTAATAAATGTAAAAACAGAAATAAAATTAGATTGTAAGATTCGTCGAAAGACATAGTTTAATTGTTAGGTTTAACTTAGATTGCCCTCATGTTGCCAGTAAGTTAGTATAAGATAATTTTATGTTATTTAAGCTAATTTTGAAGCATTTTTTTGTCTAGCATGTAAGAGTAATTTAAGGTGTATAAAGAAAAATGCATATAAACTGAAACTGAACTACGCCATCTTGACCTCATCGGACAGTTCACATCAGATATCCGCCACATTGCAGGAGACCAGAACACCATTGCCGACGCACTGTCGCGAATAGCAGAAATTACATCGCCCAGCAGCATCGAATATAAGCGTCTCGCACTACAAGAGACGCAAGATGACGATCTTTCTCGAATTTTAAACAACACTTAACAAAAATTAAAAGTAAAGAAATTTCCCCTCTCCACACAACCGACCAAAGTCGGCAGTTCGTGAGCCAATTATTCAAACACCTAACGAGCATCCTGGGCATCAAACGCCTTCGAATGACACCATACCACCCGGAATCGAATGTGATGATCGAGAGATACCATCGGACGCTCAAAGTCGCTCTGACTTTCCACCCAACGGATCGATGGACTGAGGTGTTACCATCGCACAGCTGTGAAAGAGGACCTTGGAGCATCGACGGCAGAGTTCCCTTACGGAATCCTTCTTCGGCTACCTGCAGATTTTTTCGAGCCGTCAAAGGACGATGTTAACGCTCATGAATTCATCAAGTAACTTCGCAGATCGATGGCCAGCTTCAAGTCAACACAGTCCGGCCATCATGATTCCCGGAAAGGATTTTCACCAAAAGACCTTTACGAAAGCCAATACGTCTTCTTACGCAATGATGCTGTGAGGAAACCGTTGACGCCGACTTATAATGGACCCTATTTAGTGGCAAAGATGACCGAAAAACACTTCCCAGTCAATCTTAATGGAAGAAAGGTAAATACATCAGTTGATCGACTAAAACCCGCATATATTCACAGCCACACGAAGGAAACCACAACACATTCTACGTTACCCAAGGAGTCAAAAGAAAAGCAGTACGTGACACGAAAGGGAAGAAATGTAACATTTCGGAAACCGTAAGAGGGCATCACTAGCGTTGGAACGGGAGGACTGTGGAGACACTGATGGCAATGATGTCATCTCATTCGCACTCTGCTTACAGCTCGCACCAACAGCTAACAACTCTACAATCCTTGCAGCTAAAAAAAGGCTTCCGAAACGACGAGGGATGACATCATCTTTCTTTTTAATACCGGACGCCATCCTGTCGAGACGCAAAAAATAGTACCTCACTTCGGTGTATGTGAATTTAGTTCATTTCGGCTCTTGTTGTTGTTTGACTCGTTGTATGGTGCAAGGATCTCAAAATGTACCCGAGTTGCATATTAGAATGATACGAGCGATGACCATATAGCAAATATAGAACTATAGAAAATAGAGCGGCCAAAAGTTCATATACAATTTTTGAGTATACGGCATAATGTGATGTTTTCGTTTACTATTTATTACAACTGACAAATGGCATGTACATATATGCGGATGCTTGGTGAATAAACACATCCAGCAGCACATCCAGACAGTGTACCAGATAAGCCTTATATGTATGAAAACGTACTCTGAATTCTAAAAAAAATTAAGGTATACCGTACAAAAGAATCGTTCGAACTCTCGCATTCCCCTAGTGACCTTCAAACACTTCGAAAATATCCGAATTAAGATGCATAGATCATCACGAATGCGAATACATTAAAGAAAGCAGTCTCAGCTAATACTGCAGATAGTGAAAAACATATTACAATTTCTGAAGGGGGTTCAAGTTCACCCGGACTGCTACCGTGATTTACTTAAGCAAGAAAGGGTGATCCAGACCATTCCTTTTCAACTCCATTGCACCCGAACACGTTCCAATAGACTCGTACCTTATCCTTTAATTTTATTTTCAATCTTGAAAATTTCATTAAACAGAAAATCTTCATCTTCTTAATGATTGAATATTTGTATTGCCTTCTTCTACGATGTGTCCCTTAGCTCAGACGTGCGAATAAATAATGCAGGAAACTTTCCGCAGATATATTTACCATGTGAAGTGGTAAAGTATCCCACAAATTTAACACTAAAACACCTTAAACATTCCAAACTCAATTAGATTATGTAGACTTTTGTAGATTCATACTCCAGCAATATAGTTCTACTCGTGCCTCATGGTGGTCCTGATTCTCTCAAACACCTCGAACCAACTAATCTACATGCACTCAAATTAGAATGCATCCCTTGCCATGATGAGTTGCAGTGCCGATATGAAATTAGATGCTGTTTAGCAACACACACATATAGATTCACTTATACATATAGTGGAACATCCGAGGATGGATTGAATTAGCAGCGTCAAAACATACTTCAACGGTGCGTAGACATGTCTAGGAAGCATCATTGTACTACTCCTACTGCCACTGAGACATACAGGAGGACTCATTACATCTAAAAGCATTTAGCTTAAACTTGAAATAAATAGGATGAAATATCCTATGTACCACCCTCTGCAGCTGGAATTGAAGCTAGAGCTCCCTCTTATGCATGTTTCATGCTCATGCCAGCTCACCGAGCAGAAAATCCTGCCAGTAAGATGATAAAGTGGCTGAGTGAGGAGCGGGAAAACATTGTTGGCACGTTGCAGAATTGAATTCAAGACACTTAGGTAAGGTGGCGCAAATGATGAATGCCATCTTAATGGATAAATGCAGCATCAACCAGCCACATTATCCTTGTTACTCGAAAGTTTGTACGAGTATATTCGTACGTGTGTTTTCCAGGACACACTTATGGCATGGTGGAAATGGTGAAAATGCCTTTCAGTTAAGACTTCAGATAAGATGGCGTTTTCGTGGACGCACAGAATATTCTTCGGTGATATTGTTTAAGATTTGGTTTTGCTACGAGTATGACTGATGCCATGATTTGTGAGCGTACTTCAAGCGAGACTCCTTGTTGTTTGTTAATTCTGATGCACAGCGTTATAGTTTATTTATAGTATAGTATATTTCTAACGTCAGGCATAGGAAGAAGCTTAACGCAAACAAGAGGATTCTTAGGAAACACCTGATCTTCTATGTGCTCATCAGTGTTGATCTAAGGGAGGGTAGATTTTCTATTTCCTTAAGCATATATGTAGCGATTAGAGGTTGTTCATAAGTTGATTAACAAAATTGCTAGGGAACAATTAATTTGTTATTTCTTAGATATGTAGAGAGCGTAATAAAGATTTTCGTCTATTTTATTTGCGGATGTAGATACATGGAACAAAGGATATTCATTGCAATAGAAATTGATAAATAAAAAAACATAGAACATTGAGAGAATGCGGTCGATGAAAGACTCTACAGTATTTATTTAAACGGTGGAAATATTAAGGATTTTTATATTTCGAGGAGCATGAAACTGGCTCGGAGTCATCACAGAAAGGCACAAATACCTGAAGAAAACAAATGCGAGTTCAAATTTCCATAACGAGGTCTGCATGAAATAGTAGATATATGAAATTTTCTAGCCTCGTCTCCAAATATGAGATATTCAAACAAAGGTAAACAAGAATAGGGCGTTCTTCTGTGTCACTAAATGTTGTTCAGGATAGGCATTTTTAACGTCACTGTCAACGATATATTGGCTTGAGCATCAGGCATCAGATTGATGAATTATATAAACTGTACATGTATTGTATTTTCCTCAATAATTTTGCATTTGATAAGTGGAACCTATTGTTTTTCGCCTTATTGTAATGATCTTGGTTTTTTTAGTTGTAAAAGGGTTTCTTTCCCATCTTGCCTACCGATAGGCACAGCTATGATATAAAAACGACAAGAGTATCAGTGGTATGGAAGAAATAATAGTACAGAAAATTCTTTAGTGCAACTGAAACTAAATCAATATGTACAATAGATAAGAATCGTCCGGACTAGAACATTAACTACAAATCAATGATTCAACCACTAGCTGTAGGAAATTCTCGAGAATATAATTATTATATGGGTGGCCAAAGAAAAAATCTGAGATAGTAAGGTAAAGAGCTTTATGTAACATCGTGAATTTAGAAAATCGGTTAATGACGTAAAATATGTTCAACACTCGTATCGGGTATATAGGGATCATATAGAAAAATGTTCTCAATAGACTCTCTATCCAATGTTGTACTTTTTTGGAAAGTTGTATTATATCAGAAAAGTACCGGAAATTTGTTATTTAAAAGGCCGATGCTTGTGATTTTTCTAAAAACTTTAAAACTGCAAGCTGGCAGTACTCTACTTATTTATTATGCCAAACATGAGCGCGATATTTTTACAGTAGTTGTGTCCGAGTTTTTGTGTCCTGACTCGCTAAGAATGTTAGAAAATGCTTACGTTGTTTTCAAAATATGAGTGGGTTCTCACTACACTATCTTCTGACATTGAAATTGTTCTAATTGATTCTTTCTTGGCTTTGAATTTGAATAAATTTAAATAAATTATGTCCCTAATTTACTTAACAGATTAGATTTAGTATTAGATTTATTCCTGACGGTTTAAATGCATCTGTCATACAATGTTGTAATTTATTTTCGACCTCTGTACATCATAAAGCTATAAATATTGGTCTGGTTAGGATTTTGTGGACATTAAAAAGTAAGAAAAGGCAAAACAAAACACTTAAAAAATCAAAAAAAGGCATTTATTAGAAAATAAGAAAAGGAATGCAAATTTAGTTATAGTAGCATTGAACTACCAAAAGCTTTTTGAAATTATCTGGTAATAATCTTCTCCGGTTGTATCTTAGAAGTGCCTTTAAGGAGCTAAATGACCTTTGCACTTCAGCTGAAACGAGTGGAGCCCATTTAAAGCTTTCAACATTACTAAGATCAATATTTTCTGGAAGTTTAGAATCCAAGTCGCCGTTCATTACAGAATATATCTGCTCAATCGTTTTCAGCCCCGTATTTGCATTGAAAACGGCAGTAAACTTTTTCAAAACTTCTTTTACTATCGGCCCTTTTGCTTTTTCCAAGTTTTGCTGAACATTCTTTAAAACCGGACACACTTCCCCAATTGATGCTCCTTAATGAGAAGAATGCTAGTTAAAATTACAAGTATAGACTCTCAAAAATACCTCTTTTTTGTAAGTCTTCAAAAATTTGTTTTTTTGGGTCGACTAAAAATCCAAAATTGAGTTTGATATATGCCAACTGCGCTTGTACTGCTTCATCCTGAATCAATTCCTTCGCAAACTCAACACAGCTTGCATCATCTTCAAGAACGTCGACGATTTTTTTGACCTTACATAATTATCCGCATAATACGTTGCTGCTTCTAGCCAAGTCCCCCAACGAGTTAACACCTGGTGTAATGTAAATTCAAACATTTAAATTCAAATTTAATTTTAAGTAAACTTACGGGTTGAGGCGGTAGCTGCATGTCAGATTCCATCTCCTTAAAAACAGCAATCCGTGATGGACTTTTTAAAAATACTTTCTTCATATTAGATACAAAGGCGTCAACTTTTGAGTGGTGACTGCGTATGTTTTCACAGACTCTATGTACACCGTGAGCGACGCAAGTTACGTGAACCATTTTGGAATATAATATTTGCAGTGATTTGCCACTCTTTTTCATATACGGTGCAGCGTCTGTTACGAACAACAAAACTTTCTCTCGCTTAAGTTCATCTGGCCACAGCAACCGCATTGAATCTTCAAAAAGCTGGGCGATGGTTGTTGAGTTTACTTTCTCCAGAACTTCGGACGTCAGTAGGTACCCTCGACCACATGTTTGCTAAGGCCGAACAATCACCTTTGACACACATCGCCCTGCTTTGTCAGTCGTTTCATCGATGGATACAAAAATATTGTCGTCGCCAACCGCATTGAATCTTCAAAAAGCTGGGCAATGGTTGTTGAGTTTACTTTCTCCAGAACTTCGGACGTCAGTAGGTACCCTCGACCACATGTTTGCTAAGGCCGAACAATCACCTTTGACACACATCGCCCTGCTTTGTCAGTCGTTTCATCGATGGATACAAAAATATTGTCGTCGCCAATTTCAGATCGGATTTTGTGGAGCACTTCGAGGTAACAATCTTCAACGTAATTTTTTCTTAGTGTAGACTCGTCTGGCATTTTTTTTTGTGTATTTGTCTATAAAAGTCTGGAACTCTGGACGATTGATTTTATACAACAGTATGTCACATACTAACAACATTCTTGTCATTTTTTTCAGTTCCAGTAACAAAAGATGAAATCGTTTGAGTTTTTGGGTTTGTCTTTAAAGCCACTGTTTGCTGGTGCTTTACTCTTTTTATATGCTGTTCAATATAATATATTTTTTCATGGTTGACTTTTTCACCACACAATTTGCACGAAAGGACCTTTCCGTCAGATGAAAAATAATCTGATCCAAATTTTAATACAAAATTTTTCAATTTTGTTTCCGCTTTACAAGCCGTTTTAGGCATTTTAGCACTTTAATTGATTTCTTCCAGTTAAAAAAAATCACTCCGAGATACAAGTAACGTCCAGGTACAGAAACGAACTTCGAGTTACTGAGTTTCATTGTTTGTATTAGGCCATCAAGATTATTGTATTCGCATACGTTTTTTCTCTACATTTTAAAGAAGTAGCGGGGAAGATGCAACCACACTGAAATGTATCGCACCACATGTATCGAAGGATTACATTTACAAAAAAATAACTACCCCATACAATGCAAACAATCTGTGTAAATACATTCGAATGGCACGCGTGATCTTTCGCATTTGTATACAAACAAGAACACTGTAATGCATTTATACCCACGATAACGTCTGTGGTCACATAAAATACAAGCAATCTAGAAATTTAGGTATGCGTATTACGTAGTGTGAATAAGTAGCATGTTTGCCCAGATATAAATATTTACATTTTTCTAAAAAAAATGTATAGCGAACAAACTTTGAGAAAAGAGCAAAAAAGGCACCAACAGTAAAAAAAGGTAAAAAAAGGCAATAATGGTATAAAAAGGCAAAAAAAGGCAAAATAAAATATATATATATATTGAATCAGGAGGACATAAAACGTGTTTGTGCAAAGTCGGTACTGTTTTCCGATTAAGCAAAAAAAGAGGCAAAGTTAGCAAAATCCTATCCCTGGTCATTACAATATTTTTTTTTTTTTTATATATCAATTAGCTCCTATCAATGTGTAGGGAAATTTGAGACGAGCACTTTTGTGCACAACTGTTTTACATATTGGAGGCATATTGTAACTCAATTAACTAGCTGCAATTGCCTATGTGTGTTCGATCATCCGATCAGGTGAACGGTCTGAGAACTCTCACTCATTTTTGTACATAACATGTGTATAAAAGATCTGCCAACTCAGAAGCGGCACTCATTAAACGGATTATAAAGCTCGCATTTGTTGTCTTTTTTGTTTTTCTTTAAATTATTCTTACACCTTTCAGAAGTGGGATCTGGTGGACAGATCAACTGTACTAAGCTAGTGTATAGTCGGAAATTCGATTGTTGGATCTACTGTACAAAATAAGTTTTCATAATAGAAATCGATACCGCGTGTGATTACGAAAGTTTAAAGTACTCGTATAAATTTCAAAAAGTGCAATTTTGACTAATCTATAATGACTGAAGGGTGGAACAAATTTGTAGAAAGTGCAACAGTGTCTAAACTTAAAAGTGCCCTCAGAACATTAAAATGTCAAACTACTGACACTAAGGCCGAGTTAAAAGTTCGTCTTCAAGAAGCTGTAGAAGATTTCACGACCGAAGACTTTTTAACTTTGATCCAAGGGATTACGTCGACCAGCAAAGATCATAGGACAAATGATTCTATGCCACCGTATGATCGTGCGTCTATTGATGAGTCGAGCAGTGAAGAGGAGGAGGAGCTGAGTGCTGAGTTAACTAGACTGCGAAGGCTGTGTAAGAAGAAGGAGGAAATAAAAAGGCTCAGACAACAATTACGCGAGCTAGAATTAGAGGAGACAGAGCCGACCGTTCGATTGAGCCCTAGTTGCAGTTTTAAGGACATTGAAGAGTCGTTACCACCATTTAGTGGAGACGATAACTCCCCGGTGCAGAATTGGCTAGAACAATTCGAAGAGAACTCCGAACTGATGGGCATCGATGACCGAAACAAGTTCATCTACGGGAAGAGACTTCTTAAAGGTACCGCCAAGTTATTCGTCAGAACCATCAAGATTCGAAGCTGGTCGGAATTGAAACACGCGCTGGAGAATGAGTTTCAGAAGGTTGTGACAAAATCGGACATCTACAACGAACTCCGAGGAAGGAAGAAACATCGCGACGAAACCATGCAGCAGTATGTGCTCCACATGCAGGAGATAGCCTCTCATAGTAATGTCGAGGAGGAGGATCTTATTCAATTCATAATAAAAGGTATACCAGATTCTGAAATAAATAAAAGTATTTTATATAGTGCCGACAGCCTCAATGAACTAAAAACCGCTTTGCGGAAATATGCTAAATTAAAAAACAATCATCGTGAAAATAACACCGACAGAACAAACAGGTCTTCAACCTCTGTCCCTCAAGCAAATCGTTTCCCATCGAGTAAGTCGAAAACAACTGATCACAGTGTTTCCAATTCAACGAAAATGCAACCCCAGAAAAGTGATATCATCTGCTTCAAATGTGGCCAGCGTGGACATATAGCAACGAAGTGCGAAATCAAAACTTCGGTTATGATGTTGCAGCGCCATGAAAGAGTTTGTGAAAAAATCCCAACGACTAGTGAGGTGAAACCAAGTGACAACGATTTCGAGTGCAAGGTTTGCTACAGATGGACAAATGAAGACATGGAAATGTCCATGACCCTGCTAACCCTTTTGGACTCTGGGAGTCCAATTAGTTTTATACGGGAGAGATTTCTCCCATCGGCCTTGCTGTCAATGCTTGAGAAGACAAATCAAACCTACTGTAGAGTTAACGGCAGCCCATTAGAAGTTATTGGAGACGTTAGTACGCGTGTAGAATTCGAAATTTGCATGTTTTAATTGTTAAAAACTTTTCAATGACATATCCTATCATTCTAAGAAGAGACTTCATAGGAAAAACAGGCTTGGCTCTTCGTAAAGCAAATCTCGGAAACAGCAATCGGCATCCTCAGATCATGTGCAACACCACAAGTCATCATACTCCACTCCACGATAACGCTAATATTGACGGCTTTCAACAAATTCTCAACACTGATGTAATAGAAACAGGTGAGTTTCAGTTAAATATTAATGAAAACATGTGTGATGAAATTAAGAATAGGATCAGGGATTTAGTTAGCCCGGTTTTCTTCAGTTCTGAATCTAGGTTATCACAAACAGATTTTTTTATGAAGATAGAATTATTCAGGGATATTCCTTTTCGTTGTACACCCCGAAGGCTTCCATATGCACATAAGGTAGACCTTCAAAATATTTTGGAAGATCTTTTAAATAAGGGCATAATACGCGAGTCAAACTCACCATATGTTTCGCCTATAGTTCTGGTTCAAAAGAAGAATAAAGAACTCCGACTTTGTGTTGATTTCCGGGAGTTAAACAAAATCACTGTGCGTCACAATTATCCACTACCTTTAATCGAAGATCATCTTGATCGCCTTAGAAACAAAAAGTATTTCAGTACGTTGGATCTTAAAAATGGTTTTCACCACGTTAAGTTGTCCCATGATTCGATGAAATACACATCTTTTATTACCTCTATGGGGCAATATGAATGTACGCGGATGCCGTTTGGCTTAAAAAATGCTCCGTCTGTCTTCGAGAGATTTACGAAGGGCGTTCAATATATTCTCGGTATCGTTATGAAGGAAAATGCGAATTCAATTTAAATTGTTTTTGTTTTTCAATATAATCTCCCCTAACATCCATGCATTTGTTACATCTTGAAATAAGCTTTTTTAAACCCTCAAAAAAATAAATTTCCTCTTTCTCTGCAAAATACCCATTTATTGCCGACTTGAGTTCTTCATCATCCGAAAATCTTTTTCCACGAAGAAATTTTTTCAAATACCGGAAACAGGAAATAATCACTAGGGGCAAGGTCTGGACTATAGGGTGGGTGTTGGATTTCTTCGAAACCACAATCTCGCGCAGCAGCCTTGGAAACTCGCGCCGTGTGAACAGGAGCGTTGTCATGAAGAAGCAACACACCCACTGCGAGTTTACCCCGTCTTTTCTTTTTAATTTCCTCCCGCAAATTATGCAAAGTGGAAGCGTAGGATGTGGCGTTGATGGTTTCACCTTTTTTTTTGTACTCAATGAGCAAGATTCCCTTTGAGTCCCAAAAAACTGTGGCCATGAGCTTCCCGGCAGACGGAGTGACTTTGAACTTCTTCGGGGGGTCTGTTCCTTTTTTATGCCACTGCATGGACTCTTGTTTGCTTTCAGGGTCATAGTGGTGGACCCATGTTTCGTCCCCAGTAACAATTCGATCCATAACACCGTCCGCGTTCTCACTACACATCTCCAAAAGCTCTCTACAGCATGCGCATGCGATTCTCACTTTTTTCTGAGGCGCTGTGAGCATTCGTGGCACCCACCTTGCACTGACCTTTGAAAGGTTAAGATGATCATGAAGAATGGTGTGAATGGTACCAATTGAAAGCTTGGTGATCTCTGCCATCATTTTCACCTTTATTCGGGCATCCTCAAGAACAAGTTTTTCGACTTCTTTGATGCTTTCTCCCGTACAAGCAGTAGCCGGGGCGCCGGAGCGGGGGTCGTCTTCAATGCTCTCTCTGCCTCTCTTGAACTCACTTGACCACTTTTGCACAGTTGATAATGAAGGTGCGGAACCCTGGTAAACAGCCACCATCTCTTCATGAATAGTTTTTTGACTTTTTCCTTGCTTAGTGAGAAATTTAAATACAGCGCGATGCTCAATTTTCACCATCATCGTCTCAGTTGCCATTATGATTCTGTTTAACTAGAGATAAAACGCGAATTAATAATCACATTTATATGAAATTTTACACGAATGCACTACAATAATAGTATTACTTGATAAATAAGTCAATTTATATATACAACCACAGCTTCACCCCGATACCGAGAATATGTTGAACGCCCCTCGTATGAAGCATGTCTTCGGGGATTTGATCTCAAAAGGAAGGATACCAACGTATTTGGATGACATCCTTATTGCGACATTATCTCTTGAAGAACACTTGGAGGTTTTGAAATCAGTCATTAAAACGATCGTTGAGCATGGATTGCTTTTAAGATTCGACAAGTGTAAGTTCTTGCAATCAGAAATTGTGTACTTGGGGTATAAAGTTACAGAAAATGGAAAAAGACCAAATGAGAATAACTTAAATGCCATAAAAGATTTCCCCGCACCATCATGTACCAAAGATGTACATAGCTTTTTAGGACTTTGCTCCTTTTTCCGAAAATTCATAAAGAATTTTGCTTGTGTATCTAAGCCCCTTTACGATCTATTAAAAAAGAATGCACCTTTTGTATTCGGGTTGGTTGAGAGAGAAGCCTTCGATACATTAAAAAGTAAGCTCGTTGCATCTCCTGTTTTGGCTATATATAGCCCACATAGTGCAACCGAACTCCATTGCGATGCCAGCACAATCGGATTTGGAGCAGTCTTGCTTCAAAAGCAGTCGAATGGGAAATTCCATCCTATACTTTATTTTTCAAAACGGGCAACCGAAACTGAAAGCAGATATCACAGCTACAAGCTTGAAACGCTTTCTATAATCTATGCTCTTCGAAGATTCCGAATTTATTTAATAGGAATATCATTCAAAATCGTAACTGATTGTCAAGCACTCACTTTGACCCTTAGGAAGAAATTGTTGAATCTGCGAATATCTCGATGGGCCTTGGAGCTACAGACTTTCGATTATGTTGTCGAACATAACTGAAAAGTGAGAAAATGAGTCATGTTGATGCCTTGAGTCGATCATTCAATATATTGCACGTTGATGATGAATCCTTCGAGTTCAATTTAGCGGCTGCTCAAAAACAGGATCCTAAGATACTTGCAATTGTTTCTGACTTAGAAAAAAATGAAAGTAATTTGTATGAAATGATAGATGGACTAATCTATCGGAAATATAAAGACAAGGTACTCTTTTTTGTCCCATCTCATATGGAGGAACAGGTCATACGTACAAAGCACACCATGTGCCACTTAGGTGTTGAAAAATATTTTCAATATTTGTCTGGAAGTTACTGGTTTCCGAAAATGAAAAACAAGATCAAAAGTTACATTGAGAAATGTTTGAAGTGTATGTATTTTTCACCACACTCTGGTAAAACGGAAGCGACTTTACATTGTATACCAAAAGGCAATCTTCCCTTTTGTACTTTGCACGTAGATCACCTTGGTCCTTTGCCGAATTCTAATGGAAAAAGAAAGCACGTTCTGCTTGTTGTCGATGGGTTTACTAAGTTTGTTAAACTTTATCCCGTCAAAACAACGCAAAGTAAAGAGGCGATTAAGTGTTTAACATCTTTTTTCGAAAATTATTCGCGACCTGATCAAATTATATCGGACCGTGGAACTTGTTTCACGTCGAAAGAATTTTGTGACTTCGTGGAACAAAACAATATTAAGCACATTAAAGTCGCAACATGCTCACCCCAATCAAATGGATAGGTGGAACGCCTGAATCGAGTTCTGGTTCATATGCTTGCCAAGGAATGCGAATCGAGTACGACTAGTGATTGGGACAAGCATTTAGCGAAAATCGAATTTGCTTTTAACGATACCGTCAATAGGAGCACTGGTTTTTCGCCAAGTATTCTTTTATTCGGTGTGAATCAAAAAGGAGACCTTTCTGATCGCGTTAAGGAGTCTCTTGCCGAAAAATTTAGGAAGGAACGAGTTAGTTTAGAAGATGTTAGAGAAAGGGCGTTTAAAAACATAGAATGCACTCAGAGATGCAATAAGTATTACTATGATAGTGGTCATAAAAATCCTACGGCATATCAATTAGGCCAATATGTAATGATAAAGAATAGGTTGATTGCACCAGGGGTAAATAAAAAGCTTTTAGCGAAATATCGCGGTCCGTATCAGATTAAAAAGGTATTACCGAATGACAGATATTTAGTTTCAGATATTGAAGGTTTGCAGCTTACTCGGTTACCATACAAAGGTGTATTTTCTCCTAATAACATGAGACCATATAAAGTCGAATTAGAGATTTCTGGAGGTGATAACGACG
This sequence comes from Volucella bombylans, assembly GCA_949129095.1. Taxonomy (NCBI): domain Eukaryota; kingdom Metazoa; phylum Arthropoda; class Insecta; order Diptera; family Syrphidae; genus Volucella; species Volucella bombylans. The sequence continues at coordinate 105,255,118 of OX422144.1, read as the reverse complement.
TGGGAGTAGCCGAAGAACATGTGGAGGACCCCGATTTCTGCGAAGAAACTTAAATATTTACACGTAATATGTTTACTACAAGCTTATTTTTCTTATGTATTCCATGAATTTAACAGTTGAGTTACTTGTATCATACTTATTTTGTTTATCTTTCGAATTATTAATGAATTCTTATTTTGAAAATATATAATTTTAAATGAATTTTATATCTTTAAATGAATTGTGTATCTTTAACTGAATTGTATATCTTAAAATGAACTGTAATCGGGGCGATTACTTGGTCAGGATGGTCGAACTGTAGGGAAATTTGAGACGAGCACTTTTGTGCACAACTTTTTTGCATATTGGAGGTATATTGTAACTCAATTAACTAGCTGCAATTGCCTATGTGTGTTCGTTCATCCGATCAGGTGAACGGTCTAAGAACTCTCACTCATTTTTGTACATAACATGTGTATAAAAGATCTGCCAACTCAGAAGCGGCACTCATTAAACGGATTATAATGCTCGCATTTGTTGTCTTTTTTGTTTTTCTTTAAACTATTCTTACAAATGCAATTCCAATAATCTTTCTCGTGTGAATGACTATTTCAATAATATTAATTGGCGAAATGAGTTGCTGGCCAAAGATATATCAGAATAGAAGTTTTCTTATTCAAAGTTATTTTCAATAATGTACTTAACGACTACGTAGGAATGTATGATAAGCAAACAAGTAAATTCTCATGCTGCTTGGTAACTGCAAACAGTTACTGAAATAATTTATTTTTCTTTCTAAATTATATGCATTACGTCAAAAGCAATTCTAAAAATAGCCCAAAATCGTTTGGAAGTTTATCAACACAAAAATAAAAAGCGCTGAATTTCCAAAAAATAATGCATCTTAAGACATACAGTCTAGTGACCACAAGTTTATTGCAGATACGTTTGCTGAATACTTCTAAAGTATTTATAATTCTCCGTGCTCAGCTCCCATCACTCATAATTATTGTATGTCCATTCCCTTCCTTCAAGTGTTGATTGTTGCTATTATTCGCTTGATGATATCGAAATTAAAACAGCTTTTAGCAATTTCAGACCTATAAGAAAGCCAGATATCCTGGGATTCTGTCCAATCGTTTTAAAACACTGCCCTAGCTTACTTATTTTTCCCTTATCAGGTTTATTTAATCATTCCCTTTTTGATGGATTTTTTGCTGATGAGTCGCAGATTGCTACGATACAGCCAGTTTTTATATCTGCTTCCAGACATCTTGTTTCTAAATACAGATCAATTACTAAACTTTCAATTATTCCAAAACTTTTAGATAGCCTTGTCAAAGAAAAACTTACTTTTGCTACCAAACAACATGTCGGCAAGTACCAACATGGCTTTTGGAAAGGTAGATCAACTATTTCTAATTTAGTGGAATTTACTAACTACTGTATAAGTTCGTTAGAAAACCATGAAAAAGTCCATGCGATCTACACAGAATTTGTCAAATCCTTTAAGTAGTAGAGTGAAACTGACATTTCTTTTATAAAAGCTGAAAGCATATGGTTTTTATGGCCCGTTGCTGCAATGGTTCAAAACTTATTTACATGGCAGAAAGCAATTTATTGCGATCAGAGGCTATCTTTCCAAAGAAATCATTGTTTCCTCTGGTGCTCCATCTATATTCTTTTTATTAATGATCTTACCCCCTCTGTTTAAATATTGCTATTGCCTAATGTATGCAGATGATATAAATTTTTTTACAAAAACATCAACGATAAATGGTTGTTTAATACTACAAAATGATTTAAATTGCTCCACCAAGTGGTGCGAGATGTATCGTGCCTGATCGGGAAACTATTGTAGAGTACTTGGTCTGGGCCAGTAGCGCAACAATCAGTCACGATGAAGAGTTTGTTTTACCTCCTCGTGGTGGTACCCGGGCAACTATTTTCGTATCCCTATATACGTAAATAGGTTAAAATTACTAATTGAATCAAAACCGCTACCAAAACCGACGCTACGCCTCGGATAAGGAATTATAACACGTTGACGATATTTGGATATCGTACCCGGACAAAGATTGGTGGACATCTTAGGGATTAGTGAAGTTATATTGTTGGGCTCTGGGAAGTTCAAGTCTCCAACTCGTAACGCTCTACTTCTCCACTCTGGAAAGGCACCTGGAGCCTGTCGGGAATTCGCATTGGATTGCTGCTTTCCAAACCAGCTCTCAAAAGCTTAATTTCCTGGGAGTCTTTAGACGACATTATCCTGATAACCAGGTTCATGACTAGAGGACATTTATACAGTGCTACGCCCCAAAGAAGCTCTCTCCTTTTAAAACCGGTTGAGTGCTACTTATAATAAATAGTACACCACGCGGAGACATCATAATGGTATTGGAGACTTGAATCCCAAAGTTGTCAATGAAAATAAAGGACTCCAGCATGTTAAGGAAACGCATGGTGTTGGCGACCACAACGACAATGGCGAGCGTTTTGCCGATTTTGGCAACGCTAACCGCCTTATAATAGGAGGGACCATGTTTGAGCACAAGACGTGCTACAAAGTCAGTTGGATGTCGACGGACGGACAAGCAACTTCCAAACAAATTGATCACTTCACCATCAGCCGGCTATTTGGAAACAGTCTCCAGGACGTTCGTAATGGAAGAACTGCAGTCATAGGAATGGCCCGGGACCACCGTCTGATGCTCCCTACCATAATATTACGTACAGCGGCAGTTCGGAGAATGCCTAATTTTATTACCGATAGACTAAAGAATCCGGCAGTCCACTAACAACTAGGGGACCACTTTTCACAATGGTGTGCTGTGAAAAATGTCTTAATATCCGGTGTTGAAAATATAGTCGGTTGGTCGCAAGGCAGAAACAGTACTTAGCTTTCCGAAGAAACTTGGGCTAGGATTGAAGAAAAAAATACCTCAGAGCTCGCATCGTAGCTACTCTAGTAGCAGGGATAAACGAGCTAGAATCTGCGTATGGCATGAATCTACAGAAGCAGAAGAAGCGCTAGTAGGTGTAACAGTAGGACCGCCTACAGAATTACCAAAGAGCTCACAGGTATCCAAGGCTCTAAACAACAACTGGTAGAAAACACTGACGGATTTCTGCTAGTTTCGGATGAGAACCAGCTCAAAAGGTGGAAGAAGCGTTTTCGTCAGTGAAGTGAACCCAACACCCAATGACCCCTCTGTAGTAATAAATTCCTGAATACGAACTGTATCCCCCAGAAGAGAAGAAATCTTTACCGCAATAAAAGCACTAAGGAACAACAAAGTTGTTGGACTTGACGGTATTCCCGCAGAGCTCTTACGAGTAGCGCCAACAACATCGAGTGAGCACCTACACCCACTTATTGAGAGAGCTTTGGAAACAGAGAGTTTTCCTGAAGAGTGGAGAAAAGGAATAATTGCTCCCAAAGAAAGGAGACCGTACGCAGTGCGATAAATGGAGAGGAATTTACGTGCTGCCTGCAGTAGCCATTGTAGTAGCAAAAATCGTCCTGGAGCGAATAAAAGACCACCTCGAAGACACACTCTACGCCGAACAAGTATGATTCCGCACTGGATATTCCCCTGTGGACCACACAAAAACTTTGCGGATCATCATCGAACAGTGCGTTGAATATCGATCACCACTTCACCTGCTGTTCATCAACTTCGAAAGGCATTCAACAGTGTCAATAGGGAATTTATCTGGCTTGCTTTGCGCAGGAGTGACATCCCAGATAAATTGATTGCTATTATCAAAGCTACATATGAAGCATCGTCTCAACAACTCCTATGCTACCAGCACCAAGTACCTAAGACTAGTGGTAAAGTTATTAACCATTAATTTTAAGTTAAATAAAAAAAAGTTATTTGCTGACAGATGTCTCGCTTTATTTACTCTACTTAATAATCTGAATACAATTTTGTCTTACAGCACTATTTATAACATTTTACTGTGGGAAAATATAATTTTTGATAATTACATGAAGTCAGCATTAATGCTTAAATACAAAAATTCCAGAGAGATATCTGATACATATCCGCTTGATATGCGTGCAGGTGTTTGGCGCGTGTGCTAAAGAAGCTGGTTTGTGTGTGATAACTGCAACGCTGCCAACTTGCGTTTAGGAATGCCGCAACTGACGACCACCTCCAAGAAATCTCTGGTTTGATGAAGAATGCCGGCAAACACATTCACCTAAGCAAGGAGCCTACAATGGACGAGAGCTGCTCGTGACCTCAACAAGCAGAAAAGACGGGACTCCTCCGGAAGAAAAAAAAAGAGCAAAAGCAGAGCGCAATTAAGATATTGAGAGCTTGTACTTTGGGAATAACGTACGTTGCTGAGAATATGAAAAAACTTGTTCTGCAGACTGCATAACGGCGAAGAAGCCCAAAATCCTAGCGTTAGGCAGAATGGACCATTCAACTTAAATGATGATATCTAAAACTTCAGTCCACCTAACCAAAATGATGTAAGGATAGTAATGTCTAAGCTAAAATCCAACAACGCAGCTGGACCTGACGGCTTCCGGGCGAGGTATTCAAAGTTGCTGGAAATGATTTTATGGTGAGCATGAATCAACTCATTTCTCAGATATGGTCAGAAGAGTGTATACTTGATGAATGGAATCATAGCACCGTATGCCCAATCCACAAAAAAACAGACCCCGCAACTGATCCAATTATATTCAACGTCGCGTACAAGAGCTTACTTGCCATTTTGTGTGAGCTTCTTAAACACTTCGTCACCAACTTATCTATAACTTATAACTTACTATCAGCGTGGTTTCAGATCATGAAAGTCCACAATCGACCTGATCTTCACACTTCAGATCAGATGCTAGAAATAAATCAAGAAGTTCAAATCGATAGCCATCATCTTTTCATCCATTTCAAGGCCGCATATGGCAGCATTTACAGAGACGAGCTATATAGAGCTGGACTAGTTACGACTCGATTCAATGACAATATTATATCGCGAAATGGATCATGCGATTTGACACCACTCGAGATCTTCTTGTGTTATGTAAAGTCTTTAGTATAGGTAAGCTGATAGAGTACAAGCTACTCGGGCTTTTGTAGATGACATTCAACTCGTTTTAAGTAAAATGTAGCTCCAAATACACGAAAGAGTGGCACAAAATTCGGTCGACAAGATGCGCTTCAAAAACAGTCGAGGAAGCCATGTTGTCGTATTGAAATCTTGCATCACAGGAAACGACAAAAATTCCTTCGTTAACTTTTCTTGCCCCTTGAAGTTCATTCACAAAAAGTTGACAAAACAATATAATATGTTACAGCGCCCTAACTTAGTAAGTAAGTATAATTTTACAACAACTTGTTTGATATATCATACTTTACATTTTTTATTGTAGACACTTCTATATAGTACTTACATATATGGTTTGACATTTCAAATTTTTGCATCGATATTTTGCGACGCTTCTTTCTTTCAGTGTACAACTGACGTAACTCCGCTTCCTCATTTCAACCAAAGAAATAGCAATCACTGCAAAATTCACTGCATTTTCTTTGCCATCATATGCTCCTGCCTACTTCTCTGGTACAAGTACAAATATACAGATACCTACATATATTTAGTATCTGTAGTATCTGAAGTATCAGCAGTGAAAGAATTGCAGTGCGGGAGCTGAAGTGTATCGACTACTTCTGTGTGAAAATTACAAATGCCTCTTGTTTACAACTTGACAATTTTCTTGGCAATGTTCCCGTACCTGAAGATGTTGCAATTTGGCTAAATTACATTTGGCTCCTTCAATCAGTCAGCATTGTTCACGCAGCCCTCGACAGGGCGATTCTTTTAAACCGCCCCCAAACAAAGCACTATTCACAAATTGAGTCTAGGAGAACTAACAAGAGTTGAATGTATCTTTGTGTTTGTATCTGTATGTGCAAATTCCATCTTGATGTGGCATGTAATTTTGAATTAAAAAGATTCATCCGTCATTCTGGGAGCTATATTCGTACACATACAAGTACAAAACAAAATACATGTATGGACAAATACACGTGACAACATCTGATGCCAAGGAGTGCTGTAGGTACTCGCCTCAGATTCCTCTCCGACTCTTCTCTAAAATTGATTGAGATGCAATCAGCATTTATCTCTGTCTCGTTGTCACCTCTCTGCCTTAGTCTTGTCGTCTACCGAAAGGAATTGTCGCTTTTCTTATCGGAATCGGTCGGCCAAACGCCCATCCAATTGTCTGCCTGTTCACTTGGTCAAAAATGTTTGGCAAGGAGCCTACATGTGAGCTAATGGATAGATAGATTCCAATTCCAATAGAATCGGGGCAACTTCACCCATTTGAATGGGAGAATGAGGAACCGACTTACACTGTTTCACTAAAAATAAATCCAAAGTAAATCTACTGCTAATCTGTGTCGCTCCTAAGTGATTTTCGATTGACATTTACTTACGAGTACTCACCTGACGTATTTTGGCCTTATAAATCTTGATGTAGTCCATTTGATTTGACTACTGGGAGCTTGTCTTGATGCTATATATGTATACTCGTACACATCTGTATATATCTGTTACAATTTTAAATAATGATGCATAATAATACAATGTTGGGCGGGATTTATGGGTGTTGATGCCGACTCAGAGCAAAGTGATGACCGACTTACCTTTCTGACTTCCGGAACATAAATTTTCCCTGTCTACATAGTATCTGTATCTGTATCTTTTTCTTGATGACCTGGGTGTTGGTTTTCGATTTTGCTGGTGGAAATGTATGATAGGTTATTGAAATAAATGTGTCTTTTTCAAAAGAACTATACTTGAGGATGAAACGCATTGTTCCAAGTCAGGCTTTTACAAAGGGGTCATGTTTGAAGGAATTTACTATTTCCTTTTATTTGAGCAACCATTAAAGATTTGCTCACAATGCTATAGTTAAGAAAGGGCTTATAAAAAATTAGGATTATGTTTAGATAAACCACTCCATTGTTGACTGTTCACATGAACTTAGAGATTAAGGCTCTTAGAGAGTCTTGACGAGCAGAGGTAAATTTTGCCATTCGGTGATCGTTTCTTTTACTTGAAGCTACAACCGGGTATTCGAAACAAAGGATCAATTGGTAGAAAAGTATTTAAAAATAAAAACTGGAAATTCATCTATTATACAATTATGAGCGGGTGAATGGCGATGGTTAGGAATCAAATAGTTGATTCGCCGCAAATATGTTCGTATTTAGAAAATATAGTCCGTGTATAGACTTGTAGAATTAAATCTATCGGATCTGAACGAAAATAAAGCACTAAAAGTGCTTAGTAGCCCAACCGCTGACTTCTTGAAGCATAAGCAAACAGATTGCCGTCACGAAGAAGTAAAAGATATCACGACTTATAGGGAACAATTTCTGTAAAGCCGTAATTCTTTGATAATCAGGATTATGGATTGAGCTGTTTGGAAAGGTTCCAGGTCTGGTCGCAAAATATGCGCGACTTCAAGCTGACATTAGCCAAGATTATGTTATATCTCATATCTTTTATTTTTAACGCCGCATGCAGTTTCTTCGTAGAACCAAAATCAACTCTTAGATTTGTAAGCACTTATAGGAAAGTGGTAACGTCAAACAAAACATACGTCAAACGGATGCGGCCATTTATGGACGTTTTTCCGGAAGCTTCCTTTTGAGATTGGACGTTGCAGAGAAAGGTAGTGAACATCAGAAGAAGTAAATCAAAGTAAATTTAAGTAATTATAGGACTATAACCATACCATAACAGCCATATTTTTATAAAAATGAAAAATAAAAAATTATTGCGAAATGGACCGGCGACTGACTAATCAGGTGATCATCAATGTGCTTTCAGTAAGAAATGTTGATATTCCACCAAATGCAATGTTGGTGGAGTTGCGGCCATTGAATGATCCGCTAATCCATAGACAGGCCACTCAAACTAGCTGTTCCGGTTGCTTTGGAGTTGCTCATCACTGTTCTTTCAGCCGATGATCAGCTGCAGATTTGCTCGCCGCCCCGCCGCTGTTTTTCCCGCCGACACACCAAATGGAATTTCTGTTTTTTTCGAGTATGATGTCCTCGCTATTGAAAAGAATTTCATGGATGTAAACTTTGAGAGAAAACATGAGGCTGAAGAGCTTGAACAAGACTTAAAAATATAACATATGTGCCGCGCAATGGAGTCAGAATAAAAAATACAAAATCTACAGAGATGTGCTATATAATCAGCTATATACAGGCTTTGAGGAACTTGGTGCGGCAGCCCCTTAATTTAGTGGAAACGAGCATCACAATATCGTTAAATGGTTCATGGTTTTCGATGACCACACAAGTGCTAGTAGGTACACAGAAAGAGAAAAGTGCTTGAGTGTGAGCCGTCAGTTGGAGGGAACAGCAAAGGATTATGTTCTAAATTTGGGCCATATCGATGAAGTTGAAACGAGGTGTATTGCCAGCTCAAGATGAGGACTCATCGAAGAGCAGGAACTAGTGGATATAATTATTGATGGAAGCGCATATAATACAAATTGCATCACATTTTTGTATGGCGCCGATACGACCGACGCACTACGAGTAGTTCGAAGGATGGATTGGTATGAGCAACGACATTCAAACAGTGCAACTAAAATGAGAAGTGTTCCTGCAATATTGAACAGGGCGAGGACTACAGCTTTTGCTACTACCGATGTCACGATCCGATGTTATAAATGCTTTCAGTTTGGCCATTGCCAGAGCAATTGTTCAAAGCTACAAAGACCACCGAGCTCTTGTTTTACTTGTACCAGATGGGACATACATATGCGTTACGACTGCCCTAAGACGAAACGCAACAGACCACAAGTATGTCATTGCTGACATTGGATCAACGGCAGGTGATCCCTCGTTACAACGAAGGAAAGACTCTCAAGGAGTTCAATCATCGAAATATATTGAAGACGAGCGAGGACGCCTGTTAACGCCTATAACAGCTGTCGTACACCAACAGGAAACGCAGATTTTACGGAAGTCAGAATAACGAAGCACCTTCAATTATGAACCTAAATTACTATATTACACACATCCCAAGTATTTAGAATGACAAGGGGTGGTTGGGAGGCTTATTCAGTTAAGTGATAACTTTCTAATTCCATAATATAGAGGTAAAGGCGACCCAATGACGGGAATACTAGTAACTATATTGCGACTGAAAAATGCCTCATTAACTTAAACGTTTGTTATGTACGACAGTTATTTGTTCGTCTTTAATATACGCATTTCTGTGTTTTACAGTGTATCATGGAATAAGGTATCGCAAGTCTGGATTTAATAAGAAATACACACATCTGCATAAGGCTCTATATTAAGTAATCAATAGTCGAAAAACTTCATGGAGATTAAAATGTGCCATGTTCAACCACGCGAGGTTATTTGGGCGGCACAAAAGTGGAACTGTGTACTCGAATAGATACGCAACTCTAGACAGGCCTGATGTTTCGCTATTCGCCCAGACTACAATTTATGAAATTCTTATGAATTATGATGTAAAGTCCTATATTAAAAGTTCCTGATTTCGAATTCTGCTCTGGAATTTCTCTGACTATATATAAGGTTTCTGATTTATATACATATGGATAAACGTGTATATATAATTAACAATTAGTTTTGGAAAGGCTTGATAGGCTGATAACAAAAATTATTTTCTATTGCATGCTCTACATAAGATGTAACATGCTCATGAACATGAATGCGCCTCAAAATTTGATCTTCGGAACTGAATATCCACTCGAGAAGAAGGAATATGCGCTAGGCATTTTCATCGATATTGAAGATGCTTCTGACAACGGAATTTGACGGCTTGTGTAACTCGACCAGACAAAACGGCGTACATGAATCACTAATTTTGTGGATAAAAGCAATGGTGGTGCAAAGGGCCTGATTGTGGTGCTGACACCAGTCAATTTGTGATAGTGGGGGTAAACAGGTGTCGTCCGCAACCCGACGTCTTGTCTCATCTAATAAGGTGCTTGTTGTCCGATTAACTGCTTAACAATCTCAATAGTTCTGACGTCTATGTTCCGGCATATGCAGATGATATAGCTATGCTGTCTGTTGGTCGATCGACTGTTGGTGCTTTCAGCCAATCCTCCCAAAACTGAGGATTTTCTCCTAATTGGTCTGATCCATCTAGTGCTTAATGTCATTACCATCCGTTTACTCAGCGAAGTCATACAAACTTCGTTGTACTATCGCTGTCGACCTTCTGGCAGTATAATGGAACCTTCGGCAAGACATGCCGCTTGTCACCAACGAGGATGCTAAGGGGCAATCGCTAGCATGCTTGACTTTGCTCTAGGCCCCATGATGAATAACTCTCTCCTTGATATTCATATCGCGGGCTTCAATCTTAAAGTCATCTCACATTTAAATACCAGTGGTCTTTGATACCACAGGCACTGGAGTTTCGATAACGACTATCTTTTGACTCAGCTCTTATGGCCATGCGCCAGATGACACCAGAACTCCTGTGCTCCAGAATAATTTTGGCCAGAATCTGAACCAGGAAATGCATACTTTACGAATGAGTATATAAGGACGAAGCACTGGTGTCTCTCCGGTGGACGGGCACATTCGATTTCATTTCTCGTATGTTTTCTAATCCGAGATATATGCGATCCTGATAGCAACGAACTATGTTTTGAAGAATTGGTGGAGGGGTGAAGCATTTGCATTTACATTTGCAGCGGAAGCAAACTGCACTCGAGACCTTGCTGAACCCTCTCACAACTTCCAAGCTACTTAGAGGATGCAAAACTTTACATGACGCAGCTTGAAAGCTGAATTCATTTAGTCTTGTTGGGGTGCCAGATCACAACGGAATCACCGATGAATGAACTTCTTAGGCAAGGCTCATAGCAGCCTTGCCAAATTGCTTCCACTTGAAGTTCTATATGAGCACAACTCTCCAGGTGGCTGGCAGACCAAACTAATGTTTCCCGAGGTCAGTGATTTATGAACTGCTAACTTGTGTCGTGGCGAGACAGCACCTTAGTGTGCTAGGCATTAGTGATACAACATCTTTCGACTCGTGCTGTGGAAGTGATGACAACAAAGCGGATAACTACCTCCGTGAGTGTTCAGCAGACGCTCGCATCAGGTTGCAAGTACTCCTCGCGGAAACTATGAGCGTTTTGCTACTCAAGTGATTCGTAATTCTTTGTCTGAGTGTTCTGCTCCGATAAAATAAAAAAAAACAATGATGGAAACGAAAGCTTTGAATTTTTGTTTAAAGGCAATGTGCTAACCGCTAGACAAATGTTCAATAATATGTTTGCTTAACATCTAATACATTCCACTTATGGAGAGAAGTCAATGTAGTATTCATCCCCAAAGCCGGAAAATGTTCTCATGTAGTCCCAAAGGACCTCAGACCTATAAGTCTATCATCTTTCCTTCTGAAAACTTTAGAACGACTGATTGATATCCATATTCGAGCTAAAGTTGATCCAAGACTTCTGTCTACGGCTCAACATGCCTACTGTAAAGGAGAGTCGGTGGAAACAGCTTTGTACTCTCTGACTAGCCACATCGAACGATCCCTACAATATAAGGAGTACACAATGGTTGCTTTCCTAGACATAGAGGGCGCCTTTAACAACATAAACACATCCGCAATCACGACTGCGCTGTCAACTCTGCAGGTAGACGACTCACTTGGGGAGTTGATCGGTCTAATGCTAAAAAGCAGGATAATCAACTCTAAACTGGGTGAGACTTCTGCTAAAAGATATGTCAGCAGAGGTACGCCACAAGGCGGTGTCCTCTCTCCCCTTCTCTGGAACTTAGTAGTTAATGAACTACTGATATACCTGGAAGCGGGTGGTAGCAGAGTGATTGCCTATGCGGATGACGTTGCCATAGCCGTCTCAGGGAAACATATCAATACCATTAAAGAACTTCATCAAGTAAATCTCATTAGATTAACTCGCTGGGCAGATCGCTGTGGATTGGGAATAAACCCCCATAAAACTGATCTTGTCCTCTTTTCTAGGAAATATAAAATTCCAATCATAGACCCTCCTTCAATAAACTGTACCAGTTTAGTTTTCTCCGATACAGCAAAATATCTGGGTCTCATTTTTGACAGAAAACTAAACTGGAAACCTAACATTCAAGAAAGAGTCGATAAAGCTACAATAGCTTTATTCTCTTGCAAAAAAGTCATTGCGAACAAATGGGGCCTTCAACCTCGCATAACCCACTAACTATATGTCTCGGTCATAAGACCGATACTTACTTACGGGGTGGTTGTTTGGAGGACGGCCTTGGAAAGTGCAGTCAACCGCATTAAACTAAGTAGAGTCCAAAGAACAGCATGTCTATGCACAAGCGGAGCCTTGCGGTCTACCCCTCTGCGGCATTAGATATTCTGCTTCACTTGACACCCCTCGATATCTTCAGCAGGCACGTAGCTGCGACTGCAGCTTAAAGCGACTAAACAGTGGACAAATAATCCATTTGGCCACGTCAACATTCTAAATACATTAAGAATCCTCACAGAGAACATCGATTACACCATACCTGAACTTTGGTTTGACAAAAACTTCCATGTAAGCTTCCCCTCTAGATCATTCTGGGAGGAGGATGCTTTCATGGAGGACAAGTTAATCCATCAATTCAGATGGATCTAAAACCGATAACGGAGTTGGTGGCGGTGTTTTCTCAGATAAGCTATATCTAAGCCCCTCTTTCCGTCTTCCTAATCACTGTAGCGTGTTCCAGGCAGAAATTTTGGCGATTAAAGAAGCTCTGTCCTGGCTGAAGAAAAACGTGATATCTGCAAAGGATATCTGCATATTTTCGGATAGTCAGGCAGCCATCAAGTCCCTGGACTCGGTCTCATTACATTCTAAAACCGCCCTTGAATGCCGATCATCTCTCATGGAGATGGCAGAGCAGTTCAACATTCACCTTTGTTGGGTGCCGGGCTACAGGGACATTCCAGGGAATTGCAGAGCCGATGAACTCGCCAAAATTGGAACCACTCTACCTATCCTACCGGACAAAGGTAGTATAGGTATACCAATCGCCGCGTGCAAACTAACACTAAAGCTGGATGCCAATAAAAGAACAGACCTTAGGTGGACTGCTGGGCAAACATGTCTAGCGACCAAACAGATCTGGCCAAGGCTGGATCTGAGTCGCTCTAAGTGTCTGATCCTTTTAGATAGGAAACATCTCAACGCCATAATAGGTGTCATTACTGGGCACTGCCTCATAGGCAAGCACGCAAGAAGGCTTGGCGCTTTTACTAATGATTTCTGTAGAAGCTGCATGGACGAGGAAGAGGAGGAGACAATCCTCCACCTACTCTGCACATGCCCAGCTCTCTCCCAGAGAAGAAAGCTTCATCCAGGAGCTTTCTTCTACAACGACCTAAACGATCTAGGAAACTTAGACGTTAACAGTTTCCTACGCTTTATTCTAAGCTCAAACTGGTTCCAGTAGTAAGAGGATTATAGATCCACGTGGCATCACAATGGACCAATAGGCCTAAGTGGGTTGGTATTTCCAACAGCCACTCTTACCTAACCTAACCTAACATCTATATGTTCAGGATAGCTCTTTTAGAAGTCCAATTGCAGCACTATCTACTGGCATATGATAATCAGAAGCAGAATATTCTATTGAAACGGACGATTACAGATTATTGTGTTGCCGAAGGTTGAAGTTGTTTACAGCCTGTAAGCACGTTCTTATTTGTTTCCTCAGATTTTTCCACATATACAACAGCAGCAATGACGGAATTTGATTTTAGTTTTTTGGTCGGCGAGATACTATACCACTTTGTTTACCCTAGTAATTGAACAAGAAAGGTCAAAACAAGGTCACATTCGAGATTTCTGAAGGATAATCTCATATCCGATCGTGATCTTGGATTTGAGGTTAATACTCCAAAAAGGTTGTAGCTTAGAATGCTGCTCACGCGAATGTTCAACTGATGGCCCGCCGTTCATTCTTCGAGAAAGAAACAAGCTGGACTAACATCGACATCTCAATATTCCTACATACGGTTAAATAGCGTTCCCTCATCAATGAAAGGCTTTCTTTGACAAATCTTTTCTTTTCGACCCTCATTCCTCCTTGAACAACATATTTCATAAATCGGTTTTATATGCTAGCATTGGAAGAATACTTGTATCATATTCCTAGCTCCTGCACACACTTGTAACACCCAGAATGTTATGTTGCAAAGCTCCTGCAGTGAAAAACATAACATTCAAACTCAAGAAACCAGATTTGTCGATTGCAGACATACTCGGCAACTTGAATTTAAGAATTATATACAAAATCTGGTGGGAAGGCCCTTTCTGAGCATTTCAGGCATTATTTTACTTACACCTAAAAGAACATATGAGGTTCATATAAGTTCAACCAAAGAGTGACTAATAGCATCAACTACAAATTTATTAAAGAATTCGTCAGTTCCCCCATGACTAAGCTCTCTATGCTACGAGTATCTTTTGTTTCATTACAATATTTTCGAGTTTTAAAGCAATTCCTCCCCAACATGCTAGAAATGATCGACTTGCCAGAAAAGTTTCCGTTTTACATTGTTTTTTCCCCCTTTTACATTTGTACGATATCCATCCATATTGCCCTTTAACGTAGTTTTCCACTCTATCACTACCAGACTCATAAACATGCTCCATTTAAACAAAAGGTCCTGTTTCGTATTCTTAAACGCCTTTAAGGGGGACCTTTAGTACAGGAGAAAAAATTGTCTAACATATCTGCCCACTCTTCCAACATATGATAAATGTCCTGGAAAAACTTAAACTTTTTACAAACAGAAACAGGGGACACATCCCAGACGACACAATAAATATTCTTACAATGAAACAAACAAAAAGAAAAAACAAATACCTCGAAATGCCTCACATAATACAACCGATAAAATTTGAATAAAACACACTATAAGAATACGAATAAGGAAATATGAAAATAAAATGAATAAAGTTCGTCCTATAAAGGAACAGAAAAAAAAAATTAAATATTTATCAAACAAGGACGAACACCATTTACAATCTTCTCGTCCGAAAACACATATTGGAACCCGGTCCCAAGGGCAACACTCATGTTTTCTTCAAATCGAAACATCAATGAAACACAAAACGTTGAGAAGAGACAATACCCAAAAGAAAATAAAACAAAAAATGCGTTTCCCTAAAAAAACAAAAAAAAAAAGGAATTGAAAAAACAAAGAATAGCAAATCCTTAAAAAGAACCATAAGCAGCGTAATGGCTTTTGCTCCTGGACCATAAGCCACAACAAGAGAAGAAGCAGAAATCATTTGACGGAATGGCGCGACGTTAGATAGTTAAAGCATCCCCTTGGAGTATCAATTCAATTTATGTGCGATACGACAAAGGCACACAGTTGTATCTAAACATGTAGATAAGATGTGCTAGACTCCCTTAGGCCACTAACGGCAGACACACAAGGCCACCAGACAAAAGCTATAAACTTCCCGACATAGTGAAGTCGTCCTATTACTACAATACTACTACCACTTGGAACGACAGGACTACCCACTTTGCCATCTGGACACCAAGATGCAACAAGTGCTTCCTTATGGAAAATTATTATTACGGCAGTAGAGAGAGTACCTACAGAAGCAGAAAAGTACATATTCTACACCAGTGGCTAGTGGCAGTGACTTCGACTACAGCACTGATATCCATGGAAGGGTTTTACGGGGTAAGGAGATGACACAGCAAAGCAAGCCACATTGGTAGTTCATAATGCTGGCGATACGATGACTCCTTCTGTTTACTACCTGCCAGTGTATATTTCATTAATTTCATTGGGAAAATATTTTATTTATTCAAGGATGTCTACTACAGTAGAAGCCATAAATAGAACAGAACTCCACAATGATTAGGTTGCCCTAAAGGCAACTTTAATGCAATCAAAGAGAAACTATGGGATTTTGTGTGAAACCAGAAAAAAAGGTTTCTTGTCCTTTACTGCTACATAAACAAGGAATTTTTAAAATTATATTTAAAAATTATCGCAAATACGAGTATATTATATTTTATTTGATAAATCAATTTGAACTTACTTATGTCATGATAGAAGTATCATCTATTTTAGGTGGAGATCTGCGTTAGTACTGATGGCTGTAATATATCCGGAGAGTAAGCTTAACACATCTATAAAAAACCAACTTTTTTACTAATTGCAATGAAATACATTTTTTTGGGATTTGTGTACCCTTAAAATGTTTGTACATAGCAGCGCGGGCGATGAAAATTTAGGGAGGAAGAAAAGAGAGGTACCGACGTATATTGTTTTAAATGTTTGCAAGTTGGAAAAACGTGATTGAAAATGCACACTAGCAAACGCTGCAGAACAAGGGCAGCGTGAGAAAATTATTGAGCCAGAAGAAGGGAGGAGAGCAAGATATTTGATGAAATGAAAAGGGCCTAGGCAGTCTCCCAACATCCGGATGTTTTTCAGGAATGTTGGCATCAATGGTTGGCTCAGCTATCAAAAAGCTGAAGAACAACAAGGCCGATGGCTCTGATGGTCTACCAATGGATCTTTTCAAACATGGAGATGATGCTCTGGTAAGGTGCATGTACCAAGTTATCAAACAGGTAGGGATGGATGACTATCAGCTCTCTATGTTCTAATTTCCAGAATGGCGATACTGTATTTTACAAGAACTATCGAGGCAAATGCCTGTTAAATCTATCATATATAAGTAAGATCCTATTCAAGGTACTGTGTGTCTCAAGCCTTTCTGCAACACACTAATCAGAACGTACTAGTGTGACTTCCAGGCCGATAGATCGACAACTGACCAAATTTTCACATTATGGAAAATGTTAGAAAAGACTGACGAATTTCAAGTCGATACTCACCATCTTTTCATCGACTTCAGAGCAGCGTATGACTACATTCATCTCCACAGAACCATGGCCAATTCGGGAATCCTTAAAAACTGATCCAGCTGTATCTCGTGATTCAGAAAAACATGCGGTGCAATATATAATTTGGGAACAGATCCTGCAAAATATTCTAAACCTGAACCGGATTTCGGCAAGGAATCCCATTGTCATGTAATTTCTTCAATTTACTGCTGGAATAGAAGGGTAGGTGTTAATACAGAACGCATTATCCTCAACGAATCTGTCCAGCTGCTGGGATACGCAGACGACAGTGCGCCGTCATAGAGGCTTTTACAGCAATCGAAGTGTAGGCGAGACGAAAACGAGTTGTCCTTGAAGTAAATACATGAGAAAAGGAACAGGTGTAGTTTTCAACAAACAAAGAAGCATCTGTCATTGCCTAGGACAAATGTCATTATTGTAACTTCGAAGTGGTTAAAGAGTTTACCTGCCTCGGATTAAACATCAACTCAGCGAATGACACCGTGAGATTCAGTGAAGATGGAGGATCTTCGAATCACAGCCCCAGGTTTGAGGCGGTAAGGAAGACCGAATCTCGTTTAAACTATCAAACCATCGCTTAATCTAGGACAACGGAAAGCATCGCGCCCGAGCAGTCCTAGGCTCTTAATGGGTCCGGAGTCGGGTAAGTAAGTAATATGTTATATGAACAACGTCCAGAATTTTCCAATATAGGGGGCATTGGACCTTATTTATTGGAAAATGGATCGGATATGGTTGTTTCAGTGAAATCCATTCAATCCCTATCAAACTATGGTCAATGTATTTTTATGTCGGAGACTCGAAATTATGGATTCGGGTGATGTATATTTCCAACCGGACGACGTTACGTGTCGCACAAGTGTCAACATCATAGCTGTTTTGCAAAAAAAAAAATTGGATGAAATATTTCTCGAAATGGTGAGCAAAACTAATCGGGATTATGCGATTAAGTACCTTTGGACACCTTTTTTGGAGTATTATGAAAGAGAAGATTTACCATATGCCAATGTTATCCTGTCAGCTGAGGCACTAAAAATCAGCATCGTGGTGCGCATTTCTATCAATTTAAATAAAATTGAAATTTTATTTCAAAATAAATACTATACGTGTTTTTTTTTTGATATATCAAAATTAAACCTCTTCTTGAAAATGCCTTAGTTTAGACAAAATTAAAATGCACTGCGAGTATAAGGAAATCATTTTTAATCGAAACTTGAATGAATGAACCAGTCTACAAATCGAGAATACCTTCCTCTTCCAGTGCTGATTTCTGTTTCACTAACATTTTGACTTATGATTCCGAGTTTAACAGAGGGTTTTAATATTAAACAAGTTTGTGCGAAATTTTAAGCCTTTTAAACTTGCGTATGATTATTGACATAATATACTCGAGCTTTCAACAGATGCACTTCAATTTATTTTCAAGATAAAAATACTTGTTTTCGATTGAAATATAATCGATACCTTATGTGGGGTGCCACAAGGATCGATCCTGGGGCCACTACTTTTCTCCATGTACATTGTACAGTCATTGGCAAAATGAACAATGAAATATTTACACCCTATCACTGCAGTAAAGTTGTATAACTTTTGAAAAATGCAATGTATCACTTATGTTGTTGTTTATTATTAATCTTTTAAGTCTTTTTGAAATAGTTAGTAAAACAACAAATTCAAATTGCAAATAATAACGGTAAAAACCATGAAAGAAAGAAAGTGGCAAAATTATTGTTACATCACTAAACGCAGGCAAAATTATTTGCACAAGTGCAAGTAAGGCTGATCAAACTGTTCTGCTAATCAATGTGCAGCGGTGCAAGTAGTCATTGTTACTTCAGTCAGTTGTTCAGTGTCATCTTTCTTCCAAACAATTTGTTTTAAATGTCTAAAACTAGTGAATTAAGATTAAAGAAACGAGCTGCTATTGTTGCAGAATTTGAAACTGGTTTATCGGCAGCAGAACTGCCAAAATATCACTGCAGTCGAAAAGAACAATTTATTATCAGGTAAGGAAACAAAATACTTTTGGAAGTGTTAAAAACCGTACCGGTATAGGCAGAAAAAGGTTACCGTTATTGTTTGAAATTTGATTTTGATTTTTTACTAACTCATTTTTCAAAAGTTGTACAACTTTATTGCAGTGATATGGTATAAATATTTCATTGCGCAACTAATTTTGCCAATGACTGTATGTCAATAAACTTACTAGATTCATGAAGTATTTTTCAATCCATATATTTGCTAATGACACACAAATTCATTTGAGTCGTCCTTTAAATCGTGTAAACGAAGCTGATATGCTGATGAATGAAGATCTTCAGCATATTTCCGATTGGTTAACTAAGAATGATCTACGTTTGAATGCTCAAAAATCAAAAGCACTCCCAATACACAAAAGAAGACTGGATCTATTTAATTTTCCAGCAATCAAATTAACACAAATCCCAATAGAGTACATTGACTCCGCCAAAAACTTTAGTGTAATTTTTAATTGAACCTTAACATGGTCTAAACACTTAAATGCGACTATTGGCAAGGTTCATGGTGGACTACGTGGTCTTTGGGTTGCGCAATATTTTAAACCCACTCGGACAAAACTCTTGTTAGCGAAAACTCTCGTTCTGCCAATCTTGTTGTATTGTGGTGAGAAATATCGGTAGACAAGACTATGATTCAAGAAGAAAGCTAAATATTGTTTACAATAATATCGTAAGTTTCTTGTTTAATCTAAGAAGATATGATCATGTTTCATTCTACTCGAAACAGATCTGCGGTTGTAACTTCGACATCTGCTGAAATATAGGACATTGTGCCTCCTACACAATATCATAAAGATCCTGATTACCTGTACAAAAAGTTAAGCTTTCTTCAGTCAGATAGATGCTCTTACAAACAAGTTACGCCTGCTTAAATTCCGAACGTCATCAACATTAGAAAAATTGGAAGCTTTAATAATTTGAAGTCCTCTCTTTTACGATATCTGGCCACTGAAACTAATTTTTAATCTCTATAATATGAGTTCAATGTACAACTATAATACTTTAAATTTTTTAAATACTTAAATTGTAACCACTGTGTATCTTATCTTATGGAACTAGAGTACTCTATTCATATTTTACACATATTGAAACTAAATGTAAACTCGAAGGCTTGCACAATTAAAAGATGCTTGTTATCTTACGACTATAAGCAATATTTGAACTAGTAAATAAAAATAAAATAAATAAGTTATGAAATACGACGTCATGTAAATGACCTCCACGGAACCGCTTGCATGAATAGATTCGCCAATATTCCAGCAATTCCTCAAATGCTTGCCCAAATTGCCCAAAATTTTGGGCTTGTTTGCATAGAGCAGAGATCGGTACTATGTATATTGTATTAACGGGTCGGCTACAGGGCCATTTCGGGCAATGAGACTATCACCGCACTACGTGTTCAAAAAAACACGCGCTATGTGACACCTCTTGTTAAAATCACTTATCCTCCAAACCCTCCAGTACCAATTTAACATTCGCCTGCATCATCTCCGAAGTACTAAAACCCAATGATATTAAACATGAAATTCTTTCGTATACATTAACTACCGTTGGCATACCACGAATACCCGCGGATGTTCGCGGGTGGTTTTTGGGTGAACACCCGGATCATCTTCCATCTTCAACAGAGCCCAATCAGCGAAAGTTCGACATGCAGAATGGTCATTTGATTATGGCTCTGGGTAAACATTATCAAATATTGAGTAGCAAGATATGTCCACCTCTTTAGAATGGCGCAAAATATTGACTTATCGACTCGCATTCAGCAGCAATGTTCTCTTCATTTCTGGCATTTCGCTGTTACACTGGCAAGCCAATATTAGAGAGTGGATAACACAATTTCACGGTTATGTATTTGCTTATCGCGACGATTATAACGCCTAAAAGTTCGAGTTATTACTCATAATGCAGTCGTAACTGACGGCGAATTTTGATAAAAAAAAATTTTATGAATTGTAAACGATGTTCATGTAAACGTTCCATGATTAAATGCTAGACAATCTAGAACATAGATATGACATCTGTCAAGAGACGGTATGCGTGAGTTCAGAGAATATATATTACAAAAATGGGGCGCATCTAATATAAAACTTGCATTCATTACCGATAAATTTATGTTTATACCTTAAGAAATTAAGTGCTTAAGTCGTGTGGCAAAGCTCTACAGTATTGCTGTGATTGAAGAAGGTCGTCAGGAAATTCTGTCTGTAAAGTAATTCAAACTCAAAATTTATTCGAGGTTCGAATAAGAAGAGAAAGAAATAAGTAATTGGATAATTTAAATGCATAAATATCAGTTGTCTTAGAGCCTTTCTGACGACACCGTCCCAGATGTTATTTAGCTTATTAAGCTTAGTCAATACTACAGTAAATGCATTGAAAATAAAGAGCAGAATATATATGTGTTTCAATAATGAAAATGAATTAAAAACTATATAGTCAGACATGCGGAAATAAAGAAGAAACCCTGTATAAAAAAAATATCAAGAGAACAAAACCCAAACCCAGTCTTAAGCGCCTAATCGCTCTTTGCTTTTATATATATATACTTACCCCTGGAAAATGGTATAAAACATAGAATTTGTAATTAAAAGGATTCAAATGTATCAATAAATCCAGCGAATAATTTAAATCCTTTTTTTTTGTCAATAAATCTTTGAATAGATCCCCACAAGGAATTCTTTTGCTGGATCTTACGGACATAGTTTGGTGCTTTACTATGCAACCTCATTAGATCTTATATATGACTTACACTTTGATGTAATTGCCTGCAAGATCTTCAGGTCTTAAGTATGGCAAAATCGTTTCCAGTTACATATAATGCACAATGATTTTTTTTTAAATATTATTTATGTGGGTAATATATATATTGATAAAATTTGTATAATATATTTTCATCGCCTTCAAATTACATTGTTCTATCCAGACCCTAATGTTTCCATTTTGGCATTACATATTTTACTTACACCTCTTAATAAATGTCAGAAAAAGAATTTAATTTTGGAAAATATTTAAAGTAATAAAAAAAGGAATATTTAAATTTTATTTAAATTGCTATTATTTATTTATTGTGGCATTTTTTTTTTTGTTTTGAAATTGCACGAAAATTTAATAGTTTGGAGACTTGTTTTTGCTTTAACATAAAAAAATCATTCATCATCTGCGAAATTGGTCAAAGTTGCTATAAATTAAACAACACATATACATGGATGGATTTTCTAATGGGATTGCAATCAACACACTTTTACAACAAATTCTTATAATTACACGTAAAAAAAAAATAAATACAAATAGCAAAGTAAATGCAAAAAACAGATATTTAACGTATAGGGAGAAAACAAAACATTTACTTACATATATACAGACAAATAGGACGACAAAAATACGACACTGATACACACGTCAAAAGATAATAATTTAACTTTTTTTATAAATTATAGACTACCACAAAAAGCGGCTCGAACTGGTACTGAGATTGAGCGGAAAATAATTAAAAATCTATGGACGGTGTGTTGTTAAAATGCTCAGCACTGTAGTTAACAGATATACATATGTTTAATATGTGTTCCCAAAGTGCACTACTTGTAATCTCAAAAACAAATACAAAAGCGTTTTCTTCGAGATTGATTCTATTTTTTTTATAATTTTAAATGACAATACACCACCAAAGAAAAATATCACGATGACATACAACGCAACAGGATGACGTTTTGTACAATTTCACCACCAAAAACGAACGTTCACTGCTCAAAGCACCAATAGTAGACGACTACGGCCAAAAAGAAAAACTTTTACCACCATTAATAAAACCGGACGAAAAGTAGGTATTTTTTTTTTTAATATTATTTTTCCAAATTTTGACAAATTAGCAAACGTAAAGCACGAATACGAGTAATTACTACAACAAGACTCTTCTACTAAGCCCTTTTTTTAATGGGGGGACGTTATCTAAACAAAAGACTTCGACCAACTAAGCACATTGACGGGGGACAGATGAGAATTTCAGTGATTTGACAATTGACAACAAAACCAAATAAACGCTGTGAATCGATAGATTCAGACGCTGATCACAGCAGAATGTGATCTGTCGATGCTGCCTGTTTTTTAAAGCAGCACAATTTTGCTGTAGATACTCTGAAACGAGATTATTTCTTATCAGTTAGTTGTACTCTTAAGGTCGCGGGGGATGGATGCGATAACAAGTGAATCCAAATTGATGCTCCTGCAACGAAAGAGTGTGAGTGCGTGAGTCTTGAAAATTTGTTCGATATTTTAGAAATGTTAAATGGTGATAAATGTCAATGATCTGAATGATTGAATCCGTTGGATACAACGCCCCTTTTTAGAGAAAACAAATCACAATTTAATGAAATTTTAAATATATTTAAATCACAGCACTGAAGGCTGTTTTAAAAAAACGTACAGATCACGTTTGATAGACATTTGGCATCAGTTCAATCAATGACAACCGTTCGAGGTCAAATTTAGTCGGCTTCGTGCAATTGCCAATGAATCTTGTCGGGTTTTTTATTTATTTTTTTTTTAGTTTCTAGAATAAATCAGCATTGAAAATTAGGCGATAAAAAACATATGTACATTATTTATAAAAATTGGAAAATTGAACTTAATGCAGGCAATACGAACGTCTTGAATTCCGTGTTGTAGTAAAAGAAGGGATTGACCTGGTTCGATATTTTTTAAGTAACAGCTGGCAATATCAGTTCATATATGGCGTAGTCAGCAACTACTGGAAGTTAAAATATTTCTCTCTACCACGCACTAAACACGACATCAAATACTGAGTGATTTGAATCGAAGAATCAAAATATACCTTTCAGTTGCTGTCGCGAAAATATGAAATCATGTGATTTGTTGCGTCAAAACAAAAAACAAAAAAAAAATAGCGCAAGTACAGGGCAGTGATTGAAACAATACAATTTCAATACGGTTGAAACTGTTAAAGATCAATGTCCATCTAATTGGCAACCCACACATCATTCTTGGTGACTATCCAAAATATTGGCAACACCGTATTAATGACAAGCCGTTGTTACTTGGACATACAAGACTACAATATATTTTTCCACATGGTTAAGATAATCTTTTTTTTCTTTCTTCTTGAATTTTCCCTCATGGAGTAGAGTCGTCTTGTGAGAATAAATAAAGTTTTTCTTTTTAATTATAAATACTGCGTTTCTTCATCATTTGCTCAATAGAAACTAATAAAGTTTAAGTTGTAGGGGGTTTCCATTAGAACTGCACCGCACTTTTTTAAGGGGGGTAAGGACGTGGGATGCTTTTATATACATTTCTTATGGGAGAGAAATGACCCATTGCCTTAGAAACGGGCGGAAAGATAGAAGGAGGAGAAAGGAAAATTGTTTTGTAGTGGTTTGAAACTCAGGTGTATTTGGTTTCGATATTAGCTCTCCAGGGGTTTGTGCTTGAAACTCTACAACAGCCAAATTTACGTGTCAGTGTTATGCCTTCACACGCAGAATTTTTCTGGCTGAGTTCCAATTACATATCTGAAGTAGTATTTGTACTTTTGAAGATACTGCGGCAAATGTGCACAAAAATCATACTTTTCAGGAGACGCAAAAAAACGTTTTTCTTCTTTGTAATTTTTTTTATCCAAAAAGATGGTATAATTTTTGCAAATGGTGTCATAGGTCAATCATATTTGACATTTGTGAACTAACATAGTATACAAACAGGCAAGCAATTGAGCGTTATACTCCGTAAAAGTGTGGAATAATTGTGTCGATGTTTTTGACCAATAATCGGTCGGTGGTGTTAGCGTAAAGTGAATTTCGACGTCGATTTTCTAATCGTGTCGCGCCAACTGGGCAAACATTCCGGGGCTTAGCTACTTGACTCGAACAGAGTGGAACCACAGGAGGCCATGCAGGGCGTGCTGAGTTTGTCCAAGAAAGAACCAACGGTTTTTTTTCAATCATAGGAATCATAGGATTTGTTGAGAGGATTTTTCTTAGCCGCAATGCCTCAGAGGTTTCTGTTATTTTGTCACAGAATGACCTCCAGGATTGTAGCTTTGCCTTCCTATATATAGGCAATTTGAGGGTTTCTTTGTATGAGTCAAAGTCAGTCACTTTTCTTGTGCTTTTTCCTAGGTTGAAAAGTTTTCGGCAAGCGTTTCTAAGTAGTCCTCCTGATGTTGTCCACCAGTGATGCTTTTTCTTGATTCTGTGTTGAATACGAATGCAGCAACCAGACATTGCCTGATTGAGAGCCAAGCTGATATCTTTGACTTTAATGTCAAGCTCGTTGTTTTCACGTGGGATGTCACAGGAAAGTATTTTGGCCTCCTCTGTATTTTGGCCAACCAGTTTTTCGATAATTTCGGAATTCTGGTTATCTGGGAGCAGCATTGTCGAGGCTGAATTGGATGTATCTGTGATCTGAAAATGAGTTTTCAGACTATACCATCCAGTTCTTTAGCATTTGAGTAATGTTGTCGGAGACAAGGGTGATGTCTAGCACTTCCTCTCGTATTTTAGTTATGAAAATGGGCTCATTGCCAATGTTGTAAATGATAGGGTTAGTACTTATAATGTAATCAAAAAGTGAATAACCACTGTCGGTACTGCTTCATACCGTGTTATGTGCATTGATCTCGCACCCGATGATGAGTACAGTTTTTTCCCTACAGCTTCCAGTAGCCTGCCTTTGGCAGCCTAAAGTGTGGCAACGGTGCTGTCGAAGTCGCTGTGGTTAGAAAGTAAGAATACATTGGGCGGTCCAGAGATTTTGGTTTTATTAGTTTAGGGGCTCTAGGGAACTGGCACGGTTTCCTCCAACGATCTATGGCGCTTAAAGCGGTCCTTTTACGCTTTGGGAGCAGTGGATAATCCGTCTTTTAGGATGTTGTTAGCCCACCCAATATTGCCCGTTCTCTCAACCTTCGAAGAGGATCCGAAGGTTTTGATAATGTGTAAAGCATTTCGGTGTCTTATATAGAGCGCCTTAGATGGAGTTGCAGACGCAACTGAGCCCCTGACATTTCCTTTGAGAGAGGAATTTTAACTAGGGGTGGAGGAAGGGATATGATCATGGCTTGCCACAGCCTTATGATTCCTTTAGACTCGTTGCGTTTGTCTTTAGACGATGGTACAGCATGACCTGCCACAGTTTTTACTCCGCTCGACAATGCAGGAGCCTTGACGGTAGTTGGTGCAATCACCATTCTACCGCTCAGTATTAAAGAAATGCCGGTCTCGGGTTTTGTTTTTTAGATTTTATCCGTTATTATATCACACGAGTAGCGGCGAAAGGATGGTCTATCTGTACAGAGATCAGCTGTATACAGATAAGTGGGTATACAAAAGTGGGGGGAGCATCCTTTAGTTTCTGCACTCATCTGGAAAATTTCTCGAGATTCATTAACCTTACTCAGCCTCTACAATTCGACAAGTTCGATGCTCAGGTAGAGGTACTTGAAGTAAGACGTAAAATAAATTCTATCTGTTATAATAAAAGCAATCTTCATTCGTTCCGCTGATAATTTATTTCTTACAGGGGACATAAGTCGAACGTTCAGAGAGCAAGTGGTCCGTGTCTGCATAGGTCTCATAGAAATCGTCGTAGAGATGGTGTTACTCATGCCCATTCCAGTAAACTAAGCAAAACCATTATTCAGACGACAGTAAGCGGTCTGCAGGCTTTTCTGCAGAGGGACGATAGAAAGACCGCAGACTTTCTGGAGATCCATTGAGTCATCCGAAATTCATTTGGTCTGCCTGCAATCGAGAGAGTCACCTACGGTTGTGTTTGCAAGAGATTATAAGAGGAATGCGGCCAGTTCCAATGCAAGAAGTCCTCCTCTGAGCCCTGCATAGCAGAGTCATTGACGATTTCATTTCCTGTGGTTCTAGGAACCGGACATGACTCAATTTTGACTGTCAGCTGTGTTCAAAGATTCCTTATGTTTTCGGACTAGCTTAGAGCTAGTAGGAGGGTTTAGCAAAGCCTGCTTGTCACAACAGACGTAAATACTTAGCTTATGCTTATACATATATAAGCAGGTACTTAGTTTATTGTCATTAGAGTTGCGTATATTTTCACCTGGAAGACAGACACAGGTTTATCAAATGAGTATTACAGTCATAGATTTTCGTTATCCATAAATACCGTAAATTTAAAACTACGTTCTTTCTCTAGCTCAGATTCTGGCCGAAACCAATACTCAGGAAGGTCAACTTCGTATTTACTCAGCAATCGAGATTGCAGAGCTATTGCATCAACGGGAATGTTCTTAAGATCATTCAAATTACTCCAGTGCAGAGAATGGCTTAAAGCGTGCAACCCAAGATATGTATGTTAAGCGAGAGGATCCAACATACGTAATGCAAAAAGGTGTCGCATAGTGGTGATTTAAGATATTTTTTCGTTAAGGAAACATTGTTTTGAACGTGTAAGACGAAAGTGACTTATAAGGACAATGCTTTGCAAATTTGAGATATGATTCTGCATGTATATAAGCAGAATTCGCTGATAAAAAAGCTGAATGAAAATATTGAATGGGAATAGCGGACTCAATGGCCAAAATGAACCGCGATTTTTCTTGAAAAGTTATCCACTTATTTAGCTATGCTAATAGCGGACAAATTAACGGAAGCGTACATTTACACATTATAAGAACTTGCACAGTAGATACAATTGAATCAGAATGTTTGAATTTTTGGAATCTTCGAAATTATGCTTCTAAAATAATTTTAGTCAGGCAATTACAAACGACGTCACAATGTTTTTTTTTATCTATTCTGCCATCAATAGTTTAAGGATAATTTTCAATGGACTTATCTAACAAAACTGACGAGCTCTCCATCTCAGTGTTCATAAAATTACCGCCAATTAATCCAAAACAGCCGCAACAATTAATTCTTTTCAACTAATTACCCAAGCAAGACTAATAATTAAATTAGCACGAGACGTAACTGAGCTGCCGAAAACAGAAAAACAGTCATAGGACTCAGCAGGATATACAAGTACATAGAACTCCAACTATCTCTCCATCACTAAAGGGCCATTTATTGCCATTGCCTTGGCCATGAAATATAAATCCACTGAGTTTAACAAATCGTGCAACGGGCATTTCGTTAGGCTCGGCTACATCTTGTTTATTCATCATTTACTCGCACTTTGTCAGCTGGGATTTAGCCTTTGCAACATTTTATCATGTCAGCATCACCCTTGTGATCCCTTCAATCCTCTCCTGATGTGGAATCAGGCAATAATCGTACAAAAAAAAATCGGAAAACAAAATAAAAATAACTCCAAGGAAATACTTTAATTATGTGACACACTTAACGAAATTTGTCACGCACCATCCGGATCGGCACATTCAGGAGCAGATTGGGGAGCGTTACTCGTACAATTGCTGGACTGCCTTCTTGCTTGGACACATACAAAAGGGTATCAAAGCGAAAGTGTAAATCAGCTTTCAATCACGTTCCATCCAAAAAGGACGCCGACAAGCATGAGCTGAGAAAACAGAAAACAGAAAACCGAAAATAGAAAACTTTGCGTTTCATGGAAAACAAGAAACACCGAAAAAAAAGGGCAGGATTCCTTGGTATTTATACATACCTATGGATATACATAAGAGTATGTATGTACATAAAGGCATATGTACGTATTCTTTCCGCAAAAAATTTTGTTTAGTGGAATTTGGTCTTTGTCGCATGGAATAAATGCTGACCCTGTTTATATGGCCAGAACTTGTTCATCGTCCGCCTTTCCGAATACTATGGAGTGTCAACTGAAGACGAGGTCATTTAGTTAAGGGCACTTTAGACGCAAACAAAAGAAAAAGGTGAGGCGTACCACGTTTCACGACCGACCGACCGACAACAGGCTTTGTCGATAACATGACAGACAGAAACTTTATTGTTCTCGAACATTGATGGAAGAACAATGAGAACGATGATGGACATACGAACGAGGCAATGCTTCAAAATCCTGCCTTCGCCTTGTACCCTGTGTAATAGTGAAGACATAAGACGGATTATTGCTTTGGCCATAATGATAATGGCTGGTCATTTTCTGTTCGCTTTCACTTTTGGGACATTGATTGCACGTCGATGATTGGGCTGTTAGAGTTGGTTCTGCTTCTACGAGTGTACTCGTACGTGGTCGTTTTGGTTCATGAAGTGTTTCTCGATGTTGTCAAAGGTGATGAAACGTGTGTGAAGTGGATACTTAGTGACGGTGGTACAGCGCTGAGATTACGTTTAAAATTAATGTCCATGATTGGGCACGTAATGGAGAAATAAGTCTTGAACTAGGGTAATAGGTGAGTTTTTTTTTCTTCCTATTTCTTCAAAGGGGTATAAAAGGGAGTTTACTGAAATAAAATGGATGGACGAAGCCATAAAATTCGTGGGACATTGCTATTTTTCAAAGACCAACAAATATCAGCAGATGGATGTGTGAAGAATTTTCGATGAAAAATTGACAGTTAGCTATATCTTTTCCACGTCACTATTATCTCCGACTTAACGAACTGTCGAATTTGAAATGAATCGAACCTCTTTCAGATGAAAATAAGTATTTTTCAGTCGATGATGACCGTCTTGAGTAACTATCAGCTGTTTAGTCATTTAATCAGCACAGGTACTGCGGGGATAAGTAACATTTATAAGAAAACCCGAGTAAGATGCCACTAAGGTAGGATGTCAGACAAAAGACGACTAAGTAAATCGCTCGTGATGCGACACCTTTATGGCTTAAAGTTTGAGCACAACGTGCAGGCTAACATATAGCGGAAATCCTGAATCGTTAAAAAGCGGATATAAGTGCCATCCGAAAAGTGCGGTAGTATGGACCAGTATGAACAGTGACATCAGTGGAAGACATAGACAAAAAGTCTTGAGCTTTAAGCATGTGTTCACGCCCCCACAAAGAAGAATGACGTTAAGATCATCCTTGGTGAATTCCACCCCAAGTTAAGAGAAGAGAGCATCTTTGACCACTCAGCTTGAAATCATAGCCTGCATGACACCACCTCCGAGATCGTCTTAGACTGATTGATTCTGCAATGCTGCGAAATGCCATTATTGCCACAAATTTAGCTCATTGCGGTCGACACAAGACACAATTTCAATATTTTGCACTTCTTAACGTTCCAAGGAGCTATCTTCGACTTGAACCACTACCTTCTTTTATCCAAGATGCGAATGCGTATAGTCCGACGAATTACGTCTCGAAAACTTCTATGATGCCAGAATTAAATGCAGAAGACTAGTGGCGCAATTGTCAACAAACTTTTAGAGACGCATCTGATATTTTAGGTTTCACACGAATCCCAAACTGAAACCCCTGGTTTGATGAAGATTGTCAGAATACACATGCAGCGAAATAGGAATCATACAGAGCGGGGCTACAAAGAAGGACGAGAGCTGTTCGCGAACTCTATGAACAAGCACTGGCTTTTCAAAAAGAAAAAAAAGAAGCAGAGAAGAGAAGTCAAATATTCGCGGTAGAAGTGACCTGTGATTTGAGTCGCTTATTTCTATCACATTTAGCTGATAAGCAAAAGCACCGCAAAGACTTCAGTAAGCAGTATTTATTTCTTAGAGGCTTGTTCTCCTTCTATTGTAAACCGCTGAAATATGAAACGCGTACAATCACACATCTATTGTTATCTGCACTATTATCTGATATTTTACCCAATTATTATTATTCTTCTACCGCGAGCATCGAACTTGTCGAGTTGTAGAGGCTGAGTAGGGTCAATGAATCTCGAGAAGAAATTCTCCAGACGAGTCCTGAAACCAAAGGATGCTCCCCCCCCCCTCCTCAACTCCCAAAGCACTCCATCATTCCCCTGGGCTGGATCAAGGTGTTATACGACCCGTGCCGAAGATCAACCTGGCTGAGGGCCCAGTATCTCCAAAAATAGCTCAGTCGCATACGGAGTATCCGGATACCTGGCGACCTCCGGATTAGCTAGCCTTATCTGTATATGGCGGATCTCTGTACAGATGGACATTCCTTTCTCCGCTACTAGTGGGACCATTAATGGATAATAACCAAAAAACAAAAACCGAGGCCGGTACTCCTTCATTACCGGGCGGTGGAACGGTGACTACACCGACTACCGGCAAGGCTCCTGCATTGCCGAGAGGAGGCAAAACTGTGGCAGGCCATGGTGCGCCATCCTCTAAAGGCAAAAGGGACAAGCCAAAAAATAAGAATTCAGGAAGTGTTAGGACTGTGGCAGGCCATGGTCCTATCACCTCCTCCACCCCTAGCAGCAGCAAGTTTGTGGCAGGCCACGGACTTGTCGCGGCTACCAAAACTCCTTCAGGGAGTGTTAAGACTGTGGCAAGCCATGGTCCTATCACTTCCTCCGCCTCTAGCAGCAGCAAGTTTGTGGCAGGCCACGGACTTGTCGCTGCTACCAAAACTCCTTCGGGGAGTGTTAAGACTGTGGCAAGCCATGGTCCTATCACTTCCCCCGCCCCCAGCAGCAGCAAGTTTGTGGCAGGCCACGGAAATAAAGAGCAAGGTTGAGTGGGCTAAAAACATCCTAAAAGACGGATTTCCCACTGCTTCCACTGCTCACAAAACGTCAAAAGACTCCTCTAAGCGTCAGAGATCGTTGGAGGAAACCGTACCGGTTTCCAAGAGGCCCAAAACACACAGTTCCACAACCCCTGGGCCATCCAACAGCAGATCTCTGAGGTCTTATAATGAAGTCCTAAAGGACGCATTGGTGATCGCGGTGATCGACAGAGCGATACCGACGGTTCCATTACACCGGAACGGTGGCAATTGGTCAAGTTGAAGCTCTCGAGCAACTTATTGGCCATCATGCGGGAGAACCCAGGACCACCTCCTATCACAAGCGACGCTGGCTGGCACCAAGGCCATGTCAAGCTCATCGCTTGCTCCAACCAGAGATCTCTCGATCTCTTCACCAAGGCCATCGATGGTTTAGGAGAGGTTTGGCCAGGTGCCAAGTCGTATCTAAGGAAGACATTCCTAGTAGACCTCGAACTCGTACCTGGATTCCAGCCGAACCCTCCTCTCCAGAAAGTATCTTGGAAATCATCCGGCTCAGCAACCCGACTCTTCCGACTCATGACTGGAAAGTCGCGAAACTGGAGGAACTAAGGGGTTCTTATAGATGCGCGTTAATTGTGATCAATAAGGAATCCCTTAATCCTCTGGCGCAGACGAAAGGCATGATTCGGTTCGGATTCGAGTCAATTCACTTAAGGGTGTACAAAAAGGATGAGCTGGATGCTGATAAGCAACCTCCTCCTCCTTTAACACCCGATATCACAACCTTGGATCTTGGAGCGTCGATATCCTTTCCAGAATTGGATAGCGACGACTCCAATCTGTCCGAGGTGACTACCAAGCCGTCGGTCTCCTCTTCTGACACATTGTCGGAAATGGAAACCGATGACGAAGCAATTAGAGGTTCTTCACGATCAGAGATAGAAGATGAGCTCTTGGGCACATCTTCAGAATCGGAGGACCTCAACAACACCGTGGTGGAGGCGACACTGGAAGACTGTAGCAATGATACGGTTTCTCCAGATTAATCTCCACCACTCAAAAAAGGCTTCGGCCGCACTCATTCTGCGTCTTTCCAAAAGCGCAGAAGACATAATTCTAATCCAGGAACCATGGATTGCAGAAGGCGTGGTTCGTGGACTTAGGACACCCTCATACGTTCCGCTCTATACAAGAGACAAAGGTAAGATTAGAACTTGTATATTAGTGAAACGTAGCCTTAATGTATTTCTACTTCCCAACCTCAGTGACCCCGACCTAACCGTTGCCAGATTAGAAACTGCCAAAGGCTCATACTGGCTGGCATCGGCTTACCTTGGCCACGACCAAGTGGGCCCTCTCCCTGGTGATAACCTAGAAAGGGTGGTACTGGAAGCGGGAAGGCAAAAAACTGGCCTCATAATCGGATGCGACGCCAACGCACATCATACGGTATGGGGCAGTACCGACATCAATGATAGAGGTGAGTCACTTTTAGACTATACTTTAAGTACTAACCTCTTAATTTGCAATTTGCAATATTGGCAATAAGCCCACTTTCATAACAAAAAACCGACAAGAAGTATTAGATATTACTCTTGTCTCCGACAGCATCACCCAAAGGCTAACAAACTGGATGGTATCGTCTGAACACTCCTTTTCAGACCATAGATACATCCAATTCAGTCTGAGTGTTGCTCCCCCCAGCCAACCAGCTTTCCGGAACTACCGGAAAACTGATTGGACAAATTATAGAGGAATACTGTCGGAAACGATATCCTCTAAACTATCAAGTCCCCCGCGTGACACCAATGAGCTCGACATGAAAGTCAGGGAATTTACTCTGACTCTCAATAAGGCTATGGCCGCTTCCTGCCCTCTTATTCAACCAAGAGGCAAGAAAAAGCCACATTGGTGGACATCGGCACTAGGACTGCTCAGAAACACCTGCAGAAAACTTTTCAACGCAGCAAAAAGCACAAGAAAAGTGACCGACTGGGACTCATATACTCGTAAAGAATCCCTCAAATTATACAAAAAAGAACTGAGGAAGGCAAAGCTACAATCCTGGAGGTCATTCTGCGACAAAATCACAGAAACCTCTGAGGCTTCGCGGCTAAGAAAAATCGTCTCCACAAATCCTATGATGCCCAGCTGTTTGAAAAAAACCGATGGCTCTTGGACAACCTCAAGTGATGAATCACTCAACCAGCTTCTGGACACCCACTTTCCAGGTAGCTCCCAACTTGCGGCCAGTAGCAGCCCAAACAAGCCTACTGCAACCGTGACCAAAATTCATAGTCTGATTACGAGAGACAAACTGCTCTGGGCGCTGCATAGCGTCAAACCACCATACAAGTCTGCTGGTCCGGACGGTATTATACCTGCCGAGCTACAGAGATCCTCAGATATTATTCTAGCAGTGTTGGAAAATATTATGGGGAGCTGTGTAGAACTTATCCACATTCCACTGTTATGGAGAGAAGTCAATGTAGTATTCATTCCCAAAGCCGGAAAATGTTCTCATGTAGTCCCAAAGGACCTCAGACCTATAAGTCTATCATCATTCCTTCTGAAAACTTTAGAACGACTGATCGATATCCATATTCGAGCTAAAGTTGATCCAAGACTTCTGTCTATGGCTCAACATGCCTACTGTAAAGGAAAGTCGGTGGAAACGGATTTGCACTCTCTGACTAGCCACATCTAACGATCCCTACAATATAAGGAGTACACAATGGTTGCTTTCCTAGACATAGAGGGCGCCTTTAACAACGTCAACACATCCGCAATCACGACTGCGCTGTCAACTCTGCAGGTAGACGGCTCACTTGGGGAGCTGATTAATCTAATGCTAACAAGCAGGATAATCAACTCCAAACTGGGTGAGACTTCTGCTAAAAGATATGTCAGCAGATATGTCACCGCTGCAAGGCGGTGTCCTCTCTCCCCTTCTCTGGAACTTAGTGGTTAACGAACTACTGATATACCTGGAAGCGGGTGGTAGCAGAGTGATTGCCTATGCGGATGACGTTGCCATAGCCGTCTCAGGAAAACATCTAAATACCATTAAAGAACTCCTCCAAGTAAATCTTAACAGATTAACCTGCTGGGCAGATCGCTGTGGATTGGGAATAAAACTGATCTTGTCCTCTTTTCTAGGAAATATAAAATTCCAATCATAGACCCTCCTTCAATAAACGGTACCAGTTTAGCTTTCTCCGATACAGCAAAATATCAGGGTCTCATTTTTGACAGGAAACATTCAAGAAAGAGTCAATAAAGCTACAATAGCTTTATTCTCTTGCAAGAAAGCCATTGGGAACAATTGGGGCCTTCAACCTCGCATAACCCACTGGCTTTACATCTCGGTCATAAGACCGATACTTACTTACGGGGTGGTTGTCTGGTGGACGGCCTTGGAAAATGCAGTCAACCGCATTAAATTAAGCAGAGTCCAAAGAACAGCATGTCTATGCACAAGCGGAGCCTTGCGGTCTACCCCCTCTGCGGCATTAGATATTCTGCTTCACTTGACACCCCTCGACATTTTTAGCAAGCAAGTAGCTGCGACTGCAGCTATTCGCCTTAAAGCGACTAAACAGTGGACAAATAATTCATTTGGCCACGCCAACATTCTTAATACATTAGGAATCCTCACAGAGAACACCGATTACACCATACCTGAACTTTGGTTTGACAAAAACTTCCATGTAAGCTTCCCCTCTAGATCATTGTGGGAGGAGGATGCTTTCATGGAGGACAAGTCAATCCATCTCTACACAGATGGATCTAAAACCGACAGCGGAGTTGGTGGCGGTGTTTTCTCAGATAAGCTAAATCTAAGCCTCTCTTTTCGCCTTCCAAATCACTGTAGCGTGTTCCAGGCGGAAATTTTGGCGATTAAAGAAGCTCTGTCCTGGCTGAAGAAAAACGTGATATCTGCAAAGGATATCCGCATATTTTCGGATAGTCAGGCCGCCATCAAGTCCCAGGACTCGGTCTCATTATATTCTAAAACCGCCCTTGAATGCCGATCATCTCTCATGGAGATGGCAGAGCAGTTCAACATTCACCTTTGTTGGGTGCCGGGCCACAGAGACATTCCAGGGAACTGCAGAGCCGATGAACTCGCCAAAATTGGAACCACTTTACCTATCCTACCGGACAAAGGTAGTATAGGTATACCAATCGCTACGTGCAAACTAACACTAAAGCTAGAACAGACCTTAGGTGGACTGCTGGACAAACATGTCTAGCGACCAAACAGATCTGGCCAAGGCTGGATCTGAGTCGCTCTAAGTGTCTGATCCTTTTAGATAGGAAACACTTCAGCGCCATAATAGGTGTCATTACTGGATACTGCCTCATAGGCAAGAACGCAAGAAGGCTTGTCGCTTTTACTAATGATTTCTGTAGAAGCTGCATGGACGAGGAAGAGGAGGAGACAATCCCACACCTACTCTGCACATGCCCAGCTCTCTCCCAGAGAAGGAAGCTTCATCTAGGAGCTTTCTTCTACAACGACCTAAACGATCTAGAAAAAATAGATGTTAACAGTCTCCTACGCTTTATTATAAGCTCAAACTGGTTCCAGTAGTAAGAAGATCATACATCCACGTGGCATCACAATGGGCCAATAGGCCTAAGTGGGTTGGTATTTCCAACAGCCACTCTTACCTAACCTAACCTACCCAATTATTCTTTTTTAGGCCTCTTCTTAGAACCTAAGCTGGAACTTGAGTCGCTTTTACTTTTTGAAACAGATTTCTCCAAGACCTTCACTAATCATTGTAAATCTAGCTGTCCGATATTGGCTCCATATATGGAAACTTCGCGAAGCCGCTCTAAAATAAATTTATGCAGACATCGTCATCGAAATTTCGTTGGTGGTTAACAACAGAGCCTAATTGTTATGTTAACAATTTTAGCACGATACATAAACAGATGTCAGAAGTTCGATTTGCAGATTCGGGAAAACGACATGCAGAAATTTGACTGTTGTATCTCGTTGTATCGTTGTATCGTTGTATCATTGTATCGTTGTATCGTTGTATCGTTGTATCGTTGTATCGTTGTATCGTTGTATCGTTGTATCGTTGTATCGTTGTATTGTTGTATCTCCTCCTCCACTCACAGTTAATGTAGACGGGCTGTGATAGTCACTCGCATTGTTAGCCAAAAGAAGCAGCGATTGGCATGAGTTATCCTTCATTTGATCTCATCGCTGGTGTCGTTTTCTGAACTGATAGCGAAGTCTAGGTAGACAAAGTCCTTAACTTAATCAAAGTTAAATCTGGTGACTTTTTGTCCGAGACGTTGGTGTTGGGTGACCCTTCTGGTTGGCAATATATACTTGGCCTGGGCCTCATTGACTGTAAAACTGCCCTTTAACATTTAAGTGTAAATATTTGGTCGATGGTGGAATTTTCTGGCCTAAATCCACACTGATATGAACCAATCAGGATTTTGTAGGCGATGTTATGAAAACTGATGGCCCTGTAGTTGACGCAGTTCAGATGGTCATTTCATCATTTCTTGAGGATCGGACAAACAATCCTTAGGTGACATACCATCGGGCATACCATCAGTATACAGATGAGTTAGTGTATGATCCTTACCAAGTCATCGCTTGAAGCTTTGAAATGCTCCAGAAGCTTTGTTGGACTCAAGCTTAGATATCGCTATCTTCATTTCATGAAGGCCAGGTGGCCGAAATTGTTGGTCCACGTTGAAAGGGTCGTTCTGCTTGATAGCGGTATTTGATTCGTCATCGCCGTTATACAGTCTACATAAATGTTTTTTCTAAATCCTCAACATTGAGTGTGATTAGAGTCACACTACTAAGTTCATTTGTTCGACTCTACAGGTTTTGGTAAAACTTCCGAATCCCATTCCTTGAGTGGCATCTCTCAATTTCCTTGACCGCGCGCTTCTCTCGATCCTTCTTTTTCCTCCTGAGAAGCCGGTATTCATTTCTCCTTCTCTGATGACAGAGCTAGTGAGCAGCTCTAGTCCTTCTTTGCGACGCCGCATTGTACTCATCTTGCTTAATTGCATGTGATGGTCGGCACTCGTCATCTAACCAGGGGTATCGTTGTGGTTGCCGAGTGAAAGCCAGCATATCAGAGGCGGTATCTCTGATGGTATTATCTTGTTTTTGCGATGTTCGGGATATCTGAAACCCTACCTAGACTATAACAATGTGATTGCCTTAGTCGATGTTGGCCCTTTGGAACTTTAAGATATCCATAATACTGGAGTGTATTGAGTCGATCGCAATATGGTCAATCTAGTTGGTTCACATGCCGGAAACTCAAGACTTTTTCCATAAGTCTGACTCTAACAACAGATCCGCATTCAAATAACAGTTGCTTTTGCCGTCAATAACAACCGCCGTAGTAGATGTCGCAGTTTTTCATTTTTTTTTACGGCCCATCCCATCGCATTTCTGGTATGCAGTAGTCGAGGACATCTGCTGGTTGTTCGGCTATTCATGGCCTATTAAGGAACCTAACATTCTGCGTGCAGATCCGAATGTCGTTGTTTCGTTTGCAGGGGTTGTCAACAGTAGATCGGTCCATCTAAGTGGCTTGTAATGCTTCTTAACCTATCTTTCTTTTCCATGGCCGGGCAGTTACCCCGGCGGCATAACCCCTAACCGGAAGGGCAAATTCATTATAGATACCCCTAGGATAAGTGGTCGGCTATACCGAAACTATTAACCCGTTGGGTGATTTGAGGTCCGTTAAGGGCTCATAGGCCACCACCTCTTTTCCAAGACCTTGACTGGGTCTTGGAAATCCTTACTGGTCTGAGTTCCAAATATGTCGGGGTAGTCAGGATGTGGCCTTATTTGGTTTGTTCCGGGGTTTTACTTCACCGTTGACTCCATCTGCCAATTCATCCGCTATTCCGTATATAGTTATGCTATTTTTGCCTGCAGGTCAGCACTCGCGCTTATAAGTTTGACAAGTCGAGTCCGGATGGACGTCGAGCAGTAATCTATGGTTACCACTTGGATGTAAAATAAGCACAATTGATGCCTAGAAACAGCTACAATACTGGGTATCGCCATGTTAACACCTCTCAGCGCCTGTACCCTATTAGTACAGCACTCTACATTCATACCTTAACCATACATTATAATGTAAAACCCTTTATTTTTGTGATAATTGTGCCTAGACTGTGCGTCTAGGCCTGCAAAAGCAAGTCTCCTTTGCAATGGTCAACATGGTTTATTCATTTGATTATCGAGCTCTTAGTCAGACTGTAGAAAAGTTGGTATTTCTTCCTCCGCATGTTTTGATACATATATTCCACAAATCATGTCTTGCTATCAACTATGTGATTTTGTCGGACCTTCGAACAGCTATTACATGGTTATTCTGGAAACTGATGCTTCGGATCAAAATGACGTCGTAAAATGGTGTAAGGGTTCTAATTTTTCTGTCTGGGCCAGCCGCTTGAATTTACTACTTCTTGTTTCCGTTTAATGCAATGAGGATTAGAAAGCCAAGAAAATTATCAACGTCGAAGTACGCTGGTGAAACTTTTAGGCGCCACATCTTTTCAAATCCTCGAAGACCAATTCCAAATCATCAGAAACACATTGAAAGGTCCAATTGAGATTTGACTCAACGATGAGTGAATTCCAACAACCCGAGTGAACGGTTATTTAACGCCGTTCATCTTACGTTAGCTTGGGCTGCTATTTCTAAACATCGATAGGCTGTCTAGAGAAATTAGCAATTTCATATTTCCACAATATTTGTCAAGGGTTCGGTTCGAGATATTGGATCTTATACTTACTTTTGAAGGTACTCTATAGACCGAGCATTGGCAAACAAGACTTTCCCATCAAATACCTTTTTCGATATCAAACTATTCAGTGATGTTATGTAGAACTGAAGATATTTGCCAAGACTCTTTAATATTGAGGTGCCTCTGTATTGCCCTATCATAAGTAACCTTGAAATGAAAATGAGGTAATGGATATCCTTGTAAGGTTACACACAGTCTATTTTAGGCGTTTGCATTAAACGGTAACAAGGATTTTGTATGCGATGTTTAGCGGACTTTTGACACTTTAAATCCTTCAGTTTCGGCGATTCAGGAAATTTCCAGTCTTTAGAACCGGACGGACAATGCTGCTATTCATACAGTCTAAGGAGTGAATATTTAATTCAATTTTATTAAATAATATGTGTATGTACGAGTATGTATTCCTACCTCTGCTTGACTACAAATTCTCGTTCACATTCATCATCAAGTCCTAGGTTTCTTCTCTGTGGTCGCTTTATTCGAGAAATGCTTTCACTGTTCTTCTCCCTTATGCTGGTAGTTAAAAAAAAAAAAAAAAAACTACGAAGGAAAATATTTTATTCAAAAAGTATTCAAAAGAACTTCCTTAACTACTCTACTTAGTGATGGATATTGGGAAGTACTCCACATCAGTATTAACTGTCTATCTGTCACCACTACATACTGTCATGTCCTCATGTCTGTCTCCTCAAAATATCGTCTTTCACATGACATGCATAGTCTTTTTCTTCTTGTCCAAGTGCTTGACAAGGTTCCAAAGTACTCCTACGAACGTTTCCATTCTGCCATCACCCTTCAAACCTTTCATCATCAACATCAATCTTCAATTAGAATTGTAATGTCAGTAATTGGGTTGCACACAACCCAAAAATTTCTTCACAATGGCTTCTTGGCATTTTCTAAATCTTCACATTCTTCACATCCCCTGCCGACTTCAAAGATATTCCAGAAGAGCGGGAAGGACACCAAGAAAAACCAATCGAAAATTGGTTTCATTCTCTCAAGGAAACCGCTATTATCTGTCCCTCCGACATTCATTTGCTCGACGAAGTGTACTGGAGTGAGTCATCATCATCAACATCGTCATCATCATTATCATCACCACTGTAACCGTTTCACAGTCATCAGCCTGTGGGCTGCGTTGGCAGTGACATCAGCATCAACACCAGCATCACCGTTGGTATCACCATCGGCATTGGCATTTCCACAACCCCGATTACAGTGGCGGCAACGAACATGAACATGGTTGTCAGGAAACAAACTTTTATTATTGATGGCTTCATTAAGCTTTTATATAAGCGAAATTCACGACGAAATCCTTGTGCCTGGCACTCGAGCATCAATTAGTCAAATGGTTTCCGTCGTAGTTCTCGTTACCCCACTAGAGATGCAGCTAAATGAATTGTGCGATTGTCGGTATGTACGAGTAGTTGAGTCGAGCGGGAAGCAAGCGCCGAATAGAAGGTTATACTTGTAGACCAGAAGTAGGTTCTTTTGTGCTTAGCCACTGACTCGGGTTTTAGGTTTTAATTGACTTTGAATAGAATGACAAATTAATAGTCCATTATTAGAGTCAGTCAGTCCGAGGCATATGAGATGGCGTAAGTCGAGGAGGGAGTTGATGTAGTCGAGGAAACCTGCAGCCGAAGGATTTTTATTAAATAAGATAAAAGAGCTGAAATCACGGTCTACTAATTGTACATAGTTTGGGGAGGATAGGGCAAATTTACGTTGGTTGGGAGGGCTTTGAATGGAGAATGTGAAGCAAGTTCCAGGTTTCTTTAAATTTACTGATAAAAGAATGCGGATCACAGCACTTAGGCAAATAACCAGTCAATTGTACTTCTTATATGTTCCCTTTACTGAACCTCCTGTATTTCGTAGAAAGATGGGTAAGCGCTTGAATGATAAAGTGCCTACTGTACCAGAATCCACCATATCACCGATAAAAACCTTGAAATTGATACGTGCGTAGACCGGATTTTCACAGATACCTGCAGTGCTGTCAGCAAGAGTCGTACGACGTTGTGTATTTTATGTCTGGTACACATTAATTGCTTATCCAAAACAGATGTCTCGATAAGCACATCTTAACAGCACCTACCCACTGCAACTTGGGAAAATATGAAAATATTCCAAAACCGATAGAGATGCTACCGTTGACACCATAAAGAAAAGTAAGAAAATATGGAGTCACCATATTGCTTTCAAGCAATTCATATCCATTCTCAAAAAGTTTTTGAAATCCATCGGCTAAAACTCTCGCATCACAATTGTGTAATACAATTGCTTTCATTTCAAGAATTAGTTTTCCAACCAATATTTCCATTTTTTTATTCAAAGCTCAAAGTCGATAATGCGAGTGGAATTCCAATTTTTTGTTTATTCGATATTGACAGCGACATTGTAACCGACTTCAATGAAATCCTAGATAGTTCTGACAAATTGTGTGTCAGGTCTAACACAATTTCTACCAACTCAAACGTCCTAGAAATTATGTGAACAAATTGGCATGTGAGCAGGAGCTTTTAGAGATTACGTTTGGCTTGGTGGCATCCTGCGGTTATGCTGACAAGAAAACCCAACTATCAATATAAGCCACATCCATGAATGGTGGTAGTCCTAACACAGGTTCCAGTTCTATAAAACTCTTACCCATGCAACGTAAATTTTCTAACTCAAGTCTCAGTGAATTAAGGCTTTTAACTGCGTTGAGAGAAACCTTGCATTCTCAAACTAGTTTGAAAATAGTAAAAGTGTTCAGGAAGTACTTCATACTTCGCCCCATCCATCGATTCTTCACAACATATTTCATCGTCATTGTGATTTCGATAGACCTCCCAAAAGACTCCACCGCTGCATTCTAGATCGGATTTGCTGCGGTCCGAGCAGCTATTCGTCTCTTGACTCAGGTTCCGATCGAAATGGTTCCTGGACAGAGGAAAGGTCGATTTCGTACTTTTGCCGCAAAAGGTGTCGGTTAGAACAGTGTCCAAAGGCAGTGTCATGTTGTACTAGACGAATCAGACTAGTAAACTTCCTTCTTCTTGTAAAGAGAAGAGCATTGACTAAAAGAAAAAGCCAGCGCTTTATAGCAGACAGTACAGCCACATCATCTGCATATGCCTAAGCATAGACATCAGAACAGGAGGGGGTCTATCATAGACATAACTTATGTGATCACGTTTTTAGCTCGTAACACAAAATAGTGGGTCAGTGAAGACTATAAACAAAGTGACCATCAGGCTAGAGTTCCTAAAAGAGAAACACCAAAATTGCCCCAAAGATACAACTTTGGAGAGAGAAATATTTGAGGAGGTAATTAGTACTTACCAACTGAGAAACGGGACTACGGATCCCTAACTTGCCCGACAATCCTGGAAATATTATTAAGACACCAGACACCATATTATTAAGGACCAGAATAATTACCGAACGATTTCCGAGAAGCCATAGAAATTGCAGATGAAGACATCCGACCTGTTACAGAAGATGAATACTCTCAGCTGCTGATATATAAACATATTTACGACAGGAAAACACCAGGCCCAAATGGAATACCAAACAGAGCCTATAAGCAGTAATTATATCGACACAGGAAATCCTTATAGGAGTAATTTACAACTGTCTTAAAGAGGGAACATACTCAAATCACTGGAAACTACCGCGTTTAGTTCTCCTCCACAAAAGAAATAAACCTCCAGGAGTTTCCTCGTCGTATTGCCCTATTTACAATCTAGATAACATAGCAACAATTTTAGAAAAGGTAATTTTATTATAGACTGATGACAATAGTAAATAGAAGAGAGTAGTGCACTGTTGGAAGAATAGTTTGGGTTCCGAAAATCCTACTCCATATTAGACGCAATCAGAATATTGACTGATATAGTAAGCGGATAAAGATATCCTTAGTCGTTTTGAGAGAAAAATTCTTCGTTATTTCATCACGTATGCGTTGACGACGGGTTCTGGAGGAAACTATTCAATGATGAACTCTACGAGCTGTACAACGACATCGACCTGGTCATTGGGAGTTTGAGATGGCTGGGACATGTAGAGCTAATGAACCCCAACGCTCAAACCCGCAGAATCTTCGACTCTAATCCGAAGGGACAAAGTAGTAGTGGAAGACCTCGCCTAGGTGGCGCGCGAGTTACGATCGCAACACGCCAAGGTCAAGTACGAGTACCTTGACCGCCGATAACCCCAAAAACACAAACAAACTACACATTGGGTCAGCAATCAACCGGATGCAATTGGAACCCACTTCCTCAATAAATCAAATTAATCAAAAACTTCGTAAATGCAAAAGCAGCACAAATGTAAACTCTAAAATTGTAAAATAATCAAAATTAAACATATAAATAATTGTAAAGAAAATTTAATAAAGCATTGTGTATTGTTCAGACAGAGAAAAAAGGTTGTTTTTTTTCTTATCCCGCGGATCTCCCAACATAACTCGCGCAAGTGGAAGGGGACCTCAACCAACTTGTGGTGCCCAACTGGAGGCAGTTAGCCAAAGACTGCGCTAATTTAAGAGGCTTATTTGTTGAGGTTCAGCTTCACTCCAGCAAGCGCAACCATTGGGAGACGCCGCTGGTGATTCTAAACCAAGGAGTACTGGGCAGTGGCATTACATATCACAAATGCTTTCAATTCAGCAAACAGGACCTTTACAATGAATACTTTTGCTAGAATAGACTACGTCCTCATAATTATATCTCGCTACTTCAAGAACAGAAAGCTACTCGTAAGCTATAATATTGACGGGGGTATCAAAAACCACAAGGATCCATTCTATGCTATTTGCTGAGGAATATTATGTATGACGATGTCCTCAGGCTTCCAAGGACCCTACACATAAAGACAATCGCCTTTGCGGGCGATATTCTCGAAGTAGAATCTGCAAAAATTCAATTCTGCCTGAATTTAGCAGAACGTAAGGCTGAAGCAGTTCTTATCACTCACACACTCCATCCTGACTTTACCTCGCGCATACATACTGACACCAAATCCACCCGTAAACCATACACCTAGGAGCCCGTCTTCGGCCTAAGCCAAGTATAATAAAATCCATGTGTTTTCCTGCAAACTTGTTGATGATTTTTTTTTTAATAATTGTTATGTTCATAAGAAAAAAAATGGGAAAACGTTATGTTTATCACGCATTTTCTGTATAAAAGCGACCTCAAAGTCAAAAATTAGCATATGTAAGAAGAATGGAACAGGCTTTGAAATTGGATATCTTAAGACTCAAACAAGGTATCAACTTTATTTGAACGCATTTACAAAGGCTAGTATTTTTTCTAAACTTAGCGTCCTAAACGAAGTTTCTACCGTTAGTACTAACAGCGCAGTTTCTGTCAACATATGGTCGTTTTTGGGTATCCAAATCCACCAATGTTAGATAGTATGCACAAGAGAACTTCCTGTATATGCGATGCTTTCGTGATTAAATAGTCCACGTGTGTTTTGAACCGTAATCTGTTGTCCAGCATTACTCCAAGATATTTAACCGCTTCTGTGGTCCCGATTATTTGGTTACCAACCTGGAAGTTGGCAAACTCTACAGTTTTTCGACTGGTTACGAGGACAGCTTCTGTTTTATGGTCGGGTAGTTTTCCCTTTATTGGG
Source organism: Volucella bombylans (assembly GCA_949129095.1). Lineage (NCBI taxonomy): Eukaryota > Metazoa > Arthropoda > Insecta > Diptera > Syrphidae > Volucella > Volucella bombylans. The sequence continues at coordinate 105,210,171 of OX422144.1, read as the reverse complement.
AAAATTGCCTCGTTTGTAGCGGATTCAGCTGTACGAATCTGTTTAACTACTGTCAAGACAACAATGTCATTGCCGAATCCAATTACCGTGACACCCACGAACATATGGTGTTAGAGAATAAGGGTCCTAAGACCGATCTCTGTGGAAATGCAATGACGGTTTAGCATTTTTCACCATCATTTGTATTATATTATATCTCTACTTACTGTTTTTGAAGTAGCTCATCACTACACGCAGCAAGTAGTATGATCCATCCATTGTGGGAAGTGATCTTCTAATAAACGACCAGTTCGCCGAGTTAAAAGCATTTTTAACGCCCAGCGTTACTACTGCACAGTACTCCTTTGTGCCGTAGACCCATCTTTCCCTTCTAATGCACCTTTTGCGATATCACCTACTGTTCTTATGGTATCAACAGTAGATCGCATTTTTATAAAGCCAAATTGGTAGTGTGAGAGCGCTCCTTTTTCGTCTGTTACTACGAGTAATCTATTGTAGATTATCTTCTCGAGGATCTTTCCGATGGTTCTCTTGGAGTCTTTTTTCCTTTTGGTATCAGGATAAAATGCTGCATTTTCCACTTTCCGGGAAACCTTTCTTCTTCGAGGCACTTCTTCATCGTCATCACAAACATTCCTGGTCTCTTTTTATAGCCGATTTTATTGCTTTGTTCGGTATGCCGTCGGGTTCGGGGCGCATTGTTATCGCTTCTCTTCTTCTCTTCAAATATTGCACATAGTAGCTGGTATTTGGGGAAAAATGGGGCATCACGCATCTAAGACAGAGTATGAGTTCGCAAAGAAGTTTTGTGGACATGTGTTTCAACCATTTCCCTCTATGCTCTTTAAAGTGAAGGAAGTCAGACTTATGTATGTGTAGGTTTGAAGCAATTCAAATCATAGTTCACCAAGATTTCGGTATGTATGCCAGTGCCAGGATAGCATTGAAGATTCCCTTCAAAGTTACCAGCATCTGGTCAATACCTTGGCATAATTGGATATATTCCATCGTTATAAGATGAACTGGAGCCATCCAAGGTATTTGTCATCAAGTGTGATAACGTAACATGGTGTTGATGACAACAACAGCTCACTTGCAGCTTCGGCAGTAATTTTAAATAATTTCATTTCATGTTTAATTTTGAAGAACCCGGAGTAGAATAATGTAAAGAGTGTTTAATCATCCTCTTAAGATCGTTTACTGTTAAAATGAAAAGAAGAGGACCTAGATGACTATCTTGTGGGACACTAGAAGTGGGTAAATACGGGGCTGAGAAGGCTGACCTAAAGCGAACGATATAATAACGGTTTTCCATGTAAGAAGATTTAAATTTTAATAATATGGTGTCAAAATCGAGGGAAGACAGTTTGAAAGAATCAATTGATGAGATATTTTATCGAAGGCCTTAACAAAATCCGTAGCAATAATATTGAGAGCAAAGGATACGAATTGTTTGCAGTAGTTAATCTACATTTCAGAAATCCGTTTTGACTAGGTGATATAAGTGACTTGCACTGAAAGCTTAGCCATTCATATAAAATGCTTTCGTATATAGTATTTTAGATATATGAGAAAACTTAGCAATCAATGGGGCGGTACTTTTTCTTTGATCCGTTTTTGGGGACCGGAGTTGTGAAAGAGGTGTTCCAAACTTGGGGAAATTCCCCGTGTGTGGGGAGTAGATGAAATGGGGAGAAAAGTAGGTGTGAAAGATTGGAGGGACACTTTTTGAGAAATTTTGGGGGAGCTCATCTGGTCCTGGTAAAAATTCATTATTGAGATTCTGCAAGTTTTCTTCGATAAGAGTAAGATCATAAGATTGAGAGAGAGGGGGTCCAATGGAGAAATTGGGAAGGTACTTAAAATACATGGGACCATGTACAAAGAAGTTGTCTGCAAATGATTGTTTAAGAAAGGTTTCGAAATAGTTGGCAATAGTATGTGGGTCGATTGATGATGTATTTTCAATCGGAAGAGGGGTGGGGGGAGGGGGTAACCATCATATCGTTGATAAGATTGATGGTCTGCGCAGTGTCGAGAGAGCGCTGATAGCTGCAGTTAGAGACCTGGGGGAATTGCAGGCAGATTCCAAGAGACATAATTCAATATTTCACTGTAAAAAATGGAGAGAGCATCAGTTAAAGGTAGGTTGGTAAAATCAAAAGAAGATTTGCTGAGATAGAATTAATTTTGAGAGAATTGGCTTTATAGAAGTTATAAGAAGAGTGAGTAGGGAAGCAGTGGAGAGTTATGGAAAAATGAGAATAAATAGGGGGGTAAAATTTATCGATAGTGGATAGCGTTAAGGGACAAAACGTTACTGTGTAGTTAACTAAGTTAATTGATTATCCAATGGAATCCACTTGAGAAAAGACAGATTAAAGTTATCAATGATAAGGATATCGTCTAAGGAATCATTTATGTCAATCGCTTTAATAGCTAGGATGTAGGATTCAATGTGTTGAGCCGGGAGAATGTAGCAAAACATAACGTACAGGGACCTATTGGAGAGTGTTATTTTAATTGAAGCAAAGTCAAGTTTACAGAAGAAAAGATAGCGATGAGAGAAGAGGTAAGGTTATTGTGAATGGCCAGTGGGATGGCTCGGTATGGAGAATCAGCTTTGGGGAGGGCAGGATGATCACATTGAGCTGTCGGATAAACCGGGTAATAGAAGACAAGTTAGGAACGAAAAAAATTATCATGTTCAGCTTATCTACTGTGAAGGTGAGAGACTCTTTTAGAGTGTACATATTTCCGGAAAGCAGCAAGATAATCCTCAACCCGTTCTAAAGATTCCGGAGACTAGTCATATCTGTAAAGGAGGCCTTCCTCTTGGGTGCAGACCATGACGATTGTTTTTGTTCTTCCACAAAGGCAAACAGAATCGGATTTTGAATGTCTTTGAATGTCCGGTTCGTTGTAAGGAATCTGTCTAGTTTGCTTTGCCATTCTGAAGGTGTCCATATTGTGTTAAATTATGTGACAAGTTTCCTATATCAGGGCGTACGATTTTTGGATCAAAAGGGTCGTGCAAGGATTTGCTGGTTGAGTTGTCGGCACTGGATGTAGTAAATAGATTTATGGTGCGGTAGAAGATGGGGTGAAACACAGTCGATTTTGTGACATACTGTTTCAATGAGGTTTTCCAAATCATTCAATACTATTCTGTAGTACTCGTAAGTTTGTCACTGAACTCATTGATTTTATCGAATATAACTTCAAGCATGAACTCGTACTGCTTTGAGGGTGGTTGATTGTATGTTGCAGATTGGGGATAGGGATTAGATTTGGATGACTGGAGATGAATATCTATGTCTTCCCGATGAGAGTTGTTGGAATCCATTATTGCAGAACCGACAGATATAATTTCACTCAAAACTTTATCTATGTGGCACTTGGATATTTCTTCAATTCTGGATATAATTCAATTAAACGGGAAATTTATTTTTCGATACTCTGACATCTCCACACATCTCACACTCTGTTCGAAGATTGATACGAGTAGTTTGTCCATTATTAGTACGACGAGTGAGTTTTGGTTGAATTCATTGGAGTCACTGAAGCACTCAACTGTAAGGCGCAGATGTATGAGAGACATTAATAATATTTCTAGCTTCTTTGCGTAGTCGTTGCAGATCTGCGTTCTACCAAGGAAAAGTCGATTTGTAACTATTGTTTCTGACTGGACACTTCAAAACATTGGGTGAGGATGCCGTTCAGGTTCTGAACAGCTTCCTTCAGCTTTCTTTTGTTTTTAATTTAGGGTGAGCACTATCGGACTCAGTTCAGTTCAGTTTATATGCATTTTTATTATGTTGAATTACTTAACACTTACAAGCTATACAAAAAAATACTTAAAAATTAGCTTAATTAACTTAAAATTATCTTATTCTAACTTACTGGCCCCATGCGGGCACTCTAAGTTAAACCTAACACTTAAACTATGTCTTTCGACGTTTTGACAGGGTTTGTTCTTATTCTTATAGTTAGGACAATACAGCTTAACCTAAGAAAACATTTTTAAATAGAAAAAACTTAGTATATGACCTATTTTGATTTTAATTTTATTATAAAACTTAAAACTAAAAACTTACAGACTACCTAAAAATAAATCTTAATCTACTTAACCTACTTACATCTAACACAAACATAGACATACATAAATATAAATATACATAATATGCATATACATAATATATAAATACATGTATATATTTTTTTTTTTCATTTTTTGTTCATTTTTTTTTGTTTTGGTTTTTATATATCTCTTTTTCTTAAAATTAACTTAATCCTACCTAAAACTATGTAAGCCGGCCAAGGCTAATGAAATAGTCAGACGACCGACTTTGCTTCCTATGGAGCTACCTAGTACTGGAGAAATTAGACGACGAAACTTCCCCTCCCTCAACCAGCCACCAACCAGTGTTCTGTATAACCGAAGACAAGTCCTAAGACAAGCCCTCTCAAACACTCGAATCTTTTCCAATAAACTTGCTCCCACGTTAAACCACACGTTACATCCAAATACAAGCATGGACGTGATAAGGGCCATGTAGCAGATTACCTTCACCCTCGCATCGAGTTGACTGTTATAGAACAGTCTATTTGTAAGGGCAAAAGCACCTCTGGCTCTGGCCAGAGCAACACCTATATGTTTGTTAAAATACAGATATTGATCTAGCCAGATCCCAAGGTATCTGACTACATTTCGACAAGCAAGTGGCTGCCCGTGCTGCCCCACGATCGAGAACTTTCGCCAATTCTTTCTGGTATCCCTAGAGGCCCCAGACAAAGGCGTCCTAAACAGAATGGTTTCCGACTTCAGTAAGTTGATTTTCAACTTCCAGTCATCGCAATATCGCTTAATTTTGTCGAAGTCACCTTGCAAAAGCATAGGTGACCTCAATCTTTGGGCCCGATCTGTACGCGATTAAGTCGTCTGCGTACGCAATGGCATGGTGAAGTGAACCTATCAGATCACTTGTGTAAATGTTGAATAGGATCGGCGAATTTACCGCACCTTGTTGCAGTCCGTTTTTAATGTTAAATGTTCCAGCAGAAGTCACATCGCCATTCTTCACGATGAACTGTCTACTGAAGAGCACATCAATAAGAATATACAGTAGTGGTTTACTAATGCCCAACCTGTCCAGCTTGAAAAAGAGTCCCTCTAACCATACGGTATCGAAGGCTTTCTCCAAGTCAATCAGGCAGGCACCAGTGCACTGTTTCTTGCCTTTGTTCCATTGGATATCACAAACCTGTTTAGACGCAGCATGAATGATATCATGCCCCGCCTTGAAACCGAATTGATTATCCGAAACTATATGTTTGTGCTCAACCCACTTAGTCAGGACTCTATTGATCACCTTCTCGAAAACCTTACTGGTGTTTGGAAGAAGACTAATCGAGCGGAGATTCGCCGGATTGGAAGTATCTTTAGCCCTTTTGGGGATCGGATGTACCACCGCAGTTTTCCAATGCGCTGGATAATGTGCATTATTCATTGCATTATTAAACAGGATGGTATATATGTTCACCGCTTCTAGAGGGAGATGTCGAAGCACAATGGTCGGTATTTCATCGGTTCCCACTGATTTCTTACTTCTAAGTGATTCGAAGATTGTTTGGAGCTCTTCCTTCGAAATGAACGGGGGTAGTACCCTATCGTTGGTGATGGCATTATTTGCCATATTTTCGTCACTGAACTGGGTGAAACCCGAGCTCTCGAATCGCCAATTCACAATTTCATTTCGAAGGTAGAAATTGTGCACAAGGACTCGATTCTCCAGATCATGGTTCGGCCAATGATAACATTCGCTTTGTACACTTCCTGGAAAGTCGCTCCTATAGCCTCTACCTGCTCCTGCGGATCCTCGATCACAAAGAAGTTGTCATCATCAACAGCCTCATTTGGATCTATGCCTGCTGCTACCAGTATTTGTTCGTTGTTCGTCGTTCGGGCGATTTTAAGACATGGAAGGTCGTTATGATTATTTCTCCGAAATATTTTATTTATTTGCGGGAACATATTCGGGTTGCTGGTGTTTACAGCCCGAATTTTATTGTTCCAATACAAACTTACAGATGTTCTGTAATTTTCCTTTATTAATGTTTGGAGGTTTTTAATCGACGACTTCAGTGTCATGATCTCCGGCTTATGTCTGTCTGTAAACCGTCTGTACAAGGTTTTTTGCAGTCCACTTTTATGTCGGTGCAGTGCGTCAATAGTTGCGTTGCGGAATAAGTCTTCTTCGTCAGTGTGTTGGTACCGAGGTATCGTTTTGTCCATTGTTCGTTTGATTGTCTCGTCCATTAGTCTTAGATACCTGTCAATCTCCTCGTTTGACAGATTTCTGTTGGACGGTGGGTAGAGCGAGGAGAGTGCTCTAGTCAGTGTTCTGGTGAAGTGTGTCCAACGCACCCTACTATAATTGTAGGAATGCCTTTGAACAAACTCATCCAATTCCGTAATTCCGTTACCGTTGGGAACAGTTATTTCGGTGCTGAAACCGCAATGGTCACTGTCATACACAAAAGTGCGTAGACAGTTTGTAGTTTGTTTTTTAGTGCATGTCAGTTGAATTCGTGAGTCGAACAGCAGAAGATCCAGATAAGACCCGTGTCTGGGAAACGAGTCGCCTTAAGCCCGAGTCGATACATCACACTGTGCTGACCCCACCAATTGAATAGTAAGTTCCCTCTAGTATTTGGCAAATTATTTCCCCAATCACTATGTTTGGCGTTGAAATCTCCGCCGATAATAAAATAGTTATCTTCCAATTCCAGCCTCAGGAATCGAAAAAGCGTTTCGAGCTATGAGATGAATAAAGTGGATTGAGTAGCCTTAGGCGCATAGACAGACACCATGTACAACCGCTTTCCACTACGGAGGGGGATATACACGATGCATGCCTCCAGCACCTGGAACCTACGTACTACACGACTATATACTTTTTTAAAATGTATACCTTTTCGTACGAAAATCGCAACGCCTCCTCCCTGAATGGAGTTGGGCCTGTTTCTCCGTACTATTTTGTATCTTCTGTGCCTCATTTTGTGTCTCTTGGTAAGCTTAGTTTCGCTAACCAAAAGCACATCAGGGGCTTGGTCTTTAAGCAACTCAAATAGTGCGGCTCTTCGTTCGAGCCTAATCAGTGAATTAACATTCACAGTAAGGACCTTCAAGGACTGCTCCGCCATGTACGTACCCATTACGGCTGTAGGTGCGTTAGGCCTGGCAGCAGCGCGTATATTTGATCTACCCGCGTAGCTTGTTCTGTTATCTGACGTTGAAGCTGATCCATCTGCCCCTGAATTGAGAGTAAGATTGCTAGCATGTCAGGTACCGGTTCAGTTGCTCTAGGCGATGAGGCCTGAGAAGCTACCTTTGTTTTTTGTGCCGTATTACCCTTACCTGCCGCCATTTGGGCGTAGGTAATGTGGGGAGTAACGGCTGGTGTTTGTACCTGCACGAGTGGTCGTTTAACTTCCACTTTCTGCTGCTGAGCCAGATTTACTTTTTTTATGTATTGAAATTTGGAACAACCCTGATAGTTTGCGGTGTGTTCCGTGTTCCTACATAACGCACAAGAGAGTTGGCTTTTTTCAGACTCTCCGTCCTTACCTAGAGCACATTCCTCGGATTTGTGGTGCTTTCCGCACTTCACGCATCGAGGCTGCATTTCGCAGTTCGACGCGGCGTGCCCGAACCTTTGGCAGCGAACACATTGTAAAATGTTTTCGCTCCTCTTTAATTTTTCTCAGTGTACAACCTGGTAGTCTAGGACTTTGATACTCCTTAGACCATCCAGATTGCTGTCGGGACTTAGTTGGCTTGACCCCCACGAATTTGAGCCCTTCGTACTTTTTCTCTTTCAGCAGTGCAAGGAGTTCCTCCGGATCAGTAGACGGCTCTAACCCCCTCAGCAGCATAGTTTGCAGCTTTCCACCCTTCGGTGTGAAAGAGAAGAACTCCGTCGTCGTGTCCTTCAGTAATTGTTTTATCTTATTATAGCGCTCCACTGTGTTGCAGTGGATCGCATGTCTATTAATACTTAAACGCTTTATGAAAAAATTATTTCCTATAGCCGACTTACATAGCTCAATGGTGTCTTTTAATTCCATGTTGAAGGTGTTGATTGGTGGCACCCTTGCTTGACTGTTTTCTGCTGGTGTTGTTGTTGTTTTTGCTGCTGGTGTTGTTTTTGCTGCTGGTGTTGTTTTTGTTGTTTCTGCTGTAGTTGCTTTTGTTGTTGTTGATTTTGTTGTTGTTGGTTTTCTTGTAGTTGCTGTTTAGCTAGTTTTTTTGTTGTTTGCTTTACTTGTTGTTGCTGTTGCGGATGTTTTTGAGTTTTAGTTTGGGATTGTTGCTGTTGAGAGCTCTGTGGCTCTTGCTGTTCCCTCGCCCTTCTCGCTATTTGCTTAGCTTTAATATCCAGAACTCGTTGTTGCAGCTGCTGTATGCTGTTGTTTATATTTTGTACCTCTTCTTCTTCGTCGTCTGATTCGGAGGCAGCTAGACAGGCGAAGTTATTATGGGCACCCATGTAATGGCCTTCACCACCGTCGGAGACGTGAGGGTATTCAGCGACCACAGGTGTGTCCTTCTTCCTAGCTGCTGTAGTTGATGTTTTCGACTCTCTTCTGGCTTCAACCGGCAGCTTTTCGGTTGAAGCTGTTAGGGAAAGGCGTTTAACAATTATAGTTGGGCTTAGCTTCCTCCTTCTTTTTGCTGTCCCTCCGCTCTCTGATGTACCTCTCTGGTCCGGCATTATTGCCTCATCGGCTGATTTGATCACGCCATATATTGGATCCGCTGTTGCGTGAGCGGACCGCTCGTCTTTATCCATCACTTGATGGATACTCTTATGTGTTGTTATGCCTTGTTTCTTTTTTTCTTTTTTCTATTAATTATAGGGGAGGAAAAAAAAAAGTAGTTTCTCCTCCACCAGGAGTCGAACTCGATTCACTTTATCGTCTATCGATTGTCACTTGCACTAGGCCAACTTGCCTCTTTTGAAATTTGTGCCAAATACTTTATTTTTAATATGTTCACTGTTATAATAATTCACAAGTAAATCTAAAACACGTCTCTTCGCCTCTATGGTCGATGGACGAATGAGCACTATCGGACTGGCCAAGATTTTATTCAAATTGTGTCCAGTGTCGAGGCTTCGCATCCGATTTTAAATTCGATGTGCCTATGATCAAATAGTGACATGGAGACTTCTTATAGTACCTTCGAGCTAATAATCTCCCTAGCGTACTTGTTAGATAGCTTTAAGTCAATTATTTGATGCCTTCCTTCTGTATTACATTTTGGCTGATATCCATCATTGTTCACAAGATCGAACGATAGTGTGAAATCCATAAGATGATTGCCTCTCAGCTTTCATTTGTTACCTCCAGAAGCATTCGGAGCATTAGCATCGCAGCACATGACAAGTGCCATCTGATTAGAATCTCAATGAGTCCAGCTACTGCCTTCACACAACACAAACATGTGTTATTCTCCATTTATTTGGTAGCTTATATTTGCAGCATCTATTTCTTTGTTGCATAATTGCAAAAGCTTAGATAATGACAGTAAATTCGGCACAAAAACGAGTTCTCAGTCTTTCCGATTGTTCATCATTTAGTGATGTAAAACCCCTTAAATACTTGAAACTATAGAGGAGTTTTAAGTATTAAGTGAGTTTAAGGAACCTAGTCCCACGTACAACACGGCTATCAAAATTTAATTCTAAGAAAATTGGAATAGATTGTACGAGTTGTCAGGGATCACATACATTAGCTTGGCGCTCATCAGGAGGACAGTCATTCTAAAGAAAATATAATCAGCTGTTCGTAGCCTAGCATAGTTCTTGAAAGTATAGCTAAGCGAGGCTTGACTATCTATTCCATCTATCTATTCGATTTTGCCGCCATTATTTCGGTCGTGGTAATTTTTATAAACTTCTTGATGAGGAGATACTAGGACCTTACATCCCATCCCATTCTATTGTCTACAATTGTCAAATTAAAATTGGAAACTATATGATCGACCAAAAAAATCACTATTCGCTGCAGAAAAAACTTACGTACAACTTTATCATGTAGGATTTCCTCACCTTATCTTCTTCCATTAATTGTGATATACTAATACGAACGAGTACCGAAATCCTAATTTGAAAGCCATGTGACAGTCTCCAATGCATCGTTCGATAACGTCCTGTCAAGTATAATTAGTGAACTCTTAGAGTGACACTTTGAAACTAATTCACCTTCACCCGGGACAAATTGATGAGTAACACGAAAAGTTTCACCCCCACCAGTCAGAGTACGAGTAGTAACTACAAAAGTTGGTCGCGCTGATTCATATACATATGTAGATATCCACATATACTCATACATACACATTGACAAGGACACTGGCTAAATTTATCGTGGATAAGGATTAATGAAAGGTGCACCTGATAAACTTGTTCCACCACCGACCGTGATGGCCAGTTTTGTTGGACATATCGTGACAGAGTTCCATCGATTTGGGTTACACGGCAATGGATTAACTTTTCGTTGTTACTTCATTTGTTCCACAAACTGAACTTGTGGTGCAATTAAGTTAAGACCCCCGTTCAGTCTTGGCATGGTCGAACGATAAACTGGGACAATTCCAATGGATCGGGTTCTCTGATTCCTGGATTGTCTTACAAAGGATAAGATAATTACCGACATTTAACTAATTAACCTCTCTCACAAGGTGGGCGAGGACTGATTTTCCACTTATGTAAGCACGCAGCAAACAACGGTTGTATAAATTCGCTGACGTTTCTGTTACATCTGCACCTTGTTACGAGAGTATATGCCAGCCAAGTTTACTGTGTTAATACTCGTAATGCTGAAGAGTGTTTAACCAACGACTCAGCAGGTAAAAGGCCTTTTTGGTGTTCTGCTTACTGACTACGGATACTGTAGGATAATTATCACAGCCTAATGCCGACATTTGATGACTTTCCTGACACATTGCTCAGACGTTGTAACATACCAGACGGTTGAATGTTTTCCCATTTAAGTGCGGAATGGTGTGGGAAGGGTTGATAAAAGAACTGAGAGTGATTTACACAAGCGAAATGAAGGTAATCGTCTAAGGGGATGAAATGAGAAAAGATTTTCACTTGGGGCTTCTGTCATGCACTTTAGAAGCTTTACTTCCCAGTTTAACCTGCTAGTGAACGAGGCTTTGTAAAGGAAAATTCTTTGATCTAGAAGTCTATATTTGTACAGGCATTTCCACGAACTAATCAGTTCGATTTCTTCATGGAGAATGATTTTGGATAAGTTCAATCCATTCCTTGTACTTTTACGTAGCACTAAAAGAAGAACTATGAATGGAGTTCATAATGGGCGGATACAGATAACGATGGGCAGAGAATTCAGTTCTCATGGCTTGGGTTAGCAGTGAAGTAAGTAGCAATGGGTCGAATTTCTCTTTAAACAACAAGAGTTCAGCACCAGCCTTTTTAGATAGAATTATAATAGGCAGGAAGTTGTAAATATATTAAATAAACAATTGCTCTAGCTCGTTTTATTTTCTAGACAAACAAACTGAAGACCTTGAAGATCGGAACTTAATCTGCTGTGATGTGTACTAATCTCAAGCATGTGTAGGCAGTCGTACCATGGTATCGAAGCTATCATCCCCAAGCAAATAGATCAAAGAAAGATGAACAAATCACTGAAAGAACGACGACCACAATATTTATGAGAATAAAACAAATAAAAATCGAAGTGTAGCACATCGTTCCTTTCGTTTACCTTGAAGACTAAGAAAATATCAACAAGTTCCCCCGTAAAAGAAGAAAATTGTCAAAATCGTCGGAAATTCTTAGCTTCCTAGCAAAAGGATTAATAATTGTTTGAATATACTACAGCAAGAAACCAATGGTCTCATATTGAATACAGACTTTCGAAATACACACAGGCAATGTACTCAAGGTGACAAAAGTGCCAACATTTCGGCAAGCGAACTCGACATCATCTTGACAGCTGAACTTCCAGATAAGGGTATCAAGAATTAGCGATGGACTAGTGGCGGTTGAACTGACAATTAAAAATGAAACATGTTACAGATATTTTTGGAGTATATGAAAATAAAAATCTCGGCAGGACTTTGGTAAACTCTTAAATGGGATATCTAGGACGGAAATTACCTTTATAGGGGCAGATATAAAAGGACGTGTCGAGGAATTGACCTGCGAACATGAAGATTGTGTCAGAGTAAACAGTTTCTGTATGACCAAATCAGCTGGAGAAGATATGATCTACTCATACGAATCACACGCTATAACTTTACGTAATACGCTATTTATTAAGCAAAAGTGATACTTGATTACATATTGCAAAATTTAAGTAAAAAAAGATACCAGATTTAGGCGCAGAATTTTGGTGAATGGCTCCAGAACGCCACCAACCAGGAAGAAGAACTATGCGCATATGTATTTTGCAGCAACTTTGAAGAAAAATGAAAGTGTTGTACAAAACCTCTGCTCGGTGTTCCATAAGGTCCGTGGTGGTGGAACCATGCGAAGAAACTGGCTGTAAAAACCAAAAGAAAAGCTTTTCAAACGTGGAGTAAGGACAGCGGATGTATAGAAACCGATACATACATGAGTATGTATGCAACTACGAACGCTGCAAAACAGAGGCGATTTAGACGGTAGCTAGAGCGCGCTTAGTGAAGTAGAGGATTTGTATGAGGAATTAGAAGAGGTACCCCTGAAACAACAGCAGGCGACAAGCAACAGAAGAAACTCGAGCGAGATCCACCTTTCGAAATACGTATATTGAGGACGTGAAGACGAAAAGACTACTTTAATGCGTTAGTTTACGGGGAACACCCTCGCAGTACCAACCGGGCCAGACCATACACTAACCGAAGTGAGGGCGATAATCGGAAATATTGGGCTTAAATGGATCGCGATTTTGTTTAAAAAAGTTATTCCACTGTACAAAGGCAAAGGCGACACCTATAATACCTACAACAACTACTATCGTCGCATAGTATGAAAATAAACGAAGGATCTCTATATATCAGTCAACAACGCAATATTATTCAGGTCCATCCCGGTGAATGCAGCTTTCTGGGGAGTAGGTTGAAGTATGACGCGACTCACAATTTACGGGTAATAATGAAACATCGCTGAGGAGCGACTTTTCTTTTTTTTCTAACCGAGCCCGGAAACCCAACTCCTGAATATATAAATCGATTTTAATCTGATGTGGTTCTAATGGTGCGAAAATTCCGTATGGGGCTGAATACCGGCAATAACATGGCGAATATTGACTTTCAAGTCGTCCAGAGTAACTACATTACCGGTGTAGACTAGCGACTTTAAAAAATCTGACGGAAAATAATCCAAAGGTATTACAATAGATCACATGATCTTGGATGGCAATTCACATGTTGATTACTGTGAAATAATTTGATTGCGGCGCGAGTCGTGTGGTTCGTTGCGCGGCACAGTGTCCCATTTAGGCAAACGTGTTTGCATAATTTAATTTTCGAGTTTGTCTATAATGCATAATTTTTAAATTCACTGGAGCTCTGGTAATCGAAAAAATTGATCCTGTGGATCAATAGATTAACTGGTTGTACTCGTAGTCAAAGTTGAAAGTTGAGTAATTTTTAAGATCACCTAATTTTTTTTTTTTTTGTAAATCTTTTCTTTTTTCGTTTTTTGTGATATATGATGACTTCATTTGCAAAATCAAAAATTCTTTTTATAAATATTTATTATTATTATAATTACCTATTTATTATTTATAATTTAATGTTTTTTGAAAAAAATATTTCCAGCGCATAAAGTGGTTGAATTTAAAAAAAAAGTCCGAAAGTGTCCGACCTAAACTCGAAAGAAAATTAATTCCTATATAATTGTAAGTAAATACTACTTAAAAACTCAGGTGCGTCAACTTGCATCCCTTTGTGCTAGAGAGATCTGATTTGAAGAGGACAGCTAATTTCTTTTTTCTCTATCTCTCTCTCATAGGAGAAGTACAACGCTGTGCAAAATTTTAAACCCAAACCGAAATTTTAATTTTTCTTGTAATCAGGAATAAACATTTGTTATTGGTTTTGTTACAAAATATTTTCATACTGTGATATCCATTTAAATGTGAGCAGCGTCATCTATATTTACATAGCAGAAGATTTCGATACTCGAATAGCCGAAGAATTCTATACTTAAATAGCAAAGACTCAAACATTGGTGAATGGAGAATGGAATCGAACTTTCTAGCAAAATGGAAATTGTATGGGACACTGGATGGCGAGTATTGTTCTCGAAATATGTCTTTCGAGTATAAATAACAGCATCCAAAATGTATGCAAGGAAGTTCATCAGTTGAATTTGAAATGTGGATTAAGAGAAGTGATTAAGTGGTTTAAGTAAAAGATAAGAAAAGTATAAGCGGTTGAGAAATTGGATTGTAGTGAGATAAACGATTAAATTGTGAATATTTACTGTATTGAATAAAGCGATTTGTATTGAAAAGAATAAGTTCTATCATTTGTACCAACACAAACATTTTACAATTCGCGGTACAAAAAAGAATTACACCATATATATGTATATATTTATATATTGGGTTGGCAACTAAGTAATTGCCGATTTCACACATAGATGTCTTTGGACATATTTTTTAATTTCTTCTATCAACGACATATTTTTTTCCTTTTGACATTTGTTAGCTGTCAGTCTTACTTTGCCTTAGATCAAATTGAGCGTATTATTATGAAAAGGTTTTAGTTTTTCCTCAGATTAAATGTGGAGTGCAAAAACGAGCATTTTCGTCATATTTTACTTATTTTATTTCCGTAAAGGAAAGAATGCAGCGCAAGCCCCTAAAAGTTATGTGATGTCAAGAAGCCTTAAAAGAAAGAGAGTGCCGGAATTGGTTTGACATATTTTTCTACATGGATTTTTCACGATCAGGTAGACCAGATGAGCTTAGTGATGATCAAATTAAGGCCATATTCGAGTTGGATCGTCATGTAACTGTATGATAGATAGCAAAAAAAAAAATCGTTAAAAAGTTTGAAGATTGAGATTGTTTACAGCAACGTCAATCAAAATCATGGTCCAGGCTTGATGAACCATCACAATTCACTTCGAATTGTGTTTTTTTGCGAATTAATGTTATATACACCATATAGCCCTGAACTTGCTAAATCAGATTACCATTTACTTTGCAAAACTCTTTGTACGGTAAAACTTTCAATGATGATGACGCTGTGAAATCGCACTTGCTTCCGTTTTTTGCAGATCAAGATCAGAAGTTCTACGAACGTGGAATTATGAAGTTGCCAGAAAGAGGGCAAAAGGTCATCGAACAAAATGGAAAATATACCATTGATTAAAATTTAATTGTTGTATTTAAAAAAGTGTGTTTTACTTATATGAAAAAATCGGCAATTATTTAGTTGACAGCCGATATAGTGTATAAATATTAGCTAAGAAGCAAAAATGGACATTTCATACAGCAATATATTTGAAATTTTTGTCAACGCTTCGAATAAAAAAGATTTTGTGCCGTAAAAAATAACTACCAAGTACCAACTATTCGATGAAAATTTGTCAAGCGGAAAGGTGCCGAAATTGAAAAAAAACAATTATCATCAATTTATGCACTGTTCAATGAAAATAGGTCGAGAAAAAAATTCCAAAAATAACTAGGAATGGTTCGAAAATTGATACTAAAGGAACACAAGAAACGTGTGATGTACCATGTACATCAAAGTCACCAAAAGGAAGGCCAAAGAAATCAATAACTGAGTACTCGACATTCACAGAAAACAAAAACTAATAAATGATAACGAAAACATAATCAATGAAGATCTTTCTAATGCCTTAGCGATAAAGTATAGTAAGTATCATGAACAGATGAAAGCTGATGTCTCTGCGGCGGGTCCTCTACGAGTCAAAACAAAAAAAATAAATATTTCTGCTCTACAAAAGGATTCTATCAATTATAATAGTGATAATGTATCTTCTTTGTTTATGGATTTGGGTCTGCCAAAAGAAAAATATAAGATTTTGAGAAGTTCGCTGAGAAAACACAATGTAGATGTTCTTCCATCCTACATCATAACTGTTGCCAAAAAAGAGGCAGTTCCAGGTAATTAGGAAGTCATGGAAATGTCAGCTAGAGTGAAACTTCAAGACATGATGGATCATACTGCAAGACGGCTTTTAGAAAGTAAAAGTGAGGGAGAATTAATTGCACTTCCAAGAATTCTTACATTACCAAGTAAGTGGAGCTGTGATGGATCATCTGGGCAAGGTGCATACAAGTAATAAATAAATACGTCAAATGGTGAAACAGATGTAAACATGTTTATGGCCTCAGTTGTTCCACTGGAGCTTAATATTTCAAATGCGAACATCGCAGGAACCATCGTCCATCATCAGTTCATTTTTTGCCAATCCATAATGTTTCAATTTGAAAGGGAAACACACTGTATGAGTTATACGAGTATCTAAAGTCAAATTGCTAATATTCACCAAAACTGTATATAAAGTTAATGACGACTTTTTAACTGTGACTGACGGAAAAGTTCTGAATGATATAATGGATTCTAAGTCTATGCGGACACGTCTCATATGCAAAAATCACAAAAGAACTTCACAATAAAGACAAATGAAATGATGACTGACATAACTACGAATATGGAATCTCTCCATTGCATGCAAGAACCAGGTGCATGGAATTTATTTTGAAACGTGCATATGCACTTTTCCAAAAAGGAGAAGATATTGATGAATCTATTATAGTCAAGGAGGCAGAAAAAATAAACAAAGGCATTTTCCCGATAAGATTTGGTCTCTCGATAGACCAAAACAAGAATTTGGAAATACCAATGATGCAAATACATTGAGGAGTTTTTTGTTTTAAGAATCAGAGGATCGTATAACTGGTTTCAATAGAGAGATAACAACGAGGCTCGAAGTAATACTTATTACTTTGAATTACAGGGGAAAGATTAACCCTGTCAAGTCAAGAATATCCCAAATATATCTCACTCCTACTCTTCATAAAATGTCGGCTCAAAGTCAAAATATAGTCGAGTATCAATGGTTACTACTTGGAGAATTATGGAGAAGATGCGGCAGTATGAACACTTTTTCAACATGCTTGTATCCTCATCGGATAGACTTATTTCTTCGTTAAGGCAAGTCGGAACTTAAAATGATGTCAATGGAAAATACTCTGGAGAAATGAAAAGTTTACTAGACGGAAGGATGTTGGGCGAACGTTTTCAAGAAATCAAATTTTTTTATTTTAATTTTTGGTCCAGTTACTTTTTTCTGCACTGCTTGATTTGAAATAATTCACTGAAATATTTTATTGTGTACTCTGATGAGCCACAAAATAAAAAAATGCTCTTTTATCGCACCTAAAAAAAACATTTAAAAAACGGTTTATTTTAATTCACCACTGTTAATGCACCCTGTTATACTTCAATCAAGACTTTTAAGTCTTTTTAAAGTAAAATGTTATGTTTATCCCCTGTTATGAGAAAGCCCTATTTCTTAAGAAGAAACACAAACATAAAATAGTCAAAATGAGCCACTGTGCACCGCCTTATTGAAACCACAGTTCTTAGGAAACGAAAAAGTCAGTAATCATGAATCTATAGTGATGGATGATTTTTTATGCGTTTGGTTTTAAATTGTCAAAAAAAAAACACAGGAAAATTACAAAAGTATATAAAATTTTTATTCGAGTTAATAAATCAATGCTTGCCATTTACTTTTTAAAGATTATTTCATGTAATTGTTCACCCCGACTACGCTTTAAGTGGTCCATATGGAGAGTCCAATTTTGAATCACTTTTGCAAGCATATTGGCTGGTATCTCACGGCCTTCATAATACTGACGTACCCGGCAGCAATATTTTCATAGGGATAGGTGGCTTGATGTCTAATAGCGTGAAATTGGTGCCAAATTTGGTCACTATGGCTTGAATTGCTTACTCAGTATTTCGATTACGACGACCGACCGTAAAATGATCGAAGTGCGCGAAAAACATTTTTCACAGAGCACGAATTTTGATAATAAAATTCAATAACGTGTAAGCGTTTTTCGAGTGTAAGTCCTTCCATGATGAAATGGCAATGTTAACTATGCAAGTTTGACTTTGACAGATGTCACGATTCACGCGTGAGCTGTCAAAAATTGAACACTGAAAAACCAAATAGCAAAAAAATTATCCTTTACTGTCCTTAAACCGAAACGTTCTGGCTGGCATTATTTCTAATGAAATATAGACCAATAGCTTCACTAGCCCATAAAGCACACAACACAGTGACTTTTTGTATATCTAAAAGCCTCATGAAAAAGATGTTCATAAGCAATCTCTTTTTCGGCTCACTCACCAAACATACGGTGCATAAGATGATGAAGGGACTTCATAATTTTTCAAGTTCCATCTTGTAAAATCGGAAGCTAATATCCGTCCGTAAAATCTTCAATAAAATTGATGGATATAGCTATACTTGCGGTGCATGACGGTGAACCGACTTATTCGGGTCATCTTCAAATGTGTGGTGGCGCTGGTAAATTTGAGTTGCCAAAATGCAGATGATCTAGCTGTACAGTGCCTGTTGTACTCTGCCTAGACGTAATCGTCGATCGGTACACTAGAAAGGGTAAATTCTCTCAAACCTCAGGTTGTTTTCTTAACGAAAAGCAAATAGCTGACTGGTCTGACTCATCTAGTGATTAAAGACATCACAATCTGTTTATCTAATAAAGAAAAGCAAATATTTGGGTGCCATCCTGAATAGCAAAAGAAAACCTTGAAAGCGTTGTCGACTTTCTGGCAGTTTAAACGAGTTTTCATCAAAATATATGCTATATGTCGAGTGTCTATTAAAATAAAATTTCACAAAAACACAACACTTCTACTTTTAAAAGACACCAAAACGGGTCTCTATTCTAGACCTGAAAAATCTCTCTATCATTTATATTTATTCGAGTATCGTGGGGTCTCAAGGATGTTTTCCGTTTAAAAAGAAGTGGTTCTTAGTACAAGATGCACTATAGTTTTGATAACCTTTATCGCCTACTGTATTTTGAATCTGGTCTTATGGACACCGATTATGGTTTTGACCAGAATCTGAGAATATTGTCTGGTCTTCACGGCTGGCTGGAAAATGGATTTATAATGTGGCGCTGGTATCCTTCTGTAGTGCGACAGCATTAGATTTCACACTTTGTGAAGAAAATTTACGTCCGTCTTTCAAGCGGAGACGTAATATTGATAGCAATGAACGCACTCATGAACTCCAAGCAAGGTTTCTTTGGATCCAAACGAAAAGATAAATTCAGGGAGTCTTGTTTGGATTCCGAGTCACAACAGGATCACTGGAAATGAAATCGCCGATGAACTTGACAGACAAGCAAAGAGTTGTTCTAGACGAGAACCTGCGTTAGGATTATCGGTTAGGGCTTCCATTGATAGTTAGGCATCTTTTTGGGTGTACGAGCAGAACTACGAGTATAGATAGTATGACTCTACAGATTGCTGTCTTATCAAACAAATGCTTTCGATGTTTCTAATACGTCAGCGATCTCTCTACTGTAGGAATCAGTAGGAAAGACCTGAGACTGTTTGACAGTTTACTGGCAACGTAATGGACTACTTCGCCTTTGCTATAACCCTAAGTGTGATCGTCATAAGAGACATAATATCCTGCGATGCTTCCTGTGGGAGTATTGACAACACCACGCATCAGACTGCAGGTGGAGATATAATGAATGCAGGTACTGTAGGCACTTTATCACTGAAGCACTAACACGTTTTTCTACGAAACACTGAACGATTACATTAAAATGATCTTACAAGGAGTACAGTGGACTAGTTCATTGTCTGAGTACTGTATTTCGATCGGAAAAGAAGGTTTACTACATCAAGAGCAGCATCTCTGCGGATGCGTTTTATCAATTGGAGTATGCGTGATAGAAATACTAAATAATTCTTCAGAATGACGAAGATATTAGCCAAATATTGCCCTTATCAACGAGGTGGTGTACGACGGCCTGTAGAAGGTTTCTAAGGTCCGCAAATTAAGCCAATCCCAAAAGTGGCTTTCCTGCCCTCGCCCGAGTTGATTATTAAAATAAATACATATAGCTATGACGATGATGATGGGTGAATTCTTCAATCCCAACATTAATACAAAATGTTCTCGAATCGATGGTCAATGTTTTGGAATAAAAGATCTATCTGCTCCCTCTTTAAACTTCAAGCGGATGTTGAAGGGTGAATGTAGGTAGCAATTTTCACAAATCGTTACAATGCTGAGGCTTGGATTTTCTAGTTTTATAATTTACGAAAATAAGTCTTGATCCTCTCACAAAAATTCTCACGACAAACTAGAGCCACCACTTAAAACTATTTCTCCATTTCACTTTTTTTTCTTGGTGTGCTTCTTTAAACACATTTCCTCACTGAATGAAAATCCCCTTTTTAATTGTCATCCAAGTGTCGACATAATGAACTTACTGTAGTTCTTGTTAAATTTTGCCACATCATCAGCTCAAGATGAGTAGGGAATTTCATATCCGGTTCAGACTACCATTCAAGTAGTCCACATCGTTAAGCTTATTTCATTTCTTTACTCCCAACTATCACTTCAATTCACTTGGCACCTTAAGCTAGCGTCATTTGAATGCCCACCCTCAACCAGATCCACTACCACTGTCAGAGATGTTAGTATAGCGTATCTTCCAACAGTTTCAACAGAAAGAGAAATCATTGTTCTAGCAGTTTTCATCCATTCTTCATCGTCAGAATCCTCTTATGCCGTACCGCCTAAAATCTCTCATGTCAGACCTACAGACTCAAACATACAAGAGTACGACCAGAAACATAGTGTCCAAGGGGTAGATTTTAGAAAGGGCGATTTATCAGCAGAATCTCTTGTTTTCCGGTTAAAATGAGATGTCAAGATGCATCGGCCTCGAGATGCTTTCAAATGGACAGAGAAGCATCCTCTTACTGGTTCTATTGCTGGTTGTCCGAAAATAGGGGATGATATCAAACTGTTTATTGGACTATTCGATAGGCATGCCTTGGTATGGGATCTTTGTGAGTCCATAGATACGAGTAGCCTAAAATAAACCAGAGTTGGATATGAAATTGCGATAGAAAGCTCTGCCGGTGTTCATCTCTGTCCAATAACCCTTGCTCAATTAGATGTAAAAATGAAAGTGACATACATGTTTTTTTTTTATTCCATTCAAAAACTCATCCCTGGGGAAGTATCATCTTCTGGATTTAGTATAAATGTCTATCGTGTCCTGTTCGCCTGATTTTGCACATAATCTCTCTCCAGTTTGACAGTAGAGAGTTAAATGTTACTGACAGCAATTAAATTGAACCTACCGAGGCAGGTTACTGGCAAACGCATTAAGATTCTGCTGACCTAATGCATAGGTAAGTTGAATGTATGTGAAATTGTGTAAAGTCATTCGAAATTTGTAAACTAGAGAAATGTTGAAAGGATTCCTACTAACCTACATTCCTTGTATTGCATACTTAAAGATGGGTAAACGTTTCAGAGATAAAGTGCATACAGCATCCTCCACATAAGCGCAGGATACATGCAAGCGAACTCTCAAACAGATAGCGCCCCGCGGCCCTGTCAAAACTTACACAGTAAGAGTGCCGCCATATTTTTGATAATTCATTTTCGTAAACATTTATACCAATTGTATTGAAATATTATAAATACCAATAAAAGCTAAGTTTTTCTCTCTCTTGTACGACCAACTCGCTGAAATGCTAGTTTTTTTCTCATTGCTCGTTGTCCGCTGCCGCGGATTTATATATACAACCACAGCTTCACCCGATACCGAGAATATGTTGAACGTCCCTCGTATGTAGAAGAAATCGACGTCGGAAAACAATTTTAAGAATGTATACCAGGAAGAGAGTGCAGCTCTTTATTACGCCAATGGTAAAGAGAGAATTGTTAACCGTAAGTCTATAATTACAGAAAGTTAAAATTCGCCGTAGGGTAGGGCGGGGCTAGTTGGGCCACGGGGCAAGTTGGGCCACGCAACTCAAGAACCGCAAGTACTACACGAACAAGATCAAACACGTTGCAATGTGCACACTAACCAACCCTAGCAAAACCAATTTCAGTCGCATTGTATCAGCAGATGGAAAACAACGCGCAATTTTTTGTTTTTGCAGTGAAAAAGTAAAAAAAAAAAATCATTATTTTTTTTTATTCTAGTGGCGAAAAGGTGCAAATTATACATTAAGGTACATCTTTTTTATTAATCACGTTATCATATTTTCGTATTCCGTTTGAAAAATTGAACTGTTTTGAGTATTTCTTTAATTATGACGCAATATGTTCATCAAACTAGATGTGGAGTAAGTTGGGCCAGGTGGACCAACTTGCCCCCTGAATGAAAAAAATACATTTGTTTTCTGCATTGTCATTTTTGCTCACGATTGCTTGTTCTAGAATGCGTACATACAAGCGAAAAACTGAGAGAGCTGCTGCTTGTCAAAAACAGCTTCATACAGCTGCGAGATCTGTCTTGGCTAAAGAAAAATCTATAAGAGCTGCAGCGGCTGAATTTGGAATACCAAGAACAACACTAAAAAGATATATTCAGAAATCAGAGTCGCAAGAAAATCCACGTATGGGTTACGTTGCGCCAAGGCAAGTTTTCGATGCGCAACAAGAAAGTTTATTAAAGGAATATTTGCTAAAAGCATCTTCTATATTTTATGGCTTAACACCAAAGAATGTTCGCACACTTGCCTACAAATGTGCAATCAAATTCAAAATACGATTTCCTGATACCTGGAATGAAAACAAGATCGCTGATAAAGATTGGCTTACGGGGTTTCTGAAAAGGAACCACCAACTGTCAATAAGGAAGCCGGAAGCTGCGAGTATGGGCAGGGCCACCTCTTTCAACAAAACTAACGTGGATAGCTTTTTCGACAAACTATCTGAGGCTATGGATAGAAACAAGTTCAGTGCTTCAAGCATATGGAACGTTGATGAGACTGGAGTATCCACCGTGTGAAAACCAGGCAAAATAGTCACGGCTAAGGGCAAAAGGAATGTAGGATCAGTGACTTCAGGCGAACGTGGTACAAACGTAACTTTAATAGTAGCCGTCTCAGCTTCTGGGGTTGCAATCCCTGCTATGTTTATTTTTCCTCGGAAAAATTATAAAGACCACTTTATTAACGGTGGTCCACCAGACTGCATTGGAACTGCGAATGCTAGCGGTTGGGCCATTAATGACGAATTTTTTGCTTTCATGATTCACTTCATACGGCATGTGAAGCCAACTCAAGAATGCCCGTATTACTGGTCTTGGACAATCATTCCTCTCACCTCTCAATTGAAACGCTAGAAATAGCCAAAGCCAACGGGATTGTCATGCTCTCGTTTCCACCTCATTGTAGCCACAGGCTTCAGCCCCTAGACGTTTCCGTATTTGGACCCTTTAAAAAATATCTATCCGGGGCACAAGATGGATGGCTACGTAGCAATCCAGCGAGGACAATAACAATTTATGACATTCCCCGAATTGTAGCTGAGTCTCTTCCTTTAGCTACATCTCCAATAAATATTATTAATGGATTTAAAAAGGCTGGGATATTTCCATACAATAGGGAGATTTGTGACATATGTGACAGATCGTCCAGAAACAGGTTAGTTAGTTGATTTTTACTGATTGAAAGAAACTTAATCCTAAGAATTATTTGTATTTTTAGTAGGTTCAGTTGTTCCCACTGAACTTCAGGAATCTATTTCCACGCAAACTGGGGCTGATATTGTTGTTAAGAACCCCGCTGAGAACACAGCAAATAACCGTTTGCCGTCTACATCTCGAGGATTCCATACATTTTCGCCAGAAGTAGTTTTGCCGTTTCCAAAAGCTGGGCCATGGAAGCAAAGTTGACAAAAAGAAAAAAACACAAATCAAGAAAAAAGTGTTGCAAAAATCAAGTTCCGAAGAGGAAGAAGAGCCGGAATGTTTTTGTCTAATGTGCATGGAAGCATTCTCTGAAAGTTTACCGGGCGAGGAGTGGGTACAGTGCCATACTTGCCGAAATTGGGCTCATACGAAGTGCTCACATGGACTTGGGGTCGTTTTTATTTGCATTAATTGCAATAGCGACTACGATTCCTAATTTATTATTTGTTTTGAATTACTTATTTAATTGTTATGTTATGTGAATAAAACTCTGTTATAAATTAAGCGTTTTTGTCCTTTATGGAACTCATTTTTCCACTTTTCAGCCCCTGGCCCAACATACCCCACTTGTTGGCCCAACTTGCCCCGCCAGTGGGGCAAGATGGGCCAATTGGACTTGGCGCATTTGAGACAATATTATTCTTCTGCGATAACATATTTTCAATTTTTAAGAATTTCATAAAGAACCCAGCTGTTCATTCTTTTCATTGATCCTAGCCTCATAGTTGTATTATGAATAGGTTGATATTTATGAGACTTCACGTGGAAAGTGGCCCAACTAGCCCTGCCCTACCCTACTGAGGAGGTTGTTCAGTTTGGCGTAGTTTTCCATATGAAAATTAAAACTGAAAGAAACGGGATTAAGACCATTGTCATACAATAACATTAGAGAAAGGGGAGGGTGGTAACTATCCAACTTAGAGAGACAATGTCTACTTTCTAAAACGCAGTTATCTGTATCAGTGGTGAAGACTAGGTCGTCTTGTCTACCAATGTTATTGGTGACACCACTTAATTGATACAGACTGGAGTCAGTAAGGCCCATAGAAGCTTAGATAGATTAAAATCACCATAAAAAATAACGCTGGGGTCAGCAGCATTAAAACTAGAATCGATTGCATCGAGAGCTAGCTGATAACCTTGAATTACATGAGCGGAACAAACATAGCAGCATTAAACATATAGATGCGCTTGCAAATAGGAATTTTAGCGCAAACAAATTCAAAGGATGCAGTAGACGATTCTTTAAAAGGTCTAGACCCGAGACGAAAGTATATAACTAGAAGTACTCCACCACCACATAAATTTTCCCCTTTATCTAGACCATCGTGATGATGTAAGTCGAAATCTTGGGAATATAATTCATTATTCTTAATATTAGGGGTGAGATTGGTTTCTGTGAGGGCAAAAATGTAGCAGAAAGCTTAGTTCGTAATCTTCTTACGTTTTGATAATAAAAGGACAGACATTTTAGAATTGATGCAAAAAACAGTCTGCAACAAGGCGCAGTTAGTAAGCTGATTCCATTCAACATCTACACAAGTGATCTTGTGAGATTGTCCTATAGCGTAGGCGGACTACTTCATTGCGTACAGATCAGCTTCCAAGTTCACGCCCAATAATATACTGTTGCCACTGACTTTGATAGAATTCTTTATCAGAGGGCTCTATGGATACCACAGAGAACAAACGAACCACAGGCTAATCGAAATGTAGTCAGATACCTTGTGAAGGCAATTTGGACCTTATGCTGGCTATTCTTGTGTTTGGATGTTCCGTGTAGTTCAACGTGAGAGAAAGTTTATTGGAAAAGATTCTGGTGCTTGAGAGGCCTTAACTTCTCTTGTACAGGACACCAGAGTCAGAGTACTTAAAATTATTTTCTTATGATGATTTACGCATTAGGGCGAATCTAATCTTAAATTGATTCGACAGGCACATTGCAAGAGCAATGGCCTCGAGGAATAACTTGATCTCTTGGGATTACTACCCAAGCTAATATGAGAGTGTCCTGTTTGTATTCAGCATGGAAGGCCCCTTATATGGGGATGCAATTGCAGACTTGGATTGTTGACGCGTAATCTGAATAAATACGAGTACAATACCATAGAAAGTCTTCTTTTGTCCGCACTTCTTTTGAAATTAAGACTTAATGGTGCCTAGATTTAACAGATTCGACAGAAACGTTGCCCAAGTTTAGAATGAGAGGACATTCGTCTTTGTTTTCTCGATTTTTTCTCTCAGTGTGCATAAATTTTTCACTTTCCAGTGGAAGGTCCAGATATGACAACGTATCATCACATTCTCCGTTTTCCTGAGTTGCCCCGAAATCCATGTCAGTTTTGGTAGTGGTATCATTACAGTTAAGCCAGTCTCGCCCCCTTTGGCATTTTAAAGTTTTTCTTAGACGTTGGTTTTTCCGCGTCATCTGAATTATGTCCAGTGGAACTGTAGTCAGCATTTTGTTCGAGGAAGGCTACCACTAAAGTTGTTTCTAATGGTCGATTGATGCCATCTACTGACTTCCAACAGTATTACGACTATTGCTAGTTTTCCAACAGAATCGTCTTCCTCCTGATATCGTTTGCGGGTAAAACCACCACTGGTTTAGTTTTTGTCAATTGGTTTGACCTCTTCGTCAGATTGCGGTCCACTGAAACTCTTGTTGATTGCATTAATGGATTTACTCGGGCATCGTGCGCGGATAAATCTATCGTTAAAGGAAATTCTAGAAATGTTCATTCTCTTGGCTATGTTCGAGACGGAAGAAAATGATTCAGTTTTAGTTCCAAGAACTTGATCGGTTTCAGTGGGCTTTAATCCTCCTTCGCCGCTTAAGGAGTGATACTTTCTGCAGGAGCGCACTACTTTCAGTTTTATTTTGCCGTGCATTTTCCTCAGGTTTCTTTTACTCTTCAACTCTTCAACCTTAGACGGTAACTCTTCATAGTATGCTTCTTCTGGAGCGTGGTTTCCTTCAAATATAGATCTGACCATCGACCTGCCTATTTTGGATAGGCTGAACCTCTCCGGTACTCGTTCGAACATCATAGCCCAATCCACTAAACGTATCGTAGAAATAGCCGCAGGAGTCATCGGAATCCAAAATTCAAACAATTCCAGAGCTTTCAAAATCCGTGCCCCGCCCGCGGTCGAGATGAATTATTACTATTGCGAGTACCACCTCGAATTTAATACTGTGAGATCAACTTCATACGGTTAGCTATTTAACTTCTAGTTTAAACGTTTTTGGCGATTAGAATGATGTCCACTGGGGTCTTATTGGGACCTTTGATACTCTTGAGCCAATAAAAGGCAACTTCATGATTTCTTAAAGGGATCGATCCTATTAGGTCGAAGTGCTTTTCTAGACATCTGCCGTGACCTTTCTACTGATAACCATATTACATATTAAACGCCTTCGTATAGGTTACTTGATTCATTCCACCACTGGCCTTGAAAAGTTTTCCTTTCAGGGATCCATAGAGGTTAAACAGAAAATGCTTTTCTCCTATCACTCCAGTATCTGTGTGAATCAAATTAATCTTTCTCTTATTCATTCAACAACTAAGCCCACTCCGGTTAATTTAACCTGACTGATTCAAAATTCGCTTAATGCACAACTACAAGCAATTAAAAACTGTGTTCACCTCTAATGGCAATTAAAATTTCCTTATCCCATAATCTCAATTGGTAATTAATTTAATGACACCTTTTCAATTATTAACTTCACAATCCTAGGCTTAAGTTTCACTGATTACAGTTTTAAGCATCACCAAGCTACCTTCCATCGAATTATCTTCATTTTCATTATTCGATCCAAGCCAAGTGCACTTCTAGGCAACAGTCCGCACAATCTAAAAAGAATCTTAATAACTATTCAATTGGTTCGTCCTGGCGTGTCCTCAAACATAATCCAAATGACTTTTTAATGCCATAATCATTGAAAATACCACCACAGCTCTGCAGTGGAAACTTCCCACGGCAAGTAGTAGCCCCCACGCAACAGTCCTACTGCAAGGATCAATTCGATTGAAATTGAGAAAACCATTCACGGAATGTTCATACTCGTTGCAGCATCCCAGGTAAGTATTCGTTTAATTGGTGTAGTTCGATGCGATGCATTGCACTTGGAATTGTAGAAATCCAAAGCATTGCGTTAGTACATAGTAGTATTCTTTCGAAGACCGCAAATACAATTTTTCAACGTCAGTTTGTCGGTTATATGCTTAAAGTTTAATGGGATCCACATCTACAATGTGCTCTGGCATTTGTAATATCACTTTCATAACCCCCTTGCTGAAGCATATTATACGTTGGAAGTTCAATAAGTACGTCAATGATTGTGTAGTTCACCCCACCAAGAACAAAGGAATCGCCCTCCTTTTTACTCTTCTCGACAAAAGAAAAACCAACACACACATCAGTCGGATTGCCGCAACGGATTGCATCCTGGCATTACTGCATGTACTCGTCGTAGGCGACATGAGCTGGAGGAGACCCTGTATCATTCCTGCCATTCAATGTCGAATGTATGTTCCGTTTATTGTCAGCTAGTGGTTCTGTCAAAAGAAATTCGATATTTCTATTATCTACAAGTTAGGAGCTTCCAGCTACCGGTTAGAGGTTACAAGTTACTACCTACCAGCTATTAGCTACGAGCTACGAGTTACGATCTACGAGTCCACGTTATTCATGTTCGAAACGGATTCTACACATTTTCCCGTCATAACATACATAGCTTAGTGGCTCATGTTTCTTGGATGCACCATATGTAGTTCCGAGTTCCGAGCAGACGATGATGCACTATAGGGATGATTGCAACTTCTCTCATTGGCAGTGGAAGGAGATCCTTTTTCTTGCGTAAACGGATAACTTCAATATGGGAGGGTTTTTTTTCCCTAAGGAAGCAATAAGGGAAGATTCAGGGACCTGAAAGGCATTGATTTTGGAAATTGCTCAGGTGCAAGGTAATGTGATGATATTTTTGTCATTCTGATACAATTGTCAATCAGTCAGCAAGAGAATTATTTAATTTTTTTGGCAAGGCACTGCTTTAGTTTGTGGAGATGAAAAGACGTCACAGATTTGAAAAAAAATTTCTGGTCTGATATTCCAGAGTGTACACATGTGAACGCAGTGTTGACATCAGTGATGGTTCCTATGTCGCCATTTAAGACATTTAACAGACATCATGTTTCACATGGACTGGGAACTTTCTTTATCGTTAGCAAGCTAGCATTCAGCCCTTGGATTCATCGCAATGGTATGTACATAATATATATGTAAATTTATATCGGAAAAATTATGGGTGGCAGGCTATCAAATCCAAGCAGGCTTTGAGCTAAATCCAACTTGATCTGAGTATACGGAAAGCACAAACCCAACAGGCGGTACATATAGGGAATAGTAATTTATGTCGGTCAACTATAGCACTTCCTAAGCGCTCCACCTTTTAAGGCTCTGCCACAGGAGTCATAACTTAGCCGAAAAGTTTAAACCAGCTTGAAAGTAGAGGGAATAGGTACCTGATGAAAAGGACATAAACACAGGAGACAAATAATCGATGCAAAGGGACTGCGATCCTTGTCAAACGCTTGGACACCAACAAAGAAAGGTTAGCTCAGGCTTGCTAAAAACAAAGTCAAGTGATGCAATTGGAAGTTTGTGTGGGAGTATCCGATGTTTTTGCAAACAAATCGGAAAATTGTACATTCATACATGTAGGCACTATCAATGATGTGAGTAAAATCTCCATCAACTAGAGCGTGAGAGGAGGAGAAGCACATGGAAAAAGAATACAGCGAAACTGACATAGACTTTGTGGTAATACACGGTATTACCGACATCGATAAAAATTTACTGGAAGACGTTTTCGCATAATTTCGAATGTATTTCGCAAATAACAGCTCCGATATTTTCTTTTAGCGTAGAATTGTTGGTAGGGCATTGATCGCACGATCTCGACGGTCAACTGAAGTCTAAATTTCGAGATGTCACACGTCCAGGAAATTTGTCACACAATAGAACCATGGTTTCACCAGCTGTGTGGCATGTGGCGTCAGTCAGTCAATACATAACGCAGTCCATTCACTAAAACGGTCGCACCAGCATCATTTTCGAAAAAATAGGGCCCAATGATCCTGCCAGGCCAAAAACCGCATCAAATTGTCACTTCTTTATGGATTTAGAGATTGTTCCTCTATTTCTCTTGGGTTTTTAGAGCCACCTATGGATCAGTTTTGTTTGTTTACGTACCAAGACAATAGAAGTGAGCCTCATTACTAGAATAATTTTGTGTAAAACAAGTCATTTGTCACTTGTACCTTATAAGTATGTTGGCCAAGATATTTACGCAAAATGCGGTGCAAAGTGACTGCGGTTAGACCCAATTCCTGTGATCGTCTCGAAATGGATACACCTAGGGAATGCGTGGATCTTGAAGCAGCATTCAGCAATATGGGAGTCGACTGTGTGGGGACCTTTGCGGTCTGTTCTTGGGAAGGTCGTGAAGTTTAGCGTTTTAAAACATAAATTGTGCTGGCCACTACATCTCCTCATATAGAAGTTGTAACAGAAATGTCTACTCACGCTTTCATAGCGGCGCTTCGACGTTTTGCCGCCCAACGTTTGTGCTTCAAGTCTGAGGGGGTAACGTAGAACCTTTAATGTCCCCATTTTTTGATTTTGCGACCTATAACATCTATTCCTGACAAAGCATTTGAGCAAAAAACTACCACTCTTGCATGATGGCAGCATGACGAATGTATTGCTCAGCAGTACTGGAGATAGTGGTCCATCGGCTATCTTAGCCAGCTAAAGCGATCAAAATGGATAAAAAAGTTATAGGATGTCAAGAAAGATGATATTGTTATTTTTAAAGACGAAAATCAGCCTCCTTATAAGTGGAACACGGATTATTTCGAGTCTCATCGATCACCACTTTAAGAGGAGAACTTAATTCAACAAACTGTGTCTCCTATTCCTAAACATTGAATGCTAGACTTCACTGGTATTATTAAAATGTGTAAGCAAATGAAATAAATATAGAAGACGAAAAGTTAACCTACAAAATATAAGGTATGATAAAGAACACAAAGATTTCCGAAATTTCGTAAATAGAAGCAGACGCAATGTCAAGACAAATTTTTACAGAGCAAATGCACAAAATGACCCAAAAAAACTTGGAATACAATAAAATAGCTCTGAGGCTGATTTTGCAGACCAATTCTCAAAAAAAAACATCAAAAATTGTTCATGCATGTAATATTAAATGTTCCCAACATGAAAACGTAAGACTGCAAGAGTCTATTTATGCTGAAGAAGCTAGCCAATCAGAAATGATTAAAATACTATGCTCTCGGAAGACCGGCGTGGCTCCAGGAGATGACAAGATTAGACTGATTCACCTTAAAGTGAATGCAGATACCTTGACACCAGTACTTCAGACTATTATTAATCGAATCAGGGTTGTGTCCCAAAATTATTAAAAACGTCCATTATTCAACCCAGTGAAGAATAAGATCGAAAACTACAGATACCCCCCAACGGCATTCTTGACGGTTGCAGAAAAATGTCTCGAAGAATTCTTGGTAAATCGGCTCAGCAGCTTTATTGAAAGACAGGTAATTCTAATATAGAATAAAGTACTGTTTTGACTGCTTTTAAAAGTTGCTGTCGACTATCGTTGATTCTATTTTTTTTTTCCGAAATGCAGGAGTAGTTGCTGTTAAACGTTGCTCCTCTTCACAAATGCCTCTTTTGACATTATCCTTTTCATTTCGTATTCATGCTTACATAGTCGCAAACAACACTGTATTCTACTCATGTATTCTACTATGCCAACCTCGTCTGCATATGCCAGTAAGTATTACCAACAATGCCCTCCTTGCCAAGTTTGGCATTCAAATCGCCAAAAGCAGTTTTCACATCATACAAGTACTTAGGGTATAACTCATAGGCTTTATCGTAAGGTAAGGTCGTCCTTCTGATATGTCGAGCCGCGGGCATTCATGAGGCTTATGTTGGCGAATTGAAGGTGTCCCCATCCACATACTCATATACAGTTAAGTAGCCATTAAGCATTACGCTTTAATCTCATTGACTCCAAATCAGTCACGCACTGTTTCAATATACTACAAGATCTCTCCCATAAGGACAAAGTAAAACTTTAGTGGGTGCCTGGTCACAAATATATTGTTGGAAATGATGAATAGACGAACTAGCTAGAAACGGTTCGACTGATTCTTTCATTGGCCCTGACCTGTTCTGTAATATCCAAAATTCAACAATAAAGAATTGGGAGAACAAAATGTGTTCGCTAAATCAATCCCTTCCACGAAAGCTCAAATGAATCACTACAACTTAAAAAGGATGATACCAGAAGACTCGTTGGATTTCTAACCGGATCCTACAACCTTCGATATCACCTGCACAAAATAGGTTTTATTCAGGAAACTGAATATCGTCTATGCATGGACGACGACAAAACGGTGGAACGCATTTTATGTGAATGCATGCCTTAAAGAAACGACACTTCTTCAGATAAATATTAACCCTATGGAAATTCTCAAAATCTGCTGCTGTCCTTATGTCGCCGGATGTCTCAACATCCTGCATTGTAGATATCACAGTTTTTCATCCGCCTTTGATACGGTTCACTTCATCGCACAGTCTGTTAAGGATTCGAACATTCCACGTGCAGATCCGAAGATCGTTGTCCTTTAGTCGTTAGCCAGGTTCGCCAGCAGTGAGTGCATTATTATCCGAGGAGATTATAATAGATTATATATATTAGGCTACGACAAACGTATTTTTTAATCCAGTGGGCATGCCCTTGCCAGTTTAGCTTACATGAATAAGGATTTACTCATGCTGTTACCGTGGACCACCACTGGAATTTAAGGAAGGTATTACGCTACGAATTTTATTGTTGTGCTGCCAGCCAAATCTAAGTTATAGAACAGTCAGCAGTTTCCCGATCAATCGCCCTAAGGATTCCTCACTTCTTTTTCTTGATATCGCGGATAATTTCTTATATTATTGTATCTATACTAGGCGTTCGGCATCATCTTGTCGTCATTGTTAGCTCAACAACCCACTTAACGCAATTTAATGCATTCAACTCCTAAGATGTATGCAATTTGAGGAGACTTTTGTCAACTTTGAGGACGCAACTGATGAAAAAACGTTGATCGAGGCTACCCGCTAAGGGTATAAGGTTCTATATGTCAGTGGTTCTGTGAACAACATTAATTAAGTTCTTACCGTGTTAATGTCTGGTTAAATTTGGATTTCATTAAAACTCGTACCAGTAGATATATCTCATGCTCAGACAACCTCGACATCACCGGCTAACTGATTCACAAAACCTCACGTCTTGGAATGATCTATGCCTGTTTAATGGCTTTAATAACAGTTTTCACAAGACCAAACTTCACCATCCATTTTGAGTTCCTCATCCGAGTACAGTCGGATAAGGTCACTAATGTACCAGGTAAATGGCTATCGCATAAGGTAGGCCATCACAGTAGCTAACCTTTGGTAATGGGATAATCCTTCCACTCCATCGAACATCCCAATCAGATCAATAAGATGGAAAATATCCAGCAATATATCAAAATAAGGTTGCGTAGATTTTATATGCTAAACCGTA
This sequence comes from Volucella bombylans, assembly GCA_949129095.1. Lineage (NCBI taxonomy): Eukaryota > Metazoa > Arthropoda > Insecta > Diptera > Syrphidae > Volucella > Volucella bombylans. The sequence goes on along the minus strand of OX422144.1, from coordinate 105,176,729 downwards.
AGCAGCCATCGTTACTACAACCATCATCGACACTTCCACTCTCTCCCCCTATGCGCTTAATTCGAAAAGGGTTTAACTCATTTGGCTAGCAGAACTGTAGTGTTCTGCAATCGCCAGAAGCATTACACAGCTAGATAAACACTAATGGGTAGCCCATTAGTCCTTCCGACCCATTGGTTTGTTTGTGAGGGTGAAATAGAATTTTCTCTTTGGTACAGACAAAATATTCAAACAACCGCCACCCCACCCCGCATTGAACGAGTAGTCAGTCGGTAGCTACGTGAGCTGAGATACAGTGGTGACTGTAATTGTTGTCCATATTCGGCTATTGTACAATACATAGCACGAAGTGTAGAAACGGTCTTAATGGTTTTAATGTTTAGAAAATGACTGCAGCGACACAATAGATATGGATACAATATTCGTACAGAGGGCGTAAGATTTTTGCACGTTCTCTAGACAGAGTTGAAAGGACATTACGAAAATATACTGAATGGAGGCTTTGGGGTACACTTGGTGTAATGCATAGACTATACGAGTACTTATCCAACAATACAACATAACATAACGGCTATGCAAAGCTTTTAATGAAACGCGTTTGGATTTCCGAAACGCTCTTTAGGCGAAGCGATATTTTAACGAGTTTGGGTTATTATCATATTTTCGGATTAGCACAAGTTTTTGTTTCAAGGACTATGATAAGATGTTGAGGGTAAAGTTTTGTGTTTTCAGCAAAGCCTTTTATTTTCGGAATTAATTTTACGAGGAATTGATGCGTTTGGAAAGTGGATATTAATTTCTCAGAATATCATTTACATTTAGTGGTGGCAGACTTACCAACTAAGAGTCTTAAAAAATTAATTCTTATTGCATCTAGTTCTAGAAAACGGATCTGTTTGAAAGAGTCGAATTTTGGTGGGGGCTGAGGCCACTGAAAGACTTAAGAGCTAGTCACCAAAAGAATGATGGAGGAGATCTTGTTTGAGACGAGGAGTGCTCAGATTGAAATCAAAAACGGAGAGGTTTGAGCTGACATTTCGGAGCGTACGCGTGATTGGTTAGCTGGAGTCATAAGCGGTGCAGTGGACCGGTAGATGGACGAGGACAACGTAGACTATGTGGATTGGTGTAGAAGGAAATAGAATTGAAAAGGGATGCGCAGTCGATGGAACTCGAGAGCAGTCGATGGATGAAAAAAATGTCAGAAATATTCGTACGATCATCTAACGAATTCATGTTGAGAAGTTTGAGGCTTGGTCCCTGCTTGACTGGCATACCCAAGCAAGGGGCGAACAAAGTTAACATAGAGAGATCTGGTTACGTACGGGTTGGAAACTTACTTGGACCACCGTTTAATAAAGCCAAGTTATGAGTTGGCTTGAATGATAATCTTATCGATATGCGAACGGGAACTAAGCTCACAGTCGATTAATATGCCAAGGTCTTGAAAAGACTAAACCAGGGGAATTGGTTGACCCTAGAGAAAATAAAGTCGGGGAGGAGACGGGTCGCATTTACGTGAGAAGGTTATAGACTGGCATTTAGCTATATAAAATTCTAGGTAGTTTTTAAGCACCAGATTGAAAACTGATCAAGGTGTTCTTGAAGAAGCGCAGAGTCATGGGGATAAGAAATAGTTTTAAAAAATTTTGTGTCGTCAGCGTAAAGGTATAGGGAAGAGTGTTTAATAACCCTCTCAAAATCGTTAATAGTAAGAAAGAAGAGAAGAGGACCAAGATGTCTGCTTTGTGGAACTCTATATGAGGCCAGGAAAGCAACAGAAAGGGCGGCTGCAGACAATTTGAAGAGGATTAGTTGATGCGATATCTTATCAAACGCTTTAGTGAAAACAGTTGTGTTAACATTGATTTCTTTGCCATTTTCTAAGGCTGCGCGAGTAAAAGGCACTAGGTTTGCGGTAGTTGATCTGCATTTTAGAAAACTATGTGATCTAGGTGAAATAAAATACGTGCGTTTGAAGCTTAAGGCTTCGGATAAAATGAATTAAAAGAGTTTGGGTATATGAGAGTGTTTAGCAATGGGATGATAATTGGTAACTTCATGCTTAGATCCCTATTTCTGCATTGGGATTATAAAAGAGGTTTTCCAAATCTGGGAAAATTCTCCTTATATAAGGGATAGACGAAATAGGTAAGGAAATGGGTAGTTAAAAGAACATTTTTTAAGAAAAACTGCGGGGGGACCATCTGGGCCAGGTAGAAATTCATCTTCAAGTTTTAGTAACTTTGCTTCAATAACTGCAGGATCGGAATTTTGAGTGAGAATGGGACGAACGGAGAAATTTCGTTGGTCATTGAAGTAAGAATTATCTGGTATGATGGAGTCTGCCAAACGATTGTTTGAAAAATGTAACAAAGAAATTGGCGATATTAGGCGATATCGCTAGGATATGGATATCGTGTTTTTTTTTTCAAAAGCGAGGAAGGAAGGATAACTATCAATACAGATAATAAATCTATATAGATGTCTCATCCCTAGAAAAAAATGGTTCACTTTTGTTCGGCTAGCCGACAGGCGTTCAGCCAACATGAGCTTTCGGAGTAATATGAATATATATTGTATATATATAATATTTTCTCTTTTCTCGCTTTGTTTACTGAAAGGCAGTGGCACAAGAAATATGAAAACATGACTTGCGGGAAGGCTTGGCTGTTTGTTTTCATTCGATTGCAACAGGAAATTATACAATTTTTCATGAATTAATATTTTGTTTGGGCATATGGGTATGTATGTAAGAAAGAACAATTACAAGGCGGGAAAATTGGAATATTTCGTTAAATTTTGTAATTGAAGTTTGACAAGCAAAATATTATTCGTGTTATCTACAAGCGCGTGAAAAGCAAAACATTCAAGAGAAAATCGATTATTGCTTGGTATTCATCAAAATGATATGACATTTTCGAAGCTCATCTTATCACAGGGTAAAAATGAATACACTGAAGAGGAGAAATGGATTACGCAGTGCATCTGTTTTCGTTCAGCTGCCGGATATAACTTTTTGCGGGATCAATTTGAGATAGACTTGCCGCATCCATCTTCATTGCACAGGTGGATTACAATTAAAAGTTTGTCATCTAGGTTAAATAGAAATGTTATGCAGGAAATTAAGGAAATAACCTCGAAATTATCACCAAAAGAAAAAGAAGTTCTAGTTATATTTGACGAGATGAGCCTTCAGACGGATCTAATCTACAATAAACTTAAAGATGAAATTGAAGGTTTTGTTAATTACGGAAGATCAAAGATATAATTCATACGCTCATTCTGCATGCGTCTTTATGATTCGGAGCATATGTGGAAATTTTAGGCAAGTTTTATATCACGTCGTTTGCCCGAGCAATATACCCACCAAAGAACTTGAAGTTGAGGTATATAACTGCCTTGATATGTGCGCAGAGCTAAAATTAAATGTAGGAGCTATTTGCTGTGATCAAGGACAAACTAATCGTAGTTTATATAGCAAGCTTAGTATAAATGAAAAAAACCTTATGCTTTATTTACAAAAACAAATCCATATATGGAATGAATTATACCCCACATTTTTTGAAAAGTATTCGAAACAATGGAATAAAATACAATCTGTCAAAACATGTGATTTCTTCACTTAAGTAGGCCAAGAGCAGTGATCAATAATTATACAGGCATATATATAGATAATACTATATACATATATTGGAATGTATACGTGTTATGTCCAAAAAGTAATGAGAATGATATTTTTAAAACAAATGTATCAAACATACAATGAATTGTCACCTTCAAAGTAGGTCCCTTGAGAGCGTACACAGCGATTCCAACGATCCTGCCACTCTTCGTAGCAAAGCTGGAAGGAAATTTCTAATATCTCCTTCAAAGCCTTGGTCGTAGCGTTTCTTACATTTTCTATCATGCCGAACCCTTAAGGTACGTTTTGAGTTTGAGGGATTAAAAAAGGTCGGACGGGGCCAAGTCCGGACTTATTTGACATAACGACTGATAAAAACATGTTTCTTCTGGGATTGATTTGATTGAACCCATCGTAAACAACCTGATTGGACCCTATCAGTGCGGTTATATATATAGAGCGATGTCTAGTCTTGGCATCCTTCCCACTCTCCTTCGTCTGTGCAGGATGACGATGGATAACGCCAGCTGCTTAGGGATATGTTTGCCTAATGTCGCCTATATGATTCTATTCTGTGTACTGCGTGAACGTGTAAAACCTCTTCGGTCCACAAAAAATTACCTAAAGCAGTTTGACTTCTGGCCTGGAAAATCTTGGAAAAAACTAGATAAATCTAAGTCAATACCTATCACCTATGCTTATGAGAGCATCCATTGTACTAGGCTTTATAATGCGATGGCCTAATTCGGGTCCCCAAGAAAACTTATCCATTTGAGTGGCATCACACTAGAAAATTTGCGATGCGCCGTACAGCTTGGAAACAAAACCTCGGAATTTTTCCAAACCTCGACCGGATTCCGGCAAATATGGTTTTTTCAATCTCATATTAAAATACTCGTATTATGTATAAGCACAATAAGCATCTGTCCAGCTCTTGGGATACGTATTTGATATAGACACTTCAGGGTGGCCAAAATCTGCCGCCATTGTAAAGTACATTTTGTCGAGCAAATATAACCCCGCCGTCTACCAAATCGTACAATCTGTCACTGTAGACTCATTACTTTAGAAGAGTTTCTCTTCCTCTGGACTAAACCACAATGACACCTTGTCGAAGATTACCATCAGAATAAGCCTTTGGCAACCGGTGCTACTTCAGTATGGTTTAACAAATTGGATCCAAAGTCCCTACTCCAAGGAACAAAATCATACTCTATATATTTAGTATTGATTTTGCTAGTTAAAATATGGTTCATTCATGGCTGTCGGAAAAATATTTTCAATATATTGTACTTACTTACTTAGGTGGCGCTACAGTCCGCAGCGGACCAGGACCTCAACCAACAAGCCTTTCCACCTGGTTCTATCTTTCGCCAGCTGTTTCCAGCGGTGCTGCACTCTAATTTGGTTGAGATCCCATTCCACTTGTTAGCACTACCATATATTCGGCCGTCCCTTACTGCGTTGTCCTGGAGTCCCGGAATTGAAGATTTTCGATCTTTGTATACAAATATTTTGCGTATAGTTTTAAAAACTCCCTTTTACATAACTTGAAAGAAAAGAGAGCAAATACTTGTCAATAAAAGCTAGTGAATGCTAGTTGTGCATTTTTCGACAGTTACTTACCGAAGTTTTAGACATTTTGTGTTTGAGTTGAGTGTTTGAGTCGTTTGAGTGAGTCGATGTGAGTGCTTTTGTGAAAATGGAAAAAAAAATGAGTATCGAGCTGTTATTAAATTCTTGTTTTTGAAAGGCAATATGCCTACTACACTCTGGGGACTTTGCATCATAATTTACCACAGTGAAATTTTGGGCAGCTGAATTTAAACGTGGCCGTAGGAGCTTGGGAGATGATGAATGTTCGGGACGTCCAAAAACTGCAACCACTGACGATAACATTGCTAAAGTTCACCAAATGGTGTTAGACGACCGCCGAATTAAAGTGAGAGAGATAGTAGAGGTTATAAAAATGTCCAAAGAACGTGCTTGTTACATATTAAATCAAGTTTTAGGCATGAGAAAACTGTCCGCGCGTTGGGTGCCGCATTTGATTACGTTAGACCAAAAACGTATTCGAATGAACATTTCCAACGTTCTGTTGACGCAGTTTAGGCACAATAAATCCGAGTTTTGGCGCCAATTAATTACTGTAAATAAAACTTGAATACACCATTATACTCCGGAAACAAAAATGCAGTCAAAACAGTGCACTGCAAAGGGCGAGCCGGCTCCAAAAAAGCAAAAACTGGTTTTTCGGCTGAGAAAGTGATCACGACTGTTTTTTAGGATAGTAAAGGAGTTATCGTAATCGATTATCTTCAAAAAGGAAAAACCATTACAGGAGCATACTACACATCATTACTTGCCAAGCTGAAGGCAGAAAAACGACCACATTTGCAGAAGAAGAAAATGCTGTTTCACCAAGACAACGCGCCGTCTCACACCTCAGTAGTTGCCATGGCGAAAATCCATAAATTACGGTTTGAACTGCTTGACCATCCGTCTTATTCACCAGATGTAACCCCAAGAGACTTCTTTTTGTTCCCTCATCTAAAATCTGCGCTCGGAGGACACAGATATTCGTCAAATGAGGAGACAATCACCTTCATGAACAATTATTTAGCAGAGAAAAACGCCAAGTACTATTTGGACGGGTTAGAGAGATGGGAGCATCGCTGGGAGAAGTGTATAGTGTTACAAGGAGAGTATGTAGAAAAATAAAAAAAAATTTGAGAAAAAATGTCTTGTATCATTGTTCGGTCGGAAACTTTTCAGACAACCCTCGAATGTACTTGTGAATATACATTTTCCGAATAAGTTCGATGTTGCTCATGCTTGCAAATTCATCAAATTTTGTAGATAGGTACTTAATGTTTTGAGCACAAAATTTGACAAAAATTCAAATCCGGAAGTTGCTCCTGCACTTATGTACATACTCGTACATATGTATATCTTCAACCCCGTAACATGTAAATTAAACCATTAGATGTTTAAAAAGAAATAAGAAATATTTTTTATTGGGGGCTTTGCCTCTTTATTCATCTGAATTCAACTTAGAACTAGCTTAGGAAACTACCTTAACAATATCATGAAACCTATGTTCCAAATTATTTTCCCACAGCGGTGAGATGTCGAGTCAGCAACATGATGATGGAGCATGTTCGGTGCACGAACGTTGCAGTGTGCAAAAGAAGGTGTTTGATGACACCTGAGTGCAGGCTGCACATGATAATACTGCTGCGCATGTTGGATGTCTAATGACGCTGTGAAAATTTTGGTTGCGCGTGTTGTTATTTTTATTTGGAGATTTTTGGTGTTAACTCCTCCCTCCTTAAATGCAGACGTCCTCGTTTCCAGTTTATTTGGGCAGCAGTATAGGGATATCATTAATGCCAATAATCTTTGGATCTGGAATCCTGGGGGCCGGAGATGGTGAGCTGGTTTTGTCAATATCTTCTTGGGTTCTTAGATTTTGACGTCTTTGTGTTATCATCTTGATTATGGGACTATTATAACACCTACTATAATAAAAGATAGGCATAGATTAAGGCTGGTGTTAATTTTGTTCTTTGCTTCCAGAAGTTCCATTTTTGTGGTACTATTGACATTTAGCTGTTTGAGCATCTTTAGAGAGTACTTCCTCTGTTCTGCTTATTAGGGATGATGGTTGTAAAATTGCAGGCATCAACTAGTGATCTGTTATCTGCTGGGTTGTAATCTTTTTGTCGCAACGCCGGTTATACTGGACAATGTCAACGTGTGATGCCTTTGCAAATCGCAGTCCATTCAAGTTGAGATGGGCGAATTGTTTTTTTTTTATTTCTTTCGTTCACGTATGGTTTTTGCATAGGAGTGTGATAGGAGATAAACGACTTTGCATGTGTGAGTGACAAATGGCAAGAGCAAAAAGCGAAAAGAAAGAAAAAGAAAATGATTTTTCTGCTCTTTGTAAGAACTTGCAGCTTTTTAAAAAGCTCTTTTTTTAGCTCGATTTCATTTTCATAGGACACAACTTCCCATATGAGACATCTGTATAGATTTATTATCTGTGCTATCAGCCTTACTTTTGCAATTGACAAATTGAAAACAGGATTTGGGGTCATTTATAAGATTTGTCAATGCACTATTCAGGTAGCGTTAATAGAGAGAGTTGTAGGGTTCAATGAAATGAAGATAGTTTGAATAGTCGGAAGAAGAGTGGGAAACCGCCCATAACTTGTTTGTTTTGTTTCGTAGAGAGAGGAGTCTACGATTATACCAAGGGGGGGATGTAGAAGATGTTTTACGGCGGGAATATGGCACATATGTTAAAGGGAAATGGATTTTCTCTGTAAAAAATGGAAAGGGTAACGACCAGAGATAGATTGGTAAACTCGAAAGAAACCCTGCGTAGGTAGGTATTGATTATATGGAAATAAGCTTTGTGAAAATTATAAGAAATGTGAATTGCGTGGGCAGTGACTGGAGGGGAGAGATGTGGAAAAATGAAAGAAGAAGAGGAGGATGAAAGTTATCAATAGTTGAAAGAGATAGGTAACAACACGATACTGAGGAATTGATGGGATCAGTTTTGAAAATAAGGTCTAATTGCCTTTCCATATAAGTAGTTGGAAACGCCACTGACTTGATATAGACTAGAGTCTGTTAATCGATCTAACAAGAGGAATTCCTTAATTGAAACGGCATTAGAAAAGATGAAAAAGGATGGGAGTCCATTTCAGCTGAGGCAACTGAGATAATGATAACAAGGAGGATCAATGAAAAGGGGTATGCGATTATCGTCCCGAAAAACATTCAAAGATAAAATAACTTCTAGTTTTGTAAGTTGGGGATAAGTTTAGTTTCAGTCAGAGCATAGATATCAAATGGGAGAGCATGAGATTGACGCAAGTTTTAGAACGGAGTCCTTTTACGTTATGGTAATTGAAAGTGAGAGGAAGGTTTTTGCATGACCTCTTAGGTTCGAAAGATTTACCGTGGTCAAGTTGACTGCGTTGGAGGTGTGAGACTCTTTTAGAGTGTCCATAGTGGCAAAGAGTGGCAATATCGTTTGCAACTTTTTGCGGAGTCGTATTGAAAATATCGTGATACTTTATATAAAGTTTCCTGAAACTGATAGCATCGGCAGGAAGGCTTTCCCGGTGGATTGAAACCATGACGCTTGTTTTTGTTTTATCGTTGTAGCACAACGAGTCCGAAGCCGGAACTCGGAAGCCTGCCCAATCCTTCATTCAGAATTCAGCATTGAAACTTTTAAGATGGAGCATTGAGTATAAATGAATGACCATTTACAACCTGATGATTGTTGTGTTTGAATGGGCGGAAGGTTACAGGCATTTTCGTTAGAGTACTGCTTGTGGAAATAGCGAAAAAAAAGGACAAGGAATGATACATAATCCAATCTATCAAGTGTCATATTGACATGTGAAGTGTTTCTTATATCGCTTGACGGAAACTAGACATTTTGCACCTAATAACGTAAGTTTGTCATTTTCATTTCGCCGATGCAAGAGTCGCCCATGGGTAATAGCTGGGTGGTTCAGTTTTGTTTTTAATACAGAGGAAAGATTTAGTTCCCATTTTTGAAGTATTCAATTTCAAATGGTTGATGGTTCCATAACAAGATAACATTATGATGTGGATATTAAAATTGTATGCTGCTATTTTCATTCTAGATTCAACGGGCGTAGACGATAGTCCGGGAAGGATTATGAGAAGCAAAGACTAATATCGATAGCAAACGAATATACTGGCGTAGAAATAGCAAACCAACTATTATTAATGAAGATTCTAGCACACTAGCATTTGTCTTCAGAATATAAGGCTTGAAACCGTCCAAAACAATATGAATTCAACGTTCCGTAAACAAGAAAATGTTACGAAACGCTGTCAAGTGCCTTTGGAATATCAAAAGTATTGCTTTCCCCAGATTTATGTATAGATAGACTGTGGCTCCACTTTTCGATGAGACATGACCTCAAATCACCAATAGACCTTTTGCTACAACACCGTACTACCGGTTACTGAGAAGATTTTGTGTCTCAATATATTTTATGAGCCAAATATTTATGAGACCTGCGCAGTATAATAGCTGGGAATTGTTTTTGACTTCTCATGCTGAAAAGTATACCGTCAATCTGCTTACCTTTCCCTAGGCTTGTCAGGCCACTGACATTGGGGAAGTGCTGACTATCCTATAACTTGGATTAGGTAAGCAGCACAGCATTCAAGTTCGTAGCGTAATGTTTGCCTTAAATCCCAGTGGTGGTCCACGGTAACAGCATAAGTAAATCTTTACCCGGGTAGGCTAAAATGGCAAAGGCATGCCCCCCCAGTAGCACAATACTGGCCTACACCATCATATGTCTCACAACCCTAAATGAAAGAGATTAAAAAATATGATGAACCAGTTAATAGCCACGGATAATAAGGGATGCATTGCTGATGACCACGGCAAACGATTAAATGACAACGATCTTCAGATCTGTAAGTGGAATATTCGAGCCTTTATTATAGGTAGACAGAGCGATGGGATGGACCGGACAAACATAGAATTTAAAACAGTGATATCTACTCTCTAGGATGTTATAAACAGCCGGCCCGACAAGGACAGGAGTGGCAGTGTTTATTCGGGTGAGGATTCGTCGTAAGAGGAAGGCTCGACAAAACCTACGAGCATCTCTCTAAGTATAAGGTGAAAATTCTCCTTGTCGATTTGAATGCCATGCTGGGGAAGGAGGGTATTTTTTCTAATATAGTGGGGAAGAACAGCCTCAAAGCCTTCACCTCTGTAAATGGGCGGCTTATTGATTTTGCGACGGGACGTTAAGTAACTAAAGTCAGCACACGGTCTCCGTATTTTGATGTCCATAAAGGTAACTAGTTGTCTCCTGATCAACAACCCGTCAACCAAAGTGATGACATTGGGATCGAGCCAAGGCAGTCAGTCCTCCAGTGCTTTGGATGTTCGAGGAGCTAACATCGACTCGAACCATTGTGAAACCATTGAACCATCGCAAGAGCCTTGATGAAAAAATCCGATGATTTAATATCGAACGTATAGCGTCATTACTGCTAAAAAGTAAGCCGAGAGCTTACCTCTGATGTACTGGGCTTCAACAAGCCCCAACAAAGAAAAACCTGGTTGTATAACGATGGCGGGGAGGTAAACTCGGACAAAAAACGAATGTACCCTCTAGAAAAAAGCGAGAGAGCCTCGTGAGCTCAACGAGCAGAAGAGAGAGGGAGAAAGAAAGAGTACGAGAAGCGCTCGATCAAGGCCATAGGGATGTGCTATGGCAACAATGAAATCCGAAAAGTTGTAAAGCATAAACAGAAATCTGCAATGGTGAAGAACAAAACTTTATAGTAGAACCACTGTCGCTACTACAATATATGATGATGACGAACAACATCCCATAGTTAGGCAGAATTAACTACCTGAACGAATTCAGGCAACATTTCCGTCCGCCTGACCGAGTTAAAGTCAAGACAGCAATTTCCGAACTTAATTCAAACAAAGTTGCTGGACCAGATGGCTAAACTGCCAAGCTGTTTAAAGCAGCAGAGCATAATTGGATGTGGATAATACATCAACTCATCTCATATGTGGACTCCTAAGATCATTCGTCAGGAGTCTGAACAGCCTTTATAAATGTGGTTTTAGGCCTGCGAAGTCCATCATAGATCAGATTTTTACATTACGCCAGGTCTTAGGAAATGCAAAATAGTCCCAAATCGATACACACTACCTATTTAACAATGACAGCCTCGTCAGGAAAGCTCGTATAACCGGAATTATATGGATGGATCATCGCGTAGCAGCCCGGAAAGATTTCTACTCAAACCTAGAGGGAAAACGCAGTAGTGTATGATTTGATCTTAGAAGCTAGAAGAAGTGAAAGTGCTTCCTTTAATTCAACAGGATTCACATAGACCGCTCGGAAACATTTATGGTAGGAACAGACAAGATCTCACATTTGTTGATAGTTCAACGAAGTACAGAATTATGTAAGCTGTAAGCTTCATGACACGCAAGAGCTTTTTCAGACATCTGGCTGACAAGCATTTACTCCTTGTATGTGCCTTTTACTGGAATTTCCCTGTCTAACGTGGAAACATACAGCGTGTTAGGCAAAAGCGAGTGGCTCGTAAAAATTTACTCGTTAGTCGCAGACTATAAAAACGTTTGGTTTCCCTTAGAATTATTCCTCCTCTAATGCGGAGTCAAATTTTACTTCAGTTGCATCTCGTTTTTGCAAGTTACAAAACCTATTCCGTAATGACTGCTGTATGTAGGGTTCGGTTTGAAGTCGTGTTTCTTGTTGCTCATACACGGGGACACAAATTATCCATTGCAGCTGCAACAAATTATCTCAGAAAGTCAGAGAGTTTTGTGAGGAAGTGGGTGAAACAATTTAACGAACGTGGAAACGTTGACGATCCAACGAACAGTGAAACATACGGCAATACATGTTTATGGATGTTTCTGTGCATCGGTTTCGGAAAATTTGTGACCTTTACCGGTAGTCTAGATGCTAAAAGAATAATCCAACTGACCAAAAAAATTACTGTTGGCATCCGCGAAAATACTATTCGGACGTCAAAACCGGGATTTGGCTCCTACAAGACGATAACGATCCGAAACATCGTAGTCGTATCTGTCAGGGCTTCAAAAAGAGGAATGGCGTCAATGTGTTAGATTGCCCATCTCAGTCTCCAGATGCCAATCTGGTTGAAATGGTCTGGGGACTTATGAAGCAGAGGATTAAAGGAAAAGATGTGAGGACAATAAAACAACTTAAACAGTTTTGAAAATGCATTTTGCGACAATTACCGCAGGACGATGGGGAAAAATTGGCTCTAAGTTGTCAACAAAGATGCGAGGCGATAATGGAGGAGATTGGACAACATATTAAATACATTGCGTACTAGAAGAAATGTTAAAAGTACGTAAGCGGTTCAGCGATGAACTAAAATTCCAACACTCATCACATCAGCACAGAGCTCTGTAAGCTAATAGGCCCGATACTCACAGTGATAGTGCTTCACTCTCACTGAAATCATTGCCTTGCCTAGGGAGTTCATTAGCGATCCCATTTCCCGTGATTCCATTGTGAACTTCTACAATAACTAGACCCAGTGAATTTAACCTTCCTTGCATTCTGAAACTAAGTTGAAAGCGATGAGAGAGTTCAGCAAACTTTTTTTTATAACTAGTGCACTCTCAAGGGTTTTTAGTACCCTTAAAATGTTTGCACATAAGGCGGGTGAAAGAAACTCGGAGAGAAAAAAAACAGGAACACCGAGTACCGATTTACGTTTGCAAATAATAATGGTAGGAAATAAAGAGCTCGACATTCATTCCATAAGCAACCTGTATGGCTTAGAAAAGAATTTCGGTATATCGGGGTACGTTTAAAAGTAGGTTGTAGGATAAGTTGATGAGTATTCATAGCAAGAGTTTAACACCCATAAAGGTTTGAAAGGGCAAAATGCTACTGGCAGTTTCAATGGACCACTGGTGCCAAAAACAGCAACAGAACAAGATGAGGTAAGAGACATTACGTCGGTGTTAGGGGATATCAATTGACTGAGTTATATTAGTGCCAAAAAGTATTTCTTACATCGCTTGTTATAGCCTCGTGGACAAAAATGACCATCCTCGGTGACAAGACCCGTGTCTTGAGTTTACACTGCCAGAAAGTTTGCAACGCTGTTGAGGTTTTCGGCATGACATGTTTAACCAGAGAAGATGACACCCAAAACTAAACTTCGTTAGAGAATTGGATGGAGGTGCGTTTAGGCACTAAGTAGGTAAGACCAGGTAGCTGAAAATCCACTTCCAGTGCACAATCGTCGATCAGAGGCCTGGCTGCACTTTAGAGCAGACAGTCGCTAGGCATAATCCAGCAGACAGCACAGCTACATTATCTATTTATGCCTATGCATAGACGTTAAGCCATTGAGAAAGTAAGGACAGGACAACGTTTTGTGGCAATCCCTGCTTACACCCGCCATCACATTTAGGCCGCAGTTAGCATCCTCAATCAGGGTCCTATTCGTCGACATAATTCTTATACACATGACTAGTGATTCGTCTACGTCATGTTATTTTGTCGAGTTCCAAATGCTTCGTTGAAAGAACTCATTTTGCCTATGGAAATGCCTTGCGTAATGCTTCTTGAGTAGCATTTAGCCATTTTCGAGAGGTAATCCATTCGCTCAACTAAACTTTATATGGTCTTCAACATGAAGGAAGTCAGAGTAATTGGTTTGAAACTCTTTGGGAGGATGTAATATTTTTTTCGATTTTCGGTATAAAAGCTATTGTTGCTGTTCGTTAGGTCTGCCAGTTTTTAGCTAGCAGTGAAGGCTCTTCTCAGAGTTTCCAGTAGCTGGTCTATACCTTTTTGTAGGAAAACCAAATATATATATGTATGCCATCGCTTACAAGCGACTTGAAGCCTCATCAGTCAGCAAAACCTAGTACAGACACCAACTACGTCGGGTTGTGTTACTTAGCTCACTAGCAGCTTCTTTTATAGCAGTTGGTTGTGAGCCGGCTCTGTTCAGGTTATTTGGGAAGTGAGGCCGTCTAAACCATCAGACAGAGAGTATCGTCTTTCAACTCTGTGCAGATGCAATGCCATCATATCTTCTAGGTAGTTCCAGCCTCGCTGACGTGCCGCTTTTAGGGACTTTGACCATTCTCTGCTTTCACCGTGTATTTTAATCTTTTCTCAAAAGTCTTTGTAAAAGGCATTCTTCGAAACTCAAGTAAGCTGCTTCTACTCTTTTTGTACCAAACAACTTGATGAAACTTTTAAAATAGCCAGTTTCATCAAATAATAAAATGGCGAGAAACCAGAGGAAATCTCTGACAAACAGACAGTTAGCTAAGATACTATACTAACATATGTACTCGTATTCTCGTATTTATTGACTTGAATGATTTTCTACAGATATTTCAAATTCGGCGCATCTCGCTATCTAATTTCGTATGAAATATTGATGCCACGTACGGATTGACTAAATGTGCTGTAACGTTTGTGGTTGTTAAAAGTATTCTCACCACTCGCTACAACCCTCATTTTACAAATTTACAAGTTTAACTTCATTGGCTTCATTACCGCCGCCGGCGAGAGTCAGCAAGTGCAGAAATAGTTCGCCTACTTACAATTTGATTAATGGCCATCCTTTCCGGAGGAAAACTAACAAAACGTTGACCAGGTGCATCATCAGTTCCCTCCCATTCCATCACAACCTCATTTTTGAACTACTTAGTGCTATTTGCGGTTAAGGTCCTAATGAGATTGCTAAAGTTGCCAGCCCTATTCGACGATACATCAACCGTCCGGCGAAGTTACACTTCATCGACTATATTTTTTCCACCCCCTTCATCTGAATTGTGTGCTTAAATAAACTACCAACCAATATGTAACCGCTGTACCACCTACACCTACCTACACCAACCAACCAAAGCCCAATCCAAGTCAAATATTGAACAAGAGGGTAATCGTGGGCGCCTGTAGCAATAGTAGTCACTCCACAGCAACCCCTGGCACACATAATCTACTAATTAATGATTCCCATGACAGAAATTTATGTGTAAACTTTAACGATATTTGTTGCAGTTCCTGACGGTGAGTTATTAATAACTTTGCGTGGACGTGGCCATACCGGAAGTGCCAAACTCCGATGTGCATCATGTGGCCGGTAAGTCGCTTTGGTTGGTCAGTCGGTGCTTCTCGGGTGGAGATGTATCGTTTGGGGTAAAGTAAAGTCAATGTGTGGCTAATATGCTCCACTTGTTTAGAAAGTGGCATCAGCCCCCCCAACCTTTGCATGCCACTTTGAATGAGTTCACCCTATCTCGACCACGAAACGGAAGTCGAGGTTGAGTTATGGTGGCGGCTTGGCTATATTCTTGGGATTTAGCATTTTCTGACAGAAGGGGTCACCTGGGTTTTCTCCGGGCGCATAAAAGATGACACACAATATCACAACATTGCACTTCCGGTTTTATGGTTACCACTCGAGCATAAACATTGTTGTAAACTAAAAAGTTGAATTGGACGATAGCAGTAATAGTTTGAATGGTGCAGGCTGCCAGACTGCCCAATGGAGATTGGGTATAGTAAAGCTGGAAGTGGTCCTGCTTCTAGTCCTTATCATATTCATGGCGGAGAGTACGTAAAGTAACGGTGGGTATAGAATGAGGAATGCAAAATGGAACTTTTGGACTTCATGTCAGCAATGTTTTGGTTTTGAGTACTTATATCTCCGTCCATCATTTTTTCCTATTTGTTTTTGTACTGTGCAAAAACGAACTCCTGTGGCAGAGAACTCCACACATCCTGCTCATTTGGCAGGCAATTAATGATGTTTTGCCCTGGAGCAAAAGCAACGACTTCGTTGACAAATGTCATTTCAGTACGAGTACGAGTATGTTGATGTTATTGCCTCCAACAACGGACGCTTGATCGATGTGGAATAAGTTTTGCTTTTTATTTCATTCAATTTGCCACAGGACAGGTGAAGTTTTGCTCTTTAGATCTGCCAGTTTGGCTATGATGTTATAGGAGGAACATTAATTAAATTTTTGATAGACGGTGTCGGAGTTTTAAAACGATTTGACAATTAATTGCAAAGTATTTTTGAAAGTTTATTAATCGAATGCCATAGCTGTGCTGACAGTTATGTGCTATTTTGATAGATGTATTTTTGGTACTCGTAAATAATTGCCTTTAATATTGTAACTTTTGTAATGTGTCATTCTATTAAATATTGCAAATTTGTATGTCAAATAATGATGCAAGTGAACTTTGAGTTAATTTATTTCACACAAAGACCCTTGGTTTGTATGTGAGAACTTCGTACCTTATGCATGAATTCGTATGCTTTCAGATGGTTTACTAATAAGAATCCTCAATATGCCAATGATAGCGGAACATTTTTATAGAGATCGATGGTTTCAATACTTTGCGAACCCCTTCCACTACTATTACGTGCCACCTTATGCAGTTTCTGACATAATCTTTAACTCCTGCTTCAACCTCTTTCTAATGTCCTGTTCGTCTCTTTTGAGCTATATTTTTGTCTTGTTTGAGTTGGTCTCTTACTATTTTGGATAAGCAGTTGTCATACAAAGAAATACAAGTATAGGCAATCTGAAAGCGACCACCTTTCGTATCGAATTGTATTGTAAGTAATATTGTAACTATAATCCCCAGATAATTGATCTCATTTTAATACTAGCTGGGTCGGAAAATTAGCTCTAGATAGTGGCTTCCACACTTAGACGGCTGCAGTGGAAATCGTGATGGACATTTGAATGAAGTCCTTTTTCATTGAAAGCTCCGAACATCTGCTTTCTCCTGCTGCGACTAATCATAATATAAATCATTATTCAAATTATTCACTTGTATTGTTGTTCTTTGTATTTTCTCTTTGAACCCCCGCTCTGTACAAACCTTTTTTCAAATTTCCTTTCTCCCCACTAAGTTGAATGCAATTTTATCTTTTATTGTTTCTTGTTTTTATCTGTTTCTTTTAGGAATTTTGTAGATTCTGGAAGATTATACAGTATGAACGAAAAATCCACGTACGCTTAATAAATATAATAAAATATTCATTTTAAAAGTTACAATGGACTTAAAATCTGTTATATAAATGCACTTAGTTTGAATGACTATATATTAGATTATTTAAAGTATTTGTTCTCCGATTCACATGTTGATGTAGTCTGTGTAAGTGAAAGTTGGTTTAAGCCCAAAACATGGGATATAATTTACAGAATACCTAACTATGAAATTTTTAGGAATGATAGTGATTTATTGTAAACCAAACATAAAATGGTTTACAATAAATTTGTGGTGATTTTAATACAAATTTACTCATAAGGGATTCACTTGAAATATCTAGTATCTTCAATAGGAATGGAGATAATAAACACAACTTATCCTACACGTTTTGCCGACAATCGAGTACCAAATCTTCTAGTTTTAGCTACACATTGTCTCTTATCCGTCTCTAGTACTTTTATGTGATCAATTGTCGTTTAATTGTCTCTGTTCATGATCTACTCTTCTGTACATTTGATGTGAAATTGTCCCAAACTTACCCAAATCTCACCTTTAAAGATTTTAGTTCCATTGATTTCAACACCCTACAAGTTGCGACTTGCTCAGTCCCCTGGAGCTATGCCATCTCTGTTCGGATCCATATGAAAAAGTTAAAACACTTCAGCTTATTTTAACTCAGCATTTCGACCAATGAGTGCCAATCAAAACCATTACAATACCAAATAGAGTATGTCCATGGTATACATCTGAAGTGGTCAATTTAATTAAAAATGGGAACAAATTATACAGCAAATGGAAGCGTAAACCATCCATTGCTAACTGGTCAAAATATAATGCGGTGCGTAATTTGTCAACGTCCACAGCGTCTTTAAAGAAAAACCTCTATTTATCTAAATTAAGTAATTCCCTCCTTGTATAAAAGCTCTGGAGCAACCTTGGTATATCAAAGGGAAACGATGCTAAGTGTCCACTTGGTCCCGATGAGCTCAACAAGTTTTTTCTGGGACATGATTCTGCAACTCATGATTTCCATCATAATTTGTTTGAACAAATATACCTCGCACCGTAACTGGATAACATTAAGTTATCAAGCAAAAGTGAAATATTTCAGTACATAACAGCAATTAAATTCAACTCAGTAGGTGAGGATAACATTCCGCATCGTTTCATAAAATTAATCTTTCCACTAATTTTTTATCAGCTCACTCATATAATTAATTGGTGTATAACAACTTCCACTTCCCCCCAAATGTGGGAAACTGCAAAAGAAGGGAATCCAACATCACCTGCTGATTTTAGATCCATTAGAATTTTTCTATGTCTGGTAAAGGCATTCGAGAAAATAATAGCAAAAAAATAACTAAATACCTTGCAGTCAATAAGTTGCTAAGTGTTAAACAATCGGGTTTTAGAGTAAATCACAGCTGCTCTACTGATATGGTCAACTTAGTTGAGGAGATCAGAAAGGATTTTGACAAGTGATATTTTAATTTTTATTATACTAAAATCTCAAAATAGCAAAAAAATAAATAATAATTATATACGAGTATGTATGTGGGTTCGACAAAAAAAAAACACAGTCGAATAACTACAATATTGAAAAAAAGTTTTATTCGAATTATGAAAACTGATAATAAAATTTTTGATAATAAAAATAACCAAAAAATTGATTTCCTTAGCTCTTGTTGGACGACAAAACTGAACTCAAAATTCCTACAAATTTGTATATAAATATATAAATAATAGTAATAACTATGATGAAATTTAAACAAATATATAAACAAATAAATAATTAAATAAATACATAAACAAATATATACATTAACAAACAAACTAGTAAATAAATAAATTAACAACAGACACATTAATTAGTTAATTAAAAATCGACAAATATTTAAATAACGAATTCATGAACTCTATGTGTATTGTACCAAACATGACTAGGAAAAGAAATTACAATATGAACGAGGGGATTATCAGCAATAATCTTTGAATTTTCCATTAAGTTAATATATTCTATCTAAGACCAATTCAACTTTTGTTCTTTTGTGCAGATCTCGCGTACGGTCATTTGAGGGGGAAGTTTGCAAGTTTTTATTTTTCGACGAAAAAATATGGCTTGTGGTTTTAATTTTACATTTTGCATAATAATCATTCATGATGTTAACCGCATTGACTAGATTCGTCTCAATATGGAGAGTGAGCTCCTGCGATGTAAATATAGTAGTGTCGGCAGCATATATTTCTGTTTCGCAAAATTGAATTTTGGGTGGATCTGATTTAAACAGGTTAAACAACACGGGACCAAGAACCGAACCTTGTGGAACTTCAGAACTAACATATTTTACATGAGATTTACTAGTATTCACGAACACATTAAACGAACGTTGGGATAGAAAACTTTGAACTAACTTACATAAAAACGGTGGGAAATTTAACCCAATCATTTTGAAAATAAGACCGTTATGCAATACAGAATCAAAGGCTTTTTGTATATCACGTAAATCATCCCCGTGTACATGTTCAGTGATATTTGATGTTTTACATAATTACTTATTCAAAAGACTTGATGCGAAGTACTATTGGTAAAATATTACTATTTTCTATGATTAGAAAATGTTTATCTTTGAGAATTTTTTCAAAGATCTTATTGGTCGATAGCTTTATGCTTGATTGAGTGGTTTTCCAGATTTTGGAATTGGAAAAATTTTAGCTACTTTCCATGCAATTGGAAAATACTCGTAGCTCATTTTGAAGTAGGCATTAACCTCCTCAGGCCCTGCGTGATATTATTAGGACAAAATCATGATCTCGTGTAGACCCAATTTTTAAAATCATGTTCTTCAAACCATGACCCCTTGTTCTAGTACTAGTACAGAACATTTAAACCCAGACATATGTTTTAAAATTCCCGCCACGTCAGTTCAACATTGACGTTTAGGTGCTTGTTGCATTTGGGAAGGTTGTAGTACTACTCGTATTTTCTTGAAAAAGAGAGGGGGTGAACTCGTTCATTTTGTTAAAAACCACTGGAGAAGAGGCAAGTTTAATCCATTATTGTATGTACAATCATTAAGAAATTATATATGTGATTTATATTTATATAACGATTATTTCATTGTATCGAGATATTATTATTTATAATTTTTAAATTATAATTTTATTATTAAATATTAGCGAAAATTTTATAGGTATTTTTTTCTTTGTATACTAATACGTCCAAACGTCCCTTTCGTTTCTCTGTCCTTTGTCATATACTTAGGATCAAAAGTGCGTTAAAATCAAATCCATAATTTAAATGGATAATACAAAGAGTTTGAATTTATTTATGTGTTTTTTTTTTAACAGTTTGAGACGACCAAGTTGTTGACATCTTGCAAAATTCGAACTAGGAAGATGATAATGACGATCTATTTGCAACTGATAATAGTAGTGAAGATGAAGATTTTGTACCTGACAGAAATGATGATTCGGAATCTGAAAACGACAATAGTAAGGACAATTGGCCGGCGCCAGCAAGCAAATAGTATATCTCACAGTCGTGGCAGATCATACTCACGAAGGGCACGTGGAAAAACTCCACGATCAAGATCTTCAACATCTCATCTTGTAGGCAATACGAGTATAAGAAACGAATGGGTCGAGAAACTATTTGCGTTATGTGTTCCATCTCTTTTGGAACCATCACACCCCAAGCAAAATACCGGTTGTATTGTATTTTCAATAATGGGCTTTTTTAAACAATATTTTGACTTATAAACCTTATTCAAACTATTGGTGATAAAACTAACCGAGAATCCGTATTTAGAATGGGTAAGAGTTTATTGGTAACCCACGGAGAATCCAAGATACTGATATAAATGTCTCTAATAATGTCGTGTATTGGTTATCCAATTACTAGGATGTATTGGGAGGCAAAGTGGCGGGTTAAAATCGTCGCCAAGAACATGTCCCGTAACAGATTTTTTGCACTTCGAAACTCCCTAAAATTTGTTTTTCATGAAGACGTTTCTCAAGAAACTCGCAGTACAGACAAGTTGTGGAAAGTGCGGCCTTTGCTAAAAAAAATTATTAATGCTTTTAATGCCGAAGTTAAGGAACAACATATTTCCATAGACGAAATGATGATACCCTTCTGATACCCTTGACGGGAGCTTGTA
The DNA here is from genome assembly GCA_949129095.1 of Volucella bombylans. Classification (NCBI taxonomy): domain Eukaryota; kingdom Metazoa; phylum Arthropoda; class Insecta; order Diptera; family Syrphidae; genus Volucella; species Volucella bombylans. Next base: position 105,155,358 of record OX422144.1, on the reverse strand, counting down.
ATATGCGACAATATTTTCCCGGCAAACCTCATCCAGTTGGTTTAAAGGCTTATGTCTTAACTAAACCTAATGAAACAGTTTGTGACTTTGTTCTACGATGGTTTTTTTTACAAACGTTAGGCTTGGAAATCAGAAGTTATTGGAAGAACCTGGACTATAATAAAAAATAGGATTCCTTGCCTAGCTCGAATTGCATTAGCATCAGATGCATGAATACAAAATAGAAGTCACGACAGATGTCAAGTACTCGTTATAGTCAAAAATGACGAAAAAAGGGAAATAACTAAATGGTACTATAGCCAGCCCGGAGTTAATGTTGTCATCGGTATTCTCCAATGAGGAGCCGGATGTTTGCAAGCGATATGATGAAAAAACAAAAGTATATACAGTCGTCTCCCTCTAAGTCGAATTTTCATGGAATATGAAAATTAGTTCGAGTTAGAGGGAGCTTTGGAAAAATTCGAGTTAGAGGGATTAATGTTTTTTTTGGATTAAAAGCCTTTATTGTGTTTAAAAATAAGATTACAAAAATTAAATATTTAAAAAAAAGCTTCTTGCTTATATTTCTCTTTAATTCATAAATATCTTATCAAAATATTGTTCCAATACAATTACTCAAAAAAATTGGAAATATTTGATTGGGAAATGGCAGTAGTTGGAGTATTCACCCGTATAAAAAACGATTCTATTTTAAAAAGGCAGTTTTGGACCTCATCCGGTACATCATCTGTCATTTCTATTGCAGATTGCAATACTCCGATTGCATTTTTAATGTCGTCTTTTTCTGGGATTTCAATATTAATTTTTTCGACTTCATGTTCTTCTCTTCACCTCCACTCCCGTCATCGTTAGCATCAACAGCATGTGCTATTGCTTCCAAAATTGAATCGCAATCAGGTATGACGATACCGTCATCGACTTCGACATCGACTTTTTGAAATTTCTCACATACAGTCGAGCAGTGATATCTTATAGTAGTCCTCCTTTTTTGGTTTCCTAAATCCTTATTATATTGAATATATCTTGTTCAAATTTTAGACATTTCCTTCAAATATATATATTTTTAATCCCATCACGACCAGCTGATTGCTTTTACTTTTAAGCTGTTTAGGTAAAATTTAATCAGTAGGAACAGTATTTCTCGGGGTTTCTACTAGGATACACTAAATTCACTCATTTTATCATTAACTACCCTTGTTGTGACTGTACCACTTAGGTGTTCGGACACTGAATGATTCTTGACAAAGATAGATTGTTGTTCTTAATAGAAATTCCATTTTGAATTGTTGTTCTCGATTATATTGGAGATATCCCAAAAAGTTTTAGCATTCTTTTTCAAATTTTGAAGCTTGCTATTCTAGCCTTTGTTTCGTTCCAGATTTATAAGTACTGAAATTTGTTTATTAAAATATCTCATCTCATTTTTAAAAGTTTTGTGATGATATCGCTGCCAATTTCTTCTTTCCACATTTATAAATTTAGTTATACCTAAAATGTATTTTGGAAGTTCAATACAGTGGTTGGTTGTAATAAAAGATTGCAAACATTCGAAATAAATAGGTCGAGGACAGATGGATTTTTACGAGAACTATCAGGTACATAAGTTGGAATAGATGGAATATTTATTATTAATATTATTTATTAATATTAAAAGAATATATATGGAGTTACAGAGACAGCAACAGTTGAGATCACCTCCAATAACAAATTTCCCATTGATACTGAAAATTGTTATTATATCACGGAAAAGACTAAAGTATGCACAAATTATGGTCGCCAAGTGGGGCTTTTCTTGCCACATTTTCTATAAATTTAGTTTTAATAATGGGTACAAGCGAGTGTTGAATTGACCTTTTTATGAGTATACCAACACCTACCCCATAGTTGTTCTGTCAACAGGATAACTTTTAATATCGGAAGTTGACAATTGAAAATCAGAATTAGAATCAAGCCAAGTTTCTGTTGATATGGCAACATCAATATTGTTGCAATTTACAAAAAGTTTGTTGGTAGGTAGGTATTCCATGTAACAATATTAATATTTCTACTTATCACATTACATACTTGACATTTGAATACAAAAATTTAGTCGCTAAATGTGCGATAACATTTAATTGATCCAACTACAGGTATCTAAATTAGTTATCATTCCGATAACCAGTGAATTGAGTTCTTCCATCGTAAATAGATTGATGAAATTATTGTCTGACATACGGTTGCTTTCAGCTGTTGAGGTATTCTGGACAATATTTGTTCTCTTCCAAACATGTTTCGTTTCTGTGTGAATTAGATTTTTCCAAAGGGTTCGATAAGGTAAACCATTCTATCCTGTATTGGAAGCTTAAAACTGAATTCAGGTTTAGCGATCGGGCGGTAAGTTTAATCAGAAGTTTTCTCTCCCTTAGGATATTCTCTAAAGAACGTTATTCATCCCTCAAAGAGCTCAAGCAGGGGGTACTCCAGGGCTCAATGTTGGTTCCGTTGCTATTCTGCATATTTATAAACGACCTATATGCAGATTATGTCCAACTTCTTCTTCTTTTTCTTATGAATGAAGATCTTAAACTCATTCAAACTTGGACTAAAGCTAATGGATTACTACTCAATTCAACTATGTGTCAAGTAATCCCAATATCCAAGACCAAATTAAATTTAAACCTATTGTCTAACTTCTACCTTAACAATAAAAGAAATTCAAGCTGTAGATTCTGTCACTACAATGGGATCCTTAATAAATTTAGTTAATCTGGATATAACTATACCAATAGGGTCATCAGAAGTATATACTGATGCCTTTCGTAAATTGTGGCTTAGTGCTTCTTTTACTCCACTGCAAGCATGTGTCTTCATGTAGGTCCTATCTTGAGCATAGATCACAGGTAAAGATAGATGAGGCTAGAAGCGAAATACAGATTATTAAAACGGGAGTACCGTAAGGCTCTGCTTTGGGTCCTATTTTATTCTTAATTTATATAACTTCAGCTTTCACTTTATTATAAGGATAGACCTACTGTTTTTGCGGATGATATTGGGTTTTCGTATACCTGTGATTGTCTCTTGGATCTGGTTTCTGATATAAACTGGGATCTTAACTTATTGTTCGGTTCGGAGAACATAACCGGGTAATAAGCTCTAAAACTGAAATAATGTTTGTCAGTGTGTCACCTGTTAACAATTTGGAAGAGAATGTTTATTTTCATGTACCTAAATGCCAAGGATTTAAAATGTCCTTTTGCAATAATTATGTGTGCCAGAGCAGCATCTACATTTTTGCCAAAATACAGAAACTGATCTAGCCAAATCCCAAGGTATCTGACTACATTTCGACAGGCAAGAGGCTGTCCGTGCTGTCCAATAATTGAGAATTTTCGCCAATTTTTTCTGGTATCCCTAGAGGCTCCAGACAACGGCGTCCTAAAGAGAATGATTTCCGACTTCTGAAAGTTGATTTTCAACTTCCAGTCATCGCAAAATCGTCTTATCTTATCGAAGTCACGCTGTAAGAGAGTATTAATAACCTCGATTTTTGGATCTGTTCTGTACGCTATCAAATCGTCTGCGCACGCGATAGTATGGGGAAGTGAGCCTATCAAGTCGCTTGTATAAATGTTAAATAGGATCGGCGAATTGACCGCGCCTTGCTGAAGACCAATTTGAAATATTCCAACAGAAGTCACATCATCATTCTTCACGATGAACTGTCTGTTGGTTAGCATATTATAAAGAATGTACAAGAGTGGTTTACTGATCCCCAGCCTAGCCAGCTTATAGTAAAGACCCTCTAACCATATGGTGTCGAAAGCCTTCTCCAAATCAACAAGGCAGGCACCAGTACATTGTTTTTTGCCTTTATTCCATTGGATATCGGATACCAGTTTAGACGCGGCATGTTGAGATATCATGTCCCGCCTTAAAACCGAATTGATTATCCGGAACTATATGTTTGTTCTCAACCCACCTAGTCAGAGCTCTATTGATTACCTTTTCAAAAACCTTACTGATATTCGGAAGGAGACTTATCGACCGGAGATTCGCCGGATTGGATATATCCTTTCCCTTTTTGGGGATAGGTTGAACCACCGCCGTTTTCCAATGCGCTGGATAATGTGCATTATTCATTGCATTATTAAACAGGGTGGTGTAGATGTCCACCGCTTCTAGAGGAAGATGTCGAAGCACGGTGTTCGGAATACCATCGGTCCCCACTGATTTCTTAACTCTGATTGTGTCGAAGATCTCATGGAGTCCTTCCTTCGAAATGAACGGGGGTAGGTCACCCTCTCTGGAAATGACATTATTTGCCATATTTTCGTCGCTAAGCCGGGTGAAACCAGAGCCGTTGGATCGCCAATTCTCTATTTCATTTCGAATGTAGCAGTGGTCCACCAAGACGCGATTTTCCAGGTCATAAAAGTTGATATCTGGAGAGATCACTTTGATGCCGTACGTGTTAATTTGAGATGAGATGTAACTATTGTATTCTGGAAGACGAGATCTGCTTTTTTGGCTAGCACGTCAAGATTACGTTCGTCTGCTATTGACAAGAATGATGGTTGTACTGATGGTAACTTTTCAATCCAATGCTCGTGAATGGAGTTGTCCGTTATGTTTTTTACTGCCATATCTCTTACAATCCGCTGAAGTTGAGATTGTGTTTTTGGAAGCTAGAGGAAGAGTTTTGAGTAGTTCAATGAGTTTTTGTTTTTATGATATACCGACCTGTAAGAAAGTCAGTAAGTACTGCCTTGAGTTTATTATACTCAGCTTAAACTGGAAGATGACAAAGCAAATCTGTCTATCTGAGAACTGAAAAGTATTTGACGTCACTTTATTTTCGTTTGTAATCGGCGCGATCTTAAGGAATTTTGAAACAGAGATTCTGATTCACTTTGGTCTTAAATGTTTGCAAGTTATAATGACTGGCAAATAAAGAGCTTAGCAGGGGATTCCATAAGCGAGTTGCACAGCTTAGAAACGAATCACGATATTTCACGATATGCTGATGAGCATTCATAGCGAGACGAGTGTTACAGTTGAAGCTTTGAAGGGGCGGAATACTACTGCGATGGAGAACTGGTGATGAAAATAGCGATGGAACAAGACAAGACAAGACACATTACCCCGGTGTTCGAGGGAGTCAATTGTCTGAGTGACATTAGCATACCTATGAGTTTTATCGCACGGATTTGGATCCTAAATGCCTTATATATTAGGACCCGATCAGAGGGGGTGAAGTATTTCTTGCATCGTTTGAGAAAGCCTAGACATTTCGCAGCATTTTTGACGATACCGAATATGTGGTTATTCCAACGTAGGTTATCATTGACACACATACCGAGAATGGAAAGTTTTTCGGTTTCGAAGATACAAGTGTCATTCATGGACAATGGCATTCTCTACATGATATTGGAACGTTGAGTTTTGTAGGTTACAATGGGTTAATTGCCGATGAACTTGAACCTATATTGAAACTGCTTGCCACATCAGGCAGCAGTTGCTGTATGATATGCTTCTCGCGAATGACTGCGGAATGGATTATTTTTTCTGAGTCCTCTGTCCGTCTTTGTCCGTGTTTTGATTTATATTGGTTCTTTGCTACCATCTCATGTAGGCTGTCTTTCAATTTACTGATCGATTTGTCTTTTGGTCATTTTTCAGCTACTATACCATAAAATAGCACTATTTAGACGCATAAATGGAACAGTCTCAGCCTGGTTTTGGTGCTGAAAACATTGCTTCTTCAGATTTTATATAACATTTGGCAGCTGAGGCAGCTTTTACCTCGTCAATCCTACTGTTCACATCCAGTTGGGTATTGCCATTATTTAAGACTAATACTTTCTAAATACACAAAGATGATTACTTTGTTCATTTGCGGTCCGGCAATGTTGAGTTAAACAGCGCTAATATTATGCCTTTGTTTAAGTCGCATTTTTTCCCCCTACTTTGTTCGCCTCCAAATCCTAATTGTCGGCCATCTGGTGCAGGTCCAGATATTCGCGTGAAGGCAGGCAATCGTCTTTTGCGCAGTAACGATATCTATATTATTATGTCATAGTCCTTCACAGCTCGAAATAAAGCTGCCCTGATCACATTGCTGATTACTAAACACGATCGATACCGATGTCGTATGAGATGAAATCTTGTCGCACTCCGCTACGAACTTTAGATCCTTCAGACATCTAACCATTGTGTAAGACATGATACTTACCGCCCACATAGATAGCGACTAGTTTTTCTGGTATACCTCTCCTACGCCTATGGTATTTCGATTAAACCTGTCGAATACCAACATATACAATACAAATCTTTTCTCCACATATTGTTCAATGACGGTCCGGAAGATATTGATGCGGTCGTTGTTGGTGGTGTTGATGTCGTGTGTTGAATCAGGATGTTATTTCGGTCTGTCCAGCATTAGTCTAGCTTTTAGTTTGGCCGAAGGAAGAATCCATGTACCTTTCCAGCTGCCACATTCTTCCCACTGCCAGTTTTAAATTAACTACTTCCAGCTCTTAAATTCTTACCTAGTGTCTTCAAAAAGTCGTTTGGTATGCCTCCGTGTGTTCTTCTAATGATATTATCAGCCCAAGGCTGGAAATACGAGGGCGGGTCAATAAGTCCGTGACTTTTTGAATTTCTGACCTCTTTACTGAAACAGCAACACTGCTCCTGTCAACAGGCAGTTGACTCCTGTCAAAATTTAAACTTGCTGCGTCAGGTAGTTTGTGTTTGACAGCTATTTTTATCAGACTACTCACTAATTTGAGGAGCAAATGGAAAAAAGTGAATTTCGTGTGCTTATTAAGCATTATTTCTAGCGAAAAAAAAACATTACCGAGACCAAGGCTAAGCTTGATAAATACTATGGGGACTCTGCACCATCGATTTCAATGGTAAAAAAGTGGTTTACTGAATTTCGTTGTGGCCGTACAAGCACTGAAGATGCCGAACGTCCTGGACGCCCAGTTGAGGTCTCTACACCCGAAACAATCGAAAAAATTCACGATATGGTGTTGGCCGACCGAAGATTGAAAGTGCGAGAGATTGTGGAAGCCGTAGGGATCTCGCATGGCTCAGTGGTTTCAATTTTGAATGATCACTTGGGCATGAGAAAGCTTTCCGCAAGATGGGTGCCGCGTTTGCTCACAGTCGACCACAAACGCAATCGTGTAACAACTTCACAGGAAGGTTTGGCGTTGTTTAATCGCAATATGGAGGAGTTTTTGCGCCGTTTTGTAACCGTGGACGAAACATGGATCCATCACAACACACCAGAGAACAAACAACAGTCAAAACAGTGGGTTTCTAAGGGTGAATCGGCGCCAAAGAAGGCCAAGGTGGGTTTGTCAGCCAATAAAGTTATGGCGACTGTTTTTTGGGATGCACGCGGGATAATCCACATTGACTACCTTCAAAAGGGAAGAACAATCAATGGGGAATATTATGCCAACTTATTGGACCGATTCAATGACGATTTGAAAAAAAACCGACCTCATTTGGCCAAGAAAAATGTTCTTTTCCACCAATACAATGCAAGGGTGCACACATGTGCAGTTGCCATGGCAAAAATCCATGAATTGGGCTATAAATTGCTCCCTCATCCACCCTATTCTCCAGATTTGGCTCCGAGCGACTACTTCTTGTTCCCAAACCTGAAGAAATGGCTTGGTGGAAAAAGATTTGACTCCAATGATGAAGTCATCTCGCAAACAAAGGCCTATTTTGAGGACCTCGACAAATAATTTTTTTTGGAAGGGATAAAAAAATTGGAGAAGCGTTGGACAAAGTGTATAGAGCTCAAGGGAGACTACGTTGAAAAATAAAATTATTTTTTTATCAAAAAATCTGTGTTTTATTCCAAAAGTCACGGACTCGTATGTTTTACATAACTTTGATCTTCGTGGGAGCAATGCCGCACAAATCGTTAGTGTGCTGTGGGTCTTTCTAGCTTGTCTATGCTGCTGCATTTCCCTATGGTGTTACCAAATCTTTAAACTGTTCAGAACATGTGATTATATGAAAGTAGTATATGAAAAATAACCAGCTGCCAGCCAAAAAAAAAATTCCTCCGCGGCTTAAATTTTGCCTTCGTCTGAGCCTTTTCAAAATCCCCTCAATTGATACTCCTACAAACGACTCTGTAATTTTCTAACTATCCTTCGAAAAACGGCAAACATTCAATCACTTAAAGCTGCTATACTCAGCAGAGGATACTCTTTCTGCCAACGAACAAACAGAAATCCGAAACTCAATACGCGCTTTTGCGTAGGTCCTGAGCCATCATTATTGTGTTCTGGTAACGAGTTGGCAGTCGCGTCGTTCAATGATTTTCAGTTAATAAATGCCACGCATCAAAGTTAATTATATCCATCAGGCTCAGAATGTGTATCCTTCAATAAAGCCTTTCATGAGTCAACATATCAGTCAACACCATGCACCATCCGAACAAAGGTATGCCCACCCATTTTGGTAGTAGTTCAAAGACGCGGTATGAGTTGATAGGGGTGAAAATATTCGTAATTCTATAGATTGTCAGTAGCTGGACTACAAATAACACAGCAGACACCAGAATTTTCGACGACTGATTTCATTCATTTAGCCGTTGTGCGTTCGTCCTAATTAAAATGCTCCCCGGGGCAGTAGCTACTTTGAATTTTATATCCAATTAAATCTACATGGTGATTTCACTTAAATGTTTTACGAATATAGCATACATATATGTCTACAGTATGACGTGTCTAATGTATGAGTGCTTGCGCACTTGCATATGTTTGTTTGGAGTTTGAGATGAAGGGTGTCATGCACAGCTTGAAGCAAAAGCAGAAAAACACGCCCAAGCGTATGGTACCAATGACTGTGTTTATTCAGTGTAAATTTAAATTTCTCTTTGCTCGAAATTTGCAGAAAATCGGTGTTCAATACATTGAATTGGTCGAAGCTTATTTTTAAATTAAAATTAATTCAGTTTTAGTCTTGTTAAGCAGATTTTTTCAGTGGAGTAATCCTGAAACTCTAAACCGAACACCTTTTTTCTAAGAAACGCCACAATAACATTGAGGATCATTTTCTTCAATTTCTTGACCGGCTGATGTTGTTTGAATTTTTATTTTATTTCGTAATAAACACTAGTCATTGCATATTTTACAAAATAGAGATACGGTACTATGTTACCTCGCTTCTACAATGTAAATAAGTTATAATATATAGCTAGAAGAAATAAATAATACATTCGATGATAATAATTGGAGGAAAATTTACGGACAAAACCCTCCATTACAAGGAAGAAAAACAAAAAAAAATAAAAACAAAGAAAATAAGTAAATAAGAGATGCCTCATGAATAAGTTAATACATAAATATATTATTTTGTATGTCTATATTTTTAGATACGACTAAACTAAACACTCAATTGTTATAATCCAAGGACATACATTTCGAACTCGATAATTTTCAGCAAAAGAACAGAGAAGTTAGAATTTTTTTATTAAATTTATGAACTGGTTTACATATGTATATATTCAACTCTCACCAATGCATGTAATTCCGTAGTGGAAAAATGCCACAGTAAATCTGGAATGATTTTTAGAATTTTATTTGATGAAATTTGAACTTTATTTAAGTCACATTTAGCGGCACTGCTCCAAACAGGACACCCGTACGTCAAAATTGCTTGAAATATAACCTTGTGTAGTACTAATTTGTTGTCAACCGACAGCTGGGACTTTCTACTAATAAAAGGGTCTAAGAGTGCTATCGCCACCTTAAATTTTTTTAAAGTTTGGGATATATGTTCACTAAATGTAAGCTTTTTATCTAAGTATATATGGAGATACTTTACAGGCTGTTTCCATACTAATTCATTACCAAGAATACAAATAGAATCGTTTGGGACATAATAAGATTTTCTTTTCCTACTGAAAAAAATAGCTTGAGCTTTCTCACCATTAAACTTGTATTAAACTGGTAAAATTTACCACAACAAGCTGGGTTCTTTTTCCGTGAAAACTTTCGCCTTCATCCCTTCGAACCTTTTCCCTGTGCATAGTCATTCCCCCATCATCCTGAGAGAGTGATGGGCACCCATGAGCGCATCATCCATCGGTGCACTCTCTCAGTATCTTGGAGGGACAACATAAACAGGTAGGATGGACGGACAGATCCACCAACAGAGCAGACGGGCGGCCTGCCAGCGCGAAATAGTCGACCTTTGACACCCGTGTTGTTCTTTCTCCCCTGATGCGTAGCCTCCAGCCTCGAGTAGAGTCACTCCATCCCTCAAGCTCCTAAACCCTTCACTTTTGACCCGCCTTGTCTGCTCTATCCGTTGTAGCTTTGGAGGAGCGTATTCGTGGAAGGCAACTGTGGATTCTTCCAATCCCGAACTTCTGCCTTTACGCTGCTCGGAGTCTAGAACCCAGTAGGTTCACCCTGGAAAGACAGAGCCAGGCGGACGGTCTGGAACACTCCGAATATATGGCTGCTGGTCACGTTATTTGGACTATACGCCTATAGTCAGATGGAAGATCTGGAGGGTTCCACACTGTGTAAATGAAATACCTGCAACCCACACCAGTTGCCTAGAACCAGGCTGACGCTCTGCAACTCTCTGCAGCACACACTACACAACACACCCACAAAACGAAACACAAGACAGAAACCAACAATAACAAAACAAGATTAATAACAAATTGTACAATAAAAAAAAACACATAAACAGTGTAAAGAGTGGAACGCTATCTCAAAAAAAAAAAAAAAAAAATACAAGTGGAAAGTCAAAGGAAAAGAGGACGTCGAGAGAAAGAAAATAAAGGGAAAACAGGACAGGATCAGGGAACAATAGGGCGAGTCAGGAAGACGAGGGAAGAAGGATACCAAACAACAGCTAAGTATTGTGTTATGAGATTGTGTAGTGGGTTTTCGCCCGCGTAGACAAAAAAAAAAAGACAAACGGAATACGCTACCCGCTCGAAAAAAAATTCCTTTTACCGTTCGGGAAGACCGAATATAGCGGCCCACTCTGAAGCGGTTTCCCTTCCGGTAGTTAACCGTGATCAGCAAATTTTTGATACCGCTCAATCGATTGTTCCATACGAGATTCCGATCAATAAACATGACTTTTAACTTTTGTGTTTTTTTCCTTTTCATCCCCTTTTTAAGGTTTCGCAATTCCTTTCCAAAAAAATTGTGTGGCGCCTACAAACACGTTGGGTATTTTTTTGGGATTAGCTACAGCCGCAGATTCTTTTCTTTTAATCATAAGCCCACCCCTAGCTGAGCAGCCGAAAGTGGCAGCACTTAACCCGCTGCCTGTTGCAAATTTCCCTTAGGTTTTCTTTGTTGGCATCGCAATCTGCCATTATCGATCGAACCACCACCTGCGTGGTACGGGCTCGTTTTTTTCCTTGGAAGCACTTGTTGTGAGGAGTTATGTAGCTGCCTAAAACCAAACTGTATACCAGGAAAGATGTTGTTATCAGTTATAAATTCTATTGTAGAATTAGGTTATTTATTACTTTTTCTAATAATTTATTTAAATTACTGAGTAGACCGTCATCATCAGCAGATTTTTCAGCACTTAAAATAGGTGCAATTTTTGCCACCTTGCATCCATTTATAGAAAATGCAAGGTATTTAATACGAGATTTAGGAAATCGTATTAGGTAGATGTTCCTGATCCCATCCAAACCACCCGTTTTTCTAATATTTACATTATCTATGATTTGCTTAGGTGCGTCTTCAGATACAAAAGCGTTCATTGATGTGCTATAAGTATTAGAATCAAGAGTTTGAATTAAATGACTGACTGCGAAGTTAGTTTCAATGCTTTCTCTTTATATTTCAGTGCAGGTATCTGCCTCCTTTTATTCTTAACCCTGTAAAGATAATCTGCGTCAAATTGACTCATCCGAAAATAAAATATAGCTCTCTCTTTTTAAATATTCCGCATATAATACTCGTAAATTTCGCGTTCGTAACATCCCAGTAATCGGTAAGTGGAGGAAGGTGTCACCCATTTTGAGTTATAACCACGCTGTAAGTCAAATTTACGCATTATTATCTTTATTGCGACTTTTAAGATTCTGATCTTCTTTACTCGTATAAGTTTACTTTTATTTCTCATTCAATTTGTGTTTTAGTTGTTGTTTGGTACTGAATTTTTGCTTTTCTAATTAGCATTTACTATAGGTTTAATTTTAAACACATCACGTTGCAATGTAGCGTTAAGACTTAGATGAACAAAGTATTTTATCCGCTCTTTTAGAGGCTTTATAGAAGAAGAATTAACACATAGTGGAGAAGAATGGTCACCAGCACCCTCTGCATTATTGGCTTCTCACAGAGTTGTAACTTCAACATCAGGATCAAGAGATAAGAAAAAATATGTGTGGTTGACATCAAAAGCAACAAGGCATTCCAGAGTCTCAGCAATGAACATTGCTAAAATTTCGAGTAGTCCAACCCATATTTGCCACGATTTTAATGAACCCATTTCTTGTTTCAATGCCTTCTTTAACGATGACATTTTGACGGAAATCGCTAAGTGGACCAACGTAGAAACTTCTGTGAAAAACGGGGCTATATGTCCAGTGCAACATTCAAAACCACATGCGATACTGAAATTCGATCATTGATTCGAATATTAGTTCTGATAGCGATGAGGAAAGACAGAAGAACTATTTGATCGATTTTCCTCAATGACGTACGTTTCAGTCATGAGCCAAGATCGATTCGATTTCTTGATAAGGTGTCTCAGGATGAATGACAAAACATTGCATTCATCACTTAGGAGAGAGGATGTGTTTATTCCTACCCGAAAGATATGGGACTTGTTTATTCGGCAATGCATAAATAATTATACACCCGGGTCATACCTTACAATACATGAGCAGATACTGGCCTTTAGAGGACGGTACCCTTTTAGGATGTATATAACTAATAAGACAAGTAAATACGCCTGGAAATTCTTATGATGTGCGACAGTGAGACAGAGTATATGGTCAACGCTGTGCCTTATTTAGGAAGAGGAACAAAAACCAATGGCTTATCCTTGGGAGAATATTATGTGAAAGACCTCTCAAAACCTGTCCACGGTAGCTGTCGTAACATAACCTGTGACAACTGGTTTACCTCAATCTCTTTGGCAAAAAACTTGTTATAGGAACTATACAAGCTGAACTGTATGATCCAACCAACGAGAAATCCCTGAAGAGCTGAAAAATAGTCGCAAAAGGTCTGTTGGAACTTCCATTTATTGTTATGATGGACCTCTTACTCTCTTACCTCATATAAGCTGAAGCCTTCTAAAATGGTGTACATGTCATCATCATGTGACGAAGGAAACACTATCAATGAAAGCACTGGCAAGCCTGGAGTGATAATGTTTTATAATCAAACAAAAGGAGGGGTTATACCTTCGACCAAATGTGCTCTATCATGTCCTTTGGCAGGAAGACAAGCAGATGGCCAATGGCTATGCTCTACGGATTGATAAATATAGCTTGCATTAATTGCTATGCCATATACTCCCATAATGTTTCTCAGAAAGGTGAAAAAGTTTTAAATCGTGAAAACTTCATGAAAAGCTTGAGTCTGACATCGCCATTTGTGAAAGATGAAAGAAAGACTGCAAGTTCCCACTTTGAAAAGACATTTAAGAGATGATATAAGCAATATAGTTTCTAGAAGCGGCTCTAGCTCACAACAAGAAGTTCCAGAAGAGCCTTTACCAAAAAAATGTTCTTACTGTGCATATTGTCCATATAATATCAGACGGAAGACAAATGCTTCGTGCACAAAATGCAATAAAATTATAAAATATGTAGGGAGTATAACATTGATTTGTGCCAAAAATGTTTGTGATTATTTGTTAAGTTTGGTTTTTAATAATATTTATTTTTTTTTTATCTTACAACTATGTATGTACATTTAAATGGACTGATAAGTACTGAAAGTATTATTTAATGTGATGAAAACTGAAGCTGTGTTAATTTAATTTTTTTTTTGTGAATTTATTTGTTTTTATTACTTTTATCGTCTTTTTTAATTAAATAAATAGCAGCAATGCAATAAAATGTATATACATTATTTCCTTTGACCAGAAGACCCATCTTTCGTTTAACTTTTTTAAATTGTAGGTAATAGGTTAGAAACTGTTAAAAGTTTATGCGTCAGTTTGTCCCATGATTTTCTTTAGTGTATTGCAAAATATGGTTATTTTTCCATGGTTAATTATCTTCACAATATTCTAGAAGGGATTGGAATTTTTATCTAACTGTGCTAATTTATTTTGTGTTCCACTTAAAGTTTCTGAACTCAGAGATAAGTTTACTTGTCAGTTTATTAAAAAACTTTAGTTGAACCTTATTATTTATTTATTTATTTTTCAAGGGATCGATACAAATGAATTTGTAAAGTCCGGGATTTTACGCCGGGGTACTATCCCCATGTGGCGTTTGTCAACAGCACGCGGTGTACCGAGTTCCCATGTGGTCCTCCATCTAGGTTCTTACCGCGCCCACACTGCTTGATTTCGGTGTAGTTGAACCTTATAAATCGGTAAACGATATCTTAGCCAATGACGTCTAAAATATTTTAAAATAAATTGGTGGAGCTCCTCCGAAGTAGGCCGTTTTGACTTTTTCGGAACGCTTTCATTAATAGCCTCATTCACCAAAATTGTATTTTTTTATTATTAACGATACTACTTATTCTTATCGGACTCATTTTCAATTGTATTGTAGTTAAACTGCATGGTGTGTTTTTTAATTTTGAGTCAAATTTTATGCGAAATCTTGACAAGTTAGCATTTTTAAAATCATATTATAGTATTTTTTTTTTATTATTACTTTATTTTAACAATATCTTTTAACGCTTATATTTAATATTTAATATTTAATACAAATCATAATTAATTCAATTTAAAATGATACGTAAAAAGGTAATTGTATAAAATAGCTGAGTACAATCTTTAGCCTAGTCAAGACAGTGATGAAAGTACTTATTGAGTTATACAAAAATAAAAATTCAAATAGTTCTATTGATGGGGATACAATAGAAATTTATAATGAACCAAAAAATGCAATTATATATAATTTTTAAAAGTCTATAAATTAGTTTACATCATCGGTTTAATAAAACATGAACTTCTGAATGATTAAATGAGAAAAGCCACTTTTTTATTTCATTTCAAAGTACCGTTTTTACCCTCTCACACCTAAGTTTTTCAGGTAACCTAAAGTGCGTTTCTTTAATGGTTGGCACAATAACAAAATTTCTGGAGTTGATTCGCAAGCTATAGTCGTCTTGCACTCTGGCTTTAAAATAGCCTGAATTGATGAAAAAAATCTTTAAAACTTTGTAACAGTAAAGGTGTCATAGAGGAAGAAATTCAAGAGATCTGAATAACTCAAAACTTGGTGTCCTGCGATTAGCTTTAGAAATAATTCTTATCGCATGCTTCTGTTTTATTAATTAGCGTTTTATTTTATTAAAATACGTACCACCCCAGCAAGAAATTCCATATTCCAACTTTGATTTTAATAACCCGTTGTAAACCAATTTTAAAACAGGAAGATTGCAGTACATACTAATGTGGAATAATTGTCTTACAACTCCGTTCATATATTTTTTTCAAATAGGTTGAATGGTCATTCCAACAAAATGTTCGATCGAAAAAAATACCTAAATATTTAAAACTGTCAACACGTTCGATCAAAAAACAATTTGCTTTGCAGGTATTCTGATTGTTGTAAACCATATCTCCCAAGACAAATCGGTTGCAAGTTTTTGAATGATAATATAAAGGTATTTCTTGGGACACGTTACCTCTGATATTAAATATCATGAACTTCGTTTTATTGCTTATTATCAGCTTATGAAAATTAAACCATCTCCTAATAATATCTAGGTCACGATTTACATCTGCAAACATATCAATTAAATTATTGTTAGAATGGAAAAAAGATGTATCATCAGGAAATGCTGTGATATTACCTTTAAACGGTTGTAAAAATAATGAGTTTGCATAAATAAGAAAGAGGATTGGACCCAAAAATAATCCTTGAGGAACACCCATATTTAAACATTTTTGTGAACTGAAAGCATTTTTAATCTTAACAACTTGCTTACGATTAGATAAATTGGATAAACCGTTTATAAACTGAGCCTCTAAAACCCGCCATATAGAGCTTATCAAGCAGCAGAGAATGGTTCACCATATCGAAGGCCTTATTTATATCAATAAAAAGAGTTGATGGGATTTTAGAAGAATTTAAGCTATTATATATTTCACCAGATAACTTTAATAAAGCACCTTCTGTTGATTTTCCACTCCTAAAACCAAATTGGCAATCACTAAAAAAACGAGTTCTATCTAAGAATGATATGATTCTAAGAATGATAGATTTTTCTGACTTTTGAAAAAAACAGATAATATAGAAATGGGACGATCATTATTAAGTGACATTCTATCACCTTTTTTATGCAAAGGAAGAACTACAGCAGTTTTCAAGCTGTTAGGAAAAACACCTTTTTCTACACAAAAGTTTAAAATGTAGCAAATAACATCAGAAATATGAAAACTTATTTGTTTTAAAAGAAACTTGAAATATTATCAGTGGATGAGGAACTAGATGTTTTAAGAGACGTAACGATTTTTAAAACTTCAAAGGCAGAAAATTGATCAAAGTAAAAACTATCGGATTGAATATTGTCATGAACTAAAGAGGTCTCACAAGGATGTGTAGAAATAATTACATTTGAATCATCATTATTATGAACGATATTAACAAAAAAATTATTAAACAAGTTAGCAACTTCAGAGGGATCTGAAACAATAAGATTTTCGTTTTGAATAAAAATATCAGAGCGAGGTTTATTTTTATTAAGTATATCATGAACAACTCTCCATTTTTCTTTAGAGTTCCCAATATTTCGTGCTAGTTTATTACTATAATATGAATTTTTACAAAGTGGAATTTCAATTTTAACCTCTTTACATAACTTTTCATAATGATTATTTAATCTCTGATTTCTTGGATGTTTCTTCATAATAAAAGAAAGTTTACTTTTCTTTTTGATTTTTTTAACTAAAGAAGGAATCATCCATTGCTTAAGACATTTAAATTTGTTGTTACTTTTACTCATTATTTGGCTACAGATTAGAATATGATATTGTAGTCTATTAAGAAACAAATCAAATGCAACTGTGGGATCGATCGCAGAGTAAACTTCATCCCAAAACTCTAGATTTAAATTTGCTCTTAAGATTGACAAATCAGTTTATTGACAATTAAAATTCTCAAAATTATTTTCTCTGAACTGGCAACAACTGAGTTGAATTACAGTTAGACGATGATCGGTTATTTTTAAATCAAGGACAATGGTTTTATAATCGACCAATATGTTTCTGTGAAATCTTAAAAACACATGATCTAGACAAGAATTTGATCTAGTAGGTTCATTTATCACAGACTCAAAACCAAATGATGAAAACGCAGTTAGATAACTATAAACATCCGGTGAATCACACAGAATGTTTATATTAAAATCACCTAAAAGAATTATATTTTCACATGTTTGGCTATCCAAAAATCCCGACATTTCTTCCAAGAAGCAACTTACTAAACATTTATGAAATCTATAGACACATATAAAACAATAACTTACTCCAGAAATTATGCAATTAACGCTTATCATATCAGCACTTTCAAATTGATATGTGTTAACTATACAATTGGTTACATTGGTATTATAATATACAGCGACGCCACCAGCAGCATTCATTACAAGTCGCTTCAAAAAAATAGTTTGGAATTAAATCATAGAAATCTTTTTCTTCTTCAAATATCCAAATTTCAGTAAGGAAAATTAAATCTGGTAAATGATCCAGAGGTGTGAGATGAGATAGAAAGATATTGAAATTAGTTCGCATACTGCGAATGTTTTGATGTATAACAGAAAAACCAGACATTAGTTCATTATTTTGATGTTCTATACAAAAACATTTAACATCATCAGTATTAAAAGAGGAAGAATTATAGTTATTGCTTAAGTCATTTTGAGGAGGTGTACCTAAACTATTATTAATTCTAATCTAATATAATAATTTAAGTTAATTTAAATTTATAAATGTCCTCAAAAGATTTAATTTTCATAACTTTATGTGGTATTGTGATTCATTGGTATTTTTTGTACAATATTGTATTGTATTGTATTGTATTAATTATATTTAATTCCAAAACTTAAAGTTTATAGTTTACAAAACACAAGCTAATGGAGTTCAGATCATTAACAACAATAGGTTGTGACAAAAGGTTCGGACGGTTCATTATGAAAACTTCTAGAACAGAGAGATTTCTCCTTATGTCTGTAGGATATGGGGGAAAATATTATGAAAAGACAGATCGATACAAAACATTCGAAAACAAATTACCCCAAGTATTTACCCGAATACATCCCCAATGCCGGTGTCGACAGTTAAAGTCCCCGGCGAGAATAGCATCACCACCTGTCGATAGTAGTGCATAGTGCACGCACATCTCTTATAAATGATATTTTCTTTTCAGCTGTGGCACTTGTGTCAGGAAAACATGCGCAATAAATTTTAATCTTAACCCGTATCTTCCCAAGTACTTAAAGGCTGATCCAATTTGAACGAAACTTATAACGTTACATGTTAGGAACCTACTGAACAATAGTAAGCATCAGAAACAAAAATCTAGGTTTCTGTCTTTCAGTTTCTACTACTACTTGGAAAATGATTGTAAATACCAAAATATATTTTTATAAATATGAAATCTTATCTGCATTTATTATTTATTATGAAAACCAGAAGACCATTTCTGGTGTAGAAAGTCTGAAGATACGTTGTTACAATATGCCTTCTAATTCTGCGAAGCTGGATGTAATTTGTATAGTTGGAAAGCACTGTTCATACAAACATTTACAGGAAACATAAGTAGCTGCCAATGCTATCTCTTCAGGCGAATCGAAATTCGGTAACATCCCACATTTTGGTCCAGACATCTACACCGCCCATATGTCTGTTATAATTGACGATACGGCGGGGTTGGTCGACGTCTTTCTTTTGCTTGTCACAATAACGTCTGACTTTACCAATAGGCTCCACACTACATTGGGTTGATGCTACAGTAACACTATTGTTATCATTGTAACGAACGAGAGTGATGTCAGGCAAAATGTCTGAGCACTAATCGAAAGATCCTCTGTTAGTCTTCTTCATTTCTTTTGTGTCTTTCAAGAGTGCCTTTTCAACTCTATTTGCTCTGATCGTTCCTGTCGCATCGTGTTATAATGCCTTTATTTCATCCAGCAACGGTAAAGACGTAAATAATTGTCCATATAAAAGCTGTAAGCTCCAGGCGGCAATTTAGGTATGAGGTCTAAAATGACATAAGCACCCACACCGAGTTCTGGGTGGATATTTCCTGTGATTGCCCCTTGATAAAGCTCGCCATATATCAAGTAACCAAGACGTGTACAAATAGACTAGTTCTTATAACCGAATCTAATGGGTTTTCCATGAATATATTTTTGTTCCATGCTTTCCACAATATGGAATCATAGACTCATTAATAATCAGATTTCTATTTTAGCCATCTATTGTTGAGTAAATTCCATAGAGGACGAACTTTTGCGAATTTATCCTGTGCGGTAAAGTTGGCGTTATTGGCAACATTAAAGAATCGCAGCAGTTCTTCGAATCTATTGCTAGGCATAGCAGCTGCTGCACCTTGATAATTTTAATCGACGCTTTGCTTCCAATACATTCGATATCTTGCAACACTATTTTAACCCGACAGCAAAAGAATCCCAATAAAACGCTTATTTCTTCAGTCGCAACTTTGAAATGATAATGCCCTTTTTGAATCGCATTTTTTCAGTTTGAGAGCGAATCATTTCGAACACTTCTACGTTCAAACAAGTGTACAGTATTATCTAGATATTCTAAAAAATTTGGCGGATTTGAGATTTTGTCTGCCTTTTCCGGGACATCTGTTTTCCTCCATTTTCGGGTAGCAGGACACTTCTTTTTTGGTGGAGGTGGTTGTACTGCTGCATCACTGCGTGTATCTAAGAAAAGTTTATTTGGGATGTCTTCTAAGTTATCTAAATTGCTTTGAGAAGATAGAGTAGCCCTAAATTCACCCTGTGCTAAGAGCTGATGTCTGGACAGATGGTTTATATTCGAAGACTCCTCATTTCCACTATCTCCATCCCTCTTGTCGGAATTATCTGGGGGTGTTATGTAAACATCGGCAGACAACACATCATCGTCTTCTTCTAGATACGATATAACCTCATTTACCGACAATATACAACAAAATACAAACAAAATGAAAAATAATTAGTAACATTTACATAAGTTCATATAATGTACCATCTCCATATTATCCGATCCAAAATTGGATCGGAATAATTAAAAGTAAAAATTAAATGTGAATACCCTAAATTTACATTTTGCTGTATTATTATATACTATCTGAATCCATAGGTGACAAAAAACACGATATACGATTGACGATGAGACATTTTTTTGACGAATATCAATAAAAATGAGCTCATAAAATTGCACAAATTGCGCGCCCGATCGAATATCTGACAGATTGATTAGACCGATAGAACTGTCAATGCTCCCACAATAAAAAAAAAATCAATGGATGCGTTTGCGTCTCCACAATGGCTGGTAAAATAAGCTGCTCTCCAATTGTGTGGGTTTACCCCGACTTCGCTATTAGTAAAGATACGAGAGCGGGTCAATAAGTCCGTGACTTTTGGAATAAAACACAGATTTTTTGATAAAAAAATAATTTTATTTTTCAACGTAGTCTCCCTTGAGCTCTATACACTTTGTCCAACGCTTCTCCAATTTTTTTATCCCTTCCAAAAAAAATGATTTGTCGAGGTCCTCAAAATAGGCCTTTGTTTGCGAGATGACTTCATCATTGGAGTCAAATCTTTTTCCACCAAGCCATTTCTTCAGGTTTGGGAACAAGAAGTAGTCGCTCGGAGCCAAATCTGGAGAATAGGGTGGATGAGGGAGCAATTCATAGCCCAATTCATGGATTTTTGCCATGGCAACTGCACATGTGTGCACCCTTGCATTGTCTTGGTGGAAAAGAACTTTTTTCTTGGCCAAATGAGGTCGGTTTTTTTTCAAATCGTCATTGAATCGGTCCAATAAGTTGGCATAATATTCCCCATTGATTGTTCTTCCCTTTTGAAGGTAGTCAAAGTGGATTATCCCGCGTGCATCCCAAAAAACAGTCGCCATAACTTTATTGGCTGACAAACCCACCTTGGCCTTCTTTGGCGCCGATTCATCTTTAGAAACCCACTGTTTTGACTGTTGTTTGTTCTCTGGTGTGTTGTGATGGATCCATGTTTCGTCCACTTTTACAAAACGGCGCAAAAATTCCTCCATATTGCGATTAAACAACGCCAATAAGCACACGAAATTCACTTTTTTCCATTTTCTCCTCAAATTAGTGAGTAGTCTGATAAAAATAGCTGTCAAACTAACTAACTGACGCAGCAAGTTTAAATTTTGACAGGAGTCAACTGACAGATGCCTGTTGACAGGAGCAGTGTTGCTGTTTCAGTAAAGAGGTCAGAAATTCAAAAAGTCACGGACTTATTGACCCGCCCTCCTATTATAGGATGCTCGTAAACTATCGACGTCTTACATAGATGATGACGAAAACATCGACTTTATGGATGGCCTTTTCCCTAGTTTTCCTTTAAGTGCTTTAAAGAAGGACAATGGCTTACGTTTTTTGTCAGCATGTACCTACTCTTGACACATGCTTTTTGAAGGCTTCATGGCATCGTTACTGAATACTTTTTCACATATGAAACACATCGGCAACTGTTGATTTGTTGATATTCATCTCTATCATATCTATAAATCTATCTATAAATCCAAACTTCAAGTAGTCCAAACTGTATGGTCTGCATTTTTTTTTTCGTGTATGCCATCATAAAACTGAACATTTATAATTTTAGGTAACAACTTTACTAAAGTAATTTCAAAAAATACTTAAAAAAATATTAAAACGTTTCTTTGGTACTTACCCTGTTGCTTTTTCATAAACTGCAGAAATGTATGGTTATGCTATTAATGCTCGTAATTAACTAAGGATTTTGTAATTTTTTGTCAATCACTTTATTTTAATCCACTTTATTTAGCTACATATGTAATTACTTTGCAATCTCTTGAAATAAATTAGTAGATGAGTGTATCATCATTGATATTCAAGTTCCAACGCAAATGAACTTTCAACCAAAGTGCAAGCTTGTAATATAGTAAAATATCAGGAGCATGTTTGGACTTGAACTTAATCATGATTTCGTTTGTGTTAAATCGCGTACATGCGTCAAATGCAGAGCAAGTCAAAACGTGTCTGAAAGACTTGTACTCTCGAACATATTACCTTGCACGAACTTGTCCACGCATATTGCCTTGCCGAGTTTTTTATCTTGTTTAAACTTGTGCACGCTTATCGACTTGTTAAGTTTTTTAAAAGACCAACAGTGATTCTTCTTACTAAAATATTAGTCATTCTTATAACAAGTTGGTACACGTAACACAACCTATACGGTATCTTGAACGTTTCAAATAAGAAATTGTGTTAATTAATAGGGGTTGATTTTTAGACCTCGTCGACCCCCAAAATAAGTTTTCGTTTATATTGACCTTTGGGAAACCGATTTCGACCCCAAGTGGTCGATATCGACCACTTTGGGAATCCCTGGTCTACGCGATAGCTCATATAATCTGAATTTGAAAGGTTTTCTTTATTTATTTTGAGTCCCGCTTCGGTAACCAGGATGGATTTTCAAAAAGTTAAACAATTTTAATCTTTTGCTATTAATTCCACTACCATTCCAATTCACCGTTCTTAAATTTTTATTTAACATATTACTTAGCATTAGAATATACTCGTATGTAGGTATTTAGTAGCTAAATGTTCAATAACCGTAAACCGTTCAAACGCTGTACCGATTGGTACCGCTACCGTTGGAATTTATGTCATTTGAGACCAAAGATGTATTTTTTTCCGAATACAGTGTAGATGGGAGAAAATTAGACTGATTCTCTTCTTTTACCATGCGAGAGCGCTGAGTTAAGGGCGGGAAGACTTGTAAAGGGTTTATTGCCACGCTTTTAAATTATTTAAGATTTTTGATGCAGCCATTGTGGTTAAAGCTTTATTTGGCATAGATGGAGCCGATCTGCGGTTAACAGACTTATATCTAATCTCGATGTATTTCACTCTCAAAGAGCACTGACGATTGTTGGATCTATGCTCTCTATTGCATTTTGTCACAGGCAACTGTATTCTGAGAACCTGCGTAGTGTGTCTTAACATGATAGTTTCTCTCACCGTGTCCAAACATCTGGCAGTTGTGACACTGAGTCAGCTTACCTTTCAGTTTTCTTTGAAAACTGCAATTCGCCTGGGTGTGGAATAGATATCGATGATTTTTTTTTCTAGATCGGCCAATTGAATGGTTCCATTCTCAAATGACATGAAATACAGTGTATCCGTGTAGTGTTCATATTTTTTAATGATCTTTTTGACTTCAACGCCTTTTAAGCTATGTTTGCAGAGTTCATTTTTAAGTGCTCTCACCTCAATACTTCCATGTCGAATAAGATCACTTTAAACAATTTAGCATTTTTAAGATCATGTGAGTAATACTGACGGTTTCTCTCTTTAAAGTAGTTAAACCCAAGGTTTAATTCACATGCCATCTTTATACTAATAGAGAGCTTTTTAATTGAATAGACTTTAATATTCATTGAACACATGGCACTGTGAACAAAATCTGAACTTTTATGTACTCGTAACAATTTATTTGTGGGAATATATGCCTTTTTCTAGAACTATTACTGGTATCAATCACTTTATCACAATCATGAAGACATTCATCTCTATCCATTAGAGTTGGTAGTGGTCCATAAAAATTCCTTCTTGAATTATTTTCACTTTTCGAATTACCCGAGGCCGACTCGGCGATCTTAGAGACGTCGATAGGCTTGCGTTTGGTCTGCTGGCAGCATGGAGAGTCATGGCATCTACTGTTGTGCTTATATGAAATCCTAACCTAGGACGCAAACAGACCGCACGTAGGTTCGGATCCTGGAAAACTCTCCTATGACCCTCGCCTAGGAAGTTTATTTCCCTAGAGAGGCAAGCCCATGATATGATTATGAAGGAGAGAGAGAGATTTGCCAGTAAAGCAGAACCACTCATGCTAACCGAGACATACTGCTTTTTGGAGTCTGGTAAAAATAGCAGTAACGTATTTTTGTGAAAGCTTGTTCCACCTGACAAACGATGCATATGATATATCTTATTTTATATCATAGCCGTGTAGATCCAAACGACTTTCCACGGTGACAAGCTATATGTCCTGCCGACAGATACCATTAATTACAAGAAGACCGATAGCGACTTCGAGGCTTTTGAAGTAACATGTTTGGTCCATAGAAGTTTGCTATCAGGATGACAGCCAAATGCTTAGCTTTGTTGGAGAATTAGATGGTAATGCCATTTAGCACTAGCAGAGTTTGGCCAGTCAGCTTCCTCGTTCTCGTAAAGAGAACATCCTCAGCTTTAAGAAATTGACTGAAAACCCATTTCTAGTATACCAATTGTCGATCACGTCTAGAACTGCATGCCTTTTAGAGCAAACAATCGCTATGGAGAGTATTAAGCACTGAGCCGGCGAACATGCACCATAGCAGTGGATTAGCATTTAGTGACCTATTCATCAGCACTGCTTTTTTCAAAAAAAATGAATGAGTCATATACGTCGTGTTGTCTGGTCGAGTTACATATGTAGTGAAAAGTTGCGTTGCCGAAAGCACCCCCAATGCCGATGTGCGCCTTCAATTCCGCCCACCAGTATCTTTTGCGTTGGTAGGCATATTGAATCTTAGACAGAGGAATCAATCGCAAAGGAGGTTCGCGCACATAGAGCTCAGACCATTCCCTCCATGCTATTTGACATAAAGGAAGGTAGACTAACAGGTCTGAAGCTCTTGGCGAGCATGTAGTCCCCTTCTCCGATTTAGTTATAAACTCTACTCTCACTGCTCCACAGGTTTTCGGTATATATGCCAGTGTCAAGCTTGCAGTGAATATTCCCTTTAAAGTTACTAGCAGCTGGCCTACACAGTTTTGTAGCTTAACTGGGTATATGACATCGGTGCCAGGCGACTTTAAGCCATAAAAAGAAGCAACAGCTTGGCATCGTCATCGTTACGATGGGACGTACCAGCTACAGCGTGTTAAATTATTCAGAACGCTTGAAGTGTTATCACAGATGCTATAGGTTATATTGGTTATTTTCGATAAAGAAACACAGACACAACTTTTCACTTTGAATAATTTGGATGTTTATTTAAGCACTGCAGTACAACGAAAGAATCAAGAATACAAAAAATGTTATACAAACATAAAAAGCATTTAGTAGGCAATTCCCCATAAAATTCAAATATGCATAGCCTACTAGATTTCAGTTGAAAAAAAAGTGATGCCAATGCAACAAATACAAATATTTTATTTTGTTTAAAGGTGCAACCTCAATAGCCGCCCTCAAAATATAAATATTTTAGTATATTAAAAAATTATAAAATTAAGAAACATAACAATAGTTCAATAGTTTTTAAAAACAAATAATAAGATTTCTTTGTAATTCAGTTATAAATTTAGTTACGTTAAAATATAAATACAAATAGGAATAGTTAAAAACATTAGTGCAAAAAAAAATAATAATATTGATTAATTTCTTAAACCAAGTTTAAAAACGATTTCTTGGAATTTGAGAGTCGGTAACTGTTTGGTGAACACATCAGCGAGCTGGTTATCTGTAGAAATATATTTTATTAATATAGTTTTGTTTTCTACTTGTTCTCGAGTGAAATGATACTTAATATCAATATGTTTTGAACGTTTATGAGATACAGGGTTATTTGCAAGTGAAATACAACTTTGATTGTCTTCAAAAATAACGATTGAATCCTTAATTTGAAGATCAATAGTTTTCAATAAGGACTTTATCCCTAACGGCCTCTAAGAGTGCCATATATTCTGCTTCAGTTGATGAAGCAGCTACTGATGTTTGTCCTTTAGTGTTCCAACAAATAAGATTGTCGAAAAACTTGAACAAATATCCCGTTGTAATAAGCTAGAGTTCGATGATTTCTTATACGTTAATTTTAAGTTAATTGTACCCATTACATATCTTAAAACTCTTTTTAAATTCTGCCATAGTTCTTTATTATTTTTATTTTGATATCTACTAAGGAAATTAATTGCCGTACAGAGATCGGGACGAGTGCATTGCATTGCATACATTAAGCATCCAATAAGGTTTCTGCTCGGAGCTTCGAACTCTTCATTAGAACCTAAAGCTATTGAGTCTAATCTTACTGGAAGAGGTGTACCTACTGGATTGCAATCCGACATATTAAACCTTTTCAATACATTCTTTAAATAAATACTCTGATCAATTGAAATCTCTGTTTCATTTCTTTGTACATGAATACCTAAAAACAATTTTATTTTATCCATGTCGACCATTTCAAATTGATTTTTTAAATATGCTTTGAAATTTATCATTGTATCTAAATCTCCTGTTACAATTAAAAGATCATCAACATAAAGAACAACATAAATACTTTTATAAGGGTGTCCTCTATCTAAAAAATATAAACAGGATCATTAGGAGAGTTTTTAAAGTCTCGTTTTTTTTAGGATTTCATCAAAAACGCTGAAACCAGCACCTAGCTGACTTTTTCAATCCATATATAGCCTTATTCAATTTGCAAACCATATTCCTATTTTCGTTTGGTATGCCTTGTGGAATTCTCATAAATATATCTTCTTTTAAGTACCCATTTAAAAATGCAGATCTTACATCCATCTGATGAATTAATAAGTCAAATTGGTTTGCAAAGGCTGGAATTATACGGAAAGTAGTGATACGGGTCACTGGGGCGAATGTTTCACTATAGTCTTCTAAATATTTTTGCCTAAATCCCCTTGCTACTAATTTCGCCTTATATCTGGATGGATTTCCATGTAAATCGCATTTTATTGTAAAGACCCATTTGCAATCAATTACATTAATATTGGTAGGTCTCTCTACTATGGACCATGTATTATTTACTTCAAGTGAATTTAATTCGTCTTTTATGGCTTTTAACCATTTTTGTTTGTCTTCCATTTTGTCAATATCATGGAAGTCTCTAGGAACCAAGTCAATGACTGGTTCCAAATAAAACGAATAATTTTCATAGTCTTCCTCGTCCTCATTATAAGAAACCTTAGGAAGATTTTTAATTCTATCGCTTTTTCTACAGTTTTCCTCTGTAGTTTTTAAGCGTTTTGTTTTAAGATTTTCATCATCCGTTTCAGATTTTTCTGTTACACCGGATTTACCTGCTTTTTGTATATCGACAGGTTCATTTTTTTTAGTATTAGTTAATTTTGGTATTTTTAATTCATTGAAGCTTTCTAAATCAGCTCCTTCATCAAGTTTTAAAATGGGTCTTGATGTTTCATAATTGTTCGTCAAAAATGACGTCACGGGCTATAATAAACTCATTAGTTTTTGGGTTTAAGATTTTATAACCATTGGGTTCATAGCCCACAAAAATACCTTTGAATGATTTTTCATCGAATTTACTTTTTCGATTTTTTTCGTGAACGAAAACAGTGCAACCAAAAACTTTTAAGTTGTATAGTTTTTTTTACTATGCCACATTTCAAATGGGGTTTTATTTGTATTTAATGCTTTTGTTGGGGAAATATTTAATAAATATGTGGCGGTTAAAATTGCTTCTCCCCAAAAACACTTATTCAAATGTGCACCATTAATCATACAATGAGCCTTTTCTGTTAATGTCCTGTTCATTCTTTCAGCAACTGAGTTTTGTTGCGGAGTATATGGAACGGTTAAATGATATGAAATACGAGTACCTTTTTCTTTGAAAAATGTTTTCATGTCATTTGAAACATATTCGCGTCCATTATCACAATAGACATTTTCAATTTTTAAGTTAAAATGAACTTTGCTTTTAGCTACAAAGTCTTTGAAGACTTCAAAAAGTTCTGATTTATGTGTCAATAAATACACTACCGTGTAATGAGTAAAATCATCAATAAAAGTAACAAAATAATTTTTGTTGTTAATTGTCAAAGGACTAATTGGCACGCAAATATCGGAATGAATTATGAATAAAGGACGATTAACTTGAGATTTGTGTTTTTGTTTAGAAAACGGTAACCGTGATTGTTTACCGTATATACATGACTCGCAGAGTATATTCGAAGGAGTTATATTTTCTATGACTTTACTATCCTCAGCCATTTTTCCCTCTTTTAATTGTAAAATTTTATTTTTACTTAGATGGCCAAGTCTTTTGTGCCAAAGCATATATCTATCTTCAATGCAAGTATTTATTTCTGAATTTGTGTTCAGATTTGAATAATAAAACTTAATTATTATTAATTTGTTAACCGACACACCTTTCACCAAGACCTCACTACCTTTCTTCATTATAACTTCTCCGTTGCTTTCAAAATAAACTGATATTCTAGCTTCTTGGATCCGACGAACTGAAAGAATGTTGTGTGGAATATCCGGTGAATAAAAAATATTTTGTAACATCCCTTGGAGTCCATCTTTGGTCACTACATCAATTGAACCTCTGGCGTTGACTTGAATTGTAGTGTTCTCTTTAGCAACGTTAATCTCAATGGGATGTTCCAGCTTTGATAATGTTGAAAAATATTCCAATTTGTTCGCAAAATGGTCGGTTGCTCCGGAACCCAAAATAAATTTCACTTCGTTTGTTCCTGATTGCAGAGTCGATTTGTTGTTGAATTGTGTTCGTCCAATCATGAAGGCAAATTTCTTATTGGGTTCAAAAGTATTTAAAACTTGGACTGATCCAGTCTTGGGTTGTTTCTTATAATTTCAATTTCTTACATTATTTGAAATTGATTTTTTGTAAAAATAACAATTTGCTTTTATGTGGTTTGAACGTCCACAGTGATCGCATTTTAATCGGTTGTTTTTATTGTTGAATTTATTCCTTTTAAATTGATTGAACACTTTCCTTAGATTTTTAAAATTATTCGGCGGATAATTTATAGAATTGTTTTCAATATTGAGCACTTTTGAAGATGTACCACGATGTTCTTGATTTAGTTTGATTTCATAATCGAGCAGCCTGGTCTTCACGAACGCCAACGTCAAATCCTTTTCTGCAAGCGTTTGAATAGCAGTTACTATACCATCGAAGGAAGAAGGTAACGTCAACAACAACTGCGCCACCTTGTTCATTTCGTTGACTTGTGCACCAGCAGCTTGAAGTTCCGTCATCATTTCGTCAAATTTGATGAAATGTTCAATTAGAGTAATGTCTCCTTTAAATTTAAAAGTTAAGAGCCTCCTTTGAACCGAAAGTTGAGTGGCTAGACTTTTTCGTTCGTAGATCTCATCGAGTTTTCGAATTATATAGTAAGCTGATTTTTCTTCGGCAATCATTCCAATCAGAGAATCACTCAAATGCTCTATTATGCATGCTTTTGCAATGCGTTCCATCCTTCGCCACTTTCCCGTATTTTTGTTTTCAGCAGCAGCCTCTTCCAGAGCTGGCAGGCAGTTTTCTTCAGCAATAAGGGCTCTCAATCGGAATTTCCAAATGCTATAGTTTTCCCCATTGAATGGACTAATATTTCTTTTTGATTTAGAATTTTGCATTTTCACTTCACTATTCAAATTTTTT
Source organism: Volucella bombylans (assembly GCA_949129095.1). Lineage (NCBI taxonomy): Eukaryota > Metazoa > Arthropoda > Insecta > Diptera > Syrphidae > Volucella > Volucella bombylans. The sequence continues at coordinate 105,125,526 of OX422144.1, read as the reverse complement.
GTTTTTGTAATCAAAAGTACACTTTAATAATTATTATTATCAACACAAAAAGGGACTGGGCCCATAACCTATTGGATATTTTCGATAAAAAACTATTCACTTTGAATAATTTGGATGTTTATTTAAGCACTGCAGTACAACGAAAGAATCAAGAATACAAAAAATGGTATTCAAACATAAAAAGCATTTAGTAGGGAATTCCCCATAAAATTCAAATATGAATAGCCTACTAGATTTCAGTTGAAGAAAAAGTGATGCCAATCACAATCCGTTTTTCGGAACGTAATTTTTTTAAATCAAATTTGTTTAATAATAAACATTATATTTGAGAACCGTAGGAAGGTCAAAGCAGAATGCGCTCTCTTTAATGTTGTATTTATTGAATTGTTGTTTTACGTTTTTTTCCAGATAAAATTTGAATTTTTTGATTTTTGGATGCTATGTTTTTTTCTGTCTTCCACGAACAATGCTTCCGTAATAGAACGAGGAGAGCAAAGTATATGAGGTCCTTGCGACGCTCATAGCAAGGATTTTTTTCATCAAACCATTTCGGATCTCTAGTATTTGTTATCCTTATGCAATCCAAGGCCATTGACTCCCTTATATTTCTTTTTTGTGGACGTTCTCTGAAAATTCTATTAAATACTTTGAAGTGAACTTTACAAACGATAAAAAATTCATTAGTTGGTGCCTTCAGACTTCCAAAGTCACTTCTTTGAGAATAATTTTTTTGCATAGATGAACAATTCTGAAGGACATGCTATTTTTTCATCAGTTTTTAAAAATAGTTTGGAAGGAACAATTTAAACATTTGTTCCTTAAAAGCATTTTAAAAGTAAGATATCCAGTAAAATATCGCATTGCTGTTGTTTCTAATGTGATTTTAGTTCCGATTCCACATCACACATGACTTTTTCGTACAGAGTATCATAGCATACGATTTTCTTACGATTCTTAAGCAATGAAGAAGTTTTTGGAATATTAGTTTGAGTTGGGGATAAGTCAACGTTTAAAAATTCTACATCATCATCATTACAGTTACTGAAAGGAGAAAAATTAATAAGATTTGATTTGAGGGAATTTTCGACATCAAAACATTAAATTCGTAAGCAGACGGATTTTTATTGTAACTACCTTTGATGCGAATAATAGAAAATAAATTTTCTAATACGTCTTGATGAATTCTCTTTGTTAGTAAATAATCCACGTTCTCAGATAGGCCATTGCTTATATCACGACAAAGTAATAAGACCCAGTTTATAGTTTGTTCCATTCCTTTTAAACAAAAGTTTCTTCGAAGGTTAACTGCTTTTTGCATATCTTTTAAGTAAGTCAAAAATTGCTTCAACTCATTATAAGCTGGATTCTCTAGCTGAACTCCCCGCCTTAAAACATTCTTGTCATAATGTGAAACACTATGCATGCAGTCAAATACATTGTTCACTTTCAGTACGAACTCTTTCATTGCTACAGCTTTATTACAGCTTTCTTTTAAGAAATTAAGTTCAAAAGCAGTTTGAATCGATGCCGCAGTTGTCCGGCTAAATATTTGCGTTGCAAAGTTAACATGCATTTGGTGCTATATGACAACTTCTAAATTTTAAATATGTCTTAGCTACGTTGTCAACTTCCAAATTGTATATGTATTTCTCTGATAACATCAAAAGATACTTTACCATCAATTTCAATAGAACATTACGAAGTGATTTTAACAAATGAGGGAAATCATAAAAATAAAATATTTTTTCATCATTAAAAATTATAAATGGGTTTTCTTCAGAAACACCTAACATTTTATAAGCTTTTCTATTATTGGCCCCTTGGTCGCAAACAAAAGCATATACTTTTAAACCAAGTTCTTGATAGATTTTGAAATTGTTTTTTATAATTCCTCTTAGATTATCCCCATTTAAACCGTTTGCTGAAACAAAATAGTTTAAAACACTTTTCCAACTATCAAACAAACCATTTAGCATGAAAACATATATTTCATTAGCAAACAATCTACTTCTTTCTACACCAAGGTCTTCGAAACTATCTATTAAATCATTTTTTATATTATATGTGAGGTTTTTACGAATCCTAATTTCATCAAATTTCAGGACAACACAACGTTCTCGCTGGTTTAATAAATCGAACTTTGACTTAAGATACGAATGCGCATTGTTTTCATATCTTGGTTGTAATCCTTTTACAGGAGCCCATCTACAGAAAGAGGATATGTGAGGAAGTTTAAAGACAAGTCTATCTCTCAAAAATTTATAGGCGCTTTGTGATATATAATAAATATTTTGGGAAAGTTCTTTTTCGTGGCTGTTGTATTTTGTAGTCTTTGATTCTTTCAGAAGCATTTTACAAAATGTTTTTGAATGGTCTGAAATATTGAGCCTTTCGATTTGAGATGTCGTAGATATTTTATTTTTATTAACAATTTTTATGCCAGTATGCGCTCTGTTTTTTTTTATAATGTTTTATTTTTAAATTTCTTAATTTAAGTTTGTAACTTAACAATATTTTTTTTAAAGTTGAATTTTTTTTTTCTCCTCTTTTGCACTTTGCACACGAAATGCTGCAACTGCTCGACGTTCTTCTTCGTTAAAGGAGACTTCAGATCTTCTAATTTCAAGTTTGAATCCAAATCAGAATTTAAATTTAAGCAAAGAACAGCATCCGCCTTAAGAAACCTTTTTCCTACAAACTCGGGACAAAAATGATCTCCACAAACAAAGTACTATTTGCCTTCATTTTTAAAACCACATGCCTTCATCCACAATGCAGCTCTGTGAACTGTGGATGTTGTTTTATGTATGAAGATAAGGGTTGAAAACAGAAATCACAAACACATCTGCACGGCGCGGCGCATGCCTGCTCGTCGGCTGTACACACAATGCTACACATACGATCCCAAGAATTGACTTCGGTTTTATAATACATTTTGTTCATAGAAACTGTTCAGAACTTGAAGTTCGAAGTAAAAACAGGCAATTAAAAACTGGTCAGATTTTTTCCTTCGGCGTGCCATATCTACATACATATGTAAACTATAGCATCTGTGGTGTTATAGTGACAATAGCTTGCGAGTTAATTATGCTTACGTTACCTGGGAAATAAGCCTGACGTATGCAACAGGGAGTCGACTTGAAGTAGGTGATTTTCTGAGTGATGCCAGCATAGTTGGTTTTCTCTGTTGAGGACATTAACTAGCTTGCTGATTTCTTACAAGGCTTTGTGAGAAGCACTCCTAGAAATCCGAATTAGGTTATTATATTCTTTTTGCCTGAATCTGCAACAAATCCAGTCTTCTTCCAAATCAATCTAAAGTGACATGTTAAGAAGTTTTCTAGTTTCTTCACGTAGTAACTGCAGATCTGCGTTCCACGAAGAAACGGGTTTCCCAGCTGGACATGCCAATTCAAATCACTTGCATCAGTTTCTTCTCCTTAAAGCGTGTCCAGTTGGTTTTCGGCGGTTTTTTTTCCAGATTTTGCATCCGATTCTGAATTTGATGTAAAATGGAGACTTTCCAGCCTATAATCGTACCTGTTAGACAGCGTTATGTCGATTACTTTCTGTCGTATGTCCGTAACAAATGTTGGCTGTGAGCCAGCATTATATACAACCAGGTAAGAGAATGGTATGAATTCGAGCTTGGTTGCGAAATGTTCTAAGTTTGAGGGTGAGAGTAAATTCTGCATAAAAAAACAAGTTATCGGGCTTTCCTATGGCTCATAGGGGACTTAGTGTGGCCTTAAAATGTTGCACACCTGGACAAAGAAATATTAATGAGGGAAGAAATAAATATACCGATGAAGGTTGGTTTGAACTGTTATAATGACTAAGAATTAAAAAGCTCGGTAGGGCATTCCATATGCGAGTTATACGGCTAATAAAATGGACAAATATGTCTACAAGTCGTTTGAGGATGGATTGACGAGCATTCATTGCGAGACAGAGTTTTATGGTTGAAGGTTTGAAGGGGCGGAAAGTATTGGTGCACTGCTGTTGGTGTAAATGGCGATAGGACAGGAAGTTAACGCGCCACGATTCCACAAGTCGAAATATGAAAAGTCACCTTGACTTCATGCATGAACTTGTGGACATCGTATTTCACCACCTAACGTAAGTCACCGTAACACGAAGCGTGTGACGGAAACTAACAATTGTTTCCCACGACTCGAACTGGGAAACTGCTGATGCAACTTAAAACCCTTGCACGCGCTATACACCAAATGCATCGATAGGAAGGTGTGGAGTAAGTTAAGTTAGATTTTAAGTGCAGTTCTGTTTTGGAGATAGAAGAATAAAGTCAAGTTCACTTGTAGTCCGATTTATTTTATTTTGAACGAACGGTTGGTTGTTTGCCACGGGCTTCGGCCCGTGGGTATTTTTTTAGATGTTGTGGTGCCAACATCTTTAACTCAGGACAATACAAGAGACATTGCATCGGTGTTCGATGATGTCAATTGACTGCACAATGTTAGTATCACCTATGAACAACTGACAACATATGGGCATTGTACTCCAATTATGGGGGAAAGTTGTTTCTTACATCGCTTGAAGTCGCAGTTTTGCGGTATCCAATATGAGGCAAAGGAATACACTTGTTCAGAGGCGCAGGTAAGATATTAAAGATGAAAACAAACTGAAGACAATGTCAGAAGCAGAAAGAAGCCCTGGGGCACACCAACGTGTTGAACGTTCTTGAACGTTCTAAGAGGTAATTTCTAATCTATTGACGAGGACATTCTTCGATTCGAAGCTCACGCATTTTCGACAAAGGGCTCCGAAGCCAATCTCTGTCAAATGTCACTGAAAAGTCAAGTGCTACTGTCTTGCTTTCGCAGATTTGTGTAGTCTTTGGTTTCACTTTTCGGTGAGTCATTCCATCAAATCACTAGTAGTCTTGTTGCTACCAAAATCCGTTTGTGGGTCATGAAAAAGTTTCTGTGCCACGAGATCTTTTGTGACCTGAAGAGGGTTCAAAGACGAAGAGTCTTAAATGCAATGGGTCTGTTGGAGGCGAAAAAGAAGAATCGCCTTTTTACAGAATCCTACAGATCGAATCATACCACACCCTTACTTTCGATTTGATGCTCTTCATTCAATGAGTGATGAGTGAAACTCACTGCTTAATCACGTAGAAAATAGAATTCCGTAGCTCCTCATTTCACAAACTGATTTAGTTAGCCATATAGCTCGTAAATTTCTAAATCTCTTCAGCCATCTTTTGCCGAAATACCTGCCATTCGTATCAAAAAACTACTCATACCGCGACTTGGCCAATATCTGCGCTCCTGATATAAATATCAATCTCCTAATAGTCCGAAATGTGTTGCACGTATCTGCTAATAATTAAAACACTCACCAACGTAATCCAATTACTCAAATAATTAGTGCCAACATATTTGGCCATAAACCGTGGGCATTAATGCCTTACCAATTAATTAGACACTTCCGGAAAGAAACAGTTCTTTTTCATTAATTTGGCATCGATTGGGATTAAATTACTCTCAGGCCCGGACTAATATCCTTTTTCACCTTAGTCTCTTAGTAGACGTTGCTGTGTGTTCCGTTTGTCAGCTGTAATGAAATTGTTATTTCCGTAGTCGCCGACGCCGCAACTACCGTCATGTTGCCGAAGGTGTGTGGAATTGAAATTTATTTTAACGGACGAATTTGTTGCTCCACCATTCCCCCATCCCCATAACTTAAAACATCAGTTACAGCTGTTCCTCGTAGCCTAGCCATTTATTTTACTCCTTGCATGTATGTGTACGTCTTTTCTACCATCTTCAGATATGTATTTGAGTAAAGCTTTTATATCTTTTTACTTTGATTTCATCTTCTTCTTTTTGTAACTCATCGGACATACGAATACATATGCCCACTAGCAGAAGAAGAAGAAGAATCTATCTTATGTGAACGCTTTGCTATGCCACAGAATCATTGATGTGCACAATGCTGAATCGATTGGATATACCATATACTTAAGGATGAGGCTTACATACAGATAGTCGTATGTGAGCTGGCATACGTGTATGTGGGGGCAAAACATGTCGGAGGAAACTGGTGCTACTTAAAATTTATGACTTTGTTTGCACCCGAAAGGTGAGTCCGTTTGAAGTGCACAAGGACCCTCAAGGAGTGGTGAGGATGAATCAGACACGTATAAAATATAATCCTATCATTTGTACTTGGGTTCAAATAAGATCCATGGATCCTGAGCGAAGGAAGTAATATCGACAAATTTGTTGGAAATACATCCGATGGGCGTAAGAATGGTAAAGATGTTGAATGTGATGATGCTCCTGGTAGTCAGGTGCAGTTGTCGAAGAGATTGCGTCCTGCTTTGGATGTCTTTTAGTGTGGAAGATGTGAGTACTGCAGTTGAACTCTGCTATTGACTTATCGTTGCTATTTATATAAAATGAAATGGAAGAAGCTATCCTGGAGGCAATGTGTTTAAATTGCAAACCTCTTGTAGGTGGCAGTAGTATTGGTAATTTATAGCGAAAAATCACTTTAAGGGTACCCCATAAGAATTTTGCATTTCAAGGATTTCAAAGCTTATTAGATTTAAAAAAAAGGTGTGTATATACAAAATAAAACATAAGATAAGCTAAGCTTCCAGATTTAGGCGGGACTTCATTTCTGGATCCAGAACTAGAGACGACATGAGGTTCACTAACCCTATTTTATCCGTGTTTTGGTAGAAAGGTGAGGTAATTCAAACCTGTTATTCATCTGGTGTCGACATAAACTATTACTACCCAACGTTAACGAGTGCTTAATCATAACTCTCTCTTGCAACCTCTTAACGATATTCCCTATGTGCCTCGCCTTCCAGCTAATGTACAATACATAAAGTTGTTCAGACAAACTTGTGCCATCAAACATGCTGTTGCTTCAAGTCGCCTGCCACTGGTGACATGCTCTCAATTATGTTGAAAAAAGGGAGAGATCAGCTGCTTATTGTTCTGAAGAGGATCTTCACTGCGTTTCTGGCACTGATATAAAAACCGAAACCCTGGCGAAGAATGAGGGAAGCCTTTATACCGAAAACGTCTTCATGTAAAAGACGATGTCTGACACACTGCCTTCCTGTCTAAGATGCAAAATGCTTGCCAACGAGAAATGTACACAGCCAATTTTATCCTATGAGCCGTTTCTCTGGTGGAACGAAAATAAGTCATTGTCAGACTCCAAAGGACGTCTGTTTCGGCTGCTGCTAAGGCATTTCCTAGCACGGAGCAAGGCTAGCTCTGATTTAGACGCGCTGATAAATCTTCATCCCCTTGATAATTCCCATCATTTTCTGCATTCACAAAGCCATTTTCCGATTGACAACACGCACTGGAACTTTGATGACCTTGCGAGCGACTGTCTTTTGACTCTGGTCTTATGTACATGTTGTCTGATTCGATGACACTACAGCTCCTGATGCGGCGAAAACGGAATCGACTTTCAAGCATGCACGGATTACTCCAAAACCGATTAAGGATGCGGTTCTAGTGTCAACGTGGTGGACGACAACGTTAGATTTCACTTCTCGTGCGTCTGTCTTCTAAACAGTGATACGAGGATATGCAATCCTAATGGCACCGAGCTATGTTATGAAGAATCGGAGGAACGGATGAAGTATTTACATTTGTATCTATAGCATACTATAGTTGTGCTTAAATATTTATTGAACTCTCTTACGACTTCCAATCTAGTTCGAGAATGAAAGACTTAATTCATTCAGCCTTGTCTGGGTCATAGTTCACAGTGGGACCACGCGAAATGAAATCGCTGAAGGACTTACTAGGCAAGGTCCAAACGAGAATTGTCAGTACCCGAACCTACGTTAGCTCAGTCCGCTCCCTTGGCTAAGGCTTTCATTATCATTTGGGTCTCTACTGTAGGCACTTTATCACTGAAGCGCCTGCTTATCTTTCGTCGAGAGACTGAGAAATTTCAGTAAAAGGAACATAACATTCAAGAAGTGCCGTTTCTAAGTGCTCTGTTCCAACAGAAAGAAAAAGTACAAAAGAGCTGCCTTTTATAAACGAGATTCAGTCTCCGAAATGTATTGACGACTAGTAACCATTCCTCCAGCTGTTGCGAACGTTGGTGAAATTGTAGGTTTCACGCAAGCCGAATTTTGCGAAGCAATAGAAGACATACGGGTGCCAATTTGAAATCTTGGGTTTGCATTATTGGCGATTTTTTCATTCAATAAAGTGATGCGAGGCGATGGAATGCCTAACTAATGCGATGCTTAGAATTGCAACAACTACCGATCGGTGAATCTAACATCGCATACTGTGAAAATCTACTAGCGAGTGCAAGGCAGTTGACAATGAAATATTATTAAACTCCATGGTAGTCAACGCGCCTTTGTTTGGAGGCAGGTCAACTCATGACGTGATTTAAAGCTTAGGAATAATGATGCAAACATTGCGAGACTTCAAGCGATAGTTAAAACAGTGGGAATAACTGGAGAAATCGAAGTAAAATTCAGAGTATAGCAAGGCAGTGTACAAAGATTTTGTTTTGAAGCAATGACATCAACGAGTTAGGACCAACTTCTCTTCTCTTCGCACTTGATAGCGAGGTTATAGGCAATGACGTCAGAGTGCTTCATGCAACTCTTAATAATCGAAGAATGGCGAAGGAATAAGACCGAAGACCGAATATCTACATTGCCGATTTTACTAAAGTGCTAGCTCAACTGCTGACATCTATTGTATTGTAATTATAAAGAGTCATCGTTCAAAATTTTGAAAAATGTAAATACTTTGGCCCTGTCGATAACACTAAAGGAAATTGTAATGATGAAAACCCACATGGGGTCAGAGTGAGGTACCTGAAGTGGACCGAAAACTTAAAAACATGTCGCTTAAATTTAAGGTTTTGTTACATACAATAGTCGTTCGTCCAACTTTACCAAATGCATTGCAATACTGGATAATGTACGCAAATATAAAGGAAAAATTTAATTTTAAAATATCTCGCAACCTTAGAAATTTCAGCTCGCTTACCCATCCTCTTACATTCCACTTCTTCTGCCTCTTCCAATAGCCTATACTATGTCTCGACGTATTTTCTGCAATACTCATAGTATAACACAAGATGCACTTTATCTCTTTCACTATTTCTGCTGTACTTAGTCCACGCTTCAAAGGTCCAACTTTGTTCTTTACCGCTATTTTTATCTCATGGTTCCACCACCACTTGAACGTCGCCGTAATACATTTTTTGGTTCGAAACTTTTAGCCGTCATAGTGCCGACGTTCCAGCTTGTGATTCATACTTTTTGCTCACCATATGGCGCTGGTATGGGTGAATATGCGAACGGGTATCCGGCTATTCTTTTATCCCACCGGTAGTCTCCAGATGTGGCAACTGAAGCACGTATACAGATTTTGGGAAGCGTCATAAGATGTTAATGCGCCTCAGGCTCATCATAAATATTAAAGTGCCTGAATATGATTTTTGACCATTTCGTCACCTTTTTTAAAAGCAGGTAAATTAAGTTGCGGCATGTCATTTGGTGGTACTCGTACTGTAAGCATTTATTGGTAACTACAATATTTGCCATCAGCCGAATACTAGAATAATAATTAAAAACAAATGTGTTCACTTCGACAGAGAAGTCTTTATTTTGAAGGTGAGAGCTTTCGTTTGAAAAAAAAAATTGCATATTCAAATGCCAGATGCGAGCCTTAAATACTCACTAAATAAACCTAAGGAATTTATATAAACTGTCACTGACATATACGGATCCACATCACTTAAAGAAATAATTACATGATCCATACGACTAGATGCCGACATCTTTCCATATACTTAAAATTGTATCCATTCGAGAAATTATTGTCCGGTTGTTTAGGATGGATTCTTCCTGCTTTCTAAAAGTTTCCAGCTATCACCTTCTTCTACCCGATTCAGCTACCACCTTTAGTGAAACCTTGTTGAAATCTCGCACAAAGAATCTAACGAACTTCAAATGAAGCTCTCTTTCTTCAGACACCGAATGCAGATATTATAAAAAGCTTATAGACAACAAGATGCCTATCTTATCACCTATGTTATCAATTTATTTTCTGAACAACGTAAATTGTTAAAAATGTTTCAACAACAATTTAAAGAACAAAAAATACTTTGGAACTGAAATCATTTCAAAAGAAAGAGAGAGTAACAGGACTAATGTCTTTACTTCGCTATTTATTTAAACTTAAGACTCAAGGTGTGGTCCTTTGGGAAAATAAGCACAATTCTCTGGGTCTTCAAGAATATATATCATGTTTTATTGTAACAAAAGAATAATATCACTAAAATCTACGTTGTTACCTTTTTTACAATATAGTTTTTTTTGTACTAGTTCTTCCTTTTTTCAATTTTTTTCTTGTTAGCTAATAGAACATTGCTCTTGTACAGAGGTAAAAAGGCAATATGCCAATATAATTGAATTTTCTATAATCGGATGAAAATGCTATTGAATTTCAAATTCAATCAGATTAAAGGGAACAAAAATAGTTTCACTACTTCGTCAAAAGGATTTCCTTTGGAATAACGAATACCTATACGTTTTGCCTTTCTTTCGACAACAATGTAATTTATTTTATACTCGTCTCCTTCCTCAAACCAATACACGTACAGGTTGCACTGAAAGTTTAGAAAACGTAAGCAGATTTGATAAAAGAGTTGTGTATCCTTTTCGTTTTTTTTAGAACACAAATGGAATACATATTCTGACAAACCTAAGAACAGAATAGATCACATGACTGTATGTTGTAATGTTACTATATTTAAGTCTTTTTTGTCAAAACCCCGGTAACAGGATAGTATATCAATTTAATTGAACAAAAGTTATAAAATGTAAATAGAAAACGAAATGTCTTCATCCTTCAGCTGGTTGTAAGAGATGAAGGTGAAACCACAAGCTTAGGTAAGTTTTTGAAAGTATTGACTTCGGCTTTATGGCTACTTAATGCCGAATATCGTGTGGCTTTGAATAGGTAAAATAAAATAAAAACACTTTGCCACAATTTAAGTTGAATGTCAGCTTAAACGCTCTGGGCCTCAACTACAATACTCGATTTCTAGCCTACTGCCTTTGAGTCCTCAAGCTTTGTTGGATTTGAGTGTGAGTATTACTGAAAGTAGTATGAAAACGTCAATTAAACCGATATTCCTCTACTACGATGGTTATTGTCCTTGCAAGCTTTGGCTCAAGTTTTGTTGGTATAGCTTACCACATTTGCACATACAGTCAGGGGCTGTCACATAGTGCTCAGGGCACAATGCAGTCAGAACCGGGTGCCAGGACACTGCGGTATTAAACGAAATGAACAAGGGGACTAGCTTGCATGAAAAGGAAGGCTACTCAACAATAGTGAGGTTGTCAACATCAAACCATCCCTTTGCATATCGAGGAAAAAATCACAAAGACTGTCAACTTAAGGTGGTCAAGTCTTAAAGAACACAGGGTATCCAAGGCTCTTTGGCCGCTTTTTGACAGCAAAAGATCTAGGAAGTTAATAAAATTAAACGGGGATAAGCTTAGGGCAGTAATAGGAATCCTGACAGGATGCCTGTTTAACCTGACCTACCACATTTGCCATCTGGGGATATTTCCAAACCTGATTCCCACAGCAACAGAGCAAGTTTGTCTCTGCTTGTTTCAGCCGTGGTTCCACCGTATTGCATTACACAATACACTTTCTTTATGACTGAAAGTATCCATCAACTTTTATCGTTGATGCATGGACGGCATTTCTAATCTCCTGGCAAGTAATTGGGAATCATGAGAAAGGTTAGGGCAAACGCAATTTGCAAGGGCTCTGCTATAGTATCTGGCGACGTCTTATTTGTTTTCAGGCGCGTTATCGCCTGTGATATCCGCATACCTATGTTTGCTTCCACTTTGTAATAGACGTCTAAAATGCATGTCCTCCCCCTATTGTTATGCGATCAATCTGGCTTGTAGTGATCCGATCAGACGAAAGCCATATGGATCCTACAATCCTACAAAGCAGAAAACGCGTACTTGTCTTAATGTTTTGTCCACTCACAAAATTAGTCAGTCTGTATATGTTTTTATTATATAGGTTTTTCCAATAAGGACTTGACAACTTTTTTTTTTTAAATAAAACGCAAACTATTTGAGATATTTCAAAAACTTTATTATCGGCTTGAAGAACAATCAAAACATTTATGAATGGAACTCGACTTCGTTCATATCTCCACCGCGGGCACGTTTGCAGCGGTGGATTCTTTGGGCCCAATTTTCAACGACTCGGCCACATATTTCGGCCGAAACGGCCGCTATTTCGCGTTCAATGTTGGCTCTGAGCTGCTCCAACGTCTTCGGCGTGTTGGCATAAACCAATTACTTAACGTAGCCCCACAGAAAATAGTCAAGGGGCGCTAAATCGCACGAACGAGGCGGCCAATCGACTGGCCCATTTCTTGAGATAACACGCTCACCATACTTACTCTTCAATAAATCGATTGTAGCGTGTGCTGTGTGGCTTGTGGCACCATCCTGTTGAAACCACATATCGTCCAAGTCCATATCTTGCAATTCTGGTCAAATATATTCGGTGATCATGGCACGATAACGCTGACGATACACAGTAACGTGACGATCGTCGACGAAAAAATATGGCCCAATAACGTCGCCGGCATGCAAACCACACTGAACAGTTATTTTTTGTGGATGAAGTGGTGATTCATCAAGCACATGTGGATTTTCACCCAAACAATAACGCATATTTTGCCTATTGACGAACCCATTGGGCCAAAAATGAGCTTCGTCACTGAAGATGATTTTGCGATGAAATTCATCGTCTTGGCGCATCTTCTCCAGAACCCAATCGGAGAACGTACGTCGCTTCAAGTGGTCCATCGGGTTCAATTCTTGAGTCAGGTTGATCTTGTATGGGTGTAAACCAACATCCTTACGCAAAATACGCCATAATGTGGTCTGAGCGATGCCCAATTCTTGAGAACGCCGTGGAATTGACTGATTTGGATCGTTTGCTACGGGCGCCTGATCGCCGAACGGAAGCGATATTTTCAACACTTCGACCACCCCGTTGTCTCACTGAGACGGCAACATCATACAACGAATATGTAGACTCAAAGTTTTGCACTAAACTTGTTATTGCCTGTCTACTAGGGCGAGAATTACGACCGAAAATTGGAGTTAACGCTCTTAAAGTTGCAGTCACCGACTCCGAAATTTAGTAGAAAAATTTTATAATTTGCAGACGTTGCTCGCTTGTGTACTTTACCATGATGAAAATGTTGAGTTTACTGAATAAATTAACATTAACAGTTTGATAATCAGTGAAAGAGTGCGTTCAAAAATTAAATTCAAAGTTGTCAAGTCCCTATTGGAAAACCCTTTAGGTGTGATGTCGAATAGGCTGTGAATGCCTACAGCTCTACCAAATGTGCTCTCCTTAACTATTCTGGTATCAAGGCTACGTACTATCATATCTACGAAGTTTAAGCAATTTTTTTTGAAGCGCTATGCATACTTCTTTTATTGTAGAAGTTTTTGATCGTATTCTTGTCCAATCTGTCCCATCGCATTTTCGGAAAGGCGGTCATAATCAGGCTTGCAAGCCTCCACTATCTCTGGGTGTTCGACTGCATTATGTTCTTCGTACATTAGGGTGGCAAGCCTGTCAACTTGTGAAAATGTTAAGTTCTCTTTAAAAAACGAGATAAATATATAAAAGCTAATTGAAAAAATATTAATATTTGTGAAAAACAATCAGGAAAACATATGTAAGCAAAAAATTGCACAAATCGTCCTTCAAATCGTCAATCTTAGTTCTAAGACCTACTTTGTAACCCTTTGGATAAATGAATAAAACAAACTTTGAGCAATCATCACCTGAAAAGATACCTGACGCAGTAATCTTTTCATCAAGTTCTGATCAGATGAAAGATCTAGCTCGAAAAAGTGACATCTAACAACTTTCATCTGACATTTTTGCCTAAAAAAATAAAAATTAAGAGTTGCTAGACTTAAGACGTCCAAGGAACGTTGTTGTGATCTGGAAGCGAAGGTAGAGTCCCTTCTTATAGGAGTCAACGAGAAAAATCTTTTATTTCATATGCCATTTCCCGAAAAGAGAACAGAACATTCGAAAGTAGAAAACCTATGCCCAGGATTGTTTTAGGTGTCAAATGTTGACATTGATGAAGTCTGCCAATTTTCAATCAAAATCAAGAAAAGCTCCCTGCTTATGGTGAAGTTTCGATTAACACAATCTGCAAACAGTATTCTGCGAACTTCAATTAAATTGAAAGGGACACCGATCTCTAGGTATATGAAAAGATTAGCCGCTAGAAACCAGAAGAAGCCGAAGGGTTTTGTTAAAAGTGAGACGGTGGTTGCAGAAAAGGATGCCTGAATCAAAGTTGCGGATGATGATAAACCGCGGATTGGAGAAAAAGTGTTTAGATGGAGTGAAAACAGTGGTTTCAAGTGCAGCCTATTGACAATGAAACCTAGATTCCGCACCTCGGTGTTCTGTCTTGCCAAGCGACGGTTTTGATTTACATATTTTGAGTTTCAATATTCATGGAATTATGAATGGTTATAAAAAGTTGTTTAGTAATTATGTACTGAAAAGTGTAGCTGCTCTCAATGTTAATAGAAAAGGAAGAGCAAAGGGCGGCTGCTTATTTGGCTTTAAACTGAATTCCTTATATAGGTTCGAATTTATAACTGTCGAAGAAAGTATTACTCCTAAAATAGAAAGCAAAGGCAGAACCGATTATTTAGTTCCAGCTTACGTCAACTGTACACAGCACTCAAATGACTTCGGAAAAATGAAGGATGCACTGAACTACAATATTTTGGAAAGTATTATTTATTTTTCGAAAGTATTTAGTTAGTCATTTGACCGCGAGAATTTGTCTAAACCATGTACGCACTAATCAATTGTCACCTACTTCATCAAAGTTTGTTTGTTTGAAAAAAACTCTAAAGACAACGTATTGGATGGAAGAGGGGTGAAGCTATTAGAGTTCTGTATCAACAAATGATTATTGTTATTCAGCGACAAATCTTTTGAATATTGTATAACAGAACATTTGAATTTTGGTGCTCAAAATTTCTGGGATCACATGCCAACTGAATTGGTGCTTCAATTTAATGCAGAATCGCCTTTGCGAAATGAAACTCAGCTTCAACTTTTACCAAAATTAACCCTAACTAAGTACCGAATTGAAGATTTTCAGCAGAACTTATCCATGGAACTAGATCGTGTGCAGTTTGTTTTTCGAGAACCCATGAAATTGGATTTCTTTGATGAAATTATTGCTAAGGTTGCCCAGAAAAATAAGCAAAGAAGAAGTGTCGTACCTAGAAACAAATGTGAAAAACAAAGAATTAAGGCGTTCAAGCTACTTAGTTTATTTCCTAAATTCAATGCAGACATTTCTAAAAAAATGCATTCAGATGAACAAAATTAAACAAAGTACCAAGAGAAAACAGAATACATTTTGAATTCTACAAGAGTTTGACGGAAGAGGCTTTAGTCATACTGACTTCTTCATTCAACCAAATATTCAATAGCAATATTTTACTTCAAAGCTGCCGAAAGGCGATCATATTTCCACTCCACAAAAAAGGTGACATAAATTTAGCCGAGAGTTACAGAGGTATTTCGTTTTTGAATTGCTCTTTGAAGATTCGCTCATCTGCGAAGACTGCGTGCAAAACTCTCATCGTGGGTCAATAATGCAAACCTACTTAGTGATTTTCAGGATTTAGACAAAAGCACTCAACCCTGCTGAATATTGAGCAATCGTTTCAATATCAACATAAAAAGCTTTATGTTTTTTTATAGATTTCAATGCAGCTTTCGATTCGATCGATAGAAAGTCACTTTTTTATAAACTGTCTCTGGTTGGAATGTCAACAAAGATACTGAATATTCTTAAACTGAATCAACGGTATGGCATGACAAAGTTTTGTCAGAATGGTTCGCCACAGCAATGGGAGTTAAGCAAGACTATGTTCTAAGTACACTTTTGTTTATTCTGTTTCTTGGTGAGCTGAACGAAGTACTATGTGGTGGAATCTCGTGGGCTGCAAGGAGGATTAGAGTGCTCATGTTCTGCTATCAGATTCACCACAAGGATTAAGCCAAATGATTTCTGATCTTGAAGATTATTGTTCGAAGTGGAACCTTACTGTAAACCTGGGAAAATCCAAATGCGTGATATTAAGAAAAGCTATTGGATGATACGCCAGAAACGAAATATGGAAATTTGCTGGAGAAGATATTGAAATTGTAAAGGAGTACGAGCACCACGGAATGAAATTTTTCAAACCTATGTACGAAGAGTCATTTTAAAAGCAAACTCCAATCAGCAAAAACCGCACATAAATGCACATGGAAGTCTTGCATTAGTGCATGTACAGTCAGGCAACATCTGAATTATTCATGTTTTATGCAGCAAAAGTTAAGGGTTATAAACAATGTGAAGACGTTGAAAAATTACTTAGATTTTTCGAGAAGATTGTTTAAGCTACCGTCTAACTCTCCAAACTATATGCTTCTACTCGAAACTTGAATGTTACCATTATTCATTGCAACTTTAAAACTTCACTTTGATTATATTATTAGGACAATATCTTAACCAGCTAACCGTTTGCCAATCCTATCCCTTCAAAGTCTTTGTTTTATAAAAAGTGGCAGCTTTTGGCAAGGAGATACAACCTGCAACTTACTAATAGTAATTGCTTCGCTTGATAATTTAAATGATTAGCGAAAAAATTTGTACACTTTATTAAGGATAATGGATGAAAAAAGGAAAAAGGAGTTTAAGTAACAAGCTCAGTCATCTCTTTATAGACGGTATTATTGCTCTCTTAACTAAGATTTGAGAGAATTTAATTATTTCTGCGACGAATTTAGTGCTTCCGAAATATCAACGATTTTTAAAAGGCTTGAGATGCTGGATTTGAACTTTCAGCCTCATATATATGATCTCCCTTTATATTGCACCTTATGTAACTTTGGAGCTCGGGAATATGTTTTTCATTTTATAGAAATATGCCCTGTCCTCAGGGACATCTGAAGTTTTTTTTTTGACTATTCAGAGCTTACACTGGAAAGTTTGGCAAATATGTTGAACGGAAGCGTAGGATGGAAACCTCTCATCGCATTCCATCCGCTACAGAGCCATGATAATATCTGAAGATTTTTAGTTTAATTGTTTCCTTTGAAAAATGCATTTAAAGATTCTAATTTATATACTTGCCATCAGATGTGAATAAGATTCTATGTCAGCAAGTATTGCACAATTTTGTAATCATTGATACATTTTGAGAATAAAGCAATCATTAATAATAATAATAGTAAAGTACATTAATGAATCTCATTGCATCTGTGACGTGTGCGTGAGTCGTCAGCAGATAACCCAATCTTGTCCGAGGATGGTGTATTTACTTTGGCCTCTCTTAGTCCTGTAAGGTAAGAAGATGAAGCCTCGACTCTCCCTCTTAATTTTTTCGATGAGCCTTTCATGATATCTTTTCAGACCCATATTTTAGAGGACTAGGTCAACAAGATGTGTACCAACATTTGATGAATTGGTACAGATGTCCTTCCTGGTTCGCGCCACAGTCATGTATTCTAAGAGAATTTCTCTCGAACAACCGATACGATATAATGATAATGGCAGTAAAAAGAGCATACTCGGACACCTATCCAGATGACATCTGGATACTTATCTTCGTTGGAAATATAGATAAAGACTTCTCTTATCATTTGTTTAATCATCTTCTTCTTCTTGTCTGGAACTAAAACCGGTAAGGATTCCCAGTCGCTTAATGCGCGTTCAGGTCATTGTCAACTTCTGCCTTTTAACAGAAACTACCTTAGACTACTATAGAACACCTCTTTCTACAAGCTCCTCTAATAGTTTCCGATTGACTATATATACACACAAAGCTAATTTTGAACAAAAGTGGGGTTTGAATGACGCTTTCGAGAAAACCTCTCAATCAACCCCGGAAAGGTTTTAATGATCCTCATCAGTCATAGTTAAAAATGGAGTCTTCTCTAGATCTCTGGTCGATACAATATCGTAAATATTTAGGAGTGGTTCCAGGCAAAAAATTAAATTGGAACTCACATAAGAATAACGAAATTACCAAAGTTTTCAAAGTCATATGGGGTAATTGACACATGTTTGGTAAGATATTGGGGATATCCCCAAAAATCACCAAATGTATCTATGCAATGATCATCGCTTACTCATCAGTAATATGCTGGAGTAAGATAAAAGAAGAACTAACCATATCAAAGCTGCGACATCTTCAGAGACTCGCATGCATAGTTATTTCCCGTGGTATGCGAACCTGACCCTATGCTGCTATTGAAGCTTTCTTTTGCCTCACTTCACTTCACGTATACATAATATATATTAAAGAAGTGGCAATTTATTATTATTAAAAATAGGAGAGGCGAAACTCGCAGCACAATCGAACGTCGCAGGCTTCAGCTCAGAGATTCCAGAACTCGACATGACCTACGCGGCAAATGGCGGCATACTAAAAATCGTATACTTCAACAGGAGGTTCAATATAGTAATCCCAAATCAACAAGCATAGAACTTCATACCTTAAAAGTGACAAGTGGTAAACGGATGAATATAAAATGGTGACCGGAGTAGGTGCTGGTATCTAGGGCCTACAAAAATAGTTGCAAGAGCTATTGCAAAGAGTCCGAGCGTCCTTTATATAATCCAAAAAATGGCGGTATTATTCTTGGAACAGCATCGGAAGGCCCATCTATGTACGAGTATACACTCAAAGACGGTCAAGCAGCACTTAAAGTTTTAAGCTCAAACTTTTAACCCCGAATCTGTGCTAAACTAATTCAATACTCTTTAAGTCTTATCTAAAAGGCACAAAGTCATGTTTTGGTGGGTACTAGGGCACACGGGTATTGAAAGAGACGAAAAACCCAATGAACTAGCAGGAAAGGTTCACCTGATCCGATCATTGGCCCAGACCCAATAAAATGTTACTATCTTCTGTCTTATCGTATCCATCATTGGCAGCTCGTGCTACATCTGACCGGAGGACGACTCCGAATGCTTCGCTTTTCGCTGCAAACTGATATGTGTTCACTGCGTGCATATGTCGTAAAGTAGACGACAGTATTTTGCAAGCAGGAGTGAAGGCCGACTGGCGAAGATTCGAGCTTTCGAACAATTGCAAAACGTCGAACTTCGTATCGGGTTCCATACCTGTTTTGATGAAAGTTCAATGCTCTCGCGACCTTTTAAGTTCACAACGTCACTTACATAGAGTGTTTAAAAGACCTAATATAACATTAACATTATTGAAACATTAGTTCTATTAATTGACATTATGTACGAGTATGTACTATGTATTTTCATCCAATTTTGAAGTTCATTACGATGAATCGTTTCTTCAAATCACACTCAGCTGTGCTGTTAATATGCAAATCCATTCATTGGCAGTGCAAATCTAGCCCCTTCAGTGTTTTCCTTGCGCAAGTAAATATAACATCATTCCATTCTAGAGCTGATTACATGTACCAATTCGTAGAACCCCATTTCATTTCCAACGCGCGGTAGTTTACAAAATCAACAAGACTAATGCAACATGTCCTCGCAATATCAATACCAATAGCAAAATTTGCATTTGTAGTAGATTCTCATTTTCTGATAACAAACAGCTAATACACAATCTCCTCTTTGGTGGCGCAAGGATATTGGTAAAATATTCTCAAAAAAAATGATACTTCACTACGACCGTATCGAAATGGAGTTGCACAACAGCACATACCCGTTATACAGGATACGGGTATAGTTCTGTAATAACAATTTCCAATCCAGTCAAGTGCCACCTCTCGTAAGGATTTCTTGAATTTTCGCGCGAAAAAAATAATCCCGACACCAATGGCAGTCCAAAAAATACAACACTATCAAAATAAAAGTACAAGCACCTACTACTCCTATCATCCTTGAGAATCCCGGATTTCGGACGCCATCACAGAAAAATTGCAAAACAACCAGCATACTCGTACATTACTATCCGCACTTCAGCTGTGGCTTCAGATTCGAATTGTGCGTCGTAATAAACGGACCCAAATTGTACCCCCGAAGAGACACCAGACCTCACACGAATAGTCATAGCCCTCACCTAAGTGTTCCGTAATGTGCTTGTACCACTGTAGGATTTTATCAGTGTGACCAGCTCAAAATTTATAAGAAATTTATTTATGATATTAACGTCGCGTTGTATGTTGACCAATTTTTTCCTTGTCAAAGTAACTCCTCTTATCCGTAGAGGTACGAGTACATGAATAAAGCCTTGATGAGAATTGTAATGTAATCAGGCCTTTCCCCATTTGATTGAAGGTCAAGATTTCTCACCTCAGACCGAAAAGTGGTCTTTCCGATGTTGCAATCCTGCAACCAAGATTTAATTGCTGCAGACATAAGCTACGAAACGGGTGGAAAAAAGCATAAATCTTCTGTATGATTCGGAACTATCACCAGTAGCCGGATTTATTGAAGTTCTTGATTACAGCAAAAGTAGCAAATGCAATGTTAGAAACAATCATCCTCTGGATTTCAAACGTTCATTGAAGAGGAGGAATTTGCGAAAAATCAATTGGAAAGTTTTCAAGGTCCAGTCTGGAAAAACTACTGCCAATCGCCCATTAAATGATACGTAGATTTCCAGCGATTACTACATATATTCAGTTATGCTGAGCAAATAAGTAGAACATTTGCTGGTAACTCTAAAGAGAATATTCACCGCTAAACTGTCACCGCCATACATACCGAAATAGTTGCGAACAGTCAAGGTAGCCTTTATACCAAAAAAAGGGTAATAGAACGACATATTCGCCAAAAACTTTACACCTATATCTTACTTTCTTCATATTGAAGAGCATGGAGGGAATAGTTGATCTTCAGGTGCGAAAAACTGCATTGCGAATGCTTCATCTGTTCAAGATGCAACATGCCTACCAACGCGGAAGACCTCTCGAAATTGTGCTTCAAAATCTGGTTTGTAAAATTAAAGATACATTCGACAAAAAGGAGTGTGCGCGAGGCATAGTAACATTTACGGTGGTTTTGACATGACAACTTTCGACGGCAAAGGCTTGGATAGGCAGCATGGAGGAGACGATGTACTAAGTACTTGTGTTGCAGGCAAGAGGAACGGCGTTGAAAAGGAGCCTAAAAGCGGATGTTTATAACGGCAGGAATAAATTGGAGTCCTGCTCAGGGTGACCTTTTGTCTCTCTGGTGCTACGCTCAGGTATTTGCAGTTGATGTGACATGGTGGTACTATCTATGTAAGACTTTCAGTTAATCTTGTTAACGAGCAGGAAAAAGCCGACTGGTCTGAATTATTTAGTGCTTAAAAGTATTACAATCCGTCTCTTCAAGCAATACCTATTGTATTATAGTTCCCCTGACCCCGTGCGTCGCCTGTCTTTTAACTCTGCTTTTATGGATATGAGGTATGATGGATTGACACCAGAACTCATGATGCTGCAAGAGTATGAATTCGAATTTTCCTGTGACCAGGAATGGTTTCGGAAAGAATCTAAACCGGGACAGGAATGAAGTCTTAACTTCATTTCAGTCATTAGTATCTGTGGTTGTAGCTACTTACTTACTTAAGTATTTTATTCCAAACCAAATTGACTGTGGTGTAAGCTTCGGCCTCATTTTTCAGAAATTGAGAACTAACCCTATAGGCTACACCGAACAGTTCACCTTTGCGAGTGTAATTGATCCTTATGAGTCGTGTTCTGCGTTTGCCTCACTTTGTTTACCAACAAACCTTTTTGAGCCACAACGATTATTCGATAGAAATAAGGGTCGACTTCAAGCTGTTCAAGAGCCCAATGTGCCAACTCTCGTCGCTTTAGTTTCTGCAGCAGATGGACCTTTTATGAATGTGGGCCAAGTTCTTGCAGCAAAATTGTCCATATAGTGGACAGACTAATTTCAAACGCTTGCAACCGATGCTGACACGGTTGTCAGCGTATTTTGACGCATTATTGGTCTGCGACATATGGAGTCTATGTGATTTGAAATTTATCCATAGCACGACGAATAGGAAGCTCAGTTGATCATACTCGTAAGTAACAGAAAAATTACATAATTTTCTAAAGGATGTATTTTGGGATGTTTTGTTTTCAAGCATTGTCATACTCAGACATGTTTGAAATGTTTGGCAAATCCTCATGCAAAAGTTTACACCCGAGCAACGTTTACAAATTGAGGAAATTTAATAAAGGTGTTTATTAAACAAAAATGATTATAAATTGAACGCTACGCCAATAAGCACTACATTTACTTTTTTGGACTCCATGTCTTGTCAGAGCAAAATGCGCTTAGATAAAAATATCGGCGCCGTACTGGGTGGTCAGCATTGAGGTAGATCATAATTCATCGATTCGTCATCATGCGCAAGAACTTGGTCGGTGTCTACCGAAGTTGCACAGGGATCTTGGTTTTCACGCCTACGCTGCAAGAATAGAAGTCAGGCTATGATCGTTTGCGTCGTGATTTCGGTGGTTGGGCGCCAGAACAGTTGGAAATTGCCTAACTTTTATATCGTTCTATCTCATTGGATTTGTCGGTAAGCAAAATTATAGAATTTGGAGCGAAGAATATTGAAAGGTGATCAACCAGCTACCGACGCACCCGGAAAAATGCACTGTTTGGTCGTACTTCTTCAAAATTAAGTAAATAGAAACGTTACTATCAATGGCGCGTGGTACAGAGCTATGACAAACGATTCTCTGTTTCCAAAAATGCGTGATCATGGTATGCAGGATATTTGGTTTCATGCAGGATGGTGCCTCATGCCGTACTACCGGCAAAACCAGCAGGATATTGATAGAAGTATTCGATCCCTAAGCCGTGGCATCCAAGTTCGTGTGACTTTACGTACATCCTTCAAGGCTAACGTCGACTGCACCATGTTCGAAAAAGTGGTCGAAAATTTAAGCTGCAGGATGCAGAACGCTCCCGTGGTGGTTATATGCCCGATGTAATTTTTCATCATTAATGCCATAAAACTATGTGTATATAGAATAAAAACACTTTGGCTCTTCTGCTCAACTTGTGTGAGTTTGTTTCAATTTCGAATTTTACAGCTTACAGCGATTTTCAACATAAGTTTGAATGAAATGGCGTCCTTCTATTATAAGTCTATTTGAGGTCATTTACCAAACAATATTGAAAATAAATGTCAAAAAACAGTCAGAAAGGACAGTTTGGTTCGAAAGTTAACACCATTGAGAGATCTACCAGTAAGCAAAAAAACACCCTTCACAACTGTAAGGTATACTTTCATGGTTCCCGCATGGTCACACAACACCCGACTAGGACGCACTAGCAATCGTCAAAAAAGTGCAAAAACTGGGGGGGTGGAATCGGTAAAACTTTCCAGAAAATGCGAACATTTACCAGAAATTTTTATTGGCAGCAAATTTTATGATTTCTGCTGATAAAGTGATTTCCACAGGGAAATCAAATTTCAGTTCGTTCGTGGAAACCGTCGGGTTTCTTCTGTTACTGTTACCGTTGCTGTCGATGTTTTCCCTTTGCTTTTTTGTTATTGGAGATGTTATTGGCGTTTGAGTGTGGGTATGCTTGTTTTCTTTTTTCTGTGGTTTGATTTGGGATGGGACTCATCTTCGACAGCTCTGCGGCAACAGTTGCTACATATTTGGCTTAAGATTTTATATGAGTATCTGCACGAGTAGTGTAGCGTACCTGTCGGTTGGGTGTAAATCGATCACAGTCAGTCTGAGAGTAGTACTGCTGATTCCTTTGGATGCCATTGTGGTATTTATGTTTACGCAATCCTTATACAAGTAGGTATCAAGTGTATTCATTGGTAGTGTTTACACATGGGCTAGTCGATGGGTGTTTGGGTGGTTATATCAACTCTGGTCTACCCCGCAGATTCAGTTCCAGTTCCATTGGTTGGTACTTTATCCCTATGCAATCGAACGTTTGGGATTTATGAAATCGTTTCGATAAATTGGTGGCGGTAAAGAACGGCACTATCGCTGGATTCCAATATAGTTTGAGTGCGATGTTTTGTTTGGAAGGTAACTCAAATTGATTGAAAGTATTGGTGTGATGCGTTTGGGATATGATAAATAAGTAATGAGCGGCAAACCGAATTGAATTGGGATTTGCGATTGTAGCAGTAGTGCTTGATTATTCTTCGGTTCCTCATTTAACTAATGAAATCAGAAGGGATAGAGATGAGGCCGAAAGTTCTGTTGGCAAAAGGGATGGTTTTTGATTAATTGTTTGTTATTCAGAGTGATCTTTATATTACAGTGATTGTGCTGATTTTCATTAAATTTGCTCATCGAGACTTTGGTTTTATGTAAACTATCGATTACTAAAGTCCGTAAAGTTATAGTGAATAACTGGGAAGTGAATGTTTGACTCAATATTACCCCTAATTAAAGATAACTTGAAAACATGAAAAAGAGTGTAGGTCAATTGCTTCCAATATTTGGTTGTTTGAAATGTCAAACTGATTTCTTCTCAGTAACAATTATTCCATAAACAATGTTGCTGGCTAACATATTGTTTATATGAAATTCCATGGTTAAAATAATTAAATAAGTATTTATTTATTGATGCAAAAGGAAAGTAACATATACACGAAAGTAATAAAGTTCTGTGCGCACTTCAAAACGACAGAGAGATGAAAGATCTTTCCAATGACAAAAGTGAATAATCATCTCGACACTAACACCGCAGGATCCCAATGATACTCACCGCTTAGTGGAGGCTCTCAACAATAGCGCTAGTGTAGATGGATTCTGCTACCGGATCTGGTTGCTGCTTTCTATTGGCAGTCGCGGTAAATTTTCATATAACTCGGATTCTTTATTTATTCTGCAACTCTGCTGGTTCTACGCCTAATACTGTAGCGGGTCAATATAAATCATTGCAGTATGAGCAGGTTGTTTAGTTTTTAAGGGAAAATATTTTTTATTCCAAACAATTCATCAAAATTCAGTTGGAGTGCCTTTTTAATAGCATCATTACGGACGTAAACTTTTGAATAGCAGAACGTAATTCCCTCAACAGTTTGTGGTCACACTTTTGTCTTGTCTATCCAGCAAATCCAGCAAGGTTGCACCGAAGTCCATATCATCTGCAGTGGCTTTAATTTTGAGGTTTAAATGTTGAATTTTACCTCAACAGACGGACCAACAGAAGGACCTCGACACAATATGTTTTCAGATTTCTTTTAAGAGCGGCCTTCAGTGTCCGATGTCATCTTTTAACTACGCCGTTGCTTTGAGGTTGATTTGAAGTCATTTTGATGTAAATGGAAAACTATGATTTGCACGAGTACCTTAAAGGTAGTTGACACAAACTGTCTGCCTAGATCGCTCGTGAAACCCTACTCATAAATGAAGATACAATTGCTTCTAGCATGCTATCCTGAAGGGAAATGCTATTATCGACCAAGTAGTAGGAATGTTCACACATTGTCAATGATCACATGTTCAAAATGACTTAGAAGACCACTATATGACCATAATAGAATTTAATGTTGACGTGTTTTAGATGACGAGTCATACAACTGTTAGATGAACTGATTTGAGAATCCAGGTCGAATCCAGTTTACGGATACATCGTAGAAAAAATATGGAATACGCGTTACATATTTCAACGGATAATATAAATACGAAGAAGTCAAATAAGTGTTCGATCTCTAAACTGGGATAGAACATAGACACCATCATCGATTGAATTAGGCATTTGTTTGGTAAGTTTGCCTTTACTCTGAGCATCGAACTTGTCTAGTTTTAGAGGCTGAGTAATGTCAATGAGCCTCGATAAGTTCTCCAGATGAGTACTGAAACTAAAAGATTCTGACCCTAACTCCCCCTCCCTTTCTAACCCTTCAATACCACCCTTTTTCTCCTGCGCTGGACCAAGGCGACATACGACCCGTGTCGGGGATCAGCCTAGTTGGGAGCCAAGTATCGAAAAATAGATCATTGGTGAATGAGAAAGGTATCTGGATAACCTAGCGATCTCCAGATGAGCTAGCCTTATCCGCATACAGCACATCTCCGTACAGATGGAACTCCCTTTCCCCGGTACTCTTGGTATAGCCAATGGATAATATTTCAAATATAACAAAACCCGAGACCGGTAGTCCTTTAATACCGGGCGGTAATACGGTGGCTGCACCGACTACCAGTAAAGCTCCTGCAATATCGAGCAAAGGAAGAACTGTGGTAGGTCATGGTGAACCTTTAAAGGCAAACCCAACAAGCCAAAATCCAAACCCTCAAGGTGTGGTTGGACTGTGGCAAGCCATGGTCCTACCACTTCCTCCATCTCTTGCAGCAGCCAGTTTGGGGCAGGCCACGGTCTTCCTGCTACTACAAAAACTCCTCCCTCATAAGTCACTTTACTCCAGGCCCCGAAATGCTGTACGCATAATCAAAACCCTCGGATCCATTCTGGAGGTTGAAGAGCAAAATAGAGTGGACCAAAAACGGATTTCGCACTGCTATCGAAATGCTAAAAGACTCCTCCAAGCGCCGGAGATCGTTGGAGGAAACCGTGCGGTTTACCATAAGGCCCATATATGAGGTGTTTTAGCGAAGCCCTAAAAGACGCTTTATTAATTGCGGTGATCAATAAAAATTACGATGCTGGCTGGTACCAAGGCAGCTTCGAGATTACAAAGGCGATCTCTCGATCCCAACACAAATGCCATCCAGAAAACATTCTAAAGGTCATCAAGCTCAGTGACTTATGACTGGAAGATCGCGAGGCTGGGGGAACTAAGTGGCCCTTATAGATCCGCGCTAATCAAAAGACATTACGATTTCGAGTCAATAAACCTCAGGGCTTGCACAAAGAATGAGCTGGATGCTAAATACAATTTCCTCCTCCTTCAACCGAAATTGCAAATTCTACCTCAGATTCTGGAGCGTTGATATTCTTTCCTGAATTGGATAGCGACGGCTCCAATCTATCCAAGGTGACAACCTTGGATGGTCTTCATCTCTGACACCCTGTCGAAAATGGAAACCAATGACAAATTAAAAAGAGATTCTTTACGATCAGATGATGAAGTTGAGCTCTTGGGCTCATGTTCCGAATCGGAGAACTCGAACATCACCGTTTGGGGGGATTTTCTGGCAGTAACGATGCTTCATTTTATTCAGATTAACCTACATCACTCGAAAAAGGCCTAGGCCTCAGCATTCTGCGCCTATCCAGAAACCCAGAAACATCATCCAAATCCAGGAACCATGGATTGTAGAATGCATAATTAGTGGACTTGGGACACCTGGATACATTCCGCTCTACACAAGAGATAAAGGTAAGATTAGAAGTGTACATTAGTGAAACGTAGCCTTAACGATGTCTTACTTCATAACCTCAGCGACTCCGCCATCGCCGGTGCCACACTGGAGACTGCAAAAGGCACCTACTTGCTGGCATATTTTGGCCACGCAAATGTAGGTCCTTCCCTTGGTGACAACGTACTGGAAGCTGTAGGGGAAAAAAGGTGCGACATCACTGCACATAATACGGTATTGAGCAGTACCGACATTAATTGCAGAGGTGCTTTACTTTTTGATTATATTATAAGCACTAAACCCATCGTTTGCAACATTGGCAATAACTAAAAACCGACAGGACGTGCTCGACATCACTCTTGTCTCCGACAACATCACTCAAAACTGGATAATATCGTCTGAAAACTCATTTTCAGACCACATATACATCCAATTTAGCCTGAATGATGCTCCTCTCAGCTAACCAGCATTCCGGAATTATCGGAAAACTGATTAGCCAAAATACAGAGGAATACTGTCAGAAACAATACCCTCTAGACTCTCAAGTCCCCCGCGTAACACCAACGAACTTGACATGAAAGTCAAGGAATTCACCATGCCTCTCAATCAGGCTATTTTTGCTTCCTACTCTCCTATTCAAATTAGAGGCAAGAAAAAGATGCACTGGTGGACATCAGCAATGTGAGCGCTTAGAAACGTTTGCAGAAAAATGTTCAGCATAGAAAAAAAAGGCAAGAAAAGTGAATGACTGGGACTCATACAAAGAATCCCTCAAATTATACAAAAAAGAACTGAGGAAGGCAAAGCGACAATCCTGGAGGTCATTTTGTGATAAAATCTCGGAACGTCTGAGGCATCACGGCTGAGAAAAATCTTATGATGCCTAGTTGTTAGAAAAAACCGATGGCTCCTGGACAACCTCAAGTGATGAATCACTCAACCTGCTAATGGACACCCATTTTCCAGGTAGCTCCAAATTCGCGGCCAGTAGCAGCCCAAATAGGCTTACTGCAACCGGGACCAAATAAGAGACAAACTGCCCTGGGCGCTGCATAGCTTCAAACCATACCAGTCTTCTGGTCCGGACGGTATAATACCCGCCGATCTACATAGGTCCTCAGATATTATTCTACCTGCGCTAGGAAATATTATGAGGAGCTGTGTAGAACTTATCCACATTCAACTGTCATGGAGAGAAGTCAATGTAGTATTCATTCCCAAAGCCGGAAAATGTTCTCATTTTGTCCCATAGGACCTCAGACCTATAAGTCTATCAACTTTCCTTGTGAAATCTCTAGAACGACTGATTGGCATCCTTATACGAGCTAAAATTGATCCAAGACTTTTAAGAGTATCTACAGCTCAACATGCATACTGCAACGGAAAGTAGACAACACACGTTGACAAGCCACTTCGAACTATATCTACAATATAAAGAGTACACAATGGTTGCCTTCCTGGACATAGAGGGCGCCTTTAACAACGTCAACACATCCGCAATCACGACTGCGCTCTCAACTCTGCAGGTAGAAGATTCACTTAGGGAGTTGATCTGTCTTATGCTAAAAAGCACGATAACCAACTCCAAACTGGGTGCGACTTCTGCTAAAAGATGTGTCAGTAGAGTTATGTCACAAGGCGATATCCTCTCTCCCCTTTTCTGGAACTACCTGGAAGCGGGTGGTAGCAGGGTGATTGCCTATGCGGATGACGTTGCTATAGCCGTCACAGGTAAGCATCTTAATACCATTAAAGAACTCCTTCAACTAAATCTTAACAGACCAACCCGTTGAGCAGATTTCTGCGGATTGGGAGGAAGCCCCCATAAAACTGATCTTGTCTTCTTTTCAAGGAAATATAAGACAAAAATTACAGACCCTCCCTCATTCAACGGTTCCAGTCTAGTATTCTCTGATACGGCGAAATATCTAGGTCTTATTTTTGATTGGAAACTAAACTGGAAACTTAAAATTCAAGAAAGATTAAAGAAAGCTACAGTAGCTCTATTCTCTTGCAAATAGCCATTGCGAACAAATAAGATCTTCAACTTTACATTGCACACTGGCTATACATCTCGGTTATGAGACCGTTTCTCACAGTCTATGCAATTAACAGCAGCAAACTAAGCAGAGTCCAAAAAGCAGCATGTCTATGCATAATCGGAGCCCTACGCTCTATTCCCTCCGCGTCACTGGATATTCTGTTTCACTTGGCACCCCTCGATATCTTTAGCAGGTAAGTGGCTGCCAATGCAGCTATTAGTCTTAAAGGTCCTACATACAATACAGTGAACAAATAAATTATTTGACCACGCTAATATTCTTAATACACTAGGAATGCCTCT
This sequence comes from Volucella bombylans, assembly GCA_949129095.1. Classification (NCBI taxonomy): domain Eukaryota; kingdom Metazoa; phylum Arthropoda; class Insecta; order Diptera; family Syrphidae; genus Volucella; species Volucella bombylans. Next base: position 105,095,787 of record OX422144.1, on the reverse strand, counting down.
AGAGAACATCGACCAGATTATGCCCCAACATTGGTTTGACAAAGACTTTCGTGAAACCATCCCCGAAAGATCCTTCTGGGATAATGGATAATAGAAGAACAAACCTTACATGGACAGTTGGATCAATTTGTCTAGTGACCAAGCAAATCTGGCCAAAGCTGAATCTGAACTCTACTTATGAGTTTTCTTCTACAATGACGTGAGCGATATAAACAGAATAAACGTTAATATTCCCCTACGATTCATCAGAAGGTCAAAATGGCTCCAAGAGTAGGAGGATCACAGATCCACGTGGCATCTTAATGGATCAATAAGCTTCAGTGGGTTGGTTTCTCCAATACCCACTCTTACCTAACCTAACCTGTCTTAACTACGCATCTGACTTGGAATAAGATGGGAAAGATATGAAGACGCTCCGTCATATCGTTTCCAGCTGAAATATTTAAAAATAAAAATACTCAACAATTTTTGGCGCAAGCTAAGTCTAGGATGACTACTGCAATTTCCTTTTTTTCAGTTCAGTTTCAGTTTTAAATGCATTTTATTTTCTTAACACTAACTCTTACATTCTAACAAAAAATGCTTAAATGCTAGCTTACAATTACATAATAATCTTATGTTAACTTACTGGCCCCACACAGGCGCTCTAAGCTACTCTAAATTCTTATAATTATGTCTTTCGACTTTATTTACATTTTACTTAGAACTATTTCCTAGTCTCAAAGACATACTTCTGTAGTTCCTATTGTAAAATGCAGATTACTACCGATGTTGCTTAGCAATATGCATGTTGTATCTCGTACTTTATTCTCATTCACCTACCAGCCGCTATAACGTTTTCAGTGATTGACTGGTCTAGTATTCTTTAATTGAAGGCAAAAAAAATATGAAAGAAAGGATACAACAACGAATTCTGTGACCTTAAAATTTCTTCGAGTTCATCAATTTGCTAAAACGAATAGAATATGTTGCCCCAACCAATGTCTGTGGATTTGGCTATTTTCATACCTATCGCGGAGAGAATAAGTGTTCGTATAATAAGCCACGCTGAGATCTCATAAAAGTTAAATAAGAGCTCAGACCGTAAACCAACTAACTGATCTCAGTGTCATTCACGCAAGAACTTTTTTCATCCCACACGTGATTAATCCTCGGGCGAATAGAAATCATCATCACAACCAACATACGTTTCTCAACAGTTCTGATGAAATCTCCTGTGAATGCCTAGATTTATTACTGTTTTCTTTAGTCACACTCGTTTTGAAAAGTCATTAAAAGCACTAATCCTTTGAAATGATTTCGCGAATTAACTTCCAAAGTGCCATAGATATCAAGAAACTTGTTGCCACCGCGAGAGAGTATACACACCGAGACATTTCATTACAATGTCACCCATTCACCATGTACCCCAACGGGAATAAAGGATTATGATAGTGTCAAATGGCTTCCAGAAGTTCCTTTCCCCCACAATGTAGATTCTGGCAGTCCCATTGCGAATAGGGTCAGAGTTCTGAATTTTTATTTGCCCGGGATAAATTTAAATATTGGGACTTTCCTTTCAGCCTTTTTCAGTCCACTCTATCATAGTGTCGAAGTAGCGCAAGTTCCTAGCTAAACTGCAATATAATATCGCAATGCGATATAATAATAACTTTCTCTATGGCGTTAAGGGACACTTTTGCGCACGGAGTCTGTTTGTGGAGCTGGAATGGAGGTGGAACGAAGCCAAAGTCGAGGTTACTCTGTTGAACTTCTGATGAAAGTGCCATCGTGCGCCAAGTTCATTTCAAAGTTTAATCCCTGGATGAAGTAATGAGTTTCTTCTTGCATCTGTGTAAGTATATTTGTAGTTTAGGTGGTGCATCAAGCCTGCTGCGTCATCTTCTAGTGCAATTTGCCTTGGCGATTAATTTGGAACTGGTGGTAGATACCAGTAGTCATACTCGTACCTTCGTGGAAATATACAATACAAACACAACATTGTTTGCTTTAGGGTTCCTTCGAGTAGAGAGACAGAGAGAGAGAGCTATTCTTACCTCCGAGCGAGATGAACTGCGTGCAAGTCCAAAAAACTTTCCACCATTCAACACATATACATACACATACATCCCTCGTCGACGTGAAGCGAAGCGTACTTTTGCTGCTCGTAAATAAGAAGTATTTCAGCGTTTAATTCCACGTCGTTGTGCAATGCTAGCCAAGCAAATATTAACGAGGCTTATACGCTGAAGAGCAGAAAGTGACGGCGGCGGTGGCTAAAAACTTGATCTGCTTCCAGACGTACGTATACATAATACGAGTACGTATCGCTCTACAGTTATATGTACTTCTGCACATCAGAATTCATTCGTTTTACGTGAATGTGTATAAAGCCACGTCCACGATATGGAAGCTATACGGCCGATTTGTACTCGTACTGCTGATGCAAAGGCAGTTGTATCTGAATGTAGGTGTAGTGTATACACTTGAGTTAGAGAAACTTTTCTCTCCAAATCCTTACAAATGTTTATCTTTCCCTAATCCTTCGTATTCTCCAGCAATCACAAGAGCAGCTCTATAGATACAATGTGTGTCCTTTGGTGAGCCTGCTGGGCGCACTCTATTCGTACTGTGTATCTATGGGCCCCAATGGTGCACTTCTTGGATTGAACTTTGTCTACAGACTTTAATCGCTTGCCAAAGACAAAAGTGTAAAAGTGTGTCCTTCCTAAGGTCGACCGGATGGTGGTGGTGGTGGTGTGGTGGTGGTGGTGGTAGCTCATCTATATGTGGTATACCATGACCTGTTAGAGATGCTCCCCTTATAGTCGAGTATACCCGTCGCTTGTTTTCAGAAAATTCGATGTTTGGGAATTCGGGGAAGGATGTACAAACCTGCTAGCAGTTGCATGTTTTTGTTTCTTTTCTTCTCTATGACTATTGTTCCGTGGATAACAAGATTGATAAATTGCAGGAAAGGATTATTCGTTTAGCGCTCCCGCGTGGCGGGTAAATATTTGCAAAGTAATTTTCGGGAGTTTCTGTTTAACTTTTGCAGTTATTTGTGGATAATTAGCAAGGATACAAGGTTTGTTATTACCGTACAAGGAGACGAAGAGATTCCTGGGTGGAAGAAAGTTAAAAGTTCTTAGAAAGAGGCTCGTACCCATTGTGAGAAATAAGCACTTCAGAAGCGCCATTGTTGCATTTTCTAGCCTTTTGGATTGTAATCTTCTGCATGGAATTGGCTGAAATGTTTTTATAGATTTCATCGAAATCGTTGCTTCATCATAAGAAATATTTTACACCTTGTGCATACGTTTGTTGAACTGCCGTACAAAATTATCCCTTTTCCAGGTCCTATTCTATGTATATATTTAGAGAAAACAATTATTAAACACATTTACCCAACTCAAAACCGTTTAAAGCCACTGCACCAACTAAAGTCATCCCCATATGTCACTTTGAGAGCTAAGCAAAGAATTGAAATCCCGACTCTAGGCAGATAAATGACACAGCGACAACCATGATGATGATGTCGGCCATGCTACACAGACGGAAAAGGATGCTGTGCCCACTTTGACATTATCTCTTCTGCATGTAGGCACTTTTGTTCTTCATTTATATTCTTCCTTTCTTTCCTTTTTTTTTTTTGTTTTTTCTTTTTTTGCTCCTTTCACTTAATGATGTCGATGATGGTACTGTGCGGCTGCCATTGCTTGATGACAAATATTTACGCATCTCTTGAAATTGTGCTTTTATCTGCAAGGATTCACCACAGAAGTAATTTAAGTCTCATACCACTTTTGCTGGGATCAGTGCAAGTTCCTTTTTTTACATTGTTGGATTGACGTGTAGTCATTATGACTATGCAAAACGTCCTTAGGTCGATACGTGGTGGTAACGATGTGGTTCAACGCTTTCATATCTACTCGTAGAAGTCCTAATCCTGAGGGTACGAATAAAAAAAAAACAACTCTTGTAGTCTTCTATTGTCAGAGAATTGGAAAGCGCAATTGTTGCAAACTCAGCACAAGGGCAACGTGGGAAATACAAAAAAAAGGAAAACAAAAACTAAATCCTAAATTAAAATCAAAAAACGAACGGAAGAGCAAAATTCTGAAGAGTTTGGGCCTATTTCATTGTTGATTCATCGTGCCAAGGATGCTGTTGCAACAATGGGGTCAACAAGAAAGGCATGGTAGATTTTAGTCCTGGAATCAAATCACTTGAGTGTCAGGACTGATTGAATGCCTTGTTGGTATTACACCTAGTAGCTATACCATTTCTGGCGTAGGGATAGAATTTTTCTGATTTCTGTGAGCGCACAAATATCTCGGTCATCCTACTGTTTTCCATTCTAGATAAATGGAATTCATTGGGTCGAGTCAAGAATTGTTTGTAGACTTTACGAAATGTTTTAATTCATGTGACAAGTCCATCGCACACCTACGGTTTCTCATCCGATTTCTCATTGATTTAACAACTTTTATTATAGAGATAACATAATGAATTCAATTAAAGTGCCACTTTTCCGTATTTTGGATAACGTACTAGTTACGAGTATTGTATATACACAGATTTCAAATTGCTGATTCGGTTAACCCTATTTCGGTGTTGAAGAACAGTAAACCGAAATCGATGAAATGCAACTTGAGTTAAACGAGAACGTGCACGAGCACATGCAGTTGACCTTTGCGATATCTGTCAAAAGAGGTTTAGCTTTTTTATACAGATGAACCTTCGAGAAAAATTTGTATTAAAGTGGAAACAAAAAAATTGAAAGTATTTTAAATATGTGGTCCGATCGTTCATCCTACGATCGTCCCACCAACAGCCAACTCCGCCCATGAACAAAAGATGTATCCGGGAGACTTCAATCGACCACAGCGAAACGAAACTACGTGTAATTTGGAAATGGAGTGTATAACTGGCGTCAATATTGAGAAGCTCAAAGAAATTTTCGAAGGAAAGAGTGCAGAAGTTGCGTCAAAATCAGACGGGCTTAAAAGCGAAGCATGGAGAGATTTCGACAAAAGTTTTTCAATTAGTGAATTGTAGCAGATTGCTGCTACATTTTAATAATGCACTTACCAATAGAAGACAACAAAGACTCGCTGGAAAGTGCAAAGTTCATTTGCTATGGACTGTTCAACAAAAAGTAAAGACAGACATCGAAGCAGCGTAGAAAGTGCGTGGTATTTATTCGAGTGAAGCGACTATAATCGTCAAAATGAAATCTTTTCATAATGTTATAACGTATCTGGAATGATTTGCCGCACAATGTTTGCCAAAGGCGGAACAAGCTGGTTGCTGTCATGAAAGTTATTCGCGAATTCCGAGAAGTCTATAAAAATTGCTTTGAAATACTACAAACGTTAATGGATCTATCTAATGGACTAAGATGTGGAATTGACAAAGGTGTAGATGTAATTCACCGAACATTCGTAGAGATACCCGCATGGTTAACACCTTTATTAGAAGAAATGCAAAAGTACAACAACGACATGCTTATGCCATTAGGAATTGTCAGTTAGCAAACATAAAAAGGAGCTATCACAAAGCCAACCTCTGTGCATAAGTCGGATGGTAATCCAAGGGAACCTATACATGCGACAACTAATTGAATAACACTCGTCTACCAGATCATCGGAAAACAAACAACACTAGAAGCATTAAGTTATAATCCAGCAAAGCTAAAGAATAAGCAATTATTTGGGGACTTTGTTAATTACGTTAATGATTTCGATATTTCGAGTTTATAAGAGTAGAGAAAGCTATTGTGCTGGAACTGAAAATGGACACCAAAATCTACAACATAGTCCCAGTATGCTCAAATTGTTGTCATTGTCAGCATGAAAGGGACTTATGCACATTAGGATCAACAGATTTATTATTAATCCACGACTTTATTACAAGAATAGGGATATCGGAAAATAATTTTTCTAGTGGGTTTAATTCATTATATTTATAAGTAACCCACAACTTAACCATAGAATGACCTTTGGGTAGAATTCTAGTTCTATAGCTGAACTTTCTTACAACATATCGGAAGAACGGTAAATATCAGCATGCTGAAACTTCTTGACTTTGTTTCAAATGCTGTTTTGCTATAAAAAAAAGTAATGTTAGCCATCTTTTTATGAAAAACTTTTAATTTTTTTTACAGATACACGTTTAACGTCCTCGTGGGTAGAATTCTTCCCATAGGCATTTTTCAGTGCACAAACAATTTTTTTTATGTTTTATGATTGTTTTATATGGCATAACATACTTGTGCTCAACACTAACTCCATAGCATTACAAAAAGGGGAACCACCGTATAATTTACAATTTTCCTTTTAAAAAGGGGAATCCCCGTGCAAGAAATGTTATTCTTACAGCTTCTATGCTGTTCGTAAGTGAAGGTATTTCTTTGGTTATACACCTAAGCAAATATACTGCAAAATAATTCTAATATAGTGAAAAAGTGTATAAAAGTTATAAAATAAATATTGTAAAGTTATTCAAATATGTCAGATCCAAAATTTTTGACTAACGAAGAGATTGGAATACTAGTGAACGAAGATAGTGACGCAACAGATTTTTCCTCAGACAGTGACGACGAATATGAACCTCAACAAGATAAGTGCATTTCAAATGTTGAGGATTCTTCGGATGCTGGCAACTGCATTGAATTTCCTAATTCGACTTCCACATTAATTTCGAAAGATGGAACTAGAGCTAACCGTGCTCTCCTTCAGAGTGCTGTACGTCTCAAGCAAAAAGCCCAACTCTTCTCAGCTTACACAAATCGTGGGTCAGTGTTTGTAAAGCTTTCATCAGAAGGCCAAAGCTTTCATATTCTAAGCTTCGACGACCTAAAAGCAATTGCCAGCAACAACAACAACAGTAATTAAACAAATGTATAGAGTTATAATTATCTGTTTTTATATTATGAACCTGGATAACGATAATATGGTAAGACAGTTCCATCCCGACAACTTGCATGGATCTCTCCACAACATCTTAACGCACAAAGCATCTTGCCCAAAATTGACGAATTCCGCTATACTTTTGGAAATACTCGTCTCGACGCAGTGTGTGTATCAGAAACCTGGCTGCACAGCAACGTGCAAAAAGAAGTCTGTTCCCTTAATGGCTATGAAATGTTTTAAGCCAACCGAGATGGTCGCACTGGTGGGGGTGTTGCTATATACCTACGAAAACCACTCAGGGGTAAAGTCGTGCATGAATCACCTCCGGGGTGTCCTATTGACTATTTATTTGTTGAAATTACATGTAGAGGTCGAAAGTTAATACTTGGTGTTGCCTATAGGCCAAACAAACGGTTATGCTTTACTCCATTGCTAGATGTTCTTGACGCTATTTCATGTATTTCCTCAAACATACTTATCTGCGGTGACCTGAATTGTAATTCAGGTCTATTCAGGTCTACTGAATAAGTCTGAATCAGCCTCGTTTATCGGAAATATGAATTCGCTTCATTTAACAGCGGTTAACTCAAGTATTCCCACCCACTACTTGGAAAACTCATGTTCCCTTCTCGATGTTTTCTTTGTTGGTGACATTTCTAAAATGCTCTTTTATGACCAAATCGGTGCCCCAGGGTTTTCTAGGCATGACTTGATATACTTATCATTTAACATAGATCTATCTAGCAGCACCCCGGTACGATTTTACCGTGATTATAATAATTTAGATTATACTAATCTGCTTTCCGACGTTAACCGAATATTTTGGGATAGCATCTACTACATGCCCTCCGTCGATGACCAAGTTATGTTCCTATAGCAACATGTGTTACAGCTATATGAGAAAAACATCCCTCTAAAAGCAATAGTACGCACATCTAAGTCCCCTCAATGGTTTAGCTTTACATTAAAAAACTTATAGTCCAACGTGACACTGCCTATCGAAAGTAGAGGAGGTTTCGTCTTGATGAATTCCGAAATGAATATCGTTTATTGCGCAACAAAGTTGTCTTGAAAATCAGATCTGCCAAAAAAGCTTTTTATAATCATAAGTTCAACCTATCTATCCCGGGAAACTCTACGAACATGTGGAAGAATCTTCGCGAACTAGGCATCGGTAGGAAAAATATGGTAGTCCCCACTGATGTTAACTGTGACCAGCTGAACCTGAACTTCATCTCCTCATGTGGTAATCCTTCTTACAGCTCTGCTTCCCCAGAGTTTAGCACTGAAAATGACACTGAAGGGGCTTTTTGCTTCAATAGAGTCACCGAAGTAGATGTTGTTGAAGCACTCCTTTCAGTAAAATCCAATGCTACTGGTCTAGACTGTCTTAGCCCAAAGTTTATAAAACTGCTTTTGCCTTATTTACTTCCTCACTTTACTCACCTCTTTAATACTATATTCACTACTTCTACCTTTCCCTCTAAATGGAAAAAAGTAAAAATAGTCCCGGTCCCCAAGAAAAGAATGAGGAATACGATTGAACACAAGCCAATCGCTATTCTACCTTACTTGTCGAAGGCCTTCGAAAAGTTAGCACTAAAACAAATTCGTTGCTATTTAAGTAACGAAGATCTCCTAACTATACATCAGTCTGGTTTTCGGCCTAAAAGGAGCTGTAACACTGCCCTCATATTAACGGTAGAAGAGATTCGTAACGCATTGGATAAGAATCATCCAACGCTTTTATCATTGCTCGACTTTTCGAAGGCATTTGACACAGTCAACCACGCGGTCATTTGTAGTAAACTTAAAGACCATTTCGCTTTTTCTTCTTTGTCCGTAGCCCTTATCAAGTCTTATTTAAGTGGAAGAAAACAGTGTGTTTGCATTGGTGAGTATAGTTCGAATTTCTTAAGTGTACATAGTGGAGTGCCACAAGGATCAATCCTGGGACCCACTCTTTTCTCCTTATACGTGAACGATCTACCAAACATTGTTAAACACTGCAAAATTCATATGTACGCTGACGATGTACAACTGCCCCACTGATGAAACAAACTCTGCTATAGACCTCCTAAACGAAGATCTTGCCAGAATTTATGACTGGTCAATTAAACACGACCTTGGACTTAATGCTGATAAGTCTAAAGTAATTTTCATACACCGTAGAGCTCCTGATCTTCTCTCAGGCCTTCAGCTTGTTCACATCAATCAAGTGCCCATAGAGTGGGCTGTCTCCGCTAAAAACCTTGGTGTGATTTTTAATTCGAATCTCTCTTGGGATACTCACATTAATTCTATCATCGGCAAAGTTTATAGTGGGCTTCGTACTTTATGGGCTACTCAACATCTTCTACCAACGAAAACTAAATTAATTTTAGCAAAAACTCTTCTATTGCCTACTTTACTTTTCGGATGCGAGATCTTTTGCAAGCCTGACCATAATAGTCTCAGAAAACTTAACATTGTCTTCAACAATATCGCAAGATACATTTTCAACATCCGGCAGCGCGATCATATCTCACACTTTTCTAAACAAATAACTGGTTGCTCCTTCTCTAGCCTACTAAAATACAAATCGCTATGTTTTTTGCATAACCTTATAAAAACTCGAGAGCCAGATTACCTATTTAATAAACTTCAGTTCTTGCAATCGCATAGATCGTTCTCGCTAGTTCAACCAAGATACCATTGTCTTACTTCTGAGCGTCAATTCTTTGTTCAAGTTGTCCGGCTCTGGAACTCTCTTCCTATTGACCTGAGAAGAATGACAAGCACGAATAAATATAAGTCGTCCTTACTCGCACTACTGGCTACAACCTAATATGCACAAGATAATATGAACATGTTTTTCAACTCTCTAACTACCTTTTCTGTTTTATAATATTTAATTCTTACTTTATTTTTATTTTTTATTTTTAATATTAACTTTGCCATCCCTCTCTGTAATTTTTAATTTTTTTAATGTAAAGGCTTACAAATTATTCTATAAGATTATTCAATCTTCCTTTGTAAGTAATATATAAGTTGAATAAATAAAATGAAAATGAAATGAACAGCCTGGAAATTATCGCCAATTCAAGAAAATGGTAGCAGAATGAGTAAAGAAAAGGTGTTATCATTGCGTCCCGATGTAACTCTCATCGCAACGTCTCGCGTTTTCGAAAGAATAGATGCATTTCTGCTATTTTTTACAAAAACAATGGAAAACATGATCATTTATAGTTCAAATGTATATGCTCGAGCTAAATTTCCATAAGAGCTATATTATATATAGATTTATTATCTGTGATACTACCTAAAACTAAATCTTAATCTACTTAACCTACTTACATCTACATGCATATATATATATACATAATATATATATACTTCATATATAAATATATATATATATATATTTTTTATATATAATTTTTTTTTCTTAACCCTAGAAGACTAAGGTTCTTTAATTTCTCTCTTGGTTTTTCCCTTTCGTTCTGCGTATAGCTCTAGTCATCCATGAGTTCTTGTTGTGTGCGGACGCTTAAAGATTTGTGAGCTCAGGTAAGGGTAGTTTTGAGGCAAAAATAATGCGATCGTTCGTCGAAACGACGAACATTAGCCTTAATGTAACTTTTAGCGTTCCAGTAAATTTTTTTAATTTGAAAGTATTTGTAACAAATTTGTGAACTACAGTTTCAGAATGGCTTCTCAATTTGTAATAACGACTGACGAAATTGAAAAAATAATAACAGCTTGTGACGATGACGAGGATTTAAATAAAAGCGAGTGTGAAAGTGATATGGATGACAATGTAGAAGAAGAAGCAGAAGAAGACTCGGACTGGGAAAATGTTAATGATGAAGAAGGCACGGAAGAAGATGCTGAAGACAACATACCATTAAGTTTGCTTGGAGAATACAAACGATCTAAAATAATTTCGGTTCCTGGAAAAATTTTACGAGGTAAGAACAGGCAAATGTGGACAACAAAAAAAAAACAACCAAAGCTACCGTTATGCGGCAAAAATTGTTCATAAAGCGCGAGGTCCTACAGGAACAGTTAAAACATTGACTGACCCACTTTTGTGCTTTCAAAGTGCCTTAAAACGAAGAGACTTTATGAAGAAGCTGCATTCCAGTCTCGTTACACCGTGGATGAAGAAAAGACTAGAACTTCCCACTTTGCACTCCAATCTCAGGGCTAATATTCAACTGAATAGTGTTGGCAACGAACAACATTTAATACAGCAAAGCACAGTTGAAAAAAGCCTGAAAAAACGGAAGATTTGCAAATTGTGTCCAACAAAAATGCAGCGAATGACTAAGTCCAAATGTGCAAGGTGCAAAATAAATGTATGTGGAGAACACAAAATTGATATTTGCACCAAGTGTACAAATTAATTTTTTTTCTGTTATTATTATTTTTTGTTGTTTTTTTATCCTACAAACTACCTAAAAATAAATCTTAATCTACTTAACCTACTTACATCTAACACAAACACAAACATACATAAATATATATATATACACAATATGTATATACATAATATATAAATACATGTATATATTTTTTTTTTTTTTTTTTTTGGATTTTATATATTTTTTTTTCTTAAAACTAACTTAATCTTACCTAAAACTATGTAAGCCGGCCATGGCTAAAAAAGAAAAAAAAAATAGGCTGGCCCACTTTGCTTCACATGAAGCTACATATCACTGAAGGAGTTTGACGACGAAGCATCCTCCCCTTCAACAAGCCACCAAAAGTTTTGGTGCTGCTGAGCAACATCCCTCATGTCGCGACTCCCTACCGCCCTACTGAACCGGAGACGCTCCGCACTGCCATGTGCGACGTCTCTGTCGTAGTTGAGTCGCCTGTCCCCAGCTGTTGGAGCGACATGAAAGATTAACGGCGCCGCTGATCTATCTTGAATCAACCCTATCTGATCTAGGTAGAGGAATGCTTCCGGTGGAACGAAGCCGTCAGAACGCACACTCTCGTGGTAAAGGTAATTGGGGTAGTAGGCCCCAGATATCAGGTTATTCGTCGAGGTCATTGCTCTTGCAATGTGCCATCGAGTCAACTTAATGACGAAATTGTCCACTCTTATTAGGTTCGCCCTATTGTACAAGACTTCATTAGGGTAGAATTTTATGTAGTCACACTCTGGTGTTCCGTATAGGCGAAGACAAGTCCTAAGACCAGCCCTCTCAAACACCCGAATCTTTTCCATTAAGCTTTCTCGTACATTGAACCACACGGGCAACCAAATACAAGTATGGGCCTGATAAGGGCCATGTAGCAGATCACCTTCACCCTCGCATCGAGTTGACTGTTATAAAACAGTTTCTTTGTAAGGGCAAAATCACCTTTGGCTCTGGCCAGAGCAACATCTATATGTTTGTTAAAATACAGATATTGATCTAGCCAGATCCCACGGTATCTGACTACATTTCGACAAGCAAGTGGCTGTCCGTGTTGTCCGACGATCGAAAACTTTCGCCAATTCTTTCTGGTGTCCCTAGAGGCCCCAGACAAAGGGGTCCTAAACAAAATGGTTTCCGATTTCTGAAAGTTGATTTTCAACTTCCAGTCATCGCAATATCGCTTAATTTTGTCGAAGTCACGTTGCAAAAGTTTATTAATGACCCCAATCTTTGGACCTGATCTGTACGCGATTATGTCGTCTGCGTACGCTATGGCACGGTGAAGTGAACCTATCAGATCATTCGTGCAAATGTTTAATAGGATCGGCGAATTTACCGCACCTTGTTGCAGACCGTTTCTAATGTTAAATGTTCCAGCAGAAGTCACATCGCCATTCTTCAAGATGAACTGTCTACTGGAAAGAATATCAAAAAGAATATACAACAGTGGTTTACTAATGCCCAACCTGTAGAACTTGAAAACGAGTCCCTCTAACCATACGGTATCGAAGGCCTTCTCCAAGTCAATCAGGCAGGCACCAGTGCATTGCTTCTTGCCTTTGTTCCATTGGATGTCAGAAACCAGTTTAGACGCGGCATGAATGATATCATGCCCCGCCTTGAAACCGAATTGATTATCCGGAACTATATGTTTGTCCTCAACCCACTTAGTCAGGACTCTATTGATCACCTTCTCGAAAACCTTACTGATGTTTGGAAGAAGTCTGATCGAGCGGAGATTCGCCGGATTGGAAGTGTCTTTATCTCTTTTGGGGATGGGATGTACCACCGCAGTTTTCCAATGCGCTGGATAATGTGCATTATTCATTGCATTATTAAACAGGGTGGTATAAATGTTCACCGCTTCTAGGGGGAGATGTCGAAGCACAATGTTCGGTATTTCATCGGTTCCCGCTGATTTCTTACTTCTAAGCGAATCGAAGATCGTTTGGAGCACTTCCTTTGAAATGAACGGTATCCTATCGTTGGTGATGGCATTATTTGCCATAGTTTCGTCTGAACTGGGTGAAACCCGAGCTCTCGAATCGCCAATTCACAATTTCATTTCGAAGGTAGAAATTGTGCACAAGGACTCGATTCTCCAGATCGTGGATCGGGCCAATGGTAACATTCGCCTTGTACACTTCCTGGAAAGTCGCTCCTATAGCCTCTACCTGTTCCTGCGGATCCTCGATCACAAAGAAGCTGTCATCATCAACAGCCTCATTTGGATCTATACCCGCTGTTACCAGTATTTGTTCGTTGTTCGTCGTGCGGGCGATTTTAAGACACTGAATGTCGTTTTGATTTTTTCTCCGAAATATTTTATTTATTTGCGGGAACAATTCGGGTTGCTGGTGTTTACAGCTCGAATTTTATTTTTCCAGAAGAAACTTACAGACACATATATGAACAGAGTTCTTCGTTTCAATAACGTGCTGAGCAGAAGGCAAAACCGTGTAAACGACAAATTTGCCATTTATTACAATCCACATGAATGTATAATGTTGATGAGCAGCTTTTGGGATTCCATGGACGATGCTCATTTCGGCAATCCCGAAAAGTGTGGACTCAAATTTGGCTGTTAGTATGCTCACAAACTTGTTATGTTTGGAAGGTTCAACCTTACCTTGGAAAAAAGACCGACATAACTAGACGGGAGTAAAATCAGGGAAAATGGGTTATTGGATCTCTCGGATGGGTTGAAAGGTTGCAACGTCACGATGGACAATTTTTGTCATGCTACAGTTGCAAATGCAGAACTTGTCGTTAGGCGATAGCCGTTTTGCGAATATGATAGACATTTCCGTTCTTAACGCCTATATTATTTAAAAAGAAATTGAAAAATATCAACAAACAATTCAAACTGGTCCGAAGAGAAAGAACTTTCTTCGTGAACTCGGAATGTCGTTAGCTAAACCGTATATGAATAATAGGTCTAAGAATCCGAAGACGGCAGTATCTCATGAGCTGTTGCCAACAGGGTGCGGTGACTCTGATATTTTATCCTTTGTTAATGTTCATGCTCTTCCACAACATTAAAACGGGCTCGATCAAATAGTCCACATCAATTACCACAGCGGCAAAAAGGTCGAGGAAGATGCGTTTCTTGTTATGAAGAAGGTGTGAACAAGGACAAAATAAGCGAACTGATGTGTGTAATTTGCAAGAAAACAGCCTGTAATGAGGTGCATAATAGAAATATTTGTATGAAATGTTGTTCCAAATTAATAAATAATTAAACAAATAAAATTTATTTAAAAAAGTTTAAAACAATTCTTATTTTGTTTATGGGTAGAATTCTTCTAATAAGGATGTTAAAGGATAAGATCAGCAATAATAAAGGTACCTGAATCCTCGAACTAGCAAACGCCTTTGATTGCCGAATTCTTAATGTGGCTTGTGAGTGTGAACCTTGTGGCGAATACAATTTTTTCTCTGCGGAACAGCGTGCTCAGTCATTGGCTATCGTTTCTGTCTGGATTTTGGATTTCCGCACTCAGCGAGTTTAGAGTAGCAATGAAAACAATGTAAATATAGCAGAGATTTATAAAAAAAAAGATTTCTGAGCTGATACTACGAGTATACCTCGCGAAGCATTTTTCTATAAACTCTACCAAATCGGAATCTCAGAAAAGTCATTAACATTTCGAGGGCTATTTTCGAAAATAATATGGCATACAATTGGCGAGTAGTTCGCCTAACTACATGCTCCACTTGGAGACAGTTATAGATCCACTGTTCTAGGGCACTTTCGGGCTTCACTTGAAATATGCACTAAGACTAACTACCAAAAATAGTTCTATCTTATACGTTATTAGTTAGTGGAGTTTGCGTATGAGAGTAGGAAAGGCTTGCATCTGATTGCGAATTTAGTCTGTCAGTTAATCCCAATGGTAACGAAGAAGAAAAAGTTTAACACCCCACTAGAGAAAATCGGTCAAAGATTTTACAATGGATTCATAAGTGAAGCTCAGGTATCGCAGCACAGTTTATATACAGCAGACGAACTACAATACTATTTGCGCGATAGAACATATTTTTTTAATTGGCAATAGGCACCACTGATAAGAGCGAAACTCTTATCCCTTAATTATAAGTATATCCCGCACCGACCAGAACTTCCTATCCTATAGAAAGGGAAATCAACGGGAGGTGCTCTGATGAAGCGGACACCTGCAATCAAAAGCTCCTTCCGCATTTTCCGAATTTCTTGAGATAGAGGGTGCTTTCGACAACACTGGATATGAGTACATATCAAATGCTTTGCTCCATAGAAACATCCGTCAAAGCGATGATTGAAAGGTGGAAAGGATGATTACTATTTCATCAGGGCCGATTTAGGTATCAGTATTAGCGGTAAGGGACTGTCCGCAGGGAAGCGTGTTATCACCCCTCCTGCGGTCTTTGGTCATAGACAATCTGCTTAACAAATTAAGCAACTCTTAATACGGTCCTAGACTGGTGTATCAGAGAGAATCTCTCCATAAACCCAAATAAGGCTGTCATAGTTCCCTTCACTAAAAGAAGAAACATAAACTTAGGTACAGTTTCACTTAACGATACAATCGTTGTTTACTCCGACGAGGTCAAATATCTGAGAGTAATCCTAGGCTCAACTCAACTTAAACTCTCACTTAACAACAAAATAACTAAAGCAACGCTTTGTGGGCCTGCCGTCGCATGGCAGTACATGGGGGATCTCTCCAAAAATCACTCACTGGATCTATACTGGATCTATACAATGTCAGTCTCATCATAACATATGTTTCTATAGTATGGTGGACTAAAGTCACGCAAAAGACCGCCATTTTAAAGCTCAACAGAGTACAGTGTCTTGGATGTCTGGGGATTGCCGGAGCCTTCTGGACCTGCCTCAGAGCTGTAATAGAAGCAATAATAAGACTATCGCCCCTACGCTTATAAATAAACAAAGCGGCATTACGCAGCACAGCAAGTTTGGTCTAAATTAAAGAGTTAAGTCTTGGCGAACACCCTGATCTAAGGAGCCTGTGCTCCGAAATACCGGAATTTGATACGAGTATGATCTGCGCAGTAACAAACTGCCTTCAAAAAATATTACGCGTCAATAAAGGATTCTCCACGGAGATTGTAGCAGTATCCCACCAAACAGCCATAATGGTATAAAGTGGTATACGGATGGTTTAAAATGGAATCGGGAGTGGGAGCTGGAATACACGGACCTAACCTAAATATAAATATAGCTATGAGCAAAAGTATGTGCCAGCCATATTTACAACTCTGGTATGGTATTCACAGACAGTCAATTAGCTATAAACGCTTATCTCGCACACCATTGACTCCAAATCAGTCATGTACTCCTTCAAAACCCTCCAAAAACTAAACTCAAGGAACAAAACCAAACTGTTGTGGGTTCCTTGTTCCTTGAGGGCATTGATGGGAAAAAGGCCGATGAACTGGTCAGAAATGGCTCAGAATCTCCTGGTAATGGACGTGAAATTTCTGCTGCACTCATAAATCAGCAGTCAATTTAACTTTCAATAGCTGAGAGCATTCGAGATGCATCTCATATTTGAAGAATGGCTCAGCTCTAAGACAGGCCAAAAGCGCCATCCTATGCTTCAACAAAAATGTCAATCGATGTCTAATTAAAAAAGTCGTCATGATATCAAAAACTTAGTAGGTTACCTTTCAGGACATCACGATTTAAGATATCACGTCAACAAAATGAATCTAATTGACTCTCGGCCGAATTTGTCTTGAAAAGTCGAAACAGCTGAACACATCTTATGTGAATGTCCAGTCCTCAACTGAATTGGACGAAGGATTTTCTTCAGGGAACAATGTATTATCAACTTCATTCGGAAGGTAGAAAACCTACCCTCCTAGCTATACTCGTAGTTCTAACTGCATGGTAAAAAAGATATTTTAGGTCAAAATGCCTTATTTCGCAATTAGCGAGTCAGAAATTAAAAAAAAAAAAAACACAATATGTTGGATCATGGCAAGAGAGTATCTGCTACCAGGAGCAGACAGTTCTGGACGTAATCGACGGTTAGTGCACTATAAATGGGCTCTCGGTCAATATCTCAAAATTTGAGGTTATTCCCTCGACAAGAAGGAAGAATTTAACTAGTCAGACTTATCTTAAAGCGTCACAATCTATTTCTCCAATTAAGCAAAAATTGTGGGTGCTATCCTGGATAAGAGATTTCCGTATTCTAATCATGTTACGTTGAGAACCTCCAAGGCACTGTCGATCTCCTCGCAGAATATAGGGGCTGTCATCAAGACAAAGGGCTTGACACCGAGGTGGGTTCTCTAAATCTACATGACTATGATAAAGTCAATTATATCGCAAGCTTCAGTTGTGTAATGGAACAAGTTCCACATAAATATGCCACTGCCGCTTTTACGATACTCCGAAGAATGATGTGTAGCGGCTGAATAGGGACTTTCCCTAAAACATCTGGCTCTGTTCTGTAAGCATTGATGAAGCAACCGCACCTTAATATTCATATCATGGGCTGCACTCCCCTCAAACCATCTTCCGTTCGGTGGTGTTTCGAAATAGCTTTTAGTACAACATACACTGGGTTTTTTATGACCTTGCGTGCAAACAGTTACAGTTTAATGCATTGTCACTAGATTTGTGGGAATACGTAACCAACTTCCCATATTCCCATTAATATTTTCGGTCAGAGCCTGAATCAGCAAAGAAATGGAATGGTGTCTTCATGAATGACTGCAAAACCGTCCAGGGTGCAAGACAAGTGTCTTTTTGGATGATGACAACGTTAAAACGTTAAATTTTATTCCTTGTTAGGAATACTTGTGTAGTAATGATGGCAATGAACTATATTGTAAGGAATCTCTGAAAGGAAAAAGTGTCTGCGTGTGCAGCAACAGCAAACCCTTATTGAACCTGTTCACCACTTATAAGCTAATTCAAGAATGTAAAGTTCTCGGAACGTAGTTGGAAGGCTGAAATACTTAGTCTTGTTTACCAACCTGTGTTAGGACTACCTATGTTCTCAGCTAGAGCTTCCATTAACAGTTGGGTTTCATAGGAACATTACTGCAGATAATAAGTCACACGTATCAAATGCTAAAGGCAAATAGCGCCTCTGTAGGCATTCCACCAAGAACGATGCCTTTGGAGTGATCTCCATAACGAAATCCATGGTTGGACGACGAATGCCGTAAACACAAAAACGATGTGGTTTGGTTATAATAAGAATCGCAGTTGAAAAAACCGACTCACACAGGCTTATTGACCTATTGTGATGCCACGTGAATCTGAGACCTTCCTTACAAGACATCACGGCTTAAGATATCACCTCAAGAAAATTGATCTAGTCGACTCTCAGAAGTGGCGACTTTGTCTTGAAGAAGACGAAACAGCTGAAAACATCTTATATGAACGTCCAGCCCTCAACGGAATAAGACGAAAGATTTTCTTCAGGGAACAATTCGCCTCCAACTAACTGATGGACTTCTCTGCTAGTAATGTTATCAACTTCATTCGGAAGGTAGAAAACCTACTAGCCTAACTATAGTTCATCCTAAATGGTACAAAAGATCTTTTAGGTCAAAGCGCAGTTGGCAAGTTAGACAATTTAAAGGAAAAAAAAAGTCGATTTCGGAAAATGAGATGGAATCGCTTCATAAAAATCTAAAAATCATACATGGGATCTGACAGAGCTGTCACCGGATAAGAAAGCAGTACCCAACAAATTTTTGTTTAAAATAAAACGGACATCTGATGGAAAAGTTGAAAGGTTCAAGGCGCATTTGGTTGTAAGAGTTTTTATTCAGTATTAGATGGAATATGAAGAAACACTTAGCTATCTTGTAAAATTAACCTCCATTCCTCCAATTTATCTGAAATTTATTTCCCAACAGAAAATGGTGACAGGATAGCAGTGGCAAAATTTGCAATCATAGCTTCGAGGTGTTGGAACGAATGATTTTTGCAATTCTCGGAAAAGGCAAAAACGTCTGTATCCATTATTCTGTTGATGAACTCGTGGCTATGGAGAAAGAACGTGATTTAGATGCACTGATTCATAAGCTACGCTATGGCATCCTATGTGGTATTTACGTTAAATACGCTGGGGTCTTTCTTACTATTTCTATTCATTTACTTAGAATGTACAATAGTTCAAAAGAAAATAATCCAACTCATCTTGAAGGAATTCAAACACAAGCACTTAGAGTATCTTTTCTGCTGACTTTTATGAGATTGTGCCATACTTTAATAGCAAAAATGATTTATGTTAAAAAAAATATATATTTCAATATTGTTCCTCTCTCGGGATATTATATCTCCATCCGTCCCTATGCATTCATTATTCATCACTTGCTCAACCGTCTGTAGGTATGTGGGATAAAAAGAAAAACGTTGACGCGCCTGCAGCTCCCTCACAAATAAACAATTCAGCGGGTGACTAGAATGCCTTAGGTGGATATGTGTTATGTGCAACCTAATCTACACCATATCCAGGACGAGCACCAGCACTAGAACAAAACCAGATCGGGGGCCTGCTTCAAAGTCATACACTTTACTTGTATTTACATACTCAGTTTGCTCTAAGCTTTTATTGTTGCCATTGCCAGACGAACAAAAAGGGTGAAAGTCGTTGGCAACGCGCTTGAGATATAAGGACTAAAAGGGAATTCAACTCGAGGCAGTTTGTATCTAGTTTTGTGTGTGTGGGTGTTGTCACCCGATGAAAAGCGAAGAAAAAACGCTAGCTAGGATAGGTTCAGCAGATGGGCATAATGGTTTGCGATGTTTGCACTATACAAAAGGACATTTCGTTAAGGCTATCATGGGTGCTTGGATGAGATTGGGGACAACCTTTCTATTTGCCCAACATGCATCAATTTCTGTGAGCATGGTTCTTATGTATTTCTTATTTCTGGCCTTGAGTTCCATCCCAATCCCAATCCCAAGCTCTAATGCTGCAGTTGCAATTCTTGTGGTAATATTAAAGGTATATGTTTGTTTTTTTTTTGTTTGTGTTTATTTACCTTTGATTCTTGTGGCTGGCAGAGAGAATGTGGATTATTATTGTGTCCTGGCTATTCTGAAAGTAGTGTTGAGTTCCGTGCCTCCTGGAGCCAACTTCTGTGTGCCGTAAAGTTGTGCATTTTTATGACTTTTTCGTATGAGTGCACTCAAATTCGAAGGCTTGATTAAAATCTGTCATTGAAAGGACTCTACCAGAGCAGAGGAATCGGATTCTCTTTTTTCCTATTCATATTATGCTGAGTGAAGACATTTTCATTAGGTCCGAGTGATGAAGGCTTGATGTTATTTTTTTTCTGTTTTTTTTTTTGTGAATATACCACTTTTCCATTCGGGGCTTGAAAAAGACTTGAGTTGGAGCAGATGAA
Organism: Volucella bombylans; assembly: GCA_949129095.1. NCBI lineage: Eukaryota > Metazoa > Arthropoda > Insecta > Diptera > Syrphidae > Volucella > Volucella bombylans. The sequence goes on along the minus strand of OX422144.1, from coordinate 105,075,095 downwards.
ATCATTTCGATTTTGTTTCAGAGGAGTGTATATGATCGGTCTCTTACAGACGGTGGTATTTATGCAAAGGACATTTGGGGAAAAAAATTGTGGTTTGTGGTTGTGATATGCAAATATTTTCAAAGGTTTCTCAAAGGCCTTTACTTGGAGTTGCTGGAAAAAATACAGCCTTTGATGCATCTTCTTCCGTTTTTGCGGTACACTTATTAATATCTACTAGGGTAGATACATAATTGTCTTGTTTGTCGAAATAATTCTTTAGACTTCATATCAGATTCATATTGGATTATATTGTACATCTTCTTGGGAAATATATACGTATGGCGAGAACTCTATTATTTCACAACTCTATTTAATGATTCCTTTGGTGCATGTTTCTGCGTGTTTAGAAAGTCGTAATACGATTTATTTGTAACCCATTGTCTTCTAGTGCCTTCAACCAAATATGAAGAGTCACCTAAAGAGTTTAGTACAGCGCAAGCATTGGCGAAAATTCGGGGTTTTTAATGAGCTGCCTTTCTTACTTACTTACTTAGGTCCTCGGAACTATTATGTCCGTGAGGTTCACCTTACGGGGCATAGGGGCTCCACTACTCGTATGCGCCATCGTGTGTGGTTTCTGGAGATGAACCTTAGGCCTTTCCAACTCTTCCCCAGTTGTGCTGATTACTCTTCGACCAATCTTCGCCAAGTACTTCTAGGTCGGCCCAGTCACGTAGAGATGGTTCCATTGCATCGCTTGACTCACAATGCACTCGTAACCTTTACGAAGCCTATGCCAAATCCACTGCCACTTACGTCTTAGTGTGATAGAGACAATGGGTTCCTAACCGTTTCTCGCATTATCATTAGTCATCATTAGAGATACGGTTGGGCCAGAAAATTCTCAAGATGTTTCGCAGACATCTATTCACGAACGTTTGCAGCTTTCTTGTGACAGCAGGTGTGACTATCCAAGTGCTGCACCCATAAAGAAGCATGGAGTCAACATTGGAGCGGAACAATCGTAACTTGGTTTTCAGGCTGATAGAGTTGTTTCCTCATATTTTGGATAGTATTCCGGACGCAGCCGCTATCTTCGGCTGATTAGACCTGTTCTAGTTCGGTCCCGCCATCAGTAGGAACAATATTCCCAATATATTGAAAATTCTCTACCATCTCTACTGGTTGTCCAAAGATCTCTAATTGGTTAGATGAGGAAGTTCCGAGGCTGATCTTTTATTGTTTTTTCCGTATTGATTTTTAGCCCAATGATTTCAGCTTCTCTCTCCAACTTTGTTGTCATTTGATGGAGATTGTTAGAGAAAGTCCGGGTTGGTTGCTCCGATGATGTGGAGTATTCTCCAAGAGAAAAAAAAAACAAATCGTTGATTGAAGACAGTTTTATATGTTCTTAGGAAGAGGTCTTACCTCGTTGAGGGTTTGTACAAGAAGAAAGCAGATTTAGCTTACGAAATATAGAAGCATGGCTTCCGATTAGATAATGATATTAATACTTTCTATCAATCTATGCGACATCTTAACGTTACAACTATAAACTAAAATATTAATTTTGATACAACTATAAACTAAAAAACATGATGCTATCAGAGAGCAAACATACGTCGTCCGCGTAGTGCAGATATTGGAGGTTTGATTGCAGAGTCCATTTAATTCCTCCATTTCCAGTCGACAAAGCTGCGTGCAGTATATCACCTATCACCAACAGGAACAGTACTGGTGACAGTACACAGCCCTGCCTAACCCCACTTTGGATTTCAAACTCCTCTGACAACTTTCCTTTATGTAGAATGTGACATTGATAAGAGCAATCAATTCATCCCTATTGACACTGCCCAATGCCGTTTCAAAGTCGATGAACAGCAGATGAAGTGGTGATCGATATTCAACACACTGTTCGCTGATGATCAGCAAGGTGTTGATGTGGTCCACACAGAAAGATCCAGCGCGCAATCCTGCTTGTTCGGCATCGAGTGTATATTCGAAGTGGTATTTTAATCGCTCCAGAACGATTTTTTTTATTACCGTGGCTACTGGAGGCAGCACGCCAATTCCTCTCCAGTTATCGTACTGCGTACGGTCTCCTTTCTTTGGGAGCTTGACAATCATTCCTTGTCATTCCCCTTGAGTGGGTGCAAGTGCTCACTCGATGTTGTTGGCGCTACTCGTAAGAGCTCTACAGGAATACTGTCAAGTCCATCCGCTTTATTGTTATTCAGTGCTTTGATTACGGTACAGATTTCTTCTCTACTGGGGAATACAGTCCGTATTCGGGACGGGTTATTGGATCTTCGAGTCCAGAATGCGATGCATAGCCTCCACGTTATCAAAAGGTTCTCATTTCATAGCAGTATTTAGCTTAGGAAGCAGAAAAAAAAGGCGTTCGGTCAGATTTTTAAGCCGTGAATTATATCTGATTCAAACATTCATAGATAATTTCAGCACTGCTTTGACTTATTCAAGGCCCAGGGAAAAGTCTGAAAGGGACTTCAAAATCAGATATCAGAGTTTCTGAAGTAGAGATGATGGGGAATAAGCTCAGATTTAGACAACTGCAGCACTCAATTCCTCGTACGGGCCATGTCGAAGGGATGCCATAAAGAGGAGCCCGGCCCCCCAGGTTAGGGTTTGCTCGTCGGACTAGCTCCTCCCCAGAATACAAAGTACCCATATATGATATATATTGTTACGATATTACTATTGATAACCCATCTTACTCGAAAAGGACACGCGATTTTCAGTTCTGCGTGTAGAATGTAAGGTCACCGTACCGCCAATGATCCGAAACCTAGTTGCAAAACCGTCAGCAAGCCTTCAAATTTTTCGCCAAGTTCATCACTACGTTTGAAGATGGATGCCAGTTGGCTCAGAGAAACAGAAAGCATATAAAGTGGCTCGTGAGCTCTATGAGCAAAAAAGGAAGAACGACCACCACTACTCAGAAGGAACTAAAAAAGAGTACGAAAAGCGCACGATTCGGGAAATAGCATACGCTAAAAAAAAAGTTAACAGAAGATTAAAAGAACACTCCAGGTAAGCAAAGTACGAACAGAAGCCTCCAACGGCAAATAAGGGAACCTAGTGGTAGATGCCATACATACAGCTGTTAGTGCTGAATACTTAATCGTATAAAAATTCTGCATGCTGTAAAAGGGAATGGCTATCAACTCTATACATTCAAGCAGCACGGAAAAGTCAAGCTAGATGATGATGGGCAATAATTCCGTACACCCGACCTCATCGAAGTCCACCAGGGATGCCGGGACTGATGGCCTGTCCTCCTAACTGCTCAAGATGGCAATAGATGAGTTAGTCATTATTGTCTTTAACAGATGCAAGAGAGAATGTTGGATGAATGGAAACTCAGCGGTGTAAACCGCTCCTGAAGGAAGGAGACTGATTCTGAATGCCTCAAACAAAAGTTCAATAAAACGACTTATGGAAACTTTATAATTGATTATAATTATAATTTATTATTTAATTGACTTAAAATTAATCTCAGCAATACCCACAGTAAATAATACAGAAGATGAAGAAGAATTCTCAGATAATGTTCAAAATGTAAAAGATCTTAAGTCTCTTAAAAGTTCTATTATATGCAAAAACTTTAAAACTAAGATAAGAAAATTCATTTAAATAAAAAATTAGATGATAGCACTATAAAGAGATAATAAATAAATGAATACATGATAAAAAAATCAAGTTAAATGTAAATTACTTAATAGTTGTTAATAATTGTTCAATTGAGATATTGAATACAACAATCAGTAATTCTAATATAAAGTATAAGACAGATTCCATTACTTGGATGAAATTAATTATAATTTTACCAAAAAACCAAGTTTTGAAGATATCATACTTAACAATATTGTAAATATGGAACACATCAAGTTGCTAAAATTTCATAAAAATGTTAACTACAATACATTACAAGTTTAACTGTCATTTTTATTTTAATCATTATTATATCAATAACTCTGAAATTGAAGCGATAAACCAAACAACTCAAGATATCAATAAAAATCTTGAGTCAAAAAACTTCAGCGCCCTGTAAAATTTAGGAGAATCATAATTTAAAAGGCGGAGAGGTTACGCATCCGGTTGCGGCGCATGTTCGTTACCCGAGACTCTCCACAATAAATTTGTAGGGGTTAGGCCACTCTAGGATTTTCACAAAATCGATTTTTTTTATTGCTTTCAATGCTCTCTTAGGACCTCAAAAATGATATCCCTAAAGATTATGGTCGGGAAATATTTCGAAGTACTTGTTTTTCAAGGTATGGTACAATACAAGGCCGCCAGGTTGGCAGCGAGCTTCTTTAAAAAAATAACCAATTCACTTCAAATTTTAACCAAATATATTTTCTAAATAACTACGTAGAGTTTTTTTTTATATTTATATGGCATAGTTCATTTATTATTAAAAATTTTCTAGCGATTTTTCTGCGAATTTTGCAAGTTTGACTTTGGAAGTGCGCCTTTCGGCCAAAAATAAATATATCAAAAAAATCCTACGTACTACTCTAGCTGTTGTTATGTAGCATAAAAAAGAAATTAGTGACTCATCATAATTTAGAATTAACAGGATCTGTTGGTACGGCCGTAGACCCTGCCAAGAGAGAGGGGTCATCTGAGAAAAGCTGCACAGCCGCAACTTTTAAATAAATTATTCTATAAAAATTATATTTTATAGTCAATCATATGTACAATAAATTTCTACCTTTTTAAAGTGGATTTATTTTACCTTTTTCCTGAAAAAAGAAATCACAAAAAGCCTATCTTTACGGTCTCTGGAATGGCCTAAGCATGAACTCCATTACCTTTAATGTATCTTCTCCCATTTGTAAGAGAATAACTAATCTTGTAACGCTGGTAGTCTCGTTGACGATAATGCTGCCAATGAGTTGTATAGAGGCGGAGGAACTCTACCGAGCTAGACAACTGGCAATGGTCTTATCTTTCGAAATCGCTACGAGACTTGCGAGAGCTAAAATGGTTTTCAGGCAGAGGGTAAGGTTCGCTGCGGGTTAACGAAAAGGGAAATTAAAGTCACAAAGGATACTTGGAAAAACTCTTTCTAAGGTTAATCAGAAGCTGAGGAACTCCGCCGAACTGATCAGTGGCCAAATCAAGAGTGATCATTTATTTCATGAGCTTGTCTTTTATACATTTTTCACAGAGCTTTAATATTTAGCTAGAAGAGCTTTTCCTTTGTTTAGCTTGAAGAGCTTTTTGTTTAGCATGAAGAGCTTTTATAATTCAACATTAAAGAGGCAGCATTGCCAGTACTACATTTATTTATTAAGTGGCATTGCCTAGTATCAAATTTAATATATAAATACAAATGTTTTGATTTTATGATTATTGTTATATAAATCGTGTTAAAAGGTGTTGTTTGTGTTATGGGGTTGCTACAGTCTCCCCCTCTGGAGCATCAAATCGGCCCGATGATGTGACAGGAATTAGTTGTTCTTCGTAGGGCGTCCTCTTCTTCGAAGTCTTCGGATTCGGACGGCGCTTGTTGTATTCAAGTTGCCACGGAAACATTTGGTAATAGCCGATGCGTGATAGGTTCCGACTATTAGAGATGGCTCATCTTTGTTCGCGATTTGATATGTGGATGAGCCGATTTTACTTATGATTATATATGGCCCGTCTTTTCGCGGCACGAACTTTGATGTTAAATTTTTGGAAGACTGACTTACCACATGCGTTGTTACCAATACCTCGTCACCTACTTTTAGCTCTGGCGTGGGACGTCGCTTTTTATCGACATAGTTTTTGTTTCGATCTTGTGTCCTTTCTGTTGATTCGCGAGCTTTATGCAGTATTTTCGACAGTGATTTTAGTTTTGCTGTTATTTGAGGTATCAAATTATCAGACTCGGTAATTTTTCGTATATCGTTGCTTACATCGTTTAATGTACGAAACTCACGTCCGAAAGTTAAATATGCTGGAGTATAGCCTGTGCTCTGACATTTGGAAGTATTCATTGCAAATCTTATAGACGATAGATGATCTGCCCAAGTAGAATGATTGTTGCCAAATAAAATCGAGAGTTGCGTCTTCATATCTCTATTTCTTCTTTCGACGGGATTCGCTTCAGGGTGATAGACTGGAGTGAGAGTTTGCTGTACTCCAAGACAATGTAGTAATTGCTGCATTAACACTGAGATAAATAGGACTCCATTGTCGGTTATCATTCGCCTGGGTGTTCCGTATCTCAAAAAAATTTCATTCAGAAGTATCGTTGCTCAGTTTTCTGAAGTGGCTTCTTTTAGTGGGAACACTTCGGTCCATCTATTTGCAACGTCTTCGACAATTAAAATCCAGTAGTATCCCTCCTGAGTTTTTGGTAGGGGTCCAAATAGGTCCACTTGAAATCGTTTGTAACAACCCAGTTGGTTTCATATTTGATGGCTTGTACCTTTGACAGGCTAGGCAGGTACCAATATGTTTTATTATGTCGATCCTCATTTTTGGCCAATAATACCTGGATGTTATACGAGCTATAGTGCGGTCAACTCCATAGTGTCCCGCTGAGGCATCGTCGTGATATGTTCGCAGGATATCTTCGCGTTCTTGAGTTGGTACTACTAACTGCGTGTCTTCTGCGTCTGATTCAGGAGAAAATCTGTACAGAACACCTTCGTTCATTATATAACCCCGAGAAGTCCATCGTGAAAGCTTTTCATTACACGTTTCGAAGGATTCGACAATTTTCTTTATATCCAAGTCTTGCAATTAAGATTGGCGAATTTCCTTTGGCTTTCGAGCCGGAATGTCAATATGTACATTGCCTATTGTACACATCTCAGAACTATGTTCTGGGTTCGCGCATGGTGGTTTAGAAAGCATATCTGCGACTGTGTTCGTTTTTCCAGGAGTATAACGGATATCGATATTATACGGTTGTAACTGTAATGCCCATCTGGCGAGCCTTCCGGTTGGTGATTTTAGCGTCATAAGCCATTTCAAGGGCTGGTGATCAGTCAGTACGGTGATAGTCGACCCCTCTATCCCTCTATATATCCTCGAAACTTATTGATAGCCCAGACGATGGCTAAGGCTTCTCTCTCTGTAGTGGAGTAGTTTCTTTCAGCACTGTTCAATAGTCGTGAAGCATATTCTATTGGGTGTTCATCTGAGCCCTCCCCCTGGACTAATACAGCTCCAATAGCGTAACCACTGGCTTCCGTTTTTAAGAAGAACGGATTGTCTTCACAAACCTGTTGGAGAACTGGTGCTGTTGTTAAGAATGTTTTTAATTTGTCAAAAGCGAGTTGTTCTTCTTGTCCCCACTACCAAGGCACATTCTTCTTGGTAAGATAAGAAAGAGGTTTGGATATTCCGGCAAAATTTTCGACGAAACGGCGATACGAGGAACAAGTTTGTAAAAATGAGAGAAGCTCTTTGATATTCCTTGGTTCTCGGCGGTTTAAGATTGCAGCTGTTTTTCCTGGGTCTACTTCTATCCCATTGCTAGTAATGAGATGTCCCAAGTACTTGACAATGTCGCAACAGAACTTTGATTTTTGTCTGTTTACTTTGAGTTTAAATTCATTGAGGAGTGTAAACACCATGGTGAGATGTTTTATATGATCGATAAAACTGCCGGAACAAATAATGAAATCATCGATGAAGATCAAAATCCACATGTCTTCCGAAACAAGCCTGGCTTGAAATTTGGCCATTAATCTCATGAACGTAGCTGGGGCATTTTTGAGGCCAAATGGCATGCGTCTAAAACAGTAGACCCCATATGGTGTTATAAAAGCTGTTTTCTCTACGCCTTCATCGGCTACTTTTATCTGGTAGTAACCACATTGAAGGTCAAGCGTAGTTTTGTACTTAGCGATCAGCGACTGTTACTTTGTTGAGGTTGCGGTAGTCAATGCAAATGCGTATGCCACCGTCTTTTTGGGTTCTAGCACGACTGGAGCCGCCCACGGATATTCACACTCTTCAATAACACCACTTTCTAGCATTTTGTTGATTTCTGCCTTAAGTTGTTTCTTCCGTGTGAACGACAGTCTGTAGGGTGTTGAAGCAATTGGTGGGTTGCTACCCGTGTTTATTTTGTGCTCAGCATATGGTGTAGGTTCTGTCGGAGACTCAAAACTGGAGCTAAACTTTGCGAGAATGCCATTTATTTCACCTGTTTGTTGATGAGTTAGTTCAGTTCCTTCATCTTCCCGAAGGTTTACATCAATCAACAAAATTTCAGTAATGAAATCATCAGTTTCCATGGGAGAACTATATTTTTGCATAGGAGGGAAGAGATCCCCTTGTTGATTTCTCCTATCTGGAGTGATTTCTGCGCGTACTGAGGTACCAAAAATTGTATTAATTGAGTGAGGAGAATAGTCATTATTTTTTAAGTATGGCGTAATGGTCTGGTTTTCCCAGGGGTGGGGACCTTATCGCTCTTCACTGTTTCCTGGAGTCAATGGTAAATTTGGGTTAATAAAAATAGTAGATTTTGTTGTCTCTTTAGGAATTTTGAATGTGGAAGCCTGATAGTATCTTTTTGGTGTTTTTTGACATGGCGAAATTGGTTGAATCTTATCGAGCCAGTCTTTGTACCGTTGGTCCTCATGCTCCATTCTCGTTGCTGGTGAAACAACAGAGCTGTTCGCATCAAAGAAGTCAAACATTTTCTTTGGTTGGTCCTGAAAATACCAACATCGTTGCCCCAAATTCAAAACAACTCCATTCTCTTCTAAGAAGTCTATCCCGATTAGGGTTCTATTGTCTTTGGCTTTAGGAAGAGCGATAAATGATATTGGTCTCAAACGATTCCCAAAAATTATTGCGGTAGAAGCCATAAAAATCCCATCGTTTTGAATACTACCATCGGCAAGAGTAACGCTTGCATTCAGCTTGGTAAATTTGGTCCCATTCCTTAGCAGATGTTCGAAAAGGTGGCGACCAGCAACGCTTGTCCTTGCTGCCGTGTCTATGTAAGCGATGCCGTTTTCCCCATGCGAAGTTATTGGAATCGTTGGTAAATCATTGCCAAGAGTATTCTTTATTAGGTTGAATGAAACCGTTTGTGGACCTTTCGGTAAATTTTTGCAGGAAGGGCAGTTAGACCTCAGATATCCAGGCGCCTTGCACTTATAGCAAAAAATTCCCTGATTGGAAAGCGACCTCGACTGGTTTTCTGCTTCTTTTTCAGCTTTCTGCATTTTCCTACACTCAGATGCTGTGTGACCGGAATAATTGCAGAAATTACAACGCTGTTTACCCTCAGATTCTCCACATCGTTGTTCAAGTTTTTCAGCCATGCTATGTTCCACTGCTCTGGCTTTATCGATGAGTTGATGAAACGTTGTAATGCTTTCTCTTGGAGCGCCGTCACGGATGTTTAAGTGTAACAAGCCGTACACTAAATCAAGTTTCCGATGTTTTGGGCATAGGCAGTTGCGCGAACAATGCTCTCTTTTTCCGAATGAAATCATCTGTACTCTCTTTAACTTTCTGCTTGGAATCAAAGATTTCCTGATAAATTCTGTAGGCTGGCTTACTGAGTGCAAATGCACTTCTCAAAAGAGACAGAACATCCATCCAATTTTTTGCTTCTGTTTTAACGCCTTGCCACCAACTCCGAGCATCGCCATCAAGCAGTAAGGGAAATCCCTTGATTGCGTCGGTCTCCGAAATGTGCTCAACATCTTTAAAGCAATTTATCGTTGCGATGAACTCTTCTACTTTTATTGCGTCTTTTTCTCCACAAAAACGGCTGGTGCAGTTACTAAAACATCCGCTTCGTGTTTGTTGGGACATGAGAGAAGAGAGCAATTTTTGCACTTGGTCTTCCGTGTAAGTGGCCATCGTATGAGCGAACTGTTTTTTTGCAATACGCAATCTGCGTGGATCCAATTTAATAAAATAAAATGCCGTTGGGCGCCAATGTAACGCTGGTAGTCTCGTTGACAATAATGCTGCCAATGAGTTGTATAGAGGCGGAGGAACTCTACGGAGCTAGACAACTGGCAATGGTCTTATCTTTCGAAATCGCTACGAGACTTGCGAGAGCTAAAATGGTTTTCAGGCAGAGGGTAAGGTTCGCTGCGAGTAAACGAAAGGGAAAAAAAGGCACAAAGGATACTTGGAAAAACTCTTTCTAAGGTTAATCAGAAGCTGAGGAACTCTGCCGAACTGGTCAGTGGCCAAATCAAGAGTGATCATTTATTTCATGAGCTTGTCTTTTATACATTTTTCACAGAGCTTTAATATTTAGCTAGAAGAGCTTTTCCTTTGTTTAGCTTGAAGAGCTTTTTGTTTAGCATGAAGAGCTTTTATAATTCAACATTAAAGAGCCAGCATTGCCAGTACTACATTTATTTATTAAGTGGCTTTGCCTAGTATCAAATTTAATATATAAATACAAATGTTTTGATTTTGTGATTATTGTTATATAAATCGTGTTAAAAGGTGTTGTTTGTGTGATGGGGTTGCTACAATCTTAAGATTGAAGAAAAATTGTTAGTTTAGTTGATAAGTATCCGCCGAATGGGCAAGTAATAAAATTGCTTTTTAAAAAGTCTCCCGGTGTATTTAAACTTATAGGTTATATAGCAAGCGCGACCTGTAGATTTACAAATTTAGCCAACCCCTCAAGTGGCGCATTAAAAATGTAGTTACATGGCAGAATTTTGTAGCATTAGACGTAGTTACATACATAGCTGCATTGTCATGTCATAAAGAGGAAAAGTGCTTGAGAACTCCAACTTCACCATTCAATATTTGTTCCTACTCAAACGTCAAACCATTATAATGAGTAAATAAAAGTGTGTTGAGCAGTTCAAAATAAATGCAAACAGACAATCCGCTATTTCAACTATAACTTTCATTTGAGTGCTTTCACTGTTTTGTGTTTTCAATGTCAGCTGGATGTCAATGTTTCAGTGTCCACTGGTTTGAAATTCCTCTAACCTCTTTCCAAAAATTTATGAATACATATATGGCCCGACCACATATGTACTCTTATGATGAATGAAATGCTTTTCAAAATGAGGGGCGCTGCGTATGAATACCAGTATTCGTATTCGCACACGTCTCGTTGTCGTCTCTTGTTTATCCACATCCATGATTGTATCAGTTTACTCATCTAACAAAGGCCAGCCTTAGTCCTCATCTGAACCGATATCATCATTGAGTGTTCTATATTTTCAGAGCAAATATTGTACTTGCCTTCAACGTGTACTTTGTACACATATAAACTGTACTCTAAACGATAGCATATGCTCAGAATTCAATAGCTTTAAACCGCTTGAATAAAAGTCCTCCACTGTATTCGCATGGGTCTGGCCTAATAGAGTAGCAAGACCCACCATTGTCAGAGCTCTAGGATGCCAGCTTATTACAAGAAAGTAACTGAGTGCGGTTGATTCAATATGAGTTCTATTACTGGATTAACATTTGGTTCATTTGCAAATGTAATCGCAATCATTCAGTGCACTAATTCTTTGGAGTACTGGTTTGACTATTATGTCTGTCTGCACAGCATGCACCCTTTAATGAAACATCAAATCGATAGAAACAAAGGGTGTGCGCCGAAAGCCGTGCCTCGTCCTAGTAATGTCCCAGTCACCGGGTGTTGGGTACCGGATACCGGAGTTGGATGGTAACATTCTGACGACATTGAGTTTTAAAACCGCAGCCAAAAAATCATGGCATCCATAATTAAATAATGGCGGTAGCAGACCATTGTCGGTAATGCCAATTCTAAGCTCGATGGAGTGAGCTCAAGGGTTAACCAGAGTATGAACCAGAGGATTCCTATAGAAATACAGAAACAGAATACTCGTACATCAGCTACTCGTACATATGACTACTACATAGTAACATATGTATATCAGCTATACTCGTATCTATGTAGCTCTAGTAGGATGCGCTATCCAGTTCGCATTAATTCTTTTGAGAGTACGCAGTTGGAGCATTTACCATAATGCGGGACCTGGAATTTTCAAACCAAAACCAGCAGCCCGATTTTAGTTTTTATGTTTGCGGTCTACACGTATCTAATTATGAATCTGTAGAATTGTGCTGCTGCGAATGCTCTAGTTGGTATCTAAAACAGTACATCGGAATTTCGGGTAAGAGGAGCTGACTTTATTGTTGAGGAAAGTGTTAATTTCCTTCTGTTCGGAGCTGTCTTATAACTAATTTCATAATTAGGTACCCGTGTTATTGTCTGGGATATGGATGATTTTATATCACAATTTATGTAGACAAGTAAATGTTTCAGTGTTTTACATCAACAAAGAGTCGAAATGAACTTTTGTAGTCGTAAAGAGAAATGACTGCGGCAGGTTGGAATGAGGGCTGCTTTAGTAGCTACTGTCACAGATGAAGTTTTTGTAATGAAATTCGTAATTTTTTGGATATATTTTGTACTTGTAGACGAAATTTTAAGTAGTGGTCTGAAGTACTGTGGAGACTAAATTTAATTAAAACCAAAGGGAATTAAATTTCAGTTGAAGTATTATGTGTATGTAGGTACTATATGAAGGCTTCTGGTTATGTCTTCCTGAATTAAGGATCCAATTGAATGGGATAGGAGATGATCGGCAAACGTACTTCCTAATGGATGTTTAATCTTTTTTTCATTTCCGGTTGAATTGTGTTAGGAGTACGGAGAAGGATTACTTTCCTCCTAGTATAGTATTATTTTCCGTATTTTTTTTTAAATCTTTAAAGGGCACAGGACTGCAGGGACGCCACTTTGTGTTTGTTTTCCTAGATTAAATAAGTTGTTTCATCTCTTTAAAGTTGGAATTTTAATTCATCTGGGTCACGCTTGTTTGCCGTGCTTTGGTATTCTTCTTCAAGATGTTAAATATTTCACAGCAGAACTACGATTATCTTTGACGAGTTTTGTCCAAATATTAAGCAGCTATTTTTAACCATATGCTGCTTTCTACTAATTTCCTGAATTTAATTCTTTTTTCCGAGATACAATTCTGTAAATGTGCACCAAGTCACCACCAGTAAAAGCAGTGGTACTGGTAGAAATTTTAGCAATACCATAGATAGAAGAAAGGACAAGGTCCTTCAAATAAGTGAAAATAAGTGAGATATACTGAATAGTGCAAGGAAGTTAGACATGTACAAGGACCCAATGTATATACGCGTTACAAGAGTTAAATTTGTATCTGTAGAGTTCACAGGGAACCATAACATTTTGCCTTACCTTTGGGTCGAAAATTAACAAATATAGAAATGGCAAGCAAATAACGAAGTCAGAAGAAAAATCTCTCTACACCTGAGGATCTCAAATAGAGGCAGAAAAGCTGATGATCCCTTCTCCTCCTCTCCTTTATCCAGTCACAGCAGATCTTTTTCGTAAACGGCTCAAGCTTTGTTTCAGAAACGAGAAGATTTCGAAGCAATGGCTATTTATTATATTTTCAAATTCACCTACCGACTTAGGTTACAAGATGGACTTGTGTAGATTGCATGTTCCGCTTGCAAAGTGGCACTGTTCTATGGTTGGGATACCGACGGATCAATTATAAAAAGGGAATACCCAGACGCAGATCCTTCTGAGTGACATAAGTTCTGACATTGAAGTTGAACAAGATGGGTCAATTCAAAATACCAGCTCATCAGTGGACGCAACTGATGTTGGTGAAGATGACATTCCCCTAAATATTTTAAAAGTGGAGTCCAACATTATGTCGTGATCATAAATAGTCTTCAGCCAAAGGTACGACACATCACTATAGACTATGGAGACAAAAACATAACTGACCCACTTGAATGTTTCAAAATGTTTATAACAGAAGATATGGTTGATGGAATTGTACAGTGGAATAATGTCGAGATAACTCAACGTTAATCCACCTTTACACTACTGTAAATGAAATATATCCTCTTTTGAGAATGTTAGTGCTGACAGCTGTCAGAAAAAATCAGCATTTATCTGTGGAGGAATTATTTGACCGGTCATATTGTGGATCACAGTTTCTGGATGTACACACCATATATCCCAAATAAGCCAACCAAATATGGACTTAAAATGATAATGTTGTATGATAGTGGAACTGTTATAAATATGGATTATACAGTGTTCCAATCAAACATACCTTTGTATACAATAAAATGGACTTCTTCCTGTAACCTCTTTGTAGTCGGACTTCTTTTTCTTCTTTCACATGAACCCTTTTTAATCTACGATATCCGAATCAATCAGATACAATTTTTATAACAGGTTATGGGCCATTCACTTCAGTAAAATTATAGTTACTTGATTTTGCTTAGTTTTTGTATTTCGTAGTTATTTTGCCAACGTAGTAGACGAGTAAAATAAAAGGTTATAAAGGTTATAAACCAAAGAAACACGAAGGGAGAAGCAATTACTAAAGCTTATCTATCGATGGAAGACTATGTCTACAAAACGAAACTGATGTCGACAAAAGTTAAGAAAGCCGGTTTGGAAATCTGAGATTAAGTCGTTGCAGCTCTCCTACTGGCAAATCTTCCAGACGAATATCGCCCAATGGTTATGGCGATCGAAAATTCTAAACCGAAACTGTCAACAGACTTTGTGCCAAATCGGTTACTCCAAGAGGTTACACATAGGTCGGAGATAGAAGGTGCAACTGCCCTATTTACAAAAAAGGAGTTAAACCACATCCAAAACATGAAGAAGAAACAATATAAAAAGAATGCGAATAAATCACTGAAGTGCTACGTTTGTGACGAGTTAGGTCATTTTGCCAAAAAATGCCCAAATAAAATATAAAAAATAGAACAATTATTTCATTTTTCCCTTGTCTCTCAAACAAACTCTTCCGCTGAGTGGTACATTGCCTCTGTTGCATCAGCACACATGACGATGAGTGATTTTGTTTTCACGAATGTACGTGATTCTTTGAAAAAAGAAATAATTGTTGATGATAATACTTATCTGCCTGTTGGTCAAAACAGTACCTCACCAAAGAAAAAAGTCATAGTGAAAAATGTTCTACACATTTCTGGCCTTTGCGCGAATCTTTTGTCAGTAAGCCAGATTGCAAAGCACGGTAATACCCTAATCTTCGATAAAGAGAGCTGTAGAATTTTCGATGCAAACAAATTACTGACTGCAGCGGCACCGCTTATAAATTTAACTGGTTCATGGAGAAAGCATCAACAGCAATGGTTGCAATCGACAAATCAATTCGGCATCGCCGGCTGGGGCACACTTGTGACTACAACTTGGAGAGAGTAACAAAAATCAGTGACTGGTGTAGAATTTGTTGGCGTAGAGGAAATGAAGAGTTTGGCGTGCATTAAAGCCAAACAACACTCGCGCCTCATTCAGTGCATCTAAGAATCGTGCAAAGAAAGTGCTTGCAATTATTCACAGTGACGTGGCATTCATGCCTGTTCGTTCATTGACGATTTCAGTCGCAAAGGATTTGTTTACCCTATGAAACAGAAAAACGAGATGTTTGAGATTTTTAAAACATTCAAAAGTTTCGTAGAGAACCAGCAGAGTTGCACAATGAAAACCTTACGCACTGATAATGGCTCCGAATACTGCAACAAACAGTTTGATGCATTCACCGCGGCCCATGGAATATTACACCAACGAACAGTACCACACACACCGGAGCAAAGTGGGGTGGCTGAGCGGACGAAAAGTAGCAGTGACAGCAGCTTATTTAATGAACAGAATTCCTTGCCGTGGCATAGAAGATGAAAGCCCAGAGGAGCGATGGATGAAGCAGAAACCAAATTTGTCAATGCTAAGACTGTTTGGATGCAAAGCTTTTGCTCATATTCCTAAAACCCAGCGCAATAAATTATCATCTAAGGCAATAGAGTGTACTTTGGTAGGATACAGCGATGAGGCAAAAGCTTACCGACTGTATGACCCAAAAGTAGGAAAAGTCGTAGTTAGCAGAAATGTCACCTTTATCGAGACTAATGGAAATCAGGTTACTTTGAAACATCTCAATTCTAATCGTTAACCTTTTCCACCTAGGGTTTCAAGCGTAGAGGAAAGTCTGGCAAACGATCGTTTGGGAAAAGACTCAAGCGGCGATAGCGACTCAGATAACGATTTCAGTGAGGCTACGATGAGATCCGCATGCGTCATTGGTGCGAGTTCTGCGGGCAATTCGAGCTCAAGGTTGAATAATTCTGACGTTATTTTAATTGATAAAGATGTGGCCCAGATCGAACTCAACGACACTACCGACGACAATTATCTTGTGGAAGACGAATTCAATGATTGTAGGTGGGTATACAAAGTTAAGCAGAACGGGTCTGGTTCTATCCAGCGGTATGAGGTTCAACTCGTTATCAAACGCTACCCATCCATTCGTTTCCCTTTGTCGATGGCAGTCAAATTCAGGATGCTTATACACCAGATGGATGCTGTAACCGCTTTCCTTTAAGGTGAGTTAACTGATGAAATATACATGCGTCAACCGGAAGGCTTTGATGATAGCTCAGGAAGAGTATGTTGTTTGAAGCGACCAATATTCAAGTCGTCTGTGGAACGACAAGCTGAATGATGTGCCGGTGCGACGAATAAAATGCAAACGGTCATCGGTTGATCAATGTATTTACTACAAGCACTCTCTTCAGAACGTTATCATCCTTGCCGTGCGAGTCGATGACATTATGATCTTTGCTACCAATGCTGCAATGTGTACTAAATTGAAAGGCGAGTTATCAACGCACTTTAAAATGAAGGATTTGGGTGCAGCTACATCGATACTGTGGATGAACATTACCTGCAATTCATCTGGCTCAGAGGCATTACATATTAAATGTTCTAAAGAGGTTCAGTATGGAGAACTGCAATCCAGTCAATTCACCAATGATTCCCAACCAAAAGCTATCCGAGGAGATGAGCCCGAAGACGAAAGCTGAACACCGAGAAATGGCTAAAATTCCATATCAAGAAGCAGTCGGGTGCAGAAGTCTTTGTAGTCGGACTTCATTTTTTTCTTTCACGTGAACCCATTTTAATCTGCGATATCCGAATCAATCAGATACAATTTTCATAAGAGGAACTAAGTACATTGTAGATGCATTACCATATTTGGCAAAGGCTCAAATACCATTAAAATGCCACTTGGAGAGCTCAATGTTAGAGAACTGATGAAAACTTTTCATGTAACAATAGACAACTGGCTCACGTTCATACCGCTGGCACAATTGTTAAGAAAGCAACCGTACAGCTTGAAAATAGTTGGAGTTCTTCCGTCAAATAAAACAGAAATACCAGCTGAGCTAAAAGTAAAACGGTTGTAATTTCGGTACGTCCATGTTTTGCTATCCCGTTCATTTTATGAAAAAACTTTTTTCAGGTCTTGTAAAAAATCATCTAAATGACGAGCTCGATATGCCACCAATAACCATGAATGTTAGAACTGATATACAAAATGTGCTTTCAATTATTAGGTACACAACTAAGTTCTCTGTTTGTCAATAGATGGCTCCAGCAATGCTGGTCGATTTTGACATATCCAAAACGTCATGAACCAAGCTTAGACATATAGTAAACAAACCGTTTGGACACATTAGTGATTTTGTTTTGGCGTTCTATACTTTTGGTTGTGTGAAAATATCTGATTTTGTAGAAAATATTCATCATTTGCAGTAAGTATAGATTTTCTTCTTTCATTCGAAGAAAATGTCGTCGAAAGTTTACGGAGATGCTGCTCTAAGTGAAACAATGTGTCGTGATTGGTTCCGTCGCTTTAAAGACGGTTTCAGACGGATTCTGACGATCATCCGAGTGAAGGAAGGCCAAAATCGTTCGAAGACGCTGAATTGGAAGCATTACTCGATGAGAATCCGTCCAAACAAACGCAATAAGAGCTTGCTTCAGCATGAGGAGTTACCCGTCAAGCCATTTCCAAGCGATTGCATGCGAAAAACGGCCACAATACTAGCAGAGGCACGAAAGAGTGATTGTACAACATAACAATGCTCGGCGTCACGTTGCCAAAACCGTTAAGGGAAGATCTAACCCGCCCGCCATATTCCCCAGATATTGCGCCGTCCAATTATTACTTGTTCCGTTCGATAGCACATTGTCTGGCTGATCAGAAGTTTCGCTCATATGAAGACATCAAAAAATGGTTTGATTCGTGGATAGCCTCAAAAGATGAGCACTTTTATCTTAACGGTATTCGAGCTCTGCCAGAAAGATGAGAAAAGTTGTAGTTAGCGATGGGCAATACTTTGAATGATTCATTTGTAACTATTTGGTCACAATAAAGTTGCATTTTCATTAAAAAAACAGAGAGAACTTAATTGCGTACCAAATCCTCTTTAATATATAATGCCGACAAAAGGAGCTGGACTAAGGAAAATCTGCGCAGTTTTTCCTTCTTCTAAACGAAGAATAACAAAGGTGGCATGTGCAAAGCGTCATAAAACCCTGTGTGGAGAGCATAAAATTAAAGTGTTTGTGTCTTGCCTCATATGAAAAAAACATTTCAAAACTTATGTTCTTTTTTAAGTTTAGTATATTAGTTTTAAGAAACAAAAATACTTTTTGCGCATATCGTGCCATATGTTATGATTTTTTATGTCATGAACTGTTACAAAATCAATGAGAATTGAAAGAAGGCTGTGAAATCCTAATTTTAAGCTGAAAGTATAACAAAATGTTATTTTATATTTTTATAATCCATTGTTGTCATTATTAGATATTGCTCGTGATATTTTTTATGTGGTTTTCAAATAGGTCTCAGCGATTGGTGAACCAGAAATTGTTTATCAGTTAATCCTATTCAAATCAAAATCAAATCTAACTAGATTAACTCTGCTAGTGCATATGGGAGTTTCGATCGCATTTTTTAATGGAATCTAGGAGTGCTAGCGAACATGTCTGATGAAAAAAGAGTCAACAAGGACCAACGCATTGTCAGTCTTCTAGCATGTCCAAAGTGCTTTTTGGGAGAATGTGGGGCATTTATTTTGCGTTCTTATTCACATTAAGATGATCCAATCTTATAATCTAGTGATAAGCTTAAAAGGTAATTCATTTATATTATTAATTTAATTTGCATACTATAGAAGTAAAATAAAATTTAAATTAATATTACTATACATTTGATTGAGAGAAGTAATTCTAGTTTGATTTTGGTCACATCTAATGACACGCGGCAGGGTGTTCCATAACCGGACGAAAAAAATTAAAAATTGACGCTCTGATATTAGCGATGCGAAGCGAGAATGAATGTAGTCTATTTGAGGCTGCCACTTGGATTTACTGAAACACGTTGATGGGTTCATGAGTAAGTGGGATGCTATTCAGCAAAGTGAGAATGCGAAATTGTAGAAACTTGTCAAAACTAAAATTATATAGATACGACGAATATCTAGACACGTGACCCCTATTTCGTAATCTAAAATCTTCTTTTGCTAATACTCGTATATAGTAATTACAGCAATAGTAAACTTCACAGCCATAAATAAGGATAGGAATCAATAGAGCATTTGCGAGCATGAAACACGTTTTCATTGGTATAAAGTATTGGGCTGCCCAATGCGTACGAAATATGCCATAGGACATACCGGTGACATGATTTACGTGGTAGTCCCATGTGGGGTTACGATTAAAAATAACACCTTGATTTGTAGTTTTTTCGACGTAAGCAATACGAGTACGGTTAAGTACCACATCAGGAAAGTATGTGAGATCTCGAAACAACTAAACATTTTGATTTTTTGGGGCTTAAAAGTACACCATTCTTTTGTGGCCAAAGTGCTACATTCACTCTAGCTATCGCAATCAAGCTCAATCAAGCCTAGAGGGCAATTAAAATGCATCTTGACATCATCAGCATAAATTTGCAGTGAACAATATTTTAAGGACATAGGAGGTTCATTTATATAAATCAAAAAATTTCATGGGTTGTACCACATGAAATGTCTGATTTTATAGTATAAATTTAAAAGCCAATATTATTTTTCCGTTAATTTTTATTCAATCAAAATAGGATCCGATGGCATCTATGACATTCTACCAACGTGATACAAGGTCAAATATTGATTTTTCGTAGAAGTGCTAACTTTTTGAGACAATGAAATCTTCAAAGGCTTTTATGACCTATGCTCGGTTCCGGAAGGCCTTCTGCCAGCAAAATTAATCCACATGGTAATCCGTTGGGGAAATTACAGGAGAGTACGGTGGATGCGGAAGAATTTCAAATCCCAACTGCAACAGTTTTTGCACCGTTACTGGTGAGGCATGAGGTCTAGCATTGGCATGCAAAAGGATCGGACCGTGCCTATTGACCAACGCAGGTTGCTTTTCAGCCAATTTGGCATTCAATATGTCGATTTCCTCACAATATTTGATAGCATTTATCGTTGCTATTGGTTGAAGGAATGAAAAGTGGATTGGTCCTTTCGATGTCCACCAAATTGTCACCATAACCTGCACTACCCAGATCTTTTACGAATATCGTACAGTATCCACTTTTCATCACAGGTTCTATCGGTTCAAAAACGATTCAGTTTGGTTTCTTAATGTAACCGATTGAGCACCGTAGTTTTTGGGATTCGTTCAGTTCATGGGGTACCCACTTATTCAGTTTCTTTACTTTTCCTATGAGAGAAAGGTGTCGACTTATTGTCATTGGGGATACTTCCATGCTTTGTGCAATCTCCCGCAATTATTTCGTTATTTATTTCGACTGCTTCCTTTCTTCTAGTCAGGAAAGAGAATAAAAGCTTTATTGCATCGAAAGAAAAATTGTACAATCGAAGAAGTTTATCGCACAAAATACGGTGGTCCACAGAGTCGACTGCCTTTGAAAAGTCCAGCAGCACTAACAAATTTATATTACCGTTATCCATTGCTAGCCTTAAATCTTCGGTGACATTTATCATTAATGTCATATACCTATGATTTTTACGAAAGCCAAACTGTTTGCAAGTCGATATATTGTTATTTTCGATGAAATTGGTAATTTGATTTTGTAAGACTTTCAAACTTTCAAACACCTTCGACAGAAACTACAGGATAGAAATTGGTCTGAATTCGTCCCCTTTAGCAGTTTTGGGAATAGGGAGAATTTTTGCCAATTTCCACTGGCCAGGGTACACTCCCATGGTAATGATGGTATTAAAAATATATTGTATGTAAAATAAGGAAATACTACAAGCAAAATTGTATTTAGGTGAAGTTAGGTGGATTTGGTCAAGTCCAGTTGCATTCAATTTATTTATTGAAAGTACTGTCTACTGCACTGAAACCAAAGCAGTTAGATGGCACAACATGATCAAAAGGGACCTCTGGAGATCGGCATGTTGATGAATTTGCGACTGTGACAAATTGTTGTTTAAGATAATTGTCATCAATGTCATCATAAAATCGTTTGTCCTTTCCCTTGCCGGTTCCTAAACTACGTACACTCGCCCAAAGCTTTCGGCCGCTTAATAATGCACCAAGCCGATCTGAAAAAATGCGGGAATTAGCTCTTCGTATCTCTAAAACAACTTTATTTCGCAAATGGCAGTAATTTGATCGAAATTCATCAATGCGGAAACGTTTCCCGCGCTGGTAGGCTTGATCACATTGTTGCGTTAACATTTGTATTTGTTGACTGAGGAACGGTCGGTTAATCGATCGGGATACTTTGGTTTTCAGGACGACATATCTATTAAAGAGGTTAACAACATTTTGGTTGAAAAAATCAACTTATTTAGTTGAAGTTGTCGTAGAGAAAATGGCACCCCAACGTTCTTTAAGAAGTACGGTGTCGATGTTTTGAAATCTCTAAATTAATAACAACTTTCGTATAAAGTGAAATTGAAATTGTAAGTCAAATAAATGATATCATGCTTTGAGAAAACGGGTGCTGAGAGTTGATCATACAGTAGTACTTTTCTGTTGTCAGATACTAGGAATAAGTCGAGCAACGTAGGACTGAAGTGCATAGAGAAATCTGTAGGGTTTATAGTATTAACCGGTGTTAAATTTAATATGCTCATATTAGTCTTTGGTCTTTCAAAAGGTTACTACTAAAATAATTTGTTAGAGTTGAAATATTAATATTCCAATTTGGTCTATAAACCATGCCGATAAGTAGTTTACTTTCGATACCAATAACATCGATGAAAATGAAGTCAATTGGACTGTTTACATAGTTTTTAGTCGGAGAACATTTAAACTTACTCGATATGCCTTCCTTCACGTAAATTTCTGCACCTCCTCCGACACGACCTATCCTTTTTGCCGTAAATATTCTGTATCCGCTTAAGGCATACGTTCTAGTGTTAAAATCATCGTAGTCATCATTATTAACCAACCACGTTTCGGTAACGCAGATAACGTCGATACCTTATCCCTCAAACATATCACGAAACTCGTCAGCAACAAACTTTGTGGATTAAGGTGACAAATTCGAAATCCATTTCAAAAATTCTACTACATAAAATTCTAACCATAGATCGAAAAATAACATTATTTTCCATTCCGGTTATATTATTTATATATATATAAAAAAAGAGAAAACGAATAACGAAAAGAACTTTAAGCAAGGTGATTTAAATAGAGTGACGGTCGAAACTATTTCTCTTTATATTCAAAATTGAAAAATTATTGACAACGCAAAAAGATTATTGAATTTGGCCGCGTTCAGAATTCTACGCACTAGATAGTCATACGGCTCTGATTGCAACTGCAAATACAAGAGCTTTTGGTGAGGTAGTGGAAATTTTTATTTCACAAAAATAAAAAATAATTATTCTGCATTTTGAGAAAATGAGGCAGCGTGGGGACACAAGTCAATACTTCTGTTCTTAGAGAAGTGCCGTGAGTAGAAGAGGACTGGAGGAACCCCAAGATCAAGCGGCGTTCGGTATTTATGGAAATTTGGCAGCAAATGAAAAGTAAGGGATATAACTTTTCTGAAACTTCCCTCGGCAAAAAGTTACAAAACATGAAAACGCACTTTCATAGAATACTTGACAGCAAAAAAAAAACACGAAATGGAAGAGGCCGCATGACATGGCTATATTTTGAAATAATGAGCAGTATTTACCAGGAAGAAGTGCGTGTTCAGGATTGTCCGACCTACGACTCAGCTGCCGAATCTCCAAAAATATCAAAACATCCGTTTCTGTCAATTGAACCGGCTTCCGCATCTTCACCAAGTCCGTCATCTTCAAGTCCGGTTTTGTGCACACCGTCGACCTCGAAAAGACGTCCATGCAAATGTGACAGAGCTCGACGAGATGCAGATAAAGCGCCCTAAGCAAAGGCAAATAGAGTTGGAAGAAAGAAGATTGGCATTAGAAGAGATAAAATATAATAAGAAGTATTAATGTTGTTTATTTTTGTTGTGGTATTATTGTTTTATTATTTATTGATACCTGTTCTTGTTTTTTTTCCAATGAATATAATTTTTTTTTTTTTTGTCAATTAATTTTTAAGAAAGTTACATGTCAATAAAATTATTATTAAAAAAGAGAAAGCAAAAAGTTTCGTTTACTACTGCCAGTTTGTCCATTTCTATTAGTATTTGCATTTTCGATTTTCGACTCATTTATGTTAGCAGCAGTCTCTGTATTTAAGTCCTCTTGGTAAAACTCTTCTACATTGTCGTCTCCAAATATGGTAAGTGGATGTAGTTGTGTAATACAACACTAGCGACTACTTTTTTGTTCGCCATGATAGAATTGGCCGCATCTACATACATATTTAAGGCGACGAAATCTTCCTTTTAGTAACCCAAATGCTCTTTCTATTGTTACTCGTGCACTGCTGAGGCGTGTGTTGAAATGACTTTGCTGTTCACTAAGATGCCCATTTTTGTTAATCAAATTTGTTAATAGTGGTTAGGCCGCATCACCCAAGACATGGAACTCGGATGGTATGAGCTCATCAATCTTTTTATGCAGCAAACCGTTTCTGAAGACTTTAGAGTCGTGAAGTCGCCCTGGTGCTCCAACGTATATACCATATTAGTGAAGACCGTCCTATGATCGCATATACCTTAATTATACAATTATTACGTGTTTGTTTCAGATTTATGATATGAACGTGTGTTTTTTCTATTAAAGTAGTCAATGGGGTTTCTTATTGGCTGCTGGATCTGAATCTGACAGCCATCAATTGCACTGATGATTCCAGAAATGTATCCTCCAGATGTATCCTTAAGAATCTGAAAGAAAGTGTTATTAATAACGTACGATGCACACATATAAAATATACAATACTCGTGAAATTTCCGGGTACTAGGTTATTGATTGCCACTTCACATACTCTTTCACTAAGCCCCATAATATATCCAGTATCTCACAAACCCCCAATGTGTTGCACTTTTCGAAAAACCAAAACGATCACCAGCTGATAAGAAGCTTTCCTGCTAACCAAGCATCCACACTATAAATAGTAATTTCTTTTCCAAATTGTGAATACGTACGATGTTTCCCACCTTGTGCATTAGGTTTTGTAATACGAATTGTAAAGAAATTGTTTAAAGAGATTGATAAAGAGAGAAAATTCTGCCAGAGAGTATGAATGAATTATTTTTTCATAGTAATTTGGATTTCTAGTTGCCTGGTCATGCAGTCCACACATCCTTGGACTTTTTAAAATAGATTTATCAGCAAATCTTTCACAATAAACAACGCAGCTTGACTTATAATGTAAATAAATAGTTGATTTTCGTAGCACATATAAATATAGGTACACAATTTTACTTATATATACATACAGAATTTCATCTTCTATGTCGCATAATGTCGATCACTTCATCTGGATCCACATGAATACCTGAGTGAACAGACATCATTGCAAGTGCGCTAAGTCTTGGATGGCCCATGACGCTTCTGGATACTGTTTTGATTCTTTTCTTCGTTGAAAGGTTTCTTTTAAAAATTGTCAGCAAGTAGCTTATACTCCTGAAGTAGGTCTTGTTACATATATTTAGCAGTTTCAGAACATCGGTAGAGGGATCA
This sequence comes from Volucella bombylans, assembly GCA_949129095.1. Lineage (NCBI taxonomy): Eukaryota > Metazoa > Arthropoda > Insecta > Diptera > Syrphidae > Volucella > Volucella bombylans. Next base: position 105,050,159 of record OX422144.1, on the reverse strand, counting down.
ATCGATGAAATTTTTTCGCACCAGAGTATGAACTCCGCTTTAACAGCTGACAAGGATATTGCGTTATCGAAGTAAAGAGCTAGCTTTTCCATTTCATTTTCTCGATTAACGGCAGCAAAAACTGGAAGCAGAGCTTGAAATGATGGTAGAACATCCTCGTTGACTATAAATCTGTCGGTAAGTTCATGTATTAGAGAATCTAGACAGGGAATAAGTATAGAAACTCTAAAATAATCTTCAGAACATGATGTTTCTGGATTGGAGCGTGTTGTTTGTTTCAAAGAAACCTTCTTAGCTGTTAAGTTAACTTCAAACAAATCCTCGGCAAGTTGTGATGTGGATTCAAAAGCGACTCTGAAAAAATCTCCGGCATTTTCTCTTATGTTTTTAAGAAATTTTAAGACTTGTTTTGTGTGGTTTATTGCAGACACGAAATTCAAAGATTGATTTTGCAGGAAAATTGATAAGAATAGCGTTCTTTGAATTGCTGCCAAGAGAGTTGATGCTTTTGAAGACATCAGTTTCAGTTTTTATACACACTTAAATTACTCTTACATGTTAGACAAAAAAATGCTTAAACATTAGCTTAAATAACTTAAAATTATCTTATACTAACGTACTGGCCCCATGCGGGTACTCTAAGTTAAACCTAACACTTAAACTATGTCTTTCGACGCACCTCACAGTTTAATTTTATTTCTATTTTTGCATACTAAAACTAAGAAAATAAATTTTAAGCAAAAACTTAGTAAACGGACATTTTTTTAATTTTTTATAAAACTAAAAGCCTACAAACTACCTAAAAATAAATCTTAATCTACTTAACCTACTTACATCTAACACAAACATAGACATCCATAAATATATATATACATAATATGTACATACATAATATACTAAATACATTTATATATTTTTTTTCTTGTTTTTTTATTTCTTTTTTTTTCTTAAAACTAAGTTAATCCTACCTAAAACTATGTAAGCCGGCCATGGCTAACAAAAAATTTAGGTTGACCAACTTTTCCTCAGATGAAGCTATATATTACTGGAGGCATTCGACGACGAAGCATCCTCCCCACTAGCCACAAAAATTGCTGGTGCTGCTGAGCAACATCCCTCATGTCGCGACTCCCTACCGCCCTATTGAACCGGAGACGCTCCGCACTGCCATGTGCGACGTCTCTGTCGTAGTTGAGTCGCCTGTCCCCAGCTGTTGGTGCGACATGAAAGATTAACGGCGCCGCCAATCTGTCCTGGATCAGACCTTTGCTATCTAGATAGAGAAACGCTTTTGGAGAGATAAAGCCGTCAAAGCGAACTCTCTCGTGATACATATAATTGGGGTAGAAAGCCCCGGAGATCAGGTTGTTCGATGAGGTCATTGCTCTTGCAATGTGCCTTCGAGTCAGCTTAATGACGAAATTGTCCACTCTTATTAGTTTCGCCCTATTATACATGACCTCATTGGGATACAATTTTATATACTGAGACTCTGGTGTTCTGTATAAGCGAAGACAAGTCCTAAGACAAACCCTCTCAAACACCCGACTCTTTTCCAATAAAATTGCTCTCACGTTGAACCACACGGGACAGCCAAATACAAGCAGTGGCCTGGTAAGGGCCATGTAGCAGATCACCTTCACCCTCGCATCGAGTTGGCTATTATAAAACAGTCTCTTTGTAAGGGCAAAAGCACCTTTGATCTGGCCAGATCCCAAGATATCTGACTACATTTCGACAAGCTAGAGGCTGCCCGCGCTGCGATCGAGAACTTTCGCCAATTCTTTGTGGTATCCCAAGAGGCCCCAGACAAAGGCGTCCTAAACAGAATGGTTTCCAACTTCTGAAAGTTGATTTTCCACTTCCAGTCGTCGCAATATCGCTTAATTTTGTCGAAGTCACGCTGCAACAGTATATTAATGACCTCTATCTTTGGATCCGATCTGGACGTCTGCGTACGCTATGGCATGGTGAAGTGAACCTATCAGATCACTTGTGTAAATGCTGAGTAGGATCGGCGAATTTACCGCACCTTGTTGCAGACCATTTTTAATGTTAACAGTTCCAGCAGAAGTCACATCGCCATTCTTCACGATGAACTGTCTACCAACCTGTCCAGATTGAAAAAGAGTTCTTCTAACCATACGGTACCGAATGCCTTTTCCAAGTCAATCAGGCAGGCACCAGTGCACTGTTTCTTGCCTTTGTTACGTTGGATATTAGAAACCAGTTTAGACGCAGTATGAATGATATCATGCCCCGCCTTGAAACCGAATTGATTATACGGAACTATATGTTTGTCCTCAACCCACTTAGTCAGGACTCTATTGATCACCTTCTCGAAAACCTTACTGATGTTTGGAAGAAGACTAATCGAGCGAAGATTCGCCGGATTAGAAGTGTCACTGTCACTCGTCACTGAACTGGGTGAAACCCGAGCTCTCGAATCGCCAATTCACAATTTCATTTCGTAGGTAGAAATTGTGCACAAGGACTCGATTCTCCAGATCGTGGTTCGGGCCAATGATAACATTCGCCTTGTACACTTCCTGGAAAGTCGCTCCTATAGCCTCTACCTGCTCCTGCGGGTCCTCGATCACAAAGAAGTTGTCATCATCAACAGCCTCATTTGGATCTATGCCCGCTGCTACAAGTATTTGTTCGTTGTTCGTCGTTCGGGCGATTTTAAGACATGGAAGGTCGTTCTGTTTATTTCTCCGAAATATTTTATTTATTTGTGGGAACATATTCGGGTTGCTGGTGTTTACAGGCCGAATTTTAATGTTCCAATACAAACTTACAAATGTTCTCTAATTTTCCTTTATTAATGTTTGGAGGTTTTTGATCGGCGACTTCAGTGTCATGATTTCCGGGTTATGTCTGTCAGTAAACTGTCTGAACAAGGTTTTTAGTCTTGACAACAGTCTACTTTTATGTCATTGCAGTGTGTCAATAGTTGCGTTGCGGAATAAGTCTTCTTCGTCAGTGTGTTGATACCGCGGTATCGTTTTGTCCATTGTTCGTTTAATTGTCTCGTACATTAGTCTCAGATACCTGTCAATCTCTTCGTTTGACAGATTTCTGTTGGACTGTGGGTAGAGCGAATTCGAGGAGTGTTCTGGTGAAGTGTGTCCAACGCACCCTGCTATAATTGTAGGAATGCCTTTGAACAAACTCATCCAATTCGCAATTTCGTTCGGAACACTTATTTCGGTGCTGAGACCGCAATGGTTACTGTCATGCACGAAAGTGCGTCGACAGTTTCTAGTTTGTTGGTTAGTGCATGTCAGTTGTATTCGTGAGTCGAATCTTCTGCTGATCCAAATAGGACCCGTGTCTGGGAAACGACGGACTATCCGTCGCCTTATGCCCGAGTCGATACATCACACACTTTTGAAGACATCACTCACGTCTTGGTGGATATTTCTTCAAGACTAATCGCAATAAATTTGAAGAGCTCTATAAATTAGATAATGCCCATGCCTTTCAATAAACCTTGTTTCACAAAGGCACAAAAGTCGTTTTGTTCTGCTTTCTGGTGAGTGTTTTTGTATGGCATTTTGAAAAGTCTTATTCGCATTATTTTATAAACTAATATGCATGGTTTCCAGGACCTGAATTGGGATTTTCTGTTCTAATGCTTTATCATACCTTCCGCGTCAATATCATAGGGTGTATAATAAAGGCCGTACCCTAGCTTTGGGTGCCATTCGTACCAGATTTTTGGTGTCCTTGCGGGGAAAAAAAATAAATGGTACTCTAGTGGGTTTTAAAAACCCTCACAGTTAATTTTCCGATCCTGATTAACATCTGCGCATCCGATCGCCATGCTATACTGTATTCAGACGAGTTGGTTGCGTACACATGAGGTCCAAAGTCAATGTCATTAATATACTCTTGCAACGTCACCTTGATAGCATTAAGTGATATTGCGATGACTGGATGGATGCCATAATTATAAAATAAGTGAAGTCAGTCAAAAGACAAACTGCCTGCATGAGACCAGTACATAAATAAGAGGATAGAAATGATTAAACTAGTTTTTAAACTCATGTAAGAATTTATTATTTTAAAAATGAAAATTGAAAATTAACATTTGCACGTTCAACCTTCGGGTGGTGGAATACAACCCATTGAGTTGATTTTCGTGGCTGGTCTCTTCCTCCATTAATATGACACAACGTAAACTACCACTTAATCAATACGAAAGATTTAGTTGGAAAGGCTTGCTTTTTTGGACTCAGAGTGTAGATCTATCAAAAAAAGAGATCTTAATGTACAATACATTAATCGGTTGCCTAACAACAGTTCTCAACGTTCATGGAAACTCAAACTCATGTTCCGTGTGCCTGCAGATTCACCATATCAGCAACTGATTTCGCATACACCATATTCACTTAAAAAATTCTGTCTAAAAATAGCTTGTATCGCAAAATTTGGGTTTCTATAGCTTTCTGATTGCAAACACCACAATGACAATTCGCTAATTATCTTCGCAAACTCATTATATTGTAGTAGTTTGTTAGCTTTTACATAGTATCTCCAAAGATATTGAGTCTAGATATTTTCGTGGCAAAATTTTCCCACGGAGTGTATAAACTTCATGATAAATATACGAGTATAAGCAAACCTAGGTCGATATTTCAAAATCGCTGATTTTAGATTCATACTGCAACTGGAATAGCTCGTATATACCAGCTCTTTGTTTAACGATCCAAAACTGTTTCAGGCTGCAAACATACAAAAAAGGCTATTACTACGCTGATTGTAAATCAAACTTGGACACCTCTTTTTGTGACATCGAAGTCATTATTCTCTTAAGTTTAAAAAAAAATTGTCTTAACGCGCTTCATGCGGTTATTTATAATACCACGCTCAACGGTCAATGTAGAAGACATAAGAAAAACGTCCAAGGCATTTTCAAGCATACAGAAACCAGTGTGACTTCTATACGCTTTGGAGAATTTGAACTGTAATGAAAATGGGCCTTGCTTATTTCCAGTTCTGTTGGTTGCTATTATCCTATTTTACTGTTTCCTCACAGAACGCTCCAGCAATTTCTTATTAAATCGGAATCTCCAATTTCTTTGTCACTTCCATTTGTCATACATGTAAACGGAACGCCATTTAACCCAAAATAGTGTCACGGTACATAGTTTATCGTGTAACAAAAACAATCACTAACGGTCCAGGAAAGGGAATGCGGGTACTTTCTGCTGCTCACACACACGCCATCTGAAATAAATAAATGTGAATATTCCGGCAAAGTGACACAACTAAAGAAAGTCCTTCCTCAATCCACTGAAACTATACGACTTCTATGACTGTCTCCAGGAGCAGATGTACATGCCGGGTCTTTTGCCCTCTGTTGCTGTCTACGTCCCTGAATACCCGACATTGTACGCCACCCTACTCGATAGACACGTAATAACAAACCAACAAAATTCAAGTTAGCATTTCCAGTAGCACTTTGTGGTTGCAACATTAATGTCAGGATGTTGCATTCTATGGATGCAATGACGTGTGTGTATTACGTATATTTTACTCTCATAAAATGCTGTGCAGTGTGACCATTGGTAGACAAAAATTGAGAACGTTGCAGTTTCATCAAAAGTCGGGTTACAATTTCAAGCAACTGTGTGATGCATATCATCGGAAGGTGATACACCTACGCTATGAGTGATGATGAGCTTCTACGAGTATAGACTAGAAAATATAATATGGTCGATCGTAGATTTGGTTTATGCCAGATAAACTGACTATGAAGTGTCTGCGACAAGCTATTGGTCCAATAAATGCGTGGAAAATAGAAAAGGACCTTCAAAATTTGTTGTAACCGAAATAAGTTTTTGAGTTGCAAAAGACTGTGACATATACCTGTAAGCGATTTGTCATGAACCGTTTCATGTAATCCTTTAAGACCAGTTCGATTGTGACACAAAACAGCGAATACGTAGAATCGTGTAAATCATTTTAACCAACGTCTTATCCCTTAAACCATAACTTTCGAGACTTGGTATTGTATTTTCCAGTTGTTACTGGTTGAAGACACTTTCCGAATATGGCCTTTGCGATATTATCAGTACCTGATCGACCCGGTCAGATGGTCTCAGGAAGAGAAATCCTCTACTAATGTCAGCTGCCAATAATCCTATATGACCCTGATTTTACGCAGCCAAATTTGGAAAACAACAGACGACTATTAAGTGCTACTTTCGCATCCTGAACCATTTTCGTTGAACGTCGGCAGAGAGGTGCTTTTTTCTCTAGGTCACCTACAATACTGTTCGAAAAACCCCGTATGATTTCAACCAACCACAGCATATAAAACCCAAAATTCAGAAGACCAAATGGTCCGTTATTGGCTACCCTAGCAACCGAGGTTAGGGCGGTGCACAAGTCATCCTTAGAAGGTCTGGATGACACCACCATGAGAGTGGTGAGCACATAACCTTGCACAACTTCAAGAGCAAAAGGTGCATCCAGAATTTGTGCTCTTATTAGATCAGACACATCGGGAAGCCGGGCTGCGTCGCAAACGCTTAGGTCAATCTTTTATCCAATACCTATTAGGTACTGACACTTGTAGTCTGTAACATCTGTAATACTTCTACTTTCATTACTAGTAAATACCAAAAAGTTCTTAACGTCACTCTTATTCAAAATAATGTTTTTAATCGATAACAACACGGGAAATATAGAATGAAGCGTTCTTTTGTAAATATCGATGCTTATATTTCAGAAATGAACTGAGTGAAACAGAATATGACCACTCATGCCAAACTGGTTGGATGCGGAAGTTACAAGAGTTGGACTTATTCACTTCACCTCTAGATCTAACATTTATTTTATATTGTCCTATAGTAAACAGAGAAAAGGGTATGCGTCTTCAGTGGTGAACCATGGATCTCCAAAAAAATCAGTGCAAAAATAGAAATATGATAAGTTTAACTTTTTCAGACTACCCACATCAGAACGTGTATGAGAAACCGGCAAAACTTCTATAATGACCTCTAAACGATGAGTTAAAATTGTCCGAGCGTAGATTATATGAATGAATCACCAGTGCAAAACCCCAGGAATTGTTGGCGTATTTAGGCAGGCACTACATTGTCTCCAAGGAAGAATACTTGGATATGTTATGAACACCCAACTTCCTGGCTGCATTTCAGTAACCCACCTGAAACGTATTTTGTGAAAATCTACACAATTACAAATCAATCTGGATATGGTCCGTGTGAGACAGTATAAATGGATAGTTTGCGGCTTCGAACCTTACAGGTCACCACAAAATGATGGTATCTTCTCTACACAACTACAAAATGCTTTTATGCATGGTATGTAGGACTGAATAATTGTAAACATCATTTCATTTCATTTCATTTTCATTTTTCGTTTATTTCATTCAAAGTTGATATTGGTGACTTTCCATGATATCGTGGCGACTTCCAACAATGTTCCTTAATCATCTCTGTAAGTACTGGACACTGCCCACTGCTCCTCAAGAGGCGAATACTCCAAAGGAGTTTCTCGAGTGGTGGTATGAGCTTAGCCCTCATCCTGGATTGCAAACGGAGGTGGAAATAAAAACGACAAGGCTCTACTTGCCCTCTACTGGCGTAAGGTGGATTTGTAACCCAAGATCATTCTGAGACCATTCTGAGACCAATTCTCACTTATAATAAATCTATTTGGTAGCCTGCATTAGAGACGAACAATCGGTCAATCGGTTATAAAAACCACAGCAAGCTTTCTGCATAAGTATCACTAAAGTTTGTGGCAGTCTAAACTTGTAACGGAAAAGGCCTAAATGTAGAACATGTCAGTAATTTACTCACGTATTTTAGCCCACGCCAATCAACCGACCTCCAATTAAGTAAAATTAAATTGAACATCAACCTAAATCACCTGATTGCAGAAAAAAACAAGTGAAGGCAACACGAAGATATCCCCGATACTTGTATGTTGAAAAACTGGACATCCACTCATAGGGATTGCTAGTTTTGTTTAAATAGAGTAATTATAAGACCCGAATAGCATAGCTTGTAGAAATCCCTCGCGGGTATTATCCTGGAGTAGACCTGAAAACTCATTCAGGGATTTATGTATATTTGGTGGCTAGTGTTGTACAAACAATTAAAACAGAAGGTTCCAGAAAAGTCACACCAAATCAAGAAATTTTAATCGCAGATTCAGAGTTTATAAGCTCGTACATCAAACTACCAGCAAAACTCCTTATGGGACATTGATTTGACTTAGGTGCATCTCAATGATTTGCAGTCAAACTTACTTCTGCTGAAACGCCGTTTATCAGAAGATATAAAGGATGTTTTCTTTAGAGCTATACAAATTCAATATGAAATAAAATATTTCAAGCTATTTTAATGTCTATGTTATTAGCTTTATTTAATAGATAATTTTATGCCATTAGCGGTGAAATATGATATCGGGCATATGCTCTATTGCACCATCTTACTGAAACCAAAGCTCTGTCACGTCAATGCCATTCAAGTGAGGAACGAAGACGTCAGAAATCATGTTTCTATAGCACTCTCCATTGACGATAACATTCTGCTCGTCATCGTCCTTAAAGAAAACATCAAACAGTGAATTTTAATGGTAGTAAGGGATAAAGGCTTTTGGGTTTCCTCCACTCCAAATTCGGCAATTTTTCTTGTTTACAAATCCATTTATCCAAAAATGCGCCCCATCGCAGAACCATGTGTTCGGCCCATTCACCGAATCTACGACGCGTATAATGGTCACGCAGTTTCAACTCTTGCACAAGCTAGATAATATGCTTTATAAGCTGGATAAGCTTTTGAGCCAAGATCTTTCCGTAAAATCTTCCACAAAGTGGATGGGCAAAGCTGCAATTGCTATGCACGATGGCGAACCGACTCAGTCGAATTCTCCTCAACACTGCGCTCAACAACAGCAATAACTTCTTCTGTTCGCACTGTTTATCGTCTTTGGGGATGCATATTATCCACTAGAGTATACATGGTGCGAAAACGATTCATCGTGTTCCGAATAATTTGCTCAGATGGACGATTATATCGACCGTAAAATGGACGATAAGTTTGGCGAACCAAACTACGGTTTTCAAAATAAGTTTGTACAATTTGTACGGGCTGTTTTGGCGTTAATCTATTCATCGTAAAATGGCAAAACGTACTAATCACAAATCAACTTACAGCTGTCAAATTGACGATCTGTAAAAACAGTGTTGCCAGTTTAAAAACTAAACCTTTAAAAAAAATACCCTTTATTTGAAATTCCAGTAGAGAAAACATCATCTTCACATACCTCATCCCATTCGAGATTGTCCGAAGTTTTTGCCTACTATGACCTTTATTATGAAATATTACAGGAATATGAATCTATCCCAACCGCTATTGTTTGTCCTCCGACTGCAACATGTATTCGGAGATTAACGACGGGCTGGGTAGAGTAGTTTTCCATGCCATGAAGCGCGAGCAATAAAATACTGCGTGCTTCTTACCTTCATCTCCATTAGAGCATTCAAGGCAAGATGGTGAGCTGTCGTGCCTTAAACGCTGGAGATGTTTGCGACAACCACCGTGACCAGAGAGGAACTGCGAAAGGTTTTAGTTGTCAGTCATGGATTGTCGGTAGAAATTTGTATGTCAATCTGCCTTATTCATCTGAAAGAATATCGACGGGAACCATCGAGCTATAACAAAGGCGACCTCATCTGATATGATTCAAAAGCCGCTGATTATCCATAGCGCGCAGAGTCTGTATTTTGACCAAAAGATGACTATTTTGGTCTATGTCGTCCCCAGTGTTTTTTTTTTTTTCTTTTTGGAAAATGGTATAGAGAGACAAATAAAGATGTTTGGGCTCAGTTCATGGGTGGCATCCAGATTTAATGGTTAGACTAAATTCTTAGTGGAAGTTGGCTTGTAGTTAATTTCTAGTCAACTATTCATTTTACTTGATTTTCGTTAACTTAAAAAAATTAAAACATTTCGGGCAAGGTTAGGATTCGAAGATCGAACCTTCCTATTTGGAAGCCAGTCCACTACCACTTGAGCCAATTTTTTGATTATATTATAAGTGCTAACTTCATTGTTTGCGATATTAGCAATGAACCCATCTTCAAAACTAAAAACTGAAAAGAAATGCAAATTGCAACAGACTAGAGATCCTTCTACATCGACTACACTATGCCCCAACATTCGTTTGACAGAGACTTTCATGTAAGCATCCCCTGTAGATCCTTCTGAGGGGAAGAAGCTTTCATATGTGAAATGCCAATCCATCTCTATATAGATGAATTCAAGACTAATGGCGAGGTTGGTTTCGGTGTTTTCTCAGATAAGCTCAATCTAAAACTCTCCTTCTGCCTTCCAAATCACTGCAACGTGCTTCAGACGGAAATTTTGGCGAATAAAGAAGGCTTGTCCTGGTTGAAGATACCTGCAATATCCTCATCTTTTCGGATAATCAGACCGCAATCAAATCCCTGGATTCTATATCACAAAATTCTAAAGCCGCCCTTGACTGCCGATCATCTCTAAGGGAGATGGCAGAGCAGTTCAACTTGTTGGATGCCAAGTCACAGGGATATATATTCTGGCGAATTGTTTCTTTTTTATTTTATTTGTGGTAGCTGTCAAATTTCCACAACGAATTTACCATTAAATTGAGATTTTTCTTAAGCCCACTAAAATTACAGAAATTGAGGAAACCGAACAAAGTCTCACTATCGCCATGCAATACTATTTACATGCAATGATATTTCATTAAGTTGGCTTAAGCTCACAGAAGTCCATAATGGTTGCCCCTTAAGAACTTAATGGTGTTTTATTTTTGTTTTTTTTTGACTGGTAGACCTTGCAACAGAGATAACATTATTATTGGAAAAAACATTCTAAAGCTCTTTGAAAAATGTCCCGCATATTCGAGTATTGACAGCTTCAGCTGCTGCAACATCATTAAACTGCTATATCGGAAGAAATATATATTAGACGAACATAATTTTTTAATAGAGATTATCTGAATCTCACTACTTCACGCCATAATAATGTTTCAGTTTTAGTAAGACATCGAAACGCAGTCGAAATAAAGTTCGGGCAGCTAAGAAGCCAGAGGTGTTCTAGCAGAAGCCATTGTATACGAAACAATTTAATGTGATGTGGTTTTCAATCGGCCGTACTTCTTCCGAAATGATGACTCTGAGTTACCACGGTTACCATCAATGAAGACGCCCATCGCCCCAAGTTAACCAATTAATTTTGGGATAAACTGCAAATGGAAGGTTTGGAGGATGTGTGCTGGTGTCATTTGCTACAGAAAACTCCTAGCAATCGGCTTATTGAACATGAAGTTCAATTATCATCTTACCCTAAGAGTGTTGGTGGCCCGACTCTTCCCCTTTAACACCGTTAGACTCTTTTCTTTGGAGCTATTGTAGGCATCTTGTATACGTCAATAAGCTATTAACTTCAGACAACTTGTAGACTAATATCAACTTAACACCGCATCGAGAACTGAGTTTTCGCAAACATTTTCAACAACAGAAGTTTTTCTACACATTTTTCCAGTTTTTTGAAACCCCTTAGCAAAACAAGTTTTTGATTAACCCTCCTCAAAACCTATTCGTAACTGTAACGTTGTTGAAGCAGACACACCTTTTGAAACATTCAGCATATCAGCCAAAAAGCTGACAGCGTAGTTGTCAAAACAAATTTGCAAACTTCAAGAAAAAAAAAACTATTGATTATTATTCTTGGTAATTATTAATAAATAATTCAATAATAATTAAAATAAGTAATATTTTTTTTTCTAACAGAATATGGAGGAGAAACAAAATCGAATTAACAATTCTTGGCCACAAAGCTGATACAACAACCAAACAAAACTTTTTTCCGAAAACTTGATTTTCAATGCGGTGTGAACAGGGTATAACATTCGACGTGAAACTAACGGATTAGGTATACCGACTGGAATATGGGAAAAAGTCATGGAAAATTATCGTATTTCAATTTCAATTTCCATAATTCAATTAAGACAAATAAGACTTAGTCTTTTAGAGTACATTTTTTCGGAGTGGATATGACAATATTTTCATATAAAACTAATAGGCTATAGTTGAAAAGATTCAAGAGATGGAAAAAGCGTATATAGAAAGAACAAAACATGTTGGGGGGAAAGGGAAAGAATGCATAATAAGAACTGAAAAAGGGAGAGAATACTTCAGTAAGTTGTTGTTGCAGATGTCATAAACATTCAAGCGTCGAATTAATTAGTTTTGTTGACGTGAGAAGGCTATTCCAAAGTCTGGTAATATGAATGAACAAGAAGCCGGAGGAGTTAAGGGGACCCTGTGGTCTAGAATTTACAAAAAAATAATTTTTTTTTAATATTTCCAAAGTATAGTCTTTGGAGAATGTACTGTCAAATTTTTTATATCTAATAATATTTACCGTATTTTAGGTTTTATAGCCCTGTTAGTAGGTTGCGAGCGTTGGCCCCGCCTCATGTATTTGCCGATTTTTTCATATAAATAAAACACGTTTTCTTAAATACAACGAATAAACTTTAATCAATGATATATTTTACATTTTGTTCGATGATCTCTTGCCGTCTTTCTGGTGACTCCATAATACCACTGTAGGCTTATTAAATTTTATCGTACAGTAATTATTGTACTCCACTGTACATACGTATCAGTTTCATAGACTTTTGTGTATGTGTAGTGGATGACACTGTTAGTAAGTCTCGCCACATGATGGGTTGATTGTACTGAAATCTCTCCAATAGCGTTTTAATAATTTGTTCAGGCCAGATGCCAGATTATATAAACATGTTGTTATGTCAAAATAAAGTGTCAGTTACTTAACCTTGGAGGAGTGATTTAGTCTTTCACTTTAAAAACTGCCCACAGTTTTTTCAGAAGTTGGATAGAGTGCATATGACTTTACCAAAGTTTCTTCGATTTAAGTGAAAACCGAGTTTCGTTCGAATTGATCAAGTGTATCGCGTATTACTCGTAGTAATAAAATCAAAATTATGTCCGAAGAGTGGGCAGACTTCGTAGAATCGGCAACGGTGATGAAGTTGAAAGAGGTTCTGCGGATGTTGAGATTGCAGACTACAGGTACCAAAGCGGAGCTAAAAGTTCGAGTGCACGAAGCAGTATCGGAATTCCTGGAAGAAGACATTCGGAAGTTGATGCACGAGGCCTCCACGAAGAACAGAGTAAATACGACGGCCGATGATTCGGTTGGACCTAACCACGACGTGTCAGATGAGGATAGTTTCCCTGGAGACCACGAGGAAGACCGTCTGGACGAAGAGCTGGCGAAACTTAAGCGGATCACAGAGAAAAAGCAAGAAATAGCTAAGTTAAGACAACAGCTACGTGAACTGCAAATGGAGGATAACACCACTTCCAATGCGGGGTCAACCACTACTTGCAATTTTAAAGATGTGGAGGACTCTATCAACCCATTCAGCGGGGACGACAATTATCCTATAGAAAGGTGGTTCGAGCAGTTTGAGGAATGCGCGGAAATTGTTAATCTAGATGATAGAGCTAAATTCATATATTGCAAGAGGCTTCTTACCGGTACGGCAAAACTATATATCAGAACAATCAGTCCAAAGAGTTGGTTTGAACTTAAAAGTGCGTTAAAAAATGAGTTTCGCAAAATTGTTACAAAATCTGATGTGTATAGTGAACTGCGTGATCGAAAAAAACGAAAAGATGAAACCATGCAACAATACGTTTTGCACATGCAAGAAATTGCCTCACACATCGAAGTCGGCGAAGGGGATTTGATCCAATTTATCATCAGGGGAATACCCGACTCGGAATTAAATAAGACCATTTTATACAGCGTGGACAATCTAGCGGAGCTGAAGATTGATTTGCGAAAATACCAAAAGCAAAAACAAAATTCTCGAGTTTCGGTGGGAAAAGTAGTTCATAAGAAGTTCAACATCTCTTCTGACTCTTCTGGATTCAGGAAGGCCAATAAGCTTCATCCAAGAGAGGTTTCTTCCTCCAGTCTTCCTGTCAGAATTAGGTAAATCAACAAGATCATACTGTGGAGTTAATGGAAGTCGTCTTGAAACTTTGGGGAGTATAGATACTTTTATCACATTTAAAAATAAATTTATAAATTTGAATTTGTTGGTAGTGAAAAACTATTCAATGCACTATCCCGGAATTTTAGGACGAGATTTTTTCGGAAAATTAGGTTTGGCATTTCTTCATCAAGAGCAATCTCGTCAAGATTTCCGGAATATTCGAAATCCTTTGGAGACATCCAACGGCGATCAGAATGCGTTCAAGAGTGTTGAGGACAATAACTTCCTTCAACAAATAATGAGTATTGATGTCGACACAATTAAGGCTGAGTTTCAAATCATTATTAATACAGCATTAAGCGACGTAGTAAGCAAAAGGATTAAAGAGATAGTTAGGCCGGCTTATTTCGCAAATAAAAGCTTATTCAAGCCCAAAACCGACTTCGAAATGAAAATTATTTTGTTGGAAGACAACCCCTTTTATTGTTCTTCGCGGTGAAGCTTCCTTATGCTCATAAAATAGAGCTTCAGAAAATTCTTAAAAATCTTATTGAGGATGGAATTATTAGAGAATCCAATTCTCCATATGTGTCCCCGATTGTACTTGTTCAGAAGAAGAACAAGGAGTTAAGACTTTGTGTCGATTTTCGCGAACTCAAGAAAGTACAATTGTACGCGATAATTATCCATTACCGCTGATAAAAGATCATCTTGATCGTCTTAAGGATAAAAAATATTTTATATCCTTAGATCTGAAAAATGGTTTTTATCACGTTCAATTGTCTGATGACTCCACTAAGTACACATCGTTTATTACTCCATTCGGTCAGTATGAGTTTACAAGGATGGCGTTTGGTCTCGAAAACGCTCCTTCCGTCTTTGAACGGTATATGAAGTATATTTTCAAAAGTTTAATTTATGATGGTAAAATTATAACATACCTTGACGATGTCCTTATCGCAACGAAGAATGTTGATGAACATTTAGCCACCTTATCAAGTGTCATAGACTTGGTTGTTAAGAATGGTCTAAGTATTCGGTTCGTTAAGTGTAAGTTTTTACAGGAGGGGTTATAAAATAAAACAAAGCGGCGTAAGGCCCAATGATAACAATTTGAGTGCAATTCAGAGTTTTCTTAAACCAACATGTGTAAAGGACGTACATAGTTTCTTAGGACTCTGTTCGTACTTTCGCAAATTTATTAAAAATTTTGCAAATATCGCAAAACCCTTATACGATTTGCTAAGGAAAAATAATCCTTTTGTGTTTGAACTGAAAGAGATAGATGCTTTTGAACTTCTAAAGAATGAGCTTGTGGCATCACCACTTTTAGCTATTTACACTCCGCACTGCCTCATTGAGCTTCACTGCGATGCAAGTAGCATTGGCTTTGGGGCAGTGCTAGTGCAAAAGCAAGCAGACGGGAGGTTCCACCCTGTTTTTTACTTTTCAAAGAGAGCAACGGAAGCCGAAGGGAAATGCCACAGCTATGAGCTGGAAACACTTTCAATTATATACGCGCTTAGAAGGTTTAAAGTTTATTTAATCGGGATAACTTTTAAAATTGTCACTGATTGTCAAGCTTTGACTCTTACATTAAAAAAGAAATCGCTAAATGCACGTATATCGCGGTGGACGTTAGAGCTGCAAAGCTTTGATTTCGTAGTGGAACATAGAAAAGCAGAGCGTATGACACACGTCGATGCTTTAAGCCGATCATTTAACATTTTGCATGTTGACGATGAAACTTTCAAATTTGTGTTGGCAGCAGCGCAACGACAAGACCCCAAAATTTGTTGATCTCTTCGAAGTTAGAAGAGGCTGAAAGTTCATAGTTTGAGACGATCGACGGCTTAATCTATAGAAAGTGGAAAGATAAAGTCCGTTTTTACGTTCCACAAGGAATGGAAGAACCATGAAGCGTTGTGCCACTTGGGTGTTGACAAGTGCTACGAACACCTGTCTATTGGTTTCCAAATATGAAAAATAAAGTTAAAACATGTATTGACAAGTGCTTGAAATGCATTTACTTTTCACCCCCGTCTGGAAAGGTTGAGGGGTCACTGCATTCCATTCCCAAAGGGAACACACCTTTCGACTCTTTGCACATCGACCATCTTGGTCCATTGCCTAATTCCCAAACTAAGAAAAAGCACATATTTTTGATTGTAGACAGCTTCACAAAGTTCACAAAACTATATCCTGTAAGAACAACTTCAAGTAGAGAAGCTATAGTATGTTTGAAATCGTATTTTGAAAACTATTCAAGGCCGAATCGGATTACTTCTGACCGTGGAACATGTTTTACCTCAAATGAATTTGCAGATTTCTTGGAAGAATATGGTGTAAAACATGTGCAGATTACTACACATTCATCACAATCAAACGGGCAAGTAGAACGTGTGAATCGTGTGCTCATACCTATGATCGCAAAAGAATGTGAGGCAACCACAAACGGCCGTTGGGATAAGCATTTGGTAAAGGTTGAATTTGCTATTAACAACACTGTTAATAGAAGCCTAGGATTCACTCCAAGCGTTCTCTTGTTCGGCCAAAGTCAGAAAGGTGAATTATCTGATCGTGTAAGAGAATTTTTGGTTTCTGCTCTGGGTAATAAGCAGGTTAACTTTACAGCGACTAGAAATCAGGCAGATAATAACATTAACAAGGTGCAAGAACAGAACAAAATTTACTTCGATAGTCGCCACAAAAAACCCAGACAGTACCAGAAGGGCGAATACGTGGTGATTAAAAATGTCAATACAACACCAGGGGCAAACAAAAAACTACTCACTAAATTTAGAGGGCCGTATGAGATCAAGAAGGTTCTACCCAACGACAAGTATTTGATCACTGATGTTGAAGGCCTGCAGTTACCCGACTTCCGTACAAGGGTATATCGTCACCAAGCAATATGAAGCCCTATAATGTCGACCAACAACATGGACTGGAGGACGCTGATGAAGCCGAAGAATGTCCAGAGGTATTCGATTCGTAAGAAATCACAAATTTGATTTTTTTTTTTTTATATGCCATTTACAGTCAAACCTTATTTTCCAAATGAGTTTTGTTCTAACTTTCTAAAATTAAAAATAATATTGTGTACCATATTTGAATTTGTATTATATTTTTGAGTTCTTTTATTTTTTTTGATTTTCTTACTATAAATATCCCAAGAATTAATTTGCTTAAACTGAATGTTACTTATATTATTATGGAGAATGTTGTAATCGGATCGATTAACCTGTCAGGATGGCCGAGCTGTAGGCTTATTAAATTTTATCGTACAGTAATTATTGTACTCCACTGTATATACATATCAGTTTCATTGACTTTTGTGTATGTGTAGTGGATGACACTGTTAGTAAGTCTCGCCACATGATGGGTTGATTGTACTGAAATCTCTCCAATAGCGTTTTAATATTTTGTTCAGGCCAGATGCCAGATTATATAAACATGTTGTTATGTCAAAATAAAGATTCAGTTACTTAACCTTGGAGGAGTGATTTAGTCTTTCACTTTAAAAACTGCCCGTTCGTAGAACTTCTGATCTTTATCTGCAAAAAACTGAACCAAGTGCGATTTCAAAGCATCATCATCATTGAAAGTGGTACCATCCAAATAGTTTTGCAAAGATCGAAATAAATAGTAATCTGATGGAGCAAGGTCAGGGCTACATGGTGGATGCAACATCAATTCTCAACCAAGCTCCAATAATTTTTAGCGAGTGACCACAGAGGTATGTGGCCTGGTGAAAAATAACACCTTTTCGATGGACTAATTCTGGACTTTTTTCGTTGATCGCTGTATTTAATTTGTCCAGTTGTTGACAGTACACATCCGAGTTGATCGTATGATTCCTTAGAAGCAGCTCAAAATACACCACAACTTTCCAATCCCACCAAATTGAGAGGTGGATATTAGCTTACGAAGTGGATTGTGCTGGCTCATCGATCCTGAACCATGATCGTTTTCGATTAACATTACTGTAAACAATCCATTCTTCATTGCCAGTGATAGTCGTTTTAAAAAAAGGGTCGGATTCATTGCGTCAAAGGTGGGTGTTGTTGAATAAATTTCTTTCAAATCATGTGGAATCCAAATAACAAGCTTTTTAAGGATTTTTTTTTTTTGCTATCTCCCGTACAGTTACATGACGATCCGACTCGATTATCACTTAAATTTGATCATCATTAAACTCATCTGGTCAACCTGATCGGTGTTCATCTTTCTGTGAAAAATCTATGGACCGAAATTTGTCAAACCAATTCCGGCACTGTCGTTCTTATAAGGTTTCTTCACCACAAACATCACGCAAATTTTTAGTAGATTGCGCTGCATAAAATATGATGAACATGCTCATTTTTACACTCCATATTAAATCTGACTAAAACCTTTTTACAATAATATGCGCGAT
Source organism: Volucella bombylans (assembly GCA_949129095.1). NCBI lineage: Eukaryota > Metazoa > Arthropoda > Insecta > Diptera > Syrphidae > Volucella > Volucella bombylans. Next base: position 105,031,678 of record OX422144.1, on the reverse strand, counting down.
TTGCTCCTAAAGAAAAGTAAGACTGACAGCAAACAAATGTCAAAAAAAACAATATGTCATTGACAGAAGCCATTAAAAAAATGGTTAAAGACGTCTATGTGTGAAATCAGCAATTGCTTAGTTTCCAACGCAATATGAATCCATTGTTTGTAGCAATAGAGCTGCCTGGGGTTTTCATGAGTCATGTAGTATTCTCTTGACTCTGTAGTATTTTCTACATATGGATATGGTATTTTTAAAACTATTTTAAAATTATAGTAGGGGGAATTCGTATTGTATTTAGTTTTGGAGTTAGGTAAAAGTTCCTGTTCTTCAGAACTGAGTATAACTTTACTTGCGAACTATGTAACATCGAGAGATTTCTTCCGGTTCAAAGTTATATATTTTGAAAATATATATTTACTAAAGAAATGGATAGAAAACAGAGTAAATTTAGTGACAGGAAATTGGTTTGAAAACTAATTAAAGGTTGTTCCAAGGTAATCAGCGTACCATGGAAAATACTGAGGAATAAGAAAAGAAATAAATGCAGATGCCAGTTTTAATTATTGTTTCTTCAGTTTACCATAGTACTTTTTACATTACAACAATTATTAAAATGTAAAAACTGTAATGGTGCAGTGCAATTTAGTAAAAATGTACATCGTGGGTTAGGATTTACACGTTTTCACTTGTTTTCGCGATGATAGTGCTTGGACTTGGAATGATGGATTCCGAACATTGTATCTGTAACAGTACTTATTACGCCAACATAATTTTTAAAAAAGTAGTGAGAGAAGAAATAGAAATGAATGAAAACGGATACAATTTTGGGTTGAGGTTGATCAAGTTGGACAGAGAAATCAGATACTGTGGAATATGCATCATGGTATGGTGGACACAAAAATCACTGCGGTGCTAATCAAGAGGGTAGTGTCATTAAAATGGATGCGGAATACTAGAATTGTTCAAGAGGTCTGAAGAGTTCTGCGGAATCAAATATGCAAATTATATTAGAGATGGAGATACAAAGACTTTTAAATCTTTGTTAGACATAAATCCCTACGGTGTCGATTTTGTTGTCCGTAAAAGGGAGTGAAACGTCTATATAAACGTACTGAACCTACTGAAAATACAGCGCAACTACAAACGGCCAAAAAAAAATTATTTTAGAAAGCAGAGAAACAAGAAAAGACAAAACTAATAAAAAAAACAAAAAATTGTTCATTAAGATGACAACACCAAGACAAAAAAATTTTAAAATTAATTTTCGCAAGAGCTGTTTACGTATTACCGTTTAACAGTTTGTCGACATCCAGATTCAATTGAAGATATGAAAAAAGAAATATGGGCGGGATTTTACCATAAAGTCTCGACAGGTGAAAATCCGCAACATTTATACTGTCCGATAGGCCCCGAGTCTTGGTGTGAATGGCGGAAAAGTGAAGTTGAACTTTGAATACCTTGAGCATCTAGATGATGACACGTAAAAAGTATTAAAGCCGATTTACGATGAATTGACTGCAGATAATTTATTAAAAAGATGTCACGTCAGTAATACTAAATAAACAATAACGAAAGTTTCAATACTTGTGTATGGCAACTTACTCCAAAGGATCAGTTTTCTGGCGAAAAAGTCGTCGACATCGCTACATATTGTGCTGCTTGTACATTTAATGAAGTTTTTGCAACTATCTTGAAAATAATGGAAGTAATGGGCATTATTACTATCAGTCCCCAAATTTCAAGAGAGCGCCATTTTGTGAAACATTCTCTTTCCTTTTTTTCTCGTGCCGACTATAACTACACTTATAGAGATTAAACTTTTTTTCTTTCGTTTTCAGATAAGTCAAACAGCCAAAATTACAACCTCCACCCAGGTCCATTTTTTTAAGGGTTACGTCTTCAGCGCCATTTTTTTAAAAATTTTATTTTCTTTTTTATTATATTATAAATATGTTTTTGTATGTATATTAAGTATTATAATAAACCAAAAAGGTTAATTATCCTTGATCATTAATTTCACCTTAAAAAAAATCCTTAAGGTAATTAAAATATGGCACTGTCAGCTTAGGAATTCTGGTAGAATGGGGAATTTGAAGTTTTTCAAAGTGGTATGCGGGGGATACTCACATTACCTTCAAGGACTACCTTAGGATGACCTTTTTAGCTTCCCTCCCTATCGAGACCGCCTCAGACTTCTTAAATCGTATACACTCGAAAAACCCAGAGACTTAGCTGACATTCCCTTCATTCATCGACTGATCTCTGTTTCTGTGGATTGCGCTTCCTTTTACAATTCTATTTCCTTCAACACTAACCCTCGTAATTTACGCTGTCCTCTTCTCTTCTATATTCTAACCCATCGCACCTCTTATGGTTCCAACAAACCAATCTCCCGCATGTCCCGTAAGGTCAACTCAAACCTCTCCCTTTTTGATTTTAACATGGGCACTTCTCGTCTCAAACTTGATCTCCTATACCATTCCCTTATTTCCGAACCCTTTATTTTTGTTCGTTTTTAAATTAGTTTAAGATTCTCTTAAGCTAAATAAATTGGGGCGTGAGCCCCACCAAAATTAAATAAAAATTCAAGATTTTCCGAAACGTACAGCCCATAAATATGATATGATAGAGCGAGATTTCATAACTAATGGGATCGTCTATGATATATTGCAAACTTGAACAAAGATTGCATTTGTGAATCTTCTTCTCTCTTCTACGACAGACCCATTGCACTTACGTCCTTTTTTTTAACGGTCATGAAAACGCTGATAAGCCGTCACCTCGTGGAATATCTCGAAACACGAAAACATCTCAATGACCGGCAGTACGGTTTTCGTAGCAACAGGTCCTCTGGTGATTTGATGGCATATCTCACCGAAAAGTGGAAACAAAGCTCACTTGATATTTTTAAGGAATTTGATGGAGTTTGGCTTCAGGCTCTTTTGTCAAAAACGTATGCATTTGAGATCGATGAGTAGCTTCTTCAATGGATTAGAAACTGCCTTTCAGAACGTTCACTTCAAGTTGTCTTGGATGGTTTCAAGTCTAATATTCACAAAATAAGTGCTGGCGTGCCGCAGGGCTCCCTTCTGTCTCGAACGCCCATTTTAATTTTCATCAATCATCTCTTGTCTCTTCTTGTCTTGTCCGCTACTTCTAATCTAATATATTTCTTTACTCTCTGCTTTTCGTCTTCTTTCACGGAGTCACATCCTTCGACTATAGAACAGGAACGTCAGCGTCACCTAGCTCATTAAATTCTGATATAAACAGCATAACTAATTGGGAAACTGCTAACACAGTGCAATTTAATGCTTGCAATGATGTCTGCTGTCATTAAAGCGAAATCCGAACAACCAGCCATTATCCATGAATGGCACTTGAATCGCCGAAACCGTAAAACTTTCCAGTCCCGGTATGTGTGTCAATGACAACCTACAATACATTGGAACAACTACTTATTCGATGTTCTCAAAAATTCTGCGAAATGTCTAGATTTCCTTAAGTGATCTAAGAAATACTTCACCCCTCCTGATCAGTCCTCAATATACAATATAAAGCATTTATCCGCCCAAAAGTGGAGTACAATGCTCACATCTGGTCAGATGCTCCTAAAACTTCGTTGCATCTGCTAGATAGGATAAAATTTATAGGTGATGCTAGCATCACACAATCAATTGAAAGCCTTGAACACCGACACTATTTTCATCACCAGTGCTGTATTAAAATCGTCAGTATCATTCTGCCCCTTCAAATCTTCAACCGTAGCGCCAATCACACTACGAATGCTTGCTAATCAGTTTGCCATCAAGCCCACTTTCAGACGTGTTTTAAAATATCGTGATTCTTTCCCAAGCGGCACAACTCGCTTATGGAATGCCCTGCCGAGCTCTTATAGCTTTCAAACATTTAAAACCGATTTACATCGGTATCGCTTTTTTTTCCTACCTTATTTTCCTTCGTCTGCGCTTTGTGCATGCTTTTTAAGGGTTTTTGAAATCTCGTGAGTACACGCAGATTATAAAAATATAAAAATGGAATCAGGCAGAATACCAAACTCGTTAAAAGTCGAGTTGATGTCCATTGTTGGGCTTCTGTAAATTTGAGAAAGCAATAATGGCTCTGGTACGAAGCCAAGTAGCTTCAGATCTGAGTGATACGAGAGGTGTGCGCGGCTTTCTCTCTTTTTCTATAATCTGTATGAAGTTTGGTTTTAAATGTTTGAAGGTTATATTGTCTAGGAAATAAAGAACTCAGCAGGGCACAGTATTTCAGAGCACGTCAGAAAATGGTTTTGAGGATGAAAAGGGTAGAATGCTGCTGGGAATCTCACTGTGTTTCACTCAGAGCCAAAGAAGCTAGCCTATATTTACAGAAATGAACATACGTAGAGAAGTGGTTACTTTTTTGCCCTCGTGTACATATTTGCCGTTTATATCCACTCTAAATTCCCGAGCTATTATAATACACAAACATATTTTTTCTTCAAAAATCTTAGAAAAAATGGCAAGGGCTTATGGGCTCCGCATAGTGATGTTTACAGAATGGTTTGATCTCGAATTAACTCTGGTGCAAACCGATCTAGGAGTAATCTTAGAGTGTACTACAGAACCTAGTCTTATGGATTTCTTACAGATAGTATGTTGATATATGACGCTTCCCCAAGATTGTTTTAAGCGCGGTACTGAAGTACTAGTTTGCTTATTCATATGCCATTTCTGCTATTTAAGCAAAGCAAATAATAGCTACTATTCAAATGATTGCCAAATTTAACGAATAAGAGTGAGTCATGCTTGCTTGGATTTCTGGTCACGAAAACCTGGCAATGGCTGGATGGGAATAACATTAAAAGGTGGGAAGGTATGTCCAAATTGCTTAAAGCCCAATAGATTTTCCTGAATTCATTAAAAAAAGCCGATTGTCCCAAAATTCTGACAATAAAAATGAGTATTCCTCTCTGGTCACACTGAATGATGTCTTGTAGTTATATTCATTCTAGTGTGTAGATATGTTTGTTTTTTAGTAGTAAATTCGCTAGGAAACGTCTTGTTTCTAAATTCAAATTGAGAATTTGGATGTGCTTCCCCAGTACAGTTTAGTTTACACGATGATGAATCCTGTTGAATCTCCTTTGCAATGCTCAAGCCAGAACGACACTAGAAACATATCGAGAAGGGAATGCCGAGAGGAACTCCAATCTACAATACTACACCATATCCTAGGATATTCCCTTCCGAAATGACAGGGGAGAGAAGAAATCAATTTACGAGTACGTATGTAGCTAGAAGACGATGACGAAGATGCATGCAGTCTAGTGCCTTGAAGAAATTAGGTTTTGCATTATGTGCAGCATATGGAGCGTGAAATTGTATGAATGATGTGGCTTCCTGATGTGGCAGAGTCAAAGAAGGGATACGACAGACGGGGGGCAAAAAAAGAAAACTTCCGGATGTGGGGTGGTAGTAAATTAGAGTGAATTCCAATCCTATGTGACCTCTGATCCACCAGTGGTACTGTTGCGCGCTTCTTGTCCTTAAATGTTTAACATTCATTAAGTATTGAGATGTAGGAAGCAGCACTAACACAAGAAGCAGTGGCAGTCACAGAAGGAGAAAATAGAAGAAGCAGCAGCAACCGGAGACGATATGGCAGGACATTACTGTCAGGAAGGAGAGAACTGAAAAGGAAGGAAGGATGTGTCTAGTTGAGTTGATGTCACTGCCAAAAATGTGTTCCGCTCTTGGTGTTTGCTTCAGTGTAAGGGTGTTTAAATTTCTGCAAATGTGCGCTCATACTTACATGCACATACGAGTACATACTCGTATATCAGAATTTGTTAAATTCAATCGAGTTCACACTCTTGACAGTTTATTTTGTGGCCAACATGCAGTCCAAGTTCCGGCAAGTTGGAATGAGACCGGGCCTTGAATTTTGTATGACCTATGATGTATAGAAATATTACTTTTGTGCACGCAAGATTTAATAATAAATTTACACATGTGGATGCATAATTAAACGATTTGAGTTGAATTTAGTTGAGAACTGGTCGCGCATGGTCAACCAGCCACCCATGTAGAGATGGGTAAAATTAGTTTAAGTAAATGGCTTTCAGAATGGATAGCTCATTGAGATCGACTCAAATGCAAAATGCTTTTTGGTTCAAATTTAAGGCTCTAGAAAGTCTGATGTGATTACAGTGATAAAGTAAAAAGTAGGTTGAATAGTAAACTTTGAGCGCTTGGACAAGAAAATGTAAAAATGCGCTTCTTGACATACTCTGAATTGGCTTAATTTGGAAATTTTAAGAATCTTATGGAGTAGTCTTCTTTGGGTTATAATCTATTGAAAAGAATGGTTTCCGTATAACTATCATCCCTATAGCTCCGACATAGTTATAAAAAAAGGCCATGCTACACCAAGACCAAGCATTACCCGCTACGTAATCGTTTAAGCATATCCATAATGCTTAATAATTTAACAGTATGACCTAGTTCAAGCCAGCTCTGTTTTCAAGGTTTACTTATTATAAACATTTTAAGTAGCGAACTGTATACTTCGAAAGCGATTCGCCAAAATAAGCCTCATAAACGCTCAAGCGCCAACAGAGGAGATAAGCGGTCTCACCAAAGACTGCTTCTACGAGCTTCTTGAAAAAACGTACCAGCAATGCCCTCAATATAACGTGAAAATCGTCCTTGGCAATTTTAATATCGAGAAAGGCAAATAGAGCATCTTTGGTAATAATGTGTGTGGAAGTACCGCCTTTACGGCATCACCTCGGGAAACGGAGACAGGCTTATTAATTTTGCCCGCGGAACCTAATGTAACTATAGCCAGCATACGGTCTCCATGTTCCTGAACAACAAGCTGTTAGCTAAATTGATCTTAATGTGATCGACGATAATCCATAACATATTCGTGACAGCCCAAAGCCAGCTAACCATGGTGAAAAAGTTCAGTGTGGAACGACTAAAATCGTTAGAGACCTTCAGGGAACCGATCGGGTTCCCTTTAACATATCGATGTGTCCGATATCCAGTAGCAACTAGAGAGGTCGCCTGGGCTTGATATTGACTTCAGGCAAGCAAATCTAGAAAAGCAGAAACAAATATATCGAGTGGCCCTGTATAAAAGAACGAGAGAAACTTACTAGCAGAAAAGAAGGGAAGTACATAGGCTCCTAACAAAAAAAAAAAAAAAAATAAGGGGAGGCCTCGACCTGGATCTTAGAGACCTACTACCAGGAAAATTAAGTTCGGAAATGTAACAAAAAAATAAAACAAAAATCCCAAATTTGTAAAGCCCGAACATAAACCTGAACGATGGAGAAGGAAACCTCATAGTAGAACTACAGTCAACACAGTTCCAACTGCGAATATTCGTTCCTCGGCAAATAGTCTTTAGCAGGAGCATTCAAAAGATGCTGCTCCCTGAAGAATTGTGTTCCTTTGGAAGCTCGATTAGCTGCTTTCATCGCCAGAGCGAAGGCGAGTTCTTCAGCAAGGGTTCTTTTCCCGTCCATCCTTACTGCTGAGTGTAACTTCAAATCTGATTGACCTGATGAAGGCGTCCTTTGTCATTTCATCGATGATTACTTCGGCTGCAGACTGCCAGTCGACTGAGATCTGCTTATGGATTCTGCAGTGTTTTTCCTCGTTGCTGCATTCGGCTTGGCAATTGAACCTTGTAAACCACCCTCTGCATATGGTTATCCCCAAAGCATTTCACAGCACCATCTACTAAAGCTATACTGTCTTTGTGCTTTTGTATGTTAATTGTTTGCAATAATTCTGCTGCAGGACGGTTGTTAGCGCAAAGCATTTCTCCTCATTGTCCCAGTTGTTCGCACAAGCAGTCATTCCAATCTCCTTCTTATAGGTATACTATGAGTTCTGGCCATCAAATGGAGAAAGCTTCAATTCATTGCTTCTGGGACTGTTTAGAAAACATTTCACTGTCTCGAATGAATGAATAAATGAATTTGTAAAGTCCGGGATTTTACGTCTGGGTACTATGCCCATGTGGCATTTGTTAACACCACGCGGTGTACCGAGTTCTCATGTGGTCCCTCATCTAGGTACTTACCGTCAACATCCTTCTCTATTGTTTCAAATTTGCCATCGATTTCTTCGAACCTTTGCTGTAGAGTTCGGTTGCTATTCCAGGTTTTTTATTTTTGTTCATAGATTTTCAACAAGCAATGTTGCATCATCGTAGCCATGTCATTGCCAGTTATCATCTGTTCTTCCTCATCGACGTCAACGAAGAATGTGAATATAATATGGATCACGTTGTCCGAAGTATCCTGAAGTCCGTGCACCAATTCGCATTTTCTCTCACTGGCGCTGATTTTTCTCCTGTTCAACTCCGATTGGAGTTCCACTAACGTCAACTCAGCTTTAACAAAAGCAAAGAAACACTAGTGTGTTAACCATTTAAATGTGAGCAGCGACATCTAGATTTACATAGCAGTTTATGTCGATACTCGAAGAGCAGAAGATTTCGATACGTGAATAACGAAGTCTCGACCATTTATGACTGGAGAGTGGAATCGAATTTTCTAGCAAATTGGAAATTGTATGGGACCTGGATGGCGAGGATTGTTCTCGAAGAATGTCGTTCGAGTATAAATACCAGCATCCCGAAGGTATGCAAGTTAGTTCATCAGTTGAATTTTATGTGTTAATTAGGAGAAGTGATTAAGTGGTTTAAGTAAAAGATAAGAAAAGTATAAGCGGTTGAGAAATTGGATTGTATTGAGAGAAACAATTAAATAGTGAATTGTAACTGTACTGAAGAAAGCGATTTGTATTGAAAAGAATAAGTTCTATCATTTGTACCCACACAAATATTTTACATTGGTGTCAGAAGTGGGATAGGACTTATTGTGTATGTAAAAAAAAAAAATTTGTGACTTTTTGAAAAAGCTAGAATGGGTCGAAAACTATTGCAGTTGACCCTCGTCCAACTCAAATCCGAGTTGAACAAGAGAAGCCTCAGCGCCACTGGAGGAAAAAGTGACTTGGTGCTCCGACTTCAGGAGGCCTTGAACAACTAGGGACATGATCCTGATACACACTCCTTTGACGTTTACGAGGATGAACAGATAAGTACCTGCAGTGACATGGCTGCGATGATGCAACTCCTGTTGTTAAAAATGGACGAACAGAAGAAAAATCTAGACGAACAGAAGAACAGCCAGCAGGGCCTTCAACAGAAAATGGACGAACAAAAGAATAATCTGGAAGAACAAAAGAGCATTCTCCAGCAAAAGTTCGAAGAAATCGATGACAAATTTGTAAGAATAGAGAAGAATGTTGATGAAAATTCGAACAAATGGACAGCAAAGTTGAGCAGCTGGCAAAAGAGCTCGACACAGTGCGAAAATAGAAACTCCGAGAATGTTCTTTAAGCGGTCCATGGAGAAAAGAGTTGAAGCCTTCCTCATTCGATGGCCAGACCTCATGGTTTACTTATATGAAGCAGTTTGAAATGGCTGGAAATGGAACAAATTTCGTCAGGGAAGTAGCATCTATTGAATGCTCCTGCGCAAGAATTCGTGCCGAGGAATGAGATACTCTTTTTTTTTTTCTTATTTATTCAAGCATGAAAGTTTCTTAACAATTTGTATAGTTTTCTGCGAAACCTTAATGGCTTTTCTACAGAAGGTTGTTTTTCAAAAGTTTAAACTAAAAAGATTCATTTATTTTAAATTTAATTTTGTGAATTTAAAAGAAAATTTTTAATAATTTTTTTTTGTTTTTAAAATTTACAATATTTTTAAGATCAGCAGGTAATTCATTTAATACTGTTGGAACGCTTGGACACTTGTAACATACCCGTAGCACGTCTTCTGGTGTTGATTTCATGTTCAATTGGCCTTTGAAAGCGTATGTCACTATAGTATTCCAGTACCAAAGTCATCTTGAAGATATTTTGCACCTTAAGTACCTTAAATCTTCTTTCGTCAGGAACATTTCCGCAGTTTATTAGCCTCAACGCAGAATTTTGGAGTTTTTGCAGCTTCTCGATATGTGTTTTGGAGGCGTTACCTCAGGCCAGTATTCCATTCCTTAATTTGAATTCAATCAAAGCGTAGTATACCAGCTCCAAAATTTGTGGTGTTGCATGATTTCTTAGATGCGCCAATACAAATGAAGCCTTCCTTAAATCAGAGCGTATCTTGTTAATTTGCTTGTCCCAGATGAAATGGCTATCAATAATGACTCCTAGGTATTTATAGCTGTTTACGACGTCAATTAAGTGTTTGCTTGATTTAGGGCAGGCATCATTCTGAAAAAATACTCACTCCTGCGTAGCTTTATGATGTGGACTTCAGATGTGCATCATTTTTGTTTTCGCCGCGTTGATTACTAAGCCATTGTCGTGACACCATTTAACTGCATTATTAAACTCTACCTGCATTAGTCTTGTTGCCGTCTTCAGAGGCCTGCGGCGCATAACTATCGCGGTGTCATCTGCGTAAGCAAATGGAATGCTATTTTTAAAAGTGCGAAGAAGTTCATTTGTGTACAAAATGAAAAGAATTGGACCTAGTTTCGACCCTTGAGGAACTCCATATTGTACATGCTTCTTTTCACTGTAAACGTCCTTGATTTTTACACAAAAGGCCCTGGTGAGTAGGTAATCCCTTAGCCAGTCCGCCATCAATCCTCGTATACCAATCCGTTCAAGCGCTTCCAGTAACTTTGCATGGTTTAGTGTATCAAATGCTTTACTAAAATCCATAAATATGACTTTTATTTAAGGATTCATTGACGCAATTCGCAAACTCTCCAAGCAATTGTCCAGTGCTTTGATGCTTCTGGAAACCGTACTGACTTTGGCGGATAAGGGAGTGGTTCTCAATAAAGCTAATTAGTCTACTTCTAATTACATTTTCTAGACTCTTTTCCATGACTGGCGGCAGTATGGATATCGGTCTATAATTGCCGATTTGACTTTTAACACCTCCTTTGTAAATAGGTCTAACCACAGCAGTTTTCAGTTTTTTTCGGAATTTTGCCCTGCTTCAGACTGAGGTTAATAAATTTACACAAGAGAGGAGCAAAAATATCTTCGTGTTTTTTAATATCTACCGGCCGTATTCCATCGATTCCGTGGATTTATTTTCGTCGAGGAAATTAATTAATTACCTCTGCGATGTTGGTTTCCCTAGCAAAAATTGAGTTGGCTACGAAGGTATTCGCATGATACGATGTGATTGCGTTACACTGATGTATTGTTTGGAGAGTCTGTTCCGAGAAAAGTTTAACACATTCATTAGAAAGGCTGATCATACTTTTTTCCGATGAGAGGTTCTTAACAAGCACTTAATCAACGCTTAACTTTTTTCTTCCCATTATCTCGTTGATTAAACTCCAGGTTTTACGAGAGTCAGCTTTAATTCCTTTAAACCTGTTCCACCTCCTATAAAGCTCGTCTCTTCTTTTACATTTTGCGGCTAGATTTGGGGACATCCAGGGATTTTTTATTTATTTACTCTTTAGTGTTATAGTATTCGTTGATTTTTTATATACAGCTTACAAGCTAAATTTTCATACAGGGTAACTGCATCACATTCATTTAATACATCCATCTCGTCCCGTTTAGGAGTTATGGGCAATTTAAAAACAAATGACTTAAGATGGGAAAAAAATTATTAAAAAAACAACGGTTACGCTTACAATAAAGTACTATACAGATTATGAAAGCCCGTTCTTTAATATAAAATATACATCAAATTATTCGTGTGAATAGTTTTTGAATAATTCACATTCAAACACAAATTCTTGGTAAAAATTAAAATAAAAAAAAATTGTTCCAAATTGGTTTTTTGTATTCATTGCGCGTATTAATTCTGAATCGAACACAAAAAACCGCATGGCTTTATGTCCTCTAGTTTTTGAGCAAATTGAAATTGAAATTACTACTTTAGTTTTGTTTTTTGGCATTTATGTACGTAGTCTTCCTTTGAATAAGTTACGAGTAATGAGTATTATAACATCGCGCAGACGCCTATATCAATAGTTTTCTTAATTAAGAGTACACGATTGACCCGCTTCGCGGGATTAAGGGATTTCAACTCTCTTTCCGCAGGCGGCAGGTCCCGCTCACACAACTTCGTTGCTCCGCTCGGGGTATATGCTTTTCGTCAGGCAGGCGCCTATGTCATCAATACTCTTCATCCACAGTACTCATCAAAAAATTACAAAGTTCCCATTAATAAAAAAGTTTCACTAATTCGCATTATAGAAAATTCACATGTTCCAATGTTGCAGTAAATTATTTACTTTGCGAAATATCTATGTTTGTACGTATGTAATATATAATGCACTTGATAATGATGCAAAAATATAACCGGAAAAACGTTTTGCTTTTATACCGTTATTTCTTTTTGTGATAAGGCTTGTACTCGTAGTTATTGATATTCACAAAGATCACTCTGTGCTCAACCGTAGTGCGAATCAAGTGATATTTTTTGTGAATAAGCAATGACGGCTAAGCATCCTCTAATCCATCCTAAACTAAATAACTTCTCAGTGTTTTGTTAATTCGGAGATTTGGTGTCGACCAACGAAAGAAGCATTGAATTCTTAGAACAATCTAGTTTAATTCCCACTAAAACATCCATTCCCCCACTGTGCAACTTACCTATGAAGGTAGAAAAGTGTAGAAATGTAAAGTTCCGTTGGATGTGACCATGCTCAAAGAAAAGCTCTAAAAAAAAGGTGACAAAAATTGTAGAAATACAATCAACCCATCAATCGGTACATTTTTCCATGGACCTCAATGTCGACTAGAGATTCGCGAGGTGCTTGCAATAATTATCGCTTTTGTTATCAAAATGCATGTGAACACGGTTTTTCAGGTAAATTAATTAAACCTTAAGCTACAACCTAAGGATTTTTTTAAAAATATTATTACATGAATGTTATATTTTAAAATTAGCATATAATCGTTTGGCGCCATCACGACAATAAAAGTGAGCTTAGTAAATCTACTATAATAGATTACTATAACTATTGTCGTGAAATAGCCGAAATAATAGCATCTCACGTCGATGTTAACATTGGCGGCGAAGGAAAAACTGTACAAATCGACGAGACCTTTCTTACAAAAAGGAAATACCACAGAGGCCGTGTAACCGAACAAATGAAAATCATAGTGTTGGGGTTATTTTGTAAAGAAGAAAGGTTGGACACTTCTTTAAAATAAAGAAGACTTGTGGCCTTATATACACAAATACGTTAACCCCAACAGCAGTCGTATTGGTACCAACAGCGCACGCCAATACATAGGTATTGAGAACATTGGGAACATTTTTCCTTACTTCTACGCCTCATGAAATTACAAACCACAGCAAAGGCGAATATGTTGACAAGACCAATGCAACCAATACTATAAATAATCTTGAGAATCAGAACAAGCTTCTGAAAAAATCTATTTTATGTCGCAATACAACGCAGCACCTTCACCAATATATGGCACTTTTCTTTTGCCGGAAATACTGCCTTGAAAAAAATTATATGGACGACATGGGCTCCCAAATCACGGAATTTTTAATTAACGTAAAAAAAAGTGTACCCAGGTTTTGTCAAAGGTAAAGAAAGTGTGGGTTTGCAACTGAAGGACTTCGACCCTCCGACCGTTCACAATGAGCACTTAGAAGGTATTTTACCACCAAAACAACCTCGGCTCTTCACCATCATCGACGAACTCAACGAGCTCGACATTGACACCAGTACGGACGATGACTTCATTGACGAAACATACATACCTTTTTAATATGTACTTGTACATTGAACATTTAATTGACTACTCTTAACTAACACGCGGAATGCAATCCAAATGTACCTCCTCGTGTTGCATTCTGGGTCACGCTAAATGATTTGCTGTATTTTACTTACAAAGATGACCCTATTATCAATATTAATCTTCAAAGTGAGATCACCATAAATACCAAAAAAAAAACGTCTTATAAAAAATAGTTTTAGTGAAAATTTTCTCAAAAACTAGAAGATATAAAGCCATGCGGTTTTTTGTTTTCGATTCAGAATTGATATGCGCATTAATACAGACAATCAATTGGGCACATCATCTCACAATTTTGAATAATATTGATTTAAAAATTTTTTTTTTCATTTTTTACCAAAAATTTAAGTTTGAATGCGAATTATTCAAAAACTATTCACACGAATAATTTGATGTAAATTTTAGGCTTTCAAATCCTGTATAGTACTTTATTGTAAGTGTTGCCGTTGTTTTTTTAAATAATTTCTTTCCCATTTTAAGTAATTTTTTTCTAAAATTGGCCCTAACTCTTAAACGGGGCGAGATAGACCCCCCCCTTCAATAGTAAAAAATGCTAGTTTTTAACCCCTCTACAGAATACCGTTATCAATTCTTGGCGCCAAAGTTATCGTACTCTCCCCCATCATCCCAATCTAATTCACAGATGAGTTCATCTAATTTTGCTTTACAGATGTAGGACGTACTCATCGATTTTTCTCTGTCAACTGTCAGTCCATATGTGGAATACATGATTGGGTAATGATCGGTTATATCGGTTTCAATAACAAAGGAATTTATTTGGTTGTCTGCTCTGCTAACTAAAATGTGATCTATCACTGACTTAGCCCCTCTTTTGAGATCTATCCTTGTATATTCTTTGATTACATTCATCAGTCCCAACGACGCTAACATCTCTAAATAATCCTTGACATAGTTTAAGTTCAAGTCACGGATATTGATATTCATATCACCCATCACAATAATTTCATTTTTTTTTTCTTAATTGAACTAGGTTATTTCCCAATTCTCCAATAAACGCTCTTTGACTAAATCCAGGTGGTCTATATATTCCAAATACGTATTTATTTTCTTGGGTTAAATGAATTTTTATGTTTTCATATGAAATGCTTCCCGCAGGTCTGCGTTCGTAGTCTATATCGTTTCGTATAAACATTAAAATCCCTCCACCTCTTTTTTTGTTTCTATTTAAGAACTCTTGCTCGAAACCATCTAGTTTATAGTATTCATTTTCCTCATCTTATATATTTGATTCTAGGAGAACAATTATCTTCAAAGCACTCATAAATTGATTAATACTAAGACAAAAATTATCCCAATGTAAACGCAACGATCTAAGTTAACTATTAAGTTATCGTTTCCATTTGTGTTATCCATTTTTATTGAAGAGTTTTGTGTTTCTTTTTAATTTATTAATTTATACACAATACAAGAAGTGCTATTGTATGCGTGTTATTCTGCTTACATCGTTAACAGTGCTTATCATAATAGGTTGGGTGCTCTCAACTCTTCTTGCCAATATTTTCCCTGTACTCCCACACGAATTTCCAGTTTTCTTCTTTTGCCTTTTGCTTTGACATCCACAGCAGGTGTTTGTTGTGTCTTATCAGCTGATTATTGATGTATACAGTGGCATCTGGTATCGCTGCGCTCGCTTTGGCATTGCTGTTATGAGGATTTTGCATTACTGATCGCAGTTTTATCGGTCGAGTTGCGCTGGCTTGCTTCATAAATTGTGTTTTGCAAATGTTTGAGGAAAAAGATACAATTATTGATGAATTTGCAGGTTTTTTACTTTTTGTTCTATATATGTCAGTGATATCTGTGTCTTTTATCTCGTGATTAATAGTTTTACCAATTTCTTTTATTATTTCGATAAGATTTTCATGTGTTAAGTGTGGAATATTTTTAATATCGACATTATTTTTAATCATTTGTTGTTCGAGCGCGTTGATTTGTGATTGCATGCTTTCCGTTACTTCACCTTTCTTTCGGTTCTCCTCCTTTAACTCCGTCATTTCTTTATTGATGCTTTCCATAAGATTATTGTTTTTTATCATGTTTGTAATCAGTTCATCATATTTCGAAGCTAGTAAATCGCAGCTCGCAGCAATTTCTTTTATTTCATTTCGCATGAGTTTGATCTCGACCAAAACAGCTGAGTTGTTATCAGCATTGGCATGGGTTTTAGCGGGACTGTTTTTGGTACTGGCTGGTCGCACTCTCTTTGCAGATTGTAGGTCTGGTGTTTGTATTAGAGACACCAATACATTGCTTGCCACAGCAGCGTTTTGGACATCACCCCCATTTCTGCAGACCTGACACTTCCACGTTTCCCTCCTCGCGCTCATGGTTCTCCACGATTTTTCGGTTACTGTGGTGCATTCAAAGTGAAGTCTACGAGAGCACTTCATGCACACAGCGAAGTCACCTTTGGGGGGGAGATTATCACCACAATGACCACGCATATCCATTGTAGGGGAAATGGTGCTTGTTTTATAAAGTCACTATCTTATAATTGATTCTTATTACACTGGGGTAAATCAAACTTTTAGACTTGGCAAAAAAGACCAACAAAACACAGACTGCTTTTAAAAACACGTCCACACACTCTGAGCTTTACGATACTGTGATAACCACTCAAATGTGAGCAGCGACATCTAGCAGAAAATGTCGAAACTCGAAGACTAGAAGGTTTCGATACTGGATTAGCAAAGTCTCGACTGGAGAGTAGAATCGAATTTTCTAGCAAATTGGAAATTGTATGGGATGCTGGGTGGCGAGGATTGTTCTCGATGTATGTCATTCGAGTATAAATACCAGCATCCCAAAGGTATGCAGATGAGTTCTAAAGTGTAATTTGAAGTGTTAATTAGGAGAAGTGATTAAGTGGTTTAAGTAAAAGATAAGAAAAGTATAAGTGGTTGAGAAATTGGATTGTACTGAGAGAAAGAATTAAATAGTGAATTGTAACTGTACTGAATAAAGGAATTTGTATTGAAAAGAATAAGTTCTATCATTTGTACCCACACAAACATTTTACATTGGTGTCAGAAGTGGGATAGGACTTATTGTGTGTGTAAAAAAAAAAAAAAAAAAAAAAAAAGTGTTTTCTGACTATTTGAAAAGGCTAGAATGGGTCGAAAACTATTGCAGTTGACCCTCGTCCAACTCAAATACGAATTGAACAAGAGAAGCCTCAGCGCCAGTGGAGAAAAAGTGACCTGGTGCTCCGACTTCAGGAGGCTTTGAACAACGAGGGACATGATCCTGATGCATATTCCTTTGATGTTGACGAGGATGAACAGACAAGTACCGGCAATGACATGGCTGCAATGATGCAACTCCTCTTATTAAAAATGGACGAACAAAACAAAAAAATGGACGAACAGAAGAACAGTCTCGACGAACAAAAGAAAAATCTGGAAGAACAAAAGAATAGCCTCGAACAAAAGCTGGACGAACAAAAGAAAAATATGGAAGAACAGAAGAACATTCTCCAGAACAGTCTGGAACAAAAATTCAACGAACAAACCAACAATCTGCACGGTCTTCAACAGAAAATGGATGAACAAAAGAATAATCTGGAAGAACAAAAGAACATTCTCCAGCAAAAATTCGAAGAAATTGATGACAAATTTGAAAGAATAGAGAAGAACGTTGATGACAAATTTGATAGAATAGAGAAGAATGTTGGCGAAAAATTCGAGGAAATGGACAGCAAAGTTCAGCAACTGGCAAAAGAGCTCGACACAGTGCGAAAACAGAAACTGCGAGAATGTTCTTTAAGCGGTCTAAGAGAAAAGATTTGAAGCCTCCTTCATTCGATGGCCAGACCTCATGGTCTACTTATAAGAAGCAGTTTGAAATGGCTGCCTGTGCAAACGACTGGGACAATAAGGAGAAGTGCTTTGCCCTAGCGATGGCCTTACGTGGTCCTGCGGCAGAATTGTTACACACAATCGATATCGAAAAGAATAGAGACTATATGGTTTTAGTGCAGGCTATCGAGAAACGGTTTGGGGATAGCCACATGCGGGAAGTTTACAACAGTTTGCAACAGCTCCAAGCAGACGTGAGTAGACTGGCACATTTGTCATATCCCACCGCAGGCCAAGAAATAATCGACGAAATGGCAAAGGACGCATTCATCAGGGGAATTGCAGATTTGAAGCTACAATCAGCAGTAAGGATGGCCGGGAAAAGAACCCTTGCTGAAGCACTTGCCTTCGCTCTGGCGATGGAAGCATCCAATCAGGCTTCCAAAGGAATGCATTTCGTAAGGGAAATAGTATCTGGTGAATGCTCCTGCTCAAGACCAACTACTATGCAACGAAATATCCCGCGGGAGAGCCGAAGAATGCGCTGCTGGAACTGCGATAAAGTAGGACATTTGCAAGGGCATTGTAAAGAACCGGTACGACGAGAAGGCTGTCTGCACTGGGGTTACAGGCAAATAGAAAGAAAAACCGGCAGAAACGGCTACCAAGAAACCGGTCAAATTTCCAGAAGCCATCAGTTAGGAAATATTTACTTCGCGGGGCAGAAGTCTGTAGCAGAAGTTGACTCCAGGGTAATTATCCCAGTCTCACAGGTAAAACAATGCAACGAAAGCCTCCCAGCAGAAGTAGTCAATGGTAAAGAAGCGAAAGAACAGGCAACTATCCAAACGATCAGGACTGAGCCAATAGAGGGTTGGAGTATAGACGAAATCCGTTCCTCCCAACAGGCAGACAATGACATCGAACCAATATTGGCCTGGAAGGAACACGATGAAAGACCAAGCTGGCAGCAGATATCAGATCGGAGCCAAATTCTGAAGGCATACTGGGCACAGTGGGACTCGCTTTTTGTGCAAGATGGATTGCTGAAGAGAAAATGGGAAAGTGCAGATGGGACAACATCTCGTATGCAGCTAATTGTGCCACGGTCCAGAGTCAACCAAGTGCTCCATGAAATACATGACGGAATCTCAGGAGGCCATTTGGGAATAAACAAGACGTTGGAAAAGGTAAGGGAACGTTTCTATTGGCTAAGCGCTAAACAAGATGTCGAGAATTGGTGCAAAAAGTGCATAAGGTGTGCGGCTACCAAGGGTCCAAAAGTAAAGCCACATGGACAAATGCAACAATACAATGTCGGAGCACCTTTCGAACGAATAGCCATCGACATCGCTGGGCCGTTTCCCGAAACCTTTAATGGAAACCGATATACTCTCGTAGTCATGGATTACTTCAGTAAGTGGCCGGAAGTGTTTGCCATCCCAAATCAAGAGGCTAAGACCGTAGCCGAACAGATAGTCAACAACTGGGTGAGCAGATTTGGGGTCCCAATGGAGCTGCACTCTGATCAAGGGCGAAACTTTGAATCAAAAGTCTTCCAGGAAATATGCCAATATTTGGGAATAAGAAAGACAAGGACAACGCCACTACACCCGCAATCTGATGGAATGGTCGAGCGATTCAATCGGACCTTGAATGAGCATCTATCTAAGGTTGTCAGCAACTGCCAGCGGGATTGGGATCGACACATACCCCTCTTCTTAATGGCCTACCGAAACGCGGTCCATAGCTCAACAGGGCACACACCATCCGAGATCTTATTTGGTCAAACGATTCGGTTGCCAAGTGAAGCAAAATTCGGATCCCCACCGACGGAGCCCAAAGAGGTGAACGAGTACGTGAATGACTTACGCAGCAGGATTCGTAAATTGCATGAAGACACCAGAGAAAAGATGAAGCTAGCAAGCAGCCGCATGAAAACTAGGTACGATGTCAAGGCGAAATCTTCCGGTTTCAACGAAGGAGATCTGGTTTGGCTGTATAATCCTCAGCGTAAGAAAGGCAAATCACCAAAATTGCAACAGGACTGGGAAGGTCCATACAAGGTGATAACCCGCATTAATGACGTCGTCTACCGGATCCAGCGTGGGGATCGAGGAAAATTTAAAGTGGTCCATTTGGATAGAATGTGTCATTTCAACGGGATGCTGAATGACGAAGTTGTTCGGGACGAACAACTGTAGGGAGGGAGCAATGTGATAACCACTCAAATGTGAGCAGCGACATCTAGCAGAAAATGTCGAAACTCGAAGATTAGAAGGTTTCGATACTGGATTAGCAAAGTCTCGACTGGAGAGTAGAATCGAATTTTCTAGCAAATTGGAAATTGTATGGGACGCTGGGTGGCGAGGATTGTTCTCGAAGTATGTCATTCGAGTATAAATACCAGCATCCCAAAGGTATGCAGATGAGTTCTAAAGTGTAATTTGAAGTGTTAATTAGGAGAAGTGATTAAGTGGTTTAAGTAAAAGATAAGAAAAGTATAAGTGGTTGAGAAATTGGATTGTACTGAGAGAAAGAATTAAATAGTGAATTGTAACTGTACTGAATAAAGGAATTTGTATTGAAAAGAATAAGTTCTATCATTTGTACCCACACAAACATTTTACAATACTGTCAGAAATCTGACGGGATAGAGGAACAATGCGCTGCTGGAATTGCAATAAAATAGGGCATCTTCAAAGGCAGTGTAAAGAACCGGTGCGACGAAAAGGCTGCCCTCACTGTGGTGACAAGCAAATAGAGGAAGAAACCGGCAGAAACAGCTATCAACAAGCCGGTCAACCTCCCCGAAGCCATCAATCGGGAAATGCTTAAGCACCAACTTCGCGGGGCAGAAGTTGGTGGCAGGCGTCGACGGCCCCAGGACCATCATCCAAGTCTCGCTGGCAAAACGATACAATGAAAGCCTTCTAGTAGAAGTAATCAGTGGAAAAGAAAAATGGATGGCAACAATAGACGCCGGTGCCACGGCCTCAATCATCAGCAGGGATCTGGTACAGAAATCGTAGTTGCACAACACCAGCAGTTGCAGTATAAAAATTCACCTGGCCGGAATAGTCGTCTCTCACATTTTTCTGGTACATTGGTACAGATTTCATGAAAAAACATGGACTAGTAGTGGCAAAGCAAACAGAAGTCGCCGAAATGGTGTCGAAGACGAAAACTGAGGGACTGATTGAAGAATCGCAAAGTCCGTGGTCATCTCCAGTGGTACCCGTGAAGAAGAAAGATGGCAGCACGAGGTTTTATGTAGACTATCGACGTCTCAACGATGTCACTAAAAAGGACAGCTACCCACTTCCGAGGATCGATGACACTTTTCACATGCTTTCTGGAGCTAAATGTTTTTCAACTCTTGACTTGAAGAGCGGTTACTGGCAGGTTGAGATAAATCGTACGGATCGTGAGAAAACTGCCTTCACTACAGGAAGCGGTCTTTGGCAGGTTGCAGTGATGCCGTTTGGACTGTGCAACGTTCCGGCCACCTTCGAGCGACTAATGGAACGAACATTACAAAGACTTATCTGGAAAACCCGCCTAATATATTTATACGACGTTATCGTCATAGGCAAGACGTTCGAGGAGCACCGCGAAAATCTAAAAGAAGTGTTTGATAGGCTGCGAAGTGCTCATTTATAGCTCAACCCAGAAAACTGCGCCTTGGTCCGTCCGGAAGTAAAATATCTGGGTCACATTATATCAGCGGAAGGAGTAAGGACGGATCCTGATAAAATGGAAGCCGTGAAAAGTTGGCCTTCTCCAAAAGATAAATACCAACTGAGAAGCTTCTTGGGACTCACCACGTACTACAGAAGGTTCGTAAAGGGTTTTGCTGGTATTGCAAAGAGCCTGCATCAACTTACGGAAAAAGGCCGACAATTCAGGTGCTCTGGAGAATGTGGAAAAGCATTTCAAGAACTGAAGCGACAGCTGTGCAATGCCCCCATCTTGGGTTACTCCACGCCAGGAAAAATTTTCATCGTGGACGCAGACGCTAGAAATGTTGGAGTCGGAGCTGTGATCTCCCAAGTTCATGATGGTCAACAGAAAGTGGTCGCATATTACAACAAAGTACTCTTCAGACCTGAAAGGAACTACTGTGTAACTCGGCGCGAGCTTCTGGCTTTAATTCTGGCATTTCCATAAGTACCTCTACGGACAAAAGTTCATTCTTCGGACAGAACACGCTCTGAAATGGCTACTACAATTTAAGAACCCTGAAGGCCAAATTGCAAGATGGATCGAGGCCACTATCCACATGATCAGAACTGAGCCAATAGTGGGTTGGAGTATAGACGAAATCCGTTCCTCCCAACAGGCAGACAATGACATCGAACTAATATTGGCCTGGATGGAACACGAGGAAAAACCTAGCTGGCAGCAGATATCAGATCGGAGCCGAACTCTGAAGGCATACTGGGCACAGTGGGACTCGCTTTTTCTGCAAGATGGATGGGACAACATCTCGTATGCAGCTAATAGTGCCACGTTCCAGAGTCAGCCAACTACTTTTGGCGGAATCTCAGGAGGCCATTTGGGAATAAACAAGACGTTGGAAAAGGTAAGGGAACGTTTCTATTGGATAAGCGCTAAACAAGATGTCGAGAATTGGTGCAAAAAGTGCATAAGGTGTGCGGCTACCAAGGGTCCAAAAGTAAAGCCACATGGACAAATGCAACAATACAATGTCGGAGCACCTTTCGAACGAGTAGCCATCGACATCGCTGGGCCGTTTCCCGAAACCTTTAATGGTAACCGATATACTCTCATGGTCATGGATTACTTCAGTAAGTGGCCGGAAGTGTTTGCTATCCCAAATCAAGGGGCTAAGACCGTAGCCGAACAGATAGTCAACAACTGGGTGAGCAGATTTGGGGTCCCAATGGAGCTGCACTCTGATCAAGGGCGAAACTTTGAATCAAAATTCTTACAGGAAATATGCCAATATTTGGGAATAAGAAAGACAAGGACAACGCCACTACACCCGCAATCTGATGGAATGGTCGAGCGATTCAATCGGACCTTGAATGAGCATCTATCTAAGGTTGTCAGCAACTGCCAGCGGGATTGGGATCGACACATACCCCTCTTCTTAATGGCCTACCGAAACGCGGTCCATAGCTCAACAGGGCACACACCATCCGAGATCTTATTTGGTCAAACGATTCGGTTGCCAAGTGAAGCAAAATTCGGATCCCCACCGACGGAGCCCAGAGAGGTGAACGAGTACGTGAATGACTTACGCAGCAGGATTAGTAAATTGCATGAAGACACCAGAGAAAAGATGAAGCTAGCAAGCAGCCGCATGAAAACTAGGAACGATATCAAGGCGAAATCTTCCGGTTTCAACGAAGGAGATCTGGTCTGCTTGTATAATCCTCAGCGTAAGAGAGGCATCACCAAAATTGCAACAGGACTGGGAAGGTCCATACAAGGTGATAACCCGCATTAATGACGTTGTCTACCGGATCCAGAGTGGGGATCGAGGGAAATTGAAAGTGGTCCATTTGGATAGAATGTGTCATTTCAACGGGATGATGAATGACGAAGTGGTTCGGGACGAACAACTGTAGGGAGGGAGCAGTGTGATAACCATTTAAATGTGAGCAGCGACATCTAGATTTACATAGCAGTTTATGTCGATACTCGAAGAGCAGAAGATTTCGATACTTGAAAAACGAAGTCTCGACCATTGATGACTGGAGAGCGGAATCGAATTTTCTAGCAAATTGGAAATTGTATGGGACTCTGGATGGCGAGGATTGTTCTCGAAGTATGTCATTCGAGTAAAAATACCAGCATCCCCAAGGTATGCAAGTTAGTTTATCAGTTGCGTTTGAAGTGTTAATTAGGAGAAGTGATTAAGTGGTATAAGTAAAAGATAAGAAAAGTATAAGCGGTTGAGAAGTTGGATCGTATTGAGAGAAACAATTAAATAGCGAATAGTAACTGTCCTGAATAAAGCGATTTGTATTGAAAAGAATAAGTTCTATCATTTGAACTCACACAAATATTTTACACTAGGTTTTTTTCGTTTTTTTTTTTTGAAACACACAATAAATTCTTTCCCACATCTGACACCAATGCAAAATGTTTATGTGGGATCAAAAGATAGAACATTATTTCATTCAATAAAATCGCTTCATTCAAAATCACATTACAACAACAATTCATAATTCCATTTAATTACAACCAACAATTTGTCACTTTTATCAACCACTTTACTTTACTTTATCTTTTTCTTAAACCACTTTATCACCACTCTTAGTTCTCTTTTAAAATTTAATTTTAGAAAACTAACAATTTGGTCTTCCCATTAAATGTTGGATGTCACTCATGGGGCGAAATAACTACTGAACCCCAAAATCTTTCTTTCTCTCTCTATCCTATTTTCCAAAAACACAACACATGAGGCATCATATGTAAGTGCACTTATACCCGCTTTAGTGTTGAGTTCATTTTTAAAAGAAAAAAATTTATTTCACCTCTGGTCCACGCTTGCCATCTTTCGGGGACATTCTATACTAGTCAGCTATCTAAACTTCATTAAATTTTTCTGCAGCTTTGGATAGTCTTTAATCTGCTGGCCCTGACCGACAGATGACGCTATTCACAGGAAGAATGTGGCGACACTGTAAATGGCAGTACCGAACGATAGATGGCGTTCTTCCCACCAAGAAGGGATATGCAAGATAGTCAGTCGACTTCCAACTTTGAATTAAACTAACGTATTCTGGCTCCTCAAGCATTAATAATTTAAAAATAAAAATTTGTAAAGTTTAAGTAATTTAATAAAAATAGTTATAGTCTCATAAGTGTTCATGTTTTAATTGATAACCTATAAGACATATAACAGTATCTTTCTGGTTTTAGCAACAAGGGAACTCCTCCTTTTTCCTTCGCGCATTCATTTTATTGAATATCACAGATTCGCACACTTGCAGACATTAAATGAAGAATTTTCCTGTGAGAAAACAGATGGCACCTGTTAACAATTTGTGGCGATTGTCGTAAATAAGAACAAACAATTTCACATCAATTAATAATAATATTTTATTTCAAATAAATAGACTGTTCAACAACTAAAATTAATATTGCTTGTCGTAACATGAAGAACCACGAATCGAATGAAGTGTTTTTTGTTGGATGCCTTCGCTATCACTTTTATTCTTCAAGATGATTGCAGCGGCATCTTGTAAGGGAATTAGGTGTGTCGCCACATAACTCCCTCCTTAGTGACGAAGGCACGAACTGTCAAAAGTGACTTTCTTTTTTTTGTTGACATATGTTTTTAATTCGGTTTCGGGTCGACTTCTTTCTTCAATATTCATATCCGTGTCCAAATGCGCTGGTTTAAGTCTCTCGACAGATATATTTACTGTTCGTCCATGTGCGAGAATCGTGAATAGCCTGTCGGTAATCCTTTTGATGATTGGATATGGTCCAGAATACGGTTGCTCTAGAGGTTTCTTGACAGCGTCGCATCGAAGGAATACATGCGTACATTTGTAGAGGTCTGGGAGAATAAATATTTTCTTCTTGATGTGATGTGCTGTTGGCGTTGGTCGAAATTGTCGAATAGTTTCACGGTGCTTCTCGACGAATATCTGTGGATTAACAGGAAGGTCTTCGTTCAGGAAAAACTCACCGGGAATCCGAATACTGGAACCATATAGCATTTCGGCTGCTGATGCTTTGATGTTTTCCTTGTAAGATGTTCTTAATCCCAGTAGCACAGTTGGAAGGGCTTCAATTCATTTGTTCGGTTGGTGACACATGAGAGCTGCTTTGAGTGGCCTATGCCAACGTTCGATGATTCCGTTTGGTGCAGGATGGTACGGTGAAGTTCTTATTCTGTTGGTTCCGCACATGTTGGTGAGAGCCTTAAACATTGCTGACTCGAACTGGGTTCCCTGGTCAGTAGTTAGCGATATGGGAGAACCAAAGCGTGCAATCCAATGTGTATAAAAGGCCGATGCCACCGTATCTGCCTGCATGTCTTTCAGAGGAATGGCTTCTGGCCACCTGGTATATCGGTCAATCATAGTAAGGCAGTATCTGTAACCTTCACATATGGGAAGTACTATGAGATCGATGTGCACGTGTTGAAAGCGGTTATCCGGTACATTAATTGCATCAGGCTGCAGATGATTGTGCTTGTGAATCTTCGAGCGCTGACATGGAACACAAGTGCGGGACCACTGCAATGCGTCCTTCTTGATATTAGGCCATACATATTTTTGTCGAAGCTGTTGACTTGTAGTTCTTCCACTGGGATGGGATAGGCCGTGGACTGAATCAAAAGCTCTTCGGCGAAGAGGTTGTGCTATGTAGGGTCTGATCAGATTTGTTGAAACATCGCAGTAAATTTTGAAGTCTGGTTCTATGGCAAGTTGTTGTAATTTAAGTGATGTTTGGCCGGTTAAAATTGTTTGAAGTTCGGTATAGTGTGGTTGTAGGGTGTGAAGTTCACGATGGTCTATTTTGCAAGGCATTGTTATTGCGTATACACGTGATAGTGCGTCTGCCACTGAGTTATCTTCGCCGAATAAATGAACAATATTTGTAGTGTATTGGGATATGAAATCCAACTGGCGTAACCGTCTTTGCGATGCCTTATCCGATCTTTGTTGGAAAAAGTAGATTAAGGGCTTGTGGTCTGTTTGAATAACAAAGTGACGTCCATCGAGAAAATACTTAAAGAATTTAACGGCAAGATACATCGCCAATAATTCTCGATCATAAGTGCAATATCGGCTCTGGGCTGGGGGGAGTTTACAGGAAAAAAGACTTATTGGTTGAAACTCGTTGTCTTTAAATTGTTCCAATTTTGCTCCAACTGCGAGGTCGGAAGCATCGGTTGTCAAAGTCAGCTATGCTTCGGGATCGATGTGATTCAGCATGGTTGCTTTGCTAATTCCTGCTTTGCACTGCATAAATGATTCCTCAGCCTCTGGTGTCCATGGTATTTGACGGTTGTCGTTTTTCTTGGAGCTCTTGAGAAATCCGTTTAAAGACGCTTGGATATGAGCGCAATCAGGGATATAGCGACGGTAACAATTTATAATGCCCAGAAAGCGCCGGAGTTCCATTATCGTTGTGGGTTTTGGATATTGTTGAATAGCTTGTATTCTGTCTTCTGGGGGTTTGCTTCCGAATCTGTTGCTGGTATGGCCTAAGTAGGTAACTTCAGACTTCCCAAAGACGCACTTGCTGATGTTGATGGAAAGGCCATGTACTTTCAAACGGTTTAGAACTTCGCGAATGTATTCACGGTGCTGTTGTTCTGAATCTGAGAAGATCAATATGTCATCGATGTAGCAGAACACGAATTCCAAACCACGAAGAACAGTGTCCATGTGCCTTTGGAAAGTCTGTGTGGCGTTATTAAGCCCAAATGGTATGACGACGAACTCGTACTGTCCAAAGGGAGTTCTTACTGCAGTTTTTTTTATGTCTTCAGGTGCCATAGGTATTTGATAGTACGCTCTGTCTAAGTCGAGGACAGTGAAAATACTTTTCTTGTTGAGACACTCGGTAAAGTCCATAATGTGGGGAATTGGGTACCAGTCTGGTTGAGTTTGGGCGTTGAGACGCCTGTAGTCGCCGCAAGATCGCCACCCCCCAGTTTTTTTTCTCCACAAGGTGAAGAGGACTTGCCCATGGACTACTGGAACTTCGACAGATGCCCTTTTCCACCAAATGCTTGAACTCCTCATTGGCCTGCTTGAGCTTTTCACCGGCAAGTCGACGATATCGTTCAGCTGTAGGTTGGCCGGTGGTAATGATGTGGTGTTGTACCATGTCGTGTTGTTTAGTGACTTTGGTAGTAGGTTCCATGAACTCTCTAAGGATGTCACAGTATGCCAGTCGTCCGTCAACTGTGGATAATCCACAAACAGCTGTCGGATATACTCTAACTTCTGCCGTAAGCGACGTCGTTGCATCGATGAGGCGTCTTGATTTCAGGTCGAGTATCAATCCATGGTGAGCAAGTAAATCAGCTCCAATTATTGCTGTCTTAACATCAGCTATGATGAAAGACCACTTGATAACGCGTCTTAGATCGAGGTTGAGGGTAAGAATTTTTTCGCCGTAAGTGTGGATTGGAGAATTGTTTGCTGCATAAAGGGTCGGTTGCCCTGGTGACATTTTGCAATTGTGCGGACGAGGCAGTACAGAGACTGCTGATCCAGAATCTATTAGAAATTTTTGATGCTTGTCTTTGTCGAAAATGTGAAGGCGGTATTCGATGCTCGCACGGTCGCTGCTGTCTGCCG
Source organism: Volucella bombylans (assembly GCA_949129095.1). Lineage (NCBI taxonomy): Eukaryota > Metazoa > Arthropoda > Insecta > Diptera > Syrphidae > Volucella > Volucella bombylans. Next base: position 105,003,756 of record OX422144.1, on the reverse strand, counting down.
CCTGAGATGACAACAGCGATTCCAGTTTAACTTTTGATAGCTGCAGGGCTTTGAACATTTAATAGCATTGTCGCCGAACCGCTCGTGGAAGTAGCATACTTTTGGCTGTGTATGTGGTGTTGACGATCTAGTTGAAGATCCTGCTCGCGACCTAGAAGCGGATCAACGATTATTAATTTTGTTGTGGCCAGTTTTTAACTCCTGAACCAACCTGGTCAAGTTTGACAGGGTTAATTCTATAGTGCTTAGGCGGCTGTGAACGTCGTCAGAAAAACCTTGTCTCTGTGTGTCTGTGGAGCAAACGGCTGGAATGGTTGTATTGTCGATGATTCGATCTGCAATTTCAGCTAAAGCATTGAGAGAAATTCCGAGATTTGCGGACAATATTCCTCGAACATGGCTGGGCATGCGGTTCATCCAAATGGTCGTAAGTATCTCGTCAGCCACATTTTCACCTGCCAGAGTGCGCATCTTTCTTAGAAGGCTGGTATGTCGCCTATCTCCTAGCTCCAGTCCAGTCATGAGTTTATTAATTTGCCGCTCTTTAGATTCCGAGAACCTGGAAATTAATTGTTGTTTAAAAGTTGCATACTTATCTTTATCCGGTGGCGACTGGACTAAATCAGATACTTCGTTGAGAATCTCTTGGTCTAAAGTTGCGATAATAGCATTGAATCTATTGTTGTCTGAGAAGATGCGGTGATTATGGAACTGGGCCTCCACTTGGACAAACCACAGTGCCGGATTTATCTTCCAGAATGGAGGAATTCTCACATTCTTTAGCGCTGCGACCTCCTGCATATCGATGGTTCCAGGAGGCGTTCCGCGTGCAGAAGCTGATAGGTGGGATATGTTTTCTGGTGAAGCTGGTTGTTGGGAGGTACCCGGAGCAGCGTTTGGTAGCATCGCAATCAGATTAAAGTTTTGGGACGAGCAAAGTGCGCAGTTGGTGAAAATTAGATTTTATTTTTTTTGTTGTCGGGGTCACCAGTTGTGGCGATTGTCGTAAATAAGAACAAAACAATTTCACATCAATTAATAATAATATTTTATTGCAAATAAATAAACTATTCAACAACTAAAATTAATATTGCTTGTCGTAACATGAAGAACCACGAATCGAATGGTGTTTTTGTTGGATGTCTTCGCTATCACTTTTATTCTCCAAGATGATTGCAGCGCCATCTTGTAAGTGAATTAGGTGCGTCGCCACAAATTTGTGGCGATTGTCGTAAATAAGAACAAACAATTCACATCAATTAATAATAATATTTTATTTCAAATAAATAGACTGTTCAACAACTAAAATTAATATTGCTTGTCGTAACATGAAGAACCACGAATCAAATGAAGTGTTTTTTGTTGGATGTCTTCGCTATCACTTTTATTCTCCAAGATGATTGCAGCGCCATCTTGTAAGTGAATTAGGTGCGTTGCCACAAATTTGTAGCGTAGTTAACTACCAATATCTATAAAATTCTTGAGGACGTGTTTGCTATTAAAAGGAAACGCTTTAATTTAGTTACAATATTTTATTTCAAAGATACTTCCAGAACAATTAAAATATGACGTGCGCGCTTTTTCACCAAGAGAAGAAGAATGGCGCTGAGCTCTTTTTTTGAAATTACTATTCTCTAATCCAGGTAGATGGCGTAGTAGCGGTTTGGAGGATCTTCTTCTTTCAGACATCTTGTTTTCCTTCTCATTTAATTTTGACAGCTGCCGAATGAAACCGCCAAAGTACTCCTCCCCAAGTGACAGCGTTAAAAAAAGAAATAAAAGTAAATAAATTATTCATTGATTTATGAAATGTTGTCTTTCGCGATTATATGTTTTCCTTGTAGGTTCGAAATGTACGGATGTTGGATGCCGATTTAACGTTGCGGGCCTTGTTTTAACTGTAGGAAGAGAATCACTAGTGTTGAGTATAATTTGTGAATTTGTATTAAGTAAATTAATAAAGTTTTCGAAAAATGCAGGCTTTAGACGTTCCGTGTTGATTGTAGTTGGGATACCCTTAAAATTTATTTTGGAGACATGGTCGGATATACGCTCCATGATTTTGTATGGACCTTCATATGGCTGCTCGCATGGTTTTTGCACTGCATCCACTCGTACGAAGACATGTGTACATGAGAACAAAGTTCCATGTGCGAAAGGTTTACTCCTGGAATGATGTGCGGAAGGAACAGGCTGAACCTGCCGCATTTGTTCGCGAAACTTTTCAACAAAGATTTGTGGGTCCGGTGAAAAATCTTCATCGAAGAAAAATTGGCCCGGAAGTTTCAAAGTCATTCCATAAACTAGTTCTGCAGCAGTGGCTTTTAAATCCTCCTTGAAACTGGTACGCAAACCAAGTAAGACAGTAGGAAGAACACTTACCCAGTCTGATGTTTCTTGGCACATAATTGAGGCTTTTAGCGATCTGTGCCACCGTTCAATCATGCCGTTGGATGATGGATGGTAAGCAGTGGTCCTGACGCGTGTGCTTCCGATAAGTTTTACCAGTGCATCAAATAAGGTTGATTCAAATTGTGATCCCCTATCCGATGTTATTGTTTTAGGTGCTCCGAATCTGCATACCCAGTTGCTAAAAAAAGCGTCTACTACAGTTTCAGCAGTTATGTCCTTAAGAGGTGTTGCCTCCGGCCATCTCGTAAACCGATCAATCATCGTCAATAGATATCGATAGCCGTGTACTAGTGGCATAACAACTATATCAACGTGGACATGGTGAAATCTGTCGTTAGGGATCGGAATGTGCTGTGGTGTATTTTTGACGTGGCGATTTATTTTACTGCGTTGGCATTGAATGCAGGATCGAGCCCATGCAAGGATCTCCTTGCACATGTTTGGCCAGACAAAACTCGTGGAAATTTGACGTTTTGTAGCTCTTCCACTGGGGTGCGAAAGATTGTGTACGTTGTCGAAAATCTTCTTACGAAGAATTTTTGGCACAAAGGGACGAATGTCGGTATCTCCGACGTCGCAGTAGACAATTTTGTCTGTGCTTCCAATACGGAGTCCTCGCAGTTTTAGTGAAGAATTTTCTGGACTAGCAAGTAGTTGTTTTAGTTCGTCGTCGTCTTTTTGCATCGTGGCCAATTCATCCGTGCTAACCAATACCGGCATGTCGATAGTGTTGATACGGGAAAAAGCGTCAGCCACTATGTTGTCCTTTCCCGACACATGCTCTATTCTCGTCGAATATTGTCCGATTTCCTCGAGTTGTCGTGCAACGCGATCGCAAGCATGATTGGATTTCTGATTAAAGGCGTGTACTAATGGTTTGTGGTCGGAAATGATGATCAGTTCTCTGCCTTCGATGAGGTGTCGAAAATGTTTCACAGCTCTGTAAATGGCTAATAACTCCCGATCATAGATTTTGTATCTGACTTCACGTGGGCTTAGTTTTTTTGAGAAAAAACCAAGCGGTTGGAGTTGATTTTTTATGCGTTGGTCTAATGCAGCTCCGATGGCTGTGTCTGATGCATCACAACGAAGGACAAGTGGTACATTTGTATGTGGATGAGCCAGTTGAACTGAGTCCCTTAGCTTCTCTTTACATTCTTCAAATGCTCGGCTGGCTTCGGGAGTCCATGACACAGTACGCTTATCTCCTTTTTTGGCTCCAACTGTTAGGTCAACCAGGGGTGATTGTGTTATAGCTGCACCAGGTAAACAATTGCGGTAAAAATTCCATGATCCCAAAAACTTTCGCAGCTGGTCCATCGTTTGAGGCTTTGGATAGTTCATAAGAGCTTCGACTCTATCAGTAGGAGGTTTGATACCAAATTTATTGACTGTGTATCCCAGGTATCTCACCTCTGGTTGACCAAAGTGGCATTTGGGAATGTTAACTATTAAGCCAAATTGTTGAATTTTGTCGAGGACGATGCGGAGATGTTGTCGATGCTCATCTTCATTTACAGATGCTATTAGGATGTCGTCAATATAACAATGGCAGAAATCGAGATTTCGTAGCACTGAATCCATAAACCGCTGCATTGTTTGCGCAGCATTACACAAACCGAACGTCATTACTTTAAACTCAAAGAGGCCGAAAGGTGTTATAACGGCCGTCTTTGGAATATCTTCGGGAGCTAGAGGAATTTGATTGTAGGCTCGTCTTAAATCCAAGGTAGTGAAAATTGAGCATCCAGTAAGCTGATGACTAAAATCCCGGAGATGTGGTATGGGATATCGATCTGGAACCGTGATGTTATTTAAGCGGCGATAGTCCCCGCAAGCTCTCCAGCCACCGGATTTCTTTTGCACTAGGTGGAGGGGGGAGGCCCATTCACTTTTAGAAGGTTGACAGATTCCTCTTTGCATCATGTATTGGAACTCCTCTCTTGCTGCTTTGAGCTTTTCACCGGCTAGGCGGCGAGCTCGTTCCGCGACTGGATGTCCCTTGACGACAATATGATGCTGAACAGAGTGCTCGGGAACTCTGAAATTATTTTCATGTGTGATATCTACGAACTCTTTGAGAATATCAGAGTAACGATTCGTCTCGTCAATGGTTCGAACTGTAGGCTGTGCGCTGTTAATCACGAATCCCTTCGTACTCAATTGTGTTTTGTTGTCGATGAGCATCCTCTTGCTCAGCCGAATGGTAAGGTCGTAATTGTGAATGTAATCGGCTCCGATGATAGCATGTTTTACATCCGCAACTGTGAAAAGCCAACGAAATTCACGACGAAGTCCAAGGTCCAAAGTCATGGTCTTTGTTCCGAAGGTTGAAATGGCTGCTCCGTTAGCAGCGAAAAGTTTTGATGTGGCAGGTGTTTTATTATTGGGGAATCCTATGGGTAAAACTGAAATATCGGCTCCAGTATCGATGAGGTACGATATGCCGCTTGTTTTGTCGATAATTTGCAGACGATGACGATCATTGTTGCCGTGGGCGACCGTCTGTACCCCCGACGGCAGTTTTAGTTTCCCGACCACTTTGGACAGCCGGGTTTGCACCTGCGTGCATCATCGCCAAATTTTTGATGGTAAAAACACATCTTGTTATCACTGCTTTCGGAGCGCTTGTGTCTGCTCGATGCTCTATTTTGCGAATTTGATCGGTTGCGCGGTTGCCTCGTTGTCTTCAAAGCCAGAACTTCTTTGCGTAAAACTTCAATTGACGTTTTGATCTCGTCCAGAATGTTTACTTCGGGTTGTGAGATTGCTTCTACTAATGCCGGAGATGTAACAGTGCAAAGATGTGCATTTGACATGTCGTAAATCTTATCTCCAACTTCGGCAAGTTTATCCAAATCTTCTTGGCCGGTTGCTATTAATACTGTCCGCATGTTTTCAGGCAACCGATCAAAAAAAGTGTGCGCATAATTGCTGAATCACACCGTCCATCAGCTAAGTGTTTCATGTGCGCAAGAATTTCTGATGGCTTTTTACCTGTGGTATCTTCCCCGCGCAGCATGCGGCGTAGCTGTGACTCAGGATTAGGAGCAAAATGATGTACCAGTCGCTCCTTAAGTGATAAAAATTTGTTGGTTCCTGGTGGATTACTAGCTAGATCACCGACTGCCCTCAAAGCATCACCTTCTAGACTTACTAATAAATGTGCGTAACGCTCGTCGTCGTTGGTGACGCCACCAAGCTGGAAGGCTATCTCCACCTGGGTTAGCCATAACTGTGGGTAATGTGCATTGAACTTCGGCAGTTGGATGCGAGGCGCCGAGACTCTTGATGTATCCAAACCAGAAGTAGGCGTAGGCGATATGTGTTGGGTGTTATGTTGATGGACATATTGAGGCGACTGAGCTATATGTGCAGGAATTGACTGTACTGGCTGTGCATTCTTGAGCGCCTGTATAGTCTCGTTTGCCAATTTAAGCTCCTCACGGAGTTGGTCCATAACATCAACTGAAGATGATTCTGTAGGGTTAGACATGGTTGTATTTAATGTTTTAAAGTTGGTTTGAAATGTGGGTTTTGTTTCTTCATCGGCTGAACCCGGGTCTGTGTATGTAAGTTTACTGCGTAGTTTTCGTGGCATAAGGGATGGTTGTAAAATCTTGAGGTTTCCCGGATCACGTCGGGGTCACCAATTGTAGCGTAGTTAACTACCAATATCTATAAAATTCTTGAGGACGTGTTTGCTATTAAAAGGAAACGCTTTAATTTAGTTACAATATTTTATTTCAAAGATACTTCCAGAACAATTAAAATATGACGTGCGCGCTTTTTCACCAAGAGAAGAAGAATGGCGCTGAGCTCTTTTTTTGAAATTACTATTCTCTAATCCAGGTAGATGGCGTAGTAGCGGTTTGGAGGATCTTCTTCTTTCAGACATCTTGTTTTCCTTCTCATTTAATTTTGACAGCTGCCGAATGAAACCGCCAAAAATTCAGTGTTTATGGTGACCTCTATTTATTTTCATAATACCTTTAAATTGAAGACCTGTATTTTCTTCCGCATTTGAAGACCACATATCCTTACCTTGTGTTTACTTCACTGTGTTTATCTATAACACAATTTTATAGGATAATATGTGTGTACATAATATTGCTTTGTACTATAAAATTGCACACTATCTAAGAATAACCCTTAAATCCTTTAACAGGATACGAAAAAAATCCCGTTGTACACACTGCGAAATCGTAGATGGATGAGATTCACTTTCGGATAAAACATAGAATGAAATTTATTTTAATATTTTTGAAACTTCGGACTTCTTCAATTTTGCCCTTTAACACCAGATGACCGTTGTATCGTTGTCGGTAATGCAGTGCATTTTTTTAACCGTTTTTAACGTATTATAACGAATATTGTCATTCTGTTAAATTTGCTGTTATATCTTTTCCTTTATTCAGCGTCATAACAAATTAGGTAAAAAAAACATCGGAAAATTGTTTCTCTCGAAATTAAATTTTCATCTGATTTTGTTAAAATCCAAGCGTTTGGTTTGCTACCTTAAGCCGAACAGGATCCCCATTTGAAACCCCAGTCTAACCGAGGGCGAGGTCAAGGTGCTACCCACTCAAAACAATCAACGTTACTAAAATCGAATCTGCCTGCAATAAAATGTGTTTTTTCGAAATCAGAATCTACCCCAACTCATTTCTACTAACAATTAGCGGAGGCCTTAGACTGCTATCAAGCAGATATCATCGCCATCCAGGAAGTGCGGTGGGATGGGCCGGGCAAAAGAAAAATGAAAAACGGTGAAGTTTACTACGGTGATTGTCATGGGGAACGTTAGCAGCGTTTATTTGGTTGCGGATTTGTTGTAAGCGGCATGATGAGGTAAGAAGTCTTGAGCTTTCGACATGTGACTGAATATACCTTATAACAAGGTAAATTCACTTATATCGGCTTTATATGCGCTTACGCCCCAATAAAGACAAAGGACGATGCTACCAAAGAAAGTTTCTGACTTCTTTAACATCATCCTTTAAAAAATTGGTAAAAACTCACAGCCAACGCACGAGGTACGATCTTTCAAAAGTCTGTTCAATTGCTTGCATATGCAGACGATATTGATATTATTTGTAGGACACAGCGAGCTGTTACTGGTGGGTTTGCGAGTATGGAAAAGAAGAGGTAAACGAGAGCAAAACAAAGTATATGCTGTCAACAAGAAGGGACACCCAACACGACACGAATTCTCCAGGATGTCACAATCGATAGCTATAACATTGAGGTAGTAAGGCATTTTGTCTACCTCGACTCTGCTATCACTTCTGAAAACGACATATGTATGTTCAGAAATCAAACGAAGAATAACGCTTGCCAATCGGTGTTTCTTTGGGCAGAGAAGGCAACTGTGTAGTAAGGCCATTTCCCGCACACTCAAGGAAACTCTATATAAGAGCCCTATAATCTCAGTCCTGCTCTATGGTTCCGAAGCATGGACGGTTCAACAATGAACTCTACGAGCTGTACAACGACATCGACATATTCAAAAAACTGCGTCTCGGGCGTTTGAGATGGCTGGAACATGTAGAGCGAAAGAACACCAACGCTCCAGCCCGCAGAATTTTCGACTCTAATCCGGAGGAACAACGCAGTAGAGGAAGATCTCGCCTTAGGTGCTGTGCGCAAGTGAAAGGGTACCTCAACCAACTTGGAGTGCGCAACTAGAGGCAGTTAGCCAAATACAGTGCTAATTGGAGAGGCTAATTGGTTGAGGCCCACGTCCACCCCGCACTGTAGAGCCGCCTAAGTAAGTAAGTAAGTAAGTAGGTTCTTGGGTTGGTTTTCTTTCTAATTTCTGTAAATTCTTATCAACTTTATTTCTAAAACTCCTAACAGTGGAATGGTATCCGGAGACAGTACGGCCAATTCTGGAGGGTGCATGCTCTCTTGTGAAGTCATAGATAATTAGAGTTATTGCACGAAGTCCTGAGTTCTTATTGGATGACCTTCAAAGTTGCTGATTAAATATCATGCTCAAATGAGTTTGTTCCAGAAGCAATATTAACGTGACTATTATCTACGCTTTCAATTTGAGAAAAATCCAATTCATTGAAAATCAAATTATGAAAAAGAAAAATTCCAGTTGCAGAGAATCCTTTGATAATATTGTCTGGTGAAAATGCTTCTAGAAATTGAAACGAAATAAGATAAATGCCATTATCACGGCAGTATAATATGCTATCAAGTCCGCATATGGGAGGCGGTGATTCACAAAAAACAAAAATTGGATGATCTTCAGAGCAGCGGGCGTGACTTTTATATGGGCGAGAAAATTAGCAAACAGTTTGCCATTCATCCATTCATATTTAGCCAGGAGCGATAATGAATCTGAAATGGATTCTTTGAGAAAGTTAGGATTCATTCCTTCAAAAGGGAACACGTTGGTGGAACATGATTACCAGATGCATTTACGACTCCTACCATGATAACCAAACTTCCATGCTCGACCGAAGCAGCTGGTGAAACTGTTCGTTTTCTTTTCTGTACTAACGATCTATGATGCATAAAATGAAGTTTTTCCAAAGAAAAAAACAATCTATTCAAAAAGATCTGGAGAATGAAACCAGTTTCATCTATATTGTAAATTCTGTTGAAGGTAGAGATATATATCTAATAAACGTTCTTCAAATTATTATTGCTAGTATTTTCCGTCTTGCGTAGACCTATGTCTGGGTTTCGATGCATGAAACACTTCTATCAACCCATTCATTGCTACACGTCCCATATATCCGACTGTTTCAAATTGTTTCGACGGATGTAATCAAACACAAACCTTCTTGCAAGGCCATATGTTAGCACATGGTGCTAATTGCAACTCTTTTTAAAATATGTCGTTAATTCCTATCCTTGCACCGATGTGAGCATTCTACTTGAAGAGAACTTAGATTGGAATTACCTGGGAGAACCAGAAATTTCCCGCTGGTTTGTGGTTCTTTTTAATCCATAATTTTATCTGCACTTAACTGTGTTTAAACTTTTTTGCTTATATCTGATAAGGCCTTTGCCATATTTGTCTCTTCGATGGTCTTCTCAGGGTATTTCTTTTTATAAGAGTTTGGCATTCGCACTAGAGTTGAAAGCAGGAGAGAGGATTCGACAGCAAGCGTCGTTCATGTATTATTTATACCTACCACGTTACGATGCAATTAAACAATCTACAGGCTTTCCTACTTAGGCAAAACAGGAAAGCCTTAGACCCCCAATATAGTCAGTAAGCTATCGTTTGCTTTGTCAGAATACCCTAGAGGGTATTCCATGTGCAATTATGCTCACATTGACAACTGTCAATCGAAGGTACGTACGAGTATTTTTCTTCGCGATTTCTAGAGAGTGCCCAGCAGGAGTTTAAACGCAGTTTGGCTATCGCAACAAATGCAAATAGTTCGCCACCTCCACCGATTTTTCACAATATAATTCGTTTCCATCATATGCGCATATGTCTGCGCTTTGACGACCGACGCAAGTTTTCCTAATAACGAGTGAGATCTAACTTTGTCATGCTTCAAAAAGACATTAGCGTTAAATGCTAGACTAGTTTTGAAGCCGTCCGTGAATACCCGATTACATTCCTTTCCTGGCTCAGACTCTGGTCATAACCATTTCCGATTACAGAGAAAGTCGACTTCGCATAGCTTATCGCAGCAACTTAGTCCTAGCTTCATCGAATCAGATCTTGGTATGTAGGACCTGAGTCAAAAGACAGTCGGCGAGCAAAACCGTCAACGCTCCAGTGCGACTTGTAGAAAAGACCACTTATTTTTAAATCTAAGATAGCTTTGAGAATTCAGCCATGATATGAGTGTTCAGATCAGGCAATTTATCAGTACATCTAGTGCAGAGCGAGGCGTGTTACGAAGAGCCGCATTCAGCCGAATCAAACGGCCCTTTAGAGATTGGCCAGAGCAGAGAAGAGACATTTCTCCGTGAAAGCTTGTTCCTCCTCATACGATATACATAGTTGGCCTTATTATAGCGATGTAGACCTAAACGACCTTCCTCGTTGATAGGCCCTAAGTTCCGCCGAAAGCTTTTCTGCTCTGACAGAATACCGACAGAAGGTTTTTAATATGACATATTTACTCCAAGGAAATCTCTTATCCACGATGACACCCAAATACTATTTTAATTAATTATTATAAATCAGACCATCAGACCTTCTTTTAAAGGAAATATCCTCAATTGTAAGATGATGGACTGAGATTCCATATCTATTGTGCGACTTAGAGCAGAAAATCGTTAAGCAAATCCAACAGACAGCTCACCTGCATCATCTGCATTCGCCTGGGCGTAGGCGTGAGAACCACTCAAAGCGTTGAGCAGCGGATCGCTAGGACACCAACTTTCACATATTGGCTGCAGTCGGTATCCACAATCAGGGTTTTGTTCTCCAGCATTGCTCTTATCCACAAAAAAAGTGATTTATCTACACCGTATTGTATTTTTAACCTACAGTTGCCGTCAAAATTGCGCTGTCGAAAATACCGCCAATATCGATGCAAATACCTCGCGTGTACCCTTTCTCATCGAGTGCGCCCTCAATTCTGTTCACTAGATTTTTAAGTGCGTTTTTTCTCATTGGCATTTTTCTCATGTTGCATCTTCGATAAAGAAAACATTTGCAAAGAAGTTTTGGGCACATGAAGCTCAAAAATTCTGTCCATTTTTTACATATGATGGAAGTAAGAATGATAGATCTAAAACATTCAACGAGCTTGTAGTTAGAGTCTCATAACTGTTCGACACGATTTCGGTATGTATGCCAGTGCCATTCTAGCAGTGAAGATTATCTTTAGAGTTGCCAGCAGCTCCACTATAACTTTTGTAGCATAACCGGATACATGCCATCGGCCCCAGTCGACTTGAGAACATCAAAGGAAGTAACATCACCACAACCGACGACAGATATCAACTACGGCGTGTTGTAATACTCATTTCACTTGCAACTTCGGTAATAGAAGGTGGTCGTGAGCCGTCCTTAACCTTTCCTGTGATAGAAAAACTCTGAACTATAAGGTCTGTGATATGGAAATAACTTGGTATATATTTGGAGAACCAATAAAATACTGAAAGCTCCTCTGTATCGTAATATGCTTTTCTGTCTGAAAGCCTAGAACGCTTTTGACTTAGAGAGACATAAATTGGCTATAACAGAACACCTATAAATCAAAGCAAAGTATTTTAAAGTCATATTTAATCCCTTCCAATGATCGGGAAGAACATATCTTAATTTAGAATAGCATCTCTCAGTGTGTGTAGTCTTTAATCTCCCTTTAAAGGTTTTTCTGCTTTTGTTAGGGGCGGTGAAGCTAAAAAATCCCATTGTATCCACGTAAATGAAAAGCAAACAACTGATAATTCCAAGTTCATTTTGCAGCAGGATTAAAATCCTTGAAAGTTGTAAAGTATTTTGTCAAGGAAAATTCAAAGCATTATAAGAAAAGCACTTATTTCGTCTCATCTAAAACTGTTCAATAATTTATGAAGACTGAAAGTAACACTACAAAAGGGAACGGATAAAAGCTGCTATTCCCCTCTTTTCAAATGGATGCATATGCATTTTGAGAATCTTTAGATTTATTTCATCATTTTAAGGAGTACGAACAATTCAAAACTGGTTTCATGTTGGTATGTTAAGTGCAGGGGGACAAAACGAATAATAGAGGAAGCTCTAGTAGAGTACCATTGATGTGGACCCCGTCGTTTACATTATAAACATATCATGTCCCCAATATGGTTGCAAAATCGTACACGTACTCGTACATCCTTTTCGTTTTCTACTCCTTGAATCATTTTCATTTTTTTTTCTTCCATTTGTTGACTTCCACTGTGCAGTAGCTAAGATCCGGAACCCACATGCAGGCTTATACTTATACAAGACAATATAAGTTGGCTCCTTAAGTGATAGCGGGATATTCAGGATTCAAGACACCATAAATTTCAATGTTCTTAGGGGAACTGAAGGCTGCACTGCTGCGAATTTGTATGAGCAAACATGGAACACCAATATCAGCTCAAGTATCCGTTGTCATGAAACCCATTCAGGTTCATATGTAACATATATGAGCCGGTTACTTTACTATTATCAGGGCCACATTTATCAGCCAATTAGTAATGTTCGATGAATTTTCTAATAAATGGCAAAAAGCGCTTTCGTTCCCTGTGAAAGGAACTTATCGAGTGTGTACGAGTACCTCTTTAGCTATATGTATGTATACCATTTTAATGCGTTGATTTTATGCATTGAGAAGGTTGCACACTGTTGGTGGAGTAGGTTGAGATTAAAGCTGGAAGTACTGCGAAGCACTTGCCTATGTTAAACTCAAACAAATTAAAGGTTATAACTTCTGCTCAAATGCTCGAAGGCATACACTAAATCGATCGATTGGTGTAATTAATCGCACTTGACTAGTGATACGACAGCTCTCTTAAGGAAGTATACATATTAGGGTGATTAGAGAACACAAGAGCATACGAGTGTATGTATGTATATGGTATAACGTGCTTCGTAATGGTAGCCTTCCTAAGAACACTTGACAAAAGCGATGGTAATTAAGATCAAGAAAGGATGTAGAATTTGAATGTGGTTTCACAGTATTCAGAATAGAAATTACCGACAATGGACTCAATCAAAGGAAATTAGGTCTAGTGATGGAGAAGATTTATTCACGTTTAACTTTCCTGGTTTCTGGCATTGAACAAAAAGTAACACAAGATTTGTGTATGAGCTGGTATTGAAGGACATTCTGTTTTACAAGATATTGCTCCTACATTCTGGGTGTCTGTACGTGAACTTTCGGCATTCAAATGTTTTATGAACAATGAAAAATAATTTGCTTATCCTATCGATTAGACGCAAGACCACATATACTCATACTAAGTAAGACGGCAACTTCCATCAAGAGGATTATTTTCGATTTGCCAATTTTCTTATTAAATATCGAAGTATCTGCATAACTACTGTTCCAATTGTGGGTCCGTCGACATAGGAGTACATTGAAGTTTCATATTCGTCGCTATCACTAGTGGACTAGGTTTTATTTTCATTTTAATGTCATTATTTGTAAGTAGTACTCGTCTTCATACTACATCTGTTAGCAGCAACCGATCGAACGTCTGAAGGATACCCAAACAGAGTACCGACCAGGTCCAAGATCTTCGAGTGCACCCTGCTACAAATCCAGAGATAATCAGTAGCTTTGATTCTGTAAGCATCAATGACCACTGGAACGCTGTTTTTACGTCTAGAGCAGATACCATTGTCTGTAGGAGATGAAAAAGCAAGACACTTGGAAATGAATAGATTAATTATTAAATTCAAAGGACGAATTGCAATGGTTTCAGCAGTAGAGCCCCCCGAATTATCGTAAAAATCCAGTACCAGTATTCGAGACAAGACTAGCGTAACTGCATTAACGTCCACCAAGACTCAAGAACAACTAATGAGTACCACAGCAGAATCGACTAATGTATGTTTGTATTATAAAAGAAGTCCCAACTATACCTACTAAAAAACTAGGAAATCTGCCGTCTTCCGATGAGAAACAGTTTGCCAGATGGCGGGAACATTTTCCAGCAATACGTAGCCATTTAGCGAATTTTGACCCAAGCTTAGGTTAACCTTTCGCAGCAACAAATATTCATATTCGCATTCCGCAATCCGCCGACATATGGTATGTAAGGTCAGAAAATTGTTCCCTCTTGGAAAATCCTGGGATAGAAGAAAATGATTCAGTTTCCGCTCCGAGAGCTTGATTGGCTTCAGTAAGTGTCATTTCTTCACTTTCTCACTTCTTTTTGGTTTGCTAGCGCTCGAGTATCATATCTTATTGACTTATTGTTCCTTATGGAGAGCGATCAGATGGACGTGCGTCACAGAGAGCTCGTGTGTCATAAGCTTTGAAAATATGAATAAATAAAGCAGTTCCCCGTAGTTAAAGGACTTAAGTATTCTTTCAACTTTCAGCTAGCTAGCGATTTCCATAATCCCATAATGATAGTCGCTGTTCGCCATAAAGGCATTGAACTCTTACATACATTCCCATTTACATCGCTTTATATTTAAAGCTTCTTTGAATAGAAAACCACTTCAGTCGAAACCTTAATCTAACTTTTGGTTAAATGTGGAGTTCTCAACTTCGTTGTCAAAGTAAGCGGTTTTTACCACCATCCACTTTCTATAAGTAAAATCGCGTAATCCTTTAAAACTCTTTGTATTTAATCACCATCCAGTTGAAAAATCCTCGACGACTCATCAAAATCGCTTAACTAAATCCGAAGTAAGTTGCAAAAAGTAACAAACTCAACTACACTGACCACAGCTGTTACATATGTGCTTATAGTAAGCTCAAAACCGAATCATCACGCAATCATTCTCAAGTACAACGATTCAATTTCATTTCAATTCCATCAATCCAAATCCACTTCTCCTCGCATACACTTTAACAAAATTAAAGTGAATTCTTCGTCCTCATCCTCGTACGGATATATGAATTTCATTCAAAAAGTTCACTTAGAAACCCACATACACATTCGCATTCAGCATCAGTGATCCGAATGATTTTTTTTTTCTCTTCCACTTAAAATCGCTGTCAACGAGATACGAGAACACTTTCATTTCAATGGCCACAACCCAAAACGCTGACCTCCCTCATACTGATTTAGGACATACATACGAGTATGTATTAGAGATTTCAAGGATTATGGTATTATGGTATCTGGTATGGTACTAGAACAACTTCAGTTCCTGTGGTTGTTCGTTGCCCATATTCCGGTTATACGGTAATGGTAACCTCTCCCTATTTTGGTTGCCAAAATTACAGCGAAATCAAAGTGTCCAATAGTACAAAAGAAATTTGAAAGCAAATCCGCTTTTATAGAAACATATCCTTAGGATATCTGTCATATACTTGTGTGTACGAGTAGTAAAGAATAAATATTTTACATGCATGCTGTATGCGGATACTGATTTACTCATCCATGAAATGCCATTTCAGAAAATTATTATTCGACTCAATAACGGATGCGTCTTTGGTTAGCCCAGTTGGTCCAGTCAGTCGGTGTCCTAACTATTGAAACCAACTTTAAATACACTGCAATAGAAAACATACTCAGGTTCTGTGGATAGAGATAGTTTCCTTTTCCATATTGTGTAGGATTTCTGAAGAAAGAGGAGGTCTAAGATCATACTCTATAGTGTGTTCGCTTGGTGAGGCAGTGTAGGGTTTTAGAAAAATGCTGAAGTTAAAATTTTTAGATTTTTTCGCTTTTTATCGTCGCGTATCCGAACTGCCTTTAATTCTCAATACTTACAACGAGAAACTAATGAGGATTTTATACTCTTATCAAATACTGTTCTTTGAGTTCCCCTTCTGACGATACAGAACAGTTTTACTTAATAGGAAACGATTCGCCTCTGCACACAATAGCATGTAACATGGATTTTAAATTCTCTACCTCTACTTGAGACACACCATTGTGAACCTCATTGCATTTACTTTCATGATATTTCGTTGCTTTTTCCGGGAAAAGTAAGGTATAGTAGAAGAATTGTTAAAATCATTCCTAATATGTCTTCGGCATCAGATTTTGGTATGTCATGGCATATTGAAGTCCCAGGTTAATAAAGGTTAGCAGACCACAGCAACTTACTTACTAACTTAACGGCTCCAGATCCATGAAAAGTCTCTGCCTGAGACACCTTCTTCAATCACGAGCACGCTGCTGCCAGCTCGTATGAACAAGCATCCTGGCAACCGCGACTTCCTGATCTTTAAAACACAGGTTCAGTCTTCTTCGTCGTCTGGAATCTGAGGGCTGTGATGCGTCGATTCTCTTAGGTGGAATATTGGTGTTCATTCGCTCGATATGGCCAAGGCAATATATCTTAGCCGATCGAACAACATCCATATCGTCATACAGCTCATAAAGTTCGCGTTTGTATCTACTTCTCTATTCCAATGGATCCTGAAGGATTGATTGAAGGTACTCACTATTAGTTCTGCTTTCCTGCTTAAGGCCCAGCATCCGGAACCGTAACGCACAACTGGCAGTATCAAAGTCTTGGACAGGAGAGTCTTTGTCTTTCTGGTTAGGAGTTTTGACCACACCTATTTTGATAAACTGATGTAGCATCCGTTTCTTATGGTCACTCTTCGTCCGATCTCTACCAAGGTGTCAGTCGTAGAGTTTATGTTCAGTCCAAGATAGGTGAACGCTTTAACTGCCTCGAAATTATAGCTGTCGACTGTGATGTTTTGCACGAGATGGTGGGTGGATGTTTCTTTGCTTGTCGACAGCATACATATATTTTGTTTCGTCCTCATTGTCAGTTAAACTAACTTCTCCAGCTTTTTCTTCGATTCCTACAATTGCTATTTATGGGATCGAGTAATGAGCCAACGTCGTCTGCGTATCCCAATAATTGGACTGATTTGTGGAAGATAATGCCTCCAGTATTAACGCCAACTTCACGCACTATCTGTCCAGGCACAAGGTTAAAGAAATCGCATGAAAGTGCATCACCCATGTACAGCACACCGCATGTTAAGTTGTATAACTAGATCCGTTTTCTATAGGAATCCCAGTCTTATACAGCTCCAGGCGATGAAGGCCATCATGAGTGCCCTTAAAGTCCATAACGAGGTGGTGTGTCTCTACTTGGAATCCGTTTCCTCCAGAATTTACCTCAATGTGAAGATTTGGTCTATCGTTGACTTGCCAGTTCGGAAGCCACATTGGTCCACATTGTCGATTAATATAGCGCAAAATTGCTTAAATCGCTCACACAGTAGCCTGGACAGGATCTTATAAGCGACTTTAAGCAAGAATATACCTTGGTAGTTGATGCACGACATACGATCGTCTTTTTTGTTGATGGAGCAAATAGAATATATACTCAATTCGTCGTGCATGGTTTAATGCACCTACACTTTATTGCTTATTTGGCACATATATGCTCCTTACCAAAAGATCACCTCCATACTTAAGCAGTTCCGGTGGCAAGTCAACAGGGCCGGTGGCTTTGTTATTTCTTAGTTTCTTGATAGCTACATTGACCTCTTTTAAAATGGGAGTGGGAATTATTATATCAACTGGAATCGAGCTTTCTTTCTCGTTATTGGAAATGGTCCTTAAACACATCTACAATACCCTGTAAGTCGGTGACTAGGTTGTATTCTCTATATCAAAGGTCCTGTGTTCCGGGTTTGAGGCCGACTGTCAGCTATTCATCTTTCTTATTAAACTTTCGAACCTTGGTTCTGCTGCGAGACTCTTCGATATGCTTCAGCCTGGTTTCAGGTGAATACTCTCTCCCCTCTATTTTCCGTTGCGGCGCTTGTTGGTACGGCTTTTCTGTCGCCTTTTTCCATAATGTGCACTCATCATCGTCCCACGGGTTTTTTCTTGGGAGTGGCTGATACCCCAGCGTGGTTTCGGCAACTTCCTTCATAAAGGTGTGATATTGGGTCCAGTATCTCGCTTAATAGCTCTCTATAGTCTCTGGCTACGCAGGGATTGTTAAAGCGCTCTACGTTAATTCATCTTTTCACGGAAGGTCGTAGTTCCTTTCCATTCGACAATCGGTCTCTAAACGGTGCTATGACCAAAAAGTGGTCAGAGTCGACATTTGCCCCTTCATATACGCATGTCTGACGCATGCCTGGCGCGTATTAGCTTATGATGCATTTAGCTTGTTTGGCCACCTGAGTGTAGCCATGCTTCTTTATGGATATTTTTGAAGAGAAACCTAGTGCTACTTACTCATAGATATCACGGTATTACGAGCTCCTGCGAAATCCTTGAAAATCGTTTTTTGATGTTGTGTGCATGTTTTCCACCGATTCCGGCGTTGAAGTCACCGAGTATGAGTTTGACACCATTCTCAAGACCGGCTTCGTAGGCTTCATCCAGGATGTCGGAAAATTGCTCCCTACATCGTGTTCGGTAGAGTCGTGGGCGCATATTAGGCTTATGTTGTAATATGCAACCTTTTGTCGCAGCTAAATCTATTCATTGTTCCTGATTCAGTCCACTGTGTTTCCTGAAGCAGTAATGCCTACCTTGTACTGCACAAAGTCGTTTTCCAGTTTTTGAGTTTCTCCAGGAGTATACAATGCATGTATATTCCAGGAGCAGACTCTTAAATCATAGTTCATTGTCGTTTCAGTTCATGTTGCGATTTGGGGGGTAATTAAATCCGATGCCTCTTGTGTCTCTCTTATAACTACTTCATTTTTTTTCCACTCACGGGCAATTAGACTATCGCGCAACCCAAAGCTTTAGGTGTGGATCCATTTATTCACTCCTTGAGTGGATAAAGCCAAGGCTCCCTGTCTTTATTGGCCGTTTCTCCGAATATGTCGGAGTAGCCCTTATATGGTGTTAACAAAGTCGTTCAACGTCATAGGAGCAGTACACGCAACCGTTGATTCAGTTTGGAGAATTCTTCCACTGCCGTCTGGATACAGGTGGATTGCCTTAGTGCAAACATTCTATACCCTCCCCTCTCTCGTTAGCTGCAGGCAACAACCTCCACAGGAGTTCAGACCCTATCCGAGGCACCTGAGATTCACCACGTGGAGATGAAAGTAGAAGTTGATAGACAGAGGTGGGTTGGGTGATACCTTGCACTATATATGTCCATCCTTTGGGGCACCTACATACCACAAGAAGAAATTGTTCTTAATGTACACTTTGCAGCATTGCATGTAACCTTGTATCATTGCCATTTACCTAAGATTGACTGCCTCAGTGATAGCCTGCTACCGAAGGATGTCTTATTTAATCTTACGACTGCTGCATACAGAAAATTAGGTAAATAGAAAACGAGGCCTTAATAATCTTTCACTGTCATTAACATCGCTTCGTCTTTACGTTTCCTATCTATCCATCTACAATACATAAATTGATGATGTGATCGGAAAACGAGGAAATTATGTTGACTTTTGTAGCTCAATTAAGATTGGAAAATTACGACGAAGGTATGATAAAAGACGTAAAATTTAATAAAATACGGAATGCTCCTGAATATTACGCTTCAGAATACCCTAAAGGTGCGCATTTAGGTTGAGACGTAGAGACTGCACAGGCTGTGGAAGCAAGTCAATGCCATTTTTGGCAAACCATCTTATTTACAGAGCGGATTTGTGTCAGGGCGCATTATCCTGCTGGAATTTGAACATTTCCCATGTTTGTGTCACCAAAAATTTTTCTAGAAGATGAAACCAGCATCTGGGTGACTCCATCCGATTTAGAATGAGACGTTTGAGTACTCTCGTAGGATGACAATGTTAGAATTCACTCTTCGTTACGAAGACTTGAGTCTGTCACCCAATCGAAGATACCTATACCTAATCATGATTTCAATGAACTATGTTTTGTAAAACCGTTGGAGGAGGTATCGTCAGCGACAACCGACCTGCGCTAAAGGTCTTACTGCTCCTACTCACCATTTTCAAGCTAATTTGAGAGTGAAAGACTTCTCTGACCACAGTTGGAAGGCTGAGTTTACGGAGTCTTGTTTAGTTCACAAGATATAATGAGATCGCTGGACTCAAATTAACCAAATGGTATGAACTGGCAAGCGCAACTAAGTCATTGCCTTGTTTACAATGGTAAAGAGCCGGCTAATGATCACAATGTACGACCATGGGCAAATCTTGTCACTTTATATCATTATCTGTGTAAAGAGTGGAGAGAGTACAAATTAGATGGACAAAGGAGTATACAATTTCTTGGCTACCGGTCTGTTTAGGAACAATGGTCAAAAGTAATTCGAAGCGAGAATATTTTCAAATGTGTTTACTCCCACAGGCTCAGAGTATCGCATCGAACTGTGTGATGCTTAAAGAGTGGAAAAAGTCATAAACCAAGAATCAGAGTCAAATATAAGAACATGTAGCACACCACAAACTTTCGTGGTTGTCCCAAGTTCCAGTATATATGAAAAGGTAATATGGATCGGCAGCAAAAAAATTGGTGTTAAATGTCTTCAAAGTACCAACGCCTAAATGTCTGTAGTTAGGGTAAATAGTATAATAAGCGAAGGTAGCTTGCCAGCTGACATGCTGTCTATATTGCTCTCCTTCCAGGGGCAGATTTCTCAACTATCGCGTCAAATGCAAGATCAGGCTATATGTGTAGGCCAGATCTTTGCAATGTTGTCGGGCCTAATGCACTCTTATCATAATGGGCGTTTGCATGGAGAAATGAATTCCATACTCTATAGGTCTTTGCGTTGGATGAAACTTCACTGAGAATGATCAATCTACACTATTTAAGTGACTTATAAACTAGCCCTTGGTGTATTCTCTATTAGCATAACTTAGTGCAGAAGCTGCAAGAGGCAAATAAAATAGAAAAGAGTAAGAAGAAACAGCCCCAACTTCATTCAAGGAGGCGCTGTTGTGATCTTCAATAGGAAAAGAATTACGATTCAAAATGATATCGCTCAGCGTATTGTATAGATACATTATGCACATTCCTCTTCGTCTCCTATTTATCTTATTTATTACAAAACACGCTATACTTCTCTGTTTCCTAAGGAGGCTGACGAGAGAACGTACTATTTAACTAGTGGGTTCAACACCAACGCGGTCTCAAGACAACAGATAGCCAAAAAGAGGACAAACAAAATTACAGAGGTTCTATGTTATATGTACAATTGTTATTTATTGGGGTTGTAAGCAACTGGAATATGCACAGCAAATTAATGAAATATTTCGGGACAAGTATCAAAGCGATCGTCCTTCTTTCCAGATAACCGAACAACTGAAAATGATTACATTCTGCTTACAGTAGGTATAGATTCATAAAAAGCTGTCTATAATGACAACTTATTTGTGGTCAAAGATTTACAGATCTTAAGGATTTAAAGGTCGTAAGAGCGAATTTCCAGGTGAATGTTGCCACTAGCCCGAACAACGCCCTCGAAAATTAAGTCTTTAAGCACATTATACACAATACATTTGAAATAATATAGGGAGATCGCGATTTGAGAACTCGTATTTTACTGTGTTCGATGACACAATACAGTGGGAATGGACAGAATTCGGATCTGGCGAATCTGCGATCGATAAATCTCTCTAAGGTAATCAGCGGATTGCTGTGGGTTTCGGATAATCATTTCGGACTCAAGGTCCAACATGATATCTCGCAACCCGCGTCTTAATGGGTATCCATTATCTAATGAAATTAAAATATGAGACAATCACGGGTGTGTGCTATTTTGAGTTGGATAAGAGTTTTTACAAGCGACTGGTTGAGGAATATTTTTTTAGAGTGGACAGCCTGCATGGTCGTCCTTTTTAATGCAGTTCATCTTGAAGTATAGCAATGTGACGTGATATTTGGAATTAAAAACAAGAAAGGTGCGGTTAATTCGCTGATCCTAGTCATCATACAGCAAACAATATATTTGTAAGCGGTCCTGTAGGACCACTTCTCACCATGCCATAGTGTACTCTGGCGACTTAAAAGCTTACAGACTAGGTTCAGGGATCGAAGTCATAAACATACCCTTACCGCGTAGGATATACGAGTACGAGTGCATCGACATATCAGAAGAAACAAACTATACCTTTCATGACACCTTTGTCTGAGGTGTTTATGAATACCAGAAAGAGTTGGTGCAAATTGTCGATCGTGAAATAACATGGACATGCCTGTCGAAATTCATTGAGATATATTGATATCTGGCTAGATCAGTATTCGTATTATAATGAACATAAAGATACTGCTCTTGTTATCCATTTATAATGACCGGTGCTGAAACAGTAGATAGCATAACAAACCTAAATGGTAATTTCGATAGAACTTCTTTATTTTTATTTATTTAGACTACCAAGCTCTGACACGATCTCTAACAGACTAACTCGCGTAGCCGAAGTTGTGTGGAGGATTACCAGCGAGCGAGAGAGCGCATCGTGGGTGTAGAGAGCACTATGTAGTGAAGCGATGAGTGGCGAGAGCGTAAACCTACGTGTCAGCTCAGAATTTATCCTCGCTGACAGGTCGCCACATCCCTCCGATTTTTTTAGCTTCAGCTTCATGGAAGAATCCTCGGTTCGAGCATCATCTGCGACGCGTTCTTTACCTTTACCAGGTGAGAGGCCGTGAGTCTCCTCAGTTATTGATTGTTCTACAGCAGTCTGAGATGGAGTTGGAATCTTCTTTACACGGGTTACATTTCGTCTGAAGGTCTTTAAGTCTTCTCCTCGAACAACTACTTTGCTCGGGCCTCTTTGGACCACTTCAACTCGGTTGAGTCAAAAGTTGGTGTTAATTTATTTGCAGGAACCAGGTTACGAAGCAAAACCTTATCGCCGACACCAATACCTCTTTCTTTCCCCAAATGTTTGCTCATTGTGTCTAAGTCTCGAGCCTCTGAATCTAAAATATTTTCGCTTATATCTTGTACAGAGGGGATCTTGTCCCTGATTGTTCTGTTGTAAAGAAGCTTCGACGGTGACTCACCGGTTGTACCATGTAGTGTAACATTGTACATTAAGGTGAACTTTTGTACTTCCCTTTTATAATCTGCCACATCTTCGTGGGCAATTTGAAGCCGCTTCAAAATAGATCGATTCATGTTCTCCACCTCGCCGTTCGCCTGTGGCCAATAGGGGAGCGAGGTGGTTAATTCAATACTGTTGGCTTCAAAATAGTCTTTGAATTCGCTGCTAACGAACTGTGGACCGTTGTCCGCCTTTATCGACTTAGGGTAGCCTAACCTGCAGAATTTTTCCTCCAAGTTGGCAATGATATCTGCTGTTGTAATTTTCTTCATAAACTTTGTCTCTTGATATCGGGGGTGATAATCAATGATGACAAAACTGAAATCGTGGTTTGGTAATGTCCCAAATAAATCGATTGCGGTACATTGCTAAGGTCCATCTGGGAATGCATGTCGTTGCATGGAAACTGGGGGTGATGATTTTGGAACAAGTAGACATTCACGATACTGTTTCACGAATGACTCTACTTACCTGTCCATTAGCGGCCACCATACTTCTGACCGAAGTCTGCGCTTTACGACTGTTTCTCCTGGATGGCATTTATGCCCTAGGTCTAGTACTCTTTGTCGTAATGCCGCTGGTATGGCAATTCGGGCACCGCGTAAGAGAATGTTCCCCAGGGTGCACAATTCCAATTGAAATGGGAAGAACTAGTCTTTAGCATTGGTCACTCTTTATACTTTTTACTGCTTCTACGAGTTCTAGATCCGTGTCGATGCATTTTACTATCTCGCTTATTGTAAGTGCCCACGCACTTGTCACAATGGGTGTCAAACGAGTCAGTTTTTTCAGTTTTGTACAATCTTGATAACGAATCGGCTGTGTTCAATTTACCCGCCTGATATATTACTTTAAACTTAAAGGATTGAAGTCTCAGTACCCATATTTCAGTCCGAGCTGGAGAATTTGATGTTTGTTTAAAAATGGCTTCTAGGGGCTTATGATAAGTCACAAGCTCAAAAGTTATTCCTGCGAGATAGTAATAACAGCGTTCTACAGCTCAAACTAACGCCAGGCTTTAGTTTTCAGTTTGTGAATATCTCCTCTCTACAGTAGAGAGGTTTTGCTGGCAAATGAGATAAATTGAGAGTTTCCATCTTGAAACTGCAACAGGATTGCACCCAACGCGACTGGACTTGAATCGGCTATTAGACGAGTGCGATTCTTGAAGTTAAAATAAGCTGGAGTGGGAATTTTCACAAGAGAATTCTTTAATCGCCGGAACGACTGCTCTTGTTTTTCGCCCCACGTAAAGGGGACGTTTTTTTTAAAGGAGACTGCATAATGACTCCGTAGCGTCTGCCATATCCGGAATGAACTTCCCTAGATATGTCACAATGTCCTACAACACAGATGGAATACGACGTAGATGTTGTTGTACTGGCTTGACTGACTCACCTCACGATAGTTGAACCTTATATCCTTTATTTTTGTTCATCTTGTTCTTCAAGAGGATTAATGTCAACCCCAATTTTAAAAACTTTTAATTTGATGACTATTTCACGGCCTAGTAACGATTGTTTGCCGTTCTTAATAACGTAGAGCGAAGCGATTGCTTCTGCTCCCTCATTCACGCTTATGGGGATTTCAAAACCTGATATTATTTCAAGCAGACCCTTACCTGCATACGCTCTGAACCGGTTTGGTGATACCTTTCGGATGTTCAGCAATGCTCTCGAATTGTTATAAATAATTGTTCCCAGTCTTTTTCCCCTATAAGATTGAATCGTGACCCTGAATCCATAACCATAGCCAGCTTACAGCCCCCAACAATTTTCCCATTTGATGGCTCGCCTAGCTCTTCTGTTATTTCGAAGGAATCATGTTCATAATCCCTTTCCCCTTTGGTCACCTTTTCCTCTTCATTTTCTTCGTTTACAAACCTTATATTTGACTGTCCAAAACTTTTTCTTTTTGAACTCCACCTGTCTTCAAAATTATTCTTTCGTTTATCTGTTTTAGTCCTAAATCCTCTGGCGAAATGTCCCACAAACCCACACTTATTGCATCTGACATTTCTGGCCGGGCAGCCACTACTCTCTTTAAAATGACCTAATCACCCACATGTCCGGCATTCTCTGACATGGTTTGAATATTTCTCCTTTTGCGCAGAGAAAATGTTATTGATCCCACTCGACGATGGTGTAGGGACCATAGTTTCCGTCTGGCTCGCGATTTGCTCATGTACTGAGCACATATCTATCACCTACTCGTATGTGATGACCGATACCATCTCTCCCATTCTGATCGGATCAAAGATTTGTCGATCGTATAAACGCATCCTTTTTTCCCAGAATGCCTTTGCCCGGAGTGATGCTTTACTCACTCTTGCTCCTCTCTATTCTCTTTTAGGAAGAACAATTTGAATGTTCAACTTCGCAATTTAATGCCAATGATTTACAATTAAATGTAATACCCTTTTCCCTGCAATTTAATGCGATTACAACAATTTAGTCCAATTTAATGGGCATAACTCACGTCTGTTATCAACTTTCTTATTTTCGGTCATCCACTCACTTTTCTTTCTTTTTGTTTTTTTTTCTGAGTATACTACATACTACAACAACAAATCTCATTAAATTAAAAATTCAAACAATAAATAGATAAAAAGAACAAAATTGCACATGTTTTACCTCGCGTCTATGATTTCTCCCGATTCCAAATACAATGAGAATGAACGGAGCCTATTCTAGCATTCGAATCGAATGACCGCTCTATCAATAGTCTCACACAGAAATGGTCTTATTCCGGTGTCATTCATTTTTATGGACCTGTTGTACCAAGAATGGTTAAGCCAGCTGGTCTGTTTGCTAAGAGACACAATTGAATGTGAAGACTTTCTTGACCTGCTCAGACACGAAACTTATTATTTTTCCCAGTTTTGCAATTGAATGTAATCATTTATCCACACCACGTTATGTGTGTACGAGTCTGTCTGCCTGTTTCTCCTTTTTTTTTGTTTTATCCTCGTCGCCAATGTAATGACCGGTGCTGAAAACCGCAGATAGCATAACAAACCTAAGTGGTAATTTCGATAGAACTTCTTTATTTTTATTTATTTAGACTACCAAGCTCTGACACGATCTCTAACAGACTAACTCGCGTAGCCGAAGTTGTTTGGAGGATTACCAGCGAGCGAGAGAGCGCATCGTGGGTGTAGAGAGCACTATGTAGTGAAGCGATGAGAGGCGAGAGCGTAAACCTACGTGTCAGCTCAGAATTTATCCTCATTGACAGGTCGCCACACCATTCATGCCCATTCTGCAACTGTGGGTAACGTTTCTTGAACACCACCAAAAGTAGAGAAGAAATTGAATTCATACTCAAGAAATCATACCTGATGATAAATTGTCGCATATGACTCCATTTAAACTTCAAATCTCGAATTATCTTTGGATTATTTACTTGATGTCTTATCATTGTTCCAGTTAAATAAAAATAAAAAACTTTTATGGGAACAGTTGTATGCACATACCTCCTCTGTTTGTGTCGGACTTTTGGCCTTCTGCCAGGAAAGGATATTTTCCTTTTTGTGCTTACAAAAAAAATACTCGTATCTGCTCCACTTCTGGGTGAATAGCCGTTTCATGATAATGGAATCTGCATGTACTACTTGCTCATAGTTACGTTGAAAAGAATTCTCTTCCATTATTTGGCTTTGGTGTGCATTTTGTATTTTCGTATACAAGGGTGCAATTTGATGGTGGTAAGGAACATCATCGATTTAAGATGGTGTTTTCTCTGATTTGATGGCCTGAGAAGGAGTTTGTCGTTATTGCTGATAGTACCAAACATTTCCTAAGCTCTATTGTATTGATTCACTTTTCAATAGCTTAGTAAATTCAAAAGACGTAAACATATCAAGATGGAAAGATCTATGAACAGTGAGCCAGGAATACTCTGAATATCTATCGGGTACAATGTTGTTCCGAAGTGACTGTTTTATTGAATGAATGCTAAAGCAAGAAGTAAGGAGATACATAAGCCACAGTTCACCCTAAAGATATAATGAGCCGAAGTGGCATACGAGTATCTCAAGAGTCCTTCTCTATTTATAATAATCCGAAATATTATGGTAAATTTAAACACCGAATGTGCAATTTTTCTCTGGTTATCTCAAACATTTCACAGACTTAATTGAAGTCCCCACCAAAAATCTGAAATGTGAAAAGCATCCCAATTGGCACTTTCCCTCTGTGAATGGATATCGCCCCACCATTCAAAACGCTGGTCTTTGCAAATTGGCAATTGGTGGTAACTCACGGCATTATATTGAGTTATCACCGCATTCCCAAGCCCCTATCTGATACTTCTGAACCAGAAGAACAACTCTGGTACCAAAATAAATCTATTTGCCCATCAAATTCATATTCGGTTTCCCACTGGCAAAACCAAACAACCTGAACCACGTTTCCTCTCAACAAGCATCCTAATTATTTTTCGCGTAATTTCCCTTCACCTCCGCACTATAACCAACAGAGCTCTGGCGACCCAAATGTTTATGGCAACCATACATCTCAATGCAGTGAGAGCTTATCAGGTGCAACATAGCGCCCTCATTGCTGGACAAATTTCCATTCATTATAACTTTATGCGCCCGAAAGTCATCATGGTCTCATTGCCTGAAGCATATGCTACAGCAAACACTAACCCAAAGCGCCAACCTTCCTACACCCTGGCGTACTCAAATTGAATTCTAAACGTGAAATAAATGTTTGCTTTGGAGCGCGATAAGGTGCTAAAAATTGCCTCTCATAAATTATGACCAACAAACTGGGTATACCAGTACATGCATATTTGCACAACGACAACACAATGAAACTTTATCAAACTAAGGGAGTCAACTATCCTCAACTACCAGCAGCCAGTGCCGCTTCACTGTTCTCTGTGGTGTCATAAAAATGTTCAACTCCTGATGAATGTATCTCGATATTTTCATTTAACCGCTAACATCATCAATGCGTCTTCTTTTGCAACTCACATTCATCGTATCCAATGTCTTATTTCAGCACAAAAAGACACTGTAACAAGCTCCAGATGAATCCGTTCAAATGAAATTGGTTTTCTTAAGTTGGGGTGTCCCTTTGGTCCTTTGGCAAATAAATAAAGGAGGTCAGCGATGCCAGTGCAGAAGAGCGAATTCTTAAGTAACGTGAATGCTGCCAAAGCTGTCATAGTCTTGTGGAGAGGAGTATAAGAACTACTGAAAGGGCAACTCAGAGTAATGAAAACAATTCCATAGTAAATGACTGGCCATAAATATAGACAATGAATCCAGTGTTACACATTGAACTTCACAATGTATGTCGGACATTTGTAAAGCCATCGCCGACGTTATGCGGGGACATATCAAATATTCTACATATTCATTTAGTACTTGCTTTTAACCGATTTTAGCAATTCCTCCTGTGAGTACTGTGCAAATATTTACATTTTATCGACTTATCCGTAACGGTAAATGAGAATTTTTGACATTGTATTAAGGCACTGAATAGTTTTGGCGTTCATATCCTCAGAGGAGAGACTTGAATCCAGCTGTCACAGCGTCCGATTATTAAGGGAAACAAGGAAGTTATGTTCGGAGTCGACAAATGAGGGCTCTTGTTTTTGGAGTCAATGGGTATACATAAGTTACACGCTTCATATGGCCATAAGCATTAGAGCCATAATAGGCCACAGATTAGATTTGATGTTAATTAAATAATATGGGTGTGTGAACTGGCGGCGATGTTTGTACCGGATACGTCTGATACACAAGCAAGGAGATATGTTATAAGTGATGTTCTCTAAGGACGCACATAGATAGACCCGGACACGAAATTTCAGCTGATCTTATATTTCTGGGAAGATCAACTTAACTAAACCAGCTTAACCAAATACTCTGCAAGAGACGTTCCAGTAAATGGACAGGTGCGGCTTGTTATTTGTATTTATAACGCGTTGTATAGATATGATAGTTATGTACGCCTCACATCCAATTATGTAATCTTAGGTACTCTCATCGCTGTATAACTGAGATTGTTTCGTGTACATTGAGACGTTCATATTATGATTGAGTAAGAGTACCTGTGTGAATATAGCGGTGTCCTTAAAGAAGTTTTGCGCCCTCATCACTGAGGTGAAAAATGTGTTTAAATCGAGCCATTTGAACTCGTCATGAATCTTTCCGATTGCTGTCACGTCTTCTAGTTTTGCGTTCATAAATTGGAATGAGCCATCAGTATCGGTAACTACATACAATATAAGCCGTCTACTCTATTACACTTAAGAGTGCCACATAGACAAACTCTTGTACGAATAGCTGATGGACTGTGGTCTGGGTTAACCGTGTAAAGCGTTATTTCCCTCCGTCTAAGATTTCGAATACTAAATTTAAATAAAGGAAACTTAGGCTTAGGGGATAGTAAAAGATACAACGATAAGTTGAATGGATTTGGCTTCGCGAACACGGGTTTTTGATATCTTTTATTCATTTAATACGAAAGAAAGAATCAGATCTAAGAATACATGGATTAATATTCAACGAGATAAGTTTTAATAGACTAGGGGAGTCAATCTCACAAGTTAAAAGCTATGTGGGTAGTCCGTTGTCACAGGTTTGTCCTGTGGTTGTTTATTTACCCAACAGGGATCCATATCAGTGTTTCGATAAGATGCATGTGCAATATGTGTGTTTGGTTATTGTAAAGCCACAAGAGATATAACTTGATTCGGTAACTCAACCTAATTTTTTCACTTTACAACCATACTTATTAAAGTCGGTGTTTGTATTGTTGGCCACTGAAATCATATCTCTAATTGAGATTGTTGTGGGATGGGATGCTGCTATAACTGGTACACGATTTCCTCCCTTTAATATTCACGAAAGAATATGACGGTCATCATTAAACTGTCAACAAAATTGATCATGTAGTCATTCTCTAGTACTAACGCTACGAGGGGACAATACCTAGTCGTAGCACAGTCACAATAGCGAGGAATTTAAAGTTGAACGGCTGCAATAGCAAAAAGCTGCCTAAATTTGCGTTGATCGCGTATCCATCAACCTTTCATCATCAACGGCATAACAACCTGCCTCAGGTGCTGATCGAGAATTGTATCGAGGCCTTGAAGGTTTCAGGAACGCGGCAGCAGATCATCTGCGTTTAATCCAACCATGTGCAAGGAACCACTGGAGGTCTTCTAGATATTCGCAACTGTACTTCCGTCTCTTAAGTATTATGCACAATAACTTGTTTTCCGTATTGTGTAGCGCCTGAAACCACCTGTCAAATTTAAGTCGGAAGATGCCTTAAGGTTTGATCATAACATATAGGTCGAGTGACCGACCAGAAAGACCGAGAATTTGTCTTTTTGTGTCGCACTTACAATACTTCCACTAGATAAACTTGGGCAATTATGCAACCAAGATTATTCGCTGTAGAATTATGAGCGGTTGCAACGTGAAAGACAATAATCTCTTGATTTCATATCATCGTCTGACCTGTTTGTTAATATTTGTTGCAAAATTAAGGCAACTGGCACGCCAAGAAGACTACAGTCTGCAAACTGCTTTGGGAGGTTTGCTCATAGATACATCGAATTCAAGACTAATCCGCGAACAACCAACTAGATACCCTTTTAGAAGGAGCTCGGCAAATAGAAGAGGATGCTGTTCTGAGCTTGACAGCCAGGAAAAACTATTCCAGATCACTCGTTATATAGTACAGTAGAACACAGATTACGGAAATCCGAAAGTTTCTTACTCAATCACGTGAGACTAATTTGGAGGGAAACTGGAAGTTTTACAAATCAAAGCAAAAAGAATGTTAAAAGCTGATTTGGATTCTGGATTCGAAAGGATTTAAACATTCAGTGAAACCAGTTTATAGATCTCAAAAGGGACAAATCAACCAGATTGCAAACACTCAGAGATACGGATGGCACCTACACTGGCATCTAAAATACTTCCCAGGCAATCCAATCAGAACCAACTCCTATCACCGAAGTGTAACATAACAGCCGTTGCTGATTAATGTCGTCTGTTTAGTTTTAGTTTTTTTAGTTTTAAATGCATTTTATTTTCTTAATCACTAACTCTTACATACTAACAAAAAATGCTTAAATGCTAGCTTAAAATTACTTAACAATCTTATACTAACTTACTGGCCCCACACAGGCACTCTAAGCTACTCTAAATTCTTATAACTATGTCTTTCGACTTTATTTACATTTTCTTAACAAATATTTACTTACTATACTTAAAGCTAAGAAAAAAAACTGCTAACAAAAACTTAACATATGGACATAATTTTTATTTTTTATAAAAACTTAATATCTAACTTAAAATAAACTTTAGCCTACCTAACCTACATACATAATACACACATACACACATATAGACATTATACACAATTATATACATATATTAGTATATACCTTTGTATATACTAATACATGTATATATTTCTTAGATGCTAACCTAAACATATGTAAGCTGGCCATCGCTATTCACAGAGAAAACAGATCGGTCAGCTCTGCCTGATTAGTGAGGCTGGTCCGTAATTGACGGAAACGACGACGAACCATCTTCTCCATCATTCAACCACCAGAAATTCTGGTGCTGCCGAACGACATCCCTCTTATCGCGATTCCCCACCGCCCTACTGAACCTGAGGCGATCCACACTGCCGTGTGCGACGTCTCTGTTGTAGTTGAGTCGCCTGTCCCCAGCTGTCCGAGCGACATGGAAGATTAACGGCACCGCTGATCTATCCTGGATCAACCCTATCTGATCTAGGTAGAGGAATGCTTCCGGTGGAACGAAGCCGTCAGAACGCACACTCTCGTGGTAAAGGTAATTGGGGTAGTAAGCCCCAGATATCAGGTTATTCGTCGAGGTCATTGCTCTTGCAATGTGCCTTCGAGTCAGCTTAATTACGAAGTTGTCCACTCGTATTAGGTTCGCCCTACTATAAAGGACCTCATTAGGATAAAATTTCTTGTACTCCGACTCTGGTGTTCTGTACAAGCGAAGACAAGAACTAAGACAAGCCCTCTCAAACACCCGAATCTTTTCCATTAAGCTTGCTCGTACATTGAACCACACAGGACAACCAAATACCAGCATGGGCCTGATAAGGGCCATGTAGCAGATTACCTTTATCCTCGCATCGAGTTGGCTGCTATAAAACAGTCTCTTTGAAAGGGTAAAAGCACCTTTAGCTCTGGCCAGAGCAGCATCTACATTTTTGCCAAAATACAGAAACTGATACAGCCAGATTCCAAGGTATATGACTACATTTCAACAGGCAAGAGGTTGTCCGTGTTGTCCTATGATAGAGAACTTTCGACAATTTTTTCTGGTATCCCTAGAGGCTCCAGACAACGGCGTCCTAAAGAGAATGGTTTCCGACTTCTGAAAGTTGATTTTCAACTTCCAGTCATCGCAAAATCGTCTTATCTTATCGAAGTCACGCTGTAAGAGAGTATTAATGACCTCGATTTTTGGACCTGTTCTGTACGCTACCAAATCGTCTGCGTACGCAATAGTATGGGGAAGTGAACCTATCAAGTCGCTTGTATAAATGTAAAATAGGATCGGCGAATTAACCGCGCCTTGCTGAAGACCATTTTAAATTTAAAATATTCCAACAGAAGTCACATCGCCATTTTTCACGATGAACTGTCTGTTGGTAAGCATATTATAAAGAATGTACAAGAGTGGTTTACTGATCCCCAGCCTAGTCAGTTTATAGAAAAGACCCTCTAACCATACGGTGTCGAAGGCCTTCTCCAAGTCAACAAGACAGGCACCAGTGCACTGTTTCTTGCCTTTGTTCCATTGGATATCAGAAACCAGTTTAGACGCGGCATGTGAGATATCATGTCTCGCCTTAAAACCGAATTGATTATCCGGAACTATATGTTTGTCCTCAACCCACCTAGACAGAGCTCTATTGATTACTTTTTCAAAAACCTTACTGATATTCGGAAGGAGACTTATCGACCGGAGATTCGCCGGATTGGATATATCCTTTCCCTTTTTGGGGATAGGTTGAACCACCGCCGTTTTCCAATGCGCTGGATAATGTGGTTTATTCATTGCATTATTAAACATTGTGGTGTAGATGTCCACCGCTTCTAGAGGAAGATGCCGAAGCACGATGTTCGGAATACCATCGGTCCCCACTGATTTCTTAGCCCTGATTGTGTCGAAGATCTCATGGAGTTCTTCCTTCAAAATGAACGGGGGTAGGTCACCCTCTCTGGCAATGACATTATTTGCAATATTTTCGTCGCTAAACCGGGTGAAACCAGAGCCCTCGGATCGCCAGTTCCCTATTTCATTTCGAATCCAGAAGTCGTGTACCAAGACGCGATTGTCCAGAGATTCCCAATTTCTGTGTCTAGCGTTGAAATCCCCGCCGATTATAAAATAATTCTCCCCCGATTCCAGCCACAGAAGTCGAAAAAGCGTGTCGAGCTCTGTAATGAATAGGGTGGATTGTGGAGCCTCAGGTGCATAAACAGATGCCAAGTACAGCCGCTTTCCACTGCGGAGCGGGATGTATATGACCACTGCTTCCAACACCCGGAACCTGCGTAACACACCCTTGTACACTCTGTGAAATTTTATACCTTCTTTAATAAAGATCGCGACACCGCCTCCACGTTTGGATCTGGGCCGATTTCTTCTTCTAACAATATAATTATTGTACTCCAGTTTGTGCTTATCGGTTAGCTTGGTTTCGCTAGCGAAAAGCACATCCGGAGTTTGGTCTCGTAGCAATTTAAACATCGCGGCTCTTCGTTCGATCCTAGTCAGTGAATTAACATTCACCGCAAGGACCTTCAAAGTTTGCTCCACCATGTTCGTACCCATTACGACATGTGTTGCGCTAGTCCCGGCAGCCGCGCGTAGATCTGGTCCACCCCTTGGCCTGTTCTTGTACCTGCTGTTGCAGCTGAGCCATCTGTCCTTGGATTGCGAGCAAGATGGCCAGCATGTTAGGTGCAGCTTCCGTTGTTCTCGGCATTGGTGCCGGAGAAGCAACAGTCGCTTGTTGTACCGTTGACCCCCTCCCTGATGCCATTTTGGCGTAGGAAATTTGAGACGTGTCGGCTGGTGTTTGAAACCTAACAGGTGAAAGTTTGACCTGCACCTTCTGCTGCCGAGCCAGTTTTGCTTTCTTAATGTCAGCGAACTTAGGACAACTCCGATGGTTTGCGGTGTGTCCCACGTTTCCACATAACACGCACGAGAGCTGCGACCTATCGGATGCTCCGTCAACACCCAGAGCACACTCCTCGGAACTGTGGTTCTTTGCGCACTTCACGCATCGAGGCTGCATTTGACAGTTCGACGCGGCGTGCCCGAACCTCTGGCAGCGAACGCAGTGTATAACGCCTTCGCTCCTTTTTAGTTTTTCCCAGTGAACCACCTGGTAGTCTAGGACATTGATACTCCTTAGACTATCCAGACGGCTTTCGGGACTGAGCTGCACCAGGAAGAACGGCAGACTCTGTTTCTCCCGCCTGGCTCTAGCTGTGGTAAACGGCTTTACCGCCACAAACTTGAGTCCTTCGCACTCCTTCTCGCAGTGCCAGGATCTCCTCAGGATCAGAAGACGGTTCCAACCCCTTCAGCAGCATCGATTGCCGCTTTTCACACTTCGGTGTGAATGAGTAGTGCTCCGTCGTCGTTTCCTTTAGGAGCTCTTTCACTTTCGCGTAGCCCTCCACTGTATTACAGTGGATGGCATGGCGATCGTTCCCCAATCGCTTAATACTAAAATTACTACCAATTACCATCTTACATAGGTCCTTGGTTACATTCACCTCCAATTTATAGGTATCGATAGGAGGCACCCTCTTCTTCTTCTTCGTCTGCTGGTGCTGCTGCTGGTGCTGCTGCTGCTGTTGTTGTTGTTGTTGTTGTTGTTGTTGTTGTTGTTGTTGTTGTTGTTGCTGCTGCTGCTGTTTTTGCTGTTGCCGTTTTTGTGGCTGCTGTTGTTTTTGCTGATGCCGTTATTGTGGCTGCTGTTGTTGTTGTTGTTGTTGGTGCTTTTTAAGCTTTTGTTTGTGTTGTTGCTGGGTCTGCTTTTGAGCAAGCAGCGTCTGCTGTTGTTGCTGGGACTGCTCTTCGTCTTCCCTCTTCCTTCTTGTCATTTGCCTTTCTTTGATGGCCAGTACTGTATTGCACTGCTATATACACCGAACCTCTGGCAAATAGTAATAGCAATAGTAGTCTCTATACCGAAAATCGGAAAAGATTATTATACGCTCGCTAAGAACTTCATATCTATCAGTTTGGCTCCCTTCATGTTGAAGAGCGTGATTAGAGTGGTCGAGCTTCATGCTCACAAGCTGCTTTGAAAATCGATCCTCTGTCCAGCATGTAACATGTCTGCAAACGTTGAGGACCCTGTAGTAATGCAATTAAAAACAAAAAATTAACGACATATTCGACAAGAAGAAGTAAGCGTTGGGCTATTGTGGTGGCATTGTGAGCCCTTTCGGCAAAATCACTATTTTAGTGGATAAGAGCAATACGGGTGGATTGGGATCTGATTGCGCCAATATCTGATAGATATTCAGAGAAGATTTTTTTCAGAACCCGAACTTGCATTACTACTACCTGCGTCCGTGGTAAGTGCTCATTGACAGTTTGTTTTCAGATGGCATAACCCTCAAGATTGCCGGCAGACCAAATGAATGATTCGTGACGAGGGCGCTACGCCTTTGCTTAGCAGGTAAGTGAACTGGGGATAAGTGACACAACATCCTGCAACACTTCCTGGGAGAGAGATGACAATATCAGATTACTGGACCTGTAGGTCATTTATCAGTGAGGCACTTACTCATCTTTCTACGAAAGACTGGGAAATTCCAATAAAAGGAACATACAGGAGTACAACTGACTGTTTGAGTGCTCTGATCTCTAAAATTCAACAAGATTTGTACAGTTGTTTACTCTCAAACCAAAAATCTGCAAGGTTTCGCCTTCATTGAGAAATATATGTCAGAAAGCACCAGTCAGTGCTCTAAATGTCTTAGCTTGAGTTGGCTGTGATTGTTATCTTTGTAATAGAATTTAGGTGGTGCAGAACCTTCATATAGTTTGCAAGACACATTGTTTTTTGTAAGATGGCTTTAAAGCTGGAAGGCGGCCATTTGTTTCCCAATATTTAGAGAAAGACCAAAAGTTAAACGATTGTCTAGGTTAGTGTTGTTTTTTCGGACATATACTGCTTGTATTTCGCGACCTAAGCCATATTCAATACTAAGACCCTCTACCGATTTCCACGTACTATACATTACAATGGTATCCAATTTATTGTACTACACACTTTGACCCGTAAGAGGGCGAACCTCTGAGAAAGGTCTTCCGACGGAGTGGATATTGACTTCTTTGCCAATGCAAGAGTTGTCAATTTCTAAAAGTTTAATAACAAGATTTTCAAAGTACATTTTTCAAAAACACAACGTCGTAAAAACGCCCCCTGGTAATTCTTGTGACAGGGACTCCCTCAAAAGCTGTTTACATGAAACAAAAAATTTCGGCATGGTAATTTGAATGAATCCTTTCAATCGCAGAAAGAAAAATAGAACTCACAGCTCTCTCGCTTTTTTTTACGACCAAAAAGCACTGCAAATTGACTCCATCTCATATCACAGCACTGTGTGGCCCTCAAATGACCTGATTTCAGCTTCCTTTGACTTTTATGTGATTCAAATTGTTCTGGGCCATCGAAAGAACATTTCGATCTGACATCAACTATCAAAAAGACTTACTACGCTCTTTGCCACGATTATTGCTTCATCCTAAAGATATAAACCGACACCAAGAAGTAGAGTAGCATCAGTTTCAGTTTCATAACTGCCAACGGGATTACCCAAGAGATACTCAAAAAGAAAATTCTAGAAGACACGAGTAACTTTGTTCACAGATACGAATATCAGCTCCGGTGGAATTATCAAGAAAAGATGCCGGTCTTTTGCTCCGACCTACTCTGTATGGGTTTCGCTTCTGATTTGTGTAGATTCGTACCTATTCCTAGTCCAGGTTTCCCATTCTTCTCTGCCAATGCTGGTAGAAGTGCCATTTTTTATGACACCCACAAGGATTCGTCGGAATTCATAAGAAAATTATTCCCGGCCATCCTTGAAGGAGTCCTGGAATAATAATTCGATCGTTAAATGAGTTTATGTCGCCTTCGAATAAAATTAAACTTTTTACGATAACAACATGTTTGCTGGTTGGTGTTCCTCATCCTTTCCATCTTCCTCATGCTGCACATTGCTTTCACAATGCTCACAGAGCATGTCGAGTAAACATGTATGTACATATGTATTCGTTGATTTTTATTGCATCTTGGAGCACTTTAATTATAACCTAGGCAGCTTGGATTGTTCGCTATAAAATGTGCCGTGCATGGTACGATGAATGTTTGTGGAATTTGAATTGGCTTTGTGATTCTCATGTCATGTGGTGTAATAAATCATTTCCAGCTTAAGGAGATATTCATGGTAAGCCTACTGTTTCAGTGTGTTGGAAGGATAACTAAAAGATTTACCACTGTTTCCTCTATTTGATTTAATAAATTTGTCGACAAATCAATCAAGGCAGCTCAAAGTGGTAAATTGGAAATTGAAGTAGAAATATGCTAAGTAGTTTCAAACACAAACTTCAAATGGCATAGCTTTCGATGCAAAAATCTACAGCCTTGATAATCAGAACCACAATAGGATGTTTGATGAATATGTGACTCTGTGACTATAATCACGACTCGAAGACCCTTTTTGAGATGGAGCTGTTGTGTCCATTCGTACAACATGGCCTAGTTATCTCAGGCGTTTCATCAATAGACACTGAACTAGACCGATATCGCTTTACAGTTTGTTCCAAAATCACGCGACTTACCTTTCTCTCGAAACGGCCAAGTGATTATTCACCCGCATTCGACACGGTCAAAACTTCTGCGCCATGGAGCTGGATTGGGATGATAAGAATTTTGTACGTAACCAGGTTGTGTCTTACTAGAGAGTTCCTTATTACTCAATTGCCCCCTTAGCTCAAATAAACAGCGATTGATAAGAGTAATTCTACGTCAGCCTTTGTAACTATAACGTGCTCTTTGTTTTTCTTTCATATCTACTCGTAGAGCTTACCAGTAGGTATCTATCGTCTTCTGATGCAGTGCAGATATACATATATGTATCTTGTTTGGCTGCATGTACCTATCTATGTTCGCAGTCAAACCAGCGGTTTCCTAGTAGTGGCGGCTTTTCAGTTTATCTGATGGCTCGTTGACGTTATTCCCAATGGTTAAAGGTCCTATGTATAAAGCTGAAATGCGTTTTCTCTAAAAGGCTTACTGGGGCCGTCAACATTGTATTCGTTCATATCCGAAGCCGTTGGTTCTCTCAGTACTGTAATTTTTTTTCTATGTAGGATAGATACAAAAACGCACAGTCGCTAACTTGGAATGCCATGTCTTTAATATAACATTTGGACAAAGGTTTCTGCTGAATAGGCCCGGTGCCAGAAGCTTCGGTGATTTTAGAAAACTCGCCTGAGTTAGAAAAGCTAATGTAACATTTCTGTAACAAGGCTTACAAAAGATGATAATAGTTAACCTAGAGTGCTGTTAACAAGTCTGTCAATCCTGAGGTACATGTAAAAACGTCTAGAAGAACTGTACTCATAACCAAGGAATCTATAGCATTTGTCATGACTAACAAAGAAAAACCGGTCACTAGATGGACCAACATCGTATTGACAAATATATAATTTAGAGCCTTGAGAATGTGACACAAAACTGATTACTTTTCACATGGCGGATGGTGCCCTAACCATTTAACTTAGTGTCTATACAGCATCATCGGTACTGCAAATAAACAAACACCGTATTGCTCCCAGAAAAAAGTATCTACTGTACTAAAAAGCCCGTTCGATACTGTTCTGCATAAATGTTAATGTTGTAACAACGAGTAAAATGTTTTGTGGTCTCTGACAACGTCACAATTGTTACCATGACAAAAGAGGCTTATTGGATACTTACAACCATAATCGCAAGAGTTGTCAAAAATTAAAAATTGTAGAAGCTGTAGGAACCATGAGTGTGCAAAAAACGCAATTCTGTTTCCGGATGTTTATAGTACTCACTCTCATCATCTGAACTTAAACAATTTTGCAAACAAAATTTAGTTGTTCCATACATAAGTTATAGAACGAACGGAGAATGACACAAATTAGTCAGACTATTTTTCAGAATTATTTTTGGGGATGAAACTACTACCCTAACTTTCCGTAAGAACAGAATAACGCCGTGGGCCTTGTAGGGTCCAGAATTAGGGAGGGATCACCGGCAAATGCATCAAACTTCAGATACTAATGAATTGAAATGTCAAACACATCTATTATAACAGTTATGATCTTTTGAAAATGGGTCAGGCTTCTGAGACCCCACCAAACTCACTAATGGTTAAAGGTAATCATCTCCTGAACTTCATACTATCGTCTGGTTGTCCACAAAGTTAGCGATAGTATATTATCGGCCATAGTTGATGCCATTTCGGACTCCTCTAGCGCTTAAAGGCATCACCAGCACTTTCGTTTTTCAGGCAGTGCGAAGTAACCTCTGTCACTGAGGAGGGTCCTTTGTACTAACACGGCTATTATAACACCAATTTTATTCTATTGTATATTTCGTTTGTCTGGCTGAAGAAGTTTTCACGAAAATACGGCACTACTGCTCCGGTCCCAGAGAATTGTTCATCTCGGGTGCATGCTCTGTTCCAGGTGCACTAAATAATCTCCTTCCAATTACCTACATACATATTTTACTATCATGGGGTGGAAAGACGTTAGAAAGATTTATCAGATAACTAAATGAATATGCCAGAGCTTCAAATTCAGAATGGAAGCCTGCAAAGATGAACATACGAGTATATTGCTAGTAACAGAGTCGCAATTGGTGCTGTGAATTGGAAATACTACTTTTGAAGACTGTATAACTACGATTACGGTGAATATACCGCTGTCAGGCAGTATGAAATATTTCCCAAAAAATTTGCCAGAGAATTCCATTTCCCTGACCTACGAGGGACGTTCAATATATTCTCGGTATCGATATGAAGGAAAATGCGAATTCAATTTAAATTGTTTTTATTTTTCAATATAATCTCCCCTAACATCAATGCATTTGTTACATCTTGAGATAAGCTTTTTTAAACCCTCAAAAAAATAAATTTCCTCTTTCTCTACAAAATATCCATTTATTGCCGACTTGAGTTCTTCATCATCCGAAAATCTTTTTCAACGAAGACATTTTTTCAAATCAGGAAACAGGAAATAATCACTAGGGGCAAGGTCTGTACTATAGGGTGGGTGTTGGATTTCTTCGAAACCACAATCTCGCGCAGCAGCCTTGGAAACTCGCGCCGTGTGAACAGGAGCGTTGTCATGAAGAAGCAACGCACCCGCTGCAAGTTTACCCCGTCTTTTCTTTTTAATTTCCTCCCGCAAATTATGCAAAGTGGAAGCGTAGGATGTGGCGTTGATGGTTTCACCTTTTTTTTGTACTCTATGAGCAAGATTCCCTTTGAGTCCCAAAAAACTGTGGCCATGAGCTTCCTTTTTTCTGAGGCGCTGTGAGCATTCGTGGCACCCACCTTGCACTGACCTTTGAAAGGTTAAGACGGTCATGAAGAATGGTGTGAATGGTACCAATTGAAAGCTTGGTGATCTCTGCCATCATTTTCACCTTTATTCGGGTATCCTCAAGAACAAGTTTTTCGACTTCTTTGATGCTTTCTCCCGTACAAGCAGTAGCCGGGGCGCCGGAGCGGGGGTCGTCTTCAATGCTCTCTCTGCCTCTCTTGAACTCACTTGACCACTTTTGCACAGTTGATAATGAAGGTGCGGAACCCTGGTAAACAGCCACCATCTCTTCATGAATAGTTTTTTGACTTTTTCCTTGCTTAGTGAGAAATTTAATCACAGCGCGATGCTCAATTTTCACCATCTTCGTCTCAGTTGCCATTATGATTCTGTTTAACTAGAGATAAAACGCGAATTAATAATCACATTTATATGAAATTTTACATGAATGCACTAAAATAATAGTATTACTTGACAAATAAGTCAATTTATATATACAGCTACAGCTTCACCCCGATACCGAGAATATGTTGAACGACCCTCGTAGACGAAGTTAAGGTAGCAATATCGTAGCTAAAGCCTAATAAAGCTACCTGCATACCTATTTAAGGCAGCGAAAAATGACCTGATTGGAAACAACCACCAGGTCATCTGTAAGATATGATCAGAGGAAAGCATACCAGCAGAATGGAACCTCTGGCACTTTTACTCGATTCCCAATAAAAAAGATCATTTGACTACGCCAACTGCAAGAACTCTAATTCCTAAACGTTGCCTATAAGATCTTTTCTGCCGTATTAGGTGAGCGATCTAAATTGTTCATGAACAATGTGGTTGTTACATATCAGTGCTGTTTCCGACCAGGAAATGTACCGTCGATCAAAAACTCACACAACGACAGAGTCACACTACCAGCGTGCATACGGCCTTACTTCACAACGACAGGTCTCGTTTTGACATCCCTATCAAACTCGCCTAGTTGTGCAGAATAACTGTGGAGAATTTTCACTGCTCCTTCAAGGTCAATAATGAATTAACCCAGACCCACAATATCAAGAAAAGTTTTA
This sequence comes from Volucella bombylans, assembly GCA_949129095.1. NCBI lineage: Eukaryota > Metazoa > Arthropoda > Insecta > Diptera > Syrphidae > Volucella > Volucella bombylans. Next base: position 104,962,093 of record OX422144.1, on the reverse strand, counting down.
GACAAGGCGACGAAGTGTCACGAGCTTTTTTAACAAAACTCAATGGCCAACAAGAGTCATATAATCGATCTAGTCAGGCAGTTCAGTTCAGTTTCTATGCATTTTTATTTGTATCACTTAAAATACTCTTACTTGCTAGACAAAAACGCTTAAAAATTAGCTTAAATAACTTAAAATTATTTTATTCTAACTTACTGGCCCCATGCGGGCACTCTAAGATAAACCTAACAGTTAAACTATATCTTTCGACATATCTTACAGTCTAATTTTATTTTTATTTTAACATTAATTAATACTTAAACAAGGAAAACATTTTTTAACAAAAAAACTTAGTAACATGACCTTTTTTTTTATTTTATTATAAAACTTAAAACTAAAAAAAAAACCTACAGACTACCTAAAAATAAATCTTAATCTATTTACCCTACTTAAATCTAACACAAATATAGACATACATAAATATATATTTACATAATATGTATATACGTAATATTTATATACATGTATATATATATATTTTTTTTTTCTTAATTCTATCTAAAACTATGTAAACCGGCCATGGCTAAAAAAAGTTAGGCTGGCCCACTTTTCTTCACATGAAGCTACCTATGACTGGAGGAGTTCCACGACGAAGCATCCTCCCCTTCAACAAGCCACTAAAATTGCTGGTGCTGCTGAGCAACATCCCTCCTGTCGCGACTCCCCTCCACCCTACTGAACCGGAGACGCTCCGCACTGCCATGTGCGACGTCTCTGTCGTAGTTGAGTCGCCTGTCCGCAGCTGTTGGAGCGACTTGAAAGATTAGCGGCGCCGCCAATCTGTCCTGGATCAGACCTTTACTATCTAGATAGAGAAACGCTTTTGGAGAGATAAAGCCGTCAAAGCGAACTCTCTCGTGATACATATAATTGGGGTAGAAAGCCCCGGAGATCAGGTTGTTCGATGAGGTCATTGCTCTTGCAATATACCTTCGAGTCAGCTTAATGACGAAATTGTCCACTCTTATTAGGTTCGCCCTATTGTACAGGACCTAATATGGATAAAATTGTATGTACTGAGACTCTGGTGTTCTGTATAAGCGTAGACAAGTCCTAAGACACACCCTCTCAAACACCCGAATCTTTTCCAATAAACTTGCTCTCACGTTGAACCACACGGGACATCCAAATAACAAGCATAGTCCGGATAAGGGCCATGTAGCAGATAACCTTCACCCTCGCATCGAGTTGGCTGTTATAAAATAGTCTCTTTGTAAGGGCAAAAGCACCTTTACCTCTGGCCAGAGCAACATCTACATGTTTGTTGAAATACAGATATTGATCTAGCCAGATCCCAATTTTTCCAATTCTTTCTGGTATCCCTAGAGGCCCCAGACAAAGGCGTCCTAAGGTTTCCGCCTTCTGAAAGTTGATTTTCAACTTCCTGTCATCGCAATATTGTTTAATTTTATCGAAGTCACGTTGCAAGAATATATTAATGACCTCAATTTTTGGACCTGTTCTGTACGCGATTAAGTCGTCTTCGTACGCTATCGAATGGTGAAGTGAACCTATCAGATCACTTGTGTAAATGCTGAATAGGATCGGCGAATTCACCGCACTTTGTTGCAGACCGTTTTTAATGTTAAATGTTCCAGCAGAAGTCACATCGCCATTCTTCACTATCAACTGTCTACTGGAGAGTATATCAAAAAGAATATACAGCAGTGGTTTACTAATGCCCAACCTGTCCAGCTTGAAAAAGAGTCCCCCTAACCATAAGGTATCGAAGGCCTTTTCCAAGTCAATCAGGCAGGCACCAGTGCACTGTTTCTTGCCTTTGTTCCATTGGATATCGACGCAGCATGAATGATATCATGCCCCGCCTTGAAACCGAACTGATTATCCGGAACTATATGTTTGTCCTCAACCCACTTAGTCAGGACTCTATTGATCACCTTCTCGAACACCTTACTGATGTTTGGAAGTAGACTGATCGAGCGGAGATTCGCCGGATTGGAAGTGTCTTTATCTCTTTTGAGGATGGGATGTACCACCGCAGTTTTCCAACGCGCTGGATAATGTGCATTATTCATTGCAATATTAAACAGGGTGGTATAAGTGTTCACCGCTTCTAGAGAGAGAATTCGAAGCACAATGCTCGGTATTTCATCGGTTCCACTGATTTCTTACTTCTAAGTGATTCGAAGATTGTTTGGAGCTCTTCCTTCGAAATGAACGGGGGTAGTACCCTATCGTTGGTAATGACATTATTTGCCATATTCTCGTCACTATATAGGGTGAAACCTGAGCTCTTGAATCGCCAATTCACTATTTCATTTCGAAGGCAGAAATTGTGCACAAGGACTCGACTTTCCAGGTCGTGGTTCGGGACAATAATGTCATTCGCCTTGTACACTTCCTGGAAAGTCGCTCCTATAGTCTCTACCTTCTCCTGCCGATCTTCGATCACAAAGAAGTTGTCATCATCAACGGCCTCATTTGGATCGATGCCTGCTGCTAAAAGTATGTGCTCGTTGTTCGAATTTTGCTGTTCCAATACAAAATTAAGGAATTTCTGTTACTCGTATTTTCTTTTATTAATATTTGGAGGTTTTTGATCGACGACTTCAATGTCATGATCTCCGGGTTATGTCTGTAAGTAAACTGTCAGTACAAGGTTTTTAGTGTTGACAGTCTAGTCTACTTTTATGTCGGTGCAGTGCGTCATTGGTTGCATTGCGGAATAAGTCTTCGTCGCAAGTGTGTTGATACTACGGTATCGTTTTGTCCATTGGTCGTTTAATTGTCTTGTCCAATAGTTTTAGATACCTGTTATTCCCCACGTTTGACAGATTTCTGTTGGACGGTGGGAAGAGCGAATTCGAGCAGAGTGCTCCCGTCAGTGTTCTGATGAAATGTGTCCAACGCACCCTACTATAATTGTAGGAATGCCTTTGCAAAAACTCATCCAATTCCGCAATTTCGTTTGGAACAGTTAATTTTGGTGGGGGCGAAAGCCCCCACGGTAGGGTTTGAGTTGATTTGACGTAGCATACGGGAGATTGGTTCGTTCGCGCCATAGTAGGTGTGGTGGGTTGGTAGATAGAAGAGTCGAGGGGTACGTAGATTACGAGGGTTAGTGTTGAGGAAAATGGAGTTGTGAAGGGACGCGCATTCAACGTGACCTGAAAGGAGTCGATGAATGAAGAGAAAGTCTGCAGCATCTCTGCGATCTTCAAGGGTGTTTAAGTTGATAAGGTTGAGACAGTTTTGATAGGGGGGCAGATTAAAAGGATCGTCCCAGGGCATACCTCGGAGAGCAAATCGAAGAAAACGGCGCTGAATGCTTTCAATTCTCGAGATATGAACACGATGATATGGGGACCATACTTGACTGGCGTACTCTAGGAGGGGGCGAACAAAGGTAATATAGAGGGACCTGGTCACGTATGGGTTGTTGAATTCTTTGGACCACCGTTTTACAAAACCTAGTGCAGAGTTGACTTTGAGGATTATCTCATCCATATGTAAACGGAAGTTGAGCTCGCTATCACACAAAATGCCGAGGTCACGAAGAGATTGTACGGAGGAGATAGGTTGGTTATGGAGAAGATAGAGTCGGGGAGGAGATTGGTTCCGCTTATGTGAGAAGGTGATGGATTGGCATTTGGCGATGTTAAGTTCCAAAGAATTTTTGAGGCACCAGACCGAAAAACTATCAAGATCTTGTTGAAGGAGGAAAGAGTCATGGGGAGAGGAAATGGTTTTGAAAAATTTGGTATCGTCGGCGTAAAGGGAGACAGACGAGTGTTTGATGATCATATCGAGATCATTTATGGTTAATATAAAAAGAAGGGGACCGAGATGGCTGCCTTGTGGAACTCCAGAGGTGGCCAAAAATGGAGCGGAGTGGGCTGACCTAAAGCGAACACTGTAAAAACGGTTTTTGAGGTAAGAGGATATCCATTTCAACAATATGGGTTCAAAGCCGAAGGCAGACAATTTAAAGATGATTAACCGATGAGAGATTTTATCGAAGGCTTTGCTAAAATCGGTTGCAACTACATCGACTTCATTGCCGTTCTCTAGGGCAGAGAGGGCAAAGGATAAGAATTCAACGAGATTTGTGGTGGTTGACCTACGCTTTAGGAAGCCATGTTGTCTAGGAGAAATAAGTGATTTGCTTTGGAGCTTAGAGCTTAGAGCTTCATACAAAATACTTTCGAAGAGTTTGGGTATATGAGAGAGTTTAGCGATGGGACGATAGTTGGTTATTTCATTCTTTGATCCTTTCTTGTGGATCGGGGTTATGAAGGAGGATTTCCAAGCCTCGGGAAATTCTCCTTGTGAAAGGGATATACGGAAGAGATTAGAAAGGGCAAGGGAAAGAGAGGAAAAACATTTTTTAAGAAATATGGCCATCTGGGCCGGGTGTGAATTCGTCATTGAGTTGGTGTAATTTATATCCGATATAAGACGGGTCAAAAATATGAGAGAGAAGTGGGCCATTGGAGAAATAGGTAACTAAAATAGGATGGATCTGGTACAAAGGAGTCTTTGGTGAAGGATTGTTTGAAAAAGGCGGCAAATAGGTTGGCAGTGGTGAGTGGATCGGTTGATGACCTGTTGTTGAAAGAGAGGGAAGGAGGGTAACCATCGGACTAGCTTTTGTAGTTAACAAATTGGAAAAAGGACTTAGGGTGGTTTATAAGGTTGACTTGCGCATTGTTAAGGTAGTCCTGGTAAAGGGAATCGTAAAGTTCGGTGAAATGAAGATAAGCACCAAGATAGTTGGAATAGTTGGTAAAGGATCTGGTACGCAGGAAAACAGCCCATAACTTATTTCTCTGATTTCGTAAGGAACGAAGCTTGCGATTATACCAGGGAGGACTAGTAGATGATGTTTTAAGGCGGGAAAACGGAACGTAAAGGGAAAAAGAATTAAATATTTCTTTATAAAAAATGGATAAGGCATCATTTATACTTAGGTTGTGAAAGTTAAAGAGGGATCTGCTGACATATTCACTGATTTTGTGAAAGTTTGCTTTATGAAAGTCGTGTGATGAGAGAGTTGTGGGGGGAGTGGACTGGAATGAAGAGTTATGAAAAAATGAAAGTAGAAGGGGGGGATGGTAGTTATCGATTGTTGAGAGAGATAGGGGACAAAGTGAGACTGAGGAGTTAATTGGATCTGTTGTGAAAATAAGGTCTAATTGCCTGCCCATAAAATTGGATATACCACTGACTTGGCATAGACTTGAGTCTGTTAAGCGATCTAAGAAGAGACATTCCTTAGCTGAGTTGGCATTTGAAGCGATGAAAAACGATTGATCATCTGATGGAGTCCATTGTAGTTGAGGAAGATTAAAGTCGCCAAAAATAAGGATATCATCAATAGGGTCTGACAGGTCAATTAAATGATCGATCGCATCAATAACAAATTGATAAGATTCGATAGGTTGAGCTGGTACGATATAGCAACATATAACGTAAAGGGACTTGAGAGGCAGTGATATTTTTATTGCGACAAAGTCGGCTTTAGAGGATGAAGACATTGTAATGGGGGAAGAGTTAAGGCTGTTGTCCATCGCCAGTAGGACGCCTCGACAGGGGGAATCTTTATTTGTGCGGGTAGGATCGTCGTCGCGGAAAACATTAAAAGTAGGAGGGAACAATTCCTGGTTCTTTATGTCGGGAATCAAATTGGTTTCGGTCAAGGCGTAGATATCAAAGGGAAGAGCATGCGATTGACGTAGGACAGCATTGGTTTTAGAGCGAAGACCTCTTACATTCTGGTAGTAAAATGTAAGAGGGATGTTGTGGGGTGGAGGTGTGGTTTAAGCGCTGGCAAGGGAGGCACGTTATGGACGAAAAAATTTGTCGTGGTCGGCTCGGCTTCGCTGTAGGTGTGATACTCGTTTAGAGTGAACATAGTTGCCGAATGCAGCGAGGTCGTCTGCTACTTTCTGAGGGGACATGTTAAAAATCTCGTGGTACCTGACATAAAGGTTCCTGAGACTGATAGGGTCGGTAGGGAGGCCTTCCTGCTGAATGGAAACCATGACGCTGGTTTTGGTTTTCCCTTCGTAGCAGACCGAGTCCGATTTGTCATGTAGATAGGCAAGAAAGAGACGAATGTTTTCATATATCTTTCTTTCTCTGAGCCTAGAGAGAGCATATCGACTTTCTGTAGTGCCATTGGTTTGCTGTGTTAGTTTAACAGTGGGGGGAAAAAGGGGATCAAGAATATAAGCATTGGAGGAGGGAGATAAATGATTGGATATGGAGTTGGATGAGGGATGAGATGTGGGGTTTAGCGTATGGGAGTTAATGAAATTAGGGTACTTAGCTCCAGTTTTAAGGTCGAAGTTGGGAATTGAGTTGCTAGCTGGGTTTGGTGGTGTATCAAAAATAGGGACTGGGGTCCGTGAAACCGAGGGAGAAGGCGAGCTGGAAGCGGGATTTAAGATAGGTGTTAAGTCAAAAGAGACACGTTGACGTCGGGGCTTGGTTTGGGGTGGAATAGACGGAGTTGGAGTATGGGTAGGAGGCTTAAAATTAGGAAAAATTTTAGTTTTAAAGCTCCAATTGGAGCTGGGTTTGTTTTGAGAAGAGGAGGTGGGTCTTGGCAAATTGGGTTTACTTGCTACCTTGATAGATGGTTTAGGTAAAACGGACTGCTTGACTTTATCCTGCTTCTTGGTCGTATTTTCCAACCATTTGCAGACACGCATCTTTCCAAGGTTGAAATTGCTGCTGGATGGATTATGGAATAGCCATTCGTATTTGGCCGGCATATTGAGCTTGAAGCTTCGCTTACTTCTGTGGTGAGATGTTGGAATTAAATTACAGTGGCTAATGGTAATGCCATATTTCTTTACGAAGAAATTCGAGATCCAATCAGCATCAGCGTGTGGTGGGGCGCCTTTTATAAGAAGCGTAGTGACCAATTGATTTTTCGAAGCGAGCTTATCAAGTCTACGCTGCCATTCAGAAGGTGTCCAAGTTGAGTTGAAGTGATTGATAAACCTCCGCGGGGCAGCGATTGGAGGTGTTGACTTAGATGTGGTACGTCATTGCGGTGCAATGGTCACTTTCATACACGAAAGTGCGTAGACAGTTTGTAGTTTGCTGGTTAATGCACGTTAGTTGTATTAGTGAGTCAAACAGCAGGAGATCCAAATAGGAACCGTGTCTGGGAAACGACGGACTATCCGTCGCCTTAAGCTCGAGTCGATACATCACACTGTGCTGACCCCACCAATTGAATAGTAGGTTCCCTCTAGTATTTGGCAAATTATTTCCCGAATCACTATGTTTGGCGTTGAAATCTCCGGCGATAATAAAATAATTGTCTTCCAATTCCAGCCTCAGGAATCGAAAAAGCGTCTCGAGCTCTGGGATGAATAAAGTGGATTGAGTAGCCTTAGATCATAGACAGACACCATGTAAAACCGCTTTCCACTACGGAGGGGGATATACACGATGCATGCTTCCAGCACCTTAAACCTACGTACTACACGACTGTATACTCTTTTAAAAGGTATACCTTTTCGTAAGAAAATTGCAATGCCACCTACCTGAATGGAGTTGGGTCGGTTTCTCCGTACTATTTTGTATCCTCTGTGCCTCATTTTGTGTCTCTTGGTAAGCTTAGTTTCGCTAACAAAAACACATCGAACCTTATCAGTGAATTCACATTCACAGCAAGGACCTTCAGGGTTTGCTCCGCCACGTACGTACCCATTACGGCAAAAGGTGCGTTAGGCAAGGCAGCAGGGCGTACACTTGATCCACCCGCGTGGTCTGTTCATTTAACATAAATGACGTTGGAGCTGAGCCATCTGCCCCTGGTTAGAGAGCAATATAGCTAGCATGTCAGGTACTGGTTCCGGTGCTCTGGGCGCTGGGGCCAGAGAAGCAACATTCGCTTGCAACCCTACCTTCCACCATTTGGGCGTATGTAACATGGGGAGTAACAGCTGGAGTTTCTCAATTCATTGGTGGACGTTTAACTTCCAATTTCTGCTGCCGGGCCAGATTTATTCTTTTGATGTACTGGAATTTGGGACAACCCCGATAATTTGCGGTGTGTCCCGTGTTCCTACATAACGCGCAAGAGAGTTGGCTTTTTTCAGACGCTCCGTCCTTACCAAGAGCGCATTCCACGGACTTGTGGTTCTTTCCGCACTTCACGCATCGAGGCTGCATTTCGCAGTTCGACGCGGCGTGCCCGAACCTTTGGCAGCGAACACATTGTAAAATGTGTTCGATGGTGTCATTTAACTCCAATTTGAAAGTGTTGATTGGTGGCACTTTGTGTTTGGTGGATTTCTGCTCTTGCTGTTGTTATTGTCTCTGCTGCTGTTGCTTTTGTTGATGTTGTTGTTGCTGTTGCCGTCGTTGCTTTTGATGTTGCTACTGCTGTTGTGGCTTTTGTTGTTGCTGTTTTTTTTGTTTATGTTTTTGCTGAGTTTGTGCTCTTGTTCTTGCTAGTTCTTGTACAGCTGTCTGTAGTTTTTGTTTTTCCATCGGTTGTTTCTGTTGTTGTTTTTGTGGAAGCTCTACGTTTATGTTTTCTTGCTGTTGAGGTCTCTGGAGTTATTGCTGCTTCTCCATTTCCCTCCTTGCCACTTGCTTAGCTCTTATGGCCAGCACTTTTTGTTGTAGCTCTTCATCCTCTTCGTCATCTGACTCTGATGCGGCTAGGGATGCGAAGCAATTGTCTGCTCCTTCATTCTGCCATGCAGCATTTCCAACAGAGCTGAAATGGCGCTCTTATCGAGATTTGGAGTCAGAGTCGGCTTCAGCTTCTTTCTCCTCTTTGTGACGATGTCTGTTATTGTTTTTGTTGTTGCTTTTAAGTGGACTGGCTTAATGGTTTAATCATCAGACGATATCATACCATCTGCTGACCCCGCTATTGTGATAGCGGACCGCTTGTTTCCACTCATAACACGATCGATCACACTTTCTATTTATGCAGTTGTCTATTGATTCAAACTTTTTAAAAATAAAAAATTGATGTAATTTTTTCGGGAATCGACAGTTTGCCCACCAACTGTCTTTTGACTTTGTTGTTATGGACATTCCGCCTGATGGAATGACACCAGAACTTCTGTTGTTGCGAAAATACAAAACCTACAATATTCAAAACTTAGGACTGTTGTCCTAAGTCTTCAAGGATGGCTGAGAAACCGGTCTCACATGCAGTGCTAGTGTCTCTTTGATTTAGTCGTAATGGGATCACTAATCGCCGATAAACTTGCCAGGTAAGACTCAGAGCAGAGTTTCTCAGGACCTAAACCATTGTTTGAACTGCGACACCAACGCACGGTTGACAACTCAGTGGAGAACTATCTCTGTCAGTGTCCAGCTTACGCCCGGATTTTACTGCAGACACTTGGCGTTGATGTGCTAAATGCACTTTATGACTTTTCTACCGATGCGTTTATTCATCTTTCTACGAAAGATTGAAAAATTCCCGTAAAAGGAATATACTCGTACAAGTAGTACAATGGACTTTGTCTTTGTCTCTTTATATACAACCACTACCTTGTATAACTCTTATATGTCCACATTGGTTACAGCAAATAACTTAGCCCATTTAGATACTGTAGCTAACCTTTTTGTCCATACTATCCAGACATGGTGTAAGACACGAAACATATAGATGTATCTCAGATATATAATATATATTAGCTAGGTACCTTGTGTTTTTCTTCGTTTTCTTAAAATTATTGGAAACGCTTGATTACAATATCAAGAGAAAATATTTTGTACTTTTTGTACAAGCTGAATTGCTAAAATTAAATCTTCTACTGAGCTAACTCATGTTATCCTATTGAGAAGAAACATTCCCTTCGATTTAAGGAAAATATGCTTTTCTCCCAGTTAGTCGATAAAAATGTTGCAATGTATTTGACTTGAGCAATGATTCCAATTCATTGAGTCGGAATATGCAAAGGAATAAGAGTATCCTAAACAAAACTATCCCCTACTCTACGACAACGAGTATATTCCTAAGTTTAGGACACTAACTTAGATCCAAGTCATAACAACCTACATAATCTACCGCAAAACATTTACGAGTACTTGCCTTGCATTTACTTTCAATTTTATGGTAGAAGAAAATTGCATATCTTTATTGTGGCACACTACCACATTCAGATGAAATTAGGATACACTCGAGTTATCTCATTCCCATTTATGACTTCGAATGAAACTCCAATGGCCATGCTAAAACTTGCACCGCATGATGCAGTCATCCCATTTAGGAGTACTTGTTGTGGGACTAAAAACTGTGCCAAAGAATACCCAAAACGCAAAAGTAACGCTTCAATAGCTGGAACGAGATTAAACTTAAGGACTAACATAGATCCTGTCTCTCCTTGAGTATGTACACATATCTACACACCCAAGGATTATAGATCTTGTTGTGAAAGGATAAAGGGATGAAAATCTCTCATTTAGAATCTTCTCCAAAGAGATGGTATAGAGTGAGTAATTAGCATGCTCTCTCATGGGCTTAGATGTGATTTTTGCGAAAAGGATGTGTTCAAACCATACGAACGAAAACATCCAAGTAACATATAAGTACGACAAGCATTAGTATTCGTTCACTTGTGGGACTGCCATTTTGCACTCAAAGGTCTCTATTTTGTGCCTTATTGAGCACAACATACGAGTATATAGTCCACCCCTATTTAATGTTACACAAAAGGACTTTTGTATAAATATTTTTATTATTTTGTGCTTCTTTTTTTGTTTTGTATTATTATTTAGATTTTTCTTTAGCATCAGGAATAAAATAAAGAACGACAACTGAAAGGACTAACACATCACATATAAAACTCAACTCTCAACTGTTGTCCGGCGATGAATCAGAACCAGGAGTAAAGTTCTATACACACATGAGTACGATGGGACATACTATGCGAGAACGAAAACGATACGAATTGAGGTCGATGTGTAAATATTTGCTGGAGGTAATGGATGTTTATTCTAAGGATTTCTCCTTTGGTCGACCAAGCTAAATGACAACTCAAGGATGCCCAAATATGTATAACCGAGCAGTACCTAGGTACCCAAAAGATAGAAAAAAAAAAAGAAACAAACAAACATGCTTATTTTCTTGCAAAATTCCATTCAAACATAAACTCTTTCGATTTTTACGAGGGGAAGCATGAGCTCCTAGTGTTACACGCATAGAATCCTATCCACCCCTATAATATGAATGAAAAAAGTCAGTTTATTCAGGGTAGAAGCTCCTTCAGGAGTTCCATAATAAAACCAATCTATTCGCAGAGACATGCAAAGTGGTTGGTACTTCGCGGTGTACAAATAGGGAATGTGCACCAGTGTTTAAATACAAGTACCTTTTAGAAGATTCCTATTCATGAAGCCGGTAAAAGTGGTCGCTTAAAGTTAATCTTCAATAAACATAATCAGCGGTAACAGTTTTCATTTTCTTTACAAATATTTTTTATTGCAATTTTAAAAGAAATATTGTCCTCATTGGAAAGTCTCTTTGAGATACATGTGCATGTCTACATGAATGGAACTGTGTTATGCATCCAAATGTTTTCATTAACTGGGAAACTCAAAGCCGAAAGTTGGATGTAAAGCACTTTGAGCTTAAGAAATTAACTTTTAACTTTGAGGTTTTGATTGTGAATGTGAACTTCTCTGACCGGGTCTGTGTCAATTTTCAGATTGTAGGGCTAGTTGGTAAGTCTCCTCCTCCGAACCTCATCAACGCAAATGCAACCAAAATTCATTTAAAGCATTTTGCTCCCGAAACGGTCGACTGTACATCCATCCACATTCCTTAGCGTTCATGCCTCTGCATCATAAGGCAAGACTGGGATCATAAGTCTTTATAGTGGATCTTGACAAGGCCTTCACAATCAATCGCCTTCTAAGGCCAAAGAAACAGGGATTGGAAAAATTAACTCTTCGTTTGATTTCTGATGAGATGTCATTATCTGATTAAATAGCGGAGTTGAGGTACACAAAGTTTCTGATTGTCCAATGTTATAGCCACCTATCGAGACATCGAGACATCGATTCATCGATGTATCTATTTTTGATGGCAGCATACAATTAGTTTTGCCCTCATTCACGACTAAACGCATTTTTGTCGCTTCTTTTCCAATACTAGTGTCTCACCATTGACAGCTCGCTAAGTTCTTTCAATGATATTAATGTCATTAGCTTATGCAAGCAGTTATACAGACTTTTGGGAAATACTCCTTTGGTGCTGACTTGCGATTTTCGAACAATTTTCTCAAGTATGATGTTGAAAAGGTTACATGACAGCGCATCACCTTGCCTAAATGCTTTTGTCACATGAAAGGTCTCGGAGCGATTGTTTCTGACCTTTACGGAGCAGCGAGAGTTTCCGTCGGCATTTTGCAAAATCTGACTCTGAGAAGACAAGACTCTGTATAGCTCGTCTCTATAGATAATGTCATATGTAGACTTCGACGCACCACGTATCGATTTGAACTTCTTGGTTTTGTTTTAAGATCTGCCTTAAAAACGCACTGACAGAAGTCAGTTATTATAGATCACTGATTAATGACTTGAGGCATACACACAAGACGGCAGATAAGATCTTATATGCGATGGTAAGAAGAATCATGATTCTGTGATTAGCACAAAAAACAGGGTCACCTTTCTTGTGAATCGGGCAAACATTTCTAAGATTCCATTCTACAGATATACTTTCTGTCGACCAAACATTGGAAATGAGTTGGAGAATGCTCTCCACCAAGTGTTCTCCTGCTCCCTTACTCAGCTCGATAGGTAGGCCGTTCGATATAGCAGCCTTGTTGTTCCTAATCTTAGACACTGTTATCATCAATTAATTTTGGTCGGGTGGAGTTTTTTTTCAGTTTTGAATGCATTTTATTCACTTAATCACTAACTCTTACATACTAAAAAAAAATGCTTAAATGTTAGCTTACAATTACTTAACAATCTTATACTAACTTACTGGCCCCACACAGGCACTCTAAGCTAATCTAAATTCTTATATCTATGTCTTTCGACTTCATTTACATTTTATTTATAAATGTTTATTTTGTGTACTTAGGGCTAAGAAACATTGGTCGGGTGGATGGATATTTTGAATGGTTTATTCTGCCTGACAGCAGAATTTGGGCAGTCCTCTCTGTGGTTTTTCCATATCCTCAGTACAGACCATGACTTTACTACTATGTTTCCTTGTTCATCTCTACAGCCCTCGGTTCGAGACTTGTTGCCTTGTCACGTTTTTTACTTTTTGGAAAGAAACTTCAGAACATTTTTCCTGGAGGAGCACCACTTTAACGTATTTCCTCAGTTGCGCACATCTCATGATCTTTCTTCTTCCTCCTTAGAAGCCGATGTTCTTCCCTCTTTTTTTGTTCGTAGTATTCATGGGCCGCTCTTGTTCTTCTATGCAGTGCCACTTGGTAAATGAGTTGTCTTCTTACGTATGCTTACGTATACTCCATCAAACCGTGAATTTCATGGAAGTGGTTGAGTGGAACCCAGCACATCAGTTACGACGTTTCTCATGGTCTCTTGGTATCGATGGCACTTGTCTTCAGCACTTGATGTTGGTCGTTGGACGTGTCGAGCAGTCGAGGGGTACACGATCGTCAAAGACTCTGGCAGGTTGTTACAATCGCAACGTTAAATCTTTTCATAGTATATCTTCATTGTTGTGGTATCTGAGATATCCGTAGACATGCCTTGACTGCAACGAGGTAGAGGTTCGGGTATATTAAATACTATAGGTGTGTCTTACAGCGATCGCGACGTTGTCAATTTGGTTGATGCTTGGATGCTAATGTTACTGACATGTCTATTTAAGGTGGAGAAACCGTATGCTTGCTATATTAATGTCCCCTATGCGGTACAGTCAATTACTTTTCGTCTGTTTCCAAAGGTGGTGTGGTGCAAGCTATGCTTCCCGATTGATAAAAATCTCCTCCCTTCCTATTTTCGCATTAAAATCACCTTTGACCCATCTGACGTCATACATAAGATATTGCTCTTATTTGTTGTCGAGGAGCTAGTAGAAACATTCTGCAGGGGCATGAAAGCTTAACAGGCTTATGTTAGCAAATAAGGCTTTGGTACGTATTGTAACAAGGTGTCGAAAGCCCAAGACTTCTTTCCTAAGTATGTCACTTGCAACAATTCCGCATTTTCTAGACCAAACGCCGTAGTGTATGTACACAGTTTTTCATCTTTTACTCAGACGGCGCATTCCACTGCACTTCCTAAATAGCGGTGATATCTGATATATAGCAGTCAAGAGTCGCCGCCAGTTGTACGGTTGCACGTGTGTGCACGTCGTTGTTTTTTTTTTTTTTTTTGAGTTTGTAGGGTGGTCAGCAGAAGATCCGTTGAGGCTTTTGGTTGCTTCGCAACTATGATCTTTTCGCGTGGCCGGGAAGTTAACTATACTTCTTAAGTAAGAATAACAGTCTCTATGTCCGACAAGGCCACTGCAATAGACACCCTAACAGCATAAATTTGTAAGTCATCGAAAGATTGCTTGATTCAAAGTATACACCTACTCATTTCCAAGATACCTGGATAGTATTCCATAAGAATGAGCCAATTACAGTGAAATTTGATTATTTAAAATCGTATGGATATTGCTACTGCTTGCATGCGCAGGAAATATTTACCCATTAGGAGAACTTGTCACTGGTGCACTTACAATTACGTTACAATATTGATTTGTCGATTGATAAAATGCCACAGCTAAAACGTTGAGGTAGGTAGATATCGTGTCCACATCCGTCATCAGATTTCTAACAATAAATTATATTTGCTGTTCCCTTGGCTTTAAAAGCCAATGGAGTAACTAGTTCTGCTCTGTTGCGCAGAACCGAGGACGTTACCTAAGGCCAATGAAGGTACTCTTGATAAAAGAAAAGCTCGGATAACCAGCGTAGAAAATCAACGTTTCAGCCTAGAAATTTTCGACTGCACCATCTTTTATCACATCTTTCAACACAAAACCAGTCAACTGCGGAGAGCAGAAAAGATCTTCACAATGGGCTTACAGCACCTGACGATTTTCTATCCAAGGACGGATAATGCAGTCCATTTTATTGTCGAAACAGAACTTACACAGACAACTTCTCCTGCCCTTACACGAATTCCTCAGTCGTAATCAGTGCAAAGTACCAGCAGCCTGATGCGACACAGACAGAAAGAGGTCCGAAGTATTGTCATAACTTACACAACAAGCGTCACAGGGTATTGTGTCCCTTATCGTAACATTGCATAGTGCAGTATTACAATGCGACAGGAGTAAAAGCTTTTCAGTCTTTCCTAGTGAGGGACAGTAGTTACATAAGTCGTTGACTTCTTAGATATGTCCGAAAGAATTCGTTTGACTTGTCGGCATCCAAAGAAGTCATACCATCACACGAAATCTAACTGTTAATGGAAGACCTGATCTGAACGAGGACGAAGGCAGTCCTAATACAGACCTGGGGAATTTTCCTTTCTCATTTCCCATGATCCCATTGTAATCTGCGATCCAAACAAAACTCTGTGACTTCAGCCTTTCGACTGCATTGAGATTGGCCCTGCAGGGTGCAGAAAGGTCGCTACAGACATTCACCAATCATTTGGAATGCGTTTTAGTTCCATAATATCTGGATTGCGTGTATCTCCGCTTGGAAGATAGACGTAAGCTTTTTGAAGGAAGAGCGTCGGCGTTCTCCAAAAAGGTACCATCGTCGATCAGTTTTATGATAGTCCTCAAAGAACCGATCACATTCCTAAACACAGATAAAGTAGATTTCGTGTCCTGTGTCATTGTATCAGAAGGCATGCCCATAAGACCAGATTAAGAAGACAGTCAGCGCTCAAATTCATCAAAATTCCAGTAACTTTTGTCTAGCTACCTACTTTTGGTTGAAAAAACAACCTCAGTTTTGAGAATATTGACTGAAAGCCTATTTCTTGTGCAGCAATCATCAACACGTCTAAGGTTTGATCCAACACACAGTACTGCTGCACCATCTGGATCCTATTCACCAGCATTGCTCACAAAACGTTTAAACCATGTTTTTTGTCTGGGTACACATGCTGTCAAAAGTTTCACTGCCGAGAGCAGCCTCACGATCTTGCCAAGTGCGCCTTTGCTTCTGCTTACCAGATTTTGGAGTCTCGCAGGATCTTCTACGTTAGTAGTTCCAGGCGGTGGTGAAGATTCTCTTCAAAGTATGTAACTATTAGCTGAACTGTACCTCGTATTGAAAAAAATATTTGGGTAGGAAAGGGAGAATTTGAAAAAGATATAGTAGCCTTGATGTGAGTTGATAGCCTTTTCGGAATGAAGCACATGCCTCATACATCATCAGAAGCCTACAATACAATCAGTACTCAGAAAGAACTAATTTCTTTTTCAGAGTTCATGTTTACCGCCTTAATAAGGAAACTGAGTCAAGTTTGTTATTCGGGATAATACCATCTCATCTCAGTAATTTCATTTTTGTAAGTGTCAGCTTCGTGTGTTCTACACTTGCAAATTTACTTAGCAGCTGGTATTGCTTGTATAGAGACATAACTACAAAAATAACTGGCTTCATTCCTTGAACTTATGTCATTTTTGCAGCTTTCTAACGTAAGCTTAATTTAAAACAACAGCGACAGTTTTCTTTAAACAATTCCGACCGTCAGTTGCTTTGGATTTAATTGGAAAATTCTGCAATTAACAATACCCTGACCTCCGGTGAAATTGAGGTCGGTAAGGTTTTCTTCTAATGTTTCCATCTTCCTTCGCCGAACTTTTAATAATGCGTAAACCACAAAATTACAAAGCCACTGTCCCGACCAATTAAAACTTCTAAAGTGGACTAATAACCTTGAGCATAAGAATAAACCCAGTTCGTATTCCTGCAACAGCACTACGGTGAGAATGTAGCACGCTGCCCTCATAAATTTCGTAGGTTTCATTGAAAATATTGTTGTACTTTCTCAAACCACAATTTTTTGTCTTTCCCATGCTTATCGTCTAAGAAGACAGAGAGAACAAACATTTCTTCTGAAGGACATTCGAAGAATGATAAATGATGTCTGAAGATGAGAAAATCGATTTTATTTTAACTCGACGTATTGATATGAGCAAAGAGCGGCCTCGTGGCTCAAGGAGGAATGGTTATTGCTTTAGCAAAGCATAAATTCACTGAATTAAAAATAATTGACAATGAAAAAGAGTGCTGCTGCGAATGAAGACAAATTAATGAAATCCATTAACTCGCAGCGTGTGCACATTATTCGGTTGTGAAAGAGTAGTGTGGGATGTGATAAGGCAATGCATGGCTTCAAAAATGATTATAGATTAGTGTATTCGTTAAGGTTCAAAAAAATTTAGAAAACGCAAAACCCAACCCATAATTTGGATGGAAAGATGGAAATATGACATTTTTAATATGGCCCGACACACTAATTTTGGATATTTTTCTCTATAGTTCCTGTTTCGCTCTCTAAAACAAGTCTTCAGGCTCTACTGGAAAACCTTTTAAAAATATGTGACGCACTTATTAATGAATTGTTGGATCTTTCTCGTAACTTTCGTGGTCGCTCTCCATAAAAAAGCACGGGCTGAGCATTGGAGCGATTAATTGTCTATGTCTAGTTAAGCCTTGCCATAGATCGAGATAATAATCCCACGATATTCCATGTTATTTTCTCTCAGTATTATTAAGCAATGCATTTTTGAAGTCACGCGTTTGCATTATGTTCGTTTTTAGCTTGGCGATTCTTGATTCCCTTTTTCATGGGAGGATCGGCATAAATCGGCATATTTTACTCCGTCACTGAAGCAAAATGAAGCACACCGCTCATCACAGGTATTAAGAATGTTGGTAATGAAATTCAGTCGTTTCGTATTTCAATACGGATCTCGAACTCTTCACACGATTTTCGTCAAGAAACTGGTTTGCACACCGTGACACACGATTTGTTGCTTTGATAACATCCTTCTCATTATCGGGTTTGCCGTAAAGGAAGTAAAACTTGGACGCAAGAATAGTTATGCTAGTTTAGAGTCATCGAAATCATCATCAGTAGTAGGAAGAAATTTGCAGGAGGTGGGGAAGAAATCACAAGGAAGATACGTTCCTAGCTACATTGTGGGAATATTATATCAGGGTAGTAAAGATGGTCACACAAGTAGCGTTTGTCAACATAAAAATCATCAAGTAACCATAAACCATAAGCTCGATTGCGTACAATTGCAGTTGAAGTCCACACCGGAGCAGCAGTTTCTGTGATAAGTGAAACAGAGTATAAACAGAGTATAACAGAGTATCTAAATTTTCTGAGTCAAATTCAGTCAAATCAAATCATTCATTGCCTTCTGTTTAGATAGATTAATTTATCAATCTGGGACTCTAAAAGATATTGAATTGCGATTTGGTTGGAATTTGGATCTCGTGGTGCAGAAAGGTGGACAGCCAAAGAAAATGACTATCTGAAAGGCAGAGTCGGACATACTTACTTACTTATAAGGCTGACAACCCTTAGAGTGACTCTCTGCATTAGAAGCTTTGACCGTTGCCGTAGGTTACTCTTCGTCTAATCTCCACCATGATGTCGTTTGTGGAGTTAATATTTGTAGGTGAACTCCTTGACTACCTCAAAGTTATAACTGCCAATAGTGACATTATGTCCTAGGGAATGTGCGACGCAACGGTTTTTTATCGACAGCATATATTTCGTTTTTTCCTCATTCACTTTAAGACCAATTCGTCTAGCCTCTTCTTCAATTACCGTAAAGACTTCAATATCATCCGCGTATCCCAGAAGCTGGACAGACCTACAGAAAATAGTACCTTCCATGTTTACTTTTACCCGTCGTACTATCTGCTCAAGTACAAAATTAAAGAAAGCACACGCCAGCGTGTCTCCTTGCCGAAATCCGGTGCAGGTTTGGTATAATTCGGAGGTTCTACTTCCACACTGCACGGTGAGTTTTCTGGTGTTGTGTGCTGGTCAAAATAAATTGTGAGTAAATATTTCTCAATAATGAAGCCGAAAGCTAACCATTGGATTACGGATTTTGACGCAGTTATAGTTCTGATAAAAGACATTCAGACCATTTTTCATGCAGCACACTTTAGGCTATGGGAGAAAGTTAAAGCTAAGATAGATCGATTAGTATCATACACGAAGGCAAACCAGTTCCCATTAAACTTAGTCGTTGGGCTAGTCCCGTGGAAGTTGTCCAAAAATCGAACTGGGAAATAAGGCTGTACGTGAATTTTAAAGTCACCCTTAACCTTGTAATTAAAACTCAACATCATTCCTTACCTAATCCCGAAGACACGCATGTTAGCGAGCTTACCTAATTGTAGATTTTTGTTTGTACTTTAGGTGCCTCTGTAGTTGGCGCAGTTCAGAGGGTCTCCATTTTTGAGGATCGGACAAACAATGCTGAGGATCCATTCATCGGGCATTCTTTTGTCCGACTATATTTTACAGACGAGTTGGTGTATGCTCCGTACCAAGTCATCGCCTGCTGCTTTAAAGAGCTCAGCAGTCAGGGCGTTAGCTCCAGCAGCTTTGTTGGACTTAAGCTCAGATATGGCTATCTTCACTTCATTGAGGTCGGGTGGATGGAATTGTTGATCTACATCGTTAAGGTTGGAAGGTTCATTCTTCCTGACTGCGGTATTTGGTTCATCAAAGCCGTTATACAGTCTACAGAAATGCCCTTTCCAAATCCTCAACACCGACTGCGGCACTACTACTACTACTATGTTTAATTGTTCGTCTGTAAATGATTTGGTTCGGGTTTGGTATCCGTGGTGCGTTTGTTTTTTACCTTTTACTAAAACTTCCGAATCTCATTCCTGGAGTAGCATCTCTCAATTTCCTCATGATCCTTCTCATGCTTCTCATGTTCCTTCTATTTCCTCCTGTGAAGTCCGAATAGGTCGTATCCAGCTCTAGTTTTTCTATTCAGGTCCGCTTTGTATGCCTGTTGCTTAGATACATATGTTTGCCGGCACTTGTCGTCAGACCTGGTGTTCAGTTGTGGTGTCCGAGTGAAACTTAGCACATCAGAGGCAGCATCTCTGATGGCTTCTTGGCAATGGTGCCAAATATTCATAAATATAAACTAACATGCTAGACGAAAATGCTTAAATCTGATTCAACAGTATAAGTTCTCTGAATTTAGCTTACTGACTCTTACCGAGCACTCTAAACTTAACAGTAAATCTAAAACTACGAGTACTACCTTTCGGCCTAAAATCTATTCTGCGATTAAACTTTTATTAGGTAGTACCACATGAAATGTCCGATGTTGAGTTAACAATTTAAAAGCTAGTATTCTTTATTGAGTCAAAATACGAAAGTAACTTTTTCCAACGTGATTCAGGGCCCATTATTCCTTTCTTATAGAAGGATTGATTTTTGGAAACTATAAGGTGTTCAAAGGCTTATACGACCTCTGCTCGGTTTCGGAATACCTTCTGCCGACAAACAGACTTCAGACTGCGGAGAAGGTGATAGTCCGTTGCAGAAACATCAGGAGAGTACTGTGGATGCAGAAGTATTTCAAATCCCGACTATAGTAATAGGACCATGCCTATTTGCCAACGCAGATTGCTTTTCAGCCAATTATGCTTGCACTACATATGTCGATGCATTTATCGTTTCGGTTTCGGTCTCTGTCCACAATCGCGGAAGTATTCCTGAGCATAGGCGTTGTACCAGTCGCAGATCAGCCGCTTTTCCCTCGCACTCCGGTAACGGTGGTACGAATATATTACCGGGATACTGTCCCTAGTCTGCACTAATCATTTATTATCTACAGGATCTTCCAATAGGGACCTCCGAACTTTGACAGTTGATAACGACCATATAGTTGAAGCTATATCTGTCAAATTGGCTGTCATCATTGTGTACTGGAGCATCTGAGGCAGTCAATTTCGCTCACAAGAACTCGGCTTTTCGCAGACCACAACTTGGCGAATTTTGCGTCGTGACTTGTGACTACACCCGTACAAAATTCAACTGACCCAGGAGCTCAACGTAAACGACCATAGACAACGACGTGTGTTCACTGAATGGACTCTGGAGCAGTTGGAAACTGACCTTAATTTTCATCGAAAAATCATCTCCAGCTATGAGGCCCATTTCTGGAGGAATGGGTACGTCAACAAACAAAATTGTCGAATTTGGGACGATACCAATTCAATCCAATGCATCCCGAAAAAGACACCATTTGGTGCAGTTTTTGGGCTGGCGGCGTCACCAGTCCATATTTCTTTGAGAACGACCTTGGCCAGGCCATCACCGTCAACGGCGAGCGCTATAGGTCGATGATTACCAACTTCTTTTGACATGAATTGGATGATATGGACACCAACGACGGCGCTACGTGCCATGCACATCATGCCACATTGGAAACTCTGCACGAGCGATTCGAGGGCATGGTCATCTCACGTGGAGGTGATGAGAACTAGCCACCGAGATCGTGCGATTTGACCCCGTTAGATATTTTCTTGTGGAGTTTTCTGAAATCTCAGGTCTATGGCCTTCAAAGCCAACATAACCCATACCATAGGTCAAATTCAGCTTGATTTATGCGCCAGAGTCATGGAAAATTGGACATTTCGGATGCGCGCAAACAGAGAAGCCGCGGCAGACATTTGAGCGATGTTATATTCCATACATAATGGCATCGATAGGCCTTTCAAATGAATAAAAAATTTCGATGACATCCCACACACACTTTGTTTTATTTAAATTTAAAGATAGGGAGCACTTAATGAAAGACCATTTTTATAGAGGAATGATTCCGGTGACATAAAGCCCGGTAGGAGTGTATTCTTGAGGTACATAACGCCCGGTAGGAGTGTATTCTTGAGGTACATAACGTAGGGGTAATATGCCCCAAAAACTACGTTTTTGTCGCTGGTCATAGCTCTTGCAACATGTCTTCGAAGGAAATTGTTAATCCTATTCAGACTACACGTAACTCCATCGTAAAGTGCTTTGTTGGAATAGTATTTTTCGTACTCAGATTTTGGTGTTCTGTAAAAACTAAGACAGATCCTAAGACGTTTCAAACACCCGAATACTTTCCATTTGATACGGTGCTACATTGAACCACGCGGGAGAACCATACGTGATGACTGGCCTAATCAGGGCCACATAGAGCAATAGCCTTCTTATCAGGGTATCTATATATTTGTCAAAATATAAATACTGATCGAGCCAGAAACCAATATATCTAACTATCTTCCTCACTGTCAATGGCAGTCCGTGATGTCCATTTACGGTACGGTACGCCGAGAATCCCATTGCAATAGAGTTCTAAACAACATTGTTTCCGATTTTTAAAAATTTATTTTCAATCTATAATCATCTCAATATTCATTAATATGATCGAAGTCAAGCTGTAGAAGAGTATTGTTGACCTGGATTTGTTCCACTGCATGTAGGAGATCTATTTCGACGCGGCATGAATGGTGTGCCTCACCCTAAAGCCAAATTGATTGTCCGGGATTATATTGTCATACTCCACCCACTTCAACAAAACTCTGTTGACTACTTTCTCAAATACCTTGCTAATGTTCGTACCACTGATATATTTCAATGCGTTGAATAGTACACCTTATTGAGCGTAGTAAAAATATCCACTGTTTCCAAAGGCAGGTGTCTCAATATCACGATGGGGATTTCGTCTATTCCGGAATAAGTTTTTGTATTCCAGTGTGTCCAAGATGCACAGGAGCTTATATTTTCGCACAAAGAAATGAGCGGCAGCTAGTTCATCGGCGAATATAACGTTTGTCACGTTTATTTCATTGAATACCGTAAAACCACTATTCTCAAACATCCAATTTTGAACTTCATTGCCCAGATAGAGATGGTTGACATAGGCTCTATTCCCTATAGTGCTTACGGTGAGCTGGATCGTCTACCGTGTACTCGGCCTCGAAAACAGCTCCCAGAAAATCGACTTTGTCCTACAGATCTTCGATCACAAGAAGACTATCGCCGTCGTCGGCACTCTCTGGATTTATACTAATCGTCAGTAATGTCTGTCTGATTTTTGTCGCTCTGAATGTCATTGTGATCATTCCGCCTGCATAATTTATTTATCTGCGGGAACATATTCGGACTACAGGATTTTATAGCCCGAATCTTGTTCCCCGCAATACAGAGTTCCAGATTTTGTGTAATTACCTTTATTAATTTTTTGAGGTTTCTAATCCAAATTTCCAAGTTGTTCCAGTCAGTTAACTGCTTGACAGCTGCAATCTTGAGAGCAGTCAACTTCTGTGTGTGCATAGTGCGTCAATTGTTGGGTTTCTATATTTGTCAATCAGGTAAGCGCCAGATCGTTCGCGACCATTATGCCTTACGATGATAATTGTATGAGAACTCGTACGGGCTGCGATTGCCCGTTTGGGATCCGTCTTATAGCAGCGAATGCGTAGTTGTAACTATCGAACTCGATCTCTCGCAAACAGCTCCCGGTTTGCCGGTCTACGTTCATTATTTGTATTCTGATATCTTTTTTTTATAATTGCACACAGCGCGGGCGAAGGAAACTTAGGGAGAAAGAAGGGCTAGGTACCGATGCACATTGGTCTTAAATGTACTTATCAGTGCTTAGTCCAAAAAGGAACCGTCTGATGGGAAGGACGGGATATCCATCGCGTACAACTCAATTTCGAACTTAATCATATTTTGACACCACCAGTTGTACAACTGGTTGCTCCTAGTATTCGGTGGATTATTTTTCCATGCCTCATATCTAGCGTTAAGATCTCCGGCTATATAGTATAAATTTTATTCAGATTAGAGCTAGAGGGAATGAAAAAGTAAAGTGACATCACATACACTCTTCTCTCACTACAAAGAGGAATGCATATAATATAAGCTTCTAACTCCTGGAACCTACGTACGCGCCTGCTATATATGATTCTATGGTGCAAGCCTTTACGTATTAAGATACCAACCCCACTCCCTCCAGTGGATTCAGACGGGTCTCTTCTATAGACATTGTAGACACTGTACCCAATTTTGTGATTCTGGTTAAACTTAAGTAGGGTCACTTAACAATAAGTTATAAATTTTGGTTCTTCTTTCGGACTTAAAGTTCAACGCAAGGATCTTTAGATTTACCTCATTCAGATTTATTAAATTGGTTCGAATAGATGACGTCAATTCGAGCTGCTTGCTTATTTAACTGTTTCTGAAATGGATTTCCGTGCAGGAACAGAAGAATCGCTTTCAAGTCCATATGCGCTTCCGATGCTTTTTCAGCTGTCTTTGGCGTATTTTTTTCTGTCACTGTGGCTTTATCAAGTCCAGATACCATTTGGGCAAAGGATACACTGGGTATCACAAAATCAGCAAAAACGCAACTCTTTTGACGTTTCTCTTCTTCGTTGAACTCTCTTTTCGAGCCTAGACTTTTTTCAGTTCCTAGAACCTAAGACATTCCTTGAAATTGGCGAAATGTCTTGAATTCCTGCAAAGTATACAAAACTATTGACTCCTAACCGCTACCCAATCGCTGCGTAGAGAACATTCTCCACTTTTGTAGTCCTTATAGCATTTTACGCATCTACTCGTAAACCGTATACATTGCAGTACACCATCTGTCCCTTTTAATTTTTCCCAACTTACAGCGTGATAGTACAGGAATTTAATATTTCGCAGACTATCAATTTTGCTTAGCTGCGCTAAGAAGACGGCAATTTTCGGATACCACCACTTTGCGCGGCCGTGATAAACATCTTGACTACCACGAATTTCGAGTTCCTACATTTTTATTTTTGGGTCGATGCCTTTTAAAAAAAACTGTCTGTAATTTCTCACCCCTCGGGATGTAAGTGAAGTACTCGCTATCCGCGGTGCGTACCTTATTATACTTTTCGATGTTATCACACAGTATTATGCGCTTGTTTGAGTTTAATCGCTCTATATAATAATTCTTACTAATTAGCTTACATAATCTAATTCTGTCCTTAATTTCTAGGTTACTCACATTAATGGGAGGAATTTTATCCTTCCTTGGCTGAGATTGCTTCCGCTGTTGCTGCTTTAATTGTTGTTTTTGTTGTTGTTGCTGCTGCTTCTGTTGTCGCTGTTGGTGTTGTTGCTGCTGCTTCTAGGGAGGATGACATAGGAGTACTCCTTTCCTATTATCAGCTCCTTTATTGACACAACTGAAACTGACGTCATCTTCCATGTTCCTTTGTCATTTTTTTTAGTTTAATCTGATGTTTCTGCTGTTGTTTTTGTTTTAATTTTCGGATATTGCTGCATTTCAGATGTTCTGGTTTAGTCGTTTTGGCACTTTCAGCACTTCTTCCACTACCAAGTGTAACATTGTTAAAAAATAAAAGTGAATGTTCAGGTCCTCTACGTTTCGAGTTAGTATAATACTTTCCTGAATCAAGTCACTACCTAATTTATGCCTACCAAATTTGCTACTTATCACTCGTTAGCTTAACTTTACACAAATAACTAGTCCACTGTCCTCAATGAGAGTTTGGAAACGACAAAAAAAAAGCAAAAGTATTTTGACATTGTCTTAATTTTTTTCGGAAAAATATAATATAACCCCTACGTTTTAGAACTTTTAAACATGAACCTACCTATTACTCTTTCATAAAAAAAAAAAAAATCAGGTCATTTTATCTCAAGTCAGTAGTTTTCAAGATACGACCCAACTTGTTCAAACTATGAAACTCAAAAATGGGGTATTCCTTTACAACACCCCAATAAAAATAACTAGTTAACAGCTGCTTTGGAATATTCTTCCCTTAAAATAAGCTGGTTACTGCGCAATGTAAATCCAATAAAATGTTCGTTAAAGAAGGTTCATTTTATGACATAAAAAGGGGAGAAAAGTACAACCTCAGTGAGGTAACAGCTCGTGGTTTCAGGTCAAAAAAAAATACAGGTCCTTTTTCTGAAAAAAAAAAAGAGTTAAGGAGGTTCCCATGTTTGACGGCCTGTTTTTTAATCATTTTTTGGGATTTTTTTTGGCATCTAATGAAAAGATAGAACTTTGAGTTTCTTACCATTTATTTATAACTATTTCAGGAGTATCTAAAACAAATTTTAAGTAAGTTGAACCACTCCAAAGACAACCTCTTTCAAAAAAAGGACACTCAATTCCACCACAAAATCGGCTGATTGGCTTATCAAAAAGAAAAAAAACAAAACAGTGTTTTAATTTATAAGCCCAAATGAACTAGAATCATTTGAAAATATTAAAAATTAGGTTTTTGGCAGACTTGTGCAAAAAAAAGTTTAAAATTTCATGATTTTTTTTAGGTTTTCGTTACGAAAAAAATAGAAATACTCGGAATTTTAGCATGATTCTAGGTCATTCTGTGCGTCTACACTATAGATTTCAAGTGAATCGGTCAAACCGTTTTCGAGATATGATGAGGGAATTTATTCGAATATTCTCCAGGTTGAGGAAGACAGGAACCATGTGGAAATCGTCGAGAGACTCACATCCAGATTTAGCAGTAGTCATTCGAATCTACGAAGACGTTTAACATTACGTCAGAAACCATCCATATACCTGTCTTATGCAGCTACGCAGACATTTAATTTTTAATTTAATTAGAACTTACATCTGGAGAATTCTACATTCAGAAGACATGCATGCATTCCATCATGTACCAGTACAGTACTTTGCGGAAGACAACTTTATTGGCCGGATGAATCACAATTCACCAGAGATGGAATCAATAATATCCACAATTTACATACTTACATGCTTACAGAGCTTTTCAGCATAAGTTCAAAGTCAATGTGTGGGCAGTCATATTGAATAAAATCGGCTTTCTACAGGGTTTAATTCCTGGAATTTTTGCGAAAGAAATCAGCAGAACTATTAGGTGATATACCACTGCAACAAAGAATGACCATTGTGTGCCAGCAGGATGGCACCCGGCACACCATGGCTATATATGAAAATGCATGGACTGGGCGGGATGGATCCATTCTGTGGCTTCCAAAGTCGCCGACCTTGACCCCAAGGGAATTTTGTTTATAAAGGCCAATGAAGGACATGATTTGTTCATCAGAAATAACAACATTGTATGACTTGAACCATAGGATTGACGAGGATGCTGCGAAAGTCCGAGAAGAATTGGAAAGAATAGATATTGTTGGATCTTTTCAATTTTGGCTCCAACAATTAAGTGCCACCTAACTTCTGTATATGACACGTTGACTTGGTTATCAAATTTGAACTATTGGGGGGATAATTTAGTGATGGTAGGAACCACAATCGAACCCATCGTGTAAGAAGAAATGTAAATATTGTTTCTGTAGCTCGAAGTGTAACCGAAAACCGATTTGACGTCGATCTCAGGAATTGGGTATGTAAAAAATAAGAACACTCCACCAAAGGTTGCATAAGGCCTTCAAGGTTCAATTTACGCAAGAACTTAACCCTGCCGACCATTACCGTTGTCGCAACTTTGCCAATTGTGTGTTGAAAATGCATGAAGTAGATCAAGGCTTTACCTGAAAAATAATTTTTAACGATAAGGCACTTTGCCAACTTCAAGGCTTTCATAATAAGCCGATTGTCGCATTTGAGGCAAAAAAAAAAAATCAGAGAATGATAATGTGAAATGGAAACCTCTCTATTCATAACGTGTTACTGTTTGGTGCGGTTTTTGAGCAGGGGCATAATTGGTTCTTATATCTTCAAAAACGGTATACATTTAACATGATGATGCAGAGTAAAGGTTAACCTTTTGACGAATTTCTCACCAGGATAACGAATCAAGGCAAAAACAGAAAAATGAAATCATTAAATGCTTACATTCACATACAATTACGATTATTTAATTTCATAAAAATATGAACAACTATGTATGAATTTCTTAATTTTGTTTTTCAAAGAAATAATCAATTGAATTGAAAAAAAAGGAAGATACATGTACCTATCGCATTATATAATATCTAAACTTCCTACACTATTACTATGTAATAAAGTCAGTAGCAAGAGTACTTAAAGATCTTAACATACACAAATCCGCTGGTCCAGATGTTATAACTCTCCGTATTCTGAAGAGGTGTTGTTGCACGCTGGCAAAACCATTGCGTAAGCTTTTTCAATGAATCCTACTCTTTGGGACTCTTTCCGAGCAGGTGGAAAACAGCACTTGTCAAGCGGTCCCTAAAAAAAGCGTAAAAGAAATTACCTTTCGGAAAGATAAATTCAAGTTGTCTTGGATGGTTTCAAGTCTAACATTCACAAAATAAATGCTGGTGTGCCCCAGGGTTCCGTTCTGTCTCCGACACTCTTTTTAATTGTTATCAGTGATCTCTTGTCTACCACTTTTAATCCAATATATTCCTTTGCTGATGACAGTAGTCTCTGCTTTTCATTTTCGCTCCCAGACTCACGTCCCTGCTCTTCGGCTGGAGAACGGGAACGACACTTTAAATTCCGATATTAGCAGCATTATTAATTGCGGAACCATCAACAGAGTGGAATTTAATGCTTCCAAAACACAATGCTGTCTGCTGTGGTTAAGTCGAAACCGAAAAACTTTCCATTCTCGGTATGTGTGTCAATGACAACTTATAGTACGTTGGAACGACCAAATATTCGATGTCGCTAAAAATTCTGCAAAATGTCTAGGTTTAAGTGTTGTAAGAAATATTTCACCCCCTCTGAACTGGAATCCATATATGTATGTATAAGGCGTTTATCCGCCCAAAACTGGAGTTCAATGCCCATATCTGGTCAGTTGCCCCTAAGACCTGTTTGCACTTGCTAGATAGGATCCAAAATTGTGCCATAAAACTTATAGGTGATGTCAATATTACACAGTCATTTTAAACCCTCGAACACCGACGTAATGTCTCCTGTCTCACCGCCCATTCAAACTCTTAGCCGTAACACACGGCTCGCCTTGAATGCTCATCAGTACATCCTCAAGCCCACCTTCGGACGTATTTTGAAATATCGTGATTCTTTCCTAAGCCGTACAACTCGCTTATATAATGCCCTACCGAACTCTTTATTTCCTAGTCAGTATAGCTTGAAACATGTAAAACCAACACACATCGGCATCCCTCTTTTTTCTTTCCCTAACTTCCTTTCACCACGCTATGTGCAAACATCTTAAGGCTACATAAAACTCCGATGACACAAAAATTGAAACGACTGTATCATTTCCTAAGTCATAACAGCTACCGTGAAATGATTGAGCTAACCGACCATGATCAACGAATTTTCATAGCCGAAACTTAAAAAGGGTTTATTTGTAAAATGACGGCGCTTTGAGTCTCACAAGTTGTAAAACCATTGCTCTTTTGCCGGAAAACTTTCCTGGCCGTGACATATACCAAAATGTGGATGAAAATTTGATATCGAGTTCAAACGATTTGACACCATGCGACTTATTTCTTTTGCGACACTTGGACGAGAAGGTTAATTTCAACGCTCCGTCAATATCCGTAATTGATGAAATGAAGCTGCGAGTGCTCGAAAATGTGATGAACAATTTTATCCAAAAGAGCAGTCGAGGTCTCTTGACTCTCATTGTCCTCTATTATAAAAGGCAACCTTCCTTATATCGATTTAAATAAAAATCAAATCCTATTTCATGAAAAGTACGTGTTACCTTATAAATCAAAATAAAATCTCTTATTGGAAAACCCATTACATTAACATGTATCTTTATTAACCAAATATTTATTGCCTGACAGCAAGATCTTAACTACCTATTGTATATATTAAAATCTGTTAGCCAGTACATATTTTTAAAGACATGAACTTCTGCCCGTGACGAAGAGACAACCGTATTTCACCGAAAGGAAGATAATCATGAATGACAACTTGAATCATGGCGATATCAGGCAATCAATCGAGTGCAACACGCTCTAATTATTATCCTGCCGTCATGGTAACGGGTAGCTCGCTATATCATCCATGAACAATCCCCAGGTAATTACAATTAACCCTAAACCAGACTGTCAGCAGCTTCATAGTTATTCCTTACTGAATACACGCACACTGTGTCTTTCCAAATATTACAGGTTTATCCACACAAGGAGATTAGTTTAACTGTTATCCTCACCACCAAGGTTGTATTTTTTCACATACATATATGAATTCATAGTCATGTGTCATATATATGTATCTGTCCAATTAATCCTGACCGAATATCAATTTACGCTCAAGTCGTCCGTTTGACAGCACATGGGTGGAACACAGTAATCACTTAAATTTGCTGAATTGCATATTTTCTATTATCGCCATGATAACCAATGAAACACGAACCACAAAAACCACACGTAAATGTGTACAGCATGACTGACTGCACACGGGTAGGTACACTCCCTTAAACTGGCACCGACACCAGCAACCTCTTTGCTTTGGTTGCCTTTGGAAGTTGTCCTGTATCAGGGAAACGAAAGTACGACTACAAAAATCAGAATCCTCACACTTTTGTTTCCTCTTGTTTTTTTTTTTGTGCTTGCCCAGCCACCTCCTGATATAAACCGCATCCATACAATTCCAGATCACTCCCTCTTAGATCTGTACATTGGGCACCCCACATCGCTGTTTACATGTATCAAGTTCATTTGTCACGACCATCCATCAAGTTATACACTACTTGTTTGGGTTTTACGTACGAATACGAATATGTGTGTGGAGCTACTTCCGACCGTGTATCTGTGGGCTTGGTTTGGAGTGGATGCTTTCAGATTTACTGACGTGTAACAGTGGAATCTACTTGGTACACCGAAAGCATATATAAGTAGTAGATACGAACACACTGAACTCCCACGGGATGCTGGATAATCAGCGCACGATGCAGTTTCATTGTCCTTGGGTGGTATATTTATTTTTTTGTTTCAGTTTTTCCTTTGTTTTTTTTGGTCTCTTAATCCCAACACCATACTCTCTGTCTTGTTTCCTTTTTATATAATTTTTCGTGATCAAATAATAACTCATTGTTGGCAGTGGAGGGGGGTGTCTGTAGCTTTTGTGGTTGTATAGTGTGTGTTTAAGTTTTTAATTTGCTTTAGGTTTAACGCACAAGATTACCAGCTTACCAGGAATGCTTGTGTGTAACGCAATAATGTATCGTTGTGTGGCATGAAGTGAATCTGTAATCAGCATTTTTGTTTATACTTTTATGGTCGTGTTACTGGGGTACGTATCCGATTTGCTAAAGGTAATGAGCTTTGTTTTTACTTAAATTTCAGATTTCCACTGTTTAATTCTCGCTTGGTTTTATGAAGGATTGAAGGTTGTATCCGCTTTATAAGGCTAAAATAATTTAAAGACTGCGACTCAAATATGCAACGGTGGTAACTTTTGATATTGTACAACCCTAAACCTGGATCAAAAGAAACTCTTAAAATGGCTGTTCGAAGGTAAAGTTTGTACGCTACAATTTTATAATTAAGGCTTACTTGCTAGGCAAAGTTGGAAAGCCCACATGGTGCCTATTGGCTTGTTGTAGCATCACATGTACATTTACATATATTGAAATAATTTTTCTAACTCAACTGCAAATAACACTTCACCACTCTTCATAACCAAGAAATTCTGAATGATGTATACCTGATCCTCCCTAGACTATTTATGACTATGGGCCAGTCATGAAACATGCAAAATAGAACAACATGTGGTACTAAATTTATCCACAAAACGATGGATATCAAGCTCAGTTTATCAAAATTGAGCATCCGTTCGATAAAGCCACATTTGGCGGCATGTGTTACCAGACAACACTCTAACTCGTAGGGAACCTTAATTAACAATTTATGCACTAAATATGGGCTTTTGGCCAATATTTTCAAAACTGAGATTATTCTCTCTACGTGAAGGATGAAGCTACTGATCTAATTCATCAAGTGCCTGGGGGCATTATTGCCCGTTTCTCCAATGAAGCGAAGTAGTCGGGTGTCTCCCTGGATAGCACGTCACCTCGAAGGCCTCCAAGGTTCAATCCACTATCTGAAGCTCGGCTATGCTTAGCCCAACAAATGGAACACATTTTCGAAAGTAGGTCACTGCTGTTTTTATCAGACCCCAAAGTCTATCTTATTCTAGTTAATGTCGGGTAGGTGTTAGGCACCGGTACCGGTAACCTTGCTATTTTACATTAAAATTATCCATGTGGAGAGCAAACACCTTAGACGAGCAACTACTGAACTATGATATTGGCGAGCCAGTGGTACAAGCAAGCATCGCAACGGAGTTCGTAACGCAGGTTTCGCGACCTCTAGTTAATGCATGTAATGCATCTATGTCTAAAACAGGGAACAAAGAACATAGCCAATCGGTTTATTAGTGGAATCACGAGATCGAGCTCGAAGAACCTACCAGCTGTCCAGGAATACCGAAAACACCCTACAGCTACGGGAAATATGTATATCGTGAGGCACGGACCCGGTTGAAGCTAGCGATCAAGCCCAGCAAGTGACAATGTTTTAGGGACATCTGCGGTTAACTTAATTGACTATCGTTCAATTCGGCGAATTCGCAACGTATTATGCATTGCCTCCATCGAATGCATGTACCGGTGTATTTAGTAAAAAGCATCTCGAGTTATTTCACTGACATGGCCCTTTTATATGATTCTGACGACGGAATCAAGACGTATCTAATAACCGGCGATGTACTCCAAGGATCGGTCTTCGGTCTTCTGCTATGGAACGTAATGTACGACCGTATCTTACGTCTACCAATCCCACGAGAAGCATCAATCATCGGTTTCGCGGATGACAACGCAGTCGTGATCGTTGCCAAATTGGTCGAAGAAATAGAACTCTTCTGTAATGAGACCCTAAGAATAATAAATTGCTGGCTCCTCGGAGCCCTCGCTCATTTATCAAGGCTTCGCCCGCCAATGACGTTGTCTAATAAAACGCGGGGGCAGAGCAATGTACTGGTCTTATCGTAAACATCTTCAGATGACGCTACTGAAGGTTGATACGATTTGATTAGTTACAAGTTGCCGGTCATAGTAGTCCCTACCAGGACTTAAATCATGGTACCATGGGAGTCAGGAGCCCCCCGGATTTCGGTCCGAGCCTGGCTTGTTGAGGTAGGCAGCTTTGTGGGAGCATCATGGTGGCTGTAGTTTAAACCCAAAGTCGCGGGAAGGGTCTTCCTGTTGGTTTGACCCAATGTAGAGTTGCAATAAGTACTGGGTGCTGTGACCCTAAGAGCAGTAAGAGGTAAGAGTAAGAGGTTTAGATCGGCTTCGACCCATACCAAGGGTGGAACTTGTGCCTCCAACAGAAGTTCTGCTTTGGTATCTCAGGAAGGCGGCAGAGCTATCGCAAGGCGTATCCTTGCCCCCATGGATATATGGCATCCCGCAAACTTAAGTCTTCACGACAAGTGGTTTTCGTTAAAAAAAAAAAACAGAAACTATGGCTCCTCGGAGCCGCATTGCAACTTGCGGATCATAAAACCGAAGTTTTACTTATCAGCAGTCGGAAAGTACGCGAGACTATTAGTCCTAGAGTCGAAGAATACGATGTCATTTCACGACTATTTATTAACTATTTAGCGGTGCTGATTAATTATCGTTCAACATACAAGCACCACTTGGAATACTCTTGTGAAAAATCATCAAAAGCGTTTGGTGCACTGTCAAGTTTCATGAGCAATGTCGGAGGACCAAGACAAAATAAAAGATTTGGTTCTATGCAGTTGTACGGCGCATAGATATGGTCAAATATAGCGAAAGTAAAATCGTACTGCATCCACACGACTCTTTTTTATCAGCGCGGAATGGTTTACTAAATCCATTGCATCTGTAATAATCGCTCACGCTCATTTGAAACCATGTTTCACTTACATACAAAATATCAACCTGAGAATGAGCAATCAACAAATTGAATTCATTCAATTTCGGCTTAAGGCTCTGGGTGTTAAAGTAGCAAACTCTGCTGGAGAACCATTACCTGGAGAAGTCCCGATGTTAATATTTAAGTCTGCAAACATAGATTGACACTACAGCAAAAACACAACAAAAAGAATTAATAACACAGCGAAAATTATTTGAAAATTTAAGAGCTTAACTACCCAGAGAATAATTACAAACGAAGAAGATAATATACGAAGATGAACTAAAAAGAAAGTATGTGAATTATGATTAAACATTATTGCTCCGGACATTAGGATTTAATTCTCTTGGGTGTCTACTATAGTAGCGGTATTCAGACCCTCAATGTTGCGAACCAGTATGTATTGTAGTCTGATTGCGCAAAACGTTTAACGTAGGTACACTAAGCCAAATTTAGTAACAATTATATACGAAGTTGAGGTAAGGTATTTATAAGGTCCGACCCCAAATTTGTTTTCTTACCTGAATAGCGTTTATAGGTAAGCGTTACCGGTATTAAATACCTAATATTAAGGAACCATCATCCTTCCACTAAAAGTGCGGAGCATAGCCAGTCTAGCTGCTGCTTCAGTTTACACGTAACAGCTAAGGTATTTTAGTGACTTTCGGTTCCACGTAAGTTTTATCACCTTGCACTCCAGGTACGCAAATGTAAACGTGAAATGGGTCCAGCATTTTTTTTCTTCAATCTAATATAAGTAGTATTGTATATAGAAATAACGTACATATAATTTACGGTAGCGGAGCGTTGGGGACGCGCTTCTGGAGGAGGAGCCGGAAAGATTTTGACGAAAATTATGGTTTCGTTGAAGAAATATCAGAAGAGGAGACTGATAAACCTTCAAGTGGTGAAATTTCAGAGATCGAAGACGTTCAACTATCAGAGCAGCGACACGACAGGCCTTCACAACAACCGCGGGGAAGACTTTCAGCGACCGTGTGGGGAAAAAAACGGTTTCGTGTGGAAGAATAAAGTACCCGAATGACTGTCAGGTAATGATATATATCTATATCTATAACATCTGTTTAATTTCAAATGTATGTATATATGCATAGGTTTGGTTGGTTTCTAGATTTTTAATTTGTCAGTTGAAAGTTGATTTATGGTTAGTACGTTTTGCCATGAATAGACTAACGCCAGAACAACGCGTGCAAATTGTGTAAACTTATTTTGAAAACCAAGGTTCGGTTCGCCAAACTGCACGTCAATTTTACGGTCGGCATAATCGTCCATCTCAGGAAGTTATTCGGAACACGATGAATCGTTTTTACATCATGCACACTCTAGTGACAAATAGTGCGAACAGAAGAAGTCATTGCCGTTTTGGAGCGCAGTGATGAGGAGAATCCGAATGAATCGATTCGCCATCATACACAGCAATTGGAGCTATGGCTACCCACTTTGTGGAAGATTTTACGGAAAGATCTTCTCTTCACAGCTTATAAATCCAGCTTCCGGTGAATGGACCGAAAACATGATTCAGCTTGATCATCATTTTCGACGCGAAATGTTGTTCTCCAATGGGGCGCATTTTTGGTTAAATGGATGTGTAAACAAGCAAAATTGCCGAAATTGGAGTGAAGAAAACCCAGAAGCCCATGTCTAGGCGCCCTTACAACCATTAAAACTTACTATTGGGTGTGCGTTATGGGCTGGTGCAATCATCGGCCAGAATGTTACCGTCAATGGAGAGCGCTATTGAAACATGATTCCTGACTTTTTCGTTCCTCAGTTGAATTGCATTGACATGACAGATAATCAACCACTATAATAACACTAAAGGGGGCACAGATGTTTTCGGTAAATTGTGCTTTGGCCACTAAGATTTTTCTTTGGAATGTTCAATCAAGCAGCAGTTAACAGTCGCATTCTTCATACGTGCCATACGATGCATCATGAAGAGAAGATAGAAGAGAAACTGAACAGAAACCGTTTACAAGAAACAAGAACGCTGCGAATGGGCATCCGGAAAATCATCGAAATGATATTGGCTATCGATCCGGTGCCTTTGAAAAAGATGGATGGCAAGCACACAGTTTACAAGATACATATATGAACCACTTTATAATGCATGTGAAACCATCTGCTTCGGATCCAGTGCTTTTGTTGCTTGACAAATGGGAGCTATCCATTTAGATATAGGTGTTATTGATAAAGCTAAGAAAAATGGTTTTTTAATGCTATCTTTTCCACCACATTGCTCACACAAATTTCAACCCTTAGACGTCGGGTTCATGGTGCTTTCAAGACTTATTGCACTAATCAACAAGACGCCTGGTTAAGTAATAATCCAGGAAAAAGGATGACCATATATGATATTCCATCTGTAGTTAGAGCCGCTCTTCCTCTGGCGCTGAACACAGCTAACATTACTAATGGATTCAAAAAAACTGGCATTGTTCCTTTTAACAGAGACATCTTCCAAGACTTCGATTTTTTATCATCTTTTGTCACCGATAGACCACTAGCTGACCCTTATTCATTAACTTTAGATGAAGAAGTCATAAACTGTGGCGATGTACAGCCAGGAGTGATACCTTCACTTCACATATCACTATCTTTACCTAAATCTGGTGCAAGCAGAAAACTGAAAAAATAGGACCTGGAAAGACAATAACCACTTGTGGCAGCTGCCATCCCCCAGGTGTTTCTGAATTGAGACCCACCTTGCCATCAGAACCAGGTCCATCAAAACTCTGTCAAACCAATTTAACCTTTTCTCCAGAAGCTATTCGACCCTACCCAAAAACAGCGCCAAGAACGGCAAAATGTAAACGCAAATCTAGGAAAACCGCTATTTCAACGGACAGCCCAGAAAAGCAAGCAATTGCAGAAGAACAGGTCA
Organism: Volucella bombylans; assembly: GCA_949129095.1. NCBI lineage: Eukaryota > Metazoa > Arthropoda > Insecta > Diptera > Syrphidae > Volucella > Volucella bombylans. The sequence continues at coordinate 104,925,351 of OX422144.1, read as the reverse complement.
AAAAGCTTCAAAAACAAAAGTTTTCAAGGTTAAAGCAAAAAAAAGTGACAAAAAAAATATTGACTATTTCTTCAGATGAAGAAGATGAAGAACATTGCTTAATTTGCTGCGAACCTTTCGGAGAAAGTTTTCCGGTGAACACTGGATTCAGTACATAACCTGTAAGAAATGGGCTCACACTAGGTACACTAAGGGCAACATTTCTTATTATGTTTGCATCAATTGTGATTCAGATTAATCGACTATTCTTTCCGAAATTTTCTTTTTATGTTTATTCTGTCCGTTATTTTTATATTTTCAAAATTGTAGAAGTTAGCTTTTATGTTTATTTTGAACTTGCTTTCGCTTTCCAATACGAGATCTACTGTATCTCACACATGAATTGTTTTGTTTATTAAATAAGAGGTACATATGGATGTATAAATAAAATAAAAAAACGGATTGTTGTTACTTTTTACCCCTGATAGTGTTACAACCAATCCCAGAGACGATGTTGAATGTAACAGCTATGAAATTTTATAAAATACCATATTTTTAGAAGTTCAAAGTGGAGATCTGCTAATATTCTAAAAGCAGTTTATAGCCAAAGGATTAATCCTTTCAGTTTTCATTTGAATAATCTGCCTCTGATAAAGGCTCGCAGCAAATGTTCTAAAAATTGTTACAACCAACCCCGCTCTCCCCTACTCCGAAATAAATATACTTTCCTTAAAGTCTGATTATAAACCCTAAAAGATTTTCTTCCAAAACTCAAAATTGAAGTTTTTACGACAATTTTTACCGAAACAGTGATTTTTTTGGGTCCATCAATTTTAAGCACGTTTTTGAACAATTATAAAAATTTTTTTTTGTAAATCTAACTTCGCGGCCTTAAAGTTTGATCGATTCAGTGCAAAAAGTGACTCAAATTTTTTCCCGAAAGGCGCATAGAGGTCAAAAATTGCATGAGATTCATCAATTGATAACAAACGTATGGCTTGGGTGTCAACAGTATGTGTACTAAAACTGAGCTTAAATCTTAGACAGGAAATATGGAATCTCATTATTAGCTGCACGTACTGTCTACAAAACACAACTATTTGTTTATCTAGGCACCGGATATTCATGTGAACAAAGGCTAAGTGGCATCTAGACGTCCATGTTCTGAAAGCTATGTCGCAAGGGCCCTGCTTACAAACAGGCAACTTGTCCATTTTGGAATCTTAGAAGGAAATAGGCAACAATATTGACTTCAAGGAGCCTTTTCTAATTCTCACGAGATAAAATCTTTGATAAAGCTAGGGTGCGTCACACCTGGATTGAGCACACTCACTTAGGATGCTTAAAATGCCGCATGATCTCAATGCCCTCCAACCTAAAAAGAGAAGTCAAAAAGGTTACGAGGGTCTGAAACCATCAGAATTACTTCGAATTCAAACTTCAGACAGATCTTCAAGTTTATGAAAGAGGAAATCACTGATATGAGCTTTTCTTATGGTTTAGGATTGGGACAGCTGCATAAAAGATTAAGGGTGATTACTTGAAAAAATTATTGACCTGCTTGCCCACTAGGATGCTGAGATATAGCTGTTTTACAGGTTAGTGCTGCACGTTTATAATTGATTAAGTTATGCCAAATATATATAGTCGGATTGCAGGTTGTTCTTTTGACCATCAATTTACATGTAGTAAGTGGTATTTTCATATCTCTAGGGACTGACATCGTTTTAAAACCAGCTCTCTAAGCTCATAAAGTGAGCTTCACTAAGTTCAGTAGTTTTCTCGAAGGCCTAAAGCAAACCTCACAATGAGATGACTATAACTCTTTATGATGCGTACAAAATACTTTTGAACGTGCACCTTAACTAGAAGAAAGTGACACCGCCTCCAGAAACACTTGTTATGAGAACGGCAACAGGATTTTGAAACATTTGCTCTTTGACTGCTAGGCTAATGATTCTAGTACTTATAGAAATGCTAATTACAGTGTAACTTTTATAGGAACTTTATTATTGTTGAATCTATTATTCATTCATCCATTGAAGAGAGAGGTATACCATCGCAGAAATTGGTGACATGCATTTGGTTAATTTGTATACGAACCTCCAACTTAAAAATTTTGAGTCCCAATAATCACTTCAGTCAGTCTTTCATGAACCCTCTTACCTATCCAAACTGAAACAATAATATGGTTGAGACACACTTCATTATCCACACGAGTAGGATCTACGAAATAGTGAGAGCCATAAGTAAAGCATTTATTTACATACTCGTATGTATGTAGACTACACCATCCTTGGAGGTGCTGTCGTAAATTGACCTTTCAAGCGCATATATCCTTGTCATTACTAACGAATGATCAGTAATTGCTTGGCATCACCTTTGACTTTGATATATAAAATGCTCATGAAGTTAATTCTTCCCACAATTAGGTTAGCTCTAAATACGTTGAGTATCGTCTTTAGTAGTTGTGAACCTGCAGGGTGCGGTAGGTAATGATAAACTGAAACTCCATTAAACAACACCGAACTCATTCATATGACAAATGTGTGTGTACAAATCAAAATAAGCCGTTGGCTTCAGTGACAGTGATTACAAAACAAATTGGGGAACGGTTGCAAACAGAAATCTAACTCCTCTGTCTGAACAAATGTTAATTGCACCTCAACACCCATCTGTATACTCGGAAATAAGACACCAAAATCCCGCCCTCTCGCTAATCATCATAAAAGAGAAAGGCAATAACTGAAATTTGTTGACCAAGTGAGCTTATGTTTCGCTGGTTACATTTGATTTGTACTTGTTTTGCCGTACATGTCATTACACTTCTAATTGCTATTACTGCCACCAAATATGTATACGAGTATAGTCAATAATTACCACTGCCCCCTTATTACCAACATTGCTAATTGTTGCTTACCGTCAGAGAATGCTCAATGAATCCAAAATGAGTACAGCCAATGTCAGTCGCAGCTCCTGGCAAATGTCGCACACGAAATCAGCGATGAAAAAAAAAAATCATCCAAACACGTCCGAAATATGTAATTGTATCACCAGCCAAAGCCCAGGCGACTATCGAATAAATATTTTAATGCATGTGACACGTGCTTAGATATGTGTGTGTAAGCTTAGACGAGTATGTATGTTACGATACCTATTGCAGTGATAAAAAATTAAGGGTGCAATAAACCACCCTCCAGTTGAGGGAAACGTATATGAAAACTTGCTCTTGCCAGCGATTATGAGTGGTCCAGATGAAAGTGTATTTGTATATCTCTCAAGCAGGACAGCCATCTTCAAGGCTACAGGTGCATGACCTGTAATCCACTTTATGGTCTCTACTCACTTTTGGTTCACGATTCCTTCATCCACTCTCCTCGACCGGTATGATGAAGACTCATGCTAGGGATGCACGTAGAGTTTATTACCGCCCACTTAAATCCTTGGTGCTCAACGCTAATGAATTTATTCATGATGACATATCCCTTCCAACCTCGCAGCTAGGATATAAGAAAAACTATGAGCACGTGTATTTTACTGTGTATTTACGTGTGGCTGCGTGAGTGTACGAATATGTGTGTGCTTGAGGCTGTGCTAAATCGACGCGATGATGGCACGAAAAACCCATTTGAGCTGTCCTGGTACAAGTGCAACTGCAACGTTGCATACGAATTAGGAGCAAACCCAAGAGAAGAAACTCTCAAGGATAACAATTTAAAAGGCACAACATGAAAAATCCAAAACATCTATCCATAGTTGTGTGCTATTGAAGAGGCTAAATGAATTGGTGTGCACTCGAGCTTAGTTTACGTACATACATGGATTCATTGCTACAACCCCAGGTGTAGACCACGTACAAGTTAGAGTAGAGCAATCAGGCAACATACAGATAGATACAAGTGCCTGACATCGTTAATCTGTGTATGGTATCCATTATAACATGAAACTATGTTCCTGGGGCTTTTAAGGATGTCTCAACACTCCCTAGTTCGATGGTACAAGGGCACCAGAGTTAGGGTATCTAAAAATGGTCAACTGAAATACCACAACATGGGTTTGATGAATCCACAAGGAGGTTGGCTCTGCCTATGGCTGTTGCTGTTGCTGTGGCTGGCATGCTATTGCACCAGCTGAATTGATAAACTCTCGCAGCAGACACGATTGTGTGCCATGAATTATGGATTGGACTTTTTTCTTTTTATTCTTTTTTTTTAAATCTTCCTTATGAGGTGCAATATTAGAAACTATGCTTTGACTGTGACACTTGAGGCAGGCTTTAGAGAAATTGGCGAATATCACGTAAAATTATGGTATAGTACTATAGTCTGACGAATAATTCGAACCATTTCTTTCGTTATAGATTTTTCAAACTTCGGCACACGGCTCCAGTTACAAATCTGTATATTGGCTTTGCAACCTGTTTCTCAAGGTTTTTTTTTTTCCACAAAATCATTTGAAACACCAATTGAAGCTGCGATGAAGTTGCAATCGAATATTTTGGAAACATTTTTAGCTACGAGTATACAACCTCAGCTGCCTTCTCTGTTATTGGTGGCATGTTGGATAGTTTTGAATGTTTACAGGTTAAAATGACTATAAAATGTGTATTCCAAAAGGAAGATGTACGCCTTGGGAAAGAATTACGACATTTTAGAGTAGCCCGAAAGTAGCCTGAACCGATGAGCATTCATAGCGATATGAGCATTAAGGTTAAAGATTAGAAGGGGGCAATGCTATTGGCATTGAGTACTGGTGTTGAAAATAGCAGTAGGACAATTTTGGAGATATACTCGTATGTGAGTTTTGGACCTTCGCACTAACTATAATGCGGAGTTTACATGTTCAGATGTAAGCATTGTACTTGAATTTTGGGCGGATAAATGTTAAATTTAAAGTTTATCATATATACATCGCTTGCGGTAAAGTATACATTTCGCAGCACGTGGTCATTCCAACATAGGTTGCCAATGGCACACATACCGAGAGTGGAAAGTTTGAAATTTACGACAACCCAGGCGCCATTCATGGATATTAATAGATATTTCAGCTCTAGTGCTGATCAAAGACGTGAGCTCGGGAAGGAATATAAAAATCTGGAAGTAGTGTCAGCAAAAGAATGTACTGTATCGATCAGAGAAAATCAAAAAAAAGTGTAGAGGACAGAACGGAATCCTGGGGTATGCCGGCATTTGTTTTGCGGGATATTCGACTTGATACCGTATAAGACAACTTGAATTGAGCCCTCAAAAAGTAATTTCTAATCCACTGAAGAAGAGATTTATCGATTCCAAATGCTCGCATTTCCCCCAAATGAGCTTGATGGCAAACTCATTGAGAAGTTCTCGTGTAACGAAATATTTCATGAACTGACGTCGGAAAAAAGAAATGTAAGTGCAATGGGTTTCTAGGAAGAAAACGTTCTCCTTTTTCAAATACGGGCTAGATGAATGTTGCTTTCCATCTTCTCGGAAAGAGTCCTAAAGAGTGGGATTGATGAAAAAGCTTACGCAGTCATTTTGCCAGCGTAGAAGAACGCATTTTCAGAAGAAAGTGAGATATACCATCTGGACCAGCAGTTTTCTGTATATTAGTATCTTTTTAAGTACTTCGTGTAGTAAGAGTTTGCACCCATGAAGATTCGACGCGCTAAATGTAGGCGGAAACTTGACACAGTCTGGAAGTGTTGAATTAGCTGCAAAGTGTGCTGCAAACAGGTTTGCGTTTGCCTTGTATAACGACTAACAGCTGGAATATCATTATAATTGAGTGTTGGAATAAATTTGAATGCAGAATTTATAATGTTTTTAACAGACAGATCTTGTGAGAGCGAAGATCAGTTCTCTTACACTGACAGCATCTTTATTGTTCGGGTCGTACTATGTCTATTCTTTTGGTTTGGTACTCTTATGTCGGTGAGGTTTAAAGGATCTCTTTTCAAAGAGAATAATGTTTGTGAACTTATCAGAAGCGACATCGATGGCGATATGAAATGATCATGACAATAATCAGTTAGAATTCCTGAAAAAATCCTAAGCCCACCCGAATTGACGCTGTCATATTTCCATACGGTTCTCTTACAAATTTAATATATAGCTTTGTGCTCAGAGATATCATAATATCCGATGAACCTAAAGGGAACCGTTTACTAATATATCAACGGCACAGAGATTACTTTGTGGTGGAGCTTGGTAGCTTACATCACTATGGCTGCATGTATATGATCGTAGTTAGAAATACCGTATTACGATGTTATTTTTCTTCGTCTTTGTTGGATATTGGTACAAATCCGGGTAGATATTGGCCTCAACCATTAGGCTTCTCCAGTCAACGCGGTAACTGCCTAACTGAGCGCTTCAAGTTTGTTCACGTTCCCTTTCATATTTTCCACAGACAGAAATGCTGACGATGTCTGGAAGAAACATTGTTCCCAACGCTAAATGTGCACTTCACATAGATTGGTCGCCATAATTGGATTTCATCTGTACACCAGAAACTCATTAAAAATGAAACGAAACAGAAGCAGCAGCAGTCAGCCAGATTCACTTGTAGAGTTAATTCACAATTGTTAGTTACTTCATATAGTTTTTTTTTTTTTTTACCCGCGCCAAACCCTTCAGGTTGGTATCAAAAACTCTGCGGGCTGGAGCGTTGGTGATCATTCTTTCTACATGTCTTAGTCATATAAGGCTCTGTGTAGATGCTGTCATATACGGCCTTAAAATCGATAAAGTGGTGGTGCGGATCTATAGATATGTATTTGGTCAACTGTGCACTTGCCGGGCCTAAAACCGTACTGATAGAGGTCAATCAGATCGTTGATATACGGCTTCTAGCGTTCATACTTCATACAAGCCGGCAGATGGGTTCTTATATGTGATGTTAAGGAGACTGATGACACTATAATTGACGCAGTTAAAGTGGGTTCCTTTCTTGTGAATGGGGAAAACGGTGCTAAGGTTTCATTATTCAGGCATGCTTTCTGCCGACCAAATTAGAGTGCATGCTCTCTCCTAAGTCATTAAGACTTAGATAGTGGTACGAGGCTCTGTTCGCCACTCGGAAGTTCGGACCATGATCAACTTTTTGACGGTTTGGTGATCAAGTGTCATGTCTCTCTGTGGATATTAAGTTGGGAGAACGGTGTGCGCTTTATAGTTATGTTTTGCCCCACATCAAAATTATGCCATTCTGGCTATTTTGACTATTTGACTAATTTAGCTATTTTGAATAACCTAAAATGATTTTAACGTCATACTTCGGACATTGCTGGTAAGTTTTGTCAAGGAGCTCGTAGAAATATTCTAACATATCAGGTGACGAAAGCTCAAAACTTCTTACCTAAGTCTGTTGCTTACAACAAATCCGTACCCAAATAAATGTTGTTCTCTGTAGAAATCGCCGTATTATATGTCATAGTTTTCCTTCCTTGCCCATTCCACCACACTTCTTGAATTGCGCTAATATCTGCTTTTTAGCAGTCGAGGATCTTCTCTAGGTGTTCACTTGCATGCAACCTGTTCAAATTTCAGACATTCTATGTGCAGATTCGAACTTCGTTGTCCGTTTTTCGTTTTGTGGGGTCGACAGTTTATCAGTCCTTATCTGAGGCTGTTGGCTCGCAACAGTGAGCTTTTTATGTTTCAGGGTAGTTAACACCACGCACAACCCCCAACTCGGAGGGCCAGCCCTACACTAATAATACACACCCAACCGCCAGTTACATTATCAATTATATCGATTCAATAGCAAAGCAATTACTGAATTAGTAGAAGAGACTTGATAGTGCAAATCATTGTGTGAACATATGGTATGAAGCCCTTCTGCATTTTAATCATTGAAATGCGCGACTTCTGGTCTTCAATGTGAAAGAGGCATTCAAATTTCGAGAGGAAACGCACAACAATTCGACCGAAAAATTACATATAAGATTATTAATCGTCATAAGCGGTGGCCCAATTCGTATAACCATTTTGCTGTGTCATATTTGTTGAGTTCGCAGATCCTTCACAGTTTCCGCAGATTGGTATTAATGGAGCTTGAGGGGAGTCGACTGAATTAAGCCAATAATCACTAATTTTGCACAACAACTCGATATCTACAGATTTCCATTTCTGTGTACTTAACTCTGTGTATTAGACAGGGCGTGGGCGTGGTGTAGTGGTACTAGCAATCGCCACTCACTCGGAGGGTCAAGGTTCGAATCCTACACATGACAAGTTTTTCAAGTTTTTCATTTGTGTAATTGGAACTCAGTTAAAAAAATTCTGCTTGCGAAGGCATAACACTGACACCTAGATTTGGCTGTTGTAGAGCTTCAAGCACAAAAAACAAGTGTGAATTATAACCTTCGAATCACTCTGAGTGAGGAAAAAACTCTCCGTCCTATTCGGACTCCCACCCCCTGGAGAGCTAATATCGAAACCAAATACACCTGAGTTTCAAACCACTACAAAACAATTTTCCTTTCTCCTTCTTATACCTTTCCGCCCGCGACCAGACAAGAGTAAAAGGGTATCTAACCCTTTAGGCGCGCGTAAATTATATAAAAAAAAAAGCAAGTGAGTAATACTTTTGACTGTGAAAGTTTATCCGCCATCATCATATTTCCAGAGTCTAATGTAGTCTTGAACATCCTTATACCTATACGAATAGATCTAACCGCTGAATAAATCAAAATGGACATTAACAGAGTGTGATGTTCTGACTATGACTGTGCCACCTTAGTCAGTAAGACTGAGCTACTACTACTGCTTTGCAGGTTTAGGTGCTCAAATTTCTATTTCTAATGTCAGTTGCTGACGATCATGCTGACCAAATCATGCATAGAAGCCACGAACTGCCAGCAGCAGTTGCACGAAATAGTGGTACTCAACTGGGTTAAGTTGATGAACATTGTTGATGAACAAGTTTTCCGAAGAAACAAGGCTTGGAACGCTGAGATTTTGATGAGCCTTAGCGCCAACTACTTTCACCACCAGTCAACGTACGAATATGGGTTTCTTCCCAATCGATACGGCAATGAACAAGTACTGTGAAAGAATATAACGTAGAAAAGCAAGAGGCAGCCAGAATCTTTGCCAAACGCGTATAACGAAGTCTCTCACAGTGGCAACACTGTCAACGTGCCATAAGAGACGCCGCAATTGATGTGCTGGGTTTCACCCGACCACAATCGAGAAATATCTGGTTTGATGAAGAATGTCGGCAAGTCACGGTCGGTATTGAGAATATAGAAAATTTTTTCTGCAGGCTCACTACTCCGTCGAGGTCGATTATGACTAAACTGTCAAATGATGTCAAAAATGATTTCAGATAAGTTGGCGCACTCTCGTGTGACTTCTTTAATACCATTCTTGAAAGAATTTAGCGGAACTCACAAGCGAACACAAGTGGTACAATCTTTCAAAAGTGTGTGCAATTATCATATTAGCGTTCGTCGATGATATTGACATAATTGAGAGAACTCAGCGGGCTGTCACCGTTGGTGTCGCTAGCATTCAACCGGAAGTTTCCAAAATTAATTTAGCGGTAAATGAGGGCAAAACTAAATACATAGGCTGTCAAGAAGAAGAGCTATCGACAAATTGGACAGAGCATCGCAATTGACAGCAATAACCTCGAGGTAGTAAGGGCCTTTATCTACCTTGGCTCTACTTACAATTATTCCAACAATACCTCGGCAGAAATTAAACGAAGAATCACTGTTACCAATTGCTGTCTCTTGGGGCTAAGAAGACACTTGAGTAGTAAGACCCTATCCCGAAAAACAAAGAGACTCTATATAAGAACTTGATCATCGCAAGCAGATAAAGATATACTCAATCGTTTCTTGAGAAAAATTCTTCGTCAAATATTCGGTCCCGGCATGTAGAGGGAATGGACACAATGCTCTAGCCCGCAGAGTCTTCAATTCTAATCCAGAGGGACAACGAAGAAGAGGGAGATCTCACATTAGGTAGCGCAGACAAATATAAGGGGCCTTTAGCTGACTAGGAGTACGCATCTTCAGGTAGTTAGCTAAAGACCGGGCTAACTGGAGAGGTTTGTTAGTTTAGGCGCAAGTTCACCCCGAATCGTAGCACCACCTAAGTAAGTAAGTAATAAAGTGATCAACATTTCGACTATAATGCAACAACTTTTCTATACTTATTATTAACGCTTATTTTATCTGCCTCACAGGTCACACATGAATGGCGGAAAATTGATGATTTTGTTCAACAATACTCAGAAGAGAATTTCCTATGACCTAAGCCAGGGTCATTATTTTAAAATCACTGTTCGTGGTGCGCAAATTAAAACAGCTAAAGAGATTTATTAGTGATAGTGAAGTTGACCTTCTCGATGCTTTGGTGTGTGAACGAAACAAAGTCGCTCCTTCATGTTTGAGGTACACTTTGAGCAAATCTTTTGAGCCAGCGTTGCTGCACTTTTTCAGCTTGCCCAAAGCTGAGCCAATCTCTGTTATATTAAAATATATTTTACTCTTTTTTTATTTCTTTATTTTCTTTAAAAACGTTACAATAATTTAAGTGACCCGCAAAGCATGTTGCTTATCTGCAGGTGATTGATCCTTTACAATAATTTTTAAAAATTTATCGTTTTATCGGTTGTGAAACTTATTTAAATAATTCAAATTTTGTTATTTAATTCAGTTGACTTTAGTTTTAAAAATTAAAAAAAAAAAAAGAAATAATTACGATTAAGCAAAATTATTTGTTTTTAGTATTTTAAGTTACATAATACAGATTAAGGAAATAAAGTTTTAATACTTTTCTACGTTTTTTGAAATTCACTATGTTTTCTATATTTGTGGTATGGCGTTGCTTGGATGTCTTCTCCCATAGTTGTTAAAAGTTTCACGAATTTCCAGAAGTCCCTGAGCTCGTCTTCTTGTATTCTGATTATGACATATTCTTTGTTGTTAGGGTTGATCGTCATAATAGCGTAACAGCATTGTCAGATTAAATATACCGTTAAAATCGAGGACCTTTAAATCAAAATTATTAGTATTCATAATTTTAAATAATCGATGCTGAAGATATAATATCTTATCGATATGTGTTTTGGACGCATTTCCCCATGCTAATATTCCGTATCTTAAACGGGATTCAGGAAGTGGTACACTTACTTCTGCACCTCTACGCTTGTGTATCTTTTGAGGTACACAGGATGTTTAAGAGTGAATAGACGTGCTTCTGGTCTTGTGCGGCAAATCCAGTGATTAAGACTTGTATAAGTAAATATAGTGCCCAGTAAACCAATTTGTGTAAAAAGACATTTCATATTTTCATATTTCAACACTAATATTAAATAATTGCCTGTTGTTTCTGCCCATCGCGAATTTTACAAAATTCAACGAAGCACATATTTAATATCACACAAGTATGCTATTGCTAAATACTTGAACAGTATCTCTTAATCAACTCACATTACATACATTATAGCAAGAGCTCAAAGCCCAAACAGTCAACACCTAAGCAAACCATCGCGCCGGTTACTCTAAGAGTTAATACCAGGTCGGGTCTCAGCATAACATCAATCTCTACGTCCGAATTCGAAAAACAATTAAATAAGCTTTCCGACGAAATTGTGACCCGCCTTACAAACGAAATGAGTGATCTCCGTAATGATCTTTCAAATCGTTTTGCTCTCATAGAATACAAAATTGAATGGCATATGAAGGAAGTCGACGACTTGCTTTGTGATCTGCGAGAAAGAGTAAGAAAACTGGAATTTCACTCTACTCCAGCCGATGCGCTTAAAAAAGAAGTAGCTGAACTGCAACGGAAATGCGATGACAACGAAAGGAAAGAGCTCGCAGCCGATGCTGTTCTCTTTGGTATACCACAATTACCTTGCGAAAATGTGAAGGCAATATTTGAGCAGATGTGTACTACAATCAACTGCTCCACTCCAGTTATGAAAGCTGTTTTTCGATCTCGAGGTCGAAATAGAACGAGAAGAGCAGTCAACGACGCTCCAATAATTCTTAAATTCAACTCTTCAAATGAGAGAAATGCAGTTTTCAAATCACTAGCTGATTACCGCAACACAACGAAAAGGAAGCTGTGCTTGCAAGATGCAAGCCGTTCGGACAATAGCAGAGGGCATTTCATATACATACACGAAAGCTGAACACTGAGAATTCGATCTCTTCTACAACGTGCCATCACCTTAAAGCGGCGCCATCCTCAACATATTCTTTCTGTTTTCACCCGTTCTGGTGCTGTGTTTGTAAAAGAGAACATAAATGGGAAAGCTGCACTTATACAGAATGACGAGTCCCTGAGTACCATTGCTGCAAGATGTCCAAACTATGCAATACAAACAACAAACTACATTTAATGCATGTATTATTTTTTATATATACTCTCAATTTCTCTTGTTATTATTTTCTCTTTTTGTTTTGTTTTTTTTTTTTTTTGTTTTCTTGTTCGTTTATTTTAATTTATCATCTCTGCCATTAGTGCCATATGTAAGGAAAAGTATAAAAAAAAGGAAAAATGTAGGCTCTCTTCGCATGTCGCTTACTCTCCGCTCCAATTTTCTAAGGCGAAATAGATCAAAATGATCAAACTGTGAATTCCATATGTTGCGGCGAAAGAGGAATGTTGCGTACAATGCTCAAAGTTGTCTGCTCGAAAATTGATCAATTTAGCGACATATTTGTTCAATCTAAAATAGATGTAATTTATGTATCCGAAACGTGGTTTCCCTCAACGGCCAGTGATGACGATATGCGTATTAAGTTAAGTGGCTACTATGTTTTCCGTTCGGATAGATGTGATCGTGTGGGTGGAGGTGTTGCCATTTATGTCAAACAAGGTTTATTTTGCAAAAAAAAAAGTGGTTTTCATATAATAGAACAACGCGACCGAGCATTTCGTCGTTGGAAGCGTTTTCGAATTGAAGAATTGCACGAAGTGTGTAAACAGATTCGAAATACTGTTGTTCGCGAGATAAGGGCAGCTAAAGCTCTGTATTTATTAAGTCGGCTTCAAACTAATTTAAACGGCCGGAAAATCAAGGTCTAAAGATTGTGGTTATGTCGATGGCAATGCCCTGAATAGTAGTTTTCTTACATCTCCAGTGTAAGTCTTTCAAAGCAGCTCCACAACCTTAGGTGTAGAATCAAGCGAACCTATGAGTGAAAACAATGTTCATCCCGTTCAGTTTTCAGCACCGGAGAACTTGTTTGATTTCTCGGGAGTTAATAATCTTGACGTAGTTGAGGCTGTAATTTCTGGAAAATCGAATGCGGTCTGGGTGGATGGTATACATCCAGTGTTTATCAAAGCCATTCTGCCAATAATCTTGCCCTATATCACAAACATTTCTAATATGATTTTCACTACCGGGTTATATCCTTACCAGTGGAAATTGGCAAAAATTATCCCAATACCAAAAAACCTAGATTGCATTGAATTTAGACCGATCTCCATACTCCCTTTTCTATCGAAAGTTTATGAAAGAATTTTGCAAACACAAATTAACACACATTTGACCAATAATGAGCTTTTAACAAAAATACAGTCTGGTTTTCGTATGAAACACAGCTGCACTACAGCTCTTCTTAAAGTTATAGATGATATTCGTATTGGTCTTGACACCGACGACATAAGCTTTCTCGTACTACTCGATTGTTCTAAAGCTTTCGATATGGTCGACCTATTTTATGTAATAAATTGCGTTATTTCTTTGGTTTCTCAGCGTTGTCAATAAAGTTAATGTCTAATTATCTCTGTGGTAGAAAGCAGGCTGTGTTTGTTCAAAATGCCTTGTCTAATTTCCTTACCGTTCGTAATGGTGTCCCGCAAGGATCAATTTTAGGCCCACTTTTGTTCTCGATCTACATCAACGAGATTCCCAGCATAGTTCGCAATTCGATGATGCATATTTACGCCGACGATGTCCACGTTTACCAAAACTGTCCTCTTGGACTTATTGAGAACTGTGTTGAAAGTATTAACCAAGACCTAAAAAACATCTCTGAATGGTCCTCGCAGAACAATTTAACACTAAATCCCTGTAAATGTAAATGTCTCGTTATATCCCGAAACAAATTAGATCTTTCGTACTTCCCAGTTATTACTTTAAATAATTCACATATTCAATACATCGAGTCAGCTAAGAATTTGGGTATAGTGTTCAAGGGTCCGACCTTACTTGGAACGACCACATCAACAACAATGTTGGAAAGACCTACGAAATTCTGCGATCGCTTTGGCCAGCTCAAATGTATACGCCCCTGTTAACCAGAATGATATTAGCCAAATCTTTAGCCATTCCAACTCTGTTAAATGGATGCGAAATTTTTTCTAATTGTGACGCTGAAAGTAAAAGAAAGCTAAAAGTAGCTTTTAATAGTATAATTCGTTATATCTATGGACTTCGCCGATATGATCACGTATCACATTTATCTAAGAACCTACTAAACATGTCATTTGAAAATTTTGTTAAATATCGCACAATAAAGCAATTGTTTAATGTACACGAGTCAACCATCATGCTTATATGACAAGCTTCAATTTCCGGCATCTCAGAGATCTTTCAGCATAATTATACCACGCATTTTATATTTGATATCAGAAAAAGAATTCTTTATAGCTGCCATACGACTGTGGAATTCACTACCAATAAATTTAAGAGAAATCGGTGACATGCGAATTTTTGTAAAAAGTTTACAGTCATACTTTACCAATCGTAATGATCAATGTTTATCCTTTTTTATGGCATCTTTTCATAATTACGATTTTCTTTATGTATTTTTTTTTTGTTGTTAATTTTCAAACATGCTTTACTTTATTTTCATGTAATACATACGAGTATGTAGTAACTTTCAGTTTTATTTTATGTACACTTTTATTTGTAAGCTCACTTTTAAATATTCCTTCAAAATTGTTTTCCATATTTATAACTTCACAAAATTATAAGATTTATTCTTAATGTGTAAGTAATATCAGAAATAAATAAATAAATAAATAATAATTAATCACAAGTTCTTGATCGTGACACTATTAAATTTACCTTGCATTATCGAGATCGCAGTATTAATGCACTTATGTTTAACAATTATTGCTAGGTCATCGGCGTATGCAAAGTCTGTACTTTTGTTAAGCACATGAAGAGGATTGGTTCCAGTTTTGAACCTTGTGGTACACCATACAGACTCTGCTTTTCTTGGCTCTGTGTGTTTCTTACTTTTACCACAGATAATAAATTTATACAGATGTCTCATTCATATGGGAAGTTTTGTCCTATGAAAATGAAATCGAACTAAAAAAAAAGCTTTTTTAAAAAGCTGCAAAGAGCAGAAAAATCATTTTATTTCTTTTCGCTTTTTGCTCTTGCCACTTGTCACACAGGCATGCAAAGTCGTTAGTCTTGCAAAAACAATACGTGAACGAAAGAAGTAAATAAAAAAAACATACGTTGACGTTGCCCAGCATAACCGGTTTACTTGGGTTTATGTACGTGTGCTTGTTATTTTGTTTGTAACTTGTTATGCAATGTAAATTAAATGGGGGTAGGAATATAATTTTGAAGATCATGAGATCGCTGGTCCGCGAAGGTGGATGTGCTGGAGGGGGTGGGTATGACGTTGCACCTCACTATAAAAGTGGTTGATATTTGAAGCACGAGGTGTTAAGGGCTAATACATGTTATGGGGTTGAAGATATACGTATGTACGAGGGGCGTTCAATATATTCTCGGTATCGATATGAAGGAAAATGCGAATTCAATTTAAATTGTTTTTATTTTTCAATATAATTTCCCCTAACATCACTGCATTTGTTACATCTTGAGATAAGCTTTTTTAAACCTTCAAAAAAATAAATTTCCTCTTTCTTTGCAAAATACCCATTTATTGCCGACTTGAGTTCTTCATCATCCGAAAATCTTTTTCCACGAAGACATTTTTTCAAATCCGAAAACAGGAAATAATCACTAGGGGCAAGGTCTGGACTATAGGGTGGGTGTTGGATTTCTTCGAAACCACAATCTCGCGCAGCAGCATTGGAAACTCGCGCCGTGTGAACAAGACCGTTGTCATGAAGAAGCAACACACCCGCTGCGAGTTTACCCCATCTTTTCTTTTTAATTTCCTCCTGCAAATTATGCAAAGTGGAAGCGTAGGATGTGGCGTTGATGGTTTCACCTTTTTTTTTGTACTCAATGAGCAAGATTCCCTTTGAGTCCCAAAAACTGTGGCCATGAGCTTCCCGGCAGACGGAGTGACTTTGAACTTCTTCGGGGGTCTGTTCCTTTTTTATGCCACTGCATGGACTCTTGTTTGCTTTCAGGGTCATAGTGGTGGACCCATGTTTCGTCCCCAGTAACAATTCGATCCATAACACCGTCCGCGTTCTCAGTACACATCTCCAAAAGCTCTCTACAGCATGCGATTCTCACTTTTTTCTGAGGCGCTGTGAGCATTCGTGGCACCCACCTTGCACTGACCTTTGAAAGGTTAAGATGGTCATGAAGAATGGTGTGAATGGTACCAATTGAAAGCTTGGTGATCTCTGCCATTATTTGGGCATCCTCAAGAACAAGTTTTTCGACTTCTTTGATGCTTTCTCCCGTACAAGCAGTAGCCGGGGCGCCGGAGCGGGGGTCATCTTCAATGCTCTCTCTGCCTCTCTTGAACTCACTTGACCACTTTTGCACAGTTGATAATGAAGGTGCGGAACCCTGGTAAACAGCCACCATCTCTTCATGAATAGTTTTTTGACTTTTTCCTTGCTTAGTGAGAAATTTAATTACAGCGCGATGCTCAATTTTCACCATCATCGTCTCAGTTGCCATTATGATTCTGTTTAACTACAGATAAAACGCGAATTAATAATCACATTTATATGAAATTTTACATGAATGCACTAAAATAATAGTATTACTTGATAAATAAGTCAATTTATATATACATCCACAGCTTCACCCCGATACCGAGAATATGTTGAACGCCCCTCGTACATGAGCGCTAGACCAATTTCCCGATTTTAATTTTGTGCTCAGGACATTAAGTACTTACAAAATTTGATAAATTTCCAAGCATTGAGCAACATCGAACTTATTCGGAAAATGTATGTATGTGTTATTTACGAGTACATATTTCTTTCAAGTTATGTAAAAGGGAGTTTTTAAAACTGTACGCAAAATCTTCAATTCCGAGACTCGGGGACAACGCAGTAATGTACGGCCGAATATATGGGAGTTCGAACAAGTGGAATGGGATGTCAACCAACTAGGAGTGCAGCACCGCTGGAAACAGCTGGCGAAAGATCGCGCCAGGTTGAAAGGCTTGTTGGTTGAAGTCCTGGTCCACCCCGGACTGTAGCGCCACCTAAGTAAGTAAGGAAAATATTGGAAATATTTTTCAGACAGCCATGAATGAGCCATATTTTAACTAGCAAAATCATTACTATATAGAGTATGATTTTGTTCCTTGGAGTAGGGACTTTGGATCCAATTTTTTAAACCAGTCTGAAGTAGCAGCGATTGCCTAGGCTTATTCTGGTGGTAATCTTCGACAAGGTGTCATTTGTTCAGTTTGCATTAACCCAGAGGAGAGGAACCCCTCTAAAGTAATGAGCATTTACAGTGACAAATTGTACGATTTGGTAAATGACGGGGTTATTTTTGCTCGATAAAATATACTTTACAATGGCAGCAGATTTTGGCCACCCTGAAGTGTCTATATTAATGACTTGTCCCAACAGCTGCGCAGATCTTTATTGTGCTTATACCTGCCTGCGGTTACATAATACGAGTATTTTAATATGAGATTGAAAAAACCATATTATGAAAGCGTATCTATTTGCCGGAATCCGGTGGAGGTTTGGAAAAATTCTGAGGTTTTGTTTCCAAGCTGTAAGGCGCATCGCAAATTTTCTAGTATGATGCGACACAACCGGATAAGTTATCTTGGGACCCCGAAATAGGCCATCGCATTATGAAACCTAGTACAATGGAGGCTGTCATAAGCATAGGTGGTAGGCATTGACTTGGAACTGGATAGTTCTTTCAAGATTTTCCAGGCTGGAAGTCACACTGCTTCCGGTAAATTTTTGTGGGCCGAAGAGACTTTACGTGTTCACACAGTACACTGAATAGAATCATAATGCCGACATTAGGCAAGTAGATCCTTCAGAAGCGGGCGTTATCCATCGCCATCCTGCACAGACAGACGAGTTTGACAGGGATGTCAAGACTAGACATTGCGCTATATAGCTCGTCTCTATAAATGCTGTCATAGGCAGCCTTAAAATCGATAAGCAGGTACCCACCACCAGGTGGATCTGGACTTGTTGGGTTTTCTCCAAAATCTGCCGGATTGTGGAAATCTAATCGATTGTGTACCTGATTGGACAGGTTGTTTACGATGGCTTCAATCAAACCAATCCCAGAAGAAACATGTTTTTATCAGTGGTTTTGTCAAATGAGTCCGGACTGGGCCCCGTGCGACTTTTTTTTATTGTACGGTTCAAAAGTGGTCGTGAGTCAATCGAAGATGATGAACGCAGTGGCAGACCATCGACATCGAAAACCGACGAAAACATTGGTGAAGTAAAAGAAGTGTTGGTCAATAACCGCAAATTAACCATCAGAGAGATAGCGGAGGATTTGAACATTGCCTATGAATCCATCCAAGATATTTTGGTTAATGATTTGGGTTTCCGTCGTGTAGCAGCAAAGTTGGTGCCAAAAGACCTCAATTTCATGCAAAAAAAAGACCGTGTTGACGTCGCAAAAGAGAAGATTTGCGAAGCTGAATCCGATCCCACACTCACCAAAAGGATCATTACTGGAGACGAGACGTGGGTTTATGAGTACGACACACAATCCAGACATCAGGCAAGTGAATGGCGTTCACCAAATGAGCCGAGACCAAAAAGACCACATCGTTTTCAGTTAAAAGAGAAGGCAATGCTCACGGTTTTCATGGATTACAACGATGTAGTGCATCATGAATTTTTGCCAGAAGGCGAGCCAGTAAACAAAAAGTATTATTTGGGCGTTATGAGACGTGTGCGTGAAGCAATTCGCCGAAAGAGACCAGAATTGTAGGCAGAAAACTAGTGGATTTTGCACCATGATAACGTACCATCGCACAGTGCCATCATTATTCGTAATTTTTTGACGAAAAATGCAACAAATACCATTTACCAGCCACCGAATTCACCTGATTTGGCTCCTTATGACTTCTTTCTGTTCAATCGAGTTAAAAAAAACCACTACTGGGAACGCGTTTCAGCAGCCGAGAGGAAGTAATGGAAAAAGTCGCAGGAAGCACTAATGGACATACCGGAAACCGAATATACAAAATGTTTCGATGATTGGATCAAGCGCTGGCATAAGTGTGTTGCAGTCGATAAGAGATTACTTTGCAGGGGGCAATATAGATTTAATTAATTTTCTCAATAAATTCCTTTTCATCAAGGTGGTACTTTAGGTTTTCTATAAGAATTGTTAGCTACTTAATATCAAATTCAATCTTTAGAACATTAGCGAAAGAAAAAATAAATAATTAAAATACAAGTGCTATAAAATTGGTTTTATTGTAAAATAAGAAGTTAAGCATCTAACACTGCTATTATTTTGCACACAGGTGTACGAGTATCTGCACTGCATATTAATAACACGAATAATATTTTGCTCGTCAAACTTCAATTACAAAATGTAAAGAAATATTCGACTTTTCCCGCCTTTGAATTGAATGAATTTTTTCTTACATACACACCCAACACTCAAACAAAATACCAATTCATGAAAAATTACATAATTTCCTATTGCAGTCGAATGAAAACAAACAGCCAAGTCTTCATACCCCTTCCCGAAAACCCCATGCAATTGTTTTTCATATTCCTTTTCCCACTGTCCTCAACTTGTGGTGAGAGAAAAAAAAATCTCTCAGTAAACAAAGCAAGAAAGAGCGAAAATAAAAAAGCTTTAAATTATTCCGAAAGCTCGTGTCGGCTAGCCGACAAAAATTGAACCATTTTTTTCTACAGCGATGAGACATCTGTATAGATTTATTATCTGTGGTTTAATGTATCAAAGGCCTTGCTGAAGTCTAAGAACATGACTAGAGCATGGTGGTTTTTGTTTAGACCTGCATTAATCACATTTGTGAGATCTCCCAGTAGTAACCCAGTGCTCTTATTTTTTTGGAAGCCATATTGGTTTGGCTGTAAAACTCTACGTTTTTCTGTGAAATTTATTAGTTTTCGTATTACGTATTATTTCCTCCAGGCATTTTTCTACAACAGTCAGAATTGCGATGGGCCTATATTCCTCTATCTGGTTTTTCACTCCCTCCTTGTATGTAGGATGTATTATCGACGTTTTTAATAACTTCGGAACACAAGATTGACTTATACTTTGATTGATAATTGTTCTAATTATTGGAGCCAAAAACAAAGCATTTAGTTTGAGATCGATCGGTCTAATATTATCTGCTCTTGGTCCCTTGCTGTTTAAACAGCACAACATTCCGTAAACCTCTGCTTCGCTGGCTTCCTCTACATATATTGATTGTGCGAGATGTATATTTTCATGGGAAGAGGTTTTGTGAGAGCATCTTGGATGCTTGACTAGAGAATTGTTCAGCAAATTTCTCTACTAAGTTCGTTAGTTTCGTATTCACCGGAAAATTGTTCATAACTATCTCATCTATCGATCTCTTTTTTCGCCCCATAGGTTCATTTAACACATTCCATATTTTTCTCGGGTCATTTTTGGCGTTCGAAAATCTTTCTTTGTAGAAGTTAGTCTTAGTTATTAGAATATTTTTATTCACAACATTTCTATATTGTTTATACTCAGTTTCGTATCCTCGGTTTAGTGGGTTGTTTTTCCATTTCCTGTAGAGCTCGTTTCTTCCTTTGCATATTCTAGCTACATTAGGAATCATCCATGTTTTTTGTTTGCCATCTTTCGTATTTGCTATTTTGTTTGTTCCCTAATTAGTCGATTAACTCTAAATTGGTTGATTTTTACAGGGATTTCTTCTATAATTTGTTGTTCGGAATTGTTTTTTTTAGCATACAATGTTGCGTAGTGATTTGGTTTCAATTACGGCCGCTACAATATTGTGATAACCACTTAAATGTGAGCAGCGACATCTAGCAGAAAATGTCGAAACTCGAAGACTAGAAGATTTCGATACTGGATTAGCAAAGTCTCGACTGGAGAGTGGAATCGAATTTTCTAGCAAATTGGAAATTGTATGGGACGCTGGGTGGCGAGGATTGTTCTCGAAGTATGTCATTCGAGTATAAATACCAGCATCCCAAAGGTATGCAAATCAGTTCCAAAGTTGAATTTGAAGTGTTAATTAAAAGAAGTGATTAAGTGGTTTAAGTAAAAGATAAGAAAAGTATAAGTGGTTGAGGAATTGAATTGTACTGAGAGAAAGAATTAAATAGTGAATTGTAACTGTACTGAATAAAGGGATTTGTATTGAAAAGAATAAGTTCTATCATTTGTACCCACACAAACATTTTACATTGGTGTCAGAAGTGGGATAGGACTTATTGTGTGTAAAAAAAAAGTGTTTTCTGACTATTTGAAAAAGCTAGAATGGGTCGAAAACTATTGCAGTTGACCCTCGTCCAACTCAAATCCGAGTTGAACAAGAGAAGCCTCAGCGCCAGTGGAGGAAAAAGTGACCTGGTGCTCCGTCTTCAGGAGGCTTTGAACAACGAGGGACATGATCCTGATGCATATTCCTTTGATGTTGACGAGGATGAACAGACAAGTACCGGCAATGACATGGCTGCGATGATGCAACTCCTCTTATTAAAAATGGACGAACAAAACAAAAAAATGGACGAAAAAAACAAAAAAATGGACGAACAGAAGAACAGTCTCGACCAACAAAAGAAAAATCTGGAAGAACAAAAGAATAGCCTCGAACAAAAGCTGGATGAACAAAAGAATAGCCTCGAACAAAAGCTGGATGAACAAAAGAAAAATCTAGACGAGCAGAAGAGCAGCATTGAACAAAAATTCTACGAACAAACCAACAATCTGCACGGTCTTCAACAGAAAATGGATGAACAAAAGAATAATCTGGAAGAACAACAGAACATTCTCCAGCAAAAATTCGAAGAAATCGATGACAAATTTGAAATAATAGAGAAGAACGTTGATGACAAATTTGATAGAATAGAGAAGAATGTTGGCGAAAAATTCGAAGAAATGGACAGCAAAGTTCAGCAACTAACAAAAGAGCTCGACACAGTGCGAAAACAGAAACTGCGAGAATGTTCTTTAAGCGGTCCAAGGAGAAAAGATTTGAAGCCTCCCTTATTCGATGGCCAGACCTCATGGTCTACTTATAAGAAGCAGTTTGAAATGGCTGCCTGTGCAAACGAATGGGACAATAAGGAGAAGTGCTTTGCCCTAGCGATGGCCTTACGTGGTCCTGCGGCAGAATTGTTACAAACAATCGATATCGAAAAGAATAGAGATTATATGGTTTTAGTGCAGGCTATCGAGAAACGGTTTGGGGATAGCCACATGCTGGAAGTTTACAAGGTTCAATTGCAAGGCCGTATGCAGCAACGAGGAGAAACACTGCAACAGCTCCAAGCACTGGGGTTACAGGCAAATAGAAAGAAAAACCGGCAGAAACGGCTACCAAGAAACCGGTCAAATTTCCAGAAGCCATCAGTTAGGAAATGCTTACTTCGCGGGGCAGAAGTCTGTAGCAGGAGTCGACTCCAGGGTAATTATCCCAGTCTCACAGGTAAAACAATGCAACGAAAGCCTCCCAGCAGAACTAGTCAGTGGTAAAGAAGCGAAACAACAGGCAACTATCCAAACGATCAGGACTGAGCCAATAGTGGGTTGGAGTATAGACGAAATCCGTTCCTCCCAACAGGCAGACAATGACATCGAACCAATATTGGCCTGGAAGGAACACGAGGAAAGACCAAGCTGGCAGCAGATATCGGATCGGAGCCAAATTCTGAAGGCATACTGGGCACAGTGGGACTCGCTTTTTGTGCAAGATGGATTGCTGAAAAGAAAATGGGAAAGTGCAGATGGGACAACATCTCGTATGCAGCTAATTGTGCCACGGTCCAGAGTCAACCAAGTGCTCCATGAAATACATGACGGAATCTCAGGAGGCCATTTGGGAATAAACAAGACGTTGGAAAAGGTAAGGGAGCGTTTCTATTGGCTAAGCGCTAAACAAGATGTCGAGAATTGGTGCAAAAAGTGCATAAGGTGTGCGGCTACCAAGGGTCCAAAAGTAAAGCCACATGGACAACTGCAACAATACAATGTCGGAGCACCTTTCGAACTAATAGCCATCGACATCGCTGGGCCGTTTCCCGAAACCTTTAATGGAAACCGATATACTCTCGTAGTCATGGATTACTTCAGTAAGTGGCCGGAAGTGTTTGCCATCCCAAATCAAGAGGCTAAGACCGTAGCCGGACAGATAGTCAACAACTGGGTGAGCAGATTTGGGGTCCCAATGGAGCTGCACTCTGATCAAGGGCGAAACTTTGAATCAAAAGTCTTCCAGGAAATATGCCAATATTTGGGAATAAGAAAGACAAGGACAACGCCACTACACCCTCAATCTGATGGAATGGTCGAGCGATTCAATCGGACCTTGAATGAGAATCTATCTAAGGTTGTCAGCGACTGCCAGCGGGATTGGGATCGACACATACCCCTCTTCTTAATGGCCTACCGAAACGCGGTCCATAGCTCAACAGGACACACACCATCCGAGATCTTATTTGGTCGAACAATTCGGTTGCCAAGTGAAGCAAAATTCGGATCCCCACCGACGGAGCCCAAAGAGGTGAACGAGTACGTGAATGACTTACGCAGCAGGATTCGTAAATTGCATGAAGACACCAGAGAAAAGATGAAGCTAGCAAGCAGCCGGATGAAAACTAGGTACGATATCAAGGCGAAATCTTCCGGTTTCAACGAAGGAGATCTGGTTTGGTTGTATAATCCTCAGCGTAAGAAAGGCAAATCACCAAAATTGCAACAGGACTGGGAAGGTCCATACAAGGTGATACCCCGCATTAATGACGTTGTCTACCGGATCCAGCGTGGGGATCGAGGAAAATTGAAAGTGGTCCATTTGGATAGAATGTGTCATTTCAACGGAATGCTGAATGACGAAGTTGTTCGGGACGAACAACTGTAGGGAGGGAGCAATGTGATAACCACTTAAATGTGAGCAGCGACATCTAGCAGAAAATGTCGAAACTCGAAGACTAGAAGATTTCGATACTGGATTAGCAAAGTCTCGACTGGAGAGTGGAATCGAATTTTCTAGCAAATTGGAAATTGTATGGGACGCTGGGTGGCGAGGATTGTTCTCGAAGTATGTCATTCGAGTATAAATACCAGCATCCCAAAGGTATGCAAATCAGTTCCAAAGTTGAATTTGAAGTGTTAATTAAAAGAAGTGATTAAGTGGTTTAAGTAAAAGATAAGAAAAGTATAAGTGGTTGAGGAATTGAATTGTACTGAGAGAAAGAATTAAATAGTGAATTGTAACTGTACTGAATAAAGGGATTTGTATTGAAAAGAATAAGTTCTATCATTTGTACCCACACAAACATTTTACAATATCTTGTTTCATAATGCTAACAAAAATGTAATCAATTATTGTGGAAGTATTAGCTGTTATATTAACCCGAGTTGGTTGATTTATAACATTCATTAAGCCCTTTGATACCATTATTTCTAAATACTTACTACCTTGGGGGTCATTTAATTTTTTTAGTTAATTCCCTTTCATTTTTGATATGGTTGTCCAGTTCTTCAATAAATTGTGTGATGTTTAACTTAGGCGGCCTATAAATCGCGTGAATATGAACAAAAGCTTCTACTTAGAAAACACTCCAATTCTTCCTTATGGGCCTTATATTAAAACATATACAACAAAAATTAATATTCTTAATGAGATCTACATCAATACCGGTGAAACCATGTATTACCCTAAAATCGATGTAAGCGTCACTATATTGGTTTTCCATTATGTCTTTTTTTTAGTTTCGATTTTTCTAACAACGTTTCTTTTGTTGGTTAAGTTAGATGGAGATTCTGTTTATATCGTTAACAGAGCCTATGTGTATGGATTCGCCGTTTTCAGTTCTTTTTGCAAGTATTTTGCCCGATGCCTCCCATACAAATCTCCAGTTACACTCTCTGGCTTTGTTTTTGGCCAGCCAGAGTAAATTTGTATTTATAGGAATCAGCTGTCTCTCTTTTTTGATAGTTGTTGGTATTTTCCCTAATCTTCTTTAATTCGATTTTGCGAGCAGACTTTGCATTTTTAATTATATTTGTTTTGCGCTTTTAATACGCTGGACGCGGATTCTTTTCTAGGCTAACGAGTATCTACTGGTAATTCTCCATGTCAATGACTAGACTTGTTTGATTCTAACGAGGAGTCTATGTTCCTAGTCGTAAGCCAACCGTCATTTACTTTGTTTTTCGTACTAAATGCCGGGAGTTGGTTTTTTTAAGAATTTTAGGGAGATAACCCAGGCCTCTCCTGTTGATACAATTGTATGTTCATCTTCATTCCTCTAGCTATTCTCCCCTCTACTTTAGTTTTCCTTGTTTTACGATTCGCATCTTGAAAATTTACGTTATTTGCTATTCCTGTACGTATCAGGGACCAGGTACCATTCACGCTTTTCAGGGTGTCGTTACATTTGCTCACATATCATCAGCTTTTGTGACTGGTGTCCTGTTAAATGTACAGTAGAGATTTTCTGACTCTGGTCCTCTGACCGAAATAATTTTGTTAACGCAGCAAAAGCTAACCCATTCAATGTGACAGAATTTGAGATGTCTAACAAACATCGATTAGCAATTTTTCTGGCTGTAATAGCATAGCAAATAGCCCCGTTGATTTGTGGATTCGTTTTTCAAGGGAACTATGTAAATACCATTTAATATGACACAATAATTAGCTGGTTTATCAACAAATCTAAACCCGTTTTCTGCTGTCAATTTAAGGAGAACTTGCTTGTTAACTGCCCGCAACCTGTTTGAGTCTTAGAGAATTTGGTCCTTTCATCACTTTTCATGATTCTTTGACTGCTGACCGATATATTCATATATATTCCTTTATTCATTCACATCTATAAGTAAACTGTCTCCGTAACATGCAATGAATTCAACGGCAGTAACAACTTTCTACTCAATTTGACTCAATTTTGTTTATTAAAACTGATTTCAACTGTTATTATATCACAAATCGAATTAAAATAAGTTAATCTCCCTAAAAGGCCTACAACGGTTACCATTTGCGTTTATCAGGTTATCAAGTGAAGCCAGCTTACTGTAACAATCCTGCTATATGCGCGTAACATATTCACTCGTACTACCCTCTCACAATCCTAAGCCCTCGAATGGGCTCGAAAGCAAATTAATACTTAACCACATTATGGCTGGTGGTCGTTTGGCTCTGGACGCAGGATTCAAACCGCAATTCAGGATCAAAATTCTGTGTCACATGTTAAGCCAGTACTTCTTGCATGGTGCAAGCAAAGGTGCGAGCAATGCACTCAATGGACAACACCATCTCATAATGTGGTTTCATCGCTAAATTGAGTTCTAAAATTTCATTCGATTAATTCTACCGAAAGTGTTCGTATCGTACGTGTGCACGTAATTAGGCTGAGCTTTATGTGGCTGGGCATGAAGTTGGCAAGGACACTCCATAAACACGTGAAGTCATAGTAATGACACTCTCATTGATGCTTATATACAGACAAGAGGGTAATTTTGTATGATGTTGTGGTGTTAGGGACTGCTGAATACTGAAGCTTGGATATTGTTCGGTTTGATATGAGTAGTCATCTAGTTACACATAGTCGTTACATCGCAATCGAATGAGAATTCGAATGCGAATTTCAATTAAATTAATAAAATTTTAATTAAAATTTGTGAGTGCACACATATTTTAAGGGCTCATAGAGTTTATTGTATGCCTACGAGGTGCAAATAGGTATCGAAATTGTGCACTACAGTCCACTATTTGTGCAATTTAATGGAAAATTGTGATTGTTAAATGCTCAATTGAGCTTACGATGTGCTATAGGACCATGTGTACACTAACCTCTTCATTATACTTGCCGTAGCAATGAGGCATATGTAGAATAGTTGGTATAAAGTGGTCGCCGGAATTTATGCAAAAGTACATATCTTTCATGCTTGACAAATCGAGTTGTGCACAGGCGTATGATATGGAATGGAACTCTTTGTGAACTCCTTGAACGAATTCTGAAATTTTGTTCATCAAGAATAAAAAATGATGAAATAAAAAATTCTGGGAATTGGTGCATGGAAATACCTTGCCAACTAGGCAAAAGAAAAGATAAGAAAGACAAATGCTTCTTCGAGCGAAGAAGAAATATCAAAACACACATAACTCTTTGAGAAGCCTGTGGAGATATCTAAAGAAATGTCGTTGTAGAGTCACATTCGATGCTGAGAATACGAAAAGACGATGAGTTAGACGATGATGCCTAATTGACAATCCTCCTCTATCTGACAGAGAGAAATATTTAATGTACGTCCACCTTATTGAAAAACAGTTAAAGTAATAAATCCAATCACATCATATTAGAAGGCTACAGGAACTGACGGTCAACTAGCAGACCTATATCAATTCAGTTGTGCACTGTATATTGTCGGAGGCAGTGGTTAAGATCATCGCTACTATATAAGCGTTCTGGGTTCATTTCCCAAGTCATACATCGAAAGATATAAAAAACCGCAAATGACTTATTGAATGGCATTGGCCATGATTTTTTGAAAACAGATACTATAAATGAGTTCATGTTGTTCCTAAAGTAGTCAAACCATTTACACTTTGAAACACTTACCAATTTGAGGTAGGTTCAAATAACCTTGATAGTTCGATCTTGGCAGGAGATCATATATAACGACAACATGACGTCATAGAAAGAAAGAATGTTGTGTTATATTGAATCTCATCAGAAAACCAGATTTTGAAAGTGGTTCTTGGACTGCTGTGGTCTAAATTTCACTACAGAAACCACATGGTTGCCCCTCGTTAATATTTGCAAAGCAACAAAACCAACCAAATTGATTATATTGCGATCGACGCTAGGAAGTCCTCTAGTATTAGATATATCGGAACATTCCGAGCGGCCAACTAAGTACCAAGGTATGTTAACTGATATCTAGGTGGCAACCGAAATACAGGAAGAAGGTTTGTGGTTGAATGGAGCAATAAGCCGACAAAAACTTTGCCGATCCTGGATCCCTTTACCTCTCAACAAGTGTAGGAAGAAAAGAGAACTTCAAACGATTGTGTTAGTTTTTTGTGATTCACATATGCATATATATACTTTTAGAAGTCAATTATACGTGTGCTGACCTCATTAGTCCAGAAATAGTTTCCAACAAAAAAAATCTGTTAATTTAAATTTATCCAGCAAAAACCTCATTAACGTACTTGCTACTTTCAGTGTTAGCGGTAGACATAAATGCGATTTCAGATACATGACTATTCTGCATAAATTTGCTTTCGTCAACCTAAATGATTTTTTACATCATACAAACAGGTACTACATGTTTAGACAGAGCACTATAACCTTTTGTCCTGAAAGGTATTTCAACTTCATAAACTCAGGACAGGAGCAATTCCTTTAATCTCGCTGTATATGAAGTTACTCGTATATCTTCGAGCTCGTTCATCAGGTAGCTTTGTCTAATTCTACTTAAAAGATGACAAAGACGATGCCAGCATACCAGCAGGCAGCAGTCAGAGAGACCGACTACGTAACTATCAACTTTAATCCTCTTGTCTGCGAAGCAGAAAAATTACTAAATTACTCCTATGCACCGAAGTTGGTTTAATTGTTAAAAAACAAACTCCTTTCTCAACTTCGTCTTTAGGTTCTCTTAATTATTTTTAAAAGTTTCTGCAAACTAAGATATATGTACTGAACCGAAGCGAAGAATAGAAATTATTCTCTTTTTCTTTTTCCACCACCAACCATGTTGCACCCCCCACAAGGAGCATTGTAATTTTATGAAGAATAATCGCAGGTAATTTGTTCGTTTTAGGAATAAAGAAAAGTCTTAAGAACAACAAAAGGTGCAAAGGATACTTCTTTTATTAAAAAATTCTGGTTAAAGGTTTTTTTTTCAAAACGTTTTCATTTCTAAAGATTTTTCATTTTAAGTGAAATTGCAGAAGAGGAATGTTCAATTCGACAAGTCTGAAAAGGGTTGGTTAAGAAAGACTAAATCGAACGATTACTTGTAGGCCTGTTAAGACGCACTGTCGGAATGTGAGAAAGGTCAGGGTAGATATATTTCAGAGCCTGGAAAGTATTCTTAACAGGTGTAGGGGAATCTTCAACCGCAGAAATGTTTCCCTTATTATGAGAGCCCAAGGGAGCACTGGCGTACTTAAAAATTAAATTAAACACCAACAGTATAACAATGTGAAATACCCAAAAATAGGCTCCGACAGCAATAGCGAAGATTATTGACTCTGAGTGTAGATAAATTTACGCTATTCCACATAAGTGGCACCAACAGCATTGCAGATATCTGGTATAAAGAATTTTAGAGAAATAGAAACGGTGTTGCATAAAATAATGTGGCGGGCCTGTAATCTGATTGAAGGTTGTGCTTAAGGTAAATCACTTAACAACATCACTATTGCGAAGCAATCAAAGGACACCGACGTATGGATCTGCACATGAAAGGTTGAATTTTAATTAGGCCATGTGCAGCCGAACAACTAGTGGAAACCAGATCTTACCACCATTCAAAAAGTGCGTTGGGAATTTTAATTTTTTAATTCTAGTGGGTGCTGAGGCTCCCATTTAGTTGGTTTACTAAAAGCCTTATCTTACTTAAAAACTAACAAAAAGACTAAAGAGCGAGGAACCAACCATGCCGATGGTGGAAATCTTGTTTGAGACTAGGATGCTCAGGTTGAAATCAAAAATGAAGAGGTTTGAGTTGACCTTTCGGAGCGTACGGGAGATTGGTTTTTGGAGCCATAAGAAAAGCGGTGGACCGGTAGATAAAAGAGACGAGGACGACGTATTGTAGATTACGTGGGTTGGCGTTGAAGGAAATAGAATTGAAAAGGGATGAGTAGTCGATTGAAACTGAGAGCAGTCGATGAATGAAAAGAATGTTAGCAATATTCATAAGATCTTCTAACGAATTCATATTGAGAAGTTTGAGGCGGTTCCGATAGGGAGGTAGAACAAATCGGATGAATCGGCGTTGAATACCCCCGATACAGGAAACATGAATTCGGTGAAAGGGGTACCCAACTTGAATGGCATATTCAAGCAGGGGACGAACAAAGTTAACATAGAGAGATCTGGTTACGTATGGGTTGGAAAATTCCTTGGACCACTGTTTAATAAAGCCAAGTGATGAGTTGGCTTGAAGGATCATCTTATCGGTATTCGAACGGAAACTAAGCACACAGTCGATTAATATGCCAAGGTCTTGAAAAGATTGAACCAGGGGGATTGATTAACCATAGAGAAAATAGAGTCAGAGAGGAGACGGGTTGCATTTAAGTGAGAAGGTTATAGATTGGCGTTTGGCGATATTAAGTTTCAGGCAGTTTTTGAGCCATCAGATTGAAAACCGGTCAAGGTCTTCTCGACGAAGGGCAGCGACATGGGGAGAAGAAATAGGTTTAAAAAGATTTGTATCGTCAGCGTAAAGATAGAGGGAGAAGTTTTTAATGACACTCTCGAGATCGTTAATAGTAAGAATGGAGAGAAGAGGACCCAGATGGCTGCCTTGTGGAACTCCAGATGAGACCAGAAGAGGAACAAAAAGGACAGATCTAAATCGAACACTATAATATCGGTTTACCAGGTAAGAAGAAATGCATTTTAATAAAAGAGGTTTAAAGCCGAGAGCAGACAATTTGAAGAGCATCAGTTGATGAAATATCTTATCAAACACTTTAGTGAAATCAGTTGCGATAACATCGATTTCTTTGCCATTTTCTAAGGCTGAGGGAGCAAAAGACATGAATTTAACTAGGATTGTGGTAGTTGATTTGCCTTTTAGAAAACCACGTTGTACGGGCGAAATAAAAGGCTTGCATAAGGCTTCATATAAAATGAAATCAACGAGATTGGGTATTTGAGAGTATTTGCCAATGGGCCGATAATTGGTAGCTTAATGGTTAGATCCCTTTTTGTGTATCGGGATTAAAGGATATACGAAATAGGTAGAAAAGGGGGAGAGACAGGCTTGAACAATTTTTTTTAATAAAAAAAGAGGGATCTTATACGAATGAGTTGTTGGCAAATGATTGTTTGAAAAATGTAGCAAAAAAGTTGGCGATCGCGATGATAGATGGATTTGGTTTCGAAAGCGAGGGAGGAAGATAGTCAGCCTTACTTTTGCAATTGACAAATTAAAAAAAGGATTTGGGGTCATTTATAAGATTCATTAGCGTACTATTCAAGTAGCGTGGACAGGGAAAGTTGTAGGGTTCAATGAAATAGTTTGAATAGTCGGAAGAAGACTGGATGTAAAGTGAACCACCAACAACTTGTTTCTTTTGTTTCGTAGAGAGCGGGGTATACGATTATACTAAGGAGGGGATGTAGAAGATGTTTTATGGCACATAAAGGGAAATGGATTGAAATATTTCTCTGTAAAAAATGGAGAGGGCAGCGACCTGAAATAATTTAGTAAGCTCGAAAGAAGCCCTGCTTAGCTAGGTATTGATTTTACGGAAAGTAGATTTGTGAAAATTATAAGAAAAGAGAATTGCAAGGGTAGGCGACTGGAGTTGTGGAAAAATGAAAGGAAAAGAGGAGGATGAAAGTTATCGTTGAACGAGATTGGGGGAAACACAATAATGAGGATTTCATGGGATGAGTTGTAAAAATAAGGTCTAATTACCTTCCCATATAGTTGTATATGTCACTGACTTGACATAGACTAGAGGCTGTTAACCGATCTAAGAAGAAGCATTCGTTAGTAGAAATGGGATTAGAAGTGAATTCCCCTGAGGCAGATTAAGATCGCTGAAGATAATGATATCATAAAGTGAGTCCGATAAGTCGATTGACAATTTAATTACATCAATAGCAAGTTGGTAGAAATCGATAGGTTGGGCCGGCAGAATGTAACAACACATCTAATACAAGCATCTACAAGTAAGTGTTATCTTAACTGACACAAAGTCGAGCTTAGAAGAAGACAAAGTTGCAACGAGAGAGGAGTCAAAGCTGTTGTGAATGGCTAGTAGGACACTTCGACAAGGAGAGTCGATGAAAAAGGCTGTGCGATCATCGTCCCGACAAATATTAAAAGATAGAGGGAATAACTTCTTGTTTTTTATGTTGAGGATAAGATTAGTTTCAGTCGGAGCGTAGATATCAAATGGGAGAACATTTGCCCCGCAGAACGGGCAGGTTTTAGAACGCAGTCCTCTTATGTTCTGGTGATCTGGTGTTCTTGGATGACTTTTTCGGTTCAAAAAAATTTATCGTCGTCATGTCAACTGCATTGGAGGTGTAAGGTTCTTTTATAGTGTATACATTGTAGTAGCGAAGAGCTATAAGATCTCGTGATACTTTATATAAAGTTTCCTGAGGCTGGTAACATCAATAGGAAGGCCTTTCTACTGGATGGAAACCATGGCGATTGTTTTTCTTTTACCCTCGTAGAACACCGAGTCGGATTTATCATGCAGATAGGCGATAAGTAGACGTAACTTCTCATATATCTTTTTATCTTTAAGCCTAGAGAGCACATAGCGACATTCGGTGGTACCGCTTGTTAGCTGCGTTAACTTAACAGTGGGTAGCGAAAGGGGGTCAATAGAAGAAAGCGTGATTGAAGAGGAGGGGTTTAATGTCACAACAAATAGGATATCAGAAGTGGGATTTAAAATATGGTAACTGATGAAGTCTTAGCTCCAGTTCTGACGTCGCAACTAGGGAAATGAGTGTGTGTTCGAGTTTGAGTGTAGAGGTTAAATCGAAAGAGACACGTTGACGTTGGGGACTGGTTTTGGGTGGAATAGAGGGAGTTAGGATTAGGAAATATTTTATTTTTGAAATTCAAAACCAATTAGAGCTGGTTTTGTTGTGTTGTTGTGGGAAGAGAAGGTGGGTCTTCGCAATTTCGATTTACTTGCTAACTTATTAGCTGCTTTTGGTATGACTTGCTTGACTGTATCCTGCTTCTTGGTCGTATGTTTCAAACATTTGCAGACACGCAGCTTTCCAAGATTGAAATTCTTCATGGCTGGATTGTGAAATAACAATTCATATTTAGCAGGAATATTGAGTTTGAAGTTGCTCTTGCTTTTGTCGAGAGATGTTCCGACTGGAGGAATTGAGATAGATGTGTTCTCTGTTGTCAAGTTGGAAGAAATTTCGCAGGAATCAGTAGGGTGGCCCGTTCGCAGATGTCATATATGTGGAGGTGGGCATGAATGCACTTCGGGTTCCATTAATTCAGCCATGAGCGATATATTATAGAGGACATTCTGGTAAGCCTGCGGGTGTGTCATCGTTTTTGCTGTATTTTGTTACGATGTGACGAGGGTTGGAGTCGCAATAAGTTTATCACCGACATCGTTCACTTTATCGAATATAATTTCGAGCGTAGGATCAGATTCTTTAGGAGAAAGTTATTTGTGTGACGAGGACTAGAAATGAATGTCAATGTCATCATGCAGGGTGCTTATCAACTCGCACGTTTTTTGGTTGGATATAACCTGCGCAGAACAGATAGCTTTGATGTCATTCCACACTTTATCCAGGTGACGTTTGTTTATCCATATACATTACTTTTGATTTCATCAGATTGGATGGGTTCTGGACTGAGTTACTAGAGATAAGGTGACAATAAGGGTTACACAGACGAAGTCTAACCGATCTTTTTTAAGATTTCCATTCATATTTTCATCTATTAGGAAGTTCAAGAGACTTATATCTTTTTGTGAACCTTATCTTTCACAATCCTTGCCCAAAATTTTAAACCATCAAGGGCAATACCCAGGTCTTTATGCAGGAAACGTGTGTACACATGTGCATCAGATGACGAATCCATCGGTGTATTGTAATATTCCTCTGACTGATATTTGGGTCCATGTTCGTTCTCATATTCCTAACATCTCAATGTTGAGAATTGGAAGAAATACCTAGATACGAGTACATACTGGTATAAGTCACCAAGTTACTTTGTCATCAAGCAACACATTTCAAATTTTACCTCGATGCACCCAACCACGTATGCAAGATATCAGGTTAATAAATGTTTAGCACATAACAAGTATTTTCTAATTACCACTTCCAGAACAAACAGGTGGTAGGTGGTATTTCTGTAGCAACTTAGTGACATTGTTCGACTAAATAACACAACCGAAAAGTTTTCTGGAGATCTTAGCAGAAAGAAAGATACTGAAAGAAGGAACATTTCTACAAACAATGCAATTCTTAAAAAGAGATAATTAGTTGTATGTACGTATGACTATTTTAGGTCCTACTCGAACTTATATGATATTTCTACTCGCTCCATAGCAAAATAATCCTTTAATTAGTAAGACGTTTATAACTTTACAATTTAGCCTCTTTAATGTCAAATGCCTTTCCCTGAGGCAGCAGATTGTCTGTCAAAACCCAATATTATTATTTCAGTTTGTCACAAAACGTTTTTGAGTGCTGGTTCCTAGTTTTAAAAAAATTGAGTCATTCTAGTCATTCCATACCTTAAAGCACTCTGTCGTGGCATGTTGCAATCATTTTTTTTCGCAATTACATCGATTCCATTCTCGTTGGAGTCGTCGCCGCATTATCGATCGTTGCCTACACCTTCGCGGGCATCGTGAGATTCGACTGTCCCCGTTGAAAGATAGATATCTTCTTCTTCATTTAATTCTGAATCAGACTGGAACGTGCGACATCTTCTCATATAGTCAGCTGCTGCCGAAGTCTGGTTAAGGTTCTTGTGATCACCAATTTTGATGATAAAGCACCGATTGTTTCCAAATACATAATTTAACGACCACCTAAGGCTTATCATATTTACGAAAATTGCCTCTTTTGAATTGCTGCCAACTCACCCTGATTTTAGACAGACGCCTTTTTCCTCTTCTTCTAGGACAATTTATATAAGCCTCTTTGCCTCCACCCTTAAATGCTGACTATCCTTTTGGAACTCAACCATAATTTCTTCCTCCAGAGCCCGCCTCAAATTAATATCGTCTTCTTTAGCCATTATAACCCCAAACAACAACTCAAAAGGAGTACTTTGCTTCACATTGGAGCTTGTAACACACTGGACTATGGGAACGATTGCGAAGACTTTGGAACTACCAAAAGGTGAGTAGTTAAGTAGGTAGGTTGGTAAGAGTGGCTGTTGGAAATACCAACCCACTTAGGCCAATTGGCCCATTGTGATGCCACGTACATCTGTGATCCTCTTACTAATGGAACCGGTTTGAGCTTATGATGAAGCGTAGGAGACTGGATACGTCCATATTTTTTAGATCGTTTAGGTCGTTGTAGAAGAAAGCTGCTAGATAACGTTATCTTTTGTGGGAGAGAGCTCCAGTGATTTAGAAGGCGAAAAAAGAGAGTCTAAGATTTCGCTTATCTGAGAAAACACCGAAACCAACTCCGCTATCGGTTTTAGATCCATCTGTGTAGAGATGGATTGAATTGTCCTCCATGAAAGCATCTTCCTCCCAGAAGGATCTATAGGAGAAGTTTTTGTCAAATCAATGTTCAGTTATGGTGTAATCGATGTTCTCTGTGAGGATTCCTAATATATTAAGAATGCTGGCTTAGCCAAATGAATTATTTGTCTACTGTGTAGTCGCTGCAGTCGCAGCTACTTGCCTGCTGAAAATATCAAATGAAACTGAATGTCTAATGCCGCAGAGGAGGTAGAGCGCAAGGCTCCGCTTATGCATAGATATGCTGTTTTTTGGACTCTGTGCAGTTTAATGCAGTTGACTGCATTTTCTAAGGCCGTACACCAGACGACAAGCCCGTAAGTAAGTATCGGTCTTGTGACCGAGATGTATAGCCCGTGGGTTATAACAGGTTGAAGACCACATTTATTCCCAATGGCTTTTCTGCAAGAGAGTAAAGCTATTGTGTCTTTATTGACTTTTTCTTGAATGTTAGGTTTCCAGTTTAGTTTGCTGTCAAAAATGAGACCCAGATATTTTTCTGTATCGGAAAATACTAAACTGGTACCTATAATTGGAATTTTTTTATTTCCTAGAAAAGAGGACAACATCAGTTTTGTGGTGGTTTGTTCCCAATCCACAGCGAACTGCCTAACGGGTTAATCTGTTAAGATTTAGTTGAATTAGTTTTTTAATGGTATTGAGATGGTTACCTGAGACGGCTATACCAACGACATTGGCATAGGCAATCACCCTAGTACCACCCGCTTCCAGGTGTATCAGCAGTTTATTAACCACTAAGTTCCAGATAAGGGGAGAAAAGACACCGTCTTTAGGTGTACCTCTGCTGACACATTTTTTAGCAGAAGTCTCACCTAGTCTGGAGTTGACTATCTTGCTTTTTAGCATAAGATTGATCAACTCCCCAAGTGAGTCGTGTACCTGCAGAGTTGACACCGCAGTCGTAATTGCTGATTGACGTTGTTAAATGAGCCCTCTATGTCCAGAAAAGCGACCATTATGTACTCTGTGATTGTGAATGCAGAGCCGTTTCCACGGACTTTCCTTTACAGTAGACATGTTGAGCCGTTGACAAAAGTCTTGAATCAACTTTATCTCGTATATGGATATCAATCAGTCGTTCTATAGTTTTCAGAAGGAAAGATGATAGACTTATAGGTCTGAGGTACGAGTACTTTGGCACAACATGAGAAAATTTTCCGGCTTTTGGAATAAAAACTACATTGACTTCTTTCCATGACAGTAGAGGTGAGTACCCTTAATGTGCTTGGAAAGAACCTTTTTAATGGCACAACAAAAGTCGCCGTTCCATTGTACGATCTTAAGTACAATACTTTCAGAGATTCATTCTGTTTGCATCGACTTGGCAGTATTGGACCGGTGATTGATGAACTTCGTAATTAAACTCCTCTAACTGAAGGGCTCAAAGCGCAGCTTGGCTATTGAAGTCCTTCTTAGAGTGTTCCTAAATGCTTCGCAGTTAGTGGATACCTCGAAATTCATCCCAAGCAAATAGATGCGGAATCTTTTAAGGGCTTTCACGATTGAAGCAATTTCATTCCGAGGTCGTAGTTTTGAAGCTCAAAATAAATATTGGATGATATACATATGCCGTTAACTTTGGAGGTGTTGGTGTGCAGCAGGGTCGGCAATTGGAGGTTGAAAAGCTTTAACACCGGCTCTTGGCATAATAGATACTTCAGCTTAACATAGGTTTATTCTTGGCAAGGTCTACACATGAACTTGGCTTCTCGTTACATTAGGACGGTTGGTTGATTGCCATTGTTTCTTCTCAGCCGTTTTTATGCCGCTGTTCAAGATAACGTGCTCCTGAAACCTACTCGCACTCAGAGAAAAGGGACTTTTTTGAGTTTATCATGAGCCTACTATCCGCTGATACTGCCGAAACCTGCCTGAATTTATTTAACCTCGTAATGACTGTCCGGTTACAAAGGCCATGTGATGTCCGATGTCCTCGTCCAAAAAGCTATTTCTCAGTTCCAGGATAGGGAACACCGTAGCATCGTACAATTTTACTAGAAATCCTCTGTAAATATTGCAAATGATCGCAATTGGCATTCATTTAATTGCGGCTAAGCGTCATGCTCTCTGGTTAATCCACTCAGGTTCTTTCGCGACATTTTGGAACTACAAAGTTCTGGCCATTGGACCATTTACCATTTCTGATAGTCTCATAACAGAAGATCAAGTTTTTTCGAAATAATCGGTCTACTTTTTACATCTATCTTAAATAAACTCACACACTTCTAGAAGTAAATATCTACCCACTTTTCCGATGCTGGAGTTGTTATAGTTCTTTTCCTGAGACTCTTTTTGGCTAGCATTAGGTCACAAACCGTGTTGATAAGAGCGTGGAGTCCTTTATTGACTAAATTAGTGTCATCTAGAATGGTCAATCTATTGAATTTTGCACTCGATGTCGGCTTATTCTCGGAAATTTCTGGCAATGTGCCCAAAATGTTTGCATTTGAAACAACAACCCCCTTTAATTTGTTGGGCCAATTGTGAGAATTGCATGAAAAAGCACCACAATTCCTGCATTGGTACTTACTTCCTGCATTTTCTTTCCGGAGAAGTTCCTCGAAGCATGCTTAAATGAAATGGTATCTAAATACAGGTAAAACAAAAGCTATAGCGAAGTAAAGATATCGTTGTGTGATCAGAATAACTCATGCGCTTTAAGTGATCTCCTGACAAAGATAAGCCCTAATTCGGCTGAATGATTAAATGATTCACGGGAGCAAGGATACGCCTTATCCTCGCTCTGTGTCAATCCTGGATACCAGAGCAGAACTTGTGTTGGAGGTACAAATTCCACCCTTGGTATGAGTCGAAGCCGATCTAAAACCTATTGCAGATCTTAGGATCACAGCACCCAGCACCTATTGCAACTCTACATCGGGTCGAAACCAAATGGTAAACCCTTTATGTGAATTTTAGGTTTAAATCACAGCTAAAGGGATGCTACCACAACGGGCCATATCTATTCAAGTCAGGCCCGGTACCATGGTTTAAGTCCTGGTAGGAACTACCGGTGGTCTTGCCACTAGCAAGACCTATGGGCGGTAGCTTGCAACTGGTCAAAATGTAGCGAGGCGTTTCAGTAATGGAA
Organism: Volucella bombylans; assembly: GCA_949129095.1. Classification (NCBI taxonomy): domain Eukaryota; kingdom Metazoa; phylum Arthropoda; class Insecta; order Diptera; family Syrphidae; genus Volucella; species Volucella bombylans. The sequence continues at coordinate 104,886,535 of OX422144.1, read as the reverse complement.
AAAGCAAGGCCCACGTTGTGCGATTGCCTGACGTCTTGCGCACTCTCAGCCTTTGGGGTTGCAGATATCAACGCATTGACGCATTGCTAACCATATTTATTTCTCCATAACCCTTTGAAAAAATATGATGATCCTTATACGAGTATGCGTATCTTTTATACGTCAAAAGTCTAATCAGTGTTCTCTCGTACCGGTTCGATCAGCGACGTTCAACCTTCCGATGACTGCAATATAACGAATAGTCTTAGATTAGACTGCTACCTCTCAGGCCCGGGAGTAACAACAATCCATTCATCATATGTATTTAATATGTAAAGCGAATTCTATATCAAGATAGCCTAACAGCTTGTTCAGAAAATCACTCCAACCTACTCGTTACACAGCTATTAACTTAAGCACTTCTAAGGAATAGTAGGTCTAACAGAAATGTCAGATTTCACGGGTATTTAATCAAACAACCATTAAATGAAGTGGCCAGTGGCCAGACTCTTAAGTATGCTATAATACAAGAGCTATCCTGATGCCTAAGAAAGTGACTCATCTTTATAAGGAAGCCTCAATTCTATTCTAAAGTGTACTTGTACTCATACTCCAATGTTATATTGATAAAACATAGGTTAAAGGCTTAAGTTAAAGAATAATAAAAGGCAAATTGCAATTTCCATTTGGTGACGCAAACGTAACAAGCCACCATTCGCTGTATCTACATAAGCATGTATATCCTGGCTATAGCAACCATTGCCCAAGCTGACTGGATTCGAAATTTATAGGTCGAAATAGAATTACATGTATAGATTTATACAATCTTGAAAGTCGGAATGAGGATTCAACCCACAAATTGCATCTGCTCGTACCGTGCTATTTGTGTTTACATTCCCTCCACCACATCGGTATCCAAATCTGTTGAAAAATTTAACCCATTCTAATTCCGTTTAACCATAACTTTCTTTCCAAAGACCAACGATTCTTTGTGCATACATTATAAATTATTTAGGGAATTCCTTTCTGCCAACAACGTCCATTATACCCCCGATGGGACGTGTCCTCCGGCTAAGAAAATACACCAAATATCACGCTATGCCATTCGCATCCGTGTCGTTAACGACTGACTAAATAAAACTCATTAAAATCCTTGCTGCGTGCGGCTGAGCTGGTGCCTTTATGGAATGAGTGGCGAGTAACGACTAACAAATAACGAGTACTGCGCGTCGAGTGTGGAGACTATGTGCTAGTAGAACTGAATTGTGAATTACCCTTCGTTGTTAAGAAAAAAACCGAAGAAATAAGGAAAAAAAAACAAAATCGCTGTAATGAAAAATTGCGAACACATTAAAAATGAGAAAAAAAAATACATAGCATTCCAGATGGCGCGAGTTAGGGCGCCGAAGTCCCTCAATTGTTGTTTGCGGGAACAATTGTGGAGAAAGGGGTGATGCCTTAGGCCCAGTACCACCACCACAACGAATGAAACAGCCATACCATTCTAAAGTTTGCAACGAAACCAGTCAGCCAGTGGCAGAAGCAGAGGCAGATGAGTTTTATTACCAAAGTTATGGTACTCTTTACAATAATATTTCCAACAAAACCAACCATTCTACAATGAGCCGTAATGGTATAATACTCGCACAACCTGGCAACAGTAGGGCTAGCAGCACTCAAGTCAATTTACTAGAAAGTCATCGAATGGCAGAATTATCCTTTGTCGAAAATTGTCCTTTAAAGTTGAATCTTTAATTGTCGAATTGATGGCTGCTTTGTGCGATGCTTTCAAAAACTGTATATTTTTAAAAAACACACTGCAGTTTTGATGACATTACGCTCTAACTGTAATTCTGGTTTTATGACGGAGTGACTTCAGAAATTCTGTTGCTGTGAAAATACGAAGTTGATTTTCCTGTGCACTGGACTAATTTTGGCTAGAATCTGAGATAGGAAAGGAATATGTTCGGATGGCTCCATCACCGATTTAGGATGCGGCGTTGATGTCTTTCAGCAGAATGACAGCGTTAGATTTCCCTCCACGTTAGGAAAACTTCGCTTGTCTTCGGAGAGGAAAAATACCCAATCATAGTGGGGATGAACTATATTGTACGAGTATATCGACATAAGCTACGCTTATAGCATTCCTGTGCCTTCTCACGACGTCCAATCTAGTTCGAGAATGTAAGACACTTCTTTGAATCAGTCGGAAGTATGAATTGACTGATTCTGGTTTGTATACTAGGTCAACATGTGACCACGCAAAGCTCAGAGGGGTTCTATTGACAGTTGAGTTTCATATCAGCATAACTGCGAATGGCATGAGTTCAACCTGCCACCAAATCGAATGAATGCTACTCGACGTCTCTATGAAGTCAGAAGCTTCCTGCTTAGTGGGAATGATTGTTGACTGCTAACTAGCGTCGTGACAGGCTAAGCACTTCAGTGTAATGAGAACAAGTGACACAATATACTGCGATGCTTGCTATGAGACTGACGACGTAAAAATCACCTACAAAGAGTACAACTAGTTCTTTATGTGAAGGCTCGGTTCGGGCAGATAAAAAGAAGGGCAACGACGTGCGATATCTACTACAGCGGATACTTTAAAGACAGGCACCACTAATTACTTATAGGATTTGCATATAACCCACATACAAGCCAAATATTTGAACATAACCATTATATGTACTAATACTTACTTACTTACTTACTTAGGTGGCGTTAGAGTTCGGGGTGAACCTGGGACTCAATTAACAAACCTCTCCAGTTAGCCCGGTCCTTACCTAACTGCTTCCAGTTGCACACTCCCAGTCGATTAAAGTCCCCTTCTACTTGTGCGCACCACCTAAAATGTGGTATTCCTCTCCTGCGTTGTCCTTCTGTGTTAGATTCGAAGACTCTGCATGCCGTAGCGTTGGTGTTCATTTGCTGTACATTTTTGACATCTTCTGATGTCTTCATCCGCTTTCGATAGAGTCCATGCTTTAGCGCTTTTTAGTAGGACTGGGATGATTAGTATCTTTTATAGGGTCTACATAGTTGTTCGAAATAGCGCCTTAGTATTCAATTGCCTTCTTAGCCCAAAGAAACAGTGATTACCAAGAGTGATTCTTCGTTTTAAATCTGCTGAGGTGTTGTAGGCAGAATTTATTGCAGAGCTAAGATAGTTAAAGGCCCTTATTACCGCGAATTTAGAGCCGTCGTCGACTTTGGCGTTCCAATACGTCCGGTAAATCCATTTTGGCAACTTCCAAAAAAAAAAACAAGTATGATGTTAGAGAAGTCACATGACAACGCGTCACATTGTGTAAAACCAATTTTGTTTGAATCGTTCGTCCCTACGACGCACGAATCTCGCAGGGATACCGAAACTAGACTTGACTCTATATATGTATATAACTCGTCTCTACGAGTATAAATGCAGTCATATGCAGCGATTTGGACTCCTTGAGTTTTTTCCATGATCTGCGGGAGTGTGGAAGTTTTGTCGATTGTGGAAACCACACTGATAGAGACCAATCATGTTATTCAAGAAGGTTTTCAGACGTTCACGCAATATGGCAGGTAAGACATTGTATGCGATGTGGAGGAGACTTATGCCTCTATACTTGGCTCAGTTGAGGGGTTCTCCTTTTTTACGGATAGAGCAAAAGTTACTGACATTCAATTCATCAGGCATATACTCTTCTGACCAGATCTGAGAAATGTGTTGGTGCATGATCTCCGCATTACCATATACAGCAGGTTTGAATAACTGAGCTGGTAGGCCGTCAATGGCAGTTGCTTTGTTGGATTTAAGCTTAGATAGTGCTAACGTTTAGTCAGGTAGGCAGAAGTTTTGACTATCATCGCCTAAGTTAAATGGTCTATTCTGGGCTTCTTCGCCGTCATACGGTCTGCGGAAAAATTGTTCTATATTTTTAGCACCGACTGTGACTCTACTACAAGGTTTCCTTTTTCATCTCTGCGGGATTCTGTACGGGTCTTCTTGCCTTGGCACGTTCTATTTACCTAAAAAAAACTTCCGTATGTTATTCATTTAGTACTGTCAATATCTTCGATCGCTCTTGTTTTTCTTCTGGAGAAGCCGATGTCATTTACGTCTCTGCTGCTCGTAGGCCTCAGGAGGTGTGTTCTTCCTTCGTTGAAGCGCCGCTTTATACACTGCTTGTATAGGTATTGCATTCTTCATCAAACCAGGAATTTCTTGGTGGTTACTCGTACATTATATTTTCTCACAGAAGTTCTTCTTTATTGTGGCCCTTGGGAAATCGCACCTTGGCTACAACAAGGATGTGATTCTAGTCAATGTTGGCTGCCCGGAACGTTCGGATGTTCAGAATTCTGGAGGCCTACCTTACTTCTATCGCAATGTGATCAATTTTATTTAACGTTTCATGATCCGAAAACCGCCATGTCCCCTTGTGTATGCATATTGAGATGAGGAAACCGCCAACAAGCCTAAGTCTGTTGCTAGACGTGGTATCGTATAGGCTATACTTACCATCTGCCTTAGCAAAGATCTCCTCGTAAAAACGGGCGTATATTAGGGTTATGTTAGCGAAATTTAGTCTTGATGCGGATTGTCATAGGGCGCGCTTCACATATCGGAAGCTCAAGTCCTCTTATCTAAGTCGGCACCACATAGCAAATCCCTACAGATTGAGGACGACTTTACAGTAGTTCACACGCGACTGGCGGTCAGAAGGTATTAATTGATACACTGTTTGTACTTTGTACGGGAACATGTGTAAGTCTTTCAATAAAATTCGCTGTAGGGTCCGTCTGGTGATGCCAAATTGCGTGACATGTCGTTTGGTTGATGTTTCTTCGTTCTCAGCGACATTGCCACTGCCGCGATATTCTCGGCCGAACGACCAGTCCGGGTTTCTGCATGGTTTCCTGTGGTTACACTCTGTTTGAGTTGGCGCAACACGATTAGGAAATCGACGTCGAAATTCACGCTGCGGTAACACCACCGATCGATTGTTGGTCAAAAACATTGACACAATTATTCCACGCTCTCGCTGAGTATAGCAATTCATTGCTTGTCTCTTTGTATGCAGTTGTCTTGTTCACAAATGTGAAATATGATTGACGTACGACGCCATTTGCAAAAATTATACCATATTCCGATAGGGTGATTAATTTTACGCCAAATTGTACATACATATAACATATGTACGAACATGCCACAGTCTCACGGTGATATCTGCGCGATAGCAGTAAAGGTCTTCTGCTAATTCTTCTTGAGGAGTAAGGACTTATTCATTCATCTATCGGCGACCACCACTAAGAGGTAAGCAAGTGCTTCACTACGAACTTGATTGTTTCTCTGCTTGCCCAATTCATGGCCGGCCGCTAATTTTTGAACGATATTTTCCAAGGCATCAGCAGGCTGGATGGTGACAGCTCCGTTCTTGTTTTATTTATAAATTCAAGTAGTGAAGAGTGTTTTCAACATTTCGCATTTTGGTTGTTTGAATGCATATTGAATTGGTTTTGGCTTTAAGTGTCCTAATACGTTTTCAAACCAAAAGACAACCAAGAGCAAAAAATTCATATCTTTTGACCCCGGAATCTGTCGAGCGTTGACACGAATATTTTTATTCGCCCCAGGAGCTTCTTCGCTGGGCAGAAGAAATACCGCCTGGTAGAGTATTTGCTTCAGTGATCCCGTACATTCTCTTTTCAACCTTGTGTTGCTGGTATGCGTGCGTAATTGAAGGTTTATCCGACTTTCTTTTGCCCTAATGATGGATCCAGACGACATCATGCATGGGTTTCAAAGTGCCGGAATGATTTTCCCCCATTTAGATGTCACGTCCGTAAGTCGCATTATAAATTATAAATTATATTTTTGAATAACAATGCCCATTGGTGTGATTTACTTCCATAGCGCCTTTTTGCTTAACCTTATCATATTCACTTCGAACAACATGTCCAGATGAATCATATTTCAGTCTATGGATCTTAGTTCTAAAATGTTCGACACTTTTAATTAAAATTTTCCAGGTAGGAATGACGTCACTAAATGCCCGTCCATCCAGATAGGTATTGCATTTACTAGAATATTCCATATGCAATTAACGCACCCTTAACTTGGTTGATTTTTTTTTTCAAAGAAACCCCTCATAAAAGGTTATGATTAAGCCTCTACCTGCTAACTAGTTTTGACTAATCCTTCAATTTCAATAACTGATCAGACAAGTTTAAGATCCATATACGAGTATGTATGATTATAGAGATATAAATACTGCAGCATCGGTCAAATATTATCATTCACCGTAAATAATCCAAAGAATTCAGTCACAATGGCAGCCGCTAGTTCTACAAATTGTACGGGTATTCCCAAACACAACTGCCTTAGAAGGAATATACCAGCTTGCAATTCCGTCCATAAGACTCAGTGGGATGACGTATTTTTTGAGATCCTAGTTGAATCACAAGATCCACGAGTTGGAAAAATAAAATCGGTTATTGTCAAACTAAAAGACACAGTTAAAAGTAAAGACAATGAGGAAAACCACGACAGCGGTCAACGTTTGAAGACACTGAAGGAAAAATACAATTTTCTGCTGGATAAGGCAATGCAGACAGGACGAGAACTACAACAAGAGTATAAGAAAAAAGGTTATGACATCACCATTATAAAACGGAAAGTAAAAATGTGAATAAAAACAGAAAGCAAAAAGTTTTTATAAAATTGTATGTAAAGTATGAAGTTATAAACCGAATCATAATAAAACACTAATCATCAAAATCTCAGACATTTTTATTGAAGTTGAAAGGATTAAACATAAAGTTATCAAGTAAAAGCTTCTGCTGAGTTTGAAATAGAAAAGACTTATGGAAATTTTACAATGTACGAGCAGCTATGTTCGGATAATTTAATATAAAAGCTTGTTGAAAGTTTTCTGTCAGGTGAAATCGATTGGTATGGGTGTTGACGGTATTCATCCGCTTTTTGTGAAAGCTATTCTGCCAAAAATAATTCCGCATATAATACACATTATAAACACTGTCTTGATGACTGGAATTTTACCGCTGCAGTGGAAATTAGCAGGGGTCATTCCAATCCCTAAAAATTCTTTAGGCGATGAGCTTAGACCAATATGAATTCTGACTTTTCTCTCAATGATATGCGAACGCATCATGCATAAACAGCTTGATAATTTTCTTACGCGAAATAATCTGTTAGCTTCAATTCAATCGGGCTTTCATGCTAAACACAGCTACACAACTGCCTTGCTTAAGGTAATTAAAGATATAAGAGGTGGACTTGATCATGTTACGTTTTTAGTTTTGTTAGATTTTTCCAAGGCATTTGACATGGTAGATTACTCTATTATTCTCAAAGAGCTTAGATATTTCTCCATTTCTACTCCAGCGGTTAAACTCCTACCATCATACTCGTATCTGAGTGAAAGAAAGCATGCTGTTTTTATACATAGTGCACTGTCAGACTTTCCTCCTGTAACTAAAGGCCTTCCCCAAGGATCAATTTTAGGCCTTCCCTTGTTTTCACTCTATATCAATGATATTGTGTCTTGTGTGCTGAACTCATCCAAGCAAATTTATTCGAAGCTGTCCATCAGGTCTTATTGAGAATTGTGTTGCCATCTTAAATGAAGACCATTTCAGAATGGTCTTTGAAATGTGGTTTAGTTCTGAACCCAAGTAAATGTAAGTGTTTAGTGATTTCCAAGACTAATCTAGAGTTTTCGTATTTTCCGAGTATTGATTTGAACTACTCATATATCTTCAACAGAACTTTATCTTGGAACAATCATATTAATATTGTATTCGGAAAAACATATGGTGTGCTTCGCAATTTATGGAGTACCCAAAAATGCACACTGTTGAAAACAAAATCGATACTGGCCAAGGCTCTCATTATTCCCCAACTTATCTACGGATGTGAAATTTTTCATGGATGTGACACCGAGAGCAAAAGGAAGCTACAAGTTGCATTTAATACCACCATTCGAAATGTTTTTTGTCTCAGAAGATATGATCATATTTCACATCTTGCTCAACACCTGGTGAACATGTCCTTTGCAAATTTCCTTAAGTTTCGCACGCTCATTTTTCTATTTAGCGTAATTAAAATGAAGCAGCCGTGTTATCTTTATGAAAAAATCCAGCTTCCGGCATCCAACAGGTCTGCCTGTTTAATACTATCGCGATTTACTGACTTAACATTTGAGAGGCAATTTTTCGTCGCTGCCATTCGTCTTTGGAATTCACTGCCGCGTAGTATACGAGAGTAAGACGGCATTCAGCGTTTACCTTCAGAGCAGCTAACCATTCTTCACCCTATACCCACTGCAAGCATCAATTTTAATTGTTATTTGAATTTTAATTTAATTTTTTAAACGGAATGCGAATATATCAAAACGATGACTTAATTTTCTTTATGATTCAACTTAATTGTTGTTATTATTGTAATCTTAATCTCAATCTCTCAAATTTATTTATAATATTCTTTAATTTAATTTAATTTAATTTAATTCAATTTTGCTTCATTTTTTGATTAAAGTTTTGCTTAAATTTATTTTGATATGATTTAAATGTAATCAAATTCTATATTCAATTTTTGTGAATCTTTCACAGGTTTATAAGTATTTCTTACTGTGTTAGCATATATTATACAAATATTATGAATTAAAATTTCCTAGTAAAGGAGCTGATAGCCTTTATTTAAACAATTTATTATTACAATATGTTTTGAATGCGATTTCAGACATATCGCCTCATCGGCTGTTTTTGACGAATCTGCACAATACTGGTGTATCCTGTCGGCGCAATATTGGACCGCCATATGTGAGTTGTACGAATGTATACGTCTTAGGATATTGTTCTTAGATATTTCAGAGTATATCCGAATGTGGCCTTGAGAGTAAACTGATGAGAATTCATGAGAAATTCGTATTATGGTCGAAGATTTGATGTGGCGGAATGCCACCGACAGTTCCAATGGAGGTCTAGCGATAGAACCGGATATTTCTAATGCATTGAAGAAGAGATTTGCCGATTCGAAGCGCGTGCATTTTCGATATAAAAGGCTGATGCCAAACGCTGTCAAATGCGTATATTTTTCTCGCCAAGAAAGAAACAAAGACTTAAGTTCCGCCTTTTGGTGAGACATGCCATCACATCAACAGTAGACCTATTAAAACCCATTCACTAAGTTTTTTTTACTTAATAAATATCGTTTTCTGAGTTTTAGTTTTAATAAATATAAAAATAAAAATAAATATTTACTCAAAGAAACGTCGGAAGACATAGTTTAATTATTAGGTGTCGCCCGAGATGGCTAGGAAATGTAGAGCGAATGGACACCTATGATCCGCCTCGCAGATTATTCGAATCTAACCCCAAGGAATAACCCAGTAGGAAAGACCTCACCTTAGGTGGAGCGCACAAGTAGAAGGAGACCTCAACCTATTTGGACTATCTGAAAAGGCTTTTTAGTTGCGGCCCGGATTCACTCGGAAGTAAGTAAGTAAGTTTCCAACTGAATATCATCTGACAAAGGAACGGGTCTTGATTACATACTGCGGCGGTAACCCCAAATCTAAATAGATTAGCATCTATATTGGATATAAAACAGAACTGAGAAAGGCAAAACGACAATCCAGGAGATCATTCTGTGACAAAATTACAGAAACTTCTGAGATATCGGGGCTAAGAAAAATCCTCTCTACAGATCCTGTGATGCCTTGTTGTTTGAAAAAAAAAAAAAACGATGGCTCTTGGACAATCTTAAGTGATGAATCATTCAACCTACTATTGGACACTAACTTACCAAGTAGCTCCCTATTCGCGGCCTGATTACAAGAGACAAACTGCTTTGGGCGTTGCATTGCTTCAAACCATACAAGTCTGCTGGTCCGATATAATACCTGCCGAGCTACAAAGGTCTTTTAATATTATCCTTATTATAGAGAATATCATGAGAAGCTGTGTAGAACTGATCCACAGTCTACTGTCATGGAAAAAAGTCAATGTAGTTTTCATTCCCAATGCCTGAAAATACTCTCATGTTGCTCCAAACAACCTCAGACCTATAAGTCTACCATCTTCCTTCTGAAAACTCTTGAATGACTGATTGACATCCATATACGAGCTAAAATTGATCCGAGACATTTGTCAATGACTGTAAAGGAAAGTCCGTGGAAACGGCTCTGCATTCACTGACTAGTCACATCGAACGATCCCTATAATATTGGGAGTACTTGTACTTGTGGAGTTCATCAGTCTCATGCTAAATAGCAGGATAATCAACTTCAAACTGGGTGGGACTTCTGCTCCTTTACCTGGAAATAAGTGGTTAATGAGCTGCTGATATACCTGGAAGCGGGTGGTAGTAGGGTGATTGCCTATACAGACGACGTTGCTATAGCCGTCCCAGGTAAGCATCTCAATACCATTAAAGAACTAATTCAGCTAAATCTTAACAGATTAACCTGTTAGGCAGATCGCTGTGGTTTGGGAGTAAACCCCCATAAAACTATCCTTGTCCTCTCTTCTAGGAAATACAAAATTCCAGCCGTAGACCTTTCCTCATTCAACGGTACCAGTTTAGTCTTTTCTGATGCACCGAAATATCTGGATTTTATTTTTTACAGGGAAAGTAAAGAAACCTAAAGTTGCTCTATTCTCTTGCAAAAAGCCATTAGGAACAAATGGGACTTAAACCTCAGATTAATACTATTCCCACGGCTGTCACGTAGGAAGGATAAGATGAGGTAAGCGAAGCAATTAGAAGAATAAACCTTTTGAATACAATCGGGCTTGATGACTTTTCCTCAAATAATGGGAGGTGATCAGGTGCACAACTAGTGTGAGAGAGCTGTTTTGTTCCACTGTATAAAGGCAAAGAAAACACGAGAAATTGCCACAACTATCGATGTGGGAAAGTAATGCGGCACACATTAAAGATATATGAAAGAGTTCTAGGCAGTCGACAACACAATATTACTTTACTCTTGGCTTTATGAGCTGTAGGTCGGCATATAATCCGACTTAAAGAATATGAATAAAGATACAAAAATATCGAGCTAGGATCTGCATATCGTCCTCATCACCTTAGAAATACCTTTCAATAGAGTTCGCATAGATCTCATTTGGGCAAGGCTATGATCCCAAAATGTATCCAAGATACAAAGGACGTTTTTTGAGGCTTATAGTGATGTGTTTTTTCAACACCAATGACAACAATTGAGTTTGGAGTCATTATTCATTCTAGTTAACCCAGAATGGGGCATGGAATCAGGTTTTGAACATAAATTCAGGCATATGCCTTCCCCAGCTGTTAGATACTTTTTCGAACAGTTTGCGACTCATCAGCATACACCAAAGACTTTACATTGCCCTACAAGAAATTATCGAGTCCCTTGAATTTGCACTATTTCTGTATGCGTGTGTAATGTAATTCGTGTGTAATGCCTCATTTTTGAAAAAATAGGGACCGATGTAGGCGTGTGAATGATTAAGTCGCGTGATTTTTTTCTGGAGTTGCCTCACTCCAGAGACATCAATTTTGCTTGTTTAGAAACCATTGAGCCAAAAGTGAGTCTAGTCACTAAATGCAATTTTTCAATGAAAGCAAGGCTCCACTTCGAGCAGCTCAAGTCTTGCCTTGAGCTCATGTTCCTGCATCACCTAGATCATATACAGCTGTAGGTCAACAAATTTTCCACTCAGTTTTGGGAGAAAAGTCAAAATCTAGGCATCGGCTCACTATGTAGCCAATGCGGATAGCTCAGACATCTTAACAGCGATCAGAAAAGATCAAACAATTCAACCCGGGACGGCTACAATTATAACTTTATTGATCGTTATTAGCCGCACAGCCCCAAAGTGGTGCCTTTTATCTGCTAGGTTTCATTAAACGTCAACAAAAATCGTTCGGTTTGATAACACTGGAGTAAAAAATGCATACAAAGCAGTCTTCTACAGAAAGGCACTTCTAGCACCTCTAGAGCTCTACTAGGAAAAACTAATTGAGAATACAGGGTTTTCAATAACACCCACCTCCCGAAAAAATATTTCTAAAGCGCCTGAGATGGTGCGGATATGTAGAGCTCACGGACACCGGTACTGATGCCCGATGTATCAGAGGGACAGCGCAGGAAACGAAATATGATGGAGGGCTTTAATCAAATCGGCATGTGAGAGAAGAGTTTGCTTCCTATAGGTCGATCAAGAAAGGTTTGTGAAGCTTCTGGTTCACACCGGACTGTAACACCATTAAAAGTGAAACTAACTCTGAAAATGTTAGCTATGCGTGGCCTTAAAAAGTCAATGCTTCAGGTGGGAAAATATGCTATTCTAATGGCTTTTACCTATCAAATACCGACAACGAATAAGTTGTGAAACGTAAAAATGGTAAATCGAGTTTATTTTCGTACATTGGTGAGTAATGTTGGGCATCGAAGACAACAACCTTGATTTATTTCACCGAATTAAGGTTTAGCACTGATTCTCATAATAACAGGTTCGGGGAGCTTTACATTCAACTTCGGAGCGCGATAGATGGTAGAAACTTATTCTCCTGCTACTTTAAAAGACTTCCATGTCTAACCTAAACCGATGCAAATTTTATAAGATTTCCGAAACCCCATCATTCTTTCTGTGATACACACTGTTTTGAAAAAAATTCCTGACATCGCTTTTATTCAATGGACCATGCATTTGAGAGCACCCAACTATAAGTTCCTTAATTGCGTGCTACCCAATGCAGCTCTAGACATCATCCTCAAAATTCAAAAGAAGAATTCAAGGCACGACGTACAAGTATATAGAGTCCTACTAATACTCGTACTCCAATTCATACTATCGCTTGCGTTACCATTCCATGTGATGAATTCTACTTTTGATTCCTTGAGCTAGGATGTAATATAAATTTCACATCATATCCTATTCACTACTTCTAAGTTTAAATTGTTGCCACAGCTTCAGCTACATTATGGCTACTCTTTTCTGCTCCCAACAATGCGCAATGGCTTAATATAACCTTTGGGGTGTAGAACCATTTGTGGCAGTACCACCATCATAAACTATACAAGTACTCGTACATCTTGCCCCATTTCGTGCTTTTTTTTTCCACTGACTTTTCATACTGACTATTACATACTGAGTACGTAGTAATAGGTACATAGACCCTCGTCCTCAAGAACCACTAAGAGTTATAGTAACTCCAGCCGGAGTACATTACAATGCTCGCTGAGGTTTCAAAAAGCATAGAGGAACGAGACATTTTCCAGGAAACACATGGGTGAAGAACAAGACAACTCTCGATAGTGGTGAAGACAACTCTCTCCTTGAGCCATGTACTCGTACTCGTACCATTCATGTTTGCCAAGATAACAAGGAAAATTTATAGTTCTATCCCCTCTCTCAGTAGTTGGTCTGAGAAGGTCTTTAGTACCGGTTAACTGGGCATCACCGAAAATGCAACCACCCAGCAATATCAGTATCTACCAACCTACCCTGACAGCTAGCAGTGCTAAGGGATGGGCAGGTTTTTGTGGATAAATTATTGGCGCAAACATTTTGAATTTAATTAATAATAAGACGAGAATATTTCGATAATAGTTATTTATGTACGTGCGGATGTAATGAATCTTACCCTAGATGGTGGCGGTAGTCCATCTAGGCGACAAAAACAGGGGAAACCAAACGAGATGAGGATATGTTTGGGCTGTGATGTAGCCAGCTGGTGTTGCGCGTACTGTGGCGCACATTTTGCTGTGTTGCGGTTATTTCCAGCGGAAAGTTGTGTGTTACTTCGACAGTAGGGAGGCCACTTAGTGCCATGGTCACCGGCTGTGCGAGCACTTGTGCTCTACAATTTAATTGAGATTAATTTTTGAGGGTAAGTCCCTTTTTGTGGCCTACCCTCAACTTTTGCCTTCGAGTTGCTCTAGCACATGGTCTTAAGTGTCTTAAATTTTTGGGAAATGGTTAGGTGATGTATTTTGATAGCGGACTAGAGAGGATAGAATGTTGAATGGATGATGATGATGATGTCGATGGGTTTTGGAATGGTTTATTCTCTGGGACATATGGCGTGGTTTTTTTCTGTCAGACAGGACTATCAAGATTTCCCTTTGTTGAACGTTTTGGGTGTGGAAAATTTATTCAATTATCTTTCAAAAGTAGCATGTGGTAGTGCCGAAGTGATAGAAGTCAAGTTGATCATCGATTATTTTTATTTATTGCTTCTTCTTCTAAAAATAACTCATTTGGTATATTACAAAAGAAAAAATTTGCTTCGCTCAACGAATCATTCAGGAAAACTAAAGAACAGAACAGAACGCTAAGTGTGCTATTTGTGGGTACCTAAACCTGTCTAGACATATTAAAGTAGTCCTAAGAACACATTTTTAATTGGTAACATTGTAAAAACTGAAAGACACGCATATGGAATTATAGATGTCAGAGCACTACCTGGAAGAGGTAAAAGTACGAACAGGGATATCAAACTGTCAATGTGTTATCAAAGAAACTAAAAAATGTTAGCGTAGATATGAAGTTTTATCAGAGAATAAAATGAACATGCAAGTACTATAATACAAAGACGGAGTGGAAACCTGCAAAGATGAACATGGACAACAGTCGGAAAGACTAGTTAGTTAGTCCACATATTTTATTCAATCAATGTCTTTTCAATTATTTATAAAAGAACAAAATTATATTTAAGCATGAAATAAATCTCCCGATTAACTTCCCTTTAATTTGTTTAATTTTAATGTCTCTATTAATCGCTTAAATATATTTAAATCCTATAATAATTAAGACTTCTTGTTTAATTTAGTAGTTATCCTTGAGTTCAGTTTCCTTAAATAATTAAAAATTTATTTAAACGATTTTTTTAGATAATTTAATGCAGTCTTGCAAAACTCATGCAATATCGGAAAATGCATCTCATCAAGATCGCCGGTTACTTGCTTGTCTGATAAATAAGTATTTCCCAGTAAATGTCATCTTGTTTCCCGCAATGTTGGACATCTTCCTATGAAATCGAAAATCGACGAAAAATCAGTCCATATGCCACAAAGGACGGGTAAATTATTTCTGTGTTTAATAAAATTTAAATAGACCAATTTCGCTCGTAGTTTCAACATCATTTTGATGTGCTGCATACTCGTCCTGAAAATAGTCATTCGTAGTAATATACACTTCTCTTTGGGTTGATACCACCCGACCAACATTTCCAGCGCCCAATTAGGGAACTCACGGCGCCCAAATCCAACCGTAATATAAGCCGGGTTGCTACGGCGGCTTTGGTTTCTTCATTTCGCACCAATCTCTGTCTGGTTGGTAGCTTAACCCTTTCGCTTCCATTGCGATTATGTCCCAAGCAAAGTTCGAAGAATCAGAGAAAGCCATGTTGGAAAGAAAATGTTATTTAAATTGGTCCCATTGGTAATTTCAGGTATGATCATGCTTTTTAACCATTACTGTTCTCAATTTGCACATTAGATTATTTTTAGTAACTGTCAGAATAAATCATTCTTGCACAGTGCACTCAACA
This sequence comes from Volucella bombylans, assembly GCA_949129095.1. NCBI lineage: Eukaryota > Metazoa > Arthropoda > Insecta > Diptera > Syrphidae > Volucella > Volucella bombylans. Next base: position 104,871,006 of record OX422144.1, on the reverse strand, counting down.
TTCACGTACAAAGTGGTTATTTATGTTAGTTGTAAATCCGTAGTTCTTGTAGGTTTTCATACTGTGTAAATATCATTACGTGCACTTAGTGCTCAGGAACCACAAAAAGACAAATATGTCCTATTGGTGTTTATCCATTGGTGCTGTGAACGTTATTATGCACATTTTAATTACTATGCATTTTTTATGTAAAATAGCTTTCGAATGGCTGCATTCCCTGAAAATTTGCAACGTCTTTTGGAGGAAGATGACCCTGACTCAAATGATTTCAGTGCTTCAGAGTCTGTGTACAGTCCTTCTGATGATCATTATTCAACATCTGAAGATACGGATGTAGAAACTGAACAACATTCTCAGCAAGAAATGGAAAAGCAATCAGGAAATAAGTTCCCAAGAACTGATCGGTATGAAATTCTTGTTTTTCTTGGTCATGAGCTATAATAAATTACCAAAAATGCAGTCGTTCATAGACCTCGACAGTGGATAGACGTGTTGACGTGTTCGGCTTTTACATAAGTAAATAAATAAATTGTGATCCAGTGCCATTTAAAGACAATTAGTTACAATAAAATCAATCCCCTCGGTATCCCAGTGGCTAACGGCGTCGGCCATCGAAACGTGGGATACGGGTTACCGGTTCGATCCTAGGTCAAACTTTGGAACTTCTGTTTCCTTTTTTCTTTTTTTCTCGTTTTCTTCTCAAATTGTGATCAAATAAAAACAAAAACAATAAATCAAATAACGTGATGGATGGGGGAGAGCGCTCCGCTCTTCCCATAACGGGAGTTGGAAAAGGCAACAATGGTGTTGCCGGTGACGTTGCGAAAGCAATTAAAAGGAGGAGGAGTTTGAGAACCCCTCCTAATCTAACGAAAAAAAGAGTGAATGTGCTAACAGAAGATGATGATCATTATGAAGGGGGCAATAATAGCTTTGCTTCCTTAGCGTCATCCGAATCGGAAGATGAGGATGAATTGATTAAAGACATTAGCAGCGGCATTGAAAAGCTGCAAGAAAAAATGCTGGCTGTTAAGCTAATGCAAACTGCACGCAGGCAGAGGGAGCAAGCACAGGTAGAAAGCGCCCAACAAAAAAAGCAACAAAAGCAGCAACAACAACTGCATCAACAACAACAACAGCAGCAGCAGAAACAACCACTGCAGCAGCAGAAACAACAAAAACAGCAGCCACAGAAACAACAGCAGCAGCAGAAACAACAGCAACATCAGCAGCAAAAGAAGAAGGAGAAGGTGCCTCCCATCAACACCTTTAAATTAGAGATAAATGCTACCAAGGACCTGTGTAAGTTGGTCATTGGTAATAATTTCAATATTAAGAGATTGGGGAACGATCGCCATGCCATCCACTGTAATACAGTGGAGGGCTACGCTAAAGTGAAAGAGCTCCTAAAGGAAACGACGACGGAGCACTACTCATTCACACCGAAGTGTGAAAAGCGGCAATCGATGCTGCTGAAGGGGTTGGAACCGTCTTCTGATCCTGTGAAGATCCTGGCACTGCTCAAAGAAAAGGAGTGCGAAGGACTCAAGTTTGTAGGGGTAAAGCCATTTACCACAGCTAGAGCCAGGCGGGAGAAACGGAGTCTGCCGTTCTTCCTGGTGCAGCTCAGTCCCGAAAGTCGTCTGGATAGTCTAAGGAGTATCAATGTCCTAGACTACCAGGTGGTTCACTGGGAAAAACTAAAAAGGAGCGAAGGCATTATACAATGCGTTCGCTGCTAGAGGTTCAAGAACAGGCCAAGCGGGTGGACCAGATCTGCGTGCTGCTGCCGGGCTTAACGCAACACCTGCCGTAATGGGTACGCACATGGTGGAGCAAACTTTGAAGGTCTTTGCGGTGAATGTGAATTCACTGATTAGGATCGAACGAAGAGCCGCGATGTTTAAATTGCTGCAAGACCAAACTCCTGATGTGCTTTTCGCTAGCGAAACCAAGCTAACCGATAATCACAAACTGGAGTACAATAATTATATCGTTAGAAGAAGAAACCGGCCCAGATCCAAACGTGGAGGCGGTGTCGCGATCTTCATTAAAGAAGGTATAAAATTTCACAGAGTGTACAATGGCGTGTTGCGCAGGTTCCGGGTGTTGGAGGCAGTCGTCGTGTACATCCCGCTCCGCAGTGGAAAGCGGCTGTACTTGGCCACTGTTTATGCACCTGATACACAATCCACCCTATTCATTACAGAGCTCGACACGCTTTTTCGACTTCTGAGGCTGGAATCGGGGGAGAATTATTTTATAATCGGCGGGGATTTCAACGTTAGACACAGAGATTGGGGAAATGATTTGCCAAATACTAGAGGGAACCTACTACTCGATTGGTGGGGTCAGCACGATGTCATGTACAGACTCGGTCTTAAAGCGACGGATAACCCGTCGTTTCCCAGAGGCGGGTCTTATTTGGATCTACTGCTGTACGACGAACGCATACGACTGACAGGTACGAATTTACACACGCTAAACTGTCTGCGCACATTCGTGTATGACAGTGACTATTGCGATTTTAGTTTGTCCAAAGATATTCTTACAACTACAGTAAGACTCGATGGACACGCTTCTCCGCAACTTTGACAAGAGCGCTCTCCTCGAACACGCTCCAACCTTGCAAGCAAGTTGTCTTAAATTTTTTTAAGCCCTTCCATAGCATCCCAGTGGATATGATGTTGATGTCGTCTCCGTATCTCAAAAAGCTAGACTGACGTTTGCTCTAGGTAAAAGTATATTTCATATATTTCTAAGCCAATAATACAATTTCAATTATTTCTAAGCCGCCTGCATTAAGTGCTGAAAATCGGAGTAAATCTTGTTAAAAAATCCTCCAAGATGATGTATCCTTGTTGTGTTGGGATATGATCTAAGGCCACAGATCTGTTTAGCATCTGACCTGACGGTCGTTTATTCTGATCGAAGTTACAATGCTTTTATAAGCAGAATCCCCAGGAGAATTTATTATTAAAAATATTACGTCTTTGTCTAATATTATCTCATATTGTCCTCAAAAATGTGTGTGTATGTATGTCCCTTATATTGTAGATACAATTCTAGGTATTTATTCAAAACTATTTGACCAATTTTAGTCCATTTAGTTCATCTCTGAGAAATGACCACATTATGAAACCTTGAGCCGGTTTGAAAATCAACCAAAATGCTAAGAAAATACTGAAAAGGTTTCACAATTAATATCGCATTATAAACACTCTCATTCCTACCACCTAGAGATGTACTCGTACTGATGTATAAGCTCAAACAGGATAACCATCAAACTCAAAGGGGGGAGTTTTTGAAAACACTCACGCTCAGGTGAAACTATGGAAAAGATCAAAGGACTGGAAATAAATACAAATTAGCCATTTGAGAGAAAGTAATTCCATTCGCACACACACATATACATTTCCACACAAAACTTATCTAGAACCTACCTAGTATCCCATTATTCCGGCCCAAAACGTAACGAAAATCCATTTTTCCATCGTCAAGCATCGAGCGTTTGCTTTAAAATCCTTCTCGTCGAGACCGAGTAGATGGGAAAAGAAAACTTTTAATTCATTCCATTTATCCTGGAGAAAGTGAGACATGTACGAGTACGAGAAACCACAACGGAGTTGAGAAGGCCTTCCCTCTATCCAAACACACTGAAAAATGGATTCACACAAACGTAAGAAGATTTTTTTTGCTGGGATTTCTGTACAACAGAATGAGGAAGTTTTCCTCAGTTCTTAATTTCTTTCGATTTTATTTCATATTTCCTCGAGTTCTCTTTCAAGGTAGAAATATAATCAGTGAGCTAGGGTACCATCCTGCTCCCGACGACCTTCCGGTTCTGTTACTCCCTGCACTTTGCAATTTCCACCAGTTGCAAGTTAAATACGGATAGATGATGGGAAAACTTGCTCCAGAGACACTAACTGCAATCCGTACGATGACAATATTGAGCTTAACAGAGACAACTAAGAAGAAGACGAATACGATGGCAAAACGAGCTACAAGGACACGATGAACTAATTGAGGTTATCTTAAGGAAAATTTCAATTGGAGTGGGATTTTTCTAACCATCCGTGTGGTTTCTCTACCTCCACCTGGTACTACGCGAGTGAATGATTACAAGCCACCCACTTCGATTGAGTGGGATTTGGTTAGGTTGGTAGTAGTAAAGCAGTTACTATCGTACGGTTCAGTGAAAAAAAGTAAGGGAAACTGACTCAATGGGGATAAACTTATAGATAATTGTTTAAGAATTGTTTCCTCGAATGCGTTTTTGGTTTGTTTTGCTCCTACTCGATGCCGGGGTGAGTTTTCACAGTTTCTGTAGCTGGATCAAGTTTTACCACTTAACCAAAGTGGGAATGGAGATGTACTTCCTGCCAACTCGTAGTTTCAAGTTATTTTGACAATGGAAAGTTTCATTCGAATCTGCTCTTCTGGTGAGCTTACGTTGAACGGTTTAATGCCTTAAGACTATTAGATTTGCAATTCAGAAGAGATTTACAAACTCTGATTGCATTGAAGGATTTTATTTTTCACTCAATTTCATTACAATTTTTCGTCTTTTTTTTTTTTCTTGGTATCATACACCTCCTTATCCCAATGATTTGATCAAAGTGAAAAATCTTATAGAAACCAGAATGGATAGGAGACTTGCAAGAAGAAGCAACACTTAGACGAATGTTGATGAGATTTTCAGAGAACTCCTTTTACGATGGAATTCGGGGGACGAAAATATATTCGTAGCAACACTTTAGTACTATATATCTGGTCGATATTAAAAATGACATTCGTGGAAAGTGTAATGAAGTTCAAATCTTAATCCGATGAGATGTTGCAGAATTGGTTTTACTTTGAATTATGTGAAGCAATTTCTATTGCATGAAAATAAATAAATATGAGAAAGAGCTTGAAGTACTCGTATCTATAGTATTTGCTTCCTTTTCTGAGAAACAAATTTTAATTCGCGTAAAATGAGGTTTCAGTTAGTAGTCAACATTATTCTTTACCATTATTCAGTTGTTTGCTCCAAGACGATAAAGAAGATGAAGTTGCCTGAATTTCATAGTTCTCAGCATTGGTTTTCATAAGTTTTTCATGACCCAAGTGTTGAATTCCTGCTTCTCTGAAAAATCACTGCCCACTATATTTCACTGCATATGGCTAAGAAAATCATTCAAAGAAAAGACTTAAGACTCAAAAAAATCGATTTTTTTTGCATGAAAATTTCTATATTTTTTTGCAATTCAAATGCCGTAAGAAATTTTCAAAAATTCCAACAATTAAGAAAGTTATGACCGTCGGACCTGGCGGAGCCTTTTTTTGCCTTTTCAGTTTTGCACATTTTTAGTTTTGCTTTCGAAGCCACGCAGGCAAGACACACTGCAGATTTTGCATTTCGAAAAGAAATAAAGTGGAAAAATCATGTCGTTATCGCGCAAAAAGGTGTCGAGAGAATACCATAAATCTGGAATTTTAATAAAAGATGTGAAATCTAAGCGAGTACCGCAAAAAAATTTAAAAGTGCTCGTGATGTGCTCGTGATCAACAGATAACGCATCATGATAATTGTCCACCGGGTTCCGAGTCATGGTGTTCATGGCAAAAGGCAAAAGCCAGCGGAAAATCGACAGAATATACCCACGACTATAAACCACTACCAGTGGAAGCTCTCCATGCTATTAGGCCCATATACGAGAACCTCAGTAAGGTCGAGTTATTAGAACGTTGTGTAGGAGGCTACACACAGAATAATAATGAAAGTCTCAACAACTTAATCTGGAAAATATCGTCAAAGACGCTGCACTCAGGTTGGACAGTAGTTGAGATTGCTGCTAATGTTGCTGCCTGTTTGTTTAATGAAGGAGCAATAACTTTGTTAAAAATCATGCAGGTTATGGGGATTGACAGTGGACCCAATGCTCATCGTTGGGTCGCCTTAGAGGACTCGCGGCGACTTGATCTCGCTGAACGGCGCTTGGTGCAACGAAAGCAAGGCATTCACTCATGACCGAAGCCACAAAAGCCAAATTAGATGAAGCCACAGCATCTGGAAGTGACGCATTATATTTCCCAGGCATCGATGATGATATGTAAGTAACCAAAAAAAATCATATTTTATTTATTTATATACGTCTCTTTCGACCTAAAACCGAGTGGCAAAACTTTGAACGCGTTTTTCTCGAAACAGTGTTTTCCGAGTCGGTACCAGAAATATCTCTTGAACCACTCGACCGATTTGCATGCCATTTCGCACGGATATTCTTAATACCATTATCTAGTCTCCTACGTAGGATTTTTTTGATATCTTAATTTTTAGATTTGTTATAAATAAAAATGTGACTCGTTTTTTAGTGAAAAATAGCCTCGTACGTTCAAAAAGCTGCCATTTTGTTAAAAATGAAAATATTTGAAAACGGATATGATAGAGACTAGTTTTATCTATCTACTTCAACAGGTTTTTTTTTTTGTTTCAGATGAAACCTACATGAGATATTCCTGGTACCGCCCAGCACGTTTTTGAAAAGAGGCTTCCGGAGATGGACGAAATGTATACTTTATAATTGGTTTTTCTTCAATTGTCAACAAAGTTTTGTATTAGTCAAGGAATACTTTACATAATGTATATTTTACTTTTTTTATATTAATTTAATATCGTAGCGAAAAAAAATCTTGAAAAACGCTCCGTTTTTGAGCGGAGAAACATATGTAACCCCTTAAGGCTTTCGCCATATAATGAAGGAACTTGATTGCTGTTGTCTTGTTTGGTGCATTCTGTATTGCAGCGACGTATCGATTGTAGTTGTAAGGTTTTCGATTATCTCCTCTGCAAAAACTGTTCTGAATTGTGCCGATGACACACTTCCTAAATTCCTGAAAAGCCTCTTGGTTGGCTTTTAATCTTTTTGTTTTTCTGCATGTAGTAGCCGGCATTCTTTTCTGAACTAGTTTTCTTATGGCTGTCATTCGACAGCTATGGACTTCTTCATAATGTAATGAACCTAAAACGAGGTATCTAACTTAAGAAAGAATTTATCCACAACCTAGATTCGTGCAGTGCATGCTTTACTCTCATGTAACATAATTTGAAATACCATCGAGTGATTAATGATGTATTCTACTCGTATGTATAGCATAAAATGTAATTTAATTTTAAAATTACAAGTACAGTAGGCTAAAAAATTGGGCTTTTAGCCCAGTAGTTGTCGACACTGAAACATCGTCATTTTTACTTGTCCTAATCCTCCTCCAAACAATCGGAAGTGATTTAAGTATCGCGTTTTGGTTTACATAACATACATAAAATTTAATCTTACGAAAGCAAATTGTATTGTATTGTTACCTTTTGATTTTTTACTATTTACTGTTGGGGTAATGTCATGACCCAGAAGAATTTTGTTGTTACCTAAACATATCATTGACACAGATACACCATAAGAGTGTGAAGGTATATAAATTGCTCCTTCTTTGTATGATGATCATACGATCATACACTTACACTTACACAATGTTATATACTACAAAACAAATAGTAAAAACTGAGTATCACTTTTGCTTGTTCAACCCTCATGTTTAAGTTTGCGAAATAAACTCTTTGAATTCGGACGTGTGGTATTTTCCTTTTTCTCTTGCGCTGTGGTACTTTGTGGTCTGTCCCAACAGAGTGTAAATTTGATTGCTGATTGTATGACGATTTTGAAGATATAGATAGTGAGATGTAGAAGTTGAGAAAGAGGATGTTTTAGACGATGATATCGGAAGTCACAGTAACGACCTTGGAGAGTTGTCTGGGAATCTGACAGAATATTTCAATAATAATCGTGATAGAAATTGGGTAACAACATATCGTGGAAGTCGCCTGTCCCCATTGGGTGTAACATTTTTCGATTTTCACCGCATTTACCGCATATACCGCATTTATCGACTTGTGTAAGGAATAGAACGATCAAAACTTTCGAACGCATATATGGAATGCAATTCAATGCATACTTAGGTCTTTTGTTGGTTATTGGTACATACATACGAGTATATGTGAAGCGTTTTCCAATAGCGACTTGACAACTTTGAATTTAATTTGTGAACGCACTCTTTCACTAATCAGCAAACTATCACTGTCAATTTGTAAATGTAATGTACAGTACACGAACGAGCAACGTCTGCAAATTATAAAAATTTTCTACCGAAATTCGGAGTCGGTGACTGCAACTTTAACAGCGTTAACTCCAATTTTCGGTCGTATTTCTCGCCCTAGTAGACAGGCAATAACAAGTTTAGTGCAAAAATTTGAGTCTACATATTCGTTGATTTTGCAGTGTCAGTGAGACAACGGGTTGGTCGAAATGTTGAAAATATCGCTGCTGTTCAGGCGTCTGTAGCAAACGATAAAAATCAGTCAATTCCACGGCGTTCTCAAGAATTGGGCATCGCTCATACCACATTATGGCGTATTTTGCGTAAGGATCTTGGTTTACACCCATACAAGATCAAGTTGACTCAAGAATTGAAGCCGATGGACCATTTGAAGCGACGTACGTTCTACGATTGCGTTCTGGAGAAGATGCGCCAAGATGATGAATTTCATCGCAAAATCATCTTCAGTGACGAAGCTCATTTTTGGCTCAATAGGTTCGTCAATAAGCAAAATATGCGTTATTGGTCGGGTGAAAATACACATGTGCTTCATGAATCACCACTTCATCGACAAAAAATAACTGTTTGGTGCGGTTTGCATGCCGCCGGCGTTATTGGCCATATTTTTTCGTCGACGATAACGATCGTGACGTTACTGTGAATGGTCAGTGTTATCGCGCTATAATCACCGATTATATTTGGCCCGAATTGGAAGATATGGACTTGGACGACATGTGGTTTCACCAGGATGCCACAACCCACACAGCACACGCTACAATCGATTTATTGAAGAGTAAGTATGGTGAGCGTGTTATCTCAAGACATGGGCCAGTCGAACGAGGACCGCCTCGTTCGTGCGATTTAACGCCACTTGACTATTTTCTGTGGGGCTACGTTAAGTCATTGGTTTATGTCAACACGCCGCCGACGTTGGAAGAGCTCAGAGCCAACATTGAACGCGCAATAGCGGCCGTTTTGGCCGAATGTGTGGCCGAGTCGTTGAAAATTGGGTCCAAGGAATCGACTGCTGCAAACGTGCCCGCGGTGACCATATGAACGAAGTCGAGTTCCATTCATAAATGTTTTGATTGTACTTCAAGCCGATAATAAAGTTTTTGACATATATCAAATGGTTTGCGTTTTATTTAAAAAAAGAGTTTTCAAGTCCTTATTGGAAAACCCTATATATAACAACGAAAATACAAACACAGGTTACTCGAGTTAAAGTTTATCACTTGCCAAGGCCTCCCCCTAACTGTTCAACTGTAAAATGAAAGACTCACACGTTTAAGTTAAAAAAGAAACTTTATTTATACGTTCTAACGTGCCTTTAGCTTTACGTCACCTCGCAACGTTTAATTCTTTCTCCTGATCTAGGCGCGTGTTTGTGTCCAGTATCCGATTTATGAATTCTCACACCCTCGTCAGCACAGGTTCTCATGCATCAGCCACTCAGCCCATCCAATGAGATCGTATATCGAAGGTCATTGCAGCTTGCTCCGTGTTAACTCACGTTGCTCGCTTTTACTATACAGGCGCTTATCGTTCATCGTCAACAATTTGTGGGATGAACTTCATGGTTGACCAATGCCAAGAGCTGTAATATTTCACGTGTACTGGTATTCGCTAACAGATAGGTTCGCGGGTCGGAGGCTCGTAGAGACATCGGTTTGTAACTTCTATGAAAAGTGGACTGAGAGTCTACAGTCACTATATGTTCCACACGAAAACATAACCGTGGAAGAACAACTGAGTGTTTTCTCCGGTAGATGTCCTTTTAAAGTTCACATGTCCAGTAAACCTGGAAAATAGGGCATGAAGGCATGTAGAGCAATTGCTTTGTTGAGCGCATTTTGTTTGGAATTTCAAATTTACCTCGGATGAACTAGGAGAGCACCTGTAAGAAACCAAGGTGAACGAGTCGTTTTAGACTAAGTGGCGGAATATCGTGGAAGAAATGTCACAGCTCATAATTTGTTTACCAGCCACAATTTAGCATTACAATTGCTAAAGCGAAAAATAATTCTTGTTGGGGCAGTTCGAAAGAATAACAAGTTTCTGCCAGTTCATGCTACTGCTCAAACACTTCGTAAGTTTCCAGTGTTCTCGATCAAATTTTTCTTGCATGAGAAGGAAACCGTTGTACAGTATATAAAAACAACGTTGGAAGCACATCCGAAAAATATTTCAGAAATAATTCAATTTCACAACTCAGCTAAGGGTGGTGTTGACTCGATGCATCAAATGGTATATACGTACTGATGCAAACGACAAACCAACCGTTGGCCAGTAGCTTTGTTTTCAAATTTTATTGATATTTCCGCACTAAATACCTTCATAGTTTTTTTTTCAGTTTTAAATGCATTTTATTTTCTTAACACTAACTCTTACATTCTAAAATAAAAATGCTTAAATGCTAGCTTACAATTACTTAACAATCTTATGCTAACTTACTGGCCCCACACAGGCACTCTAAGCTACTCTGAATACTTATATCTATGTCTTTCGACTTCATTTACATTTTATTTAGGAATACTTATTTTCTATACTTAAGGCTAAGAAAAAAATTTGTTTACAAAACCTTAGCATATGGACATTTTTTTTATTTTTTATAAAAACTTAATATCTAACTTAAAATAAACCTTAGCCTACCTAACCTAAATGTACAATACACATATAAACACACATAGACATTAAACACACTCATATACATATATCCGTATACACCTTTGTATACACTGATATATGTATATGTTTCTTAAATGCTAACCTAAACCTACGTAAGCTGGCCACCGCTATTCACAGAGCAAATAAATTGGTCAGCTCTGCCTAATTAGTGAGGCTGGTCCGTAAACGACGACGAAACATCTTCCCCATCATTCAACCACCAGAAATGCTGGCGCTGCCGAACGACATCACTCTTATCGCGATTCCCCACCGCCCTACTGAACCTGAGACGATCCACACTGCCGTGTGCGACATCTCTGTTGTAGTTGAGTCGCCTGTCCCCAGCTGTCCGAGCGACATGGAAGATTAACGGCACCGCTGATCTATCCTGGATCAACCCTATCTGATCTAGGTAGAGGAATCCTTCCGGTGGAACGAAGCCGTCCGATCGCACACTCTCGTGGTAAAGGTAATTGGGGTAGTAAGCTCCAGATATCAGGTTATTCGTCGAGGTCATTTCTCTTGCAATGTACCTTCGAGTCAGCTTAATTACGAAGTTGTCCACTCGTATTAGGTTCGCCCTATTGTAAAGGACCTCATTGGGATAAAATTTCTTCTACTCTGACTCTGGTGTTCTGTACAAGCGAAGACAAGCCCTAAGGCTCCTCTAAGCCTCTCAAACACCCGAATCTTTTCCATTAAGCTTGCTCGTACATGGAACCACACGGGACAACCAAATACCAGCATGGGCCTGATAAGGTAGCAGATTACCTTTACCCTCGCATCGAGTTGGCTGCTATAAAACAGTCTCTTTGTAAGGGCAAAAGCACCTTTAGCTCTGGCCAGAGCAGCATCTACATTTTTGCCAAAATACAGAAACTGTTCTAGCCAGATTCCAAGGTATCTGACTACATTTCGACAGGCAAGAGATTGTCCGTGTTGTCCAATGATAGAGAATTTTCGCCAATTTTTTCTGGTATCCCTAGAGGCTCCAGACAACGGCGTCCTAAAGAGAATGGTTTCCAACTTCTGAAAGTTGATTTTCAACGTCCAGTCATCGCAAAATCGTCTTATCTTATCGAAGTCACGCTGCAAGAGAGTATTAATGACCTCGATTTTTGGACCTGTTCTGTACACTATCAAATCGTCTGCGTACGCAATTGTATGAGGAAGTGAACCTATCAAGTCGCTTGTATAAATGTTGAATAGGATCGGCGAATTGACTGCGCCTTGCTGAAGTCCATTTTTAATTTGAAATATTCCAACAGAAGTCACATCACCATTTTTCACGATGAACTGTCTGTTGGTTAGCATACGAGTATTATAAGGAATGTACAAGAGTGGTTTACTGATCCCCAACCTAGTCAGCTTATAGACAAGACCCTCTAACCATACGGTGTCAAAGGCCTTCTCCAAGTCAACAAGGCAGGCACCAGTACATTATTTTTTGCCTTTTTTCCATTGGATATCGGATACCAGTTTAGACGCGGCATGTGAGATGTCATGTCCCGCCTTAAAACCGAATTGATTATCCGGAACTACTCGTATATGTTTGTCCTCAACCCACCTAGACAGAGCTCTATTGATTACTTTTTCAAAAACCTTACTGATATTCGGAAGGAGACTTATCGACCGGAGATTCGCCGGATTGGATATATCCTTTCCCTTTTTGGGGATAGTGATTTCAGACAGCTGAAATGCAATGTGCCCGAAATTCTCAACACAATTCCGCAAGAACTAAAAAACGCTAGAAATTTTAAAACTAGGAAAAAAACCATAAAAAAACTTTCTCTTAAATCAAAATTCCAACAACTGAATGTTTTAATCTGAATACAATGTTAAATAAGTTAAATTGTTAAAATGTTTTAATCTTAAAGTAAATCTAAATGCAAAGCGATCAAAATTACTTATGTCAAATAATTTTTTCGTGTAAATCATCTATTGAATTATTATTAAACTAAGCTTACTTTATTTCAATTATTAATGTTAGAAACACAACATTCTGCAGAAAAGCCCCTAAGGCTTCGCGGAAACGCATAACCAATGCTGATTTTATTGAAAATAAAATAAATTAATTGAATTGAATTGAATAGGTTGAACCGCCGTTTTCCAATGCGCTGGATAATGTGCATTATTCATTGCATTATTAAACAGGGTGGTGTAGATGTCCACCGCTTCTAGAGGAAGATGCCGAAGCACGATGTTCGGAATACCATCGGTCCCCACTGATTTCTTAGGGCTGATTGTGTCGAAGATCTCATGGAGTTCTTCCTTCAAAATGAACGGGGGTAGGTCACCCTCTCTGGCAATGGCATTATTTGCAATATTTTCGTCGCTAAACCGGGTGAAACCAGAGCCCTCGGATCGCCAGTTCCCTATTTTATTTCGAATCCAGAAGTCGTACACCAAGACGCGATTGTCCAGGTCATAATTAGTGCCAATGATATCAATGGCCTTGTATACTTCCTGGAAAGTCGCACCTATGGTCTCAATCTTCTCCTGTAGATCCTCGATCCCAAAGAAGTCGTCAATCAGCGGCCTCATTTGGATCAATACCTGCTATTGTCAATCGACGACTTCAGTGTCCTAATCTCCGGGTCTTATCGGCCAGTTAACTGTCTGTACAAGTTTTTAAGTCTTGTCAGCTGTGCGTCAATAGTAGGATTGCGGAACAGGTCTTCGTTAGTTGTACGTCTATACCGCGGTATTGTAGTGTCCATAGTTTTTTTAATTGTCTCGTCCATTTGTTTTAGGTAATTGTCGATCTCCTCGTTTGACAAATTCCTATTGGACGGTGGGTGGAGCGTGTTCGAGGAGAGCGCTCTTGTCAAGGTTGCGGAGAAGCGTGTCCATTGAGTCTTACTGTAGTTGTAAGAATATCTTTGGACAAACTCCTCCAATTCCGCAATTTCGTTGGGAACTTTAATTTCGGTGCTAAAACCGCAATGGTCACTGTCATACACGAAGGTGCGCAGACAGTTTAGCGTGTGTAAATTCGTACCTGTCAGTCGTATGCGTTCGTCGTACAGCAGTAGATCCAAATAAGACCCGACTCTGGGAAACGACGGGTTATCCGTCGCTTTAAGACCGAGTCTGTACATGACATCGTGCTGACCCCACCAATCGAGTAGCAGGTTCCCTCTAGTATTTGGCAAACTATCTCCCCAATCTCTGTGTCTAGCGTTGAAATCCCCGCCGATTATAAGATAATTCTCCCCGATTCCAGCCTCAGAAGTCGAAAAAGCGTGTCGAGCTCCGTAATGAATAAAGTGGATTGTGAAGCCTCAGGTGCATAAACAGAGGCCAAGTACAGACGCTTTCCACAGCGGAGCAGTATGTAAATGACGACTGCCTCCAACACCCGAAACCTGCGCAACACTCCCTTGTACACTCTGTGAAATGTTATACCTTCTTTAATGAAGATCGCGACACCACCTCCACGTTTGGATCTGGGCCGGTTTCTTCTTCTAACAATATAATTATTGTACTCCAGTTTGTGCTTATCGGTTAGCTTGGTTTCGCTAGCGAAAAGCACATCCGGAGTTTGGTCTCGTAGCAATTTAAACATCGCGGCTCTTCGTTCGATCCTAGTCAGTGAATTAACATTCACCGCAAGGACCTTCAAAGTTTGCTCCACCATGTGCGTACCCATTACGACATGTGTTGCGCTAGTCCCGGCAGCCGCGCGTAGATCTGGTCCACCCCTTGGCCTGTTCTTGTACCTGCTGTTGCAGCTGAGCCATCTGTCCTTGGATTGCGAGCAAGATGGCCAGCATGTTAGGTGCAGCTTCCGTTGTTCTCGGCATTGGTGCCGGAGAAGCAACAGTCGCTTGTTGTACCGTTGACCCCCTCCCTGATGCCATTTTGGCGTAGGAAATTTGAGACGTGTCGGCTGGTGTTTGAAACCTAACAGGTGAAAGTTTGACCTGCACCTTCTGCTGCCGAGCCAGTTTTGCTTTCTTAATGTCAGTGAATTTAGGACAACCCCGATAGTTTGCGGTATGTCCCACGTTTCCACATAACACGCACGAGAGCTGCGACCTATCGGATGCTCCGTCAACACCCAGAGCACACTCCTCGGAACTGTGGTTCTTAGCGCACTTCACGCATCGAGGCTGCATTTGGCAGTTCGACGCGGCGTGCCCGAACCTCTGGCAGCGAACGCATTGTATAACGCCTTCGCTCCTTTTTAGTTTTTCCCAGTGAACTACCTGGTAGTCTAGGACATTGATACTCCTTAGACTATCCAGACGGCTTTCGGGACTGAGCTGCACCAGGAAGAACGGCAGACTCTGTTTCTCCCGCCTGGCTCTAGCTGTGGTAAACGGCTTTACCGCCACAAACTTGAGTCCTTCGCACTCCTCCTCTTTGAGCAGTGCCAGGATCTCCTCAGGATCAGAAGACGGTTCCAACCCCTTCAGCAGCATCGATTGCCGCTTTTCACACTTCGGTGTGAATGAGTAGTGCTCCGTCGTCGTTTCCTTTAGGAGCTCTTTCACTTTCGCGTAGCCCTCCACTGTATTACAGTGGGTGGCATGGCGATCGTTCCCCAATCGTTTAATGTTAAAATTATTACCAATGACCAGCCTACATAGGTCCTTGGTTGCACTCACCTCTAATTGATAGGTGTTAATAGGAGGCACCTTCTCCTTCTTCTTCTTCTGCTGCTGTTGCTGTTGCTGTTTCTGCTGCTGCTGGTTTTGTTGTTGCTGCAGTTGTTGTTTCTGCTCTTGTTGTTTTTTTTGGGTGCTTTCAACCTCTAATTGCTCTAATTGCTCCCTCTGCCTGTGTGCAGTTTGCTTTTGCTTCACAGCAAGCATTTTTTCTTGCAGCTAATGTCTTTTATCATATCATCTTCGTCTTCCGACTCAGATGCCGCTAGAGAGGCAAAGTTGTTGTTGCCCCCCTCATACTGGACCTCATCTCCGATGTACATCAGCGCATCCTATATTTGTTTTTTGTTTTGTTCTGTTGTCTTTGTTGTTTCAGCTGCTAAAGCAGCACTAATTTTTATTTTTGTTAAATTAGGTGTGGTTTTCACCCTCCTTCTCCTTATGATGGCTTTCGCCACGGCACCTTCAACATTATTGTTGCCTTTTGTAATACCCGTTATGGGAAGAGCGCAACGCTCTCCACCATCCATCACGTGATTGGTTTTTTCTGATAACACTGCGTAGTCTATTCACAGAATTTAAGAAAAACAAAAAAAAGTCCCAAACTTAGACTGGGATCGAAAACGCGTCTCACAATTTGATGGTCGACGCCGCTAACCGCTTGACTACCGCCTGAATTAGCAAAACTGCAACCAATTATCTTTATTATTAAATTACTATATTTTTCACTCTGCCAAAAGTCGAAACACACGTTTATTCCTCACGGAGGTCTATGAACGACTGAATATATACTTTCATATTGTGGACCGAAATTCATACAAATTGGAATAATAACAAATTTTATAAACGTCGTCTATTTTTACAAGAGTTAGTTGAGCATTTAGTTCGGGGATGCATCGTTCGACGAAACCGTCTTCCGGGAGCCGAAGCTTCTGCTGCCATCGTTCGTAATATCCGAAATGCGGAAAATGCGGAAAAATGTCGTCATCATCACTGCCATCTTCTAAAAGACGAAAGGCAAGCGATCACAGCCAGTATGTCCAAAACATCGCGATAGCACAGTCATTACTACTACTACTACTTATTGTGGACAACATAGCCCATCAATTTTTAATTTGTTCACTCCATTTTTCTTATTGTTTATCAAATTTATTCGAAAATAAATGTGGCTCATTTTGTGACCCGAAACGTACCACGGGTAATTTTTTTCTAACAGAACAGAAGGGTTAATCAATTGAATCAATTAATCTAGTGGACGCAAAAGCACGCGCTCCAGATTTTTAGAGATTGCAACTGGACCATTGCTCAAGGAAAAGTTCGCTGAAATTGGACTTTCAAAATCCGCTTAAACGAAGGTATCGCAACACTTGATTCCAGCCAGTTGGATGAATTTTTCAAGGGAATTTCCTTGGAAACATTGACGAGGAGGATAATGCTGTTGATATGGGAGTGGAAGAAAATTTAATCGAACAACAACTTCGGAACTTGCGAGAAATGGTATGAAAGAAGGAAGAGATTAAGTTGCTTCAAAAAAAATTAGTAGTATTAAACAGCCAAATGCTTGTAAGTCAATCAACGTGTAGTTTCCGCGATATTGAAGATTCGTTGCATCAGTTTGCTGGGGACGGCAACTACCTTATTGGAAGATGGATATAAAAAACTTTGAAGATGCAAACGTAATTTACAGTGGCACAGCAAGGTTATTTATGGTCAGATTCTGTTCACAGTCAATATCATCTCGGAGACTTTGAAACACCAATTTCCAGGCCGTGTGATCTTCCATTTTGGCGATTTGAACTACCCGTCTAGATCACCACATCTGACGACGCCAAACTTCTTCCTTTGGAGCTTATAGAAATCTCGCATTTACCACAATAAACCATAAACCCTGCAAGTTTTGAAAGCCAACATTGAGGAATAAA
Source organism: Volucella bombylans (assembly GCA_949129095.1). NCBI lineage: Eukaryota > Metazoa > Arthropoda > Insecta > Diptera > Syrphidae > Volucella > Volucella bombylans. The sequence continues at coordinate 104,853,668 of OX422144.1, read as the reverse complement.
TCACCAATTTGGAGGCAGATGTTTTGCGAGCAACAATTCAAAATGCTGTCAAACGAGAATAAATGTGCATCAACACAGGGGGTCGTCATTTGACCGATTTCAGTTTTTCAATGACATAAATTTTACACCTTCCGTAAACATTTCCTAAGAACGAAGACGGATTTTTTTCATTTCTAACAAGACGGCAGCCAAATCACATTATGACATTACTTTTGCCCCACCGTGTATGTCCAGAGGGACGACCATTGTGTACTCTCTATAATGTAGGGATCGTTAGATGGGGCTGGTCAATGAATGCAGAGCCGTTTTTGCCGACTTTCCTTTACAGTTGGCATGTTGATCCATACATCATGGATGAATTCTGATTTTTCAGAAGGAAATATGATAGGCTTATAGGTCTGACGTCCTTTGGGACAACATGAGAAGATTATCCGGTTTTGGGAATGAAAACTATCATACATTAACTTCTCTCCCAGATAAGGGGATGTGGATCATTTCTACGCAGCTCGTCGTGATATTCTCTAGCGTTGGCAGGACAACGCTGAATTTTAGTCACGGCTGCAGTTGTCCTGTTGTTACAGGTCGTGAATAGGGAGCTGCCTGCAACATGTGTCCAATAGCAGATTGAGTGATTCATTACTTGAGGTCGTCGAAGAGGCATTGGCTTTTTTCAAACAACTTAGCGTCATATGATTTGTAGGTTTCTGTTATTTTGTCACGGAATGACCTCCAGTATTGACGTTTTACATTTCTTAGTTCTGTTTTATATATTTTGAGGTATTCTTTATATGAGTCCCAGTCTGTCACTTTTCTTATGCCCTTTGCATGGTTGAAAAGTTTCTTGCTGGCGTTTCCAAGCGGTCCCAATGCTGATGTGCACCAGTGCGGCTTTTTCTTGCCCTGGTTGCCTTGCTTGCCTTGCTCATAGGTTGAACATGAATGCAGGTAGAGGCCATTGCTTGATTGAGAATCAGGGTGAAAACCTCGACTTTCATGTCAAACCCGTTGGTGTTACATGGGGGATTGAAGACTTCTGACGAGAGTAGTTTTAGAAGTGGTCTATATTCCGGATAATCCCGGAATGATAATTAATGGAGACGTGCATCCTTCAAACTGAATTGGATATATCTGTGATCTAAAGAAGGGTGTTCAGACGATACCGTCCAGTTCGATATAATTTGGGTGATGTTTTCGGAGACGAAAGTGATATCCAGCACTTCTTGCCGGTTTTTTTGACATGAGCTCATTGCCAATGTTGCAAACAATGAGGTTAGTATAATGTGCCACACGATCCATAATTTTTTCAATTACTACCAAATTACCTACGCTGGCGTTCAATCCCATTCTAAAATATTACCTCCACCATGTTTAATGGCCTGAATTAAATTTTCTTTTTTAAGGCTTGTATTGGGTTTTCTACATATCCTTTGCTGCGCATCGTGTTCATACAAATTAAATTTGCTCTGATTACTGGAAAGTACACGGTTCCAAAATGTGGAATAATCGTTTGAAGTCTGGAAAGTCTAAATGCTTTTCCACATTTTCCGCATTAATAAATGGTTTTTTTTAGCGGTGGAACAATCTTCGAACCGGTACTGAATGGAAATCCTTTCTAGTTGTATTCCTGATGTTAATATTTAAATTCATTGACTATGATTGCGGTTTAATTTTGACTTCCTCCCTCACAGTCTATAAGCTTGTAAGATCTACCGCTTTAAGGTTTATTTGCAATTGAATTTTTCTCGTTAAAATGTTTTATTATAATTTGTACAGGAGAATGAGATTTTTTGGGAATTTTCCCGATATCGTCATGAGACCGGCCCTCGATTATTAATTTAACTACTAGCTCAGCCAGAAACAAACTGCTGAAACTGGTTTAAAATAAAACAAAATAATTTACAGTTATTTCCGATGTGGGTACCATGCCATTTGTTCTCTGTTGCGAATACGATTTTCTGCGTTTTTATATTAAAATTAGTTTTTGAATATCGTAATTATTAGTCGTTAGTTAAAAATCTTAATTTCGAATGCTTAGAGAAATTTTGAGGTGTTCATTACTGTATATCTGTATCTGTCCAATTTGAATACATATGCAATGAGCGGCTGAGTTCTTGATCGAAAATTTAACGAATCGACGTTGTACCTCCATTCATATGTTTAATAATTTTAGATACCTTTATATCGAGTTTATAAAATTTAGGGCCGATTCCTTATTGCAGGCGAACCTGCATACTTATTCACATATGTAGTTTTCTCAATAACTTATTTGTACTGAACTTGTTTGCTTTCATTACAATGTTAGTTACATTTGTTTTTGATCCACATTGGATTAGAGCTACGACCATTTTTCTTATGTTCCATTGAAAACATCGTAAGTGTTCTTGCTTTTCCACATTGTTTAATCGCTGTAGAAAATAAATAAAATAAAATCCTTTTCAAGGTAACACATCCAACAGATCAAATAATCCGACAGTCTTGTCACCAGAAAACCGACTTTTTCATCCGAAGATAAACTTTAAAGGATACCCAAGTCATAGCATAGGTATACCCGAACTGGGGCCATCATATGCACATCCGTATAAGGGTATTTCTTTGGAAGTGGAAAGTAATCTCGTGTGTATACACTCATGTTCCGGAATCCTTGGCCCACTAATACTATATTTTATCGTCAACTTCCGAGTAATCATCAAAACCATGTTTCCGAACTTATGTATTTCTGCGAGTTCCACTTGTCCATTGAGCTTTAAGTTAGCGTTTCCGAAATGACGACTACGATGACGATGAGAGCGATGAGGACGATGACTACGATGACGACGATGACGACGATGACGACGATGACGACGATGACGACGGAAGGAATTTAGTTTATTTTTCGAGAGGACATGATTGTTAATTCGCTTCGTTTCGGGTTGATACACCAACGACAGCCACAAGGAAGGTCTGAATTGGAGACGAGCCAGAGGTATATGAATGCCTTGAGCACTCTCGTAAAATTACAAGTTCAATGACGGATAACATATTCGTGTGCCTGTGTGGGAAATAGTTGAAAGGTTAAAAGGATTCAACATTCGGTAGATGTAATAATGAATCAACTCAAGTGGAAGACGCTTTATACGAATAGGAATTGGGACTGGAAAGGGTAATGTTAAAGCAGTAACATAGTTATTAGGGAAGTGCTTTAGTTTCATTGCGGGACCGGGACTTCTAAGAGGCTTTTCATTATGTTGAGTATTATTTACGAATGCTGTTACTACTTTTTTGGGAATTTATTTGACATGACAATAAGTATTTGGCACAAGTGGTTGACTGAGATTACATACTAATATGTACGAGAGTACTTTCATCGGATTGGGAGGTGGTTGTTGAAAATTTTAAAATCATTTTCCAATTTGACAATTGAATAGATGATGTAGGGGATGGAGAAGCATAATTGGGATGTAGGAAAGCTATTCATTATTAATGATATCAATTAGTAGAGCTCTCATTAACAAATTGCTTAATGAATTTATGAGTTTCTGTTTCTGGGGTTCAACATAATTGATGTGCCTAATAGGTCTGGTTTTACTTTTTCTTATATTCTTAAATTGTGTTAAGGGAATCTTCGTTATAGACATTCAATAAGACATGCATTATTAATTGATTCATCGAAATAACAACACAAGAAATTCTATGACTTCAATCTTTTGAGGGCCGAAGTATCGGCCATAAGGAGCCTTATATCAATCTGCTTGTTAGCAGAAATCAGATAGATATTTCGCTTTATCTGAGTTAGAAACATCTCTTGTATATAGGTGCAGTAGGTGTGTTGAGATAACATTTCTGATCTTAAGAGTTACTTTTAGAGGTGCGATTGTGTAAGGGTTATCCAAAATGACAACAACCACTTCAAGTCGTTTTAGAAACGTAGTATAACGTTGTCATAGGGAAAACTTGGAAAAATAAAGAGTAGGCATTTGCAGATAATATGCTTCGCTAAGTCTTGATTCTGGCGATACATCATATAACCCAAATGAGCAATTATTTTATAAATTTAGCACTAATTACCAGAACCTAGGAAGTCAGTTCTGACTTCCTTGTGTGGTAAGTTTCAAGCTACTATTAGATACTATTTTATCAAATGAATGAGACAAGCAATATTTTGCTCTCGGTGAAGCGTTGAACCTAAGATTGCTTAGACATCTGAAGTAAGTTTCCAGGATCATTTCAGTCTGTATCCCAATAAGTATAGCTCTTGTTAGGGTTTTGAACTTATTAGAGGATTCATTGTTTGATACGGCTCATGGATATCAGATTGGAACGTGCGGACAATGTTTTTAGTTTATAGGACAGCAACAGTGAAAGCCTAGAAATTCAATTCTGTCAATACTGACCAGGAACTGAATTCCTTCTTTTATAGCCTTTCCAACATGACCAAGGACGCGAACATCAGTTTTAATGCTTTAACTCAACATTTTGTAGAACACCATGTACATGTAACTCTATAGCAGGATATACAGGGCAATTGATCTGAATGTGCAGCCCTGGAGCGTAAGTGAAGATTTTGAAATATTGCATCAGGGTATTACCAAGTCTGCATTTCATTAAGTAAACAACGTCCACCCGATTTCTTTCATTTGGTACTGCAAAGCTTACTAAGCAGAGTAGAAGTCATTTTCTCAATCTCAATCTCAAGGCTATATGACTTATCTTGCATTACCACTAAGCCATTGCTAGAGCATTCACAATAAAATTCATGAATAAAAGACCCAAGGTGTTGATTTCAAGTTAGTGACGATAAAACGAAATATCTACAATACTTCCATAAACAAAGAGCAACATGTCTGCTGCGTACAACCCTAGTTAATCAGGCTAAAAAAAAGGCTGGTTTTAAGTATTCTTACCCAAGTTATCAAAGTTGCGTCCTAATTAGCGCAGATTCTACCTGACCTATAACATAACACCGGGAACTGAACAGATAAGCAAGTAAGCAGAAATCGTTGCGTTGTGAACAGACTATCAGATACACTCACAAACTATACGATAAGGAATGAATAGTGTGTAGTGTCTCAAATAAGAGGCTTTACTTTGATTTATCAAGAAATTATGATAGCATTAATAATAAAACACAATATCAGCCTCATGCCTTACACGACTTCTGTATTCATCACATTTCTACTTCAGCAGAAAGGAAGTGGGTTTCAATGACTGGGGAGCGTTGGCATAAATCCTTCCTTTTAAATGACCACAAAAGCAGTCGCACGCTATCAAACCACGTGATCTTGGCGGCCAATTTCGATCAGCATTTTACACATGACATGGATAGGAAGCTTTTCACACAATAAGCAAAGGACTTCACCATTTGTGCGGAATGTATCGCCTTCTTATTTGTAATTAACATAGCTTCAAGTTTCGGGCATACAAATTTGTTCATCATGTTGTGATCGAGAGTTACGATCACACCAAAGTTCCAATGTTAACTCCTGCTCTAAAGCAGACCAAAACAGTGGCACGTTGCAGATAGAGAGGCTCGTGGACAATCATTGCTGGATGCTGCAAACTTATTTACCAATTCTGCTTATTAGCAAAGCCTGTGTTTCCAACAACCGATTCCCAAAGTTACGCTGCCGCTAATGGATAGAGGGGATTAGTTATTGCTACTATTGAACTTTGTAGGTTTTATGACCTTGGTCTTAGTGCAAATTTCGGTGTAGTGTTATTCGTGGCTTGTCCAATTCCTGATATCAACGTGGAATTGCCACAAACCTGGGTCTTTGGCCACACTTTGAGCTAGAGAAACTATATTCCCAGTTGGCCTTGCGTAACAGGCATAAATTCGGTTCCTTACTTTACTAGTTTGACCTAAAAGCTGAAGTTTCTGAAGCACGAAGTCCTTTACGTTGACTAAGAATACATTTTACTTTTTAAGCCGTTTCACCAAAATTTTCATCATTTTTGGAGTGAACTTTATCAATTTGAATGCATAGTTGAAGCCTGTATCGTTCCAGTTTTATTAATGGCGTAGTTTTTAATTGGCACTTATTGAAAAATGATAGAACATCATTTCACAGTTGGCAAAATAGCGGATTATTCAAAAAGAAACCTTTTATTGAAAATCCTGTATAACTAAATTTTTAACCAGAGAATCCTTGAAGCGAATAGAAAGCCCATCTGCGAAGCAGTAACTCCCATTATTTCTAACGGACAAGAGGATTAATGTATTTTTATTGACCGTAAGGCAGCCATCAGAACCCTGGTTTTTCAATTACTAGATTCAAACTAGGCGTGAGATACAGCAAATCTTCAAGCGAGGCTCCTTTCCAATAAAATGTGCTTTTCTGTTAGGCGCTAGGTTACGGCTTGAAATGTTTGCCATCGAGCTAGCAAATGGTAAGTACGAGTAGATACGAGTAGGATGCATAGCAAAGACTCTCATAAGTCTTATAGGAAAGAATATCAGCAAAAGTTGTAAATATGGAAGTAACTACAATACTTATTCAATGGCCTCGGTCATCACTGGGAAATAGATGTACTCAGCATAAGAGGATACGTTCCGATATCGTACTTATACCACTCACTAACACTTATTTTTCCACATATTCGAGAAGCAATCCTCATCAGCAACAAACCGGTATAACGGCTATGTGATACAACAATTTTATTCGGGGCTGATGTCCATTTATTTGGCTTAATACAAGCTTAACTTAACTTAAAAACTAGGACTAAAACTAACATAAACACTTAAGAGCTAGGAACCAAAGGAATGATGGAAGGGATCTTGTTTGAGACGAGGAGTGCTCAGTTTGAAATCAAAAATGGACAGGTTTGAGTTGACCTTTCGGAGCATACGGGAGATTGGTTTGTTGGAGCCATAAGAGATGCGGTGGAGCGGTAGCTAGAAGGGACGAGGACAACGTGGATTATGTGGGTTAATGTTTAAGGAAATAGAATTAAAAAGGAATGCGCAGCCGATGAATCAAAGGAATGTCAACAATATTCGTACGTTCTTCTAACGAATTCATATTGATAAATTTGAGACTGTACTAAAGGGTCGTACGAGGGTAGACCATGCAGAGCAAATCGCAGGAATCGACGTTGAATACCCTTGATTCGGGAAACATGAACTCGGTGAAAGTTGTACCAATCTTGACTGGCATACTCAAGCAGGGGGAGAAAAAAGTTAACTTAGAGAGATCTGGTTGCATACGGGTTGGAAAATTCCTTGGACCACTGTTTAATAAAGCCGAGTGATGAGTTGGCTTGAAGGATAATCTTATCGGTTTGCGAACGGAAATTAAGCTCACAGTCGAATAATATGCCAAGATCTAGACAAGACTGAACCAGGGGAATTGGTTGACCATAGAGGTTGACCAAGAAGGTTATACTCGTAGATTGGTATTTGGCGATATTAAGTTCTAGGCAGTTTTTGAGGCACCAGATTGAAAACCGATCAAGGTCTTCTTGAAGAAGGGCAGCATCATGTGGAGAAGAAATAGTTTTAAAAATGTTTGTGTCGTCAACGTAAAGGGAGAGGGAGTGTTTAATAACCCTCTGAAGATCGTTAATATTAAGAATGAAGAGAAGAGGACCAAGATGACTGCCTTGCATTCAAAGAGTTTGGGTATATTAGAGAGTTTAGCAATGGGGCGATAATTGGTAACTTCATGCTTACGATCAACATATTCTCGGTATCGGGGTGCAGCTGTGGTTGTATATATAAATTGACTTATTTATCAAGTAATACTATTATTTTAGTGCTTCATGTAAAATTTCATATAAATGTGATTATTAATTCGCGTTTTATCTCTAGTTAAACAGAATCATAATGGCAACTGAGACGATGATGGTGAAAATTGAGCATCGCGCTGTAATTAAATGTCTCACTAAGCAAGGAAAACGTCAAAAAACTATTCATGAAGAGATGGTGGCTGTTTACCAGGGCTCCGCACCTTCATTATCAACTGTGCAAAAGTGGTCAAGTGAGTTCAAGAGAGGCAGAGAGAGCATTGAAGACGACCCCCGCTCCGGCGCCCCGGCTACTGCTTGTACGGGAGAAAGCATCAAAGAAGTCGAAAAACTTGTTCTTGAGGATGCCCGAATAAAGGTGAAAATGATGGCAGAGATGACCAAGCTTTCAATTGGTACCATTCACACCATTCTTCATGACCATCTTAACCTTTCAAAGGTCAGTGCAAGGTGGGTGCCACGAATGCTCACAGCGCCTCAGAAAAAAGTGAGAATCGCATGCTGTAGAGAGCTTTTGGAGATGTGTAGTGAGAACGCGGACGATGTTATGGATCGAATTGTTACTGGGGACGAAACATAGGTCTACCACTATGACCCTGAAAGCAAACCTGAGTCCATGCAGTGGCATAAAAGAGGAACAGACCCCCCGAAGAAGTTCAAAGTCACTCCGTCTGCCGGGAAGGTCATGGCCACAGTTTTTTGGGACTCAAAGGGAATCTTGCTCATTGAGTACAAAAAAAAAAAGGTGAAACCATCAACGCCACATCCTACGCTTCCACTTTGCATAATTTGCGGGAGGAAATTAAAAAGAAAAGACGGGGTAAACTCGCAGCGGGTGTGTTGCTTCTTCATGACAACGCTCCTGTTCACACGGCGCGAGTTTCCAAGGCTGCTGCGCGAGATTGTGGTTTCGAAGAAATCCAACACCCACCAGACTTGCCCCTAGTGATTATTTCCTGTTTCCGGATTTGAAAAAATGTCTTCGTGGAAAAAGATTTTCGGATGATGAAGAACTCAAGTCGGCAATAAATGGGTATTTTGCAGAGAAAGAGGAAATTTATTTTTTTGAGGGTTTAAAAAAGCTTATCTCAAGATATAACAAATGCATTGATGTTAGGGGAGATTATATTGAAAAATAAAAATAATTTAAATTGAATTCGCATTTTCCTTCATATCGATACCGAGAATATATTGAACGCCCCTCGTAGATCCGTTTTTGTGTATCGGGATTATAAAAGATGTCTTCCAAATCTGGGTAAATTTTCCCTGTGTAAGGGATAGACGAAATAGATAGCAAAGGAGTGGAGACAAGTTGGTTTTTAACAAGTTTTAGTAACTTTTCTTCAATAACTGCAGGTTCGAAATTTTGAGTGAGAAAGGGACCAACGGAGAAATTTGGTAGATCATCAAAGTAAGATTTATCTGGTATGAAGGAGTTGTCGGCAAATGAATGTTTCAAAAATGTAGCAAAAAAGGAGGATCACTTGAAGGTTTGGTCTCGAAAGCGAGGGAGGGAGGACAACCATCGGTCTTACTTTTGCAAATTACAGATTGAAAAAAGGACTTGGGGTCATTTTTAAGATCGGTTTGCGTACCAATAGAGGGAGTTATAGGGTTCAATGAAATGAAAATAGTTTGAATAGTCGGAAGATCAGTGGGTGCGAAGGAATACCGCCTTTAACTTGTTTCTTTTGTTTTATAGAGAGCGGAGTCTACGATTGTACCAACTAGCGGATAAAGAAAATGTTTTATGTCACATGAAGGAAGATGAATTTGAATATTACTCTGTAAAAAATGGAGACGGTAACGACAAGAGATAGATTGGAAAACTCGAAAGATAGGAATTGATTTTACGGAAATTAGCTTTGTGAAAATTGTAAGAAGTGTGAATTGCTGGGGTAGGCAACTGGAGGGGAGAGTTGTGGAAAAATGAAAGATGAAGAGGAGGATGAAAGTTATCAATAGTTGAAAGAGATAGGGCATACCACGATACCGAGGAATTGATGGGATCCATATACATAGTTGAAAACGCCACTGATTTGACATAGAATAGAGTCTGTTAACCGATCTAAGAAAAGACATTCCTTAGTAGAAATGGGATTTGAAGCGATGAAAATAGGTCTTGTAATAGAATCTAACCAGAATCTTTTACCTTAGTTTCTGCTTGCACGTGTACAGACTGTATCAGTGTTCAACTATGGTAAACGTCATTTAGATGATGAATAGTTATCTATTACTCTATTCTGTCAAATGGAATTCGTCATGAGAAATCGGTCATCAGTTATGAACTAAACATAGGAATTATGATCCAACACTTATAGACATAAATGCATTGAATAAAAACAACAGGGTTTATATTAGAAATCGTGTACAGAGACTTGGCTACAACTTCGAAAAATCATAAGCTCAAAACAGAGATGTTCTTTTCAAATATCCTCACCCTAAATGGCAAGGAAAACTATAGAGAACCACTAACATTCTATACGTTTGTATATATATATTGTTATGGGTAACCACATTCCAGGTAAGATATTTATAAAATCGTTGAACTAGTTAATTTACGAGAAGCTAATAGCAATCAAGTAAATTGGGAAAGATTTCCGGAAATTGCTCTTGTCCAGCCGCTGTTTCACATCTCAAACAACATAATAATTATTTAAAAATACATAACATTAAATGAAAACCAAAACTGTTTTCTATTTTAAAGAGAACAAAAAAATAAATTAAAAGCTAGAAATTGTCATTCAAGTCCTGGTTGACATATTCCAAATTTTCACAGTTTAATTTTTAAAAATTGCCACCTAGGGGTGCTTAAATATTTCCAAAATGGCTTATAATGTCAACACAGCACTTTCCACGGATATACTCGTACAAACTGTGTAGATGTGTGAAATGTACAAATAAATTTCCAATAAAGAAGAAAATCCACCCAGGGAGCTATTTACATTTTTTTGTACATTACATTGGATATAGTACTCGTATATACTCGTATATTGTACAAACATTTGTGATTGCGAAAATGAAAAAAAAAAACTCAGTTAAATGCCCCTAAGAGGGTCATATTGTATTGACCTATATGCTTCATGTGACTGATTGAGTGTTGAGTATATGATAAGTACGAAAACAATAACAATTTACACTTGTAAGCAGCCCAAAAAGGATATTGATGTATTGTGTAAAATGATTTTAGTAAGTCGCAATTTGAACACCCTGGAAAAAAACTATTTTAGTTCACTGTACTCCTTATACATATGTTTCTTTCCTTAGACATTCATAGAAGGTTCTTATGTCACTTATGCTCAACAAGCACTATACCGTCTTTTCAAATGAGGAACAGCAGGAAAGTTTTTGATCGCTTCAGGAAAAACTCGTTTAGTCTGCTGGCATATTTCAGATTCATGCCACCTGCAGTTATGCTGACATTAATCCCAATTCTCAATAGAAGCACGATCCGATGACGTATGCAGTGCTAACGCAGGTTCGGGTCTTACAAAACTCTCATCCGAGCCTCTCCCTACAATTTCATCGCCGATTTCATTTCCCGCGATCCTATCATGACCTGGAAGCCACACAAAACTCTGTAAACTTAGCCCACCGACTGCGATCAGACAAGTCTTGCAATCTTGCATTTGCTACGAAACAATGAGATAACTTACCGCAGTTTGGTTGTAGCTTCAGATGCAGATACTTCCAGATACGCAGATAGCTACGCTCACAATCAACTCAACTACTATTAGCTACCTCCGCTTGGAAGACAGATGCAAGTTTTCTTAACGTCTTCCGGAAAGGCACTAGCGATGCATCTTTGATCGGTCTTGAACCCACCAGTGAAGACTCGGCTACATTTCTTTCCTTGATCAGAAAAGGCGGAGACCATTGCTGAGCATAAGGAAAGTCGATCTGTTATTTCAGCATTATCCGAATTTCTGGTGTCTATGAATCACGCTGCATGTGCATAAGACCATTCGGAAGACAGCTGGAGTAAAGTCACCACTTAATGGCTTTAAAAGTGCAAACCATAATACGAATCCTAGGGAGGGAAAAATTCTTTAGTCCATTTAGAACAGAGCCTAGGGTTTGCTCGGTAGAGCTCACATGCAGCCAAGACACACCGGTATTTCGTGTCCAAATGTAGCTCTGATATATTTTCATGAAAATTTATTCCATCAGACTACTGACGCACAGGATATAATTTGTCGTACTATAGCCATGTGTGTTTAAAAACAATCCCAGTGGTTCCTCTTATAAAATCAAAGTCCTTTAAAGGTTCAAAGAAGATCTGATGACATCTACTCCCTGTCATACTAGAGACTCTCTTCCCAGGTTACCTACAACAAACCACATCCATCTTCTATCAGTGAAACGGAAATTAAGTTGAGTAACACTAGAGGTGATAGTTGGTATTTGTCGTCGAGGACATCAAACGAAGTGCAGCTTACTTTAATGGCTTCGAGTCACCTGCCTCCGATGATATATTTCCAGTTTTGACACAAAAACGCATAAAAAATTTGCTTTCAACTCAGAAGACAGTCTTCACTGCTAACTTTCAACTGACATATGTACTCGTATATACTGAATGAACCCCAGGCAAACATCAAGTGCAGCCTTTACACCGAAAACTGGAAAAGCTGACCATTCAATCTGACTTCCTCCATGTTAAAGATCATAGAAAGGACAGTCGAGCTCCATGTGCACAAAACTGGTTTGCGAATGCATTCTCTGTCTAAGCTGCAATGTGCTTACCAGGTGTACTAGAGAAAAAGAAGTATGCACTTTACGCGTTTATTGACGGCCTAGACGAATCATCAGCTTGGTGTATAAAAGCAGTGCTGGCGAATAGGACCCTGATTGCGGATACTGACTGAGGCCAATATGGGAAGCTGGGGTAAATAGAGATAGCCCCCTACACGGCGTCGGGTTTTCACTGCTATAGTGCGTGTTAATCGACTCACTACCTAACACCCTTCATGGTTCTTATGAGTACATCTACAGGCGCTAACAGCTGTTCTCTCTGATCATGCATAGCAATTGTCTGCTTTAAACCGATTCGTGCACTAGAGTTGATTTCCCAAGCTAAGTATTCAGAAACATCGAGTGCTTAATAGCTTCAATATTTGTTTATCCAAGGAGGAAAAGTATTTTCGAGTCATTGTGAATAACAAACCCCTTTGGGCAAAATATCCCACATCGAACACCTCCAAGTATCTGTCGGTTTTTGGAGCTGTTGGCAAGACATGGGGCAATGAGAAGGCTATGGATATACATGGTTCTGATGAGATCAATTATATCCCCGGGATCTAGTGCAACACATTTTTACGAAAAACGTCAAAGCTGCTGATATCAAATTCCAATGAATGGTCGCTCTCGACTGTATGGAGGCTTTCTTGCCTCATTAACATGCCGTCTAATTCAATGACATCCGAACTCCTGTTGCTACGAATATACGAAATGGATTTTCCTTGTGCCCTGTTATGGTTTCGGCCACAATCTGACCTGATAGCTTTAAAGCCGATCTAGGTTGAGGCTTTAGTACCTTTCTAGAGAATGATAGCTTTAGATTTCACTCTTTTTTAGATAAGACCGTAGAGTGCTAACTGGTGTTGTGAAGGGGCAATACTCTTTTACTGAGCACATGACCGTGCTCGGAATAAGTGGCACACAACATTAGATAACTCTTACTGTGAAAGTTACAACGACACCTCGGAACACTATGGATCAAACAATGTGGGTGTCCGGCATGTGCTCGCATCAGGTCTCATGTGCTCGACGCTGAAATGGTGAATGCTGGCATTGTAGGTATTTCATTACTGTTGCGAAACACGATGCGGACCTGTCATAATGAGTGTCAAGTATTATACTTCAATTGGAAGCAAATCATCTAAATCTAACCCGCCACCAATGACGTATATGTCTTTGAGGTCGGGTGTTTTTAAAAATTCGAATAACTTTTTTCTCCGCCATCGATTTTTATGGTGATTTTGTCAGGGCTAGCTATATACGTTTTTCCTTATTTTTATTGTTTTATTGTATTATCCTATAATCCTATGTTTCATGTTATAAACCTTGTTACAGTATGTCTTACGAAAGTGAACAGCGTCATCTCGAATTCCTTCTACAAGAAGCAATAAAACTTGATGAGGACAGACCACCAACATCATCAGATAATGAAACTGAAAGTGATTACGAACGGAATAAAGAAATGGAATAAAGTAGCCCCTCACCAGTCTGTTCGTACTAGAAATGTCAATATAATAACACAGTTACCGGGACCTGAGCGAGTTGTCTCAAGTGAAAAGCACCCTCTTGAAATTTGGAAGCACTTCTTTGAAGACACTATAATTCAGATCATTGTCAAGTATACCAACCAATACATTGCTACCGTGAAAGATAATTATACCAGAGAAACATATGCCAAACAGACTGATTTCAACGAGATATGCTTGGTGGTACTACTGCGGAAAATACAAAAGTATTTGACAAAAGTTTCCATATTCAAAAAATTGGTAAGGCTAATTATACTTTATCTTGGAAGGTTGGAAGGTTTTCGCGGAAGGTGCTCATTTAGGCAATATATTCCAAATGAACCACATTCAACCTCTTCGTGACGCTAAAATGTTTTACACATTTAATCCTTACAATCTTGACCGATTCTGGCTTCGCTGTTATTCAAAGATTATGCGAGCCGATTTTCAATACTGGTTGCAACCTCACAACTGACAATTGGTACAACAGTGTACCTTATCTGAAGCATTGCTCCAGAAAGGTCTAACAACATTTTTGAGATTTAATTTTTTGTTATGTTTTTGTTGGAAGGATACCAGGTTTTGTTTATTTTATGAAAATTCCTAGTGTCAAAAGACTACCAGCCATAGACTAGTTTAATAATATGAATATTGTATTTTTGTATTGTATATTTGTATTTTTTAATGTTCTGGGCCAAAGTTTTTATGAATTACTGATAGTGAAATAAACGACCTTAGATTGATAAAATATCCTTTTTTACGCTAAAGAACATATAAAAAAATAAATGAACTGTGAATGTTAAATCTTCCGTGGAAAACCCTGGTGCGTGAAACCGACGTCACCAATGATCTCACGTCAAATTGACGTCGACAGTGGCGGGCTAAATAAATGGGGGAAAAAGATCAGCTTAGACGGAGAAACAACGTGAATATCGCCTTTAATAAGAACGTAACATAGCATCTATTTCCAAAGCAGTAGAAATGCCCGTACTCCATATCGAATGACCAGATTCCTATCGCTTACGATCGATTTATAGTAGGAAACATTCAACTACGACAACAAATTTGATTACACGAGGAATCACGAGGATGTTGTTATTGGACAAATGAATAAATATTTCTTGAATTGCAGTATTTTGAAGTTCGCTAGGGGATCTCCTGAAATGCGTTATTCTGTAAAATTATTTTTCCACAGCTGATTGAGCCACCTGAGCTGAATCTGAGTTATACAACGTAATACAACTCAGGCTAAATTATTGTCAACAATATTGTCAAGGTCAAATATATCACAAAGTTGGTTCCTTGCTTCATGTAAAAGGTCAAAAGACAACATTTCCGCAAATATTTCTTACTGGCAACGAAGAAATAGGAATCGTACAGCGTTGCGGAATTAGGGCGCATTTAAAACTTACAAGCAATGCTTCATGAACACAACAGTGTGATCATCCATTTAAAATTGGTATACATCGATTAGTAACAGATAATTATATTGTTGCACAAAGAGCAGGCAACACCTCTTCTGGTGAACACAAAAGGCTATTCAATACACCGGCGATTGGTGATGTAGCAGTTGTAATGGCTGGCTCCGAACTCGGTTGACGTCATCGGCGTTTCGGAAATACATCGATTCTATGACGCACTACAATATCCAATTCTGTTCCAGCTTGAAGAATGTACTCGGTATACAAGGAAGAAAGTTTCCTGTATGGACTATTACACGTATCGCATTATGATTTGCGCAAATGAATCCAACTACATATTGAAATGCCGGGAACTATTCCATCAGTTCATTGTTGATTTATACACGAATATTGGAAATGAACATCTTCTCTTCATTCGGTTGAATTAAAAGAAGCAGCGAGTTGAAGAATACTTTCATTTGGGCGATGCAATTATGAATGATGGTATTGCCAACGCTGCTAACATTGGACAAATAGTAATCTTTCCAGCAATGTATACCGATAGTCCGCGGCTCATGGATGAACACAGGATGCTATGAACGTACGTTCGAATCCAACATGGAGTGAAATCACCCAAATCTGCTTTTTACAGGCCACATCTCATTACAGAGACATCATCTTCAAACTCGAGATTTGCCTTTTGTATGAGCTACTAAGAAAACACTTTCGAAACGCTTTTAAAAGCCGCACTCATTTTGAAGAAATGAAAACGATGCGCGGTATTAGAATACGATATTAGGTATTCGAAGTTTTCCATTGACAATCGGCTTAGTTCTATCCATTTCTTGGATTAAGGCAAAAAGTTCCTTTGGAACAGTCTATGATATCTTAGCGAATGTTGTTCCATTTGCTATACAATACACATTCATAATTCCCATTTTATAAATTTTATAACACTGACTCTGTCTTTCATAAACATAAAGAATTACAACAAGATATATAATAATCCAACCCTAGCCCTCCATGTAGACCACCAGCATCCGTTTTCTCTGTATTTCGCGGAATATTTCCTCAAAGAACATTTTTATCTACACGTCGTCTAATATTTGCCAATATACATAAATTATGACACCATACAATCAAAAATCTCCAATCCCAAATATTTCAATTCTATTAACCAGCTTATAACAAATCGGTATACGCAAACTTTAGATTTTGAAAGATTTTAATTAAATAGCATCGAAAGTACCCCCAAAGTATAGTATTAATATTTTGACTTAACTTATTATTTAATTAGTTATTGTGTTCTTGAAAGTATGGCTCATCTTAATTTATAGCCAGACAATATTGGCCGGAATACAATTAGCTCACAGCAACTTCTACCTCAAATCCATGTTGCGGAATTTCCTGAATTAAATTTACCTCTGTTGCTTCCACTAGTCCCTTTCATACTCATAATTCATTCAGAAAGCTATTATCCCCCCCTAATATACGAATATAGTATATATATATCAGCTGCTCAAAGTAAGCCACATTAATTGCATTTCAGGATGCCTTACTCCCAGCAAAAAAAAAAAAAAACAATAAATCCGTCTGCAAAAACAACAAAATGGATAAAAGCACATTCACACCCAAGATGAAAAGATTCAATCAGCTGGGTGTGATTCTCGACACTAACTATCCAGATTTTCTAGAATGCCACCACTAAATGAATATACCTCAACAAGCCCTAAGTATTCATACTCTCCCGTTTAATGCTTTCGAAAAAGTTGTAACATCGAAATTTTCGAAACCGAAAACCAGGGATTTCACTCTTAAATGTTGCCTTCTGAAGGGCTCACAACTCGTCGAAAGCTCCTCCTGCGCAATGGAACATATGATAGTATATTTAAAGAGTATTCGAATTTTATAGACATCCTGTGGAACGTATTTGAATTCAGCTAAAGCTTTTCGAAAATTGTGCTCTTTTAATGCCTAGTCCAGGCAGCTGCCAGCATCCCTCTCCAGCAGCCGTAAATAAGTGGGCCAACCTTTTGCCTTATCCAAAGGAAGTGTACGTACCTCCATGTAATGTGCTAGAGCCCAACTCATTGAGAAATGATCTGTGCAGGTTTGTTGAGTGCTGGATAGATACCAAGAGATGCTGGGCCAGTGATGCTACTAAAGGTTTCGGCTAAAAGTTGTCAGTTAAGCTCCGACATTCGGTACCAACGGAGTATACGGAATTTTTAAATCTCTTATCGTCCTTGGGTTACTAGGGTCGTCCTAGTTTGCATACACAACACTTGACTAAAACTAACCAAAAATCGCGTTTGGGTTTTTTTTTGTGTTTCATTATCGGCAAAAGGTGTTTATTTTTTTTTTGTTTTTTTTTTCTTGTATCGCGTTCGTGTTTAAGTTTTTCTTCTTCTCTTATCGTCGTCGGGCTATCTTTGGAAATTTCAATCTTCGTCGAAGAATAAAAAGGTTCACACACCAATCGATTTGTAAGTCCATGCTTGACAAGTACTCGTACATTGACCATTTGTGTTCTGTGACTTTGACCCTTTTTCCACGAAAATCCATCGGTGAAAGGATATGCCGATGGAGTTGTATTAGTCTTGTTATAAGCATCCTTGAAAATAAAAAAAAGGAAAAACAGTTTTATAGAAAAATGCCGCTTTAATGAAGCACAACCCGCCTTCAACGTACCGCCACGGAACGTGGCATATCCTCCGTGAAGTGAAAAATTAAGTTGTAACAAGAATCTCGCCCCCTTGTAGCCCACCAAAAAACAGCTCCAACTCAACTGCGCCAGAATTAAGCGAAGGAAATTAAATATTTTGCAATAACAAGTGTGCTGCCCTAAAGAAGCTGAGCACGGAAAAAAGGAAAGAAAAAAATATCAGGATTTGTGTGTTTACGTTCTGCGGATAAAAAAATATTTTTTTCATCTCGAAAATCCAATAAAGGAGTCCAAAAAGCCAACGGAGAGTGAAGTGTGAAAGTGCACAAGTGGAATACACACATACACACTAACTCATAAACCACCCATCTAACTCAAATACCACTCATCTACCATCCGCCCAAAGACGTACAAGGATATTTAAAAGGAAGATTATCCTAAAATCGTGTGAAACGGTGAAGGGGAGAGTAAAAAAAAATTATTTCCAACGAATAAGAATGGAAAACGGAATAATAATGTAGAGTGCTTTCGATTTTTAAAAATAATTTCCTTTTGTAAAACGAATGAGATAATTTGCCTCCTTGTACTCCTTCCATTCGATTCATTCATTTGACGTCTGCCTGCCGCCCAGTGGTAACGGAAATAAAAAAAAAAATTAAAAAAAAAAATAAATAAAAAAGGTTCCCAACGTTCTGTGTCGACGAATTTGCTAATTCACGTGGAAATTAAATTTCCGTACAGCTCGTAAGCGTAAGAGTGTAGAGTGAAACGTGAAAGGTAGTGTGAAGAAGAGCGGAATAAAATTTATCACGGGAGATATTAAAATTTTCTAATTTCTTTTTCTTATTACATCCGTATTGTTGTTTTTGTGCCGGGTCCTTGTCGGTGTCGTCTCGGTCTGGATATCTGGCTATCCACCTATCCGGCTATCTGCCTATCCGGCTATCCTTTCGCTACTATCTACTCGTACGTATATCTGTACTAGCTTTGTGTGCGAAAAAGAAGTGAAAATTGACGGGATGAAGTGAAGAGAAAAATTACCGTGCAAAGTATTAATGAAATATAAAGAAAAAGAGCAGAAAAAAGAAATAAATAAAACGAAGAAATTATTATGATTACGAATTTAGTGTTCTTGCAGAATTGAGTGCCACAGATTATCCGACTTAAGAAAGAGCAACCAAAAATAAAAAATAGAAAAAATTAAAAGAATTCCCGTCCTCATTAAGCGAATAATAAAAAGGATTCAACATAGCCTTAGTGATTTGTGCTATCCACAGTTGAAGCTCGACGTAGAGCTACGAATAGTATCTGCAGCAGCAACAGGTTAATTGTGAATTTTTTTTATTTTGATTTTTTTTTCTTTTTTTTTAAATGAGTGAAAGGAAAATGGAAATAAAACCGCACAACATGGAGCGTGAGCAATTTTTTTAATTGAGCCAAGGTAAATTAATCGTTGGACAGTTTTATGATTCTATACTATTTAAATTTTGATTTACGATTTCTCTTAAATGGGGTGTTTATGCTTAAGGATGCGTTAAGTTAAATGGATTTTGTTCCTTCAGTGATTTATGAGAAGTTTGTGGAACCATCTTTGTGAATACGAACTCGGGTGATAATGGAAGGAAAGTGCATTTTTAGATTTTTTTCGTTTTAATTTTGGATGTTGAAACAAGGATAGAATGAGGATTTCAAAGAAGAGTAGTTTTTTCATCATGTACACCCATTAAATTGTAACACCTTAAAGGTGTGATTCTATATAATTTCGCAATCAAGTCGTCATTTTCTGATATAAATCTGATCAACGCACCTATAAGTTCCAAATAGTACTTTTTGGGGTTTATGTCTTTTCGCATCCCTTTCTCTAAGTGACTTGATAAGTTAAAGACAATAAACCAATACTTGTTGTGGTGTTGGCTTTGATTTGAAATTTGGCGGACAGATATATATTAGGGCGATGAATCACACTATACTTATGATGATAAGTAAAAAACATTTTCTTTAAAAAAACGACACGTGTTGAAGGTATCAATAAAATTTTATTTTAGACTGAAATATTGTTGATGCCATTATTTCTGAAATTCAAATGTCCTCCTTGGTACCGCTTGCTGGATTTGATATGTTGGACCGAATTTTTCAACAACTTTTAACATATTCCGAACGATGTTGCAGAAATTTCACGTCGAATATTCGCCTGCAAGTCGTCTAAAAAAAAAGTCTTACGGTTTTGAATTGCACAAGACACAAGACAATCACCGAACTTCGTCTTTAATAAATCAATTGTGGCACGGGCGGTGTGGCAAGTGGCACTATCCTATTGAAACTACATATACTACAAGCTCTTCAGTTCCTACTTACGAAAAAAAAAAAAAAATATTGTAAACATGGAGCTATAGCAGTCTCCATTGATTGTAACCGACCTGCTACGCCGGCATCTTCTCGGAAGAAATACGACCCAATGACACCTTCCGCCTGAAAACTAAATCAAAAAGTCAATCATTTCGCTGCTGAGACACCTCCGGCTGTTCTTTCAAATAAATTCATCAATTTTTATTTTAATTAAATATGTGCCTTGTCACTGAGAATGATTTTTTGGCGAAAATCGGGATCTTCGTCCATCTTCAGTAGAGTCCATTCACTGAAAGTTTGATATGAAGATTTTCATTCGGGTTAAGGTTTTGGGTTAACACGATTTCATACGTTATGCATAGCCAATTCCGTTCGTAAAATACGCCAAAGTGGCGTTCGATATACATATGTCCAGCTCTTGAGAACGGTGCGAAATCAATTGATTATGGTCTCGGCTTACTGACTCACGTATAGCCGCAAAATTGTCTTTACTTCTGGCATTTCGCTGTATCACTGCCTGGGCAACTTTATGGAGTGAATAAGTCAATTCGAATTTTTTCAGCAAATCCTCAATTGTTCAGTTATCGGGACGACTATAAGAGCCGAAAAGTAGAGTTGACGCGCGTAACGTACTTGAATTTTGACTACTAATTCGAAAGACTTGTGAACGTTGTTGAAGCGTATACGTTTGATGATTAAATACTGGTAATCGACATTTGACAACTCATGTTAGACACTTCATTCCAGTACATTTTGTACCATGGAGCACCACAAGTCAAAAGAAAGAGCTTAAAAAATTGTGAAAATCTGTTTTCCAAGTGCCAGTAAAACTGGTAGTGTTGCGCCAAAGATAAAACCCCGTCCACTTCGAAGTAATGAGACCAATGATACCCTCCACGAAATAATGATAAGGACAAAACAAAATACGTTTTTTTTTTCAACTTTATTTTTAAAATTATTCATCGAATTATTTGATTAATACCGATTTTGTAAGATTCTTCCTTAATAGCCCTTTTCAGATTTTGACATTATCAAACTGCCATCCATTTTTGAAAAAATTTCATGACAAAATTGCCCAAACATTTTCAATTGGGTTCAAATCAGGGCTGCAGGCGGGCCAGTCCAATAACGGGATGTTTTGGGTCTTAAGGAACCCTTTTGTCAACTTAGATGCGAGGAGAGCTGCTTTATATTGTAGAAATTTGAATTCGTTGCCGAATAAATCATCTTCAAGACCCACTAAAACATCATCTAAAGGTGACTTTCCAGAGCAGTTTATACCACCCCAAATTATTAACGTGCCTCCTCCAAAATTGCGAGCATGCCTGTGCTGCCTTTCAGCTCTCTTATCGTGCTAGTATTTCTGACAACCATTTGGCCCATCTAAGTTACATTTTTTTTTTGGTCAGAAAATACCACTTTACACCACTCTTTGTACCAAATTCAGCTAAAATCAACCTGTTCGCTTTGTGACAACCATTTGTCCCATCTAAGTTACATTTTTTTTTTCGTCAGAAAATACCACTTTACACCACTCTTTGTACCAAATTCAGCTAAAATCAACCTGTTCGCTTTGTGACGTGTTGTTGGTGTGCGTTTCGGGATGCGTTTAACGTATTCAATGGTATTATCTGACTTTGAAATTTGTTGCACTCGCCTTGTTGACATATTTAGCTCCAAAGGACTGATCGACTTATTTACAACACGGCGTCTAATTTCTCGAATATCCCTAGATGTTAACGTTGGTTTTCTAGCTGTACTTCGCTTTACTCTATAGTTTTTCCCAAGTTTCATCTAATTTGCAATTACAGTTTTACTTTTTTGTAAAATAACTGCTATCTGCCTTATTCCCTATATGTACTTGCTTCTCTTCAGTCAATGGCTTTCCACGAGGCATAATAATTTAATTGTGCAACAATCTACGGAATCGTACTTTTTATGAAAATTCATGAAGTATTTTCAACTGACAAACCCTTTTTATCCGAAACAAAACCAAAGTTAACATTACTGTTATGATGCGGTAAGACCAAACGAAAGTGTTGCTACATTCCATTAATTATTTTTCGTGAACACAGGGGGAACAGCGAAAGATTTATCTTATCCTTATCACTATTTCATGGAGTGTATTATAAAAGCCGATGTTGACCAACACCCAGAAATCTTATATCGTCGCCATGCTCATCAGTTTAGCTTGCATCCATTGATTATATGGAAGGTTTTAAAGAGTAATTCGCACTGTTTCCCATATAAGATGCGAATCGCTTAAAAATGATCATACGAGACATGCAGAATTTACTTGCCGGTGAACATGATTTTTGGAAAGTTAATACGCACAAATCATACCGAAGTCGATACTCAAAACCCGGAATTAATTTAAGCGCCTTTAAATTCACCAAAAGATACGGTCTGGTGCGCTGAATGATCTGAAAGTGTCTCATCCGCCCTTACTTTTTCGAAGATGGTAATACCGAGAGGGCTATAGCCAATGGTGCGCAATAAAGGATATTAGTACGAAAATTTTGGTATCTTACCAGAAGTAAAACGCTATCGAGAATTAATGTAATAAGCAGAATGGAGTAATGTGCTATAGTGATCGTAAAATAATTGATTTGTTGAAGGCGGTGTTCGCTGTTCCATAGATTTTAAAAAACGATGATTTCAACGGGCCACCATCTCAACCTGTTTTGACTTCATCTGACTTTTTATTGTGGGAATATTTGAAAAGCAGGATTTATACCTAAAAACCAAAGTCTTTTGAGCAACTAAAGACCCTAGCCGGAGATCTATAAGGAGCTCTACAAAAAGTGATGCAAAATGCAGAAAGCGTCAACCTTATGCCCAGAACTATTTAAAAAAAAAACTGTCATTTTTGATTATTGTGGCCTATTTGAATATAAGTTACTATAACTTAGAAGTGTGTTTTTGGCATAGGTAGTAAACGACCCCTTGGGCGAAACTATGTAAGAGGAACATAAACAAATGGAAGCAAATATATTTTTATTACGAATATTACATACTACATATATTGCACATTATTTTAGGAATGCAATTCGACAAAACATAGTCATGAATATCTACATTGCATTTTCTGCATATTTTAGTGGTTTTATTTTTGAAAACTGCACATCGCCTGCGATGATGTTCTTGCAACATTTGCGATCTTATTGTTCCGTGTTTTAGGAGTAAAGATCTGGCGATACTGCGACGGAACTCCAGAGCATTGATATTTGCACTATGTGATTTGGCGACTTGAACAGAGTTATTAATTGTTATGTCAATCAGGAAAAATAATATATGTAAAATTTTTTGCTCCCTGTACCAATGTAACATGCTCCTACATTGGCAGCAAGTCGGACTATTTTATTATACTCACTATATTACGAGTATTATACTGGCTGATGACCTTTAGTTGATCAATATTTATTCTTGCTTTAGCCGCCTCCGAATATCTTTTGGTTCTTTGTACAGGATAAATACCATACTCATTTGACAATAGTGTTACCACACTATTATCATTCCATATTAACAGCACATACGTTGTCATTTGCGTCAAGCTTGAAATCATAAAAGATTCTTTGTTTTTTTTTTGCAAAGTTTAACGTCCAAAAAGGGCAATTGTCAACTCGATTTGGCAAACTGCTCCAGTGACTTTCAAATTTTGTTCACGCAAGTTGCTAATAAGCATTGGAGACGTAAAAAAATTGTCGCAAAATACTGTAAGCTGAGTATCTGGAAACGCTTTCTGTGTGATCTCAGTAAGTTTTGTAACAACATGTTCACCCAACCCCATTCCTGCATCCGTTCTTTCAGTGCGTCTTTGATACATATCTGCTTGTACAATAGACAGTATCCCAGGCGTGTAGCTGCCACCCAAGCTTTGAAGCCAAAGCGAATGTGTTGCATACAGCCATGTCTACCATAATAAGGAACCATGGACTCATCAATGCTGATATTTATCTAATTGCAGCATACAACAGAAATTTTTCATTCAAAAGATCCAATATTGAACGAACCTTGGCCACTTTGTCACCCTGAGGTTGGTTTTGGTTTTACCGGAATATCTAATATTTAAACGGGTTAGCAGACTGCAACAATACCTAAAACTTTCTTTATATAGCTACTCATGGCTGCCCATGGGGTCGGTATCGACCCATGCAACTTTCACCGTAAAATTCTCGTGTAATAATAAATGTAATCCCTTTACATATATACATACGTGTAAGTCAAACTAATATATTTATGATAAATACACTCATTTTACGGCGAAAATATAAAAAAGCCCGCAAAATAATTACATTTTAGAAACTCTAAATCAATAAACTTACACCACCAGAGAATTGTCAACGCCTACTATTTAAAATTATCGTACACTCTTTTATATTGCAAATAAACTATATTTTTTATAATTTCTCATTATAATATTGTGCTTAGCTATGTGACAATTTGCAAAAAAGTGTAAATGGGTTGTTTTCGGTATTTGTTTGCCGAATATAGTTTTCAAGAAGTGACTAAAGGTCTAAATTAAAATGGGGAAACAAATTATTAAATGTTTGTATTCAAATTATTTACAAAAAAAAAACTTTAGGTACCACAAAAACAATCACTCAATACAATTTCCAATAGAGAAATATTCAAATCGCAGTGTCATTTTTGACAATTGTTCGATATTTACTTTCTGCATTTTTTGTCAAATTATTATGAATAAGCTTACACCAGAAAAACCCTTCCATATTTTTCAAATTTTTTTTGAAATTCGGTCTTCAGTTCTTGAAACGAATAGAAGAGCACAGAAAGTTTATATTCCTGATAATCGCTCAACGGAACTCGCTATTCGACACGTTGTGAGTAAATCTCGTACCACACGTACTCGGTATGTTGTAAAGTTAACAACGCGTTAACGTTATGTGCGTACAGAAGTTGTTAATTATGTTTATTTTCTTATAAATTAAGGTTTCGCAAGATATAGTGATTTACGAGTATTACTTGCTTAGAGATTTGACATTTAAATTATAATTTACAACTGAAAAATTATTTAAACATTTTGGAAACAGTTTTAACTGAGGCGAACATTTCAAGGATATGATAACAAAATTTAATTAAATGACTTAAATTTGAATTTTCTATAGGAATGATTTTGCCTAGATAATAAAACTAAGATAATTACCAGGTTGGAATGCAAATAAGTTTATAAATGAATTCACATTATAATTAAAAGGGTCTATAATAAGTTAATAAATTAACTAATTAACAAACAAAAGAAAGAGAGAGAGAAATAGAAATTTGATGAAAATGTCATGAAAATAAATAAGTATATAAAACCAAATAAAACAGCAAAATAATATAAATAATGCATATATGAAAAAGCGAATAAGGAAATTCGTAAATAAATAAGTTAACAAATAGGCAAATAAATATACGAATAAGTATATAATTAAAATACATCAAGAATTAAATAAATAAATTAATGTGTCCATTAATAACTAAGGAACAAAATAAATAAATAAATTAACAATAACATTTAGATAAGGGCATCATAAAATTGCTTATTTTCATGTTGTTTGAATCTTTTCATTGAATCTGGATCTTCAGTTGAGAATTTTGATTTTCCATGCAACTTGTACAATAGTATCTCAGTTTGTTCATTTAGAAATTGGGTCGAGAAAATCCACGCAGATTTACAATCATTTTTAAAGTTATATTTTGTGAAATTTGAAGTATTTGAATGTGTGAGTTTGCACAAGCACCCCATACTGGACAAGCATAAAGGATGATGGCTTAAAATATGACTTTATAGAATATACAGTACTCTGCAAAATACAAGTAACCGTTTCATTCTGATCTTTTATTTCAAGTTTTTTCATACATTTATCCATAAAAGAAAAAGGAAACACTTGAGAAGTTTTGCCTTATAGTAAGATCTTTTAGTTCACAGTATTTTAGAAATATTTGTTCAGCAAAAAAGTTTGTAAATATAAAAAAAATAAAAAGAATAAGTCAAAAAGCCTTGTGCAAAATATAAGCAACTTCTTCAATATTTTGTATAGTATCTATTATTTTGAATTACAGCAGCACACCTCTTCGGCATAGACGAAATTAAATTGGTTGAAATAGTATTAGGTATGCTTTTCCAACTTTCTGTTAAGGAATTCTTCAGGCCCAGTTTATTGCAAAAGCACTGATCAGCTACCCTACGTTTGACAATTTAAAAAAGAATTTCGATAGAGATTGTGCTGGCCAATCAAGAAGTTGAAAATTGTTGAGCCACTCTTTTACTAGCTTTGAAATGTGTTTTGGGTCATTGTCGTTTTGAAACACCCATCAAAGCGGCATTTGCGAATCCGCGAAGGATAGCATGTGGCTTTGAAGAATGTCCCTGTCCATTATATAAGCGGTCCATTATACCTTCGTTTTCAATGAAAGGATCCACTCCATGAGCGGAAAAACAATTCCACACCATTACACTTTTTTTTTATTTGTCTTTACTAAATTCTTTTATTTCTTTTAATTCACCCGTGATTATTTCTCTTTTTGACTTTGTGTCTTTTATGTCTCCTCTCGAACTCTACTTCCCAGGAAAATCTCTGCCCTTCAAACGTCGAGTTTTATTTTCTTCCCATTTTGTTATTAACATATTCCCGTATCTTCGACAGTTTTTCTTACTTGCGGCTGTTTAAGGCTGGAGAAGTCCCAACGGCAGTAATGACTTCTCCTCAAACTTCTTTTCTGATGTTCGCTACCATTTCCTTTTGATCATCCATCAGATGGGTGCCCTCGCTGACTGGCATAAACCAACATGGCATCTCGTTGAGTTATGTTTACGTTGTTCGTTGAAACGAACATTACCTTGTGGTTGTCATTTTCTTTGTCAACATGGACCGTGGTGGCCGGACTTCTGCTGGTATACTCGTACAAGTTCATTATAAATTATTCATTACCTAACCATTTTCTCTTCTAGCCTTCTGAACTCCGCAACAATATTTCTTTGACAAAGAAATTTTGTGATTTCCTCTGTTAGAATCTTCGAATCTATTGATTTATTTATTTATTCATACATATTCATTGTTCACATAAGATATATGTGTATCATTTTTTTAAAAATGGAACAAGCTTATAATATGAATTTACTTTTTGCAAATAGTTTAGACAATTTAGGTACATACATTTAAATTGGGATAATAAAATAGAAACAGAGAAAGGAAAGATAAAAGAGGGATAGGTATATAGATTTATAGGCACGGAAGGACGGTTTCATTAAGGGTTTTCAGCGAAATAGATAAAAATATTTATATCGAACGTACCTATGTTGCGCGTGCGCTTGATATCTATGGGCAAGTTATTTCAGAGCTGAATCGCATGAATATAAAATTGTGAAGACGTATTTATTTGAATCTAGGTACAATTAATTTTATGGTTCTCTGATTTTTTTCCAAATCTGATGTTTTCGTAGAGATATTCTGGTTCCTTGTTTATTACTAACTTGTGCAATAACAAAATAGTACGATAATTCATAAGACTGGTTAAGGAGTAGCCGGTTATTTGCTTAGCATAGGCGGAAATGTGTTAGTCTTCTTATATTGAAAACACATCTCGCGCAGGAATAATAGGCAACTGTTAACTTCTGCTTGAGTCATGGTCCATATTTGCAAAAATTTCACAGCTGTAGTGAATGATAGGAAGAATAAACGACTTGACAAGCTTAAGCTTTATATTAGTTGGAAGATACTTTGCGGTGGGATTTAGTCCGCGGAGGGCTCCATAAATGTTGGATACTGTTTTGTTTATATGAACGTTCCAATTAAGATTACTACTGAGCTAAACTCCAAGATTCTTTATATTTTCAACATATTCTATAGGAGAATTATTTAGGAAACAATTCTGTATTTCTACTGCATTTAACACTTTGGCTGCCACGTGAGCCGCCGGTGGTACACATTTTTTTTTAGCATGATAACTTCCAATAATTTGTTTTTTTTTTTTAGTTTTGCACCTGTCACGTCCTTTGGATTTCCAGCTTTACTTTTCCTCAGAGTTCCAACTAGGTGTGTTTGACGATCAATGAGATTTTTGGCCAATGATACAGACGTATAAAAGTTATCGGTGGTCATTGTCCTGCCTTTGTCCAAATACCGATCAGAAAGGTCTAATACAATTTGGGTGCTGTGTTAAGTGCCTTCAGTTGGCCTTCCTCTCTTATTGATATTATCACATTTTCCATCATAAACTGAGCTTGTATATGTATAGCCACTTGTGCCACAAAGCTTGTATACTTTAACGCCATATTGGTGAGATTTCCCAGGGTTATACTGGCCGAACTGGACCGTTCCTCGCCAGGGAATCATACTTTCTATAACTGCCAGGATCTCACCTGGAATTTGAGCACGTACGAAATTGTTTTAGAGAATTTCAATTTCAATGGTTTACTTTACCCAAGCGATTACCTTCCATTCTTGTATTGTCAGCGAAGCGAATAATTTGAGAAACAATTGAAACGTGACATTATATGGGGGACAAAATTATTTTGATAAAATGCATTTGTATTGCAGTACAACGAAGTTGCTGGATACTTTATTATTCCCATGTAAATCACTATGCCAAGAAATTTTTTTATCTCTGGTGCATTTGTATCGTCCCATTTCTTTATTTGCAATCTTCGAGTAACTGTAGATTTTGTCAAGAATTGATTTGCGTTCAAATTAGTTTGAAACACAATAAGTGCATAGACTTCAGCCGTCACCATCAAGCTAAACAAATCAATTGGTTTTATTGAACTTGTTTCCAGATTAGATATCCCAGGTGTTGATGGATGGATGATCAGTAAACGTAAACGTCTTGAGTGACCTTCCGCTGTCCATACGTTTGATGGAATATCGACAATAGCAGTGTCTTCATCCTCTGACGATTCATGATTATCCTCTAAAGCGTCCGAGTGACTAGATTCAGAATCAGTTGGTTCGTAGTAACTGGAATCGGAACCTTCAAAATCCAAGTTATCATCACTATCACTATCAGAATTTTGATCTCTGTTTCTATGCCCGTAAAATTAAAAATATTATTTAGAGTCACACTTTTATGTGAATAACCAAAAAACTAAAGAAAAGTCTGAATCGAAATAACGGAGAAATATGTGTACCACCGGTGGTACACGTGGCATCATATTAATTCCAATATTAACAGAGTGCCGTGTGAGTCACCGGAAGTCACTGCCTAAAAACACATAAAACGCCACAAACGAGAGAACACAATAACAAAATACTTAACAGATGGGTAATGGTGGCCGTCAAGGTATTAAGATCATTGCTTTTGTTTTTGTGGGATTAAGTCTTAGACCGTTTTTTAAAAACCACTCAAAACTATTTTTTAAGTCCTGATTTATTGTGGGTTATCGACCGCTTGACTTTTACGGGTTTCTGGAAATAGTGTATATATCGACGTCGTCAGCCGTATATGGTTATTGCTATTCGTAAAGCGTTGGGAAATACGAGTATCATTAATAAGACACACGTAAATAAAAGACCTTGAGGAGACCCTGCAGAAACTAGAAGGCGAGATGGTTTTTCATTTTTGTTGAAAACATACTGCGATCTATTACCTAGATAAGAAGAAATAAGTTTACACAGCGTTTTATCCAACTGGAATTGGTACTTTAGTTTTTTCATCAGAATCCCATGAAGATTTTGAAAAATCCAGAAATCCAATTAGTCTCAACATGTCACTATCCAAACCGGAAGGCAAGTCTTCAAAAAACTTCAAGAGTGCCGTAGTACAACCAAACTTTGCACGAAAACCGCACTAGTATTTAGTTATCATGTTAATAGCATCGAGATGGTTTTTCATTTGTTGGCTGACTATTGTCAGTCATTGTTACTCATTGTTACTCAAAAACGGCATGATGGCAATAGGGTGGTGTTCTCTACCAACTCGGTTTGATATTTTTGGAAAAGGTAGCACTTTCGCAATTTTCCACTGTGCTAGAAAAGTTGAAGCTGTTATACGAGGGGCGTTCAATATATTATCGGTATCGATATGAAGGAAAATGCGGATTCAATTTAATTTGTTTTTATTTTTCAATATAAACTCCCCTAACATCAATGCATTTGTTACATCTTGAGATAAGCTTTTTTAAACCCTCAAAAAAATAAATTTCCTCTTTCTCTGCAAAATACCCATTTATTGCCGACTTGAGTCCTTCATCATCCGAAAATCTTTTTCCACGAAGACATTTGTTCAAATCCGGAAACAGGAAATAATCACTAGGGGCAAGGTCTGGACTATAGGGTGGGTGTTGGATTTCTTCGAAACCACAATCTCGCGCAGCAGCCTTGGAAACTCGCGCCGTGTGAACAGGAGCGTTGTCATGAAGAAGCAACACACCCGCTGCGAGTTCACCCCGTCTTTTCTTTTTAATTTCCTCCCGCAAATTATGCAAAGTGGAAGCATAGGATGTGACGTTGATGGTTTCACCTTTTTTTTTGTACTCGATGAGCAAGATTCCCTTTGAGTCCCAAAAAACTGTGGCCATGAGCTTCCCGGCAGACGGAGTGACTTTGAACTTCTTCGGGGGGTCTGTTCCTTTTTTATGCCACTGCATGGACTCTTGTTTGCTTTCATGGTCATAGTGGTGGACCCATGTTTCCTCCCCAGTAACAATTCGATCCATAACACCGTCCGCGTTCTCACTACACATCTCCAAAAGCTCTCTACAGCATGCGATTCTCACTTTTTCTGAGGCGCTGTGAGCATTCGTGGCACCCACCTTGCACTGACCTGTGAAAGGTTAAGATGGTCATGAAGAATGGTGTGAATGGTACCAATTGAAAGCTTGGTGATCTCTGCCATCATTTTCACATTTATTCGGGCATCCTCAAGAACAAGTTTTTCGACTTCTTTGATGCTCTCTCCCGTACAAGCAGTAGCCAGGGCGCCGGAGCGGGGGTCGTCTTCAATGTTCTCTCTGCCTCTCTTGAACTCACTTGACCACTTTTGCACAGTTGATAATGAAGGTGCGGAACCCTGGTAAACAGCCACCATCTCTTCATGAATAGTTTTTGGACTTTTTCCTAGCTTAGTGAGAAATTTAATTACAGCGCGATGCTCAATTTTCACCATCATCGTCTCAGTTGCCATTATGATTCTGTTTAACTAGAGATAAAACGCGAATTAATAATCACATTTATATGAAATTTTACATGAATGCACTAAAATAATAGTATTACTTGATAAATAAGTCAATTTATATATACAACCACAGCTTCACCCCGATACCGAGAATATGTTGAACGCCCCTCGTAATTGTATTAAAAATGTGATTAATTTGATGTATAGAAAAACTGGAAGCAAAAATCTAACTTGGGATCGACATTATCTGAGCCCACTGCATTTGATCTGGCACTTAGTATTGTGTTACTAACAAGAATTTCGTCAACACACGAAAGAGAAAAAGTTAATTCGGACTGCTAATTGAACCATCAAAACTTGATGGAGGAGGTGCTACCGAAACAGAAACAAAATTCGCATTGAGTTCTGAAAGATTCACATTACTTGAAAGCGATGATTTCTCTGATTTGGGCCCCAATTTACGAATGGTTTTCCAGGAATTAGAACTTGAATTTCAAGATTCAAACTTGTTTTTATAAAATGCAGTTTTATTTCTTCTTATAAGAAGAGTCACAGCATTTCGAGCAGTTTTGAACTCTCTGTGACATAAAAACAATTTGCACAGGATATAGACCAACAAAAAATTACATATAATGAGCAAATACATATAGACACAGTAAGTTAAAATAAATTAAAACAACGAGAAAAAAAAGGACACAAGTACAAAAGTACAAAAGACAATAAATTAAATCAATTAAAGCAACAAAGTATTGTAATTAC
Source organism: Volucella bombylans (assembly GCA_949129095.1). NCBI lineage: Eukaryota > Metazoa > Arthropoda > Insecta > Diptera > Syrphidae > Volucella > Volucella bombylans. The sequence goes on along the minus strand of OX422144.1, from coordinate 104,821,419 downwards.
AACAAACGCCCAAATAAGTTCAAACTGGACAGCTGTTCGAAGCATTCCGCTTCAAATATTCTGTGTTCAACTGTATGCTTTTCGCGATTGGGGAGACCATTCCAGAGTTTGACAACATAAATAAAAAATTGCCTCTGTGATGTGAAGCAGGAGTATATTGATGGTCGCAAATTAATTTATTTTGCTATTGGATGAGAAAAAGTTGATTTTGTGATACAAGTATAATAGATTGGTTTCTTCTTGTGAATAACTTTGAAAAGTTAAAAACAACACCAATATTTGAAGTATGCCGCTAAGTTACAGCCAATAATTTGACCAGCTTCAGACGAGATGTGATTAAATCCACGAAGATTGAATATAAACCGAGCAATCGAATTTAAAGAAACCTTTAATTTTTAAAGGGTTTTGAAGTTGTGATCAGCAAACAACCCAAAACCATGTGAAATAATGGAAACTTTCACTGCCTTCACCAGTTTAAACTAAACTTGTGGCGGCAAAATTGTTGTGTGGTAGATAATCCTCGTAGCGACGAGTAGACTTTGTTTATAATTGTATTTATATGAGAATCCCACATTAATTTATTATTGAAAAAATAATTCAAGGATTTTTAGCATGGGTCAGCTTGAGATGTGTATAAAGTAACAGAAGAAAAATCAGAAAAATGTGGTTGCACCCAGCTGTAAAAATATTCAGTAAGGTTTGCCATTTCATCATGCATCGAAACTCTGGCTCAGTTGTAAATATGCAACGTGAATTTCGTCGTGAGATCGGTCATCAGCATGGCTTCAGTAAGCAGGCAATTCTTCACACTCTTTTTGATCTTAAGCCACAAACCAGACAGAGATTGGTGCGAAATAAAGAGAACACATCCGCCCTAGTGGCCGGTATTGAAAAATACCCTGAAATGTCGATTAGGCGCCGATTAGCTGAATTGGGCATCGCCAAAGAATCAACCCGACTGCCAGCGAATCCGAGGCGGCCATTATATGTATGGAATCGAATGAGATAAAATTTAAGGTAAGTCATTTATGAACAGAAAGGACAGTAGTGGATCAAGAATAGACCCTTGTGGAGTAGTGTTCCCCAAGAACAGGAAGATTCGAATACAGTTTATTGTAAGAGTTTGGTAATGTGAATAAATAGGTTTGATAGAAGTGTCAGAGAAGTCGAAATACATCGTCACCTTATCACAGAGAATATTGGGGTTAACTCAGTCAAATGCCGTAGAAATGTCAAGTAATGTTATCACTCTACAGTATTGTATAGTTAACCTCAATAGCTAGTCTAATTTCGTCAGAAACTTTTAGTAAATCTGAAACCTGACTGCAAAGGATTGGGAAGCTGTACTTTTTTAATGAATTCTGTTATTTGGTTGCTTAAAATCGATTCAAAGTCTTTGGCTATATTCAGAATCTGTTCCATTTTTGCGAATAGAAATAACTCTAGATCTCTTCCAGGTAGATGGGTAGGTAGATGTCACTATAATGATGTTGAATATATATGTAGGGAAGGAAAAGAGGAAGAAGAATTTTTATAAAGGCAGGCTGAATGTTGTTTAAACCCTCAGGCTTGCATTTGACGGAGAAAACAGCGATTCCTACAGTGTATCCCTCAATCGCAGCCAAAGAATATTCGTTGTATCTTTCATATATTTTTTCCGTGGCCGAGCAGTTACCCCGGCGGCACAACTCCTAACCTAGAGCACCAGTTCGATTATAATACTTCTAGGACGAGGGGCCAGTTAGACCGAAGCCAGTAACCCGTTCGGGGATGTGAGCGCTGCCGTTGATCCATTAAGTTCTCATCCGCCACCATCTCTTTTCCAAGACCCCGACCGAGTCCGGATGGACATCAATCAGTACCCGATGGTTACCATTTGGAGGTAAGATAAAATTACGATTGGTGTATAGGAACAGTTACAACACTGGCTATCATCAAGTTGACATCTCTCAGTACCTACCCTATTTCACCAGCACACAACAAACATATCGTGCGAACATGGAAGCAGCTAGCTGTATATCCAGCTGGCTGGAGATGCTTGTTCCTTGAGGATGAGGCCCACCACGGAGTGTAGCGCCATTTTAAGTAAGTAAGTAACAAAAGCAGTCAACCGCTTTACATCAACTTCTTCTAAACATTTTGGGTGGGTAGTAAACATTTTGGTCTGTAATTCACTACATCGTTTGAATTAATGGTGTTAACGTTAAGTCATTCAATATTAGATCGACTGATCTCATTTCCTCAACTCCTGGGCCTATATTTGTCGAAAGACTACACAAAATTATATACACTTCCGCATCGCTGGCAGTTTTCTGATACATGGACTGTGACATATATTTTACAAATTTTGGTGAGCAAATGTTTTGCGATCGTAGTTATACATATACGAGTATGTATTAGTCTCGTTGTCTGAGTTGAAAACTGTTGCTCAAACTCGTTAACAACTGTTGGAAGCATATAACTCTTAAATTTGCTTATGATTGTGACATCCTGTGCCTTCGTTCAAGACTAGCCAGGTTTTTCTGGGATCGTTGGTGTCATTCAAAAATTGCATTTAACAGCAATGTGCCTTTGTAAGCTGTATCTTTTTGTTGAGCATGTTAAGGAATCTTCTATAAAGCTGATATCTTTGCTGACACATATCGATTATGCTAGCGTTATACATGCCTTGTTATTACGTTACTTTTTGTTTTTAATTGTTTTAGAATAGCGTATAGCGTGTATGCGAGTATATTGTTCATCTTTTAACGATGAAATGCTCACAACTCGTTTCGATGTTAAATCTTTCCTAGTTAGTTTGAGCAATAACTAGATTAACTTTGTTTTGGTTAATCTGGAAGGATGTTACCTTTAGTTTTTCATTCTGTTGAATAAAAAATGGCATAATGATATGATATGTCAGTTTGAATGACAGCATATGTAATCTCTTGGTTTGTGACATGTCAGCAGAATTTTGTCCTTATTTTAATATCAGACAAAAGAAGCCAAAAGCATAAGAGAAATCAAAGGTAGAGTTTTGAAATCTGATACAAAGTTGCTTTGGATTGCTGTGGCTAAAATCAGCCCCAGGCAGGGCATGACAATTTTTATCCGTGCAGTCAAACTACATATATGTACATACGCATATAGTTTAAATTAGCCTTGAAGTATTCATACCATACTTCCCATTCGAATTGAGAAAGGGGTTGCTTTAAAATATACTCGTACATTCATTCCTCTTCAGTCAGAATCGAACCAAAAAAAAAAACAGAGCATTTTCTGTTTTACTTATGCGGTTTTCCACATACACACCAAGGGTTCTTCACTTGGAACTCTTTCTATATATTTAAGCTGGAAAAGTTATTCGTTTTGTCCTTTCTATCTGATTGGAGTAGTAATGCTTTGAAGTCTTTCAAGTTCTTTTTCTCCAATTTTTGAACCTAGAACAAATGCCGTTTTGTTCGGGTCATTAAAGGCAAAGAGATTCACATCTGATCTGGTTTCATATCGATTTTCTTTTAAATGTTTTAACTATTTTTTCGTAAATTTTTTTAGTCATTCTGCGAGTATGTAAAATGTCATTGCATATTTAAACTAAAAAAACCATACAAGTATGAGTGAGCACTATAGGTATTGCATTTGGAATGGGTGGGTTGTGTATCTTGTACGAGTATCTACACTCAGTTTTTTTTTTTTTTTTTGTTATTCTTTTGTGTATGGAACCAACCAATAACAAAACAACAACTGAAAATAAAGTGCATACAAATTTTGATTGGATAGTTGCTGCATACTCGCTCTAGTATCTCGTTTTCATTTTAAAGAGAAAATAAATAAAAACAATTAAAATGGTCAACAGAAAGCATTGACATTTGCTGTAAAATATAACACAGGCAAATTTTTTTCGAAATTTTATGAGTACATACTATCTGCTAGTTCACATGTAGTCGTACATACAGATGTATGAATATGTATATACTTTTTGCGGGAACGAAAATAAGGGAATTCAAAAACAAAAACATTTACGAATGAATATATTTTGTGTGTTTTTTTTTCTTTGTTCTTACTTGTTCAGGATTTTTACCTTTCGTTACACTAGCATTCTCATAGTACTGAATGGAGGTTTTATACTATGATCTGTTAGTTCCCTTTGTAGGGAAGATCCTTTTCGAGCTAGATCGTCTAACCTCTTTATCTGCAATATTGGCAATGAGCCCACTTTTATTTATAACTAGAAACCGACAGGAAGTGCTAGATACCACTCTTGTCTCCGACAACATCTTTCAAATGCTAACGAACTGGATGGTATCATCTGAACACACTTTTTCAGACCACAGATACATCCAATTCAGCCTGAGTGATGCTCCCCCCAGCCAACCAGCCAACTAGCAATCCGGAACTACCGGAAAACTGATTGGCCAAAATATCAGCAACAGGACTGCTCAGAAACACTTGTAGAAAACTTTTCAATGTAGCAAAAAGCACAAACAAAGTGACTGACTGGGACTGCTACGAAGAATTCATCAAATTATACAAAAAAGAACTGAGGAATCCTGGAGGTCATTCTGTGACAAAATCACAGAAACCTCTAAGGCATCGCAGCTAAGAAAAACCCTCTCTACAAATCCTATGATGCCTAGCTGTTTGAAAAAAACCGATGGCTCCTTCGCAACCTCAAGTGATGAATCACTCAACAACTCTCCAGGTAGCTCCAAAGCAATCCAAATACACCTACTGCAACCGGGACCAGACAGCTCTGGGCACTGCATAGCTTCAAACCATACAAGTCTGCTGGTCCGGACGGTATAATACCTGCCGGGCAACAGAGGTCCTCAGTTATTATTCTGCCTACGCTGGAAAATATTATGAGGAGCTGTGTAGAACTTATCCACATTCCCCTGCCATGGAGAGAAGTCAATGTAGTTTTAATTCCCAAAGCCTGCAAATGCTCTCATGTTACTCCAAGCAACCTCAGACCTATAAGTCTATCATATCCTTCTGAAAACTCTTGAATGACTGATTGACATCTATATACGAGCTAAAATTGATCCAAGACTTCTGTCAGCGGCTCAACGTGCCTACTGTAAAGGAAAGTCGGTGGCAACGGCTCTGCATTCACTGACTAGCCATATCGAACTATCCCTACAATATAAAGAATACGCAATGGATGCTTTCCTGAACATAGACGGTGCCTTTAACAACGTCAACACATCCGCAATCACGACTGCGCTGTCAACTCTGCAGGTAGACGACTCACTTGGGGAAGTGATCAGTCTTATGCTAAAAGAAAGGATAATCAACTCCAAACTGGGTGAGACTTCTGCTAAAAAAATGTGCCAGCAGAGGTACGCCACAAGGCGGTATCCTCTCCGCCTTCTATGGAACTCAGTGATTAATGAACTGCTGATATACCTGGAAGTGGGTGGTAGCAATGTGATAGCTTATGCGGATGTCTGATCCTTCTAAATAGGAAACATCTCAGCGCCATCATAGGTGGCATCACTGGACACTGCCTCATAGGCAAGCACGCAAGAAGGCTTGGCGCTTTTACAAACGATTTCTGTCGAGTGTGAATGCACGAGAAAGAGGAGGGGACTATCCGCCACCTATTCTGTATATGTCCAGCTCTCTCTCAGAGTAGAAAACTTCACTTAGGAGCTTTCTTCTACAACGACCTAAACGATCTAAAAAATGTAGCTAGCTCTTCTGCATGATCATTGCCTAGTACTCGTTCATGGCCAGGGATCCACCATTGCATGACCTTATGCTGAACGTAAAAGCTTCGATTTGATTTCGACTGCCGCGATAGCCTTGATGGCAGCTTGGCTGTCAATAGATATAGTAATATCTTCGTGGGATATTGCCTTTTTTGCCACAGGCTTGACCGCTTCTGCTACAGTTGATATTTCAGCCTAGAAAACACTGCTGTAGTCCGGCAGGCATCGTGAGCATCGAAAGTTCAATTGATCGGAGAAAATCCCGGAGCCGGTTCCTGTCTCCATCTTTGATACATCCGTGAAAATGGATATCGAGTCTGGTACCATATGGTTACTGTCCCATTCCTCTCTGTTTGGAAAAATGCAGGCGAATGGTGTTTCGAAGTCGTGATGGGATATTATAGTATGTAGGCCGTATTGGAGCATAAACGCGGTTCACTTGTAATGATCATCGCAGCGTGGCCTTTCGGGTTTGTGTGCTACGCATTAAGCTGAATCAGTTTTAAAGCAGTTTTCGCTGTTTATTTTTGCATGTACTCATATAGATCTAAGGGCAGCAGGCGAAGTATATTTTCCAGTCCCGCCGTTGGCTGAGTCGTGCCTATACGTGCAATTCTCTGTACTTTTATCGTTAAAGTATGATTAACTTCATACTAAGCTGCCGTAGGTTAAGATGGGTCTGACGATAGTCCTCTAAATGCATAGGATAGTCTTGGGGTTAGGTCCCCATTTTCTCTCAAATATACCGCTGCAGGCATAGCAGGCGATCATTACTTTCTTTTCTCGTTATTTCATTAAAAACTAGGGTCCACAGAAGAGATGATATCACTTCTACTTAAGGGGTGCCTCTTGAGGAGTTGACCCTTAATACTGTATTACGTAGTGCTGCATGGATGTTCCTGTTGCGGAACGTACAGATTATCAGGAGGCTGAACTCCAGAATTTAATAAGTTTCTATTTATACCGGGAATGTTGACATTGTTGAAGGCTCCTTCGATGTCAAGGAAGATTGCTAATGTGTGCTCTTCGTCGTGAAGACTTTTCTCAATAGTGCTCACAACTTCATGTAGGGCCCTGTCCTTGACGTTACCTTTTGTATAGGCATGCTGGGTTGAGGCTAATTCTTCTTGGTGCAGATTACTTTAAATATAAGCTTCAAACAGCTTTTCTAAAGTTTCTGAAATGTATGATGTTAGGGTTATGGGCGTGAGGTCTTTTGGATGGGTATGGCTCGATTAACCTGACTTGGGCATAAGAACTACCTTTACTTTCCTCCATCATGTTGGTACCTATCCATACTTGATGCTGTTGCTAAATAGTCTTTTTAAGGAACATGATTGGTGTGATTCCGTCTAGTCCAGGGGATTTGTAAGTGGAGAATGGGTCTATAACCCAGCTTATTTTCTTTTCTTCTAGTATCCCCTCTGGGATTTCATATTGGCTAGGGAAGGTTGAGTCTATTTTTGATACTGGAGGAGTGGAGTAGGAGTTGATCCAGGAAAGCGGGTTTCTAGTCTGCCAGTCGCAAAGCATTCCTGAAAAACATACAGATGTTGTTTCTATCGCAGTAACTCTTCGATATCCTTGAGCTGGGAGACTGGGTAGGCCCTTCTCTTTTTACGCAATATCTTCTTTTCCTCCCTTCTTCTCGCTCAATAATCTTTCCTTGCTGGCCTTGTTTTCTGCTGGAGCATTTGCAGATGTGTATTTTCCGTCACTTGTTTTTGGCGTACGAACGGATCATCATATTAAGGGCTCCTTTTCGGTTAAGGCCAGTAGCCTACAGTAGTTTTGGCTACCTGTTTGATGATGTTGGGATACTGGTTCCATAGATTATTGGCGTTTGTGGAAGATGAATGCATTGCGGAGAGTCTCTCGCTCAGACGCCCTCTGTAGGCTTTGGTTTCTCCAGTCGTGCTAATGCTTCTAATGTTGAATTTATTTTTTTGGGTGGTTCGCAGCTTCTTCTCGTTGAATAGACGAGCTCTGCACATGGCTCGTTTGCCCTCTGAATGTTTGCAATGTTTGCACATTCAGAATGTCTGATTCATGCCTCGTATCTCTTAGGACATAGTCGCGTCAGCTTGATGTGTAGATTCGTAGTCTTTGAAACCTAGTGCTACGTATCACCGTGTTACGAGCTGCTGCGAAATCGATTTCCCGGAAACTGTTGTCTGTTGTCGTGTCGTGGAGGCTGTGATTTCCGACTAATCCTGCGAAGATGTTTTTTTTTGACATCATACTCCGGACAGGCTACGTAAGCTCCTTCCAGAATGTCATAGAACTCCTCCTAGATAGAGTATTCAGCTTCAGCGGTAGGAGCATATGTACAAATTAGACTGATGTTTTGGGAATGATGCCTTGATGCAAATCACAGCCAGGCGACCCCTTAAGATCCATTACTATTGACCCAAGTCGATCTTCCACGATACTCTCGATTCATAGCAGAATGTGGACATTCTGGTTCCGTTGATACCCATGGCTAGTGTCCCTCTCTCAAGACTGGGGCCGGTCGCCGATGTCAGTAACCCACTTCAGGGTTGTGAGCGCTGTCATTAGCTCTTTAATGGCTCATTCGCTGCCATCTCTTTTCCTTTATCTTTATCGGCCTGAACTCCGAAAATGTCGAAGTAGCCCGGATAAAATTTGTTTTTTGCTTCCATTTGAAGCTGTGGCGCCATCGCTGACTCCGTCTAAGCAATGTGTCCGCAATCGTATTTACAGTGCTGCTATTTTTGCTCTCGTTTTCGACACTCGCGCTTATAAGTTTAGTAAGTCGAGACCCGATGGCTACACAGTTGATGTGTAGTAATATTTACAGCATTGCGCATCGCCAGATTGATACCAGTCAGTGTTTATCCCATTCCTACACCATCCAACCAGCAAATCGAAATTATTAGTCTTCACAAATCCTAGCTCTAACTGATTCCACTTGTATTCAACTTCTACGAACCAACGCAACGCAGGAAAAATAATACTTTTATTTTAAAAATTAATTGAAAATAGTTCATTTTGTTTAGCTTATCGGATGGCCAACTGGATGTGAAGTTTCAATTTCGTGCCTAGGTTGTTCAGAAAAATAAAAATAAAAACCACAAAATCTTCCAAACAAACAAGTTTTATTTTCTCCTTTTGCAGCAGATAAATAATGTGATAAATTTGGTTTTTACCACAATGGTGAATATATCATATGGCATACCTTAAATTAAATGTTTACCGTGTTTGTATTGCTTTTTCAAAAAAATACGTATTCGCATGAAAAAAAGCGAAATATAAATCTCACACCTTTGTCATTAACAAAACTGTGTAAATTTTGCAATTTAAATCTATTAGTTATTAATCCACATACTCTAATTAATTGCCATTTGATATTCGATAGAACTAAAAATAAAACTTTTATAACGTCGTGACATAGTTTAATAGCAGAAAATCAACCTGCAAATGAAATTGTTTTTTTTTTTTTTTAAATAAACATGCATACTCGCATATAGATTTAAAAATACATCATGTATGCATATTCAATATTAATTTTGACCTCTTGACATTTAGAATTTGACGGCGTATGCTTGGTTTTCGTTCAAAAATAAAATAGATCTCACCAGTGTACCACGTAATTATGGGTAATTTAATGAAATTCATATTTTTGTGGTTCTCCAGCACAAAAAAAAAAACTAAAAAATTAAAATTTAAAATGTTATTCATTAAATCTCGCATCAAGCAGCTCGTTTACAGAGGATTTAATTTGTTGTTGTTTTTTTTTGTAGTAATTATTTAATGAAAAGTGAATTAATGAACAGTGATGCTTCCTCTATGGCAACTTTAATTCACAACGCTCAAGTGCATCTACATGTGTAATATGTATGTGGTCGTAGGGACACACCATATGTATATTTATATAAAATTGAAATGCAAACAAGGATATAACATACGAGAGTCACCTATAACCGCAAAATGTTTATGGATTTTGAAATCCTAATTGGATTTCCCAAAGGTGTAGCGTGTATGTACGTGTGACACATTATTCGTATAGCATCTACAAAATAAATTGGCAAAATAATACGCGCAGCGCTGGGTACACGTAGATACCTAGTTGAAGTGCTGGAGCATCCTTTTCACATCACAATAGGTCAAATTGAAAACCATCTGATAGTGTGCAGATATTATTGCATTATATATGAGTGTTGTGGCACATTATACTGTTACGGTCACTATTTGCGGTTTTATTAAACATTTTCAATGTTTATTACGAGAAGTGCACTGACCATATCGAGGGGCTGCAGGTATCCCAACCCATTTGGGATTTTTCGATTTAGGTTAGAGAAACAAATGTGTTTTATGTAAGTTTTGTACTTTTATGTATCTCTATGTGCCTGTGCAGTTTTGGAGGGTGAAACCAGTGGTAGATATGCATGTTCCAGAAAAATTTGAATAAGAAATTGCATTGGCCATAATTGTTATTTTCTTTTTACGTTTAGAAAACATTTTTCAACTGATCTATAAGTCAGAATATATGATTCTGGCTGTTCAGAACCATTACTAGTTTTTTTCCCTAGCAGAACTATTATAAAATAAATTTTAGGACAGTCAAATTCCAGCCACATGTTACATCATGTGGGACTGAGAGCAATGCAGCAATGACAAATTTGAGAAACTCTATTGACACGGTTAAATGAAAAAACTTTACGTGAATATTCTTCAGCGGATTTTAAGAAGGTTAGGTTAGTATCTCCCTTTTAAGAAAAGAAGGTATTGTTTTGCCCAGACTACTATTTTCTGAATTGAAGAAAATGATGCGACTTGAAGTAAAAGTCAAGTGCTTTATTTGACTGGCAGGCGTTTCAAAGGAGATAATTTTAGGTATTCATACTCAGGATGGGTTGACAAATCTTGAAAACTAATCTATTTTACTCTTTATATGATGTTTTAACTGAAATTTCTCTGTCTTTCGAAGAAAGAAGAGTACGCGCTTCAGTGATAAAGTGGCTTCAGCACCTACACATCATCCAGTACCTGCGGCTGGATGCAATACTGGAGAGGCCATACACTTGCAGAGTTAGAATAGTATTATACCCAGTGCACTTACCTAAGTTCTTAACAAAGGCGTAGTATCCATGACGCCAGTCTTCCCTACCAAAACACAGCTGGATAAAATCGCTGACCACTTAGAGAGGTCGTGAACTATTCGTTTGGTCTGGAAGCAACCTGAAGAATCATGCCATCTGCAGTCATGCCCATATAAAATCCAACTGTTAATGGAAGCCTTAACCGAGGACAGAAGCAGTCCTAACGGAGGTTCTCTTCCTGAGAAACTATCCTCTGAGTCTTACTTATCAAGATTGTCATTTTTATTTTAATTTAATTTCTCGTAATCCCTTTGTGACTTGAGACCCAAACAAGGTTCAGTGAATTCGGTCTTCCGACTACGTTCAGTGATGCCTTGCATTTCTGAACTAACTTGGAAATCGTTAGAGGGCTTAACAAGTCATTCCGCGCAGCTTGGTTGTGGCTACAGATACAAATGCTATGCACCATATTCTTACCCAATCTACAATAGCTTATTTCCATCAAGATTTGCATATATCTTCGTTTAATAGACAGACGCAAGTTTTCCAAACCAAGATTAAAATCGAACGTTGTCGTCTTCCTGAAAAACACTAGCTTCGTTGAATAAGCAGATGATGATGCCCTTAAGCACTGGATGAGTCAGACCAGTCAACTTCCTCTATTTCGTAAAGCGAACATCCTCAGTATTGAGAGGACTAACTGAAAAACCATTTCTAGTGAACCAATCATTGATTACGTCTGAGTTTTAGAGCAGACAGTCGCAGCATAACCAATTGGCGAACTATCAACAGAGTGGAATTTAATGCTTCCAAAACAAAATGCTGTCTGCTGTCGTTAAAGCGAAATTTAAACACCCAGTCATTATCCATGAATGACACTTGCATCGTCGAAACCGAAAAACTTTCCATTCTTGTTTATGTATACATTATATGAAATAAAGTGTAAAGAAATCTTACAATTTGTTGCTTGTTTCAAAGTTATTTTATCCTAATTTTTATTTAATATAATAAACCTTTCAACTCTCGTGCTTGGACTATTTCGTCAAAAATGGCGCGTTTTGTGTCCTGAGATTAACTACATCGCAAATTGACCAGTGCTGCGAGGTTCGTCAACATTCCCCCCCCGGTAAATCGGTAGAGCTAGGAGGAGCTTCCGGCTTAGCGTATCTACAAGAACCGACAACTTCGACGCTGGTCTAACGTACATATACTCCGCTTGAGGTTTGAACAACCGCACTCCTTACTAAGCCATCGCTTCCGGTAATCGTCCTAACGATTCTACCTCTTGGCCAAGTGTTTCTTGGACTATTTCCGTCGACCACGATCACAATATCGTCTGTTTGGTTAGCCTTCGAATGGTGGAACCACTTTGTCCTTTTTGTTAAATCAGGCAGGTATTCCCGTATCCACCTGCGCCAGAAGGAATTCCCGAACTGTTGAGTTAGCAGCCAATTTCTTTTCAGTGTAGAGCCATCATCACAGCACTCTCCCAAAGGCTTAGCTCCGCTCGAAGAACCCAACAAAAACTGGTTGGGGGTGAGTGGTTCGTCTCCTTGTCCAGTAATTGGGACATAAGTTAGAGGACGACTGTTTAAAATGTTTTCTACATTTGACATCATGGTGAGTAATACCTCATCTCTGGGATTCTGGCCAGTGTTTGTTTTACTCTTGACTCGCTCCTCGAAAATTGGTGCCATTATCGGAGTAAATGTGTTTCGGCAATCCCCGTCTAGCTGTGAATCTTTGCAGTGCCATAATGCATGAGTCTGCCGAAAGTGTGTGTGCAATTTCGATGTGTATCGCCCGCACTGTCAAGAGGTGATCAACACCCCCCAGAGCTTTTCCCTTCTTCTATCTACCGCCACAGACATTGGCCCGAAGTAATCGATCCCTATGTAGGAAAATGGTCTTGTGAAGGTGTTGATGAATGAAGCTCTCCCATTAGTGGAACGACTGGTTTAGCTCTCATATTTGAGCATCGTTGACATTGTTTTTGTATGCGTTTCAACAAAACTCGAAGATGAGGAATATAAAATCGCTGCCGGATTTCATTGACTACAATTTCATTATTTTGGTGATGATACTTCCGGTGATAATGATCGACAATGAGATGTGTGATGTGGTAACGGGGTAATACTATTGGTCTTTTAGTATCGAAATTTACTCCAGTGCATGCGTCGATTCGGCCTTGAATACGCAATACTCCGTCACTATCTATATATGGCGTCAACTTATACAATGGACTTGAATTTGATATTTCTTTTGATACCTTCAAAGCAACGATATCTTCGGAAAATATTTCGGATTGAGCCTGTCGAAACAAGTAACTTTCAGTAAATGAAAATTGATTACAAATGGTTTGATCCTTTGAGATCTTTGCAATGAATTCATATACTTTGGGGAAACAACATTTAAAAGTCTTCTCCAACGTGAGTATCTGGTAACATCAGTGATAGCAGTGGTTTGAAGAATTGAGTGGTGTAATTGTTCTATGACTTCAATTGTGTCTGAAATTTTGATAAAGTTGGTCTGTGGCCAATGTTCTTCTGTCTGCCACAGAAATTCTGGACCATTGTACCATTGGTGCATAGAAGAACTATCCAGATTTGAACGAGGTCTTGTAGCTTCGTCTGCAGCATTCAATTTCGATGGCAACCATCTTGCATTCGTTCTTTCAAGAATTTCACCCACTCTGGTTGCAAGAAACTGCTTACATTTGCGTGTCTTTCCATTTATCCAAAATATCACCATCTTGGAGTCTGTCCAATAAACATGCCTTTTGAAGTTAATAATATGAGATTCGATGATGGAAGTTGCCAACCTTGTGCCCAGGAGTGCGGCCTCTAATTCCATTCTTGGGATAGACAGCGGTCTTAGAAGGGCAACTTTAGTTTTTGATGATATGAGACAACAATGTGCCCTTCCCTTGTTCTGAACTCGAAGATAAGCGACAGTCGCATATGCCTCTTCGCTAGCATCGCAAAATATGTGAAGCTCTACTTCACTGGTACTTGTAAGATTGAATCCGACAAAATACGTTCGTGGAATTTTGACCTCTCTCTTTGTTGGCAGCAACCGTAGCCATTTCTTCCATATTGAAAAATGTTCCTCCTTTATTTCCTCGTCCCATTCTATCCCAGATCTCCAGATATTCTGTAAAAGTATTTTAAGAATAATCAACACTTTGGCAACTAGTCCGAGAGGATCGTAAATCTGCATGAGGAATCGCAGCACCTGCCTCTTGGTAGGTTTTTTATGCCCATATGCATCTCATCCTTTAAATTGTCTTTTTCAAATTTAAAGAAGAATTCGTCTGTCTTTGGAGACCACCATAAACCGAGAACCTTCTCAGCGTCAGCCATAGCCACCTGCGGCTGTTCCTTTGAAGCATAAGACTCTAGCTCTTTCATAACAACTTCCGAGTTGGAACGAAAATTTCGGATCTCAAATCCGCCATACTTGTGAACCTTTATAACCGCCTTTGAGACGCGTAATGCTTCTACTTCACTGTCAAAGCTGTCGATATAATCATCTACGTAATGATTGCGGATTATGGCGTTTGCAGCTTCTGGATATTCGTGCATATAATCTTTCGCGTTTCTATTTTTAACATACTGAGCACAGTATGGCGAACAGGTGGCTCCAAATGACATTACCACAAGTTTGTATATTTCGATCTTCTTCGTAATGTTGCTTCGCCATAAATATCGCTGTGCATTTTGGTCCTCTTCTGCTATTCGAACTTGGTGGAACATTTCCTTAATATTGGCACAGACGCCGATTCTTCTTTCTCGAAACCGAAAAAGAATTCCGAGCAACGAAGAAGTTATATTTGGTCCACTGAGTATGGTAGCTGGACATTTGCATATGTCCATAAGAGTAGAACTTCAAATCTTGGGCCGATTCTTCGGGCTTTCATGTTGAGAAGCTTTTCCGCCTGCTCTTAATCTGAAGATTATAAACTCATTTTCTTTGTACCAATATTTTCCACGGCAAAATACTGCTTGACCAATTCATGTATCATTTGGTCTTCCTGGTTACATTCGCAAATGTGGATATGGTAGCTATATTCTTGCTATTGATGCTTATATGGCCCAAACACGACCCAGCCCAGCCTAGTACTAGTCGCTATTGGCTCATTGATTTTGCCTTCCCTAATTTTTAATGGTAATCCTAATTTCTAGTGCTGCAGACCAATCAATAATTTTGGTTGGGCATTTTTATATGAAATTATTGGTAGCCTATCCAGTTGTTTAAATCTCTTCGAAAGGTATGAACCGTCAATCGACTGTGTAGGCAATGCTAAAGACTTTACAGTGCGGATTCCAGATATCGCAAATATTCGTTTTCTGATACCCTTAATGATAATATCAACCTTGCGAGAATTATGCTCCGTGCGAACAGTATTCGATGTCCATTTTAAGTGTAGCGGAGAATAGTCACCTTCAACTTCTAATTCTTTCGCCAATTGTTCTTCTATTAATGTAACAGATGACCCGTCATCTAAGAAGGCGTAGGTTTTAATGGCCTTTTGTGTGATTACGGGCACGATTTTGAAAAGAACGTCACTTCCAGTATCTGATGTGTGATGAATCGGAGATACGGTTGATGGTGTACTGTTTATTTGGTCTCTATTTTTGTGTAAGAGTCTATGATGGCGATATGTACAATCGTTTTCTCCACACAGCTGCTCTGATAAGCATCGTTTTCTATGTTTTCGCAAGCAAGTTCGGCACAGCTGTTTTTTCTTTACCATATCCCATCTTTCTCCCACACTGCGATCGGTGAAAATCACACATCGATCAACGGATGGACAGTTTTTTTCGCAGACCAAACAAGTTTTTTTTGTTGTCTCATGCGTACTAAATAGTAGATGATCGTGTCTTTTCACACCTCTTTCTACTCTATTATCAGTTGCTGCACAAAACGGCATTACTTCGGTAGCTGCTTGTCCTACGTAAAAAAGCCATGTACTAAATGATAGAAGATCGGTCGTAATAAGTGTTTGTTTATAAATTCCCCAATTGAGCCTAATTTGTGGTGGCAACCTTTCCACTAGTTCTTATAATAAAATTGGATTACTACGAGTAATATGTGATTTAAGTTCGGACATTTCCATTACTGCGCACAAATTTTCAACAGAGTAATCGTTTACCAAAAAGTAATCGCAATGTTTCGATTATGTGAGGAACTTGACGTGGATGTAATAAACGACACCTTACAGCATCTAGTGCTTTCTCTTTGAGGCTCCTTTGGAGGCGAACCAAATTCTCATTATCCGTAAAACTACACGTTCTAGTGCTGCTTTCAAATGAGCTAATAAACAGTGGCCATTACTCGGGGTACCTACTGAAAGTTGGCAATTCTATTGGTAGTGCCTGTCGTGCGGCCATCTGATTGTTCGTTATTTTTGGGTACATTTTTGTAATACCCACTGTCGAAAATACTGGTACTTGCTGAATTGGAGCTTCAAGCATTCCATGAGGCACAGCACTACTAATTGGATTCGGTACTGATTTGGGAAGTCCAACGCTATCACGTGGATTTTGTTCATTTATAAACCTATTACCCATCCATGTTTTGCTTAAGTTTAAGTTATGTTGTGTGTCTGCTATTAATTTTTTATTTGGCATATTGAAACTGCTGCACTTTTTTATTTGTTGTGAATGACATGTCGATGTCAAGGGTGGAAGTGTTTGTATCCATGAATCAACGCGTACTGAACTTTTCACGGGAGGCTCATCGATCTCCTGAATTTTGTCGTCGTCAGAAGAAAGTTCTTCAACGATCTGGTATTTTTTTGAAATGTACTCCTGATCCCTCTTCTCATGTAAGAGCTTCTCTTCTTCTAAACGCTGGAGTCGTAACGATGCCCTACGCTGTGAAGACGCTTTGGATTTCTTAGATGAAATCGATGGTTGTCTGGTATTGTTGATGGCTCACTCTTTTGGACCGCTGGGAATTGATTCTGCGTTTGGTATGTTAGAGATGTGTGATTGACATTTCTTGCACGTCCAAAGTCGACATTCTAAATTTTCGGACATTCTTGCGCGGACTAAATGATACACATCCCTACACACTTGGCAGCTAATATTATTTGTAGTTGCTTCAAGGGAGCACGATACACATATTGGGGTTATGAACACTTTTTTATTTCGATCAATTGATGGTGGGGGTGAATAAACCACTAAATTAAACCACTCTACAGGAAAAACTAAAGTGTTATAGTACTTCAATTTGGAGTGGAGAAACATATAAAATATTTAAATGTTCTTGAAAATCATCCTTTAGAGTGTTTAATAACGGAAAAGTAAGATTTTACACTCATCTCCTTCATTTAATTCCGGCATTGACATCAGTGCGCGTGCGTGCGTCGTGGCGAAAACATTGTGGCAACTAACAAACAAAATTAGATCCTTATGGCTTCTGTAATGAGAGATAAAAATTTGGAAAGGTTTCAGATTCTTTAACCCATGAGATAATAATGAACTAGGGAAAAATATTTTTAACTTCCCAAAGCATTTAATGTAATAAAGACTGGAAATATGTATGTCCAAGAGGGTGCGTGACATTTGTCTCTACTAATTTACAATTCACAGCTCTATGCACGGAAAAAAGAGGCATTTAGGGTTCCTAACAAGTCGTCTTACTGCAGAACTGCAAAGAGATATCTTTCACTCAGACTCAGAAAGTTACAAATTTACGGCCGAGAAAGGACATTAGGTATTATTAAAAACAAAAAAAATGAACTTAAAACGAATAAGATACTTGAACTTTTCTTCATATTTGATAGTGAACATCTTAAATTAATTATCTGTTGCTTTTCGTAAAATATTAGCCAATACAATGGAATGTATTATTTTATTGACTGCTTTAGCATTCTCTCTCTCTCGTTCGATAATATATATACTATTATATATACACATACTATTGCCAACTATTTTGCATATTTTTTTAAACAATAATTTGGCGACAACTGCTTCCTACCGGATCCCATATATTTCAAGTACCTTAACAATTTCTCCATTGGCCCCTCTCTCTCTCTCTCAATCTTTTGATCTCACCCTTACTGAAGAAAAGTTACAAAATCTCAATGATGAATTTTTATCCGACCCAGACGTGCTAACAGAAATATTTCTCAAAAAGTGTGCCTCCTATTTTTTGCACTCACTTCCATACCTATTTCATACCTATAATGTTCGAAAGTTTTGTATATGAAGTTCTGAATTTTCAATATAAGTCGCTTATATCACCCAGTCAGCTTGGATTTCTGATAGGTAGACCAACTACTACAAACTTAGTTGAATTCGTACCTTTTGCGCTTTCATTACTAGAAAATAGCAACGAAATGGATGGTATTGCTACAGAATTCGCTAAGGCATTCGAATGTACGAAATAGCACATCAATTGATCCTTTTCAAATTGTCTTCTTCCCTCGGGTAGGACGCTATATTAGTAAAATGGATATCTTCTAATCTGGAGAACGGTCAACCCCGTTTTTAGCCACTTCTGGTGCTCCACAAGGCAGCCATCTATGTCCCCTATTTTTCATTTTAACTATAAACGATCTTGAGAGGATTATTAAACACTGGCCCCTATCCATTTACGCCGACGACACTAAGTTCTCCAAAACTATTTCTTTACCCAAAGATTCTAGTCTGCTTCAAGAAAACCTCGATAGGTTTTCCACTTGGTGTCTAAAAAATTGCTTAATGTCTCCAAATGTCAATCTATGGCTTTGTCGCATAAGTCCAATCAATCTCCCACTCCACTTAATTTTCTGCATGACCAACCTGTACCTCAGGTTCAATCCCTTCGCGATCTTGATATATTAGACGATAGAGAGTTAAACTTCCGTTCGCATATCGATTAGGTAATGCTTAAAGCCAACTCATGCGTCAAGGTTACTTTACATTAACGCATATAACAGCATGCGGATATAGTTGAAGGCCACTTTCAAATTAAAAAAAAAATTACTTTTCCGCAACAATCTTGAATCGTGAACACCTCCGGGCAAATTCACGTACATATAAATTATAGGAGCCCACATCCCAGCATACAATTAGTTGAGTGCCTTCTATGTCATTAGACACATGCAGATGCAAATTAGCCGCGACTATCTATGTTAAAATAAGTCCCGCCTGTACATCCGTAAACATATGGCATACCTAATACGAATATGTGTATTATAAAAATAAAGAATAAAAATAAAGGAATAAAATGTACATATTTACTCGCAATAATGAAAAAACGTTCACATATGCTTTATGGTTCATTAGGCCAACACATAAAATTATAGTCTTGAAGATTCCATGTATGCGGGTCAGCAAATCCATGAAACTCATCCTCGGTTTTCAAGCCAGTGTAAAGCTTTGAGAAACTGCTGTCTTGGTGTTAATACTAAATCCTTTTAAGACATGTCGGCTATCTGTGGTCCAATTATTGAAATTATTTCCTATGCCCTGCTCTGCTCTGTACCCAAGCGGGTACAGTCTGTTCCTATTCATTAATTAATACAATATGGCATGTGCATTTTTGAAATTATTTTGTTTCTACGCACAGAGTAACATCACAAAGTTCACAAATCCCTCTTATCAGTTTCTGGAATAAAATGGATTCTCAATCCACTTCGGAATATGAGGTCCTTCTGCGGTTGAAACACTCACTGGAATTGAACGTTTTAAAGCCATTTTACTTATGGAGTAGTTTTGTAGATATAGTAGTTCCGGGTAATACTATGATACAATTCAAGTAAATGCATATTTGTTTCGGAAGCATCATTAGACAACTTCCAAACATTCACTAATGTTGAATTGAGCATTGATAAAAAAAGAGACCACCACCATTTCTTACCGCGGATTTTTTTTTATAAACGTTAACCGGCTGGCCATATATGTATTTAGATCGACCTCACTAATGCCTTTGGTGTAGTCAAAATCAAATTGATCTATTTTTTATCCTCCAGATGACCAACGTCTTCGGGGTTGTAAGGGCTCCATGGAATCGAAGTTTGTAAATAAGATTTGAATTTTTTTTTTTTTTAATTTTTTTTTTTGACGGCGGATCTATGATAAAAATCCCAGAAATAAGAACAAAACTATTAGTTCTTTGAATCTGAATGAAAAAAAAATTTTTTTTGAATAATCCTTCATAAATTTTTTTTATGTCAAGATATCAACTTCTTATTTTTTTTTTCGTAATCTATTGTAATAAAATCAAAAATAAACATATTTAAAAAAACAAAAACGCGAAGATTCATTCGTTTTTCGATTTGATGCGAAGATGATGCATGAGGCCGATCTCCCTTTGGTGGTGTTTCGATTTATGAGGGTATTGTAGGTATAAATGCCTGCTTGACAGTTGTTGACATACCCGTAGCTGAGCCACAAATTCGCGTGAGCGGCTGGACCCTGCGGAAAGGGAGTTGAAATGAAAATTGAAAAATCCTTTTTTTTAGCACTTAAATTTATGGAACTATTAGAAATTTTAAATTTGTATCATTCTGGAATTTTTATCATAGATCCGCCGAAAAAAGGAATTTGTAAAAAAAAAATCATCCATTTTTCGATTTTTTATATCCAAAAAACCAGGTGACCGCAAAAGTGAATAATTACTCAAATAAGTTAGACAGTGGAAAAATTAAAAAAAAACCATTATCCCTTTTAAAATTTCGTATTCGCGATCGAAAGTCGCGTAAAGTCAGTAAAGACAACACTAATGACTGGGTAAGTGAACACATTTTTGCTGTGGAATCTCGCGAGAAGAACCCTATTAGCAAATCTTAACATACCATAAAGGGATAACGCTTTTCTGGAGGTAAACGCGTTCCTTACGCTGCAAATTGTAGAAATTCAAAGACAAACCAGTTCTCCTCGTTTGGACTTTGGTGCTTAGTTAGCGGTGCAACATCGCATATGTTCCGTAATATGGAGCTTTTAACCGAATTTCGAAACATCGTCGATGGTGAAAAAGTGCAGTGCGGTCGGGACAGTTACTCGTAGGTGATTTCGATCTGCAAAATTTTTTGTACCTACACATTGCAGAATTACAAGGTAGCTTTATATCCTTAGGTAAAACAACTAAACATAAATTTAGAGTGGATTTGCCAGGCGATGTTACTATTGTTAAAAATTACCAGAATTTTGTCATTTTAAAAGCCAATAAGAAAACTAAACTATATACGAGTATGTACAATGTATAGGTATATTATCAAACAGCAAACTCAATTTCTTTCTTGTCACCCCAGCATTAAAACCAACACTATGGGAAGATGTCACCGCAGGCATGGACATCTGAACACGAACTATCTCCAACAGCTCAAAAATGAGAGCGTGGGTGGATGGTATTAATATTGATTCATCTGATCTAAACGTGGGTTGTTTTGTGTGCGCAAAAGGCAAATTGATGGCGCGACCATTTCCTAAACAATCATTTACTCTGAGTAAACAGTTGTTGGTACACAGCCATGTATGCGGACCGATGAGGGTAGCGTCAGCTGCGGGAGCAAGGTATTTCATGACACTTATTGATGATAAGTCCAGAAATGGAAAAGTCTATTTTTTAAAAACAAAATATGAAGTATTTTACACATTTAAAAATTGTAGGGCTATGTCGCAGATCCAAACATCGTGTAAAAGGAAAACGAGAATTTGTTAATAATTAACGAGTATTTGCAGGAACACGGAATAACACATCAGCTTACGGTAAAGTATACTCCACGGTTTGACTGAAAAAGCCAATCGGACCCTCATTGAGATGGCTAGGTGTCCCCTGTTGGAATAGAATCTCAAAAGTTAACTTGTGCGCGGATTCAAAACTGTGCGATAAGACTCATAGCGAATGCTAATACCACCCAGTCAATTGACAACCTGAAACACCGACGAAATGTCTCCTGTCTCACCTTGTTCTGTCGCTATTTTAACCACCAGTGCTCCATTGACACCACTTCAAACCTTTAACCGTTTAAGGTTACCCTTGAAGTCCATTATCGGACGTGCATTGAAATATCGTTTTTATTTCCTAAGCCGGAAATTCAGAATTCTCTGCAAAAAGTCGAGAGCTTATTTTTGTAGGATATTTGGAGGAATCCAAAGGATACCGGCTAGTCGCGATGCTAAAATTCTGGAAAACAATGCACAAAACGGTTTCATTGAAACAACTTGCAGAAGATGATAGGGTTGCTAGAACCAAAGTGCAACAAAATCATCAAAATCACTATGAAGATGCCGCAGAAAATTCACATGAGAACCACAATCCACCTGTCAAAAGAGATGACTCACCAAATCCGCCAAGAAAATTTAAAGTTTTTTAGCTGCGCCGTCCGAAAATAATGTGTCCGGAAATGCCTGTAGGCTAGCCAACCAGTATAATACGATCGAAAACGTCAGTACGGTGGGAGGATTGTCGTCGGTACTATCGTCAGTTGCAGAAGCAAGGGATAGCTGTGATGCTGCTAAATGGAAGTACGCCATGCAATTTAAATATAATGCACTTACTGAAAATGAGACCTGGGAGCTAGTGGATTCACCACCAAACAATCAAATAATTGGATATGAGTGTGTTATACGGATACCAGATGGATGTATGTAGATTTGTAGTCAAGGGGTGTGTCCAGATATATTTGACAAACTTTAACTAAACCCTTTTCTCTGTAGACCGTACGGTTAGTTTTACCTTTTACGGTGCAGTGTGAATTTTTTGCACATCACCTCGGCATTACGTCGGCACATACACATACGAAGGTGGATTAATAAGTGCCTGAAAATTAAAAGAGATGGCGTTTCCACCCCAATATTTTGCTTGTTAAGGAGCATCTTTCAAAAGAATGCACAAACATTTTCAAAGAGATCTGTCAAATAGTTTTGTTGTGACAGCCATTGGAAACTGAATTTTCGTAAAAAGGAAAAAAAAAACAGAATTTCGTGTGCTCATTAAACACTATTTTTTGTGCAAAAAAACAAAACAGCATGGAAAGTATTATGGGGACTCTTCACCATCGATTAGAAGCATCCACCACTCGTCGTACAAGCACAAGTGACGCCGAACGTTCTGGCCGCCAAATTGAGATCACCACATTAGCAATACGATAAAATAGTTATCATGTATTGCGCGATCAGTATTTCATTTTGCAAAAATATTTGGATATGAAAAAGCTATCCGGCAGATGGGTGCCGCGTTTGATCACAATTAACAAAAAACGTAATCATTTAATAACTTCAAAGGAGTGTTTGGCGTTGTTGAATCACAATCCGAAAGAGTTTCGTAAACGTGAACGAAACATTGATTCATCGCAACACATCAGAAACCAAGGAGCAGCAGTCGACACAGTGAACTTCTCCTGGTGAATCGAAACAGAAGAAGGCCAAGGTGCGGCTTTCGGCCAATAAGGCCATGGCGACAGGTTTTTGGTACGCTCGCGGTGTCATTCACATCGATAACCTTGAAAAGGGTGAAACAATCACCGGCTCCTATTATGCAGAGCCGTTGGATCAATTCGATACCGATTTGAAGCAAAAACGACAGCACTCAATTTTCAGGCACCATGTACACATGAGACAACCCGAAGGTTTTATGGACCAAGATAATCCAGAGAAAATTTGTAAACTGCGGAAGTCTTTCTGCGGTGCTTAAAACAGACGGAAAGGGAGTGGAATAAAAAATTGAACGGGGTATTGCAGCAGATTTGATTTGTATGGTTTACTGGTGACAGCTGTGTGTTTGTATGTTATGAGTAATGATGCTGAGTTAAACATTAAGGCGGTGTCTGTCGACGATGTTCTGATTACTTCCTCATCAGATTCATCAATAAACGTTATAAAGGAAAAAAATTGGCAGTGCGTTTGATTATGTAGACAAAGGTCCAGTTCAGCAATTTCTAGGGAGTTAAATCGAGCGCAGTCAATCAAGGGGTTAATGCAATCGGGATACGCCAACAGTAATATATACGGCAACTTCTGTCTCACCCCACATGAACCAAAAAAAGTGAAACGTGCCAGAAAGAAGGTCCCAGCAACTACCAATCGATATTGGGCGTAATTATGTTATATATTTGTGAGACCCAATGAGGCCAGCCATCAGACACACTACAAGCAATCAGAATAATTGGAAGGTTTTCGATAATAGGAGATCCTACACAGGATTTGTTTACACATTTGGTAGTGGTGCCATCTCCTGGGAATTAAAGAAGCAGCTATCAATCGCACTCAGTCTCAGCATTGAAATCGAATACACGGCCTTCGCGTAAGTGAGTAAAGAAGCCGTTTTCTTGCGAAACTTGGTAACAAATCTGTGCTTATGTTTTGCTAATCGTTCTGTTGTGCTCAGTTGCTCAGCAGCTAGTAAAAAATCCGATGCATCATTGTAGAAGCAAACACATCGATATGCGTGGTACCACAACATTCGGGAGTTGTATAAAGATGGCAAAATAAACTTGATGTACATATGTTCGCTCTGTAGATCTGATAGAGGATATTTTTATGAAGAATCGGGCATCAAATAATTATTCTTAATAGCAACATATGGATTGTGTGGTAGTTTTGAAAAACTTAATCACACCACTGTACTGAAACTCTGTATCAATACTATAGCAAGTTACAATCTCTATCGAACCACCTACACGCAACAGCAGTACTTTACAGGCCAATTACGTTTTTGGATCAGCCCTAATGTTCGGCGAAAAAGGTCTGACTCTGAAAATTTAGCTATTAAGAAAACTCCTCAGTATTGTACGTTGGGAGGAATGTTCATCAATGTCTGACTGTATCCGCCAACGGGCCCCCGCCCAATTATCAAGGCTTCGCCCTTTAATGACGTTGTCTAATAATGAACGGGGGCAGAGAAAAGTACTGGTCTTATCGTAAACATCTTTAGATGACGCTACCGAAGGTTGCTACGATTTGATCAGTCACAAGCTGCCGGTCATAGGTCTAGTTGGCGGCTGGACCACCGGTAGTCCCTACCAGGACTTAAATCACGGTACCATGGGAGTCAGGAGCCCCCCGGATCTCGGTCCGGGCCTGACTTGTTAGAGGTAGGCCCCCTTGTGGGAGCGTCATGGTGGCTATGGTTTAAACCCAAAATCGCGGGAAGGGTCTTACCTTGGGTTTTCCCTTGGTTTTTCCCTTGGTTTGACCCAATGTAGAGTTGCAATAAGTACTGGGTGCTGCGACCCTAAGAGCAGTAAGAGGTTTTAGGTCGGCCTCGACTCATACCAAGGGTGGAACTTGTGCAGGCAACACAGTTCCGAATTGGTATCTGAAACAGTGAAAATGTTTGGTGAGCGATGGCAAGGCGTATCCTTGCTCCCATGGATGTATGGGCATCCCGTGGAATAAGGTCGTAAAGGCAGGTGTCCACGTAAATCGAGAGACGTTCTGTATCCGCCAACCTATACAGCGAACTAATTCAATGGACTCAAAATAAGTGATAACTAGTTTAACGCTATTATGCTGGCCAGGAGACATCATGATTAGTAGAGTTGCAATCAAATCAAATTTTCAAAAAGTACCAATCCTCTAAAGTGCTACACATGCAAAAAAGAAAGACGTAGGAGCTATGATTGTCCAAATTAATTAAGCTAAAATGCAGAATGCATTACGTGACGTTTCCTGGGGTGCAAAGCGGAACGAACTGAATACTTGGCTCATCGATAGTAGGGCATCACGTCATATGACACCAAACATCAGTTGCTTACGAAAAGTGGGAGATTCTTCAATTAAAACCATAATCACAGAGAATAATTGTTGAAGTCACCACGAATGGTACAAGCATAAAACTTAAGTGTAGGTAACCATGGAATTTGCCTAGAAAACAGTTTGTGCGTGTTTTAACCAAAATAATGAACGACTGGTACGAGGGTAGATTAATCAGTCCGTGACTCTTTGAATGGAATGTTATGTTTTCGAAACGTTTTATTTCTCAACATAGTCTTCTTTGAGCTTAATAGACCTCATCTAAAGTTTTCTCAATTTGTTGATACCCTCCAAATAAAAAAATTTGTCGAGGTACGAGTGCTCAAATTCGGCCGTATTTTGAGCTATGATTTCATCGCTAAATGTCTTTCCGCGGACCCATTTCTTCAGTTAAGGAAACAGAAAATAGTCACTGCGTGCTTAATTCGTAGAAAATGACGGATGAGAGAGCACTTCATATACCAATTCATGGCACGAGTACACCCCAACATTATCTTGAATGAAGAGCACGTCCTCCTTGGCCAATTTTTCTCATTTTAACCATCGTTGAACCGTACCAATAATATGGCATAACATTTGCCCATTTGTTGATGGGTTCTCCCTTTTGAAATACATGTTCCCAAACATGGGTGTTATATGTGGGATGTGAAGGCCGAAAAGATGTTGTTCTTCGGATATTGAGACATGCCGAAAAAGGTTTTCGCTGCATATTTTATGGAAACCAACCTAAAGAACACAAATTCAAGTATGAAATGCATTGAAAGCAATTCGAACATAATAACATTATAATTAGATCGCCAAAAAGAGAAATTGAGAATTGGGGCGAAAGTTATTTTTTGGGAACAGAAACCATAGGGTCGACGTACTGACATGACACATAATAATATGGATTATATTCCAAAATCGATTGAAGAAGCTAAGTTGTGCTTAAGAAGTAGATTACTTTTAAATGAATTGTTCAGTATTTCGAAGACAGATGAGTAATCGCTTCGGTGATAAAATGCCTACAGCACCAGCAGCCAAATGCGAGCGTAAGCCGAATATTCACAGATGTTGTTCTCCACTGTGTCGCCATCACATTCACAGCAAGCATAGCAGGATGTTGTATCACGTATGCCCAGCACATTTAAGTGCATAGCAAAAGTGTATTGTCCGTCACGACAGGCGTAACGAGCCTGCAGTCTTTCCTACTGAGGGAGACCAGAAAGGCCGCTGACCTCTTGAAGATGTCGGAAAGCATTCGTTTGATCTAAAGGCAACTTAGAGGCTCATGCCATTTTTAATTGTATTCATAAAAAACTCCACTCTAAATGGAAACTCTAACGGGGTGCGCAGGCAGACCTAACATTGGTTCGGGTCCTGAAAAACTCTCTTCTGAGCGTTGCTTATCAAGTTCATTAGCAACTCAATTTTCCGTAATCCCATTGCGACTGATAAGACTCGGTGAATTTGGCCTTGCTCTCCGCTTGGAAGAGAGTAGAGCAAGTTTTCCTAACGAGGAGTGGAATCGAATGATGTTGACCACCAGAAAGACATCAGCGCCACATCCTAGATCGGTTTTTGGAGCCATCCATCAAGACCCAAATACATTCCTTTCCTGATTCAGATTCTGTTCGAAACCAGTCTTGAGCACAGGAAAAGTCGATTTCATAGGAATTTTGGTGTCATAAGACAGCTGGCGCGCAGGGTCATCAAAGCTCCAGTCTGTGTTGTGCAAAGACCACTTCTTTTTAAACAGAAGATGGCATTGAGTGTAGATCCTATGATACCCCTATGAATGCGCCTAGAGCGGAGTCAGGTGTGCTACGGAAAGCCCCATGCAGCCGAAATAGACCGTTATTTGGAATGCGGTAAAAACGTGAGAGCTTATTCCACCAGGCAACCGACGTAGGAGATATATGTTAATTGGCATTATAGCCCGTGTAGGTCCAAAGGAACTTTCTCGGTGACAGGCTCCACATTTTGCCGGCAGCTCCCTTGCACTGCCAGCGTCTAGAAGCCTTAGAAGCTATCGACGTAACATGTTTAGTCCATAAAAGTTTGTTATCCAGGATGACACCCAAATATCATACTTATCATTTTTGGCGAACTGGATGAAGCACTAGATGAGTCGAATCAGACAACTTCCACCTACTCGTAAGGAGAACAAGATCAATTTTGAGAGGATTGGCTGAAAGCCAATATCTAAAGCACCAATCGTTGATCACGTGCAGCGATGTCTACGATTTAGGGCAGACAGTCGCTAGATGCGATCGAAGAGACAGTATATGTACAGAGATAGGTAGTTCACGTATGCTTTTGTATAGACGTCAGACTTATTCAGCGCGTTGTCGACCAACATGCACCATAGTAGTGGAGACAGAAGCCCTGTTTACCCCCACCATCACATATTGGCCACAGTCAGCATTCGTCATTAGTGTCCTATTCACCATTATTGCTTTTATCCAGAAAACTAGTGATTCGTCTAGGTCGTGTTGTTAAAAGCTGCTTTCAATCCTGTCTACCAGATTTTGAATCGCACTCTCGCATCTTAGCAGAAAGAATGCATTCGCCAAGCTGATTTGCTCACATGGTTCTTGGCTACCCACTACATGAACGAAGTCAGACTTTCAGTTCTGAAGCTCTTGGCGAGCGTGTAGTCTTCTTTTGTTTGCCATCGGTGCCAGGCGACTTGGAACCACCAAAGGAAGCAACAGCATGTTTTATGGCGTCATCCGTCACCACAACCAATGAGATAGTGTTAATCAGCTCACAAGCAGCTTCGTTAATAAGATATGGTTGTTAGATGGTTTTGATTAGGTTACCTGTGAAGCGAATCTCAAGCATGAGACTTGAGGGATATAACTCGGATAACTCAATAAAAACATACACATTCAAAATCATTTGAGATAATCAGAGCGCAATTGCCTTGAATTAATTGGATAGTTTTCGAGCTGAATGCAAGTATACACTTCTGTTTAAAAGGTTTCATTTTTTTCCTTTCTTTGTATAATTTTAAATCCTAATTTCACTTTGTTAGATATACTTTTATAAGTCTCATTTTCTCATACTCGAATCGACATAATCTGCAGACTGGGGTCGGTTCAATTCTTTGATGTTACAAGTCACCCGAAACTCTTCTGACTCGTTTAAATGCAAAGCATTTTCCCTACAGTAAATTCTTCATAAAATTAAAAAAAAAAAAACAGAAAAACAAAAACAAAGAAACACATTCCTGAAGGAAAAGATTTTTATTAAAAAAATGAACATTGAAATAAGCATATTTTCGCAGAATTTCACTCATAAATTCTAATATACCTAAAAATGTATTTAAATCTACTCATTGTGCCCCCACATGCCCCCATTTTTGCCTTCACCATCAAGCTTTTAACAAAAAAGAAAGACAAAATATTTTAACTACAATATTTTGTTGGCAGGAAAAATAAGAAAAATATTGAAAAATTCAAAGTAAAGCCATCAGATTTGGCCTGCCATCGCCTCTACAGAATCAGCCGCTCCGTACATTTTTCAATTAAATTTTTCGTCCCAATGTCACCGTGCTATTGGAAAGCCTCCTAGAGTCCATCTCGTAAGATTTTCTTTTTTTTTATGCTCCTCATCCTGAGTTTAATAGAAGAAGGCATCTCTTAGATTGAATTAAATAACGTATGCGTATTCACATAAGTATCTATTCACCCACCTCCTTCAATATTGTAGAGCTGAGTAATGATGTATCTGTGTATCTTGGGATGTAGATATTTCTTTTCTCCTCTACTTATTTCTTTTTTCCCCCCACTTTTTTTCGGTTGTGGTTTCTGAACACAATCGATAAAGAAAATATTCTTTCTGCTCGATAGAACGCTAAAATAAGAGACTACATCATTCCAGCCAAAAACCAACCCTCAACCCTCTTGCACAAAGAAGCGTAGTGTAATAGAAGAAGGGATGCTCAAAAATAGCAAAAAAAAAATAAAAAAAATAACACGATTGTAGCGGTGGAACTATAAATTCTCATTCGGAATAAATTACATCAAAGATGACATGACACGATAAGGGTTTATATTTCCAGTACATGTACCCGTACTATAAGAACTTGGTGTACGTTTGTGGTGGGTGTATTCGTTATCATCGATAATGCTTACACAAATATTTGGATCACACTGTGGCATCCAGACGACGACGCATGAGATACATATTCCTTTTGGTCCTCCACACGTTCTGGTACGAATATTTTCTCATATTCTCGTCCTCCTATTGCCTACATTTTCTACCCTGAGTATGTTGTTACGGTACGGTACTATGAGCAGAGATTTTATATTTTTTGCTGTAAATGGTGGGCGCGAGAGTAGATTTTAATACTAAGCTGAAACTTACCAGAGGGTGACAAAAGGGGCGGCAAAGAGAAAAAAAAAAATAACAACACTACGAAGATCAACAAAAGCAACAATCCTGAGGCATACAACTCAAATACGGGCTGTTTCTTCCTCTAGCTCTAGCTCTACCTACACTCACTTTAAAATTAGACTCACTTTGTTTCACATAATCCATGGAGCTTAGGGAAAATTTGTAAACAAAAAAAATAGAGTTGAGCTGGAGAAGTTCTCATACCCTAATTGCTTTATTTTATCAAGGTTTATCCTTCGTCAGTGCTGTCGATTTTAAGATTTTCAAAGTGCTAAAGGTAGTAAAGGTTCTAGCTTTGGCACTGTCTAATGTCTATGTAATATAGCAAGTAGCATGCCATTTATTGGATACCTAGATATCAAAATGAAAAGTTTAGTTTCCTAGCTGGAGACACATTTGGAACGAGTTTCTTGTTCAAGATGTATGAGCCCTTTATTTTGTACGTTGTAGAGCTTACGTTAAGGTATCCAGCCCAATGTAATCTAGCAGTGGGTTCGGTATTTCTTGCCGTCTAATGAGTAAACCAGAAACTAGGGTTGTCCTTTCATTTGCATGCTGGTGACGTTTTTACTTTTATCTTACCTTCATCATATTTTTTATTGCACAAAATGTTTGTGATTATAATATGTATAGCTCCCCCCTCGATCACTGCTTCATTTGCTCTTTACCTGAAAGCCTGTTTTCAAGGGAGAACTGGCAGATGTCACCTTTTCGAGTAAGAAGTTTCTTTTATTCATACATTTCAATTTCCAAACCAAACCAGCGCAGCTATCTGTCGTTACAACTTTCTCTCCGCACTATACCTTTCTTCTTGATATTAAAGAAATGCGATATAGCTGATTCAAGTTTGAAAGGACTCCAAGTCCAGAATATTACAAATGCGACTAAGAAATTATCTATAACTGAACAGGAACAATCGGTATAACATTACGCTGAAATAAAACCTCCTTCCTGTACTCAAATCTATGTAACTACAATATTTAACGCCAAAAGAACAACAAAAGTTCTCAATTCGATGGAGTACCAGATGAGCGCTTTAGGTTAGGCGGTAATGCATCAAAAGATCAGTTCCTAAGAATATCTATTACATGATGCTAGATGTATCAATGGCAGTCTTATAATAGTATCTGAGCTCATAGACCCTTAGTTGCGCAGCTATAGGTTTCACTGATTAATTCACTGAATCTACTATTAGAGAATGCGAACTTATCTGCTTTAGTGGTTATAATTTTTTTTTATTTATTTATTTTACAATTTATTTAAGTAAGGGTATGCATTGATCAGAGAAAACAAAATACTAGGATGTAGACAATCAGGTCAGTTAGCAGTTTTATCCTGAGATACAAATGATCAACACGGTATTCAACTTCACGGTCTATATGTGTACGGTATTCTACTTTAGTAGGAAATTGTGGTTAAGGCCGCAAATTGTGTGGAATGGGATTGCTTATGATGTGGTGTACCAGATAGGACAATGATGGAATCAGCTAGATGTGATCCAAAACAGAAATTCCGTAAGTGTTGAAGACGTGCAGTGGTACTCGTACTACGGCCTAATGAAAACTTTATCATTTACTATGCCAGGGGATCTGGGATTTGAGCCATGACGTTGAGGTTGAAAAACTGGAAAGGTAACTTTTCTGACGTTACCTTCTTTTGGCAATGTTAATAATGAGAAAGTGAAAGAAGAAGTCCCTGTCTCTGTGACCAGATTGAAAAGATGAATAATATACAGGAAATGGATAGAATAGTCGAGGATGCACATCTCATTGTCGTGCCACCAATTTGTGTGCTCAATCTCTCTATGCTGAATCCCAATCTCAAGACTGGAATAAAAGGTGCTTTCATCAATATATTCACAGGCGTGAAGCAGCACTGTGGGTTCTCGTTGTATAAATTCAGAAACCATAACTAGCGACCTTTTAAAATTCATAACAAAAGTTGATGATATTAATGTAGCCTTGAACACGATAACAACATCAGCGGTATAGGATTTTTTATTAGATACACCCACCTTTCCAATAGGTATCTGAGTTCAGAGTCATCTATCATCCATTCCATCTTTTGACAGATGTCATAATTGTGTTCTAGATTGTCTGTCATTTAGTCATGCAAAAGTATATGTTTCAACAATGTTTACAAATCATCTAAACTCTTTATCAATTTAGGACTAGGACTACTCCAATACTCTGCCGAAATAATTGGCCCGATTATTCAATAAAATGATGAGAGGCTATTGAATAACTAACCAGTCGAGGGAGAGCTTGCTAATTCCTCTATATAAATGCAAGGGGAAATTGTAGCAACTACCGATCGGTGAAACTAATATCGCATACTATGAAAATTACGAAAGTGTTCTAGGCAGTCGAGAATGTAATATAACTAAAGGACGTGGCAGTCATTGGCAGGTTGACATATGATGCGATTCAAAGTTTACGAATAATAATCGATGGGCAGAAAGAAAAATTATTGGATCACTTAAATACGGAAAAATCAGCAAGTCCTTGGCCACGCTAACGAGGTGGTCCAAAATAGAGTGGACAGTAGAATGGTACTAAGGTCCGCAATTTAGATACTTTGGATAAATATGTAACGTTAAGTCGAATTGTACGCGTTACATATTTCAACGGATAATAAAAGAAAAAAAGAAGAATAATTTTTCTGATACGCGAACCATTGGGTATTTAGTGAAAAAATTCAAATCCACATATTTGCCCCATAATGTGGCCATGCCAGTGAGACACTAAAATGTCTGAAGTGAGGAGACTATTGATACTATACCGCGCCGATTTCAAAAGCTGGACATTTATCAAACGTTCCTGTGGCTTGTTCTGCGAAAAGACCTAGGCAAATGTCTGTATAAGATTGTATTGAACCAAAAGATTAACCCTAATGACCATCTTGCACGTCAAAATTTCGCTGATTGAGCTCTATTGAAGATGGCAGAAGATCCGGATTTTCACCAAAACATCATCCCCAAGGAAGAGGCACGAGGAAAAGTTAAATGGCTTTGCTAATAACCAAAATGGTCAGCACCATTGTATACGAAAAATGTACTATTTTGTGTGGTTTTCATGCTGAAGTTGTTATTGAGCCGTACTTGTTCCGATATGATGCTGGCGAGTCGGTTACAGTCCCTCCATGTTAACCAATATTTTTTTGAAATAAAAAGAAACTTGAACTTGGCGAGTAAGTGGTTTCTAGAGAAGGATGCTACTTACCGCACAATTGTATTAGTGAAGACTAAATTTGTTGACTGCCTTATCGACAGAAATGCCCAGCCAATACGAGTGCAATTTGACACCTTTAGACTCTTTTCGAAGTCGAAAACCATAGATGAGAAATTGCTAAAATATTGGCCAAATTATACAAAATAGTCATCGAAAAGTGGGTGTAGAAAAGTCACTGTTTTTTAATTTTCCTTACCTTTAAAACACTCGCTCTATTGACCTACATCCAGATTTCCGCAAAAACATAACAATGGTTGGGAGTAAATTATGCAAATTTACTCTGCCTTTGTGGCTTTTATTGCACTTAAGATTGGTTATCGGACTCGCTCTTTACTCCAAAAAGTTGGAATACAGCCTCCTTATCCATAAAATCCGAGGAATTTTTCATCTACATATGTGTGTTCAAAATACAGATTTTACAGCCTTTTCAAAGGTAATAAAATAATACGATCAAAAAAGCATTGGCAACCATGTTTCATGTGTCAGATTATCCATCTCAGCCCTCTCGTCTATGATAAACAGTGCGCCTCAATAATAATTCTTCGACAAAAATTTGCCTACCCCAAACCAAATTGATAAATAGATTTATTTGAGTTGTATATCGTTATGTAAGCATTAACTCCATAGCTTACCCTACCTAACCTACAGCCCAAAGCAACCAAATTCGAACCTCGAAAAGGATACAAATTCGAATCCCCCGACAATCTTTGTATACATGTCGGTCTGGAGATGATAAAGTTTTGGCACGCATTTGTAAACATCAGAACTTTATTTCAAAAGGAAAATCAAAGTGGATGCGATGATGAGTTCTATTTGTAGGCTCCACACACTAATACAAACACACAATCAGAGGACAAAGTGAAATTGAAAGTATTTCAAAAGAATGAATAACGCCTTCCTAAATCATCCCGACTGGTGCGGGTTTGGTATTGATTTTTCAACAAACAAAAGTGCTATGAATTTTTATGAATCAAACTTTGAGATCCTTTCACTTTTCGATTTTTTTTTTGTTCCTTTGGTGTCAGATTTGTGGTGCGAAAAGCAATGAATCCGTTTTTTTATCATTTCTCTTTTTGTTTTGTTAAAGCATCCAGCCCGGTGTTTCACAAAGTCACAGCCATATCAGTATCTGTTAGATAGCTGAGTTTCTTGAAGCAGGTCCCATTTTTCACACAAGATTAAGGCTTGAAAAACCTCATCAAAAAGGACTAGCACTAGGAATTGGACTAAATGGATATGTATACTTATTTCCTTAGATATACCTACGAGTATATATATGTATTTAGATTAAAAAAAGAAAGAAAAAGCCTGCGAAAACTAGACTACAGAAATTTTTATTTAAATAACCCAAATTGAGGAAAAATTGGGATCATGTCAGAGGTATACAGAGACTATCTGTATGTGACTTTGCCCGGCTATTGGTATTGGAATCTAATAGATGCACAGGATGTACATATATAAATATATGTATACCTTCTCGCTTCAGACTGCCGGTTGGTTTTGGATGTGTGAATGCAAATTGCTTGTGCATCTTTACAAGAATGTAATAGGACAAGCACCAAAGTAGGACAGGCTATAGGAGTACAAGGACGGGAAATTAGTGCAGATTTTGATGCATAGCAATCTATCGAGTAAGTATTCTTCTTAAGCTGCTCCTTGTGGCATTTTAACAGTATTTACTCGTACCTTGTGTAAACTGATATCTGTTTTAGTTAAATACAAAATTTCAAGTGGGAAACAACTGATGTACGGATGGAATCTATTCAATTTTGATGAGAAATTTTCGAAAATCTGTATTAAAATTTATCTTAAGGACAGTCAGATGTTCTGGACTTTGTTTGAGAATACCTAAGGAAGACGGAAGGAGGTGAATTTTCGAAACTTTAGATTTGTGATTAATTGAAAAATAAACAAACAATGAGATCTGGATTAAAGCGTAGCAAAGTAACATGGGTACTGTTTCCATCATCATCTGTTTGGCAGTCTCTAACATAATAGAGTCAATAGAGTTTCGAACTCGAAATATGAACATATACATATAAAGAAAATTCGACGAGAATGAGCAGGAATTTTGTAGTTTTATTTGGAAGTTCTGATATCCTTCAAATTTGGGTGGCAATCGGAAATTGTGTGTTTGAATAGCTTGCGGTTTTTTCAATGAAACGATGAGAGACGATTAGATGCTTAAACAGTCAAGGGCAGAGCTTTCTCGTTCCGCTACTGCAACAGCTATCGATTGGTGAAGCCTATGACTCACACTTTAAAAACATGCGATAGGGTTATAGACAGTTGACAATGCAATATTATTAAGGCTCATGGTATTCAATGCGGCTTTGAGATCACGCTTCGAAAGATCTGCATATCGTCTTCATCGACCTCATCGAAAAAGCGTTCGACAAAGTTAAAATTAGAGTACATTAAGAAAGTGAAAGTGTCTGGATGCAGCAAAAAATATTATATTGATTAAAATTGTAAGTCCTTAGTATACAATATATGGACTGACATAGTGCCGTCTATCATGTTTCGTGTTTCACTTATATTTCAATGCGTTCGTGTTCAAGTTATTTGACGAAATTAATGTTTTTAATTATATTTAATTATAGAAACTTTCACCTATTAAGCATTTCCTAAAGCGGTGCGGAATATAGTTTATACTTATTAGTTCATCTATTATTTTGAAGATAGTGCTTATCAGAGCAGTTGTTCAACTCCTCACTAAATAAGTCTTATTCTGCAAATTATAGTTCAATTTGTTGTGTTCTAATTGCAATGACTGCACCTCACTTATGAATTCTGCATAGAATCGACGGTCTGTTTTCGCCAATTGTATGTGGAATACCATATATGTTTAAGAGGCCTTCGATGTTCTTCTGGTATAACTCTGTGATCCTAGGTTTTCCCACGAATTAAACGCCTTTTCTTTCAATAAGCAGAATTTCAATTAGAACTATTGGGTCATCCAAATTGGGGTCCGGATTTGACAGCCCTGTTTCACATACGTCAAACCGAACTCTCATCCGAGACTGTACATGTTTTGTTGAAGGTTTGCAATATTACAATATGAATTATTTAACAATCGTTGAATGTGTTAAAATTGTGAAAACTTACTGCAGAAATAGTGATTCTGTAGTAGGTATGATTCGCTCATTATGAGCAGATTATGGTCGAGATAATCTCACGATTGGCAAGACTATGAAAAAAATTCGGAAAGACCAGCTCTACTACAGATGTTAAGGCCTATCCATCATCGATATGTACGCTATACAGAAAATACGGCTGACGTTAGTGAAAGTGTTGAAGAGGATCCAAATCTATCGATTTAACGGCGAGCACTGTATGTGGGCTTGTCCTACGGCACATTACGGCGTATTTTGCTTTTGATTTGCATCTACACCCTTAAGAATTGAAACCATCTGACTACGCTGGCCGACGACTGGGTGCTTGAACACCAGCGTTGAGATGACCAATTTTCACACAAAATTTTCTTCAGCGATGAGGCTCCTTTTTCACTCGGTGGATACGTTAATAAACAAAATTGTCAAATGAGGAAGTGAAAATGTCGAAACACCATTGCCTCCACAAAATTTGGTCTAGTGGTTTCATTGGTTCATACTTCTTCGAAAATGAGGAAGGTGTAACCGCCACGGTCAATTCTCATCACTATAGCCACATGTTAACCGAATTTTGTTGTGGGGCTATGCAAAAAACCGTATCTACGTGCACATTCCGCAAACTTCTGATGCATTGGAAACGAATATTCGTCAAGTTATGGCCGAGTTATTGTCCAATATGTGTCGAAAAGTCATCCGAAATTACCTTGTCATAATCAATTCTTGCAAGAACTCTCGTGGAAGACATTTGAATGAGGTTATATCTAATCTAAATCATAAATGTGTTTTACTTAAATTTATTTTCGTAACTATAAAATGAATTACCTTGTATGTTCGGTATTTTTTCTGTTTCGTCTTTATTACTCTTTTCAAATAGCAAAGATGAAGTTTAAGGGTATCCAGAATATAAGAGTACTGATCGCCCGATGTAGTACTGTAGTCCGCGACTACGCATGCAGTTCCCCGTAGATAAGTGAGTTCTCTGGCAGAACCTCATTCACAGCTTCCAGTTAAAGCCCTGTCTTACAGGGCTTTGTCTTTGGAGAGACGGTTTACATAAAATACACAAATGACAGGTTGAGTTCGCTCTGAAGACTATTTTGAGATAAACTTTATCCTGTATTGAGGAACAATTCAGTTGTAACTAGATTGTATAGTCTACAATTTAATTTTTTAAAATCACGAGACCACGAAATATGTGGGCACTGTAGAAAAGGGAATATCTTTCACTTTAAATTTGTATATATTTTACATCTTCCTTCGTCCAACTTAAGTTCAACTGAGATGGCTGTGATCTTCTCCCGGTATCCAAAAAATGCGCCACCACTCGCCATCTAGTGTACTTTGACTGCAGGTATGCATTAAAACTTGTCATCCTTAGAAATATTCTTATTTCTAATTTAATCTTCGTCATCTACTATAAGTATATAAGTTTCGTATAGTAGAAATATATCAAATTGTTTTATAAATAAGTAAACCGATCAATAAAGAGTCATTAGGTTTTTGTTACATACATTGTAACAATTGTTGTTGTTCTCTGGTAGACAAGTAATCCGCAATTCAAAACCTTAGATAACCGTTTTCTTACGAGACCACGCAGCTTGTTTGCAGTGGCTGTCTTGCTTATGGTAGTAGCTTTAGAGTTGAATATCATTGACGTAACATTAGCTGTGTTTATATGAGTACTCGTTACCTATTTCAATGGTACAAGAACTCCATAGCCACGATGGTCATTGAATACCAGCATCTGCAATCTGCCAAGAATAGATATATGTGTATCTACGTACATGTTGTGGTCTTCAAATGTTGCTGAAATACAATATGAAGCATCCGGGTGAGACCTAGTCAGTTTGAATCCGATTTGTTAAATTTTTCATAGGACATAAATACGGTTCAATCCGAAAGGCAAAATCACACCGTTACCTTGGGACTACCATTATCAGTAGTAAGGTTACTCACAAAGTTGCTAATCCGTACTAATCAATGCTTTGAATATGCTAGTGTCTCGCATTTATAAGTATACAGCAACACACTTTTCGGCCAATTAGCTCTACATGAGAGCTAGTCTAAGAAAGCAGAAATTGTAGTAAGGTAATATTTGGCCTGAATACCTATTCCGCAATAAATTAACGCTAGACTTTGACGAGAAAAAAAT
The DNA here is from genome assembly GCA_949129095.1 of Volucella bombylans. Taxonomy (NCBI): domain Eukaryota; kingdom Metazoa; phylum Arthropoda; class Insecta; order Diptera; family Syrphidae; genus Volucella; species Volucella bombylans. The sequence goes on along the minus strand of OX422144.1, from coordinate 104,783,095 downwards.
AATTTAGCTAATATAGCGAACAAGCGAAAGAAGTTTAACAATATGCATCAACGCAAGTCATGCCCCAAAAGAAGAACTTTTCAATACTACCGAAGAATGTTTCAACGACAAAACCTATGAGCAAGTATGGCATTTTGGCGCTAATATGAAAAAAGATGAGATTTTTGGTAGCATAAAAATATAGCCTATAAGATACCGCGTCTGCAAATTGACTAGGCTAATTAGCTCCGCTACGGGACGGATTACCACGGTAGCTACCACATAGAAATTACAAAAAGTGGCGGACACGTTATCAATTTATCATCAAAATTGACCATTTCGCGATCGAAGCAAAGAAAATTTTGTGGATTTAGCATTTCGAGTTTTCAATAAACCTTTCCATAAACAGCCAGAGTATGTCTGCGGACATCTCAGACCTCGCCTACGAGCTGGCGCTGAGTAGAGAGCGGCTCATTCGCACAATAAAACGAGGGGGAACGAAAGAACGAGTGTGTTAGACATAACAAAAAATTCAATATGGAAATGAAAGCCAAGACCTATGTCCACATTACCTAAATTTATTATATATAGCATTTATCAATGCTTCCGAGCTATTTAAGGCAGCGAGAGATGACTCGGTAGAGAGCATACATCAACTTATTTCTAAGATTTGGTCGAATGAAAGTATGCTCAAGCTGCGCCAACATTAGTTCGCTTGCCTACTCTATTGTGGGATCGCCTAAAACAATTTATCTACGATCTAATTCGCACCTATTGGTACGGTAAATCCACATTTGACCAAATTAGGGCAAATCCCACGAAAGACCCCGAAAGTCAAAAAATGACTAAGACACGTGCAGTGTCATGTGTCTAACTTACCATCATACTTGAGAAAATAGTGCGAAACCCGCGAACCAACACCGGAGACCCAATTTTTCGTCTCCGTTGCATACTCTGTGACATGGATATCATTGACAGAATGCAGCGAGCTGTCACTGGTCTGACCTATCATACATATACTAGCATGTATGTGTACGAGTTTTATAATGACACAAACCTGAACAGAGAATTAGTCGTCTAATATAATATAGAGCTGTAGAGTGAATGGATATTAATGACCGAATAATCTTCGATTCCTACCCGAATGCACAACGCAGTAATCAAAGACCTCGCCGTAGGTGGCGCACACAGATAGGGGAAAACCTCAACCTTATTACAATCGATGTAGTTGGACAAAGACAGGACTAACTGAGGAAATTTATTAGATAACACCCAACATTATCATAGACACATGTCTCTTTCGAATTGGATATTTAAGTACATTGTCTTATAAGGTTAGGTCGTTAGCTAACATCCATAAAATATTCATTACTCCATGCCATAACTTTTCAACATTATACCTATCTCCACTTATTTATGCCCATAAGCCATCGAGTAATTCTCCTTCTTGCTTTTCACTACATACCATACAATTTAAAATTCGTCACAAGTTAAACTAAAGAAAAACCATTTCAATTATTTAATATCAACATCTCTGACATCATCTATCATCCATGAGATATAATCTTGGGCACAATTCCCATGCTGCACATACATAAATCCTTTATATGTTAATTACCAAAATCCTCTCCACAGAACTTTCATCCGGTTTTAGTTCAAAACTATGTCATCATTTCATTTGTAGTTGTGGCGTTGGTTCAATGACATAACTCTTTTTGGCAATCGTTCATCACAATAATTTTTCTAGTTCTGAAGAAAGAAAAAAAAAACGGCCAAATGAAACTGGTGGTTCAGGAGCAGCGGTGTATATAAATGGATGAAGGAATCCAACAAAAAATGTCTCCAAATTTATGCTTGAGGATGCTTTGCTTTTCTTTACTGTTTCAGGACATCTAGAATGATATCTACGTGTGATAAATAGAAGTGCAACTGGATGTTAGCCAGTAAAATTGAAAATCAATTTCTCATCACAAACAGAGAGCATGAAGCAGTCTGGAGATACATAATCGTATACGTCCAATTGATGAGCAGATATCCATAGTTGAATCTTAATTGCATCATCAGTCCTAATATGATGTGATGAAGGTTTCACTTAGAAGAAAAGGATTTTCGTTTTCTTGGCAGTAATGTGAACAGCCCTTGAGTCTCTCATATAAACGTACAAAGATGCTACGCTGATGGAAAAGAAAATCATAGATGCTTTAAGATAGAGGGCATTTGAAGCTTTTAGCATTCATATCCAACTTGAGGGCTTTAGTATGCCATTTTACTGACTCAGGCGCCGACAAACGCTTCAGACACTTTTGAAGTACAGACATCCAGACATCCACTGACTGTGTTCACTTTACTTTTTCTTCGTAATTGAACCACTTGCCTTTGCGACGAAGGAAAGATCAGGATAAGAATAATAAGCGATACTCTTACCTTCGATGATGGTATGCTTATAGTAGGAAGAGTAATGGAAGACAGAAGTTCACACTGTCCAGTGTGAGTAGAGTCGTTGTCACTGGCACTGGCACTATTACACTGGTGTCACCAGAAAGTCCCAAAAAGATTATCATCATCATTAAACGGAGAAAGCGGAAGTGGAAAGGACAAAAGAACTATGAAACAAAGATTGTGCCTTCCCGTTGGAGAATGTCTGCCATCAGCCTAGGCGACACAAGGGTTCACATGCCATGCAAAGTGACTTTCGCCTCTTTATACTGATGGGCTGGGGTGGATACTCACCCTGAATTCTTGGTTATTGTTCGCAACTCTATGATGATCCTTGCCACTTGGAGAGTGTTTTTATCAATATTACTCGCTCCGTTTATATTGCTGCTCTAATAAAGGCGCACAAATTTCCTTAAAGGATATCATAAATTTTCCACATTCACCTTTTTCCCCAACTCCTTGAACATATACACACAGTCTCGGATTCAACCCCTAAATCCTTGTCAGATATTATCGTAGATACTTTCCTCACCTCACTAAAAAGGAACACATCTTCGTCCTTTCTCCGGCTTCGGCTCCGGCTCCGGCCCTGGCTGGTTCTCATATATTTTTTTGTCCTTTTATTATTTATACATACTCGTATATGAGCAGTAGCGCTTTTTGGATTTTATTCATGTCTGGGTTTGAGTAGGTAGGGTAAATTTGGTAAGGCAATGCTTGTAAATCGCTTCAGAAGGGCCAGAGAGAAAGTACGTATTCTGCTAAATAAAAATCTTTATGTGGGTTCAAGTGAGGGTGGCCAATGTATCTGAGAACGAGAGACCGGATTGTTTTTTATAGCTGTGGGCGATTTCAATGTAGCACTAGCGGAAAGTTGTAAAATTGTTAAGATATCCTCCCATTTGGTATGAGTAGTTTGCTTGTGCTTATTTTATTTTTATTTTTCTAATTTTTTTTGCTTCCAACAAGAGACTCTTTCTGAATGATGCCTATAGTATGTCGAAGATTGTTTTGTTGAGGCATGAACTATTGTAGATACTCACTCAGTCACAGTTGTTTGGAGAAATTCTTTTAGCTTCGAGGTGTAATCGTTTTGATAGTTCCGAATGGAGCAATGTGTACTTTTCCACTTTTGGGCACGCATACAATTTTCTTGAATGTTCTTGAATATTTACGTATTCCATTGCTGGTTTTGTTGTTAGGGAAATTAGATTTTACAGTTGAGCAGAGGGATAATACAGAAAAACTGACGACAATTCCGGTTCGGTGTGTTTTTGGGAGAGGAGGCGCCATTGGCATCAGAATTAAAGTTTTGGGAAAATCGTTTCCGGTTTTGAGTAAATTTTAATAGATCCAGGAAGAAACTTCGTTTATTTAGAATTAAACTTGTAATTTGTTTAAGGATATTCGTATTTCGTGTCCAGAATTGAATTGAAAATATGTAAATAGAAATCGCTCTTAAGATAATTCAAATTAAATTAGACCACTTCAACTAAGGTATCTACGTGTGGCCCAGGGCACTGTTTGGTTTCTGACACTCTTTTAAATTTTCATTAATGACCCTTGTCTGATAACATGTACCCTACATAGTACGAGAATAACAGCATAAGCTGAGCTCAATCAATTTTGATATAAACAGCACAGCGAATTGAGGAGCCATCAGTCGAGTGAAATTTAATGCTCTCCTAACGCAATTCTGCTTGCTCATTCTTAGGATCATCAGCCATTATCCATGAATCGCACTTGCAAACCTAACAACTTTCCGTTCTCAGCATGACAACCTACGTTATAGTGAGTACATATTCGATGTCGCGGTTTTCTCAAGCGATGTAACGAACACTTCACCTCGTCTGATTTGACCTTAACATATGTACATATATGACAATTCTCCATCCAAGATGGTCATACGATCTAGTCACGTCCTGTCTGCGCTTACTAAATAGGATTCAAAATAAAACTGAACATTCTATTGGTACCGTCGAACACTGACGTAATATATTTTGCTTTATCTTGCTCTATCGCTATTGTCATCACCTGTTCACCAACGAAATTTCCAGTAGTGTTACACCCCTTTAAAGCTTCAATAGTAACACCCGTCGAATGAGCAACATCAGTCATCGTTTTCTAACTCTGTCAAATGATAGCGAACTAAAGTATAGAAAATTACTGGCGCCTGGCGGTGTCCCACAAAGCTGGATGTGGTCTACAGATTTTATGCGAATCGTCGATTATCGAATTTGCTGATATCTTTCCCTTTGTGGTTGTAGGAAAAACGCTAGAGAAGAAGTTGGAACTGTACGTTTCTGGTTAACTGAAGCGGAACTTATTACGAGTAGGAAAATTAGCGAAACGATAACGGTTACAGTTGGAGTTCATAAAATTGGTTCTTAAAAATTTCTAAGGTATCCATCATTTAAGTTTTAAACATCACCTCAAGCAGATATGTTAGGAATTGTCGAAAACTGGAAGTGCACTTACAAGGCTAATAAATAACATCTGTTTCGCACATGTCGACATACGAGCACTAGCTGAAAAAATTGTAAAACTCATGGTCGGCATTGTACAAAACGTCCAAGTAAACGCCGAAAAAAGTATATTCGAAATGAACCATAGAATTGCCTCACATCAACAATAAAATTTGTCACTATAAAGAAGATGGGTACATGGTCTTATATCAGTGATCGATGTATGGATTAAATGGAATCAAGGCGAAACACAATTCTTTCTAACTTTCATTTTGGCAAAATGTTGCTGTTTTAGAGAGATGACCAAATAAGAACTGCTTCGCTAGCAGTGCTTCAAGCGGTCGGTACAATATTTGATGACTCGGTCCAATGTGCGGTGTTATTCCGGCAATAGCGTGTCGAATGTTGTCCTCGAGCTCGTTCAATGTAGTTGTCTTGTTAGCGTAGACTAAGGACTTGACGTAGCCTCATAGAATATAATCGAGAGCTGTTAAATCGCATGATGGCGGCGGCCAATTGATGAACGCTCGCCGTGATATGACCCAGTCGCCAAATCTCAATGGATTTTGTGGAGCTCTGACTTGACCTCTGAAGTCGGTTAACATTGCTCTATATCTGACACCATCGATATAACCGCTGAGTCAAAAATTGGCCTCGTCCGAGAAGATGAATTTTTGGACAAAATCCGGATCTCCGGCCAACGTTTCCAGCGCCGAATTAGCGAACTCACGGCGTTGTCTATGACCGTCCAGCTCAATTCTTGCGTCAGCACAGTTTTATACGAATGTAGTCCCAAATCCAATCATCATCGCATCCGGCGATGCCCACTTCAGCTGATCGGCGCCAAATCAACATTTCTGGGTCTTCTTGGATACTGGTTATATTTTCTTCATTTCGTACCAATCTCTGTCTGCTTGGTGGCTTAAGATTCAAAATTCCACGCTCCGACGAATTGCCTGCACACTGAAGCCATGATTACGATGAAATTCACATTTCGTATTTACGACTGAGCCGGAATTTTTATGCATGATGAAATGGCAAACCTTACTGACTATTTTGACAGCTGGATGTCATTGGTAACTTTGACGGCTGCTGAAGCATAACAGTTGGAGAAACTGTCATTGCTATCTGGTCACCCGTTATTTATATTAAACAAGAACACATCCCAAACTGTTCATATTGTGAAGTGGTACATTTCTTTTCATTGTCAACGATACGAAAGCAAGAGACAGCCCTACGGGATCAATTTGGAGAGCGACCGGTTAATATCGTTGCGTACATTCTTCAAAACGAGGAACACTGGAATATTGTTACTAGTAATGCGGTGCATATATGCAAGATTGTTAGAGCGTCAATATAAAACACACAATCTATCTGTTCAGGTGGAGGTAGTCTTAGTCGGTTATGTCTATTGTATTGGCGGCTCATGCAAGGTCTTCTATCTTCCACCGCAAAACAAAAACCTTTGCTACATTTTGATAAATAACACTTTATTCTCCCAAGTAGAGAAATGTCACGTGCATAGGTTACACTTTAAATCTCAGAGAGTTAATATACTTTCATTCTAAACTTGGATGCCGATATCGCACGAGAACTTGGTATATTCCGTCTGCCTTACAAGCGGAAAAATACGTTATCCTGATATCAATGAACCTCCCAAAACAGGTAAAGTGTTTGACAAGGTTTTCCCTGGTATTCAATTCACAATAAGATCCCGAAAAATTTAATCCCTCGAGAGACTCAGATGGTGGAACCTGTGTCGTGATTGTTTGCATCATTCTTAACGCTTCTGTCGATAGTTGTGTTTCTTTTGAGTACAAACAAAAAACAAGATAAAAGTTGTTTAAAACAGTAATAAATAGTGTATCTGCAGCAGACTCAAACATCCTTAAAATTGAGAATCTATCCTATTTTGCATCCTCCACCTTAATCTGATATAAAATTTCCAATTTCCAAATCGAATTGATTTCATTTGAAACTGCATCCTGTAGAAGATGACTTTCAAACGTCAAAGAATATTATAGGATTTCAACCAACTCAACAGAAAAATCAGTTTCGTATCCTTCCATCTATGCATTTAGTCGTCCTTCCTAGCATGATTGCCCCGAAGGAAGACTTATATAAAACTTTCAACCATCCAGAAATATTTACCTCAAACGGTAGTCACACGGAAAATGGCAGATACATCGTTAACTTTATTTGTTCGTTGGAAAAATAAAGTTATCTGCAAACGACTGAACTTGAGAGGAATGCTGATGCAGCGACTTTCACAGAAATCGTTCAACAACTCGTCAGTGTATGTGTTTCTATCCAATTCCAACAAAATTCATTTCAATTGAAATGCAGCGAAATACGAGTAAAAATTAAAATAAAGGCGTTATGTCTTGAACATACTTACTGTTCTTTCTCTTTTTCTAAATAATCCGCGACGTCACTCGTTTACTCCTCTTTTCAGCTGGCAAAATAGCAAAAAAAAAAATAAATAAATATGTATAACCAAAATCAACGTGTGCGATTAGGATCTGCTCATGGCATCTGCTTACCAGGGATATGTAGACGTAAGAACTTTTCCAGTTGGCTCCATTCTTTCTACTCGGCAGCTTCTGACTTCCATTACATCCTAGGAAATTCCTGTCGCTAACAAACCTTAAACGGATAGCGCAAAGAAGCGACAGCTCGACTTTTTGCCTGAAATAGACTTTACCATTTCCGTCTAAGGGTGAGGGTCCTACGTGAAGCTAAGCTCTACGAATATCTCACATTTTCAGTAAGATGGGTAGATGTCATTCGCATGTAAACCTGCGTAAGTGTATAAGTGTGTATGTGGTTGGCGAAGTAAATACTCATAGCGTATGTGGGATGCTAAACGTGTCCATGCTTATTTATTTCTAAAGTGAATTCAACCTCTTCCATTTCGGAGCTCCCTTTAAGAATCTGCTTGGATTTCAGAAATAAAAATATGTTCATACGGAAGCACCCAACCCCGAACTCATATGTAAATTCATGCATTTATGGGTAAGCATTTAAAATGTATAGTTATGAATACTTTCGGGCAGGAGAGCTTTTATTTTTCTTTATCTTGACGCTTTTGAGACGATAGATACTGTAAAAAGTATCATGCATTATTCACAACTAATACTTTGCAGCTAAAAGGATTTTTGTAGCTATAGCGCGGTAGTGCTGGTATTTGAATGTAGAAGTTGTAGTAAATCCACCTATTTCTGGTTTTAGACATATGTACGAGTATATAGTTACAGGGATATGTATACCAATCGTACAACAATATGTTTGATATTTTTGCAGACGTCGTACATATCAAACACTGCTTTCTTGTACGAATATATGGTATGGCATGTCTGACTTTGTATCGCTTAGCTATTATTATTCAGAGATACTCTTGTATGAATTCCCATTTGGAGAAGACACTCTTGCACGCACTTGAAACTTCTTTAAGTATTCATCCATACAAGTGTATCAGCATTCGGTAGATATGGTATTCATACGAACAGATGAACTCCATTCACTATCGTAACATCATGCAAGGACAACTTTAAACATTCACCTCAGTCATGTGTCATAAAGAAAAATATTTTCTAATGTCACTTTACAGGGTGGTGGGGTTACTACCCTTTCGTGGGTGGCTGTTTTAAGTCTCATGAGAAAAATCTGAAATTCCATTTCCTTTTCACAGCCGGCAAGATTACATCCAGCAAAAGGAATTCTATATTTCCTGTTGAAGTGACAGACAAATTGCAAAACACCAATGAGATAAACATCAAATGAATTTCTAAATCAAATAATGACACATGATGGGAACCAACAGTTTACGGATACGAGTGCGAGTTCTGAGCCGACTTGTCAGGGAAAATATGTCACTCAGAATTGAAATCTTTTTCCATTGTATGAAAATACTTATTTTTCTTGCGCTCAAAATGTAATTTTAAACTCATGGCCTTGTTGCGAAATAAACAACAATACAAGGTAACTCTTTTATACTCCTTAAGAAGATTTAGCGATCGAAATTCTAAGAAACCCATATTGTTTGGGGTTACGTTTTGCCTTTAGAAGGCATAACATCACGAAGTCACGTATAAATTATTATCATCTCTCAAAATATGTCAATCCGTTCCGGCCACTTTCAAAGTAACATAATTAAGTTTTCGTATAAAGAAAGATACATGCACACATTAAAATGAAAATTTCACAAAACACCAGGGAATGAGGTATGACGTTACAGGAAAAACCTTGAGAAGACAACTTTGCATTTATGCTTCTTTAAGTAAAATACCTCTTCTAGCGATTTCGATAACCATTTCGTTCTTGCCGCAATACAAATTTAATGAAAGAAATTTGGAGGAAATTTTAGAGCCAACATTTTTTTCCTAAATAGCACTCTTATCATATGGCCGTAAATTGGACTTATACAGAGACCGGGCTACAACCTTTCAAGGCTCAGCAATTACTCGTAAAATAAGAGAGATCACTCCTCCAAAACCATCTCCAGATTCTGACTGAGGAAACTCAAAAGAGTTTCGAAATGGAATTAAGCCCGTTTGATAAACTCTTTTGAATTTCTTAAAGCCACTGGCGACCTTGATAATTTTTTTCTTAAATTATGGTAAAAACCATACGCAGGATATCAGAGATGGAGGCGCCCACAGGAATCCGGAATGTCGTATATATGAGCAGTAGACTGAGAAAATTGATTAGGTGCTTTTGGGAACACAGGCTTTGCCCAGAATTACAAGTGCATATAGGGAGAACTACTCCCTTTTCTGTTGTCTATCGATCTGACGACAATATTTCCGATGTCCAAAATTAGGCAAATATCATAATCATATTAATAAATATTAATTCAAGCTAAGAGAGTAAGAGAATCAGTCTCAGCAGAAGTGATGTCACTACCTTCGTTACGAGGTCATAGAAATGCTGATAAACCGTCAGCTCATAAAATATCTTGAAAGACGAAAACTTCTCACTGACAAACGGGTCCACTGGTGATTTGATGGCAGCGTACACCAATCTGGTGAAAACAAGATAGTTGCACTCAATATTTCAAGGGCATTCGACAGAGATTAAAAAGCATCTCGCTCTTTTGTCGAAAATGCATGCATTTGGGATCGAGGAATATCTTCTTCAATGGACTAAAAATTACCTTTCGCAATGCTCAATTCAAATTGTCTTATATAGTTTTAAGTCTGGTATCCACATAATAAATGCTGGCGTGCCACATGGCTCAGTTCTGTCTATTGTCTATATATTCCTTCACTGATGGCAGTACTCTTTGCATTTAGTTCCCAAACTCATGTCTCTGCTCCTTGGCTGTATAACAGGAACGGTCACCTAAATTAAACTCATTAAATTCTGAGATAGGGTCACCCAATTCGTGGTCTGGATTTAACATCCCTGTTTCAATCACATACGTCAAACCGAACTGTCATCCGAGACTGTATATATTTAGTTTAAGGCTTGCCATGTTACAATATGGATCGTTTAATAATCGCTGAACGTGTTAAAAGTGTGAAAACCTACTACAAAAATAGTGATTCTGAAGTACGTAATTTTCGCGCATTACGAGCAGATTATGGTTAACAAAATCGTCAACCATACTGTAAACAAATTCGAAAGGACTGGCCCTGTTACAGAGACCTAGCTATTAATCGAATTCTCGCTCTACAGAAAATATGGCTGCCATTAGCGAAAGTTTTGAAGGAAATCCAAATCTATCGATTTCGCGGCCAGGAAAGTATTTGAGTTTGCCTTACGGCACATTATGACGTATTTTGCATTTGGATTTGCATCTACACCCTTATAAAGTTCAACTTACTAATGAATTGAAATCAGCTGACCATGGAACGCGTAGAACATACGTCGATTTGGTGCTTGAACATCAGCGTTTGGATGACCAATTCCAACACAATTTTTCACTCTGTGCATACCTTAACAAACAAAATTGTCGCATATGAGGAAGTGAAAATCCACAATGTAACTGTCGAAAAACCATTGCATCCACAAAAAGTCACACCACTATTTGGTCTAGTGGTGTCATTGGTCCATACGTCTTCGAAAATGAGTAACGTGTAATGGCCAGAGTCAATTCTCATCACTATAGCAAAATGTTAACCGAATTTTGTTGGCCTCACATCAAAAATGTAGATGTGGAAGACATGTGGTCTCAACAAGACGGTGCCACATCTCACAAAATATGACCCGTTTTGGCTTTATTGCAAGAGAACTTTCCGGGACGAGTTATTCCACGCTTTGGTGATGTGAACTGGCCACGAAGATTGTGTGATTTTTCGCCGTTGAATTTCTTTTTGTAGGGCTACGCAAAAGATTGTGTTTATGTATACAATCCGCAAACTCTTGATGCTTTAAAAATTAAAGTTCGTCAAGTTATGGCCAAGTTATTGCCCGATATGTGTCAAAAAGCCATCGAAAATGACCTTGTCAGAATCAAGTCCTGCAAGTACTCCCATGGGGGACATTTGAATGATGTTATATTCCATTCATAATAGCAAGATCCAAACAATATACTGAAATAAAAATTTGATCGAAACCTAAATCATAAATGTGTTTTATTTAAATTTACTGCATTAGCAGCATAATGTTATTGAAAATAAATAAAAGTGGAATTTAATGTTTCCAAAACACTATGCCGTCTGCTGTCGTTAAAGCGAAACTCAAGCATCGAGTCCTTGTCCATGAATGGCACTGGTATCGTCGAAACCGAAAAGTTTTCCATTCCCCGTATGTGTGCCAATAACAAAGGCTTCGCTGTATTAAGCATTTATCCACCCGAAATTGGAGTACAATAGTCATATTTGCTCAGGTTCTCCTAAGACATCTCCGCAACTGTTAGGTACGATTCGAAACCGGGCGATTGAATTCATTGATGTTGCTAATATTACACAGCCAGTTGACACTCGGGAACATCGACGTAATGTCTCCTGCTTTACCTTGTTGTACCGCTATTTAGTAGTGTATTGGCTTAGAAATCGGATGGTTCGGGGTTCAATACCAGCCGCGCCCAAAAGACATCCTTTTTTTTCAGACAACTAAAACCCCGTGAGATGAATGGTTGCCTAAAATACAACAACAAGTCAATTTACACTAATAACACTGCGTGACAAAGTGTTGGTAACATGAGTGATGATATGTATAACTGTTTCTTTACAGTTACTTAAAATAATAATGGAAAGCAAAAGTGTCCTATTGCGTCAACTTCTCGTGTTATTGACGCATTTATGAAAGTCATGTGTTAAGTGCACCAATAATTCAATTTAGTTATCTTGCTCCGTCGGTTGGCAATCGGAATAATTTAAAAAAGTGACTCAAGTTGTCTTGAGATAGTTTTAAATCTATAAACTAAATCTATAAACTAAATATGGAAAAAAATGGGTGGTCAGACTTGTGAAAATTTCCCCAATAAATATTGTTATGTATGTGGCCAATATAATGTTGTAAAGGCACAAGGAAGGACTGTAACTGAAAAAGTTAAGCAGGCTTATCAACTTTATTTTAATCGTTGAACAAAGACAAAGAATGGATTCCGAAATTTTTTTTGTATTTTTGTTTAACCAAAGTCAAAGGGTGTTCAAAAAAAATTAAAAACAAAATAGAATACCCTAAAGTGGCTTATAAATCCATGCCAATACCTCATAGTGAAGAATTTTTTATGCCCACGCCAAGGACACAAGAACCATGTGCAAAGTCAGGTGATGAGGATAACCGTGAAGAAAATTATGCGCTAGAGAAGGAAACATCCGAATATGTACCTCCTAGAAGAACCACACATGATTCAGCAGCAATAGTTGAATGATTTGTTCCGCGATTTAAATTAATCCATCAGACAATCTGAAATTCTCGATTCTAGGCTACAAGAATGGAATCTGTTATCACCAGAAACTAAGATGTCTTTGCCAAAGAAAATGAACAATCATTTAGCTACCTTCTTCACAAGGAACGAATCCATATGCTACTGTAAAATCATTAACGGATTGATGATTGCTGGATCTAAATTTAAAAGTATTTCTTCTGAATAATGGTAGCGTATTTCCCTCCATACCTATGGCATATTCAATCACTTTAAAAGAAACATACGATACTATGCAATTTACATAAAACTTAATAAAGTATAGATACTCAAGTTGGAAAGTTTGTGCTGACTTAAATGTCAAGCCTTGTTACTAATATTACAGGTTGGCTTTACAAAGTATTGCTGCTTTTTGTGTATGCGGGACAGTCGAGCTACAGAGTAGCACTACTTGGTTAAAGATTGGCCGATGAGATCAGAATTTTTTGCTAGACAATCAAATGTCACCTCTTGTTGAGCCACAAAATGTGGCTGGGTTGAATGAAGAGTTTCGTAAAAGCTATGGACAAAGCTGGTGAAGGCTTTTTACATTTAAAATCTGCCTTGTGAGACGTCTCTGTCGTAGTTAAGTCGCCTCTCCGCAGCTATTCGAGCGACGTGGAAGATTAGCGGTACCGCAAATCTGTCCTGGATCAGACCTTTCATATCTAAGTAGAGGCACGCATCTGGAGGAATAAAGCCGTCAAAACGAAATCTCTCATGATACATATAGTTAGGGTAGTAAGCCCCGGAGATCAGATTGTTCGATGAGGTCATTGCTCTTTCAATTTGCCTTCGAGTCAACTTAATGACGAAATTGTCCACTCTCATTAGGTTCGCCCTATTGTATAGGACCTCATTAGGATAGAATTTTATGTACTCAGATTCTGGTGTTCTGTATAAGCGAAGACAAGTCCTAAGACAAGACCTCTCAAACACCTGAATCTTTTCCAATAAACTTGCTCTTACGTTGAACCACACGGGACATCCAAATACAAGCATAGGCCTGATAAGGACCATGTAGCAGATCACGTTCACCCTCGCATCGAGTTGGCTGTTATAAAACAGTCTCTTTGTAAGGGCAAAAGCACGTTTAGCTCTGGCCAGGGCAAATCTATATGTTTGTTGAAATACAGATATTGATCTAGCGAGATCTCAAGGCATCTGACCACATTTCGACAAGCAAATGACTGTCCGTGCTGCCCCCGGTCGAGAACTTTCGCCTATTCCTTCTGGTATTCCTAGAGGCCCCAGACAAAGGTGTCCTAAACAGAATGGTTTCCGACTTCTGAAAGTTGATTTTCAACTTCCAGTCATCGCAATATCGTTTAATTTTATCGAAGTCATGTTGCAAGAATATATTAATGACCTCAATTTTTGGACCTGTTCTGTAAGCGATTAAGTCGTCTGCGTACGCCATGGCATGGTGAAGTGAACCTATCAGATCACTTGTGTAAAAGCTGAGTAGGATCGGCGAATTTACCGCGCCTTGTTGCAGACCGTTTTTAATGATAAATGTTCCAGCAGAAGTCACATCGCCATTCTTCACGATGAACTGTTTACTGGAGAGCATATCAAAAAGAATATACAGCAGTGGTTTACTAATGCCCAACCTGTCCAGCTTGAAAAAGATTCCCTCTAACCATACGGTTTCGAAGGCTTTTTCCAAGTCAATCAGGCAGGCACCAGTGCACTGGTTCTTACCTTTGTACCGTTGGTTATCAGAAACCAGTTTCGATGCAGGATGAATGATATCATGCCCCGCCTTGAAACCGAATTGATTATCCGGAATTATATTTTTGTCCTCAACCCACTTAGTCAGGACTCTATTGATGACCTTATCGAAAACTTTATTCATGTTTGGAAGGAGACTGATCGAGCGGAGATTTGCCGGATTGGAAGTATCTTTATCCCTTTTGGGAATGTGATGTACCACCGCAGTTTTCCAATGCGCTGGATAATGTGCATTATTCATTGCATTATTAAACAGGGTGGTATAAATGTACATCGCTTCTAGAAGGAGATGTCGAAGCACAATGTTCGGTATTTCATCGGTTCCCACTACCCCCACTGGGGGTAGTAACCTATCGTTGGTGATGACATTATTTGCCATATTCTCGTCACTGAACTGGGTGAAATTCTAGCTCTCGAATCGCCAATTCGCAATTTCATTTCGAAGGTAGAAATTGTGCACAAGGACTTGATTCTCCAGATCGTGGTTCGGGCCAATGATAACAATCGCTTTGTACACTTTCTGGAAAGTCGCTCCTATAGCCTCTACCTTCTCCTATGGACATTCGATCACAAACAACTTGTCATCATCAACGGCCTCATTTGGATCGATGCCTGCTGCTAAAAGTATGTGCTAGTTGTCCGTTGTTCGGGCGATTTCAAGACACGAAATGTCGTTTTGATTTTTCCTCTCAAATATTTTATTTATTTGCGGGAACATATTGGCGTTGCTGGTGTTTACAGCCCGAATTTTGCTGTTCCAATACAAACTTACGGAATTTCTGTAATTTTCTTTTATTAATATTTGGAGGTATTTGATCGACGACTTCAATGGCATGATCTCCGGGTTATGTCTGTACAATGTTTTTGGTCTTGACAGCAGTCTACTTTTATGTCGGTGCAGTGCGTCAATGGTTGCGTTGCGGAATAAGTCTTCGTTGTCAGTGTATTGATACCGAGGTATCGTTTTGGTATTGTTCGTTTAATTGTCTCGTCCATCAATTTTAGATAGTTGTCAATCTCCTCATTTGACAGATTTCTGTTGGGTATTGGGTAGAGCGAATTCGAGGAGAGTGCTCTAGTCAGTGTTCTGGTGAAGTGTGTCCAACGCACCCTACTATAGTTGTAGGCATGCCTTTGAACAAACTCGTCCAATTTCGCAGCTTCGTTCGGAACGGCTATATCGGTACTGAGACCGCATTGGTCACGGTCATATGCAAAAGTGCTTAGAGAGTTTATAGTATGTTGGTTAGTGCATATATACGTGTGTCGAACAGCAGGAGATCCAAATAGGACCTGTGTCTAGGAAATGACGGACTATCCGTCGTCTTAAGGCTGAGTCGATACATTATACTGTGCTGACCCCACCAATTGAATAGTAGGTTCCTTGAACGCTTGGTTCGCTATAGATTTCTATTTTGACGATTAATTTCTCAGCGGTTATTCTTCTATATGAACCTACTATATGCTAAGTCAATTCCTCTTGCTTGTATTTGTAATAGTGCCCGTGATATCATATACTCGTCCTTCAAACCCCGCGCAGTCATAACTTTACAAATTCTGATGTGAGCTTTGCCCCTTTGTTTTAAATTAACCTCACTTCATATCGTTGGACTCAATAAATGAATATGCGGTTCTCATTATTTCAGAATCCTAAGACAAATCTGTGTCTTAATAGTTTCAAATCTTTTTCTATCCATTACCTGCCTAAACATGTTTATATCAAGCTTGTAGTGCTCCCGAAAGATCACATTCAACTCAGGGGTCCTTTTTTCTAAGCAAGAAGTGTTGTAGAAGCCATGTCCTTTTCTAACTTATTTTTAGGGCTCATTAACGATAGTTTGGAAAACTGTGACTATTTTAATACGGTTACATTGGTAAATTTCTACCTAATTTCAGGCTATAAAAAAACGATGCCTTCATCTAACTAGATGGAAAATTGTACCTGAAAAGCTATGCAAAATATCAACTGAACATAAAACTTTGTCAGGTCGGTTGTACCCCAGAGGTTTACAAAGTAGATTAGCAATGAAAATGCTGCGATTGACATCTATCCTATATCCATAGTTCCCTGTCAGCTGCAAATTAAATTTGTAAATTATCTCCAACACATTGTATGGATTTACTTATGTTTGCGTTGTTCCCACTCTCACTCTCCCCTCAATTATATTTGTTCAAATATTTTCTTTAAAATCGGTACTATGTAACCTTTTCCATTTTCAGTGATATAAATATGTATTCTCTTTATATTCTCCGAAATGAATATGAAAAACTGAGAAACCCAAAACCCAATTGAACATTCGCCATTCCCTAGACACAAAGTATCCCCAATCATAATCCCAAATCTTAATTAGTCCCGAATCCTAAATCCGAAAACAAAAACCAATTCTTGTGTCTGTTTAAAATTGTTGATTCATTTTCTACCCAGCAATACAGCAAAAAAATTCTCATTAATCGCAACGAATTGAGGAAAAGGACCAAAATCTCACTCGATTAAGCTGATGGAGGGTTGTTGGAGTAGGGGATTCGCCCACGAGCGGATACAAATCCATATGCTCATTGTGAGCGAACCTTCTCGAGCCTCAATTAATCGCTTAACAACATTTCCATTTTCCACCATCTCCAGAGTATTTATCTATACCGCTATTCTGCATAATTTTCCAAATGAATAAATACACGACCTTTTTTTTGTTGTTCTTGTTGTTGTTGTTTGGTTAAATTTCTTCACATTTACCAACCCAGTCCGTTGGGTGAGGGGGATTTCAAAGAAAATGAAATATCATAGTAATTTGGAGCAGTTTTGGAATTTTTCCATTTTTTTTTTTACAAAACCGTTGGCCAAAATACTGGAAAAAAAACAACAACGCTCCAACAACTTCATTTCGGGGACGAGTGTACGAGTATCTTTTTATCTGATGCGCAGAATAAAGCCATATAAATTGTGGCCTCGAGTGCAGGCCCTCTCTGCACGAGGAGACTCTTCAAAATGGAAAATCAGTTCTGAGGATAACAAAATTTTGTATATGATGGAACTGAGAGTTGTGGATGGTGAGAGGGGGGGTCTGACACGACCGGGTGATGGTGTGTCATGGAGAGGAGATGCTGAAATCTGTTAAGGCAAATTTATTTCACCCAACAGTGGAAAGAAATTGTTGAAATGGAGTATATCCTGATTTCCTGATTGTAGTGGCTGGCAGTTCTGCTCTATCTCTGTCTTTGTAACGTTATTTCTGTTGCTGTTTCTCTTTCCATGTCCGATGGCCGATGTTTCACTGTTCAAGTGGACGTTAGCCCTTTTTTTTATGTTGAAGTTGTGTTGCCTTTGGAAATGAGGCTAAGGGTTTGTGACTAGCAGGCTACTGGCTCTGGGATTTTAATACCCTTGTGGCCAATCCGAGATAACAATGAAATAAATAAATTGTAATAAATAACTTGAGCATGGGCAATAAATCCTAGAGCCGGACATTTGCATTCTAAATCATCTACCTATTCATTTCAGTGTCATTCGTGTGTCGGTATAAATGGAGATGGAGTGAATCCGGCTTATGGAAATATAGTCGTAGTCACTAGTTTTATTGTTGGATGGATGCTCGACCCATTCACTGAGGCGTATGTGGAACATTTTCTCCTTTTATTGTAGTTGTTATGTTTATTTTTATGGTTTTTGATTTTATTTGTTTTCGACTGACACACCGTTGTGCTTCCGATGAAGCAATTGGAAGTGACACCACTCATAGTTGCCATGGAGCATATGCATTTATGTTATTGTAAAGGACATATTTCACGTGTACGTTTAACAATTGAGAATAGGACCTTAAAGTCTAAGCTCAACTCTGTGTGCAACAATTTTGTTTTAAGTAAGGACAATGGGGACTATGGGGACAATTGAAATGACTTATGGTATCATTCGGTCAAACAGGAAAATTTTTTCGCACAATTCTTTGAAATTCATTCGGAAACCTATCACTCAATATTGCAATATTGTATCCTAAATGTTTCTTGCAATTACCAGTAGGGTATGTAGAATATTAGCCCGAAAATCACATTCAGTCTTTCCACAAATAGGAGCCCAAAGAAGTGTGGGATTCTAACCGCACTGAAAACATCTTCTGAATCATGGCCAATCCATGAAAGATCGACAAATCGTATTTATTTCAGTCTGAAAACATAAATCTCTTTTGGTAGTACAATTTGAATACAAATTCTCATAATTTTCACATGAGTTCGTGAGACTTTGTTCATTTCAATCTGCGAACATTGGATTGAAAATTCAAAATGGTTTTTATTGCAGGGTTAATACGCAACTGCAGACGCTAAAGTACAGTTTGATTATTAATAACGACAGGGAGATTCGTTATTCTTTTGTTTGTAAAATTGATATGAATTGATTTCGCCTCATTTAGTTTGATTCGCCATAATTGCGTCCAAGCTCCTATCTTGTTAAATACAATTTTTAATTTGTCTGTTACTTTAACCACACAGCCATCTATTGCTAAGATTGCAATGCCGTCTGCGAATGTGGATATCATTGTGTCACTGCTATATGGAATATTACTAGCAAGTAATAAATACAGTGTTGGCCCTAGAACACTCTCTTGTGGTACACCTGCTTGTATTTCTCTAGGTTCACTAAAGAAAAAGTACTCTAAAGAACCTATTAGCTATATAAGATTTAAGAATCTCAAAATATTGTCTAGGTAGATCCCTATTAAGTTTATACTCTAAACACTTATGCCAGACGTTATCAGCTCGCCAACACTTTCCATTCCAGAGATCATGGTAAATGCTGTTCTTTTGTTGTTTACTTGTTTTTTCATGGTCGCACTATTATGATTATTATTTGTTGCAGAAGCTTCAGGGACTTCTTCTGCTTTTCGCAGATCTTCTGTTTTTCTTCCGGTTGCTATTTATTTCCAGTGCAAGCTCATCTTCGTCAGTGTGAAATTCAGTGTTTTTATATTTCTGCGTTAGTTGGACAGGATTATCAGTAGGACTGTCCTGCAAGGTGACTCTCCTTTCCGTTGCAAGCTTGCTACCAGATCTTCAAGATGTTGTCTTGCTTTAAGTTCAGCTAGCCGTTCCTTGAAGTAGTCAACCATTTTAATCCACAAATAGTGGCAACGACAAAGAACCACAGGTTAATCGCAGTAGAAACACAAAAGCTAATGGAGCACTGAATTAAGTCCCTTAAGGAATATGAGAGCCTGACATAGCACAACCCTTTTTCAAGTCTTATCACGCGGATTGTAGGTCTGATGGCTAGCCATAGAAGTGCACATAGTTCAAGTAGTTCAAGACCTTCTTTGCTTCATTTTACTTTTGTAAAAGACTTTATTTGGCTAAGGCTAAATAGTAATGTACTTGTCTTGTCCAATTTTACGGGGTGGCCGTGGTGTAGTGGTACTAGCAATCGCTTCTCACTCGGAGGGTCAAGGTTCGAAGCCTACTCATGACAAGTTTTTCATTTGTGTAATTGGAACTCAGTCAGAAAAATCAGCGTGTGAACGCATAACACTGACATGTAGATTTGGCTGTTGTAGAGTTTCAAGCACAAAACAAGCGTGAAAATTGATAACCTCTTTGTCCTATTCGGACTCCCACCACCGGAGTTTCAAACCACAATATCACAACAATGTTTTCCTTTCTCCTTTTTCTAACTTTCCGCACGAGCGTTAGCAATAGTAAAAGGATATCATAACCCCTATAGCGTAAATTATAAAAAAAATCTTAACACCAATATATCCCACGTAAAGATCACAAAACCATTAACTGAATCATACTTTGTTAAGCATCCTTAACGTAATTAAAGTGATTCTACAAAATTGTTTACCACTTTAAGTCTATTGCTTCCTATTTTGGTTTCTTATGTGAGGCCCTTCTGTCCGTAGATTCCCTCTAATTAAGCATATTACATTCCTGTAGACAAGTCAGTTGTTAACACTCTTAAAAGGGTGTTTTTTCCATACTAATCTGTAGATTTCAAGCGTTCTTTTAAGTGTGGTTTTGGAGAAGACACAAAATATTGTTGTAAGGGCACAACATCTAAATACATGCAAAAATTTGATTTGAGAAACTAACGTTAGTATGTGCAGGCATTTGTTTTTGTCTATTACAATCAGACTGGATGCAACAATTATATTCGGGATGTCCTATCCCGACTTTGCATACATCCACCCCTAGTAGCGTGTTTTGAGCCTTGAAGTGGACTACCGGCAGTCCTACCACTCAACAGGACCTACATATGACACGCAGCTTGTAACTGGTCAAATCGTAGCAACCTTTGGTGGCGTTATCTGAAGATGTTTACGATAAGACCAGTGTTTGCTCTATCCCCGTTTATTATAAGACTACGTCATTAATGGGCGAATCCTTCATAATTAGGAGTAGGCCCCGTTCGAAAGACAGTCGTTCAGCAGGGTAACCAAAAATGCAGTGCGTGTTGCACTAAAGACCACTTCGCTTTTAACGGAACAAGGCTTAAAGAATGCAGCCCATGATACAAATACCAAGGTGAACGAGATTCGTCAGCGTTTAGATCGGAGACAAGAGCCGAGACAGACCGTTATCTGGAGTCTGACAAAAGCAGGAGTGATGTATTTTAGTGAAAGCTTATTTTATTTAACAACCTGTTAATATAATTTAACTGTTTTCGCCGTAAGAGATGTGCATATCGAAAGGAACCTCCTGAGTGACGAGACCCTTGTCTTGCGAAGGCTCCCTTACACAGCCGAAAGTCGGCAGCATCTTGATAGTGAAGCCTGAACGCCTCCTTACGGCCAATCTGGCATCCTCATTCAGGCTTTTATAAAAAAAAATTGAGGATTTATCTACGTCATGTTGTCGGACCGAGTTGCACAAGATATCGAGACAATCCTCAGTGTCGATGAAAATGGCCAAAGCGCATTTCTTCTTGTAAAGCGCACCTTCAGTTATACTCCCCAGATTTTGGAGCGCATTCTCGCATAATCTTCCGCATTGGTAGTCACCTTGCATCTAAGAAGAGGATGTATTCGAGAAGCATATGAAGCACGACCAAACTCTCTATGATCTTCAACATGACTGATAGCTGTCAGTCAGACTGATAACTTTAAAGCCTACTCACACTGTTTGCAGGATTTCGGATTGTATGCCAACAACTTAATCCAGCTACTAAATGAGCTCACGCGAATTACCAGACGTTGATAGTTATACGGTCAACACCCTGGGTTTCTTTCTAACTTCTCCCATTGTCAACTACACCGTCGATATGGTCTTGCATCTAGGCTTATCGAGACACAACAAATAACTATGAAATTTCAACTTATTATGCTTTCTCGATAACTACGTGTATAACGCTGACAAAACAGGAAACACTTCAAACGAAACAGGAATGGCTGAATCGCCTTTCTATATAGAATCCCAAAGGTAGTAACATTTTTTGTCGGTTCGTTAAAATCTATCCCAACTTCCAGTGCAATTATAATACATTCCAGCTATCAGCTCTTCAGTAGATCAGGCCAACGCTTCCAGATTATGCCACGTCTCTACACCTACACTTGAGCGCGTCGAAAATTCCATGACACCAGTCCACTTTCGCTCTCGTGTAGTAGCAAGAGTACTCAAAGATAAAGTCCAGAGGGTATGTCTCTCGTTCTTCTAAAGAGGTGTTCCTCTAAAGCTGGGAAAACCACCACCGACGTAAGCTTTTTCATCAATCCTTTTCTTTTGAACTCTTTCGGTGTACATGCAACATTTATCCAGGCCATTACACCTGCGTAAGTTCTTTCCAAGGTCATTGAAATTCTGAAAAAACTGTCGGCTCGTGAAATATTCCAAATCACGAAGGCTGACCTGCAAAACTATTTTCGTAGCAACAGATTCACAGGCAATATACATAGTTTGGTATCCGCCTTTCTAATCGAAAATGCAGAACGAACGAAAATTACAATTCAGGACGTTTGCTTCAATATATCTTGGACAATTTCAAGTCTGGTTTCAACTCAATAAATGCTGGTGTGTCACAGGAGTCCTATCTGTCACCAACACTCTTTTTTAAATATTCATATCGGAGAACTTTAATTTTCTTGAGGGGGGTCTATGACACTTTGCGTTGGAATGATCACACTCTCGTTGTCGCCAAAAATTCTGCACATTGTCTAAGTTTCCTGAAGCAGTGTAAGAAATATCTACGCCTCTGATCTAGCCTCAGTCTGCAAGACATTTATTCGCCTAAGATTGGCATATAATGCTCTGCTCAGGTGCTCAGACTGCACTTTCTAGATAAGGTTCAAGGCGGTTTGATAAAACTCATAGGTGATGCAATAACCTCGAATATCGACGTCATATCTCCTACCTTACCTTGTTCTCACTATCTATAGGATGGATTGTTCAACAGTTGGTACAACATTCAAGGTATCCATCCTTGGGCAAAGGGATAAACGGCGTTGCCATACAATTCATCATGATTATCGCTAATATGAGATATTGGCAGATGCAATTGTAATAGACCTGTGTTTTGTCTACCAGGATGTTCCCAACTACTTACACTTTGACTTTTCTTGTATCTTGCGTCGATTGCAACATGATCAATCTGGTAGATAGATATCAGTGGACTGCCACCCGTCCCCTTCTGAGGTTTGTGCTAGTTATGGTGACATTTTTACAGTCGCAAAGTTGCAATTATCCTGAATCCGTTTTGTTTTGACTGAAAAATTCTCATTATCACTTACTCATGGTTTAGATAAAATTGGAATGAAGAAAAGCAGGAAAATACTTTTTTATTTCTTTAATTACAATCTTATCGAAGACTCTCCATTCGACAGGAATGCTATGCTCCCTCGAAGACTTTTTGTCAGAATTATGTTTCAATCCCAGACAAATGGATTACTTGAAACTTTTGTTTTAAATTACTGAGATATAAGGTGTGGGTCTCAGTTCAGAAGAATCATTTAGGCACGACTGCTAGGTACGTAGTTAAATGTACGGCTGAGTAAGTCCTTTCGAATATAAGGCTACAATCCTGTGCATAGCGTATATTTAGATATCTTTTAAACACAAACAAATGTGGTCATTTCGTCATAGAAATATATTGTTATGTAGATCCTCAGTACCACGAGTACTGAGCTACGAAGAATATTTGTCTTGTTTAATTTGCAGCTTAAGAAATCACTTGTGAGATACATGACAATGTAAGCTAAAGTTTTTCTATTCTATCAAGCACCAAAACAAGAACAACAAGTGGAAACTAATTTAAAATTCTTTAAAGTCCTTTAAATTTAGGACAACTTGGAGGCACACTCGTACGTTAGTTTCATTTAACGTTTCTCGCATGATTCTCAAAATTGCTATACAGATTCAAACATGTCCTTCTTTAGATACTTATTATTCTGCAAGTTAAGATCCGTAAATTTAAATTAACATATCCCACAGGATAGGACATTCAAAGTGAAATATGTCTACGAATACTTCCACCTCCCTGCGGGCATTAAATTCGAATAGAGAAACTAATATACTGCCCTTGACTTAACTGTTTGCGGTTGTGTCCTGTGTTGAACGCCCCCCAGCAGTTTAGACCCAAAAATCAAACCCTTTTTGTATAGCTCTTTACGCTTATGGCTCTGGAAATGAGCCTACATATGCAAATTCATATGTGTTATGGGTCATGACTGATGGACATGGAGCAAGGGTTGTTAGTTTTACTTGTAAGAGTACGAATATGCCTGCATGCATTGCTGTTGTTGTTGTATTCTTTGTCCTTCTAGAAGAAATTCATGTCATATGAATACTTGAGCCTCAAATGCTCAGCAGACATCTGTCAGATACACTTTAAATTAAAGCACAAACATTTTTATTGCCAGAATACGTATTTTCCGCTCCATCAAGGACTTCAAGTTGACATTTTTATGACAGATTAGGGTCACATAAATATGCAGCCCCTTCCCCAATATTTCAGGAAAGTAGCTCAGTTTTTTGATGATACAAAAAAGGACACATTTCAGTTTTTCGGCCCACGCACTAAGGATTAATTGTCTGTCTGTTTGTTTGGTTGTTGATTGGTTGGTTTGTTGGCTGTTTCATTATAATGGTATGACTAATATGTATATGGTGCTGTTGCTGCCCCGCTTCAGCTACCCAACACCACAGAGATAAATTATCATCTTTACACAGAAAAAGGAAATTGTTATATCAAAACAACATGGGTGGCCAAAGTGAGAGATATATTGAGAATAAAAGGTTTCCAATTTGGGGATCAAAACCCCATTTATGCCACCTAGATCATCTTAAGGAATGGTTATGAGGATATTTATTATACATAGTATTCAAAGGGGCCTACCTACATCTACTCATACTATTTTATCTGTACACTGAAACTATGGTTTAGTTTAAATGTTGAACTAAGGGTAAGGCACGAATAAGCAGAATTTATGTTAAAGGGTCAAGGATTGGGATTTATGTCCATTTTCTGGGTGGATTGGGTTGACTAGAATTCTTCTTCTCTAATTACTGCTGAAACCCTGTGTTTTTGAGTTGACGTTTTCTGGTTTTAAGAAAGAAACTCGTGTTTAATAGTTTTGAAGAGGAGTTGCATGGAGATTTAATTTAGCAAAAAGAAATTTGAACATTTAGATCTAGAAACTTGAAGCGATAAAAAAAGGAGAGAGCTCTCAACCTCGTGTCTTTCTTTGGTGAACACATTTGTGTTAATTTTTTAGTAATTAACCATCTAATGTCAAATTGAAATCTTGACGCGGCTACTTACCTATCTTATTTACTTGTGAAGACTCGTGCACAAACTTTTGAAATGTTAAGCGCAAGACATTGAAAGTGGCACTGCTGCACAACCAATTAACGTTCGTTCGTATTCTGAATATCCTGGTTAATTCCAAACTTGATTCAGATTATCAAAGCACGGATCTTAGTTCATCATTTTAGATTCTGCTATGGCGTAATTAGCAATGCATTCACCCCTAAGCCATACGGGTGCAATTCTGGAGGCACTCTTTTGAAGACCATTTTAATAGTTTCTGATATGTTTAAAGAAAAATGCTTTCAAGGAAGATCTTTTATTTAATTCTACTTTTTTGTATCTCAGAACATAGCACTAAGAAAATGTAACTAATGGCTGTGTTGTTTTTGCTTCTTTATTCAAACTCTTTTCAGTTTTTTTTTTAAGCAGAAATATAAGTAATTGCTCCAGCGATAAAGTCCCATCCAACGCCCACCTCATCAGCGTCAAGTACCAACAGCCTGATGCGAACGTTAGGTTAGGTTAGGTAAGAGTTGCTGTTGGAGAAACTTAGGCCTATTGGCACATTCTGATGCCACATGGATCTGTAATCCTTCTAGTCTTGGAACCATTGAGCGTAGGAGGTGTCTATGTTATTTACATCGATCAAGTCATTGTAGAAGAAAGCTCCTAAGTGGAGTTTCCTTCTTTGGGAGAGAGGTGGGCATATGCAGAATAGGTGGACGGTTGCCTCCTCCTCATCCTCGCTGAAATGGTTCCTATTTCGAATTGTTAAATTTATAGAGCGATTTAGATTCAGTTTTGGTCAGACTTGTTTAGTTGCTAGAAATGTTGACCCAACACTCCATCTAAGGTTTGTCCTCAATCATCCAGGTTTCGTAATAGCTTGCATGAAGCGAGGCGGGCTGACTATCCGAAAAGATGCGGATATCGTTTGCATTTATTTCTTTAGACTCTTCAGTTGACTGCATTGTCTAAGGCCGTCCACTCGGCAACAACCCCATAGGTGAGTATCGATCTTATGACCGAGATGTATAGTCAGTGGCTTATGCAAGGTTGAAGGCCCCATTTGTGCCCAATGACTTTTTTGCAAAAGAATAAAGCTACTGTAGCTTTCTTGACTCCTTCTTGAATGATAGGCTTACAGCTTAGTTTCCTGTCAAAAATAAAGCAAGGACAGCATTGAGATGGCTATAGCAACGTCATCCGCATAGGCAATCATCCTGCTACACCCGCTTCCAGGTATATCAGCAGTTCATTAACCACTAAGTTCCGGACGTCGCCTCACGGCGTACCTCTGCTATCACATCTTTTAACAGAAGCCCCACCCAGTTTGGAGTTGATTATCCTGCATAACACTGGTCAACTCCCCAAGTGAGTCGCCTACCTACAGAGTAGACAGCGCAGTCATGATTGCGGATGTGTTGACATTGTTAAAGGCACCCTCTATGGCTAGGAAAGCGACCATTGTGTACTCTCTATACTGTAGGAATTATTCGATCTGGCTGGTCACTGAATGCAGAGCCGTTTCCACCGACTTTCCTTTACAGTAGATACGTTGAGCCGTTGACAAAAGTCTTGGATCAACTTTATCTCCGGTGGCCGTAGTGTAGTGGTACTAGCAATCACTTCTCACTCGGAGGGTCAAGGTTCGAATCCTACCCATGACAAGTTTTTCAAGTTTTTTATTTGTGTAATTGGAACTCAGACAGAAAAATTCTGCGTGTGAAGGCATAACACTGACACGTAGATTTGGCTGTTGTAGAGTTGCAAGCACAAAAAAATACTGCGAATTATAAACTTCGAATCGCTCTGAGTGAAGAAAAAACTCTCCGTCCAATTCAGACTCCCACCCCTGGAGAGCTAATATCGAAACCATATACGAGTATACCTGAGTTTCAAACCACTACAAAACAATTTTCCTTTCTCCTCCTTCTACCTTTCCATCCTCGCCAGGGCAACAATAAAAGGGTATCTAACCCCTTAGGCGCGCGTAAATTATATAAAAAAAAGAAAAAAAAAAGAAAAAAAAAATGGATATCAATTACTCCTTCTCGAGTTTTCAGAAGGAAAGATGATAGTCTTATAGGCAGAATGCTCTTTCCGTCTTCGGAAATGAAAACTACATGGACTTCTCTCCATGACAGTGGAATGTGGATCATCTCTACACGGCTTCTCATGATCTTCTCTAGCGTAAGCAGGATAATATCTGAAGACCTCTGTAGCTCGCAGGTATTATACCGTCCGGACCAGCAGCCTTGTATGGTTTGATGCTATGCAGCGCCCAAAGCAGTTTGTCTCTTGTAATTAGACCATAAATGTTGGTCTTTATAGTAGTCCTGTTTGCGTTGCTACTGGCGCGAATTGAGAGCTACCTGGAAAGTGAGTTGTCCAGTTGAGTGAGAGATCACTTGAGGTTGTCCAAGAGCCATCGGTTTTCTTCAAACAGGATTTGCAGAGAGGATTTTTCTTAACCGCGATGCCTCAGCGGTTTCTGTAATCTTGTCACAGAAGGACCTCCAGGTCATTTTATATATTTTGAGGTATTTCTTGTATGAGTACCAGTCTGTCACTTTTCCTGTGCTTATTACTTGGTTTAAAAGCTTCCTGCAAGGGTCTCTAAGCGCTCTCAATGCTGATGTTCACCAGTGCGGCTGCACCAGTTTGAATAACAAGGCAGCAAATAGCCGATGCCTGGTTGTGCAGTCAGGGTGAAATCCTCATTTGAGACTCGTTGGTGCCACGCTACGGAGGACTCTAGAGTTCAGAGGTGAATATTTTTAAAAGTGTAAAAGACTGAGCTGGATATATCTGTGATCAGAAAAGGAGTGCTTAGACGATACCATCCAGTTCGTTAGCATTTGGGTGATATTGTCGGAGACAAAAGTGATATCTAGTACTTCTGGGATAATTGCCAATATTTCAAAAAATGAGGTACTTATAAGCGGTAGGACCATGCCTTGCCACAGTATTGCCACCCATCGAGGGTTTGGATGTTGGCTCACTATATTTACCTGTGGCCTGTTTTACCTTTGCTCGACATTGCAGAAGACTACATGCCGGTAGTCGGTAAGATCACCATATTACCGCCCGATATTAAAAGACTACTGGTCTCGGGTTTTGTTATTTTTGAGATATTTTCCATTAGGTATCCCACGGGCAGCGGAGAAAGGCAGGTCCATCAGTACAGAGATCCGATGTACACGGATAAAACCAGCTAATCAGAAAGTTGCCAGGTATATGGATACTGCGTTCACGACTGTGTTATTTTTTGTGATACTAGGCCCTAAGATGGGCTGATCCTCGGCACAGGTCCTATGATACCTTGATTCATACCAGTGTAGAAAGGAGTGGGTGGAAAGAAGGAGAAGGCGGATGGGGACAAGCATCTTTTTGTTTCAGGATTCATCAGGAGAACTTTTCGATATTTATTGACTTACTCATCCTCTATAACTCGACAAGTCGATGCTTAGAGTAGAGGCGAAATAAGCATGACAGTTTTATCATCCCTCTCACAACAAGTTCTGCTGGATGTTGTGTCACTAAGCTTAGTTAAATCTAGTGCCTTGCATCTGACGGCCAGATTTAAAATACGGTAGATGTGTAAGTTCATCAAAAATTTATTGAGAACCACTTCGTTTAAACGAAGTGTGGTTTTCGCAAAGCAATGCATGGCATATTATGGAAAGGGCAATTTATCCGTGCATTCGGAGCTGAGCTAGGCATGCTAAGGGAAGCACCTATGCAGCCTAGACAGCTGTTTTCGGAGTTTGATGTAAGGTTGGTTAATCAATTAACCGGCGCATATATGATATATGCAATTGGTCTTTTCTCGGTGATAAAGCCCATTTTCAACTGAAAGCTCCCTTACGCAGGCCGGAGCCGGATATGACTCCGTTCATTTCGACATGTTTCGCCAAAAGAAAGTTGCTATCGAGGATGAAACTCGAATACTTAGTTAGCTCAGTTCCCTTTCTATGAATGAATGGCCCTACACTGAGAATGTCTTTAGTGCCGTCTTACACTGTTTTTCTATTTTTTATTATTCTTATCAGTACAAAGACCAGTGTCAACATTAATAAAGTGAATCCAATTTGATATCCTAACTAAATTGAAGGTGTGATCTGTCATACGACGTACTTAACACTTACTCCAGACACCAGACGATCAATATCGCTTCATCTGCATAGCTCGTCATCGAAATGAATTTTCTTTGGGAAGTGCCTATCCCGGAGGACCGGTTCTAATTAGCATTTTTTTATTTTCAATCATGCATCGATCCTTCAGACGTGCCTCCCTTCCAGGCTATATTTGTTGCGCAGAAATTGCCTTACTTTGAATGGTTATGCCAAACAAAGAAGTTTAGCTTCTTCCAGCTCCTCAATCTCCGAAAATCTTAGTATTCATGTACTATACTAAGCACGACTTAAAAACTGTGTTTCACATAGTATTTAAGTTCGCTGTCTACTACAAAATAATGTCTGGACTCAAATTTCGCGAAAAGAAGTAATCTCACTTTTCCGATGTCGCCACTTTTTTGGCAAGCAATGATAACTTTAGACCTCGTTTCTCTCACGAAGTAGAAAGCCACAAAAATGGACAGTTAGTAGGTAGTAGTCTTCCAAGTAGAACTTAATTCAAGAGATCAGTTCAAATGCATTGATTCTTAAAAGAATTAACTTGTGTATAATTCCATCAAAGGCCTTACTGAACCTTGTAGCAATTCGTGTGTAGTAAATTCCCTCATAATAGACCATTTTCTTCATACCCCAATTAGTTCTTATCCATATGGCACCACTTTAATACACCCAGTGTTTTTACACGAATTTGCTTTTCCACGAATCAGAAAAAGAATTTAATTCTCTTTTCACACGATCTCTTTTTTTTTAAATAACACGAATGTAACGGCAAACAATTCTAAATTCGGGGTTTCCTCTAATTTCCATTTGTAAACTCAATAAGCAATTGGTTTTGTTTGCATTTAGAGTTAAGTTTTTGTCGTGAATAGTACTCGAACATATGTATTTCTCTTTGGTGTTTATTTGTGGAAGTGTAATTTGTTACTTTTAGTGAAAAATTATTACATACGAGTACATAGATTGTAAGTTACAGTTTTGAAATGTTTTTCTTTATTTTTAATAACTTAAATTTTTGGCAGTGCTGGCAAAATGACCCCAATAACAAAAACCGGTAAAAGGAAGACAATTTCTCTGGAAACTAAAATTAAAATTTTAGATCGTCTTTCAACAGGACAGGGCGCAACTGGGGTTGGTAAGCATTTTGACGTGCACGAAGCTACCAACATAAGTTCTAAGTCTTCATCATACACAAGAGATGTCATTACTGAGGAAACGGAAAAACCTCTTTTAATACGGATGGAAGATAACTCGCAGAAAAGAATACCAGTTGATGAATTTGCTGTCAAGCAAACAGCAATAAAATTGTATAAACGCATCCAGGAATTGGGACCAGGGACTTCGTCTCAGTCAAATAGAAAATTTGAATTTTCTGCAAGCACGGGTTGGATGACTGGGTTTCTCAAAAGACATGCATTTCATATGTAATGTCAAAATTAAAGGTGAGATTGCACCTGCAGATGAAACGGCTGCAAGACAATTTCCTCCAAAACTTGATTTTATAATTAAATATGGGGGCTAATATTTGTGGTTTTAACCCTAGCTAGAAAGCTAATGTTCGTCAAAATGACGAACATCCAACAAATATTTCCCCTTCCCTTCTTTATTGTTTGATTAACATAATCGTGCTTTCGCACCAACTCAGTCACCGGTGTGGTCTGTCTCGCGTGGATGTGTTTTGCTTGTAAGTGTTACTGTTTTTGATATGTATACAGTGTACACGTCATTTTGACGAATGGTTAGCTTATGTGTAACTTTTACAAATTCTGTTTGTGTTGATCTGTGTTTCTTTTTGTTTTTTTTTGTTTTTATATAATATGGTGATTTGAGCAATGGCTGCGATATCGTTTGTTGCGGATGACAGGATAGTTCCTAAGGATAATGAAAACTACTCAAATGTTCATTTTTCGAATAGTGAGAGTGAAGACGGTTTATTGATTGACGACGTGGAAAGCGATGTTCAAGACGGAGCTTCCGACCCTGGCTAAGATGAACAAGAGAATTCTTCAGTCTCCCATTGTATTGTTAATTTGTAGCAGACCAAAATTCGAGGTAAGAAACGTCACGTTTGGGCTACTCGGAAAGGACAATCATCTTCTCGAACTTCTGCGACAAATATTGTCCGCATGGCTTTAGGACCAGCCCGTTCACTCAAAAATATAACAAATTCTCTCGATTTATTTGAATCTTTTATCACAAAGGAATTTTGTGAAGAAATTCTTAAATGGAAAAATCCCTCAGCTGCGTTGAGGGACAACCACCTTACAAGCGATGAGTTGTTCAACACAGCTTCGAAACACAGAGTCGAAAAAGGTTTGATTTCCTCATAAGATGCCTAAGGTTTGATGACAGGGAATTAAGAATTCAAACCATACAGTCCGATCCATTGACACCAATTCGGAAAATATGGGATTTACTGATGATTCAGTGTCCAGCTAATTAGATCCCTGGAAGCTAGCTTACCATAGATGAGTGATTGCTTGCATTCCGCAATTTAAAATGTACATATCTAACAAAGCGGCCAAGTAAGGTTTAAAAATGGAAATGGTGTGTGATAGTTGAACCAAATACATGGTTGATGCCATGCCTTACCATTGGAAAGGAACAAACACATGTTGTGAAGAATATTACACGGAGTATCCACGGTTCCAGCAGGAACGTTACCATCGATAACTGGTTTACTTCAGTTCCGTTAGCAAAACAATTGCTTCATCAGCCTTGCAAATTAATAATTGTCGGAACTTTGCGAGTCAACAACAGAAAAATCCCCGAAGAAATGAAGAACAACCGTTGAAGGCCAATTGGAACTTCGATGTTTTGTTTTGATGGGATACTTACTCTAGTGTCATATAAACCAAAGCCTACTAAAATGGTTTATTTGCTGT
The DNA here is from genome assembly GCA_949129095.1 of Volucella bombylans. Lineage (NCBI taxonomy): Eukaryota > Metazoa > Arthropoda > Insecta > Diptera > Syrphidae > Volucella > Volucella bombylans. Next base: position 104,750,882 of record OX422144.1, on the reverse strand, counting down.
CATCATGTGATGTTCAAATATGTCATGCAACCGGAAGACAAATAGGTGGCCCATGAGCATATTTTATAAAATGCTTAATATAGCTGGCATCAACTTAATGTAACTTGTTGAACCATGGCTTAAAAATCGTCTAGAAACAACAACAGTGACACGAAAAAAAAAAGACATAATACGGGATGCGTTGGGTTTAAACAAACATCAACGGGTCGAATGCCAACGTGAAGGTCTGGACCATCTGATTCTGGAAGTCATCCGAAAATGATCCAACAAGGAAGAGAAGAAGCTGCGGTTTGCGTTCTTACAAGAAAAGACGCATGACAAAGAATTGTTACAAAAGTTGCAAAGTCCCGATTTGTGGCGAAAATACTGTTCATTTTCATCCAGGTTGTGCTAAAGATATATATTTTTTTTATGTTTATAGTTTATTTGGATTATGGTTTTTTTTGTTAATAACAGTTCCTCATTTAATCTTAGTGTGCCATTTTGATATCAAAAAAACATGTGTCATTAAAGATGTGATTTAAGTACTTAAAAACGAAGTAAATATTTATTTTTATTATAGTTACCTATTATTTATAACCTATATTTCTTATTAATTCTATTAACTTCAACAAAAATTAATAACTAATAAAAAAACAGTTTTTAAATGTTCGTCAAAAAGTCGAATTGTTAGCTTTTCTTGGTAGGTCAAACACGTTAGCTTTCTAGGGTCAAGGTAGGAAGGTTAAGGATCATGTGACCTTTTTTTTACTCCAATGCTTCAGGTGATCGTAACCTGAACCACTGCTGGTTAATCAATACCTAATGCCACCACAGTCAATGAAAGGTTTGGATATCAGTAAATTACCAGTTCACTGGATGGCAAATAAAAAAGCCTGAGTGACCACTCACATCTTTATTGAGTGGTTCAATAAATGTTTTGTCCCCGAAGTAAGACGCTATATGAACTCAAAAGGTCTTGAATTTAAGGTTCTATTGATTTTAGACAATGCACCCGGCTATCCGGTCTTAGAACATGAAAATGCGCAATTTTGTTTTCTGCCCCCAAACACAACATCTATAATACAAACGCTAGACCAAGGAATAATTGCAGCATTTAGAACTTATTAAGTAAAGCAAACATTTAAATACATTTTGGACAAACTACAACGTGAACACTAACTGTCATTGATGTGTGGAAACAACTTTCAATTATACGTAGACCGCATCTATCAAACTAAATTAGCATTGTCTGAAGTAAGACCATCAACTTTGAATAAATGTTGGAAAGCTGTTTGGCCAGAATGTGTTAAAAGCACTGATACCACCCTTCCCAACAAATTTTCCACATCATAACGCTGGCGCAGGAAATTGGTAGAGAAGGATTTGATGATCTGTCTTTTCAAGATATCGATGATCTGTTGGTGGACAAAAGTCTTAGCGAAGATGAAGTAATAGAGTGTGCCCTTGAAACCCCTGATTTCGAGGAAATAAGCGATGATGTTTAAGATGAACCTGTTCTAATTCCACGTGTAATTAAAGAGGGTCTTGACTTGGCCAATAAACTGGGCACTCATTTTAGAACACACTATCGTACTGAGGAGCGAGCTGAAAGGTTTCAACGTGATTTAATGTTATTATTGGCCCCTTACAGAGAATTATATATCTATAAAACAGGAACACAGCAACTGATAACCGAATTTGTTCATAAAACCTCTGAAGCTGGTATTGCAACTGCTAATTCTAGCGTCGAGATTGAACAAATGGACCAAGAAGACAATGAACATGATACATATTACTGGTATTAGCAATCCTCTTCCACTTCTTTTGTCAGACGGCTACAACGAATAAAACGCTCATATAATAACTATTTCACTGTTTGTACCTTTGAATTATTACCTTTTTTTGCTTTCAACAATAATTGAGCTCATTATAGCATCCCGTACAATTTTATGAGATAATAAGGGTAAGTAAGATAAAATTGCGTGGGATATTCATTGGGTTATTGTATTGCTTGTGCTAGGCTGGACCCAATCTTTTGTTTTCCCATATATGTATACTATGTTATACATACATACAAACTCCAGAATTTTTTTTTTTACACGAATTCTTCAGGAACGTATACGTCGTGTAAAAACAGAATTAGGTGTATTCTATTTCGCTCTCCTGTGCTTTTATACACATATCTTTCGTGAATCTAAGCATCAGTACATTGTATCAATTATACTTGACTACGCAAAATTCTTCGTATCGTTATCCTACAATCAACTCGAATATTTAAATTCACGAAAAACAAATGCGAAATTTTCTGAAACAGACTGTATTTTGCTTTTTCGAAACACGATTTTCCATGTGAAAAACTCACAGTGCTTAAATTTAGTTCTAATTACGAATAAATGTAACATATCGTGCAGAATACTCGTACAAAGATTATTTGCTTAAAACTACGAAATGCTGGGAAACGAAGCTCCAGCTCCAAGTTCACCTCCGAGTCCAAACTCAAAAGCAATTCAAATCTCTAACTAAACCTAATTTCAAATCCATTTTCCACTCAAGTAGTTCCAGTCTGAAATGAAGAAACCTTCTTAATTCCAATCACCAAGATCTAGTGGACGCACAATATGTATCTGTGCAGTACATATGTAGACAAATAGGATTACGTAAAAGTGTCCTATTCTATTGGACAAAGAAAGTCGAAACAATTCAACATCAAGTACGATCTCAATTCGAATTCACATAACAGCCAAACGGAATATCTAAATCAAAGTTATGTTATGCATCCAATGGATACGAGTGCTCCCACATACACGTACTATTTGTAGTTGAGCGTATCATATTTCATTGAAATTCAAGATTTTAGTTCCGGTTCTCTTATTCCAATTGAATAACGGTGTCTGGTGTTTACGACCCACTACCTTACTAACAAGCATCAGTTGAATGTGTCAGACCCCATCTGGTGGTAACCGTTTGGAGCATACATACGAGTATCTACCGAGCCGAATGGAAGTGGACAATGTATTGATTTTTCAATGACATACCAGTCCGCAAAACTGACGAGAAACGTTTTCGAATCCAACAAATTTTCCCGTTGGCGATTTGATTTGGAATAGGAGGGACGCGGGCACTTTTATCATCCATCAATATCTAACGCATTTGGTGTTACCAGGACGTTTTCACGTTGTCGTTCCATTGCTGTTCCACTCGACAATCTCCTCGTTCACATGAAATAGCTTTTCAGTTTGAAATATTTCTGTGAAGTAGGCCCCCGTCAGATGTACAGATGACCGAAGTATTTCTCCCTCGCCCTCTATCCTAACTGGGATAACATCGAGTACACAGTGAGAGCATGAATTGGATATTTTCAACAGGAAATTGTTGGTTTCAAGTTTTTCTCCTTTCCATATGCTGGTCAATATAAAGTAAGGAAATCTTCTCCGACCAGAGAATACTGTTGGTATCTGGATAAGTCAATTCTTTCTAATTTATAGTACACATAACCTCATTACGGTTTGAGTGATTCTTGTAAGTTTAATGATACACGAGAATAGCTGACATACACGATACATATACGATATTCATACAAGGGCACATTTTTCATATCTCTGATTTTTATTTTTTTTCGAGAATATCTTTAACAACATGACTCTGATACTAGAAATTCATTCATCCTTAGGATATGTTTGAATTAAGTAGCAATAATGAGGGTACAAACATGAGGGCTTCCAAGAAATCGTACGTGTGGACTCGAATTCGTATAAGTTTTTGTACATTTAATGAATGGGGATTATATTCATTATGTGATTCCTATAATCAACTGACAGTGAACTTGACTATTGTATCTTACTGTTGTGGTAAGTATTGAGAAGGATCGGTTTGAACATAATTATCTTGTCTTAGGATTAACTCATATTTCTTAACGGTATAGTTTTCGTGCAATAAAAAAATCACACGCATTCCAACCATTACTGTTTCACGCGCGCAAGTGAAGATAAAAATAAAAACAAAAACAAGCGTGAGGTGTAGGGAAAAAAAATTTTAAAAAATAAATAAAATCATATCACGGGCATTCCACATCTGCTCCTACTGGTCATAGTGCTGTTCATTGCACTCAGTCACTGCAGTTGCTGTATTACTCCATCGAACGGCAAAAACTATGACTGAGTGCATGTAACAACTGATGGATAGCGGGTTTTGAGTGTGAATTTGGTTGGTGCACAGTTTCTTATTGATGTAAGGACATAACACCTACAACGATTTGATTCGGTAACCCATCGTTTGAATTTTCATTTCACAGCCTTGCTTAGCATCGTCGATGGCTGTGTTTTTGGTGTTTGTTTTTTTTGTAATCACTAGAGTGGACGTAGCAAATATACGTAGACTAAAAAGTAACGACTTTTCTGCGTACGTCCACGTCTGTAAATACAGACCAGCTGTTTTAGCACTTAGTGAAATACAGGTAGGTCCCCGCCCACAGCTCTCAGATTACGCCGATCTGATGCTGCCTTGATATGAACTATTCTTTTCTCACCGCGGTCTCGCCATTCACGTGCGTAGCGATGTTGCTTACCAAATTCCACCACAATATGATCCATGTTCCAATCCGGAATTCAACTTCAAATGGTTAAAACACCATCTCCGTAAGCAAATTATCCACTATTGCTTTATTTACAGAAGCCCCAAACTGCACAGCAATTCGACCTTCAACGAGTTCGATGTGCTGTCTGACTCCATACAAACAATTGTATATCTGTATCATCATACTGAAATCGTTATTGCGGGCAATTTTAATATACACAATTCTGGGTAGCTTCGACATTCTGGACAGACAACACCCGAAGGACGGTGTGTTGAGACCTTCGCTGTGGAAAATAACTTATCCTTATCCCAGCTTGTAAATGAGCCCACACGATTACCAGACGTTGATAGTCATACCATCAATACCATGGACTTGTTTTTAACTTCTCACCCTGATAAGTATACTGTTGAAGTGCTTCCCCCTCTAGGCTCGTCGGACCACAGTGTTATATCACCAAATTTTTCGTATACCGACCACACAGTTAGAGAAAACATCCCTAAAAGAACCGTATGGGAATACGAGAAAGCCAATTGGATCGGTGTTAACAGCTTCTTTAGACGTAGATGCCGCTGCTGGTATGATCACAAACACTATTCTTTTTGGAATGAGATCCTTTATTCCTCATCGTATGAAGAGCATCAAACCAAAAGAAAAGGCATGGTTCGACTTGAGCCGCAAAGAGGCTGTCAGGATTAGAGAAATGTTTTTTCGGTCCTTCGAGACCAACCCAACAGAGGAAAACCGAAAAATTTTTTAAACGAGCCAGGAATGACTGCAACGCCCTTCTTAAGCGTGTGAAATTTCTATACCACCAAAAGTTGAGGCACTACAATGTCCCAAAGGTAGTAAAAGCTTTCAGTTATTCGTCAAAAACATCAGAAGATCTACCTCATCCTCCATCCCAAAGCTCATTTACAATGACATTCTAGCTGTCAGCTCTTTAGACAAAGCCAATCTGCCAGCTGCTCACTTTGCAGTCAGCTCAACACTTCCAGATTGTGCATTGTCTCCGCCTCCACTTGAGTGCGTCGAATCTTCAATAGGATGAATCCACTTCGCACTCGTGTAGTAGCAAGAGTACTTAAAGATCTCAACATACATAAATCCGCTGGACCAGATGGTATACCTCCCCTCCTTCTGAAGAGGTGTTCTTCCACCTGCGTAAGCTTTTTCATCATTTCATGCGTGCATTTGGGATTGATGACTCTCTTCTTCAATGGATTAGAAACTACCTTTCGGAACGTTCAATTCAAGTTGTGTTGTATGGTTTTAAGTCTGATATTCACAAAATCAATGATGGTATACCCCAGGGCTCCGTTCTGTCTCCGACACGCTTTTTAATTTTTATCAATAATCTCTTGTCTGCCACTTCTAATCCAATATATTCCTTTGCTGATGACAGTACTCTCTGCTTTTCATATCCGTTTTCGGACTCACGTCCCTGCTCTTCGGCTGTAGAACGGGAACGGCAGCGTACGTTAAACTCATTAAATTCCGATATTAACAGCGTAACCAATTATGGATCTATCAACAGAGTGGAATTTATTGCTTCCAAAACACAATGCTGTCTGCTGTCGTTAAAATGAAATTCTAGCTATTATCCATAAATGTCACTTGCATCGTCGAAACCGAAAAACTTTCCATTCTCGGTATGTGTGTCAACGACAACTTACGTTGGAACATATTCGATGTCACCAAAAATACTACGAAATGTCTAAGTTTCCGCAAGAGATGTAAGAAATATTTCACCCCCACTGACCTGGCTTCAATATATAAGCCATTCATCCACCCAAAACTGGAGTAAAACTGGTCAGGTGCCCCTAAGACCTCTTTGCACCTGCTAGATAGGATCCAAAATCGTGCGATAAAACTCATACGAGCTGTCCAATTCAGAGATTTCGCTTCAGTAGATAACTACACACTGCAAGTGAAGGCGAGTTTAATAAAAAGCATAGTTGTTATTTTGTCTCAAATGTATGTGGTGAGGATGGAGTTCTTATTGGGTTTATTAAAATGATATTAGCCCACATTCTTCGCGTAATTACTCACGTAATTAATTTTTGCATTACGTCATCATCGTTTCCGTCTAATTGGAAGCTGGCTAAAGTGATTCCTGTCCCGAAAAAACCTCAACCGTCTTTTTTTGCAGACTCTCTACCCATCAGTATATTTCTTTGCCTTTCAAAAGTTTTGGAAAAAGTCCTTGCCAAGCAAATTTCAAGTCATCTCGATCATCACAAGCTACTTGCTTCGGTCGAGTCTAGTTTTCGAACCAATCATAGTTGTTCTACAGCTATGGTTAAAATTCTCGATGACATAAGGATCAGCTATGACTCGGACTTCCTCACTATACTTTGCCTCCTTGACTTTTCAAAAGCTTTTGACACAGTCAACCACCCAATCCTTTCTGAGAAACTAAGAAGGTATTTTGGTTTTAGTGAAAGTTCGGCGCATCTCATAACAAATTACTTAAGTAATCGCTGTCAAAGGGTTGTGATTGGTGACAAATCCTCTCGTATTAGGAATATACAACCAGGAGTATCACAGGGCTCAATACTGGGTCCAATATTGTTTTGCATATTTATGTATGACCTCCCCAAAATTTGCTCAAAATCTAGTCTTCCCTTCTATGCGGATGATGCGCAAATATACTTATCTAGACCTATTGATCTAGTTGAGGATCTTGTTTGCAGGTTGAATGAGGATTTATCCACAATCTACCAATGGTCGCTACGTAATTGTTGACCCTCAACCCAGCAAAGTCTCAGCTGATTTTAATATCTAAAAAAACTACACAATACTGAACTACTGCTGCCCATTTACCTCAATGACACGCAATTGCAGTTCGTGGAGACTGTAACCAACCTGGGTTTTAAGATAAACCGCTCCATCTCCTATGTAAACCACATCAATTACACAGTGGGACGAATTTACGGAGGTCTACACAAACTTTGGCTGCTCTCTAGTTTTACTCCTGTTAATACGAGGCTGGTTACCACGGAAGTGGTATATTGAATTCGATGCCAGCTTCTGAGCACCCATAGAAAGCAACCACCTCCTTGACAAAGAAATCAAATCCAAGTTCTTGCAAGAATCTCTACATTAGAATATCCTCCTTAACAGAGTCAGAAAACTATTGTGTTCCACTTCACTAGATGACAGCTAATCAGCTCATTTTTTTAGCGGCTGGCATACTAAATGCATAGTCTATGTGCGATCATCGATCTTCTGGACATATACCCTAAACTGCGTCGACTATCCCTCTATGTCCGACATTTGATAGTGAATAAACCAGTCCTATGTTATGCGTGCTATGTAGGAAGCTCAAGAATATTTAGTCGAAGCACAATCTTTCTGCTGATGATAGTCTTTAAATTGCATATGCAATGTCAGGATGAAAGGAAGGAAAGCCCATTTCGGCAGACTATAGTAAATAAAGGCAATGAATATTCAAATTCCAAAGAATGAAATATTCAAGTTATCCAATGATAACTTATCATATGTAGTACAGTCTACCGACCTGGGCGAATTGATGATGAAAATATACAGAATTAGACCCAACAAAGCCGCTGGAGCTGTTAAATGCAAATCCGAAAAAATGTTAAGGTGTATACACTTTGAGAAGTCACACCATTTAATCTGCATTACGAGTATTTAAACACTGTTTAAGCACCGAAATCCCAGTGATTTTACGACCGCTTATGACCGACTCTATTGAGACTAGCTAGATAGAGCAATCCCTGGTAAACTTATCGATAAGGGTTGATCCATCAAAGTCAGAACTAAGACAACAATCGCGCTGTCATGCGATTTCTTTAATCTCTTTGTAAAATTGTCCGAAACTCACACATCAAGAACAGAAGCAGTAGCGTTGCCGCTTCGGAGACTAGCATCCAACAAAGGAAGAACGAAGTACTCGAATATGCTGTCTACTAAAAGTACAATCAACACAGTCGCCTCGGAGTGAATGTCACTATAAGCAAATGTACTCATCAATTTGAGGTAGCTAAGGATAAAAAGTACATAGACCATTCGGATAACCACAAAGAACCAAACGAAAAGTACATCGATATATTTAGTCTTAGGAGAAGATTAAGTAGCAACGAAAAAATGCGTCGACTGGTCTAGAATCTATGATAGTATCCCAAGACGATACAATGAACTGTGTGGATTCAGTGACATTTACCTAGTCAGAGCAGTCCAAATAACGACAATGATGCCTGGGACATGTAAAGTTCATATATTCTAGCTATCCAGCTCAGACAATATTCGAATTCATCCTGGTGCAATGTTGGTAAGTTATATCTGACTCACTTACTTACTTAGGTGGTGCTACATTTCGTTCGAGGTGAACCTGGGCCTCAACTACAAGCCTATTCAGTTAGTGTGGTTTTTATCTAATTTGGTTGAGGTCCCCTTTCACTTGTGCGCACCACCTAAGGTGATGTCTTTCTTTACTGCGTTGTCTCTCCGGGTTAGATTCGAAGACACTGCGCGCTGGAGTATTGGTGTCCATTCGCTCTACATGTCCTAGCCATCTCAGGCGACTGAAACGCGATTTTCTGACTAGGTTGATGTAACTGTACAGCTCGTATAGTGCGTCGTTGAATCTTCTCCACTGAAGCCAGTCAACGCAAATGAGGACGAATAATTTTCAATATGTCATCCTTCAGCGCCAAAAAGTAGGACTAGGATGATTAAGGTCTTACATAGAGTCTCCTTAGTATTTTCAGCTCTAAGAAAGAAATCACATGACAGCGCGTCACATTATCTAAAACTATTTTTAACATCAAAAGTCTCGTTTAAGTCATTACTGACCTAGACAGAGAAGCGAGCTTCCTCAAATGTCATTCTGCATAGACGGACGAGCTTGGCAGGGATGCCAATACTAGAGATGGCTCTCCCTATATAGACAGTCTCGTATCATATGCGGCTTTAAGATCGATGAAAAGACGGTGGATGTTAACTTGGTCTGCTTGAGTTTTTTCCAAGATCTGCCGGAATGTAAAGATTTGGTCGATTGTAGACTTTTCTGGTCTGAAATCGCACTGATAGGGACCTATGAGGTTGTTAGCAAAGCGTATCAGCCTTCCACACAATATGGCAGATAATATCTTGCATCCGATGTCGAGGACACTTATATCTCTATAGTTGGCGCAGTTTAGGGCATCTCTTCTTACCAGATCTGAGAAATGAGTTAGTGAATGCTCTCCACAAAGTCATTTCCAGCAGCTTTGAACACCTCGGCCAGTAAGCCATCAGGTCAAACTGATTTGTTGGATTTTAGCTTGGAAATTGCTATCGTTTCTTCGTTCTGGTCAAGTGGACGGAAGTTTTGGTTATCATCGTCTAAGCTGAATAGTCCATTCTGCCTGACGGCAGGATGTTGCGCTTCTTCGCGTATATACAGTCTGCAGGAAAATTGTTCTATATTCTCAACACCGACTTTGGCACTAACTTACTTAACGGTTTTCTTCTTCATCCCTACATTTTGCTGTATCGGTCTTCTTGTCTTAGCACATTCTTTTTACCTGCTGGCAAGACTTCCATACGTTATTTCCCAATATATTCGATCGCACCCTTTTTTTTCTGCTCGTATAGTTCAAGAGTGGCTCTCCGTTGCCAAATGGGATGTCATGTACTATGGGGTGTCATGTACTATGGGGTGTCATGTACTATGGGGTGTCATGTACTATGGGGTGTCATGTACTGTCCTAGATGTCCTCCTTTTCGTCATACTTTAGACATTGCTCGTATGTCTTGTCGAGGAGCTCGTAAAAACATTCTTTGGTGGCGTCGTCTTTGTCTTCCATAGGGGCATAGGTTATGTTAGCGAATTTAGCCTTAATGCCGATTGCCATTTGATGCGCGCTCACGTGTCGGAAGCTAAAGACCTCGTGCCTAAGTATATCACATATGGCAAATCCGCACCCGGACGAGCGCTGTTTTTTTTCCCCCTGTAGCAATCACCATAGTATATACACAGTTCTCCATCCTTCTTGAGCCCGTCGTATCCCATCGCACTTCTTGGATAGTGGTGATATCTGCTTGATAACAGATAGCTTTTCTCGTAATTATTCAAAGATTGTACACAAATTCGATTCCGCAATGTCTTGGAACACTTGTATAAGTATAGGAAATATAAGTCTGCTATATGTCTTCTCTGCAACTGAAGACATTAATATTTAAGCTCTTGTCTGTCATTTTAATGTTAGTGTCATGGCTCATGCATGGCACGAGCACGTTGATTGCAGATTCAATATTTCATGACTAATTTACGGCAAGTATTCTAATCACAAGGGTGACTGCATCCTCCTTACCACAGGTGCCTAGTTAATAGTTGTGGTTTTCAATACTAGATACGAGAAGTACAATAATTAGATTTTTCATGTGTTAACGAGCATAAGTCCTCGAGGTTAATTACTGCACTACCATGTTGGACAACTTGAGTCAACATTTTTCTGCATCAGTAAGGTGCATGTAAGACAAAAGTACATAAAGGCCTGTAGCTTTCGGATGACCGTTTTGCATATTTTCCAAAAACAACGATTCTTATGTTTTATGCTGGATACAGAAAGCGGATTTATTTCTTCCGATTCTGGCACATATATTTATTACATAATACTTCGGTACCATAAACCATGTCATGATTCCTTAAAATGGAAAATTTTTAATTTTCTTGATTAAATATTTGACAATGCATCGACTGCTTTAAGCAGTCTTTTTGTTGCATTTATCTTTGCACCTTCTTATTTTGGTTCAGCATCTTAGTTTTGGATCATTTGGTGCAGATTCATAATTTTCATGAAAGTAGCTAACTGTCTTCATCATAGACAAAGTGTTTTGTATGTTAGTACCTACTGCGATCCTTGATTGCATAAGCAGACAATACTGTGTGAAGCTATTCTCTGATGGCCACTCGTTGCAAGATAATTTTGAAACACAAAGTGTGTAGTTATTGAGACTTCTACTCAATGAGTTGTCCCGTAATATGTAGATTTTGAAGATGAACTTGGCCAAAAACCCTACATATCCAACATTGAGAATTTTTGTGTGCTCCCATCCGCTCCAGAGCTATAACTTTCAATGCAGATGTTCTCATCTACTCAGCTCATAAATCTGCGAATAAGATGATCTGGCTTCTGAGTTTCTCAAAGTTGCTGAGGTGTGAATCGAATTCGGCTGGAAATGCTTGAGACCGTGAAGTGCAGTATCTATCAAGACTACGTTTGTTTCATTGATGTTGATTATTCCGCCTGATGGTCGAGTTGAAAGATAAACACATAGTACAGCTTCGAAAAGTCTGTTTAAATGAGTATATAATGCTCGAGGTGTTGTCTTTTACTTGAATGTGGCCTGTGTGAAGGGTAAAGAAAAAATAAGTCCGAAGTGTAGTAATGTATTGAGAAATGTATATAGAAAAAAATTGTAATCCTAGATTAGTGAAGGCGTTTACCTCACATCTGTTTCCTTCCTTCCTTCACCATTTGTGATTGACGTAAGCTGGAAAATATGATAAAATATTGTCTTAAATTCTGAAGCAGCAGATAACTGAAAATGGATCAAATCTATTCTAACATGAGGAAATACTTCTTGACAATCAGACTTATGTCCAACATAATAATTTCATCTGTTTCTTTTACGTACAAATATATCTCTAGGGAAACCCTTTCACAACCCTAGGTGGACAAACATTCATCATTTCTACAATAAATTTCTAACAAACCAAATTCTCATAGCAACACTTCAGCTCCATTTCATATCTTTGAGACACACAGCAAATTACTTCTCCACTCCTGTCAGATATACGGGTAGTCAGCTGCCTGCAGCTCCACTTGATATATCTATGTTAAAGAGAAACTGATAATCTAGGCATCAAATATCTAAAAAGGGTGTAAGACATTCATTAATCATGTTCACACTCTTCGAATCCAATGTTACACGAATTCACAATTGCTACATTTTCTATGTTGCTGTTTGTGTTGCTATTCTTACTATTCTAAGAACCATTTTATCAGGCTTTCCATTCCAGGTCTCTGACGACACTCCAGAGGACAAGTGTTTGCTAAGGAAATATTCAAGTGGATTATAAAGCAACACTTTCCTACAAAATTACAAGTACAAATATACAGATACTCACATTTCGTGAGTATAGCCTCTAACACGTATTCCATCACTCGACAGCTTGTTTGACAACACAACCTCAGATACCGGATGATAGGAAGATACATATAGTCAAGTTAGTCTCTCTGACACATTTTAACGTAGTAAAACAGTTGTACCTATGCTGAATTGCAACATACATCCATGGTGCTAATTCTGGTGTTCTCCTTACTACGAATATGTGTACTATTCCAGCTGCCCATAGAGGCGCGCTTTGCACTCATTCATAACGCAATTAATCCCAGCGTACCAAATCAATTCGTCAGGAAGTTGGAATTGAGTTTTCACTTGATTGATTATCAAAATATGTGTATCACTGGGGAGGCCTTGTGCTGAATTGGATGTGCTTATTACTAGCGCTTACTTCAAATCCCCCGTCTGCCATTCAGATTTTAGGTGGCAAAAATAGTTAAATGAGACCTAATCGAGATAGTGTTTCGTTTAGATGGTGGTGCTTGTTTAGAGCCAAGGGAATAGGATTATCGATTTCGAATTTACACGTACATACTCGTATTTTCCGTTTCGAAACACAGTTTAGCGGGAGAAGAGTTCATTATCATCATATCATGATAAATGGTTGCCATGTATCCAATACGGTCTGATGTTTTCCAGACCATATTTAATATTTGTTTGATGTTGCTACCAGGAAGCCTATCACTTTAACCGTGTGAGTTATAAATTTGTAGGAATATACTTTAAGTAGTCGTTCAAATATTTGTTGGGAATAGTCGCACAGATACCTAGATACGCAATTGGAGAATCTGAGTTTACGATCTGAGTGAGATATTAAGAACAAAATAATTCAAACTCGAATAGGACCTAGTGGACTGTCCGCATTCCCTTGAATGCCAACCAAAAAAAAAAATCAAGACTAAGCTAACTGGCCATTCACAGACATCTCGAACGGATATATTGTAGCTTCATCGAACGAAAGGAAATACAACAATCAACTAAAGGAGTATCAATCTTTCTATGAAATAAGAAAAAAAAATCAAAAACAGTGGGCTAAAGTACCCAGTTCTCCAATAAGAGGTTTGATTTACAATAGTCCGCTATTTTGCCATCTATCACAAGATGTGTAGTAAATTTCAGGTAAAAAACTGCGCTGGTAACAAATAGGGAACGATACACGCTTCAACGTATTGAAATTGTTAAAATTGCCGTAATTTACCTGGAACAAGTTGAACAGTCTTGCTTGACCCGGAGCACCTTCTCGCCCAGCAACTGTTAAATTTAAGCTATTGTAGCTTTAAGGATGGACGAATTTGAGAAAAAGTTAATTTTCAACAAGACTGCGAGCCACAGAAAAAAGGGAAGCCAGAGAAATTATTAAAGTTTGTAACGCTGGTAGTCTCGTTGCTACCAATGAGTTGTATAGAGGCGGAGGAACTCTACCGAGCTAGACAACTGGCAATGGTCTTATCTGTCGAAATCGCTACGAGACTTGCGAGAGCTAAAATGGTTTTCAGGCAGAGGGTAAGGTTCGCTGCGGGTAAACGAAAAGAGAAAAAATAGGCACAAAGGATACTTGGAAAAACTCTTTCTACGGTTAATCAGAGGCTGAGGAACTCTGACGAACTGATCAGTGGCCACAGAGCTTTAATATTTAGCTAGAAGAACTTTTCCTTTGTTTAGCTTGAAGAGATTTTTATTTAGCTTGAAGAGCTTTTGTAATTCAACATTAAAGAAGCAGCATTGCCAGTACTACATTTATTTATTAAGTGGCATTGCATAGTATCAAATTTAATATATAAATACAAATGTTTTGATTTTGTGATTATTGTTATATAAGACGTGTTAAAAGGTGTTGTTTGTGTTATGGGGTTACTACAAGTTTACTTACTTAGTCGAAGACTTTTCGGTCCTATGTCCTATCCTTCTTAGACGACTAATATCCGGTCAGTATCACTTCACTGTACAGTCCATAAGGATTGTCGTTAATTGGTAAGAATAACTCATCGTTTGATTTCTGATGAGTTGTTAAGGTTAAGATTTATTATTTTGTAAGTTTTAGTTTTAAGTTTTATAATATAACAAAATAAAGAATTCCATTTACTAAGTTCTTTGCTATTAAAAAATGTTTTTTAGTTTTAATAATAATAAATATAGTAATAGTAATAAACACGTACTATACGAAACGTCGTAAGACATAGTTTAAGTTTTATGTTTAACATAGAATTCCCGCATAAAGCCAATAAGTTAGAATTCGTTAAAGTTAAAGAATGACTTAAAATGAAAATTAATTTAATTTGAAATGAAAATGATGAGTTGCCATTATCAGATTTAATAGAGGAACCCAGGTCTATAAAGTCACTGACTGCGTCAAAGTTATAGCTGTTTTTTGTGATAGTATGCCCGGTTCGTCGATGTCGTGTGTCCCTTCTTGTTGACTGCATATACTCGTACTTAGTTTTACCGCTTCTGCCTCAATACTTACGAATGCACCAGTGACAGCTCACTGAGTTCTGACAATGATGTCAATATCATAAGCGTATCCAAGTCCTTGTAAAGACTTTTGGAAAATTGTGCCTCCAGTGCACAGCAGAACTAGTCTCCATAGATGGTGTGGCTTTAAAGTAAATAAAGAAGTGGTGCGAATTGTTTTGGACTTGCTTGCTTTTTTCCAGAATTGTTGATAAATGGTTTCATCCGTTCACATAAGGCGGGAGATAAAATATGCGATGGTACAGAGACATATGATTCTATAATTGGTGCAGTTAAGAGGATCTCTTATCTTGTGGATCGAATAAACGATAGTAAAATACAATTCCTCAGGCATACTTTCTGGAATCCAAATCATGGAAATGAGTTGGCACATGCTCTCTACCTACTCTTAAGATTGGATATTCCTATCCTCACTTCATTTTCGTCATGTGGATGGATCTCTTACAAATTTCTATGTCTAAACGTTGCGACGTTTTTGATAGCTTCTTGGCATCGATTCCACTTTCTTCAGCACTTGACGCTGGTTGCATAGGACTTGCGTAACATCGACGGCGGTTGAGTTTTTTATGTTTATTTTTTAAAATGACTCGCAAATAGCAAAAATGTAATGTAATCACTTTTCTGCGTCCACGTCTGTAAATACAGGCCAGCTCTTTTGGCACTTAGTTGAAACACAGGTAGATCCCCAACCACACCCCTCAGATCACTCTGCTCTGAAGCTATCTGACTACGAACTAGTGCCATTATTCTTCTCTCACCGTGGTCTCGCCATTTACGTGGGTTGTGATGTAGCTTATCAAACTCCGCCACAATGTAATCCCTGTTCTAATCCGGAATCAATTTCATTTGGTTAAAATTCCATCTCCGCAAGCAAATTATCCACTATTGCTTTATTTACAGAGTCGCCAAGCTATACAGAAATTCGACCTTTAACGAGTTTAATGCCCTGTCTGAATCCATACAAATAATTCTATCCCTGTATCTTCATACTGAAATCGTTATTACGGGCAATTTACAATTCTTGGTGGCTTCGCCATTCTTGCCAGACAACACCCGAAGGACGGTGTGTTGATATCTTCGTTGCGGAAAACAACTTACCCAACTTGTAAATGAGCCCAGGGGAATACCAGACGTTAAAAGTCATACCACCAACACCCTAGACTTGTTTTCAAATTCTTATTCTGATAAGTACATCGGTTGATGTGCTCTCCCATTTAAGCTCATCGGATCAGTGAGTCATATAAACGAATTTCTCTTACATGAACCACAGAGGTAGGGAAAAAATTCTTAAAAGAACCATATGGCAATACGAGAAAGCCAGTTACGAAGTGGATCCCGCTGCTGATAAGATAACAGACACTATTCTTTTGGAATGAGATCCTTTATCCCCCACTGCGTATGCTTTTTCATCAATAGTACCCTTTCGGGCACTTTCCGAGCAGATGGGAAACAGTATTTGTCCCCGAACTCACGTCACTGCTCTTCGTCTATAGAACGGGAACGGCAACGTATGCTAAGCTTATTCAATTCTAATATTAACAGCATGACTAAATGGGGAACCAACAATAGAGTGGAATTTAATGCTTACAAAACACAATGCTGTCTGCTGTCATTAAAGCGAAATCCAAACAACCATCCATTATCCATGAATGGCACCTGTATAGCCGAAACCGAAAAACTTTCCAATCTCAGTATAAATACATTGGAACGACTATATATTCGATGTAGTCAAAAATGCTGCGAAATGTCTAGGTTTCCTCAATCCATCTAAGAATTACTTTTCCCTCTCTGATCTGGTCTCAGTATCTAAGGCATTTATCCGCACAAAATTGCTCCAGTGAAATTAGTCAGTAGCAACCTCCTCCAAACCTTTTTTTAATGAAAAAAAAACATGTTAAGGGATAAGCGATGGGCACAGACTTTGGCCTTTTGTTACCATATCAGTGGTTCAACGTTAAATCCCTCACAGAATTTCTTCGTTGTTGTGGTATTTGAGATATCCATAGACGAATATTGGCTGCAACGCGGTCGTTGTCCGAGTCTATGTTCGCCTCTCCGAAATGTCTGACATCTGTACGAGTAGTACTGCAGGAGTGGCTTTCGTCGATCGCTACATGATCAATTTGGTTGACAGTCTGATGATCAGGTGACCGCCTCTTTGTTTCTTTGTAAATATTAGTATGTTTTCAGATGCAGGTTAAGATTACTCGAGATAAGAAAATATCAACCTTACTTAAGAAAAGACCAGCACAGCCCTCTAAATTTACGATTATGCCTTCTAAAATGCCATAAACTAAGAAGAAGAACTAAGCGAATAGGGCATGTGAAACCATTTCGAAGAAAAAATGTGAAAGCAAAGCAGCTGGCTCCACATAAATAAAGAAACGTACTGTACGAACGAAAATTCGAAAATGGTGGTAAGGTACAGAAGGCAAGACTTTTAAAGGGGAAATAATGAAACCGGAAGAACACGTCTTGAGTTAGACCCCCTAAACGGGACGAAAGAGGCGGAAGCTACAGCACATGCGGTAACAGTAAAGGCATTGTATTGAAAATTATTAAAGGTACCTTCACAAGAAGTGTAACGTCAAAGAACAAGCAAACGAGCGAATACTTTGAACACTACCGCCAGCAGAGGAACTTTGGAAGATAGCCTGCCGCCTAAATAAACTTACAATATATACAACTAAGACGAGATGTTAGATCAAACAGATGCCAAAATTAGCAAATCAGAGAAAGTTAGTCGGATCACATATCCTCCGAAGTATAGGTCACCATACCAAATCCTAGATTTCAATATCTCACGATTTTTTCTCAATAAAATAATGATAGGCGATCGGATGATTTACCGGTGGAAGGCGATATTCCTTGTTTCACTATATAAAGGGAACATGGGGAAATAAAACAGTCACCGATAAGTGAAGCTAATGTCGCATACTGTGAAATTAAACGAGATAATGCCAGTTAACAACGCATTATTCCTAACTTCAATGACTGTCAATGCTGCTCTATGTATTGTAGGCAGGTACGAGTATACATGAGACGCAATTTAGAGTTTACGCATCATGATGCAAAAACATCGCGACGATTGGAAAGATATGCATATCGCCTTCATCAATTAAAAGAAAAGAGTCCTTTTCAAGTTTTAACGCCATGCAAGATTTTGTATTGAATCAGCACATCAACGAGATCGGAACAACTTTCGTATATGATAGCGCTATCGTAAAGAACGATGTGTCAGCCCTCCACTCAGCTTTTGATGATTCAGGTGCTAAACGCTAACGGGATAAACCCGTACTAGGACCGAGTGCCTGCATTTTCAGCTTTCCCAAATCATAAACCCAAATCCTTACATATTTTTAGAAGGAACCATCTTACTTAGTCTCCTAAGTTAATCAAAAAGAAAATTGTGATGACAATGTTATACGAGTACATAGAGTTAGCATGGGTTGGCTTAAATGCTTCGAAAATTCGGCATTATTTTATGCCAGAAAAATGCTACTTGAAAGTAGAATTGTAAAAGACAATCCTCGGTCCATCTATGACATAAAAAATCCGCTCCAAAGTAAACAGTACTTTTCAAAAATAGATATGTATTTCTATTGAGCGCATCTATTGGTATTAACATTTGTCGGAAAGGCAGGTCCTCAACTCATATATTGTCAAAATTTCATGATGTTTGGATGAATAAAAGCGGAGCTATGTTTGCGTTATCGATAAAAATATGACTGACGACTAAAAATTGCTCAGAATTCAACATTCGAAGGGCACAATAATGGAGGCCACCAGAAAGAGTTCGTTCTACTGTACCAAACCGTTAATGCACAATTCTATCTTGATATTTTGAAGCGTTTGGTGCAAAGTATTAGTCGTATTCGCCCAAAATATCGCACAGAAAGTTGGCGTTTGTTGCATGATAATGTGCCATCTCATCGATCGACAATAATTGTAACAGATTTTTTTTGGCTAGAAATCGAATTTTCACTGTCCACCACCCCCGTATTCTCCTAATTTGGAAAAATGCATTTCCCGATGAAAGAAAATCATTGTGTGGGCGTAGGCGCCATAAAAAATGCTGTTACCTGAGGGACATCTCCCCGGCCGACGGTCGAAAACACTCATACAACATGCTTTTAGACCGTAAAATCCCTGTGTTGAGTCAGAAGGGGACTATTTTGAATAAAATAAATCGGTTTTAACAAAACGAACTCTTTTTTACTCTTACTTTTAAAAAGTCCTGTTTACTTTGCATGTACGAGAAATATATCTGAAAAATTACAAAGATCTGATTAGAAGAACGCAGAAGACATGACATTGAAAAGCCAATAGTAGTCGTTTATAGTCGCGCTCTGTGAAAAATGTTTTTCGCGCACTTAGACCATTTTACGGTGGTAATAATCGGCCTACTGAGCAAGCAATTCAAGCCAAAATGACAAAATTTCTCACTAATTTCACGCTATTGGACATCAAGCAACCCATCTGTACGCGTAGAGTGCATACAGAGGAAAATATAATTGCTGTATCCGCCAGTGTTATTGATTTGTCCATTCGTCGCCGTTACTAGCAATTGGGTTTGTGTTACTCGACTACGTGGAAGATTTTACGTAAGGATCTTGGTCTAATTTTCGGTGAGTGGGCCCTAGAAAATCTGGAGGAAGATCCGGTTTTTTATCGAGAAATTGTTTTCAGCGACGAAGCTCGTTTCTGATTGAATGGGTATGTTAATTAACAAATTCGATGAGCAACCTCAAACAATACAAGAGCGGCGAATGCACCCGGAAAAATGCACTGTTTGATGCGGCTTATGATCCGGCGGAATCATTTGCCCCGTATTTTTTCAAAGATACGCGAGCTAAACCTGGTCGACATTTGGTTTCCGCGGTACATGCCACACAGTGCGCTAATCCATGGACCACTTGAGAAATGCGTTCGGTGAGCTATTTATCGCTCATTTTGAACGGTAATTGGACGGCTAGATCATGCGATTTGACGCCTTTAAACTATTTTTTATGGGGATACTTCAAATCACTTGTCTATGCCAATAAGCCAGGGTTAATTGCGAGATACACGCCAATATGCTAGAAAAAGTGATTCAAAATTGGACTCTCCGTATGGACCACTTAAAACGTAGTCGTGGTCAATGTTTATATGAAATAATCTTTAAAAAGTAAATGGCTTATTTTATGAACTCAAATAGAGATTGTGTGTACTTTTGTAATTTTTCTATGTTTCACCCCATGCGGCATAAAAACCGAGTCTTTCAGAAGACTTAAATGGAATTCCGCAAAAAGCAAAACGACAACAATAAACAGCTTGCAAATGAAAGTAAGACGTTCCTTTTGCCAACAACTTACCAGGACAGTGCCCCCAAAATTTCTACATAAATTTTCTCACAATCTTCCGTCAATTAAATGAAATCAAATACTTCAAGCCAACAGAGATACATTAAGCTCAAGCCTACCTAAATACCTTTGCATTTCCTCATTCGTACCCCGATAATTAAAAATTTAAATTTCTTCCTAATTCTGTGGTGAAATGGTATTCGTACTCTTAACTACGAGTGTGCCTCCCTCTCTGTATCATTTATTACACTTAACTAATGATACATCCTTCAGTATAATTTCCATTTGACGCAGTCATCATACTGATACCGCACGACACAGAGATACGGATACGAATACGACTACATTTGCACACTCTAAACACGTGTCCTTGATAAAGTCACGAATCTATCATTGCCTAACCCGAAATGCAGGTGATTTTTCATCATTAAATTCATCAGAGGTGATTAAGTGACACCAGAGGTATGAATACGATTACAGTTGTCCCACGGTCTCTAAAAATTGTACTACTCCTATTTCCATCCTGACAGTTGTTATACTCGTATTATTCGTAGTATGATCAAACTTTTAAGTAGCGGGAGAGCGGCTTGTCGATCCGTAGAACACAGGACTAAGAGACTTCCGCATTTTCGGGTGGGAGGTTTTCGAATTGCATTAATTAACACCATTTGCCCTCAATTGTTGAGTAATGAATTTTGAATATTTTCATTCTCACCCCTCGGTATGCCAATATAGTGTCAGAAATTGACGCGAACTCAAAACGTATAATTTTGACAAACGTTCACATGCTCCAATGCCAGAGGACATGATGCGTTTTAGAGTGACGAACAATGGCAAGTCCGTGATTGGCTTTATCTGATCTATAACACAGAGTGGTGCTGGTAATGGTTGAACATGCACAATTTCGGGTGGCCAATGTCCTGCACGTAGCATTAATGGATCGTTCGGGGCTCTTGTTTTCTTTCAATACAGGGTGATGATGGTAAAAACTAATTTTAGAGAGTTAATTCTATAAAAGGATTCTATCTGTTCATTAACAGGTAGATGGTTGAGTGAATTTTACTGATTAACCAAGTAATGAAGCACAAACGTTTGCATTGGCGAATAGGGTCGAAAAGTGAGAGCAAATAATGTCGGTACGTGTACTGAGTAAATTCATTTAGGCCAAAAATTGACAATTATTATGGCAACGGAACTTAGACTGCTCATTTTGATGTATGCATTTCCATTTGGATTGACTAATTATGCTCGTAAATTTGGTAAAATGAGAATAAAACTGAATTCACTAGTTTGTTAAAATGATTGGGGAATGTTGTTGAAAATAAATAAACAAATGCAAAAGCGGTAGTTATTGCATGCAATGGCTTTGATAGTGATTTACTACTTGTATATGTATGTCAGCATTTTAGAATCTTAAATTTGTTCAGTAGGAAATCGTTCATCAGAATCGTTTAGGTTGTCGCCTGAATCATGGAACACAATTTTAACCCAGCTATATCTACTGGATACAACTGCGAGTTATGTTTTGTTGATTTAATTCTATAGTATCAACAGATATAAACTGACAGCCTTCATTATACATGAACCTGCCACATCTAAAGGCTTCAAGAATATTTATTTACATTTCTCCAATAGCGCTTGTCCAAGAACTTCGTCTGCTTTGCCTTTAATGTTGATATTCGAATTCTTTATGATTTTAGCAATCCTCGTCCAAGACCTCTTCTGTCGTCAAAGAAAGAGTGGTGCTCTTTTCGAACTTAATAAAGCAGTCATATTTCTCCAAGCAAAGCGTGTCATTTTATTCAGAATACTTCAGTATCGATTGAGGAAGCATGAATAATGAGAAATGCATCTGTGATCTTGGACATTTCACACTGTTCTATGAAAACAAGAAAATTCGTTCATACAAAGTCAATTTAGCCTCACTTGGAAACGGAAAATCTGATGATATCTGCACCGAGTCTTATATACTCGCCAATACTCTCAGATTCACGGTAAGACCCACTTTCGATAATATCGAGTCGCAGCAAACTCCTGGCGAAAAGTAAAAGAACTTTTTTATTTGAAAAAATTGCAAAAATTGACACTACTGGAGCTTAATTCCTTCTGACTCCCATTCAGCTAAACAGGATAAAGAGAATAGTTTACTTTCTTGGCGACTCTACTAATATATCCTCCATCCAAGACGAAACATGGCTTTTTACACAGCGCGCGTTAGATGTTTTTATTGATATTGAGGCCCCTTGGATAAACTGCCGGAAAGTGTAATTCAACAATGCAATGCGGTCAACAAATTGTGGGGGAAGATCCGGAATTGTCAATTCTTCGTCGATTGTAGAAAGTTCACATTTATCCGTACATTAAGTGAAATTTTGCGAGAAAATCTCGGCTTCAACATCTATATTAGATCCTGCTCCTGCATGAACTAAAGTCAAGATTCAATGATTTGCGACGGGAGTTCGCGAATTGGCTTCTTGCAGAGTCAAGTCGATATATTTTTTTATTAAAAAATCATGTCTAATGGCAAGAAAAGAAAATTCTCACGTTGTGTCAGTTAAGACCCGTCGTTGTTTCTTCCCTGGCATCAATAATTCTGTGGCCACGGGAGCAGGAGGCATGTCTATAAAACGAGAGTCAAAAGACAGTCGACGCGGATGGTCAACAAAACTCCAGTGTGTATTCTACCAACGACCACTTGTCCTTAAATGGGTGATCAAGTAAGGGAAATTCATTCGTCTAGAGCGTGAGATGCTAGATGCTAGAAATCGTCCATACAGCCAAGATAGACAGCTTTTTGGGGTCTGATAAAAGCAGCAACGACGTATCTTCATAAAAGCTAATTGCACTGTCAACAGTGACCAGCCTCATTTTTGCTGAAAATTCTTCTACGCTCCCAGAAAGTCAATGATACCAACGAAATTGTCGACGTAGCTTGCTTATTCTAAAGAATTTGTTATTCAAGTTACGAGTATAACCCAAATACTTTTGGAAAAACGGATGGTGATCCCTTTAAACAATAGATGAGTCAGCTTCCTATTTCTCCTGAAAAGCTTTAAGTTTTGCGGTTATTGAATAATTGAACAAAAGCCCATTTCCGATCGATCTGGAGCTATCCGCGCTTTAGAACAAGCGTTCACAAGGAATGATCCAATGCATAGGCATTAAGATCATTAAGAACTATGTATTAAACAGTGAGACAATCAGCATGCATCATAGCAGTAGATACAGGACGCCCCTTGCGGGCAACCATGTTTATCCTCGGCATCATTCACCGCAATTAGTATCCGCATTTACCATCATTACTTTTATCGACAATGTCTATCTGTGTTATCTGGCCTGGTTGCACATAAGGTCAAAAATTGCGCTGTCGAAAGCACCCTCCATGTCCTTGAATGTTTACATCACAGCGTGAACGTCTTCCTGTCGAGCTTTTGAAGCGCAGCGCCGCAATAATCTTCATTTCGGAAGGCAAGAAATAGGATGCATTCATAGAACAGTCTTACGCACATGAAGCTCGACTTCTCTCTGAACGCACTTCAACATGAAGGAACTTAATCTAAGAGTGCAGTCATATTTTCTGGTTTTTGGTATAAGTTCTGATATCTTTTGCTAGGGGTTCGATTTTAATGCCAAAATCATGCTATCGGTGAACAAATGGTTTAATACTTTATGTCACATAATTTGTTACATTCCATCAGTGCCAGGCGACTTGAAGTGATCAAAGAAACCAGCTGCGTATTTAATGGCCTTACTATGATCGCGACAGATGACAGATACTCGTACAGCTTGTACGGTGTGTTGATCAGATTACCCGAGAAGTGAAAGTCTTACTTTCGATTCATGGTTACATATGCTAGTTTTCCTCGAAATCTGTCTCAAGAGGCTCGTTTAGAAGTTTTCGGGTTTCCCTACGTAGTAGCAATAATTCTGTGTTCCACCATGAACTGGTCGGTAAAAAATATTTGGTCATGGCACCTTACCGCTTCTGAACAGCTTCCTTTTCCCATTATCTATCAGTTCATTTCGGGACTTACTGAGCTATGCTTAAAATTCATCCAATTGGTTTCTCGCGAGTTCCACCTCTTCAGTAAAATCAAGACTTCTTATCCGATCCTAGATTCGATGCACCTATGGACTGAGATGGAAGCTTTCAACAGAATATACCAGTCGGCAATCTCCTCAGTGGACTTGTTTAATATCGTTAAGTCGATTACTTGCTCTGTTACTTTTATAACAAATGTATGCTGAAACACAACTATTCTATATTATGTACTGTGACCCCAATAGGGAGCACATTGCATCATCCTGGAAGTACAATATTCAATGAGGTTGGCTACTGGCTGTGGTTCCAAATCATAGTGGAAATAAGCTGATGGAATGATGAATTTATGCCATTCTCTGTTCGTTTTGCAAAGTTTTGCTACAAAAATGCTCAACTGTAGATGGTGGGATCAAGTTCAGCACAGAGACAAGTCCTCGCTCTTTTTGATGGCTCGTCACATAGTGTTGTGAAACTTTTCAAACATTCGAAACCACAGATACTTCTCTTCCACATAGTAATGACTACTATAGGAATATTATGTGAGGTTTTTTATTCAATACGAAAAGCCTCATTAGTAAGGATGCAGTATTTGTATATGTAATATATATACATTAATACTCTGTATCTTTCAACACCAAATCATACCAAGATTTCTTCCTTAACGTGTCGAATGTTGGCCTCGAGCGCGACCAAAGTAGTTGGCTTATTAGCATAGACTAAATACTTGACGTAGCCCCAGAGAAAATAATCGAGTGGTGTCAAATCACATTATCGCGTCGGCCAATTGATGAACGCTCGCCGTAAGATGACCCAGTCGCCTTCACAACTTCGAGCGTTCGTTTCGTTTTTAATGCATTTTATTTAATTTATCTTAAATTTACTGAACTTACATGCTAACAGAAAAAATGCTTAAATGCTAGCTTATCATAACTTAATTAACTTATTCTAACTTACTGGCCCTCCAAACGGGCGCTCTAAGCTAAATTAAAATATATTTTTATTTTATGACTTTCGAAGTCTAATTTACAATTTTCAACCATTATTACTGTTGATTAACATCTATTATAGTTAAACTAAGGAAAAATTAATTGTTTAAGAAAAAACTTAGTAAATATGTAAATAGTAAGGGAAATATGGGCGACTTTGCTAACCTGACTAGGCTAACCTGGACTTGAAGGAAACGACGAAGAAATCGGGTCTTCTTCACTCAACCACCAAATATTTTGGTGCTGCAAGACAACATCTTTTACGTCGCGTTTTTAAACCGCCCTGATAAACCTGAGACGCTCAGTACTGCCGTGTGCGACGTCTCTGTCTCTGTAGCGGCACCGCAAACCTATCCTGGATCAGCCCTTTCATGTCCAAATAGAGGAACGCTTCAGGGGGGACGAAGCTTTTGAAGCGCACACTCTCATGATATAAATAGTTGGGGTAGTAGGCCCCAGATATCAGGTTATTGGACGAGGTCATTGCTCTTGCAATATGCCCTCGAGTCAACTTAATAGCGAAGTTGTCCACTCTTATTAGATCCGCCCTGTTATATAGGACCTCATTGGGATAGAATTTTATGTACTCCGATTCTGGTGTTCTGTAAAGGTGAAGACAAACCCTAAGGCAAGCCCTCTCAAACACCCGAATCTTTTCCATTAAGCTTGCTCTCACGTTGAACCAGACGGGACACCCATATACCAGCATGGGGCGGATGAGGGCCATGTAGCAGATAACTTTTACTCTCGCATCAAGTTGGCTGCTATAAAACTGATTTCAACTTGATTTTCAACTTCCAGTCATCGCAAAATCGCCTAATTTTCTCGAAGTCACGTTGCAAAAGCATGTTAATGATCTCAACTTTTGGACCTGTTATGTACGCTATCAGGTTATCTGCATACGCTATGCTATGGGGAAGTGAACCTATCAAATCGCTTGTGTAAATGTTGAATAAGATCGGCGAATTAACCGCACCTTGTTGCAAACCGTTTATAATATGAAATGTCAAAACAGAAGTCGCATCGCCATTTTTCACGATGAACTGTCTGCTGCTGAGCATATTATGAAGAATATACAAAAGTGGTTTACTTATGCCCAGTCTGGCCAGCCTCTAGAAAAGCCCCTCTAACCATACGGTGTCAAAGGCCATTTCCAAGTCAACCAGACAGACCCCAGTACACTGGTTTTTGCTTTTATTCCATTGGATATCTGACACCAGCCTAGACGCGGCATGTATGACATCATGCCCCGCCTTGAAGCCGAATTGATTAGCCGGAACCATATTTTTGTCCTCAACCCACTTAATCAAGACTCTATTGATCACTTTCTCGAACACCTTACTGATATTCGGAAGGAGACTTATCGGCCGGAGATTCGCCGGATTGGATACTACCCTTTTAAGGATGGGATAAACCACCGCAGTTTTCCAATGCTCTGGATAATGTACATTATCAATGTCTACCGCTTCTAGAGGGAGATATCGAAGCACAATGTTCGGTATTCCATCGATTCCCACTGATTTTTTACTTCTTATTGTGTCGAAGATCTCATGGAGTTCTTCCTTTGAACACATACAATATCAATTAAATAAATGCCGTGGCAGGGAATGAACTCGCACAACTTGAAATATTAAAATTTCGCCTCCGCGCACTATTGCACTACACCAGACGTGCTTTTTAAAATTTGTGTGTTAATTAATAATAATTTACAGAATTCGCTGAAGAAAAGCCAAAACAGGTCTGTATACTACCGTGGTCTGTAAACGACCTACGACCACAACTTCGAGCGTTACGTCGATTGTATGGCATGTAGCACAGTCTTGTTGGAACCACAGATGTTGTCGAACTCTGAGAACAGAAAGTCGGCTTACACTGTTCTATATCTATATAGTGTCTCATTCCTCATTTCGAAAGAAATAAGGTCCGATGATGCCGCCATGCCATAAACCGCAAAAACCATCAATCTTTGTGGATGCGTTGATGCTTGGCCGAACACTTGTGAATTTATTTTATTATATTCGCTCTAATGATGGCAATTTTGTTTGTTAATATAACCACTGAGCCAAAAATGTGCCACGTCCGAGAAGATGATTTTTTGGCCAAAATCCGGATCTCCGGCTAACATTTCCAGCGCCCAATTAGCGAACTCACGGCGTTGTCTATGGTTGTCCGGGTTCAATTCTTGCGTCAGCACAATTTTATATGAATGTAGGCTGAAATCCAACCACAAAATTAGCCGGGTTGACTCTCTGGCGATGCCCAATTCAGCTGATCGGAGCCCAATCGACATTTCTGGGTTTTCTTCGATACTGGCCGCTACGGCGACTATGTATTCTTCATTTCGCACCAATCTCTATCTCATTGGTGGCTCTCCAAACGAGTGTACTCACGCTCTAACTTTTCCATGGTGTGACGAATTGCCTGAACATTGCAGCCATGATGACGACCCACCTGACGAAGAAATTCCTGTTGCGTATTTACAACAGAGCCGGAATTTCAATTATGTTTTTTAATAATTTCCGCACGTTCGGCGAGCGAAAAACAATGCATGATGAAATGGGAAACTATACTGAATATTTGGATGTCATGGGTAACTTTGACAGCTGCTGAAACATAACCATTGGAAAAACTATCATTTCTCCCCATCAACATTTTTAATTTACATTTTGAATTTAATTTTGTATTATTTTATAAGTATACTCGTACATTCGTCACTTGTCCATTAGGCAACAGAATGTACTATATTATTTCATGCCTAAATTATTTTGTGGTTATATAATATTGTTATTTCTAATATAAGTTTGCACTGAAATAAACAATAAATAAATAAAAATAAATAAATGGTATCTCGTCACCCATTATTATATAAAGAATATTTATATACATAAAAAAACTCCTATAAATGCCGGTTTGTGGACTAAGTGCCTATTTATTTATCGAAGGCGCATTTATAATTAATAATCAGTGCTCAATATTACTTTATTTTTGGTGCTTCTTCTTCGAACTCTTACATTTAATTCATGCTCCTCTAGTTTTTGCCTCATTATGAGTTTTAATTCTAAATATTTGCCAATTAGAAGCTGATTTAAGTTTCTCTATCCTGAAAAGGCGCAATGCCACGTTCTGTCTGGTTTTCAATCTGTCTTTAGTCTGGCAATATCATGAGCCTCATCGTGTGTGTGGCAGTTGATGGAGTCTTTACGTGGATTGGGTTTACTTTTACCTTTCACTTCACTTAGATTGCATTGATAGGTTTAGAATAAATTCATTACGATACTTCTTAATTTCGTCTATAAGGCTGTGATGCGGATACTGAGCTGTTAGGGAATTCAGATGAATGGGTATTGCGAGTAGGACGTACTATAATTACTAACTACAACCAAGCGAGCATATATACATACATACAAATGTAAAATGTTAGCTACCTCCACGGGTTGATGATCCTATTTTAATGCAGATTCTTGGAAAAGTATTGAGAAGCGAATAGTGCTTCGGGTATCCTTTTAGTAAAAGGACGTTTTATGTAGGCATGTGTTGCTAAATATAGCCCACAATCCATCATAGTTGGAAGGGACTAATGAGTTTCCTTAATTTTCATGGAATCCACTGAAGATAAATTGCAGAAATTAGTAATGGAGGCTATAAGTGTTTCCATGAACATATCAAAGGCATAATTGGTTACGTGCAAAAGACTTGATTTGATAGAATTATGAGAGAACAGAAATCACTTAAAATTGATAAATCAAGGCAACAAAAGAAAGTATAGGCAAAACAATTTTGAGACGCTCGATGCTTTCCAGAGGTAGTTCTCATAAAAGTGTTTCACCTGAAACTGATTCCAATTTCTGTTGGTAATTGGATTTCTCCCGCTCCCATAACAAGAATTGTCTGCTGTTTTACCTAGATTTCGACCATAAAATCCATTGTGTTCTCTTCAAGTATCCACAAACCGATTGTCATGTGCAAAATGTCCTGCAAAGAAAAAGTGTACATATTTCTTTTACGGATCTGACCTTCAACTGTTAAATTTATTTTTGCTCAATATTTCACCTTATCTCTCCCCCACCTATTGGGACAAATCCCAAAACCATAAACACATGTTCCATGTATCCGTGGCAATTTCATTGTTCCGCCGCCAACGTGCTTGTCATCACCATTGCAATCAATTTATCTTGAAGCAGAAAATAGAGAAACCAAACCGAAAGGAACGTCGAGTAACAGAAAAATGGAAAAACAAAAATGAGAAACACTGTGGTAAGATAAAAATAGAAATGTGAAAAGAATAACAGATTACACCACTTATAGGTGTACATATGCGGCAAACAGGATCATAACACTGTCCCTAATGCCGGCCAGCCTTCAAAAATTGTTGGGGTACCGCCATACATTTATTATCTCCCGGGATGGCATTAATCACAGTGTGACAATTCGTTATGGTCATAATTCATCTTTAATAAACTAAAAGTGTACAAGTATTTCGCCTATAAGGACAATTCATCGCCTGTAGTGTTGTTTATGTCAGTGGAGTTGAAGTTGGGCGTATGTGTAGGTGTTTCTATCTATTCGTTTCTTGAGGATATTTCCAATTTCATTAGTGTGACGATTATTTTTTGGCAATTTCCGCGTTCGTTGTTTCAAACGGAAATCCGGAAGAAGGACAACAAAAATGCGATAAATCATCATCAGCGCAAATGCCTGGCAAGATCGTTGTGCTCCTGGTTAACGATTTTTGTTGCTGACAAGCGGCAATTCCATTAAAAACGTCTCGTCTTTATTTTTTCTTCTTCTGTTTTTTTTGTTTCATATTTTAAAGTAACCAGGGAAATGTTTGCTCCAACAGAGGCCCTCATGGAAGCCATGTATGGCGAATGGAAAAACATATACCTGGAAGATGAATTTTTTTAAGGATAAGGCTTGGAGAAGCCTACGAGTATTTTTTTTTTGTAATGATTTTTTGCTTTCCAATTTCGGAAAGTGAGATGATTTTTTTTTATTCAATCTGGATCTGGGTGTTGAGAGCGATAACGAGATCATTGCTTGAATTGTTTTTTATTTCAACCTGAATCCTTAGTTTAATTAAATGCGCAGGAGGTGAGAGGAAACACGAGAAAATGTTTAGTCGCGGTGTTGTGTATTTAACAATAAACTTAGTGGCATAAGTGGATTAATTTATTAGGCTAAATGAGTCATTCGTATTGGAAAAAAAGTAAACGTCAGCAACTAACATGTCCTGGCCATAGTCACGATGAAATTTAACACTATTAAATTTGTGGAAGTAGAAACTGCATTGTGAAAGTAGCCAGCACCGCAAAAATCTTTCTGATGTGATGCTCGTTGAAGTTGTTCATACTTGTAGCGCTACACAAGGGCAGTAGAGACTAAATAACAAGCCGGAAGAGGGCAAAAGAAACAATAAAAGAGAAATGACCTTTTACATACATATTACACTAAATGGTAGAGAAGATTTTTACAAAAACTTCTAAATTTAGAGCAATATAGACCCAAAATAGATTGAATGCGACAGAAAACGTTCCAAAGACATAGACCTTTACTTCAGTAAGCACATCAGCCTTATACGGAAGAGATTAGAAAATGTAACGAACCAGCCAATAGACTCATCAACTTCACTGTTGATGACCCTGCAAACGATTAAAGTGCAACGATCTTCTTACCTGCTCGTGGAATGTTCAAACTCTTAAAATCCTCGACTGCTACAAAGCAGACATATTCGCCACATAAGAAGTGTAATGGAATGGACCGCACAAAAAGAGGATGAACAAATGTGATATCGACGGAGAATGTTACAGATAAATGACAGCAGTCACAACAAGAGGAATAAAACAAAAGATCGCATAAAATATAAATTCGCCAACATAAGCCTCATAAGCCTAGCTAGGCAAGGGGCGTATCTTTGACACTACATTGGAGAGGTAAAACATATTACAAATTCTTATTGCTGCCAGATATAGCATAACTATAGCCAGCGCACCTCGGTATCCATCAAGAGCTTGGCTGACTCACCAATTCCTGATCAACGCAAAGCACTCCTCCAGTGTTTTAGATGTCCGAACGTTCCGAGCAACTTACAACCAATTGGGCCATTATCTTGTTAACAGATGCTGCTGGGGATATCCGTAAAATCCCAAAACCAGCGAACTATTACGAGGAATTTCAATGTCGAACGGCTACAATCATAAGAGCGTTTTTTCCGATCGAGCTTCGCTTAATCTCTTAAGGAGTCCGATCCCACAAGCATCGATTGTAAAAACCCTTGGTATTAGTGCCAAAGAGCAATCAAAGAGGCTATGATGTGCTGGGGTGCAACCCGCTCCAATAAAACAAAAAAACCCTGATTCGATGACAAATGCTGGTAACTTGGAAAATCAATGAATATACAGAAAAGAACGAGATGGTCTAGCGAGCTCAACAAGCAGAAGAGAAGAGAAAATTATTGGCGCCTCCCAAAAAAACGGAAAGAGTAAGAGAAGCGCTCAGTCGAGGCCTTAGAGAGGTGCTACTGGCAGAATGAAGTTTGCAAGTTTTACCAAAAATAAAACGAACATTCAAAACGTGTAAATACCGAACAAAAATCTGGAAGGAAGGTGAAGGAAACCTTATAGTAACACCACGGTAGGTTCTGAGAATCTGGAAATATTATTTCTGCAAACTGTTAAACGGTGATGACTAACAACAACCGACTGTCGAGCATGAATGCACCATTCAACCTGAACAAAGACAGACAACATTTCCGTTCACCCGACCAATATGAAGTCAGGACCCCCATTTTCAAGCTGCTGAACTTCTTCTCCTTCAACATCTGTTTCGACGAAAGTATGCCCGACGAATGGAACTGCAGCTTTGTTTGTCCAATCTTAATCAAAAGATCTTCCTTCCTGTGCCAAATACAGGAGAATAAATCTCCTCAAAATCGCATATAAAATCGTATCTGTCATATTATGTGAACGCCTAAGACCTTTCGTAAACAGTCTGAGAGTGGCTTTAAACCAGACAGGTCTAACATAGATTAAATTTTCACATTATGATATGTCTTGGAAAAAATGCAGGAGTTTCACATTAACACATTCATCGATTTGAAAGGCTCATATGACAGTATCTACTAATATGAACTATACAGAGCCATGTCTAGTTTTGGCATCCCAGCCACATTCATTCGACTATGCAGGATGCCGATGAAGAATCCACACTGCTCTGTCAAGATCGGTTCATCGGAAAATAACTTAAAAAAGGTGATGCGTCATGTGACTTTCCCAACATTGTTCTTGAAAGAACTGTGCGAAACTCATGAGTTAACTGCAGAAACACAGTCTTTCAAAAGGATGCCTAGCTACTCTCATATGCAGACGACATTGGGACATGGCAGAGCACAACGAGTTGTCAATTGAGCTCTCACGACTATTGAAGAAGAAGCAGTGAAGATGGGTTTAGCAATCAACGAAGGAAAAACAAAGTATACGCTGTCAACTAAGAGAGACACACAACATCGATGCACAAGACAAAACGTCACAGCTTTGAGTTTAGAATGGACCTTATCTATCAGCTGGCATAGAAATCATCCAAAGAATTACTCTTGCTCATCGCTGTCTCTATGGACTTAGAAAGCAATTGAGTAGTAAAGCCCTCTCTTGTGAAACCAAAAAGACTTCACACAAGGCCCTTATGAATCCGGTACTGCTTTACAGAAGCCAGCAGAAGCTTTGTCACTGACAAAAACGGAGTTCCTTGTAGATATTGAATTGTACA
Source organism: Volucella bombylans (assembly GCA_949129095.1). NCBI lineage: Eukaryota > Metazoa > Arthropoda > Insecta > Diptera > Syrphidae > Volucella > Volucella bombylans. Next base: position 104,717,588 of record OX422144.1, on the reverse strand, counting down.
AAACGTAGTATCGATGATGAGCATGATTCATTCCTCGTTAAAAATTATTGTAGAAATACTTGACAAGATCGTAATATTTCTCTATAAGTGTAAGGATAGATACACATCAGCCTCCTGCTATTGACAAATTTAGTCATTATACAAACTGTTGTCATAAATTCGCTCCAACTCCGTTTGCACAACTTAAGCTTCTTTCCTAAGTTTTTGTCTGGCGGCGTCCGATATCTACTTCAAAAAATTTGTTTATTTCCAACATTTATAAAGTTTTAGATTCTTTCAGAACAGACTTCAATCTGAAGGATCAAATTCCTAAAAGGTCAATGACTGTTATATTTCAAAATCTTTATTAAATGTTGAAAATGTCTCTAACGACCTTATCCGGAGATTTTCTTTTTTTAATAATCACGTTTTTAATGGTGAAGGATTCACTGGTTTTGAATGTTCGCAAGTTATAATGGCTTGACAACAAAAAGCTTGTCAGGGGGTTCCATAAGGGAATTTTATGGCTTAAGAAAGAATAGAATGAAGAATATTTACCATAAATTGTGGTAGAACAAAAACACAATGTAAGGTAAAAGACATAACATCGATCTTGGAGAGTGTAGAGAGCAATATTACCATGAGAGTGTCAGAGTCAGGACGTAACTTTGTGGGAAGCCAACGTTTATTTTGTGGATATCAGGCTTGACACCTCTCAACACTGAATGTCGTCCGTCTTCATTATTCACCATCTGACTATTTTGGCGGAGATATCAAGGCTATACCTGGCTTTACATAGCTCATCCCTTTAGATGCTGACATATACGGCCTTTGCATCGATTTGATAAAAAGAGGGTGCAAATCGATTTGGACCGCTTGGATTTTTTCCAGGATCTAAAGATCCATTGAAAGGCGTCAATCGGATCGTTGATAAATTGCTGCATAAGACCTCAAATAAGACTTTATATCTTAAGGATACTGATGCATCTATGGTTGGCAGGGTCTACTTTTTTGTGGATCGGTCAAACGGTGTTAAAGTTCCATCTTTCAGTCATGCTTTTATCCGACTTAATCGCTCTCTGGCAAGTCGTCCCCCGTTACCTTAAGTAGTTCGGTAGGTAGGCTGTCCGGTCCAGCAGGCTTTTGTACTTAAACTTGAACATTGCTATCCTCAATTTATTTTGGTCGGATGGACAAATCTCTTGACTTTCGCCGTCCAGATTGAATGGCTCATTCTACCTCACCGCGAAATTTGAGTTGAACTGACAGTCTGCAGAAGTCCAGAGTACCGACTGTGATTCTACTACAATGTTTCCCTGTTCATCGATACGGGGCTTCTGTTTGTTCTTGTTGGATAATTTGCTATGGAACTATAATTTTGGCCACACAAAGCTGAGTTCGGGATCGAAACTGAGATCATATTGTGGTGGAGTCTAGCAGTCTACATCACTAAGCACATAAGTGGTAAGACCAATAACACGGCACTTGTTCTTCTCGAAGAAATTTCTAATCTGAGTAATCCGAGTGATGCGGGCGGGAATCTACATACTCGTACATATGTATGTATGTTACACTAAGTGCAAGAACAGCTGGCCTGCATTTGCAGACGTGGACATATGCAGCAAACGGATAACTAAGAAGTAATCGAGTATATTTCCTACATCGGCTCTGAATTCTCGAGACATTAAACTATTTAAGGTCAGTGGTAGGTGCACGAGGCTGAAGTAATCCAGCCCATACAGATCAGATTTAATTTCTTAATTAATCTGCCATAGATATACCGTTATGTGGCTGGAATGAAATGGATTTTCATTAGCTATTAGGAAAAACTTTGACATTAATCTCTACATTTATATTAAAAAAAAAAAAACAAGCTCTCAGAGCTTGTCAAGTACGAGTAATTGTAAAAATTTTATTCATCAAAAGGCATTACTATCAAAAGGAATTGCTATACAATCTTGAAATGTCTTGTTTAATTGCCAATTTACTAACTTTCTTTTTAATCCCCACTTCATCTTAAAACAAGTCAGAAGAGTACTAAATGCAAAGCCTTCTTATTTAATAATATTCTCCTGAGTGAGAATTTTTAAACAGCAATGCTTGAGGATTCACAAACAGAATCTGTTATCTCTTTTTTCAAAGGATAATTGCTTTACATCCTCTTATTGTGATTCGCAATAAAAACGGGAGTTTTATTCCCATATGTAGTAAATTTCCATGAATTTATGCTTCTCTACCTTGAGAAGATTTTTTTTGTTGATTTTCTTCTTTTGTTTTACTGTCAACTTCCAAGGGTGATATGTAGTATGTTACCATCGGTTTTCAAAAAACAAGAAAACATACGAAAACTGAAAGAAATTCTCCCCAATTTCTTTACAGTAGGACTCTTACAAATAACGTTAACGATTCAGCAAATTTTCTGAATTATTCTCCATCCTCATTAAGCCCAAACGATACACAATAAAAAAAAAGAAGAACAAAGCGGAAAAAGGGAACAAAGTACAATTTAAAGAAAAGCGGATATTCATATTAATGTACGAATGTGTATGAGTATAAGCGTAAGTATGTAAAAAGAAAGGAGCAAAATCAATTTACGTTCTGGCAATATGCACCTACGAGAATGCTTTGTTGTTGGCATTATTTCCACCAGCATTAACGTCCTCATTGTCTACAATGAATTCCCTACATACGAATATGTATGTGAAAAAACCGTTGCCATACCAGCAGCAACAAATGAAACGAATCGTTTTTCGATAACCAGGATGAAAAAATTCTGCAAATTCTCTTTCCCCAATGCCAACAAGCAAGAAAAAAATGTAAAACTTCTGTTCCAGTTAGAATGGCGGGTATATTTACCCAGTGTATGGCAGTCGCAGTGCCCTGTCTATCTGTGTGTGAATCCAAGGATTCGCAAGTCTCTTCCAACTGACAACAATGCCAACAGTTATATCCGAGAATTAAATTTGTCGAGAGAATGTGCCACAACAATGAGCGTAATGCTTTTAACTGCATAAACATTAGCCTATTTCATCTGAAACCCATCCGGATACATCCTTCCCCATCACATTCCATCCATGAAGAATGTGCAAGTACGTGTACGAATATCTGAATCCGAATTAATTCCACTAGGAATACGAAAGCGAGTGTGAGTGGGAGTACCCTATCATTCGTGATACGTGGAGATAACTGGAAGCACCCAAAAATCTGACAATGAAATTGAGTTCTCTCTAAGTTTTTTCCTCTTTTTCTTTTCTGTTCGTTTCTGGATTTTAATTAACAACAGGGACTTGTAATAGAAGCGCATTGGCATACGTAATGTGATACCATAGTTGCGGCTAGGCTTATTACCCACTTACGAGTAGAACATGTACCTGTCAAATTATTTTCCACATTTCGCACACAGATTCTGTCTATCTGAAACTATTTTCAATGCAAAGTCTAAGGATATACAGTATTTCAAGGCAATGATGTGGGTCCGAACAGCATTAAGCAGTCAACGCGGCGTGAAATGTGTTTCTTTCACTAGGATATTGTTTTGACGTTGTATGTATAATTCAAATACATATTTGTATTGGCTTCACTGTTGGTTAATGGGTAATTAAAATGTTGTCCTTGAAAAATTATGAAGACATAACATACCCATTAGAATGCTGTCGAGCTCTTGAAACTTTTTAACAACTTAAATCCACGAAAAATTCAAAAGTTTTTCTTTGCATTCATAATTGGTGTGTGTTGCCATTTAAGACAAATTCGGAAGAAGAGTTGTTTTACTGGCAAAACTTCCAAGGAAAATCTTTTGAAATAGTAGTTTATGACCACAAAGGGCCTCAAAGCTAAATTCCATGGCCAAAAGTTGTTTCTTCAAGAAATACTCCTAACTTATGAAATTTGAAGAGAAGGAACTGTTGCAAGACCTCCTGAAAGTAATTTTAATGCATTTTTAGTACTTTCAAAACTTCGAAACAGCTTATAATCATCGAACCCAATAATCTAAACAAACGGTTAAAACTTGAGATACTTTCACAAGGCCGTAGGTGTCAATTTTGAAAATCCTGTGAAAGCATAGAAAACATATTATAGAAAGCACAATTACAAAGGGACACTTTTCACATGTTAACCGATGCCAATGACCAATTTTGGTCGTACTCGTATATCGCGGTATCTTTTAACATCTTCTAGCAACCTTATTTTATTCTACCATAATCTGTGCCACAAAGTGACTACCTACGAGGGCGGGTCAATAAGTCCGTGACTTTTGGAATAAAACACAGATTTTTTGATAAAAAAATAATTTTATTTTTCAACGTAGTCTCCCTTGAGCTCTATACACTTTGTCCAACGCTTCTCCAATTTTTTTATCCCTTCCAAAAAAAATGATTTGTCGAGGTCCTCAAAATAGGCCTTTGTTTGCGAGATGACTTCATCATTGGAGTCAAATCTTTTTCCACCAAGCCATTTCTTCAGGTTTGGGAACAAGAAGTAGTCGCTCGGAGCCAAATCTGGAGAATAGGGTGGATGAGGGAGCAATTCATAGCCCAATTCATGGATTTTTGCCATGGCAACTGCACATGTGTGCACCCTTGCATTGTCTTGGTTTTTTGCTTTTTTTTCGCAAGAAATTAGTGAGTAGTCTGATAAAAATAGCTGTCAAACACAAACTAACTGACGCAGCAAGTTTAAATTTTGACAGGAGTCAACTGACAGATGCCTGTTGACAGGAGCAGTGTTGCTGTTTCAGTAAAGAGGTCAGAAATTAAAAAAGTCACGGACTTATTGACCCTCCCTCGTATTTTTGCTCAAAAACATTGTGATGATTTACGTAATTTTGATCCTCTATTGCTTTGTAGAAAAAATTGTTGATTTGTTTATCAGTGTGCTTTTAGTTTCTTATTTGTTTCAAGGGATTTGGTGAACGATCCAAAAAGGAGATGGCCCGGGCCGTAGCAAAAGAGGCATAGCATCAAGACTTACAATACGTACCCTCACAACCGATAGACAGAAGAAAAACTGCAACGTCGAACGCATTCATTAGTTTGGCCCGCCGTCAAACTGGAGGGTCGTGGCATCTACAGTTATGCACACATGAGACTCAAGTCTCAATGGAAGTCCTAACCGAGGACGGTGGTTCAGATTCTGAAAAACTCCCCTAGTAGCCTTGACCAGAAAGTTCATTGCCGAATTACATAAATACTCCTGATGGCAGCAGAGCATCCTATAATAAATCGGTTTTGCAGCCATTCGTGAAAACCCGACTACATTCCTCTCCTTGGCTCAGATTATGAGCGAAACTATTCCTGGGCACAGGAAAAGTCGATTTGGTTTTCTAATCAAAACAGTAGTTCTGGTGTCATTGCATCAGGCGGCGACAGAGTTAAAAGACAACACCAGCTGTCAAAATCTCCAGTGAGTGTTGGACTAAAGACCACTTCTCTTTAAACGAAATATAGAGTGCAGCCCATGATATGAATTTCGTCAGTGCACCTGGAGCATAACCAAGCGTGATAGTGAAAACCCACACGCAGCCGAGACAGACCGTTGTTTAGAGTCTGGTTAAAGCAGCAGTGTTATGTTTTCGTTAAAGCTTGTTAAACCAGACTACGGACGCATACTCGTATAATATAATTGGTCATATGTATAAAAGCCGAGTAGACTCGGAAGACCCTCCTCGATGACAAGCTCAATATCTTCCCGACAGCTCCTTTACACTTCCAGAAGGTCGAAAGCACTTTAAAGTCTTTCGACATAACATGTTTATGACATACAAGTATTTAGCTTCTTTGGGGAATATGGTGGTGCTGCCTTTAAATACTAGATGAGTCAGATCTTCCTCCCTCTCGTAAAGAGAACAACCTCAATTTTGAAAGAATTAACTGAAAGCCCATTTCTAGCGCAGCAATCGTCAATAACGTGTAGGAACAGATACTCATTATATAGGATACAACAGATAGTGTAGTCGTATAGCATATGCCTCTGCATAGCCGTCAGAACTACTGAGAGCGTTATGCAGTGAGTCGATCAACATAGCAGTGGAGACAGGATGCCGCTTTGCGGATAACCCCTATTTACTACCGCCATAACTTATTGGTCGCAGTCAGCGTCTGCAGTTTTTCAGTTTTTATGCATTTTTATTTATATACTTAAATTACTCTTAAATGCTAAACAAAAAACGCTTAAAAATTAGCTTAAATAACTTAAAAATAATTTTATTGTAACTTACTGGCCCCAAGCGGGCACTCTAAGCAGTCAGCGTCTGCAATCAGTATCGTATTCATTGATTTTATCCATAAAGCTAGTTATTCATCTATGCCGTGTTGTCTGGCCGAGTTACACATGTAGCCAAAATTTCTATTTAGGAAACAATATTCTATTAGCTCAAAACATACATACTTAAATGGAACCTTTCTGAAACTCGTATTTTAAGAAATGGCGTCCAACAGCTTTCGGTACTGGAACCCCTTCTATTTCTAATACTTATGAATTAGCTTTTCAAATGGCGATTCAATGGCTTAGCCACTGCATTTACCGATGACCTAACTTTTACGTATAAATTTCAAAGCCAATTTGAATATATTCCTAAGAAAGTAGAAAAATTTGACAATTTGTCTGTGAGCTGCGGCCCACAGTCCGTTTCTACAATGTTTGTGCGCGCCACCTAAGGATATGCTTTCCTCTACTGCGTTGTCCCTCCAGGGACCGATAACCCGGAATTGACATATGATGCGACGCTGTAGTCTTGGAGGAGGGTGACAACCCTAAACTTCACTATTTCTTAAACAAATTGGTGGCTGTCATCCAGAATTGGAGAATGTTTCCAATATAAAGGTAAGACATAGACCAGATTCTGATTGTTTATATGGACTGCTCTTTGTCAGCAACTTTCTCATGCCAAAAAGGACTTCAGATATATTTTACTCTACAGATACAAATTGAATTCTGTAATTAATCTTAAAGATGTAAGTAAAAAAATTTTATAACAATACTCGTAGATAACAAATTTTACTCAGTCACTTATCATTATACTTACTCCCTTCAGCGTCTAAGTGGCAACACAACGCAGCCGTTTTCATATTTCCAAAAACTCTAAATGTAGGCGAGCGGTTGCTTTAGTGGTTAAAAGTTCATGGAGCAATTTGGAGGTTTTTATGTTGAAATTTTTCGGTGAAATAAGTATTCGTTGATGGTATGGTTGATGACTGTTGAAAAGATTATTTGTGTTCTTGGGATCTAGACTTTGGCAAATTCCTGTTTTTAAATGAGCACATCACAAACAAATAAGTCGAATATAATTAGATTCAAATTAAATGAATTAAAAAGCATGAATCAAGGTTGACTATGAATAAAAATAAAATATATTAGTAGCTCCTGGTTGTTTTCAAGATTATGGTTCTGACAGAGTTAAGCAGAGCTAATTAGCATAATTCATTTAACCTCAAAGAAGAATCCGCTGAATGAATTCACTGAAGAAATTAAATTTGGATTTTGAATTCTTTTGCTCTTGTTCGCTAAACTTGTGGAAAGCTTCGGAAAAAGGTCTCGGCTCACACCGCATGAGAACAAGCTGATGCAGAAATAAGTCCTCAAGATCATGGCTTCCGACATGTGTTCGCGGACTGACTTCTTGAATATCAGTCGACTCTTATTTTTATTGAAAAATCATATTTAATGAAGAAGCTTGTTATGCACAAAAGCGCATTGTTATTATTCGCCCGGGTCTACCCCGGCAAACTTTATTAAGCTTATTAAAAAGCAAAAATTTATAGCTAGGCTTAAAAACTAACAAAGACATTCTTAATCTAATCTCCCCTCTGGGGAGATGTTAAGGGTGGGGCACATTGAGCAGTGCTTTTTAGGTCAAAGACGGCGTACGCAACATTCTACATATTGGTTCAAAGTGACCGTAATTGGTGCTGTGAGTTCGGATCAGGAGGAGTGGGACAGATCTTAGATTACGGGAATTGGAAATTTCTCGGGCAGTCGATGTTTCCAGTCAATAACTGTTGGATAAAAAGTACATCAGTGACTTTACGACGTATGGGTATGCACGCTAATTAGGAAGGTAATCCATATGGATCGGCCCAAGGTAGGATAAACCTGCGTTGGACTGCTTCAATTCTTTGAATGTAGATTTGTTTATAGGTGTCAGATGGCAATGAAATGACTTTGGAAATTCTCATGTCCTCAGCGAAAATAGTAAGATTAGAATTCGTTAAAATGAAATTTATATTGTTAATCGTTAGGATAAAGATGATTGGTCCAAATGACTACCCTGAGGGACACTAGATGTTTCTTTAATGGGGTCAGATATTGAAGATCTAAAGATGACTCTATATTCTCGGTCTCGTTCTTCTTCGGTCTATGCCACAAAATGAGAGGAAAAACCAAGTCTTTTTTAGTTTAAAAATGATAAGTTGGTGAGAAATTTTATCGAATGCCTTGCTATAATCGTGGAAATTGAATCGACTTCATCACCGTTTTCTAAAGCACAAAGCGTCCTAGAGACGAGCTCAATTAGGTTAGTGGTGGTTGATTTGCATTTCATGAAACCGTGCTGATTTGTGCAAATTGCCTGTAGTACGGAAGCAGTTGTTAATAGACTATGCTGTACTATGATAGACTATGTCTGTTGTAGTTTTCCGGCTGATGACATAATCGGTTCTTATTTTTTCAAGCCTCTTGGAGCAGTCAAATCTGAAACTGATCAGATGCGAACAAGTACAACTATTCTACTCATCCCACTTATATCAGTTGTGATATTGCCTACCAAACTCCACATTAATGTGATCTCCGCTAGAATCTGGAATTCAACTTTGCCCGGCCAAAACTCCATCTCCGTAAGCAATTTACCTACTATTGACCTATTTAACGGATAGCAATTCTACTATTATCAAGTTTGATGCGCTGTCTGACTTCATATCATAATTGTATCCCTGTATCCCCATACAGCTATTATTGATGCGAGATATATCAATATACAACACACAATTGCCACTTCAGGCAACACACGAAAGAAATTTTCGATGTAGAAAATAACTTAAACCAGCTTATGATGCGGCTGAATAAGTGGTGATGATAGTCATGCCACAAATACCCTGGACTCGTGTTTAATTTTGGTGGGGCTTAATACAAGCTATACAATCTTAAACTTAGTTAAAATAAATTTAAAACTAAGGTTGGTTGGAATGGTGAAGGAGATTGGATTAGTAGCAGTGAGTGGAGCGGTTAAAGTCAAAGACGGTAAAGTTTGAATTGATCTTTCGTGGCATACGGGAGATTGGTTCGTTCGCGGCATAGGAGGTGTCCAGGGTTGGTAGAAAAAAGAGACAAGAATTACGTAGATTACGAGGGTTAGTGTTGAGGAAAATAGAGATGTGAAGGGACGCTCATTCAACGTAACCTGAAATGAGTGGACGAATGAAGAGAAAATCGGCTGCATCTCTGCGTTCATCAAGGGTGTTTATGTTAATAAGTTTAACACGGTTTAGAAAAGGGGTCTGGATAGAAGGATCATCCCAGGACATCCTCGAAGAGCAAATTGAAGAAAACGGCGCTGGATGCTTTCAATTCTCGAGATATGGTATCGTCACGTATGGGTTGATGAATTCTTTGGACCATCGTTTTACAAAACCTAGTGCAGAGTTGGCTTTAAAGATTGTCTCATCCATATGTAAATCCGAGAAACATAAAATGCCGAGGTCGCGAAGAGATTAAACGGAGGAGATAAGTTGGTCGTGGAGGAGATTGGTGCTGCTTAAGTGAAAAGGTGATGGGCTGGCATTTGGGGATATTAAGTTCCAAACAATTTTTGAGACACGAGATCGAAAAACTATCAAGGTCCTGTTGGAGGAGGAAGGAGTCATAGGGAGAGGAAATAGTTTTGAAAAATTTGGTATCGTTGGCGTAAAGGGAGACAGACGATTTTTTGATGGTCCTATCGAGATCGTTTTTGGTTAATATAACAAGAAAAGGACCTAGATGGCTGCCTTGTGGAACTCCATCCTGATAAGTATGCTATGTCATATCAGCTAATATCTTGTCCACTGAACTAACAGCTACAGAAAAGAATCTTCAGACAACCGTATGGCAATACGAGAAAGCTTCTGGAAGCGGGTTTACAACCGTTTGTAATAATTTAATCAGGTCGTTATGTTTCTCCTATGATCTCAAATACTGTACGATGAAGTACTTTAAGACTTATAAGCCAGAAGAAGACGCATTGTACGACTCGAGCTATAATGAAAATCTTATGAATAGAGAACTATTTTTGCGTTCTTATAAGACTAACCCGAGTAGGAAAAATTGAGATAAGTTAACTTATAAGGCCAATTTGCTTGCTGTAGTTGTCGTATGTTAATATTCGCCATAATAATATAATTTTAACTTTTGAAGGTAATCGATGTGGATTATTCCGAAAGAGAATATTCCAAGTGACCTTGTTGGCCGAAGAGCCTAGCTTGAATTTTTTCGGCGTCGATTAGTCTGGAGAAATTCACTGTTTCGGTCGTTTCTTGGCCTCTGTTGTATTGAGTTCGATCCATGTTTCGTCCATGGTTTTGAAGCGGTGCCAAAAAAAAATCTTTTTTGGACGACTGCCACACGTAAACTAATTAACGCAATTTGCCCAAAATTTGACAGTTTAGTCCTCGACTTTACATTTCTCCTTCTACGTAACGAATGCAGTTAATAAATGGACGTTGTTATTATGATCATAAATTCGAAGGAACTACTAAGCACTGCACCGTGTATCATTAATGGCGGTAAATGACAACCAATCCTCCAGCCGCCTATTTATTACAAACAGAAAACTAGCAGACACAGGATCTGATGTACACAGGATCTGATGTGTCCGTTGCAATAGCTCACTTCATCGGCGCAATGTTGCGGAATACTGTCTGTTCGCTGCCAATGGAACATCAATACCAACGCACGGATGCTTATCTGTTCCAGTCAACTTCAGACTACGCCGCGGTTTGTTGGGGTTGGGGTTTTGTTGTGGCCGACGTCGGAAAACCAATCATTGGAGCAGCCTACTCGCAGACGTGACACACAGCAGACTCATAGATACCATAGCAGGACTCTCGACCAGAGCTTCCAATGCATCTATTATAAAATTGCAAAATTTGTTGACGAATTGCTGTACATTAAACTCCTGAAGCAATTTCCAAATGGTGCCTTTCATGATGTTTGCCACTCTACAGTACACCATATCAAGGTAAGCCCCAGACTAATAGTTGCCTGCAAGGTCCGTCGTGTTAGCCTCCTGCCAAAATAAAAATTACCAAACATGAGTTTGAGATGATGGTGAAAATGGAAATAGCCCGGCGCTCCAAGAGTTGTCAGTCCTTTATCTTGTTTCAAAGAAAACTGTGGATTAGGGCACTTGTGTTGACTACCGGGCGCTGAACGCTCGCACCATATGGGACAACTATCCACCACGAAATATTCTAAATTACTCGGAAAACTTAGGTAGTAACAAAATGTTGTTAAAGATTGATCTTGCGAGGGCTTTTAATCAAATTCTAGTAGCCACACACGATATTCGAATAGCGATTATTACCCATTCGCTCTCTTCGAGTTCCCATTCACGACATTTGGCCTGTGAAACGCTGGAAAAACGTTTAAGAGATTTATCGATGAAGTTACATCTGGAATTATGGGCTCGAGTTTTGCTTTCCATTAATACTCGTAAATGACATCCTGGTGGCATCGAAAAATGAAAGTCAACGTCTGCAGCATCTAGGAAGGCTTTTCCCAACGACTCGGTGGACATGGAATTGTGATCAATTTACCGAAGAGTGAATTTGAAAAATATTCTAGAATATTTTTGGGCTGCTTTATCGCTACCGAAGGTACAAAACCACCCGAAGAACGTGTAAGAGCAACCAGACACTGTGAAGAAATTGAGCAGATTTCTCGGATCGACCAATTTCGATTGGCGTTTGATTAAGTGGTTGCTTTGTCCAGATAATATGAGAGATTTTGTGTTGGTGTGCTCGTTACTAAGGTGAGTGATAGAGGTCTTATATGGATTTGATGTTGTTGGGGCTACTGAATTGAGCGAAATTGGTGTGTGAGTGGTGTTGGTGTCTGGTGAATTGTGTACGGTTGGCATTTCGTCAGGCAATGATGACTGCATTTGGGGTGGAAGAGGACGAAAGTGAATAATACAAAACCGGATTTGTATACCTTGTAAATTTACAAATTTATACATCTCAAGGCGTCACTTGAGGCCTCATTTCTTCAAAAATTTACCGTTCTTCGAAGTAGATGAACAAGGGGTATAGAATGTTCCTTTGTATGGGTTCAAGTTCATGTGAAGTGTTACATTGATAGGTCAGAGATTGCAGAGAGATTTACTTGATAAGAAGATATCGGCTATTTTTGGGGATTTTACTAGGATTAAGCGATTTCCATCATTTGCAGGCAGTCCTTATTCCGTCCATTGTTTTGTTTAGGCAAAAATACACTGAAAGATGCAAGTGGTACCTCTTTATTATTCACTTTGAATTTAATATTATTTGGGATCGTATTGTAGGCATCATTGAGTTCCATTTTGGTAGAGGTACGGTAGGTTTTTTTCTTTTTTTATACTTCGGTGCGATTAGCGACTCCGCTTCAACCCCTCTCAATCGATTCCAGGAAAGTAGACGTTCCTCATTGGCTGGGAAACCTATTACGGCGACTGTTAGACATGTCTTGAGTTTCCGGCACGTGAACGAGCGCTTCGTAGCAATCTGTATTAAGGATGAATTTGCCAACATTGGCCTTAGATGTATGCACACACCACAGAGGAGAAAGATGATGACACCAAAGATGACTTCTAAAACTTGAACGACTTGACTTTACTTGAACCAGACCGATGAGCAACGCCCTAGCTATGAGGAGGACAATTTTAATGCAAAGCTAGGAAGTGAAAACATCTTTGGTAGAACTGTCGACTTTCCGGCGGGGCGAAATATTTTCGTATTTATTGCGTGGTTGTCACATCTCGATACTCACAAGTGGACTTGTATGCAAGAAGTATACAAAGCGGTACTGCATAGGAGGACGAGAGCTGCATACGAGCTCTACGAGCAGAAAAGGTGAGACGTACATCGTCTTCTCAGGAGGAAAAAGGCGGAACATGAGAAGTACGCGGTTGAGAAAATTGAAAGATGCTACTCAAGGAATGAGATTCGGAAGTTTAACCAAAAGGTAAAAAAAAAAACATACCACGCTGTCCACAAATACCGCTGTCAGGCAGAATGAACCTTTCAACCTGGATGATGTAGACCAAAATTCCGTCCACCCAATCCGGATGAAGTAAAGACAGCAATATCTAAGCTTAAGTCCAACAAAGCTGATGGGGCGGACTGCCTGATTGCCGAGCTTTTCAAGGCTGCAGGCATTGACGTGAAAAGGAGAGTACACCAACTCACCTTTTTTTTTTTTTTTTTTTATACAACTTGCGCGCATTCAAGGGACTTGAGTACCTTTAAAACGCTTGCGCACAGCGCGGGCGAAGGCAAATTAGGGAGGAAAGAAACAGTGGTACCGATGAACATTGATTTTTAATCTGCTAAAGATCGATAGAGAACTAACCGAGACCTCTGATATCAAAAAATTATTTAGACAAAGCGACGCGCTGTCATGCGATTTCTTTTACATCATTCTTAAAACAATAGTACAAAACTCACTCGCCAACATAATGGGCACAATCTTTCAAAAGTCCGTCCAATTACTCGCATCCCCGATGATATTGACGTAATCGGAAGAAAGCAGTGTGATGTCAGTGGGGCATTCGCGAGTATTGAGGCGGAAGCCGCGATGATTGATTTCAGAGTCAATGAGAGTAGGACCAAGTACGCGTATATGCTGTCCACAAGAGAAGAGACCCAACATCGACGTCTCGGACAGAACGTCACCCTCGACAGATATAACTTTGAAGTAGTTAAAGACTTTGTCTACCTAGACCCCGCTATTAATTCAGACAACGACACCAGCGCTGAGATCAAACGAAGAATAACTCCTGCCAATCGCTGCTTCTTTAGACAAAGAAGGCAATTAACTAGCAAAGCCGTCTCTCGAATAATAAAATTGACTCTACATAAGACCTTAATAATCACAGTCCTACACTATGGCGCAGATGCAAGGACTTTATTTAAATTGGATGAAGGTGCTCTTTGGGTGATTTTTGGTCCCATTTGCATAGACGGTAAGTGGAGAAGGAAGTACAGCGAAGAACTGTACGGGCTGTACAGCGACATCGATTTAGCCGGAAGTGTAAATGTACAAGGACTAAATTGGCTGGGTCATGTTGAGCAGAAACACATCAATGCTACGGTCCAAAAAATTTTCAAATCCGCCACCTAGGGACAGCGCAGTAGAGGAAGGCCGTGACTCAGGTGGCGCATGCAAGTGGAAGAGGACGTTCGAAACTGGAGGCAGATAGCTAAAGATCGAGTTGGTTGGAGAAGCTTGCTGGTTGAAGCGCAGGTCCACCCCGTAAAGTGAGTACTCGTAAGCAAGGTAGAAGGAGAAATGTAGACCGAGGATATGACTATATAGAAATAGAAGGAAAACGTACCATCGAAAAGAGCGGCCAGGTCGAAAAATGTCTAGTCGCGTCGTTTCTTTTCTAAACCGAATTACTTGCTTATGGAAACTCCTGTCGAGCTCTTTATTTACTAGCCATTATAACCTCTAAACTTACAAAACCAAGGTGCAGCGGTATCTGTTTTTGCTCCTCCTCCTAATTTCCCTTCGTCGACTCTGTGCAGCACTTAAGAAAACACAATTTATTTCCCATATTTCATACTTCCAAAAGCATATATTTTAAGTTGGATTTAGTATCGTTTTGTCAGTATGTTTTGATTTACAAATACATACCATACATTACTCATTGAGTACAAAAGTTTTTATAAGAAAATTTATTTTTACTTTCAGAGTTTTGAAGAGGCTTCAGTTGCGATTGATTGGGTCTTTACATTAAAGGTATGCCACAATTTTCATTTACTTCATTTGTAACGTTGAAATCAAAGTGTTTTTAAATTTTAAGTGCAGAGTTTTTGACATTCAGATGATCTGCATCTCCTGGTCAAGAAAGTATATTGGTATCGTTGAAAATATCCATGTTTTTGATATTCTTATTTGTCTATTTTTGCTGCAAAATAGTGATCTATAATAGATATTCCTGGCAAAACTCAATTCAAATTAGTCATGCATAAGCGTAAACTTTCACTTCGATGAAGGGTGAGGCCTATCTGAAACCTCTGCCTAAGGGTCATAGCATATTTTTCACAATCTTGAGTCAACCGACAAGTCAGAAGACCCTCCCGGTGACTGAGTTTTAAACAATATGCTCGTGAAAAGGGAAAAACTTCAATCAAGTCGGGCTGAAACCGAAGTTCGAGGGGTTCCTGACCTCCACTTAATGAGAATATAGTCTGTGGTCAAGCTGCTGGTAAGATTCATGCAACACAGTTAACACTGGTAACTGATGCCTTCAAAAATGTAGCTACCCAAATACGTTGTACACCAGTCAAAAGACTGACGGCACATTTGCCATACGACCAGCTAATAATCAGCCCCTGTTTATTGTCAAACTATGCAGTTAAAAAGATGAAGCCTATGTAATTCTGCAGAGGCCCGCTTCGGAGTATAGCAAGCTCAGATAATCCAAAACCTTTCTGGACATACAAGATCAGATCGGAAAATTTGCGATTAAACTTATGAGTGACATCAATATTGACCATTCAAATGGCATATTGCACATTGAAGTTAAACTATTGGAGCGAACACAATCCACAAGTGTTCGCGCAAGCATCAATACATCAATACATAGTGTTGTGCTTTGTAGTAGCCCAGAGCTTACAGTATTTTTTCAACTGCTTAGGCGGTTATCAATAAGCAGTTCACTGTCTTTTTTTGTTGAAGAACATCAAGATTACCGGTGACTTTTAAGAGTTTTAGTTTAGCCTGTCTAAGTCTCAGTCAGTCATGCCCTCTCACCTCGGTGATAGAGAACCACAGTGCGTACCACTCTCAGCTAGATACGAGAATGAGCAGGGCACTCTCGTAGATTTAGCGACATTCGTTTGATATGCGTTCACCCCTAAAAGTTAAATCACCTACATTCAAGATCGGAAGTAATACAAGTGTCACAGGAAACGCTGCCCAAAATGCAATTGTTGCAGAATAGGTTCAAGTTCCCGTAGCTCAAGTGGTAGTGAACTAACTTCCAAATCGGAAAGTTCGGTATTCGAATTCCAACCGCGTCCGAAAGACATTCATTTTTTCAGTTAACAAAAATCAAGTAAGATGAGTAGTTGACTAGAAATTAACAACAAGCCAATTTCCACTAACTATTTAGTCTCTCCATTAAATGTTGGATGCCACCCATGGAAGCGAAATAACCACTGAACCCAAACATCTTTCTTTCTCTCTCTGTCCCATTTTCCAAAAAACTTAACATATGTACAGGCACTTTAACTGTATTCATACCCACTTGAGTGTTAAGTTCTTTTAAAAAAAATAAATTATAAACTGGTCCCGATTCACGTCTTAATGGCTATGTTCAGAAAACTTTCAAATCTTTCCCAATAGTTTCCCATATTTCGGCTTCTAAAGCAATGTTCTTGAAGTTTTTATTACACTGGCTATATAAAAATGGGAATTTACGCACAAATTCAATAAACATTTGCAATTAAAAAGAACCAATATCAACGTCGCTGCGTTGAAATGAAAGATTTGTATTCGAACACAACACATAATCTGCGTAAAAATGGAAACTGGCACTAATACAATATTGGGCAATATCGTTAATATAAATGCAGAAAGTAATTTGATCTAAAGGACCCCTTCGTATATATATTTGTTTTTGTATCTCCTTACAATAAACCCTTTGAGCTCTGCCAAACAAGTAGTTCGACAAGATTGTCAAGTGCCCAGATCGAATTCTGGTCTTTTGTCATCTAACACCTTTATCATGACGGTAGCACTACTATGTTATATTGAGGCCTGAAACTTAACTGATATAGCGGAAATAGTGAGTTCAGACCAATCTGCTTGACTATTCGTATTATCCTTTCAAATACATTTGACAAAGTCGGCAGAATGGCTATCGTTCGACAATCAGAGGGTTCTTTTGTGTTGGTTTTTTTAGCCACTGGAATAATTCTTGCCATTTTCCAATAATCTGGCAAAGTCGATGAAGTTATACGGTACGTAATTAATTATACAAGTGGTTGAGCCTAAAACGAATGGCAAGATTAATTTCAAAAGCCGAAGAGATATCTCATTTTCACCGATCATATTGGACTTAAGTTTTATTATGCTGCCTAAAACATAGCTTTCCGACACGGTTCCAAAGTCTTTGCTCACATCTGTACACAAATCCTGGTTGATAGAAAAAGGATGACATAATAATGCCATTATGTGTGGAATAGCACATCATTCAAATGGCTGTCTCGGCTTCACTGGCAGTGCTTCAAACGGTCGGTCCAATTTTTGATGACTCTGTCCAAAAATTCAGGCATTATTCCGGCAATAGCGGGTCGAATGTTGGCCTCGAGCTCGTCCAAAGTGGTTGACTTGTTAGCGTAGACTAAGGACTTGACGCAGCCCCAGGAAAGTAATCGAGTGGTGCCAAATCGCATGATCGCGGCATCCAATTGATGAACGCTTGCCGTGAGATGACCCAGTAGGCAAAAATCTGCTTCACAACTTCGTGCGTTGCGTCGCTTGTAAGGCATGTAGCGCCGTCTTGTTGGAACCACAGCTCGGGTATATCGATGCTACCGAGCTCTGACCACAGAAAGTCTGTTAACACGGCATTGACGATAACGGTGTGTCCCTCCTCTTTTCGACAGAAATAAGGTCCGATGATGGCGCCATGCCATAAACCGGACCAAACAGTCAATCTTTTGGCCACTGAGCCATAAATGGGCCTTGTCTGAGAAGATCCAAAATCCGGATCTCCGGCCAACATTTCCATCGTTCAATGAGCGAACTCAGGGCGTTATCTATGGTAGTCCGGCTTCAATTCTTGCGTCAGCACAATCCTATACGGATGTAGGCCCGCAATCCTACCGCAAATCGGTTGACTCTCTGGCGATGCCCAATTCATTCAGCTGATCGGCGCCGAATCGACATTTCCGGGTCTTCTTTGATATAAGCCGCTACGACGGCGGCTATGTTTTCTTCATTTTACACCAATCTCTGTCTGGTTGGTGAATGACAACTGAGTCGGAATTTCGATGCATGATGAAATTGCAAACCTTACTGACTATTTTGATAGCTAGATGTTATTTACAACTTTGACACTTGCTGAAACATAACAATTGGAAAAAACCTCAATCAATAAGCCTCTCCAGTTAGCGCAGTCTCTGGCAAACTGCCTCCAGTTGCGCACTGCAAGTTGGTTGAGCTCTACTTCAACTTGCGCGAGTTATAACCTAAACCGAAGGGAGTGGAAAAAGACAAACTTTGTAATATATTGTGGCAGAGGTGATTTTATTTTCAGAACTGAAATATACAATTCTCATGAGCTGATATTAATTATAAATTTTATACTCAGCTAGGATAAGTGTATATGTAGCATGACTCTTTTGTTTATGAACAGAATTTTATGAATAAGTTACAGTGTGTGGGAAAGTAAAAGTGCTGATTTTATTAATTTGGTTTAGTGTGTATGTACTCAATACAATGATTTTATATTATTCTTTCTTATCTACTGAAGGTTAGTGTAACATAACTCCTACCCTCCTAGTCGACTGCGACTGCCACAGTAAGTGTTAGTGTAACATAACTCCTACCCTCCTAGTCGACTGCGACTGCCACAGTAAGTGTGCCCTGGTAGGAGCGACTGGCGTAGTGGTGTTTATATTGGTATCTGCTGAATCTTGATTTTTGATGATAGTTGTGTCGGTGCTGATAGTATTATCTTTCTTCTGTTATTTGCATTTTGCTTGGTAATGCTGGATGATGAAAATTAACGTTGCGGTAAATAGGATGAAAACAATTAACCATGATGAGTTGGAAGTGCGGATTGATTTGCTAGAAAATGCTGCTACTCCCTCCTGAATTTGGATCTGGTGTGTTTGAGGCTTCTCCTGGGATAAACGATTTAAAGTCAAATAGGAATTTATGAAATTTTGAGTAGGTGAATGTATAGCAATATTGTCCCAGGAAGTATCGGATCTGGAATCATAGATTAAATTATTAATTTCAATACAACAGTTAAAATAATGAATGCGGTTGGTTCCACAGGTGGTTTTCATTTTTATGTTATGAACGTTGATTGCTAAAATGTGGTTAGGTTTTAATTGATAAACTAATTTCGGTTTCATTTTGCATGCCCCAGATGGCTGGTTTATTCCTTATAATGATGGTAATATAAATCCGACGATTAAGGATTTTTTTTTTCGGTTTTTATTTTTATTTTTATTACGGTAATAGACCCTCCCGCACAATGAAAATACACTGTCTAAGTATGATGAATTATGTTCATTAATAGCCAAAGAAGATTGAGTTCGGACTGTTAGTATTTTGATAATGACCAGAGGTATTAAATTGAAAAAAGAATATGTTTGGTTAGAAATTACTGGTATACCGATGCTAAACATTAAATTGGATTCATTGTACAATAATGTGCTTGTAAAGTGAAAACATCAAAGACTTGCTGATTGGAAGTGGGTTCATAATTTATTCTCTTTCTTTATTGTTTAATTTTTTTTTAAACAAAGTTTAACAGGGCTAGCGTGATGATCCCATCAATATTAGCTAGGTGGCTATAAAGAAAGTCAACGTTAGAGATAATTTTGTTGATATATTGCAGGTGCTTAAGTGATTCGCTGCTACCGGGTAATGGTCAGACCCGATGTTTGCCCCTCTGAATGTTTTAACATCCACGATATTTAACGAGTGATGTCTGTTAACAAGCATGTGGTCGTACGTACTACATATCACTGTATTGCTAGCTGTCACAAAGTAAGTCTGCGAGTCGGAAGCGGTTATCTGTCGTCGTATCATGGAGGCTGTATTTTCCGACCGTTTCGCCAAAGATGTTCTCCTTACCGATTTTGGCATTGAAGTCCCCGAGTACAAATTTAATTTCGTACTTCGGACAGGCTCCGTCTAATAGGTCAAAAAATTTGTCCTTGAATTCAGCCTCGTTGGTAGAGGCGTATACACATATGAAACTGATGTTATAGAATCTTGCAAATCTTGCATTATCGCGGATCACAACCAGGTGATCACTGATGGGCTTAAAATCTATGACCTTCGATTCGAGCCGCTGTGTAACCTTTTGTGACAGCTGTAATAAGTGTCACAATCTATTCTTTTTATCAATCCCGATCCTATCCAGCGTAGTTCCTGGATTGCAGTAGCATCCGCCCTATAGTCTCCAGATTTTGAATTTCTCCTGAGGTGTAAGGCGTTCGTACGTTCCTAGAGCATACTCTCAAATCGTAGTTACCTTCAAATCGTAGGTTTAAGGTAATCACAAGCTTTACCCTATATGCTCGCTCCCACCTCCTCACATTCTTCTTTAAACAAATCTACAAATGTAGGATCGCTGTTCCATTACTGAAGTCTAGAACCTAAGAGTTCAGCTTGAGCTTTAAACAAATTTAGGCTTCTACTAAATCATTTAGTTCACCTTGACGTATTAAATGTAGCCTCATTTTCATTATAGATGGTCGTCCAATGTCGCGGATTCCCGTAATGAGCGTGGCATCAACATCTGCAGGCGTTACCAATGGTGAGGTTACCCTCAATTTATCTTCTCGTTTTGATACGAACAACATTGACGTTAATTGCTACGTCATCTCTACATTGACATCGCTACTTCCACATGTCTCTCTCTCCCATGTGAACACTAACGCTTCCGTGACGCTTAAATTAGCTGAACCTAGTTTCAGTAAACCAATTTCTATTTGCTTTCTTATAGGAGCAAACAGGGTCTTCAGAATTATAAACGGATCTTCGAAACCACAATATATATATATGTTCCCAATTGTATATCAACTAATTTTCGCTGGGTGATAGCACGGAGTGCTGATCAGCAGCGTTCTTTCGTTAAGTAGGACTCTTTATACTGAGCCTGAAGAAGAAGCGCCTAAAAGAAGTTCTCTGTGAATCTATTCCATCGGTTAAAGAACAACAGGCTGAGGAACATTTCGTCTCAACTCACAGTAGTGCGAATCTCTGCAATTCTTTTGGCATTGCTCTTAGTCTGTTGCGGTCTACGGAACGTAGGTACTCTTCTAATCCTGATCTCCAGAACCAATATATTCTTCTTTTTTTTTTTTTTTTGATTTTGGAGGTACTAGGTCACATGGCTGAAGTACCGCAGTATGAAATTGTTCAATAACCCTCCAGCGAGCTTTTTCTTTTTGGACCCACAATTCAACGCAATATTTTTGCCATTTGTCAATATTGAAAAGATGTTTCCTCAAATTTTGGTTGCTTTAAAACACACAAAGTTCCAACGAATACTTTGGCGTTCTTCTACAGAGGAACACTTAAAGCATTTCAAGTTTCTGACGGTTATCTTGGCGGCACCCTTCATATAGGTACGTACCTTACAACAACTAGTAGTACATTATGCCAGAACCCACCCCGAGCCTCCTACGTTATTTTCAACGATTTCTACGTCGAAGATGTTTTGTCTGGACAAGATTCTGTAGAAGTCACATGTCCTCAGAATGAGAAAATCTAGGTTGGGATGTGGACGTTTCAGCAACTCGAACATCGCTTGACTACCATTCGTGATGAACTACACATGGTCCAATCGATATCGATACCGAGAGCTTTATGGAAGAACAAACACAACTACAATTTACACGCATCCTGCACAGGCGTGTAGTGCAGCCGTTGTTTACTGCCGGAGTATAAATGCCAATGGAAACGTCGCGATAGCCATTGTGGCAGCTAAAGGCAGGGTTTCTCCTATTAAAATTTTGTCGCTTTCAAAGCTTGAGATCTGCGCAACGCTGCTGCTTACTCGACTCGTAAATAAAATTAAACTATCGTTACAGCAAGAGGATCTTCAAGTTTTTGCATGGACATATTCCTCGATAGTGCTGCATTGGTTATCTGCTCCTCCTAAAAAATGGTCTGTCTTCGTTGCTAATCGGACGTCGGAGATCCAATCCTTTATCTCATTTAGATGCTGGAACCATGTTCACTCGCCGGAAAACCTAGCTGACGTAGAATCGCAAGGTATTTCATTATCGCTTCTTACCTCAACATACATCCGATAGAATGGACTCTCGTGGTTGGAAAGACAACAAAGATATCTCGGTATAGTATGCACAACGTTGCTGTCGAAGAACTGGAGGAACGAAAGTGCACAAAAGTTCCGGTACTCGTTTCAAAACGTTCTTGAAAGTTTGATTTTTTAATCTTCCAATTTGTTTAAGGTCGTTCGTGTAGTGGCGTATATTTATTGGTTTATTCGAAATACTCGCATTAAAAACAATTGAAAATGTTACCCTTATTTGTGTGCTCAAGAAATTGCTGAAGCTAAAACTCTTCTTATAAAAAGTGCGCAATTTTCTTTATTCAACTCCGAGATTAAACTACTAAACAGAGGTAAAGACTTGCCTTCAAAAAATAAGCTTTTACCCCTTGCTCCATTTCTCGATCAATCGAATGTCCTTCGTGTCTGTGGACGTATACAGAACTCTAATTTATCTTACAATGTGAAACATCCAATAATCTTGTTCAAGTCACATCATATTGTTGAAGATTTAGCTCGTTGCTTACATATTGTATGTATGTTAGTATCTGCACGCCGGTATGACTCTTATGATCGCTTTACTTAAACAAAATTACTACATTCTCGGCTGCAGAAAGCTCTTTCGTAAAATTGTTTTTAGCTGTAACGATTGCTTCCGACAGCGTCAGACGTCATCTTATCAGCTGATGATGATGAGCGCGTTCGGTTTTCACGTCCATTCAGTGAAGTTGGTTGCGATAACGCAGGACCTATTACCGTTTGCCTAGCTCGTGGACGAAACTCCTAGTTCGTGAAAACGTACATCGCACTCGTCGTATGTTTCGTCACTAAAGGAGTTCATGTCGAGTTAGTCGGTGACTTATCGACAAGTGCATTTCTCTTAGTCTCGGGTAAATTCGTGGCTGTGGTAAGCTCTCGGAAATATGAAGCGACAACGCAATTAATTTTCATGGGACTAAGAGAAAACTTGGAGAAGTATACAATCTTCTTTTGAGTCAACAACGGAACACCATCATCAGTGATCATCTTTCCAAAGACCAAATCACTTGGAATTTTATACCACCCTCTGCACCTCACATTGTGCAAGTCTGATGGAAAATCACTTAAATCCCATCTAAAACGCGTTATTAGTGACCGTAGGCTAACCATCCTAGCCAAAATCGAAAGCATACTCAACTCGCGCCCTATGTGGTGAACATCTGACTATGAACCGATAGGATTCTCCATTCTGCAGTCCCTGCTATTTCTTACCTTACTGTTTCAATCGAACATAACTGGCCTCTTTTACAGGCACTAATGCAAGGGTTTTAGAAGCGCTGGCATCAAGAGTCTTTATAGCGCCGACCAAAGTGGCAAAAGGTGCAACGCAGCCTTAAACTTAATGATGTAGCCCAACTTACCTCCATCTAAATGGGTTTTTGGGCGTGTGACTTAAATACATCTTGGACTAAACAACAAATGCACAGTCGTCAACGTCGAAAGCACCAATGGAAGCTATGTTCGATCAGTAGTAAGACTTGCTCCCTTACCGTTTTCTAAGAGACCGGAGTCTTCCAAGGGGGGCTGAATGTTAAGAAACCGTCTAATGTACACTAATTTTCCATTTTTTAATTATTTTACTACTTTTTGATGTTGCCAAACAATTGTTAATCTAATCTAATTTTGTTCCAAATCTCTTTGCAACAATTTAAATTACTGTAATCTTAACTTAAACTTAACTTATGTTCTCTCACCCAATCTTGCATTTCTTTTTGTTGTCATCTTCGTAATCCGCAGCTGTTTGCATTTTAACTAGTCTCTTTCTCTTTGATGTCGAACCACCACCAACCAAGATAGTCGCATCAGCAGCAGATAACCAGGAGAACCTAAGTATAAATTTACATTTTTAAATAATATTAAAGAATACTAATCAAAACTAAATTTTGCAAAAACTAATCCATTATTAAAAATATATAAAACGAAACCTCACTAAATAATCTAATTTAATTAAACAAATATACAGTCCACACACCATCAGAAAACATATTCAATAGTTTATCATACATTTAGATGTTTCGATGTACAATAGTAGAATTTTTTATTATTTTTCTATTAATACTCGTGTCTCTCGTATCACTCGATATCTCTCATGTATCAACGAGAGATACCGAAAAAGTATAATTGGACAAACGGCAAAAAGTCGTATTGACCAGAGTTATTTACGCTTATTGGTTTGGTGGAACCTCTCAAATATTCTCTATTACTTCTAGATCTAGATCAAAAGCGTCCATATTACTAGTAATGGTTTTCATAATCGTACGTAATTAATTAATTATTTCCCTTTTTATTCTATAATTTGGTGAAAGACTTAAGAATTTTTGTTCCAGTTCTTGAAATTTTAGTTTGGCAATGGCTGTTCTTTCAGTATTTGTATGGTCTTTTCCTAATACGTATAGTCAGGGAGTTTTAGATTTTGTCAATACTATTGTAGTTTGGTAATTTAGAAGATCTGTTGTATGTATCATCCGCTTTTCATCTTCGATTATCCTCGCTTGTCCGATTAGTAAGTGCAGTATTCCGTAATTATTGGTCAGGTTGTAAATTTCTATGTTACGTCCGTCAATTGTCACACTTGTCAGTAGTGACCTGAATATTTTTTTTTAATCTACTTTTATGTACGTTTTCATTATCCTTTGTTAAAATCGTTCCTTTCCTATCACTTTTATTTTTATGTTTTTTTGAATCTTGGAGTTGGAGTTGTTCCTCCTACACCCATTCATAAATATAAGATCTCCTTCTGTTAATTCTGTTAGGGGTCCGTATTTCTATTAAAATTTTCTATAATCTAATACCTGTCCTTTTATTCATTTTAAATGCATTTTTATTTGAGCAATTCATAAACTCTTACACGGTGGACAAAAAAATGATTAAAAATTAGCTTAATTAACTTATTCTAACCTACTGGCCTGATGGGGCACTCTAAGTTAAACGTAATGCTTAAACTGTGTCTTTAGACGTCGTAGTAAATTTTTTTTTATTGTTATATTTAATTACAAAATGATTTTTGTTAAAAGAAAACTTCGTATATGAACATTTTTTTTATTATTATATTATAAATCTTAAAACTAAAAACTTACAAAATACCTCAAAAAATTAATCTTAACTATCTTATTGTATACTCGTGTATGATAAGATTATCATATTAGTTTTTTTTTGTATAGTTACCCCCTGTTCAGAAAAAGAAGTTTCAATATCTTTTATTCTTATCTAAAGCTAATGTAAGCCGGCCACAGCTTTGCTCCAAGTGAAGCTACACCGTTTTGGTGGAATTAGACGAAGAAGCTGCTTGCCACCAAAATTGTTGGTGCTGCCGAGTAACATCCCTCATGTTAGGACATCCTACTGCCATACTGAAACGGGGACGCTCCGCACTGCCATGTGCGACGTCTCTGTCGTAGTTGAGTCGCCTGTCCGCGGCTGATCGAGCAACATGGAAGATTAGATTGATTGCAAGATTGCTTCTGTTCCATTAGATATCAGAAACCAGTTTAGACGCGGCATGAATGACATCATGCCCTGCCTCAAAACCAAACTGATTATCTGGAACTATATGTTTGTCCTTAATCCACTTAGTTAGGACTCTATTGATCACTTCTTCTCTTTCTCCTCTGGATAACTGATAATGGACTGAAATAAATTCTCCTGAGATGCATTGAAGTTTTAAAGGTAATCATGGGTGTTGTATTGTTGAATTTAAGGGCATTATTTAATTTATATGGTCTACGAGTACTATGGCATTATTTGCAAAAATCCTTAAAACCGTCTGCAGTAAATTCCGATCCTTAATCGGTAATCAGTTTCCCAGAAATCCGTTGTTTTATTGATTTCACTATGTTAAGACTATTTCGAATAGGTAGGGTATAAGCGAATTTAGAAAATTTATCAATTATTGTGTAAATATATATAATATCTAACGGTTTAATAGGTATCTCACTTTATGTGGGTCTTATCATTTTGTATAGAAGTTGTGAACAGTCCTGAAAGTATTTTTTTTAATTTTTTTTTTTAGAACTTAACACTCAAGTGGGTATGACTACACTTATGCTGCCAAAGCATGTGTTAAGTTTTTCGGAAAATGGGACAGAAAGAGAAAGAAAGATGTTTGTGCTCAGTGGGTGGCATCCAACATTTGATGTGGAGACTAAATTCTTAGTGTAAATTGGCTAGATGTTGTATTGTATTTTGTCAACCATTCATCTCACAAGATTTTAGTTGCCTGAAGAAATGTCTTTCGGTCACGGCTGGTATTGAGCCCCGATCAGTCCGATTGGGAAGCCAATACACTACCACTTGAGCTACGGTCACCCACGTCAGTTAATATTGCAGTGAGCTTATTTGGTTTGAAGTGATTTTTGAAATTTCCAAAATCATTTGCAAGTTAACGGTTTGCATTTAAGGATTTTTCCGCAATCGGAATACCGTCGTCAAAGTTTTCATTGGCGGAATGGATTGTAGAGCTACTTGTCTCATTGCCATCAAGTTCGACTTACCCTTTTTACACACGATCTCATAGTTATACTCTTCCTTCAAACTCATCAACTGCTGAAGGAGTTTGTGATCAGTTAATATTTTGAATTTGTTGTCGAACAGGTAGGGTTGGAAGCATTTCGTGGTACCAACTATAGCGAAATGCTCCTTTTCGATTGTGGAATCATTTATTGCCGATATAGTAAATATTCTGCTCGCAAAACAAATAGGTCTACCGCTAGCGATAGATCCTTGCGATAGTACAGCGCCTATGGCGAAGTTGCTGTCATCTGTTTTTAATACGAATGGTTTCTAGAAGTGTGGGTATTGAAAAATGGAATCTTTTACTAAGTTATCCCTGCTAATTGCGAAATATTGCAAATAATTTTCATCTAATTTGATTTCAACTCCTTTCTTCAAGCATGCAGTTAAGCGATTGGTAAGTTTCGCAAAATCTATTACAAATTTGGGGTGATAACCGACTAATCCTAAAAAGGATTTCATTTCCTTTAGTTTTTTTTGGAACAGGGAATTATTTAATTGCTTTAATCCGTCTGGGGTGATGACATGCCACAGTTTCCTTAAGGAGTAACTCCAATTTATCGAGTTGTACTTTGAAGTTTGCTACCCTTAGTAGGTCAACAACTTTTTTGAGATTTTCTATTTGTTCTTGAAGGGAAATCGAGAACACAACGATGTCATCAACATACACAAGGCAAACTTTGCCGACCAAATCCCTGAGGACATTCTCCATGACCCTCTGAAATGAATAAAATGCGTTTTTTTTTATTCCGAAGGGCATGCTTATTAATTCATGACGGCCATTTTCCACCGTGAAGGCAGTTTTTGGTACATCTTGAGTATGCATTTCGATTTGGTGAATTTGCCCAATTTATCGAGAATCACATTGATGGTAGGAAGAGGATATTTATCGTTTAAAGTTTTCTCGTTTAACTTACGATAGTTGATAGCTAATCGGCATTCTTGGGTGCCGGGGCTATCCATCTTCTTGGCACTATCCATACGGGTGAGCCCCAAGGGAGTTACTAGGTCGAATGATTCCCTGGGCCAGCATATCATTAATTTTTTGTTGGACTTCAGTTTTATGTCGTCGTTCGAAGTTTTGATTTGGTGTTTATTGGCATTGATAAATGTTAGGTGTTGACCTTTCCTGTAGTTTCTACATAATTCAGTAGTTAATTTTCGTTCTTCAGAATTAGGATGTTGTAGCCGTTTTAGATCAGTAATGTGATTAGTAGTTGTGTCTTCCAAGTCATTTCCGTACATCTTGTCAAGGTTTTTCAGTTCACAAATTTGAAAATTGAAGAGTGTGTTCAGTTTTAAAGATGTTCCAGCAAGATTGTTTGGTTGCTTACTTTAATTAGGCTATACCAGTTATTGACACTATAAAAATTGTATTTCTCAGACATGAAATTTGGTTTGGAAAGCAACGGAATTTTAGGAAACGGAGTAGTAAGTGTTTTAGTTTCTAGATTGACTTTAGTTTTAAGGGAACTCAATGTATCTAGACCCAATAACCCATCAAAGTGTGCATTGAATTTGAATCAATCAGACACATTTCATCGTAAAGTTCTCGTTTCGATTTTATGATTTTGTGTGGAGTGGATTGTAAAATTGTTTAAAATTAAAATTAAAAAATAAATTGTAAAATTGCTTAAATTTTAAATTAAAATCTATTTCAGTTCACAGAATTTAAACAACTTAGGTGTACCAGAAGGTTCTGTCTTAGGTCCCACCTGTTTTTAATCTACGTGAATTCGCTATTTACAGAACCCTTTAAAGGTAAAATTACTGCTTTTGCCGACGATAATGCTCGGTCCTATTGTAACAATAGCTATCTTAGTCTTTTTCTGAATGTTAATAATGATTTAGATATATTGTGTAGTTCAATCAGCATAGAATGGTAAAAACCAATAAAACTAAATTAATGCTCTTCAATATCAATGGTTCAATATGTTTATATTACGATTCACCGTGTTGCTTGAGATTTCTTTTAAGCTGCCACTATCCTATTACCTTCAACATTAACGTCAGTTACAGTGAGGCCTGCTTCAAAATTCAGCTCGTCGACAATCTTAATTATTTAGGTATTATACTAGAAAATAAGTTCAGTTGGAAAGACCATAACTTCTACCTAAAGCAGTATATGAATAGAGTTATCGGGCAACTCTATCATCTTAACCTCTACTGCAGTGTCTGTCTATCTTAAAATTAGTTAACAATGGTTTATTGAAATCAAAGCTGCAGTACGAACTATCTTGTTGAAGTGGTATGTATTTCAATAACATAGACTCTTTTCTTAGAAAGCAATAACATGCAATAACAAATCATAGAACTTCTAATTTTGTGCTGTTCAAAAGGTTACTCCAATTATAGGATTTAATTATCTTGCTCTAGCTTCGTTTCTTTCGCTTTGAATTACATATCTCTTCCACATTATTAATTTTTCTTACCTACTGTAGGTTAGTGTAACCACCTAAGGCGCGATCTTCAACTACTGATGTGTTCATTCGCTTTATATGTCCTACCCAACTTAGGTGACTTTCTGACAAAGTTAATGCAATTGTACAGCTTGTAGTATTCATTGTTAAATATCCTCCTTCAAACACCGTTAAAGCAAATGGGGCCTTAAATCATTCGAAGAATTTTGAGTTCAAACCGAACAAAGATATCCTTATCTACTTCCGCTAACGTCCATGTATTGGCACAATAAAGCAGAACTGAGATGGTGAGTGCCTTACATAGTCTGTCTAGTGTTTATTGACATAGCCCTATAACTCATTTACCGTCTTTGGCCGAAGAAACAGCGATTGGCAAAAATTACAATATGTACTCTTCGTTTGAATTCTAATGAGATGACTTTATCAGATTTAATAAAAAGTCTCGAGGCATACAAGTATATGACTAACTCAAAGGAGAATAGCTACCTATAGTGACGTTCTCTCCGATTAGTCGATGTTGTGTGTCCCTTCTTGTGGCAGCATATACTTTTTTTCACGGCTTAACCCATTTTTGCCACTTCTGTTCAAATACTTACGAACACCCCAGTCAATGTTATCAGCGTATGCAAGCAGTTGTACAGACTTTTGGAAAATGATGCCCCTAGTGTTGAGTTGTGAGTTTTGCATAATTTTCCCAAGTATGATGTTAAAAAAGTTACACTACAGCAGATCACCTTTCCTAAATCCTTTTGGTCAAGGGTCTTAGATAGACTGTTTCCGACCTACTTGGAGTAGCGAGCGTTCTCCTCCGTTATTCTGCACAATCTAACGAATTTAGAAGGGATACAAACGCTGGACATGACGCTGTATAGCTCGTCTCTATAGATGCTGTCATATGCGGCTCTAAAATCGATAAAGTTGTGCATAACGATTCGGACTTCTTGTGTTTTTTTTTTCAGAATCTGTCGTAGTGTGAGTAAATGGTCAATTGTTGACTTACCTTGCCTAAAGTTGCACCGAAAGGGATCATCATAGACCGTTGCCAAATGACTTTAGACGTTTATATAAGACGACTGATGTTATGGAGACTAATACCTTTATAATTGGCCCAGATTATTGTGGATCCGGCAAACGGTGCTAAGGCTTCACACCTCAATGGTGATTTCTTGGAAATGAGTTAATGCCTGCTTTCTACCTAGTCATCTCCTGTTGCCTTAAATAGCTCAGCTTGCTATCCTCGCTATATTTCGGTTGGGTGGACGGATTTCTTGATTTTCTTCGCTTCCTTCTGGTTGATAGCGAAATTTTATCCATCCTCGTCGTTTAACTGTTAAACTAAAAGTCTACAAAAATGGTTTTCCCATATCCTCAGTACAGACTGAGATTTCACTACTATATATCCTTGTTCATCTCTACAGGTTTTTGTTCGGGTCTTGTAAGGCACGTTCTCTTTAATTTTTAGTAAAATTTCCGAACATTGTTTCCTTGAGTATCAACTCTCCATTTCCACTATCGCCCATTTTTCAGGCTCTATTTTTTTCTTCTGGAGAAGGCGGTGTACGAGGGTTGTCTGAAAAGTTTCCGACCGCAACATAAAGATAGCGGCACTCCTCAATAAAAGCTAATGAATGTTAGTTGTACATCTTTTGACAGTTACTTATCGAAGTTTCAGTCATTTGGGACGCGCAGCTTTTAGTTGACAGTCGTTTGAGTGAGTCGATGAGAGTGTTTTTTGTGAAAATGGAAAAAAATGAGTATCGAGCTGTTATTAAATTCTTGTTTTTGAAAGGCAATACGCCTACTACACTCTGGAGACTTTGCACCATAATTTACCACAGTGAAATTTTGGGCAGCTGAATTTAAACGTGGCCGTAAGAGCTTGGGACATGATGAACGTTCGGGACGTCCAAAAACTACAACCACTGACGATAACATTGCTAAAGTTCACCAAATGGCGTTAGACGACCGCCGAATTAAAGTGAGAGAGATAGTAGAGGTTATGAAAATGTCCAAAGAACGTGTTTGTTACACATTAAATCAAGTTTTAGGCATGCGAAAGCTGTCCGCGCGTTGTGTGCCGCATTTGCTTACGTTAGACCGAAAACGTGTTCGAATGAACATTTCCAACGCTCTGTTAGCGCAGTTTAGGCGCAATAAATCCGATTAATTACTGTACATGAAACTTGTATACACCTTTATACTCCTGAAACAAAAATTCAGTCAAAACAGTGGACAGCAAAGGGCGAGCCGGCTCCAAAAAAAACAAAAAACAACGCGCCGTCTCACTCTTCAGCGGTTGCCATGACGAAAATCCATGAATTACGGTTTGAACTGCTTGACCTTCGACCTTTTTCACCAGATCTAGCCCCAAGCGACTTCTTTTTGTTCCCTCATCTAAAAACTGCGCTCGGAGGACGGAGATTTTCGTCAAGGTGATTGCCTCACCTTCGTGAACAATTATTTTGCAAAGAAAAATGCCAAGTACTATTTGGACAGGTTAGAGAAATCGGAGCATCGCTGGGAGAAGTGTGTAGTGTTACAAGGAGACTATGTAGAAAAATAAAAAAATAAATTTGAGAAAAAAGTCTTGTATCATTCTTCGGTCGGAAACCTGTCAGACAACCCTCGTACTTCTCTCCTCTTTTACTCGTATAACTCACGGGCTGCTCTAGTTCTTTTATACAACCCGATTCATAAGGAAAATTTTTTCACTACGTGTGCTTGTTTGCATTCCTCATCAAACCATAGGTTTCCTGGAGATGGTCGGCATCATTTGAGGCCATTCTGATGGTTTCCTGATATCGATGCCACTACTATTCAGCACTTCACGTTAGTTGTATAGGACTTGTCGAGAATTTCTGGGGTTTTTTCCCATTGCAGCCGTTCAATTAGATCCTCTCACAGTATTTCCATTTAGTACTTTAAAACACTCATCACCATCACCATCAGAAGAAAACACAACTTAACCAAATTCCTACAGCCTAAATAAAAGTCGGGTCGAAAATAAACAGGACAATACTATTTAGAATACTTATTTCAACAAAAACTGCTAATTATCCTGAAAAAAAATTGTTAGAAAAAGTTGCCTGCATTCAACGGGAAATGTGTTCGCAAACCACTAGAGTGACATGGACATCTCATCACCTCTATGCACAAAAAAACAAAAAGAATTAATTATCCCGGAAAAATATTTACCCTTTCTGTGAAGTGTCCCTTGCTAAGTACAAAAATAAAGTCATTTCCTTTAGGGACGCGCATACAATGAGCAAACATGCAAGCCACAAAATCCACACACACTACACTCGTACTGTCATTCCAGGAAATCCTGTATTCGTACTGTAACCCAATTCGTCGTAACAGTTTTAATTCAGTTAAAAGTCAAACAAACAGGACTCTAATGGAACGCAAACGCCCTCTGAACATGGTCGTTATACTACAAGCCTCAGGAACAAAAAAAAAATAGGAAAAACCTCCCCTAAACTCGGCGACTGTTGAAGGATCTTTCTACCCTAAAAACCAAATGTTTCAAAATATAGTTACAGTTATATAGCTCGAGTCCCCAACTCTAACCCCATCCGCAGTTCTAGTACTTACTTCTGTACTCGTTCTCTTGTTCTGCAATTCCGTTTCGTATAATGAGTTAATTGCCTTTTGCATTGTTTGCTATGCTCGTTGAGAGAGCTGTTGAAGGATTAAGATACTTTTCGCAAAACCGCATATCACATACCAACTGGCACAAACACACATATGGTATACTATACATATACGCACACATATTTGCCCTATTCCTAGGAAAATGCCTGCGTTCAAGCAAACCAAAGAACATCATTTCTAACAAGAATATCAAATATAGTATTTTCCCTTAACTGATTCATGTTCAGGGGAATCCGGCTATGTTATGTCCTGGAAATGCATTTTGACTCCTCCGGCTTCAGTTCATCAGTGAAGGAACAAGGATATACTGTAAGGTATGTGTAGCGCGCGTCTCATCACTTAAGCACACATTTGGTAAATCAAAATTTCATACTTCCTCCCTTTGGATGTTGATGTGCAACCCAAGACGTGTTAAAGGAACTTTCATCATCGTCAACAACTCCCCTATGCTAAAGGAGTTACTCGTAGGTAAGTTCAGGTTGACTTGGCAAACAGAAGATGACAGAAGCCGCTTAGCCTGTGAATGGCACAGGAAATTGTGTAATTGAAGCGATTGCATTCTTAAAGGTTACTATACCTATATCACAGCGGTATCGACATAGCCGTGGATCAACACGACATTGCATTGCATTAGTATTGCTTCAAAGATATTTGCATAGCTTTAGTTGATTAAGGACTGTGGAATGGGTAAAATAAAAATGCTACTCTACCACCAAGGGATGGGGATGGACAATTTTCTTTAAATGCGTTTGAAGGAAATTAGATGCAAATTACATTCACCAGAAATGTCCTTTCAACACTACCCTTAAACAGAAAGAGAGTTATAAATATTTGACTTTTCTACCGTGGAGACGTGGTCAGGATTTCCTTTGGAATTTTCAATAATCTCCTTCATCGTAGCCAACTTATTGTTGCGACAGAAAATCCAAGTAAGATTTTCCTTTTTCGTGAAATTAAGCATTCGTCTGAGCTTAACAGAGGGTATACGAGCACGAGTATATGGTATGACTAGGATGGCGACAGTTGCTCCCAGAAATATGTAGACGGAGACCAGAATTGTCGGAGAGTTTTCGTTCTAAGACGCCAGAACGAAAACGTTGATCACGATGTTAATGATGCGGTGTGAACTGCTGAAGCCGATTATTCTGCTGGAACTTGAGTTGGGATGATGATGATGGATGATGCGAATAAATGACCGCATTATATGGGAGGGAGACTTGAGATTCAGATACGCGTCACTGAGTGCATTCTCTGTCATTTATTATCAACGCAATTTGCATAATTTTTTTAGTTCGCTGTGACTATGAAATGAAGATGAAGGCATAAGATGGGCTTGGACTGATGCACGAGTATGCCTTGAAATATAGTAGCACGTGATGTTTAGTTGGTAAAATGGAGTCATGAAATTTAAAGCTCTTAAAGGAGAATGTTCAAAACAGAATTGTGAATCGTTGCTGGAAAGCTTTTTGACATAGATTGAATAATTTTGTGAGTTTATTCGACATTGCACATCCTTACCGTTTTATTTTATCTTTTAGAATAATGGCAATATGAATAAGTAGTTGTTGAAGCAGGTAAAAGTGTGACTCTGTAAAATAAAAATAATTTAATGGCAATGAAAAATATAGAGCCGGAACAGCTTTGCACCTTTCATGATCAGGTCATCTAAATCAAGGGTTTATATCTGCACGAATACCAGCAGTCGATGGTAATTTACCACTCAGAATATAACCCACGTCCTTTTGTTTGCGGGTTTCAAGTATAATTCTGTTCCTCTATTCGTTCTACCTGCAGAAAAAACTAAATATTTGGCGAAGGCGTAAGTATCTGATTTAAGATCTGCTAAGCTATAGTATTATGCCCAACATTATACTGTATAAGACAAGACCGAACAATGCGGAGAGTGGCCTAAGTTCTTTGTGCCAGGAATTCAATCATGAGCAAATACAACAGTTCCGTAATGCGAATCAATGGCAATTCACAACCGTCTAGCTTATGCAGTTCTAAACTAGGAATCTTGTGTGTTTTGATGAGTCGAGCCGCATCGATTTCACTTCAGTTAGCATTTATCAGGGCTTACATTAAGACATCAGGTTTGAGTATACTTGTCAAATACTGGTAATATATTTTCCAAGATGTATTGAGAAATTTTCTTCCAACAATTATAGTATCGTCAACCGCAAGGAGCTTCAGGAGAAGTGAATTATTAGGAATTATTTTTACAGACAACTGTCTGAAAAAGTACATCTTCAACCATAACTTTAAGCGCTGGGAAAAAAGTAATCCACTGTTTAAAACAAATTCGCTGGTGTTATACACCGACGGATCTAAGCCAGATGAAGTAGTTGACGTAGGCGTTTTATTCGTATCAATACTTAGAACTGAAAGTACAATAAAATTCTCACATTTATTTATTGATTCTTTTTACCTACTAAGCTACTTCCATAATATTTGTTTTCGTTTGTCAAAAATTCAAAGTCGTTGAGGACAATTTCTTGGAATTATGTCTGGCGTGTGTGAATTGCAGTGCAGTAGCAATCCCTCGAATTGAACTGTGGGAACTTTTGTGGTAACTTTTATAAGGAAAAACTACCAATACCTTACTGTACGCAAATATTGACAGTAGTATCTCTGTATTTCAAGCTGAGGTAAACTCAATAGAGCTCTGCATTAGGGAGAATTTAAATAAATATACCACCAACAAGAATATTTATATTCTCTCTGACAGCAAAGCGGGCCAACTTGCTATAAACGCTTCTTTGATAACCTGGAAAATTGTATGAGATTGCATTGTACTACCCAAAACATTAGCCAGCACCAATAGAGTCCTTTTAATCTGGGAGTCTGGTTACAGTGGTTATGATGGTAAGAATGAGCAGACAAATTGGTTAAAAAAATGTTCGGCCTCAACACTCATTTTGCCACAACCATTTTCGGGTTACCAATTAGCTCCATAAAAAGCAATATACACAAATAGCTAGCTAAAGACAAGGGCATTTCATTATTGGTTGGAAACTGAAGGAAACTGGAAACAGTTCCCTCTAGAGAACAAATAGGTTCAGCTTTTTAGGGGTCAGATACCTACATCCCTAACGAGTCGCTGTAGAGTTAAAATATACTATTTGACTATGGAAATAGCACAAGATAACAACTGCCGCATGTGCAACGAGAACGAAAAAATGTAGTCGCTTAAGCAGAACCACACCTTGAGGCAGAAGATATCACCGCCAACTCACTCAAAGATATCGTCTCGTTTATTAAAATTCCAGCCATCAAAAGAATTCACAATAGGCCTAACCTATCCGCAGTGATAAAGGTGCATATCCCCACCACCACGCTTAATCTAATATAATCTAATGGCAATTATGCCCGTTGTACGCATCCCTTCTAATACAGAAGTTTAAAGACGAGTCTCGCTTTTTTTCCATCGATGAAGACATAGTTAATGTTCTTGCTTCGGCAGAACATACACTAAAATTGGAACGATACAGAGAAGATTAGCATGGTCCCTGAGCAAGGACGACACGCAAAATCGTGAAGCGTTCCACTTTTTTTTTCGGGTGACCCAAACCGGGTTAAACAACGCCTACAGACAACGATGGGTGCAAGACAGATAAATTTAAGCTCTCCACATTTGCAGAAATAGAAAATGCTAATACTTTCTTCTGTCACTGCGCAATACAACAATTCCACTCAAGAGAGAACTGACGATACTAGGTGTATACTTTTCTGGAAATTTAAAATTGAATTCACATATAAAAAGGTCAATCAGTCAATTTAAATTAAGCAACAATGCGCTTAAAACGGTTTGCTTTAGACGCACGTTGGGACTGCAATCCAATTAGCTAAGACTAAGCTCTTTTCAGCATAGCTTGACAACCTTCATGTGGACTACCAAGAAAAACATTGAAACTATAAACGCACCTATCAACCAATTTTTCCGTAGGGCAATAGGCGCTTTAGGAACATCACCAATAATACCGCTTCAAAGAGAAGCTGGTTATTTATCCTTCGAACAACTTGACAAAAAAAGATCACAGCACTTACAAGCAAGGCTCTGGGAAATCCACTCCATCCATTTCACAAAGCAACTAAGGAATTACTTGGTATGGAAAAACCTCGCAAGGGCACTACTTCTGCAATAAGAAACAAGATGTCCTTACTATTAGCC
Source organism: Volucella bombylans (assembly GCA_949129095.1). Taxonomy (NCBI): domain Eukaryota; kingdom Metazoa; phylum Arthropoda; class Insecta; order Diptera; family Syrphidae; genus Volucella; species Volucella bombylans. Next base: position 104,680,594 of record OX422144.1, on the reverse strand, counting down.
TTAGGAATTTGTCTTCCTTGTTCTTTTACAAATGAAATTTTTTAATCCTCCACCACCTTAGAAAAGAAATATGATTCCAATCAATACCAGGTTGGCGAATCACAGGAAAAAGGAAACACCGGATGGACAGTTTAAGGCTCTACATTATGGGATGATCTCTGAAATTAAAGCAGATCGAATCTATACTGAGGGGTCTTTCATAAATTAGAACTCGTTATACGCAATAGTGAAATTAAAATCGAACTGAGAAACGGAGACAGTCCATCAAGGTCTACTACCCGAACTATCTGGAAGTTATGTATCAGAACTAATAGCCATCCAGAAATGTTTGTCCCTTGACAAAATTCTACCCGGAAAGAAATTGATATTCACTGATAACCTTAGTATATTAATTTGCCTAAAATGCGAGTTACACAAATGTCCAACATTAGAGAAATTCAGAAGTGTTCTAAACTCTTTCAAAGATACCTTTGGTGTAAAGGCAATCAAGATGCTGATACTGCTGCTAAAGAAGACATTACCCTTCCACTTACAGTGGAAGTCCCAAATTCGGCTCAGGTAATACAAAGAACTTTTTCAGCATTGCTGGATAAGGAGATAGCTACCTTGAGGGAAAATAGTCACATATTTTTACGTTCCCACCAGACCCTACATATGCGTACCCCATACAATATAAACCTAACCAGAGATAATTGCATCAAAATATTACGCATCAGACTGGATAAAACACCTTTCACTAGTAGACATTTCTACACCAAAGAGCCTCTAGAGAAATGTGACTTTTGAAAAGTAGAATTATCGGTCTGGCATATTCTAGTCAGCTGTCATTTGTCTAAAATAACTAAAGACGATGGGGATGCTCCAAACTACATCAAAATAAATTAGTGGATCCGATAAACCCTGACTGGTTTCGTTTAAGTATTCTTAACCAACTTTTTATAAAAAAAAATAAAAATTATGCTTTGTTTAACTCTTTCCGTCTCACTGGTTTAAAATTTGAACCACATATTTCTTGCCTTTCCGGCTAAGTGGGACAAATTTTAAACCATGTAGAAAATATTTTCTGCAACTATTTCAAAGGTTTACAATTTGTACCGCATGAAAGAAAAACATTGTGTGACTTGCAAGAGAGAATTTTTCGTTACAAATTTGTTTTTACGGTAAAGTGAGTAACGGTGCTTTTGTGAAGTTGACACTGGAATTTTATTTTTTTAAATTTCGTGCTAGTATAAATTCGTGTTGTTGCAAAGTAATTAACAAAATTTATAATTTATAAAGTGTTTAATGCGTTTATAATACAATTTATTATTATTAGTATAATAATAAAAAACCCGTAAATATAGAAGAAAAACAAGTGGTATGTACGTTTTTTGACCCACTGGGACGGAAGCCTTAGTGATGTCGGATTATAATGAGCCAGATTTTAATTTGGTTGGCATGAGTTTTGATGAATTTTTGAGAGAGCTGGGAATAGACGATGATGCAGCTTCACTTCCTTCAGGACCTGATTCCGATATTTCTTCAATGAATTCATGTGGGTCAGATTTCATTTACAGCTTGATGGTCAGGAACCTCAGTTGATATTATCTTTTGATTCGGAGGACGATATTCCTCTTTCGGAAATCCAGCAACAATTTCCAAGACCTTGTAACTGGATTCAAGTCATTCAGAATGGTCAGGAGCAAAGTTTACCGGATTTTACGCATGATTATGGGGCTACTGATTTCGTCAAAGTCCAACATCAAAAGATCTTTTCCACTTAATCGTATTGTTTGACGACCAACTTTTTGAGCTGAGCAAAAGCGCATAAAAACAGGCAAACCATTTGAGAAAACATATATGAGCGAAATGAAAACATTCGTTGGTTTGAACTTGCTTATGGGGATCAAGAAGCACTCTAGCTATAAAGATTATTGGCCTTCTTCACCACCAACGATTCCTATATTAGTTCCTGTATGAAGCAGGGTGTCTTGAACCAAAACGAGGCGCTCCCAATTACGATAGACTTTATAAAATTAAAACTATGCTCCAAATGCTCTCAACAACTTGAGAAGTAGCCATAGACGAGTCCATGATAAAATTCAAGGGCCGGAGCTATATGAAACAGTAATGCCAAAGAAACCGACAAAAAGGGGTACAAAGATTGGATGCTTGCAGATAAAATGGGATACTGTCACGGGTTTGATATTTACACCGTCAAGTCAGCATCTGGAATTGCAGAAACCAATCTTGGAGCTAAAGTTGTAAGGAGCTTGATGTCCGATTTCAATCCCAAAATCATGTGGTGTATTTTAACTATTATTTTACTGGTGTGGTGCTAAGGGAAGACTTGTAGAAAGACGGAATCTATGCGTGTGGAACGGTAAATGACGCGAGAACCTATCTTAAGCGGTTCCCACCAGACAATCGGATGAAAAGGGGAGACTTTGAGTTTTTCTACAGTGAAACAACTATAAAATGGAAAGATAAGCTGTCTGTACGTATTCTCTTCAATTTTCACCATGAAAAAAATCCAGTGAGGTTTCACGTAAGAACAAGGGTGGGACTGTATCAAAAGTATTATGTCCAACTGCAGTTGTAGACGACAATAAACACATGAACTATGTAGACAAGTTTGACGAGAACTTGTCAGTTTATAAATTGGACAGAAAAAGCATGAAATGGTGGCACCGTATATTTTTCTTTTTTCTTTATGCAACAGTCGTAAATTCCGTTTGCTTATACAAAATGGTCAACCTTCCGCATTTGGACATGAAGACATTCAGGCGCTCAGTTATAAATGGTTTATTGGCAAAAAATCTAGTTGAAAATAAACACACATTGGAAAGATCATCACCCGTTATTGCCAAAAAAGCTTGTAAGGCTTTCGTACCCTATGAAATTCGTACAATGTTTGCCGCTCATCAGCCGGAACACCGCAAGACAAATTCGATTTGTTCCATTTGTAAAGTTCCTCCGTATTTGAGAAAAATAAATCATGTTACCAAGATCCCCAGAAAAAATAAGTTGACGCTTGCGGTGCACTGGTTCAAAATTTAGCCCACCTATTTTAGTACTATATTTAAGCAAATAGATGTAAAAAATATGGAAATAATTATTATTATTATTATTTTTGTCTATATCAATAAATTGGAGTACTATTTTTAAAAATTTATTTTGTTTTTGTTTTTGGCGACGCATGAGTGGATTTTCTTAACAAATTTTCGCGCCGAAGAGTTAAGAAATAAAAATTCAAGTCATACGAGTAAATGGCTTCGTTTATGTTTGTGTTATACATTTATCAAATCTGATTACAGCTGACCTGCTGCAAGGTCAAGTGATTTGTTTGGTTTGCGTATATTTTTAAAAACAGCTAGTCTTGAAATCATATAATGGCAGGCGGAAGTCATTCTGACGGAGCCATACGTTTAATGACCATAAATCGATCATGCGAAAATATATTTCCTTTTAACACTTTTTTGACCGCAAAGGGATTCTGTATAACCCAAGCGTGGAATCCAGTAGATCAAACCAATCCATATATTTGTTTTAAAAAACTCAATAGCTTGAGGAGCAGGAATATCTCTGTACTGTTTGGTGATGATTGGCTTGCTTCCAACACACTGTGTCAGCATGTTTGTAGGCTTGTTCTCAAACTAGGATACCAGTCCCAATTTCACTCCATCAAGTTAGTCATTTTTTCAGTCATGCTTCCACAACCTTGTTTTTTTCAGATCTTGCTATGTTGGCATTTTAGAATTTAGAATTGGGTTTTAGTCTGACTTTGTAGAGTGAACTTGCAATTTGGGACTGTGATACCAATTATCGGGAAAAAATTGGTGGTTGACATGTTTAACCACTGTAGGTTTAAGCCTCGTCACTAAGGTTCCAGTGTCCCCCAAATCAGGTGGATCTTCGAAGAAGGTGTTACTCTGCTGTCCAGCAAAAAATTTTGAAGTCGTAACTGAATCCAGAAACTTCACTTAGAACTTTGTATTTATAACCCCACTTGTGAGTCTTGGCTCGGTTATACTGCTTCAGTTCTTGACGGCAGTTAAGGGTATTATTTGCTCACCCACCGCAAGAAGCTCTACTTTTGGAATAAGTATTATAGAATCCGTTGACTTTTTTTCCCCAAAAATGGTCTTATTTTAAAAAGTTTGTCGCTTTAAATCGGTGTTATCACTGAAATGTAAGAACCTTTTTATTGTTTCCCACTTGTATGACATCGTGTCAAAAACATGTAAATAAATCACCATGTCAATGGCTGATCGACGACAAATTGAATTAACTCCTCCGTAAAAAGGACGAAAAATAATCAACCGTCTTTTCAGCGTAATCACCGTAATTGAACAATCACAAATTGAACAATAATTGGAATCCTATGCAAAATATTTTCAGACTAGTTCGATTACAGACTCAAATTTAGTGTCAATTTCGGGCACAATAAGGCAGTCGCTGTTGTTTAGTGCGGTATCAAATTCCACATCAGAGTCTGCTACTTCATCATCATTACTTTTAGATCCATCTCCAGGGATTCAGTTGACATTTGAATCCATAAAAGTTTAGATTATCCATCCCTGAAGAAAATTGAAATGAAATACATAAAAATATGAGAAAAAATGTTCGATTATTGGCTCCGCAATGAAAATCACTCGTAACGGTAAACTAATACTATTTTTCGACTTAAAATTGATTTATAATATTTTAAACGATGTATTTTTTCTAAAAATAATTTTTTTGTTAACTATATTTGCCGAATATTATAATAATGAACACTTGAAATCGCAACTTATTTTTTACTCCCATTTTTAATGCACACTCGTGTTGGAATCACCTATATAAATTAATACTATTAGCTATAATTGTAACAGGCAGAAAGAAAAGGTACTGTTTTTTATGTAGGGTATACACTAATGGAAAAAAATAATTTCAGATCATTTCGAAAAGGTTTTCTTGGAAAAATATGCTTCATAAAATGCAAAGTCATATTTGGCTTCGTATGCCGTAGAGATTTAAGTATAGCGTTAGTTTTTTTATGATAATTCTAATAACATTGGTATCCTTTGGTAAGAATTCGCGATTGATTCGGTTCCAAGATATCAGTTTACGAATAAGTTGCCTGGTAAAAATTGCCTTTGATATTAGTCCAATTTGCTTGCTTCTTATCTCAGGGCTGAGGTTGGTATCTTAATTAGAAAGCTATTGTCAAGCCTATTACTTGGTTCGGCTTGGTGCTTGCCTAAGACTTGCCTCAGATCTGATTGAAGTCTGCTAGTGGCCTACCCGGAATCTAGATAAAATCTGCCCGACACCCTCCTTAGACCTTAGCCTACTAAAGATCTATATTAGAACAGTCTAAAACCTGGCTGAGACTCGCTTCTAGGCCTTAAAGTTCTGGAAAGAAGCCAGTGCTCGTGGCTCTGACAAGACATGGCATGCATTTGCTCCTAAATGTTATATCATCGCAATCTAAGCGCTGGGATTCAAAGAACCTAGATAAAAAGAATAGTGTTGGTGGTATCAATGTCTATGAGATTTCCTCTAAATTGTCAATTGTTATGATTGCATCAACTCTTAATCACGTAGTCGGTGTGTCGCAGTGATTTTCAATGCCAAGCGGAACGTTTAAAGCAAAATAAATAAGGCATCCAAACCTTTGGAAATTAAAATTGCTAACTACGATACAATTTTTTTTAATATTTCTCTTACATTATTTATAAACTTAACATTGAGAGAAACAAAAATGTCATTTGTGTTAACACAAACAGTGACTATGCCTTATCAAGGAAAGCTATACTCCTGAAGAACACGGAATAATCGTCACGATGTTTTTGATGAAAAAATCGTCAGTGATTTGGGTGCAATATGCATTTCGTGCCCGTTTTGCTGGTCGTCTGGCTCCCACTGGTCCTTCAATGCGACGGTCGGCCGCACGATTCTTGCAGACTGAAACGACATATAGTAGGACCGAGCAAGCCCTGGAAGACCTCGTATCCCTCGTTCGACCGAGAGTATAGCTGTTATGGCTGAAGATGTTGTTGACGCCCCATCGATGACGATGTGCCACGCAATTGGTAATTCCACGCACGTATGCGGCGCATTTTGGTGAAATATTTGAAGATGTTTCCTTGCAAAGTGCCGACTATCTATAACCTGATGGGTGTTGACGGTGAATCGCGTATAACCTACACTCACGCCCTTCTGAATTTTAACGACGAAGTGGATGATTTTGCGCCAAAAATAATTATGAGCGATAAGGCCCAACAGCCATTACATCCACTCAATGTAACTGAATGGTGTGCTGTTTACGCTGGCACAGACCCAACGATAACTGTGGATGGTGAGCGCTGCAGAGCCATGATTAATTTTTTGACTGAGAGCAGCGGATTTTAATTTATTTTACTAACTACAAAACGATTTAAAACAAATAATATAGCAAAAAAATATATAAAAAATACAAAAAAAAATTTTCAAAAATTAATACTCTACGTACTCCTCTTGTAATTGTATGGACTATCTCCTACATAAATACAATGTCCCATTATACTCTCATTATATTTTCCCTGAGAACGATAGGCACCCAAATGTATGCCTTTCAATTGGTCCAAGTGAGCATATAATTATGCACTTTACGGGACATTCTGCAACCCATGAGTTTAAAGTCCTCAAGGATATTTGAAATCAGCTCCTTGCAGTTCTCAACTCTTTGTCTCCGAGAAAACCATAGATAACTACTTTAAGGCTGTTCCATGCTCGCCTTTCATGAATATTGAGTAGATGCAAAAATTTGTTGCTGGCTATTATTTACTTTATTTGTGGTCCGACGAAAATACTACCTTTTACTCTAGCTTCGGATGATTTAGGAAACAATTTTTTTCGAGTAAATATTGAAAACTTTAAAAACTTCATAATGCCTAATTTGATGATTCCTAGGCATCATCATATGTTTAGGCCCGACAATTAGGTCACATTTAACATTATGTTTTCCTACCTCGAATCCGTTTCGCTTAGGCCATAAGTGCTACTGAGAATGCAAATTCTCTGCTCCAGTATCCCATAAACAAAGGTAGCAAGGATGTATGGCATTCCCGCCTTACGTTCCCACCAGAGAGCCAACGATAGAAAAATTCGCTGTCATTGGCCTGCATATACATATGATACTTTAAACTCTCAAGCACCATTTTCACAATAACCTAAATTCCTTTGAGCATCACTTAATGAGCCAAAGGAACAGATAAAAATTTATTTCCGTTGTGGAGAAGAACAGCTTTTAAAAATTTTGTGGAACTGTCGCCACATTATTACAGTGACAAAGTCCGTCTTGGAATCTTTCTTTGATCATTTATTGATCATTATTATTAGATTTTAAATTTTGTTTTATTAAAAAGTTAAAAATCATATCGGGTAACTGATGACCGTCATTGTCGATACACCGAATTCTGCTGTTTCTTATCACTCTTCCGAGCATGTTGATGATGGATATGTTGATTGTATCTTCCTGAGTGTTTTTTGTTTTTTTTGCAAGTCGTCCAGAGTCTGGGGCGGTTGGTACAGAATCGGTATTTCAAATATCCCCACAAAAAGAAGTCACTAGGGGTCAAATCGGGTGAACGCGCGGGACATTCAAAATTACGCCTTAGTAAGATGAGTCGCCCTGGAAAGTGCTCTCGCAGTCGTCGATTCCCTTGAATTATGGGCCATTGTTCCGTCCTGTTGAAACCATATGTCCCCTAAGTCCATTTCATCAAGTCGTGGTAAAAAAACTCCCCGAGCATGTTCACTCATTTTGCTCGAAAAACCATGGGCCGATAATCCTAGTTCTTCTTTTCTGTACAGAACCAGTTTCACTGAACATTGTGACCCACAAAAGAATTAATTTCCGGTTTGGAACCGGATGTATTGGCACCATATTGAAGCGATTTCGGAAGGTGTTGGTTCGAAAACACCAAACGGCTCGTAGAAAACTAGACCTTTAAGGCAAACGCACCCTGCTTGCTGGTTACTACAACACAAGTATATGTATGACATCCAAAACACAAGTTTTAGGACTTCTATCAGATTCAGAGCTCTCATTTCAAATAAGGAACTTCTCTTACCGCACCTTTTGAACTACGTTTCTCTTTATATACTCATATTATTGTAAAAGGTGCAATCGAAAAGTTTCGAAAAACTATAATCATTGAAATAAAAGCTCAAAAACATTTGTTTGTTTTGTTAACCTGTGTTATATTAGATGTTAATGTTCTTACACATTGCGGTTACTAATTAGACTACAAGAAGCGACGGAGTAAATTTTTTGGAAAGATTTTGTATGCCTCAAAAGTTGGCGCAGTTCAGAAGGTCTCCTTTCTTGAGGATCGGACGAATAATGCTGGGGTTCCATTCGTCGTGCATACATTCGTCCGACTATATTTTACAGACGAGTTGAAGTATGCTCCTTACCAAGTCATCGCCTGCCGCTTTGAAGAGCTCGGCAGTCAGGCCGTCCGCTCCAGCAGCTTTATTGGACTTAAGGTTAGATATGGTTATATTTTCACTTCATCTTGAAGGGGTCGGCGGAATTGTAGGTCTACATCGTTCAGGTTGAAAGGTATTTTCTTCGTCATCGCTGTTATATAGTCTATAGAAATTGTCGTTTCAAATCTTCAGCATGAACTGCGACTCTACTACGATATTCCCTGGTTCACTTCTACAGGCTGCGGTTCGGGATTTATATTCTTGGCATGTTTTTGTCCTTTTGCTAAAATTAAAAAATCTCATTCCTGGAGTAGCATCTCCCGATTTCCTTGACCGCGCACTTCTCATGCTCCTTCTTTTTTTCCCCGGAGAAGCCAGTATTCGTCTCTCCTTTTCTGCTCATAGCGTTCGTAAGCAGCTGTAGTCATTTTATTTTTTTTTTGTCGATTGTTGATATTTATCAGACATCCTCCGTAACCTGACCCCGCCAGGGATTGAAATAAAACATTTTTTGAAGCAGCCAGAAATAGAGACACATACAACAATAATGGCAACATATCGAAAAAAGAAATTGGTGTATTACGGAAAAGTTCCTAAGGCGTGAAGACCCACGTAAAGACACCACTCCAACACCGAGACAATGGATTTTGATAGTTCTAAACCCCATCTAAACCAACATATATACAATTTTATACAAATTTCCTGATTTTCTAAAAAAAATAATTTTTTGAAAATTTATAAGAAAACAATTGAAGAACTGGAAGACTTTTTAGTTTTTGAAATAGGCGAAAACTTGGATGTAATCGGGGTATCGATAATTGTTATAATATTCTTTTTATAACATGCTTTTGAATGATCAAAAAAGAGGCTGAATAGTGAAAATAAGTTCCTCCCCAACAGGCAATGCCATATTATAGCCTCGAATGAAAAATTCCGTAATCGATCGTAACCAAAAGATCTTTACTCGTGTTTCTAAGGGTACTAACAAAATATGTAGATTTTTTAATTTTCTGTGTATTTAGAAAAATGCATCCTTAAATCAATAATTAACCCTACATATTGAAATATTTTCGATTTGAAAATACTTGTTACTACAACTAGTAAAACTATTTAATAAACAAAATGTTCTCTAAGAGCCGCACCCAAGTTGAAATCTTTTATATTCATTCATACGTTTTACATGGAAAAATATTATTCTGTTTTGGTCCCCATGTCCCCAAACCAGACTCTTAATAAATTAAGATCCCAATTAATGCCTGACATAAAATTGAAAGCACTATCTGAACCATTAGCGAATCTCACATCATCCGCAAATGCTATTATTACACACGAATTACCGTGGCTCAAGTGGTAATGGACTGGCTTCTTCTCATTCGGAAGGTTCGGTGTTCGAATCCCAACCTCGGCCGAAAGACATTCATTGTTTCAGTGAACGAAAATCAAGTAAGATTGATAGTTGACTAGAAATCAACAACAAGCCAACTTCCACTAAGAATTTAGTGTCCCCATTAAATGTTGGATGCAACCCATGGAGCGAAATAACCACTGAGCCAAAAACATCTTCCTTTCTCTTTCTGTATACCATTTTTCAAAAAAAAAAATTAATACAAGCTGAGGCATTATTATTCATTCATTCATCCCCACTTGAGTGAAGTTCTTTTTACAAAAAAAAAAAAAAAATGAATTGATGTATATCGGAAAGACTATTGATCGTAGTACAGAACCTTGTGGCATCCCAGGTGAAGAAATACAATTTTGCTTCTGACACCATTAACTTTCACTTTCTGGAATCTATTTTCCAGGGAAGATTGAAATAAGTCTAAAATAAAGACATGAAATCTAGATCTTTCAATTTTGTCAGAATGATTAATTATTGTATATCAAAGGCTTTTGTTATATCAACAAATAAGCCAGCTGTGCACTTTTTATCATCTAGCTTGCTCAATATTTTCGAACAAAGAAGTAAGCGAGCAACCTCTGTTGAACTTCTTCTCTGTAAACCAAACTGGATAGCATTGAAAAAAAAAATTTAAAAAAAACTACAATCCTTTGATAATTTGTACGACCATTTCAAAAATGTTGCTAAATTATGATAAGAGTGAGATTGGCTCATGATTAGCTAAGGTGTTATCTTTTTAAAAAGTGTCCAAAAATATTCTCTTGTTAAATAAATGTTCAGGAACTTCAACTACAAGATATGTAATTTTCGTAACTGTTACGTTTGCTACACCATCGATTCCAGAAAAATTTTAGTTTTTCAATGCACTAATTATTTTCAATAACTCCAATGAGGTTTTGGTTGAATGAAATTTGGCATCTGATTACCAGAAGAAGTTGCAAAGTGTTTATTAAACGAGTTAGCTACGAGTATATCAATTTTATTAGAAACTATATTGTTATATAATATAATGTCTTATACCCTCAACCTCGTTCGCGTTGGCATAGTGAATAATTGATAAAAGATTAAAAAGTTTAAAAAGATTTACAAAGGTAAATCCAATGCAAATGTTTGACTGATTTTTATTGAATTTACATTATGTAGTATTTTTAATTCGTTAGTACCAGGTCTTGCGTCACTCACAGCAAGGTTACATTGTTCAGTGACAGAGACGCTGGGAATGAAGTGAATTCAATCCTCTGCTTGCCTGAGGGAATCAAAACAAACCAAACGGTATGGAGTTAACTTTAAATCAAGGCCCCTCTGTTACTACATTACTTGTTTGGTTTTCGGGAGCGTAAATGATGAGATTCGAGGAGCCCCTGCCCCTCGAACATTCGACGTAGATTTGGCCGTGGAGAAGCAATGCATGCGTCGTTCTACACAGACCGTCTTTAGAGTATTGCTAAGCGACTTGTTGACGGCGGGAAATTGGAGTCGTTTGAACTGGAATGGGAAGCTACATAGAATTAATCACAGGAATGCTATCCGCCGCCACATCCGTTTGAGCTTGTGACTTCTTTGACGTTCCTTAGTTGTTTTTTGATGCGAAGTCTCATTGCTTAGCTTCGGGGAATCCATGAAGAAACCGAAGATACAACAGTGAGCAATGGAGAACAAAAACTTGTTTTGTTGTTTTTTTCTTTGGTTGTCTTTTGAGTGAACGTGCACATGTACATATGTACTATCTATATATATGATATTAGATGTTTATGTTATCGCTAGTTCGAACATTTCTCGGAGTTTTCTGAACTATGTATACAGCAAATGTAGTTCATTCTTATTTTGGAATGTTTCTTTAACCATCCAAAGTCCGTCCTATTATTGTTCTCCTTGGGCAATTGAACTCCACTTGGGAGTGAGTATGAGCAATTGGTTAATCCGGTACAATCGTCTAGAGTTATTCAGGTTGCTAAATGGTACCAAATCATTTTAACCGAGAGTAATTATCAATTATCGTTTCGTCCAATCCGTTACGGATTCTCACATTGATGCTTTCAGGTCTTCAACTTGGTTACCGCATTACGGCATAGTAACAAAAACATATAGTAACAAAAGTTAGTGTTTTCCATGTATACAGCTTCTAGGAGTATAAATATATAAGACCTATAGGTCCCTTTAACCCATGGGCCACAACACTTTTGATAAAGAAAATTGTGCAAATCTAGGCCCAGCCAATTTAAAATGAATCGCTTCTGAACGGATGGCTTTTTATATGAAAAAAATGGTTGATTAATTTTTGTCTCAATATAAATATTAAGATATGACTCATGTATGTACATACCTACGCCAACAAGTAACCTGTGGCCAATGGTGATATATTGTAGTTTCTATGCACCACTCCTTAAACTGTCAGAAACTTGAAACATAGTTAAAAACCACCTGCTGACCAAAAAGTGTATCAATAAATACTTTACAACTCTGCCAAGCTGAAGATACAAGTTAACATCCTGACTGAAGGAATTCCCTAGATTTACTGGAAACTACTACATCTGACGTTGCTCGTATCCAGGAATAGCTCTAGCAATGCATCACGAAGGCATCATTCAGGCATCATCGACTTCTGTGATGAAGCGAAAGTTACCTCTTCGCCAGCATACATGTGTGATGTTCACATTGCGATTTTAAGCTGGATTCAAAATAGGACCGGAGAGAAAGCAGTTATTCTCTTACCTTCATACGTTCGCACACATTTGTGAGAATTCAATTTGGAATCCGACCGAGTGGAATTGTTTTCTATTGAAGGACGACGAGTTGACAAGGCTGCATATTTTAACGGTAATTGGATTTCATTCATTTGCCTTCATCTGTCTACCAGTCTGAGTGCGTACTATACTTTCAATAGAGCCCAGAACCTTGTGCAAAAGTTAATTCAATTATTCGAAACGAAACCAATGAAATACTATTGTTCGGTTGATTCATGGAAATTGGTTGTCTGTTGATTGTTCGGGATCATATTTAAGAATATCCTGTTGGATGAACGTATTGTTGGTTGTTGTTTTTTTTTTTTTTGAGAAAATTTGTTGTCATACCTTTTATGTATTTTTTTCTTTTTTTTTCGAGAACTGGAAAGAAAATCGATTTTAGTAGATACGTGCGTTTGATACGACGCACAGTGGCTCATTTAGGCAAAAGTGCTTGCATAATTCAATTTACGGGTGGATCTATAATGCAAAATTATTAAATTCGCTGGATTAACAACTGTTTGGAGTAGTAATCGAAAAAATGATCAATAGTTCTGCTTGTAGAGAAAGTCAAAGTTGAGTAGTTTTTTAAGGTCGCCTAGAATTCGTTTTTTCAAATTTTTTGTTTAGGTTTGTGTGTGTAAAAACTAGGCAAAGCGTTTCAAAAAATCATTTCTTTTTCGTTTTGTGTGATACTATATACATACATATATGTATGTTCATTTGTGAAACCAGAATTGGATGCAATTTTTTTTTATATTTTTTTTTAAAACTATTATGTATATTTGATTTAATGTTTTTTGAAGCACAATCTCCGTCGCACTTTTTAGACTTTAGGTTGAGTTTTAAAAAAAAATGTTCGAAAGGATCCTTGTAAATATATTCTTAAGAACTCAGGCCAAGGAAATCAGTAACTGAGTGCGCGACGTTCACCAAAAACCAAAAACTAATAAATGCTACCGAAAACATAACCACTGAAGATTTTTCTAATGCCTTAGCAATAAAGTTTAAAAAGGATAATGAAAAGATGAAAGCTGATGTAATCAGGGAGTTCACTGCGAGTCAAAGGAATAAAAGAAAACATTTCCACTCTACAAAAGGATCGTATTACGCATAATAGTGAGAATGCATTGGTTTTGTTTATGGATTTGGTTCTGTAAAAAGAAATTTTGAGAAGTTCCCCAAGAAACACAACGTAGAACATCTACGAGGGGCGTTCAACATATTCTCGGTATCGGGGTGAAGTTGTTGTTATATATATAAATTGTCTTATTTATCAAGTAATACTATTATTTTAGTGCATTCATGTAAAATTTCATATAATTGTGATTACTAATTCGCGTTTTATCTCTAGTTAAATAGAATCATAATGGTAACTGAGACGATGATGGTGAAAATTGAGCATCGCGCTGTAATTAAATTTCTCACTAAGCAAGGAAAAAGTAAAAAAACTATTCATGAAGAGATGGTGGCTGTTTACCAGGGTTCCGCACCTTCATTATCAACTGTGCAAAAGTGGTCAAGTGAGTTCAAGAGAGGCAGAGAGAGCATTGAAGATGACCCCCACTTCGGCGCCCCGGTTACTGCTTGTACGGGAGAAAGCATCAAAGAAGTCGAAAAACTTGTTCTTGAGGATGCCCGAATAAAGGTGAAAATGATGGCAGAGATCACCATTCTTCATGACCATCTTAACCTTTCAAAGGTCAGTGCAAGGTGGGTGCCACGAATGCTCACAGCGCTCATTTTCGGATGGTGAAGAACTCACGTCGGCAATAAATGGGTATTTTGCAGAGAAAGAGGAAATTTATTTTTTTGAGGGTTTAAAAAAGCTTATCTCAAGATGTAACAAATGCATTGATGTTAGGGGAGATTATATTGAAAAAGGAAAACAATTTAAATTGAATTCGCATTTTCCTTCATATCGATACCGAGAATATATTGAACGTCCCTCGTACATCCTACAGAATTATAACAGTTGCCCAAAAAGAGGCAGTTCCAGGAAATTACGAAATCAGGGTGAAACTTCAAGACATGATGGATCATACTGCAATATTTCTTTTAGAAAGCAAAAGTGAGTGGGAATTAATTGCACTGCCAAGAATTCTTTCATTACAAACTAAGTGAGGCTGTGATGGATCATCTGAAAAGGTGCCTGCAATAAATATTGTACGCCAGATGATGAAGAAAGAAGAAAACTAGCGATCCGAAAGCATTTTCACTGTGAGATTGGGCTCGACAAATGATGAAAATACTTCGAGGTGATTTTCTCAAGAATCAGAGGCAACTGCTCGTATAACTGGGGTCAATATGGAGGTAAAAACGAAGTTTAATGTTTTGAATTGCAGGGAAAAGGTTTACACTGACAAGAAAACAGCAGAGTTATTAAAGTAGAAATAACGAGAAAAACAACTCACACCTGCTCTTCATAAAATTTTGGCTCATAATCAAAACAAAATCGAGTATCGATCGTTGCCACTTGGATTTTATTACAAGGCAATAACAAGTAGTGTTTTTGGTGTTACATTTAGCATCAACGCCGGTATTGTGAGCTGGGTAGAGCCACTTTTATGTTTACTTGATGATATTTCCTTGGTTGAATTTGCGACCTGCTTTGTCGACGCCGATTCAGGAGAAATATTATGCCACCAAATTCATGGTCTCATCAGATTGGGTATCAAGTTTCTTTCATTCTTAGCAGTCGAAATCGATTTGCAAGTCGGGGGAGAGAGTAAAGGCAAGATCCTGTTCATGCCACACCCATACATAGGAAATTGTGCTATCGTTGTCTTCGCCAAAGAAACATACAGAGGCGAATGCCTGTTTGCGCATCTTATCTAGACGTTGGAACATACTTGTGAAGAGGTTGCAACTCATAAACACCTTGGCCAGCTCATCCTTGTACTTGTATTCGCCGAACCTGATTGATTAATTCTCTGGGTCGAACTTCTCCCAGAAGTACGGAATCGATTTGACTTCATCGTTGGCATTTGAAGTAGTCAAAGCCGAAAGTTCCGTTGGGCATAGAATCGAACAGATCTTTCGACTTGGGTTCCTGAGCAAGAGCATCATCGGCGGCATTTAATTCTCCTTTTTCCTCAGCTTCCTACTTTGAAGCTGGCTTCTTTTCCTGTTATTTCTTCTCGTCCTTCTTCTTATCGGTTTTGGCAGAGCCATCACCGGCACAAAACCAGTTTTGCCCAAGAATTCGGCGTATTTCTTGGTATCGAAGGCGAGAGTTTTCTCACACAGGAAGTAGCCCTTAAACCTGTGGCTGATTGAGGATTACTTTGAATCGTCTATCCAGATTGCCATGGGGCGCACGTAGAGATTGCTCCAGTAAATACTGGTACAAATGAAGCAAACTGGTAAATACAACGATATCGGCCAGAGTGATGCTCTCAACCATGAAATAAGTGGATTCGAGCAATTTCTTGTCGAGGATGGTCAAAGCAGCGGCGACATCATCCCTATCGGCATGCTGCCGGTACCAAAGTTGATCTACTGTTGAACTGAGACTTGTTAGTAATATTGGCACCGCGTAATTGTTGATTGGCCAGGAAAAACAATGGCATTGCTTTAACTGAGGTAGTCGCCATCAGATCTTTCGAATGCAGGCACCTTGTTAGATAGGAACTTCTTCAGGAATTCCGAAGTTTTATTTGGCTTGCCAAAAACAAAATTTTCGTCCACTTTCACTTGAGCAGCTGTGAATGCTTTGTATGCACGGAAGTGCATAATTCTGGATAATTATAAAGTGTCCCCGTTGCCATCATTGCGGTTTGCCGGAGAAAAAGAAGGTTGGAGAATTGTCGGAAGAAACTCAGGTATCCAAAAATAAGGACTAAAAGAAATACAGATATCAAAATACGCGCAAGGTTTCAAGAATGCGGCAAACTGAAAACTTTGCCAACATGGTTGCAGCTTCATCAGACCCACTAATTTCTTCGTTAATCCATGTCAGAAAAGAAAATGATCTCAAACTTCGAGTAGATAAAAAAAGTATGTGTCCAGCCCGTCCTCAAAAAAGGCGAATCTTCTTCTCTTTCCTCCTACAGAATAATTGCACATACGTTCCTTCCTTCCAAAGTAATGGGAACGCTGACCAACCGTCATCTCATGAAATAACTCTAGACGAACTACTCTTAAGTGACCAGCAGTACGATTTTCGTAGCAACATGTCCACTGGTGATTTCATACCTTGTCTTACCGAAAGTCTGCATTAATTTGACGAAAGCAACATATTGTAGTTGCACTCGATATTTCTAGCGTATTCGACATGGCTCGGCATCGGGCTCTTTTATCGAAAACCTCTTCTTCAAAGAGGGAGCATTTACCTTTCGAAACGTTTAATTCAAGTTGTTTTGCGCGGATTCAAGTCTCATATCAACAAAATAATTGCTGGTGTACCAAAGACTCCGTTCTGCTCCTGACTTTATTATAAATTTTTATATCTGATCTCTTGTGTACTACTTCTGATTCAGTAAATTCCTTTTTTTTTAAGAACTTAACGCTCAAGAGTACTACTCTTAAAATGCCGCAGCACGTGTTAAGGTTTTTCAGAAAATTAGACAGAGAGAGAGCGAAAGATATTTGGTCTCAGTGGTTATTTCGCTCAATGGGTGGCATCCAACATTTAATGGGGAGACTAAATTATTAGTGTAAATTGACTTGGTGGTGTATTTAGGCAACCAATCACCTCATGAGATTTCAGTTGCCTGAAAAGATGTCTTTCGGTCAGGGCTGGTATTGAATCTAGAACCGTCCGAATTGGAAGTCAATACGCTACCACTTAAGCCACGGCCACCCACTACTATCCTTCGCAGATAGTAGTGTTCCTGCTTTTCATAAGCGTTCTGCCTGCTGTCTTTGAGCATTTCCAGTTATTATTCGGAAATGGAACTTGCAAACCGAACTTTTTTCCATTCTCGGTATATGTGTCAATGGCAACATTCTTTGGAATGACCTCATATTTGGAATTCTGAGTTACATTTCGTGTAGGTTTCCTCAAGTGATGTGCACCAAAATTCTATGCATCGTTTGCTATTGGTTCTCAGCTTCATGTGGCAGATAGTTCGGAACGTAGGGTTTCATTACTCGTTTTCTTTGTGTCGGCAAAATGCCTCCGAAATCTAAGGCAGAATTAATGCGGGAATCTGCTAAGCCTCAGAGAGACCAATTATGCAAAAGAGAAGTATCTACGCCAGAAAATGCTGCTGATCGTAAACGTGAATCATATAAACGACAGGCCGTTGTGAAACGGGAAGTCAATACACAGCGAATGCAAGACACAATTGATGTGGAAAGATTCAATGTGAATGTATTGAAAGGAGTGGGTGTAATAGAATATGTGGCCATCGATCACTACACCGGTCATCGTAACTCTGAACAGTTCGAAGGTGAATAACTTAAACCATAAAGGCCGGCAAACCTCATAGGATTCGGACGAATATCGACTTGCTAGATGGCCTAGTGAACGGCGCAATTATTGTAGTACACTACAATATATTGAGCGAGTTACCTAGCAACACATTCGGACGCATCGTCACCATCATCATCATGATTAACCTCATCACCATGATAACCTCATCATCATGATTAACCTCATCATCACCATCAACAACTCATGCAGAACCAGTTTGTTATCATGCCGTTTGTACCGTTTGGCAAAAGACAAGTGTTTGTGATATCGATCTGCATCGAAGGCGGGAATTGAGCGTCACTCAGAATTCAGTCGTGAAGCAGTGAAGATTAAGCAGCGAACTTTTACATAATCATATAGATTGCAACTGAAGTTATAATTTAAGTTTGTTAAATAATAATAAAAATCATATACAAAAATTACAAACAAGCAGTTATAATTAGCGCGACACTGAAATGGAATAAATAAAACGAGTGTGGCTCTCATTCGGAGATCAAAGGCAGAAGCGCATGTTATATCGCATCCTGAGCTTGGTCAGTCTTGGGTTCCGATAGGTACTAACAGAGAAATACCAAAATCATTATGTTGAAACGTACGCACTTTCCACTGATTGGGGTCTGTGCAATAACTATACATAAATCGCAGGTCGGTATCTACAAAACGGTCGTTTACGAATATCATAAAAGTCACGAGCAGCAATTAGTATAAGTGGCTCTTTAGCGCGCAACTTCATTGTAAGGGTTGGGTAAGGCGGGTAAGGTAAACCCGCGACAAAGATCACATGTTCCACAACTTTCGAGGGAAGGAAAACAAAGAGTTAAGAACAGAATTCAACCGAGTGGAACGTCATCGGTTGGGAACAGTAGGGGACAATTGCCGAACGTTTCTCTTTCTGGTTACTCTTTCATTGGGCTAATTTAACTTTCTTTATCTAAACGCACATTCGATCGATCTAACATCTGACTTCGTCCTTCCTTCTACCAGACTGCTCTCGTTGTCTGATACTTGGATTGAGAACGATAGTCCGCTCGCTATCGGGACTATATCTAGATTCAAGCGGAGCCCTGTTCGTGCTGGTAGAGTTGCAATCTGCGAAAACATGCCTAGTTCTGACGCTTTGCAATTAGTCGAATAATAGTCGACCATCATATTTCACTCAGCCCCAAAATGTAAATCTTATCTGTCATGAACTTATTTAACAGGAGTCTGTCCGCGTTCGAGAATCCGGTGGTTGTTCTATCTACCCGTTTGTTAGGCTTTTTTTTTTATGAATCGAAAAAAGTACGGAATACTCTTATCTATTTCTTGCCTCCTTTTAACCATGTATTCGCATCTAACGAGTGGTTCTATCAGCATCCGAGACAATAAGATATCTATTCGCAGTGCTCCAGATCTAAACTTTCTATAGATCGAGTAGCAGACACAGTCTCTCAAACCTATACTCAATCTTTCCTTTTACACTTTTTACTCTACACCGACCCGATCTACAACTCCCCTTATACCACGATTAGCTACATTTACACCTACCTAGGTTAACTTGTTCTACTTTCTGTTCAAACATAAAAGAAAACCAAAACAAAAATCAAAATGCACACCTTAATCCAATTTTTACAACAATGAACAATGTTCAACCCCGATTTCTCAAGATAAAATTGCCACATGGCAGAAACTAGTGCGCACCTCTCGAAGCATCCTAGAAAACAAGTGTTCCACTTGAGAAAAGTTCTCCGAATGCATACGATATTCACGCTTCCTTTGAAACGTTCAATTGTCCAACGGAGCATAAAAACAACTTCTGACCTTTTTACATCACATTACCATCCCTGAGTGCTTCTACTCATTGCGGAAACTAACCTCGAAACAGCAAGAATCTAAAGTTATTGCCGGTGGCACAATTAATTTTCTTTCCATCACGAAATGGGATCCTAACCTCGGTTTTCATTTAGTCGGTATTGTTTCCCCTCTCTTGTTTCGTCTCTTATAATCCATTCACGGTAAACTCTCATCCGTTGATCTTAATGAAAAGAAAAACAGTAAATGCAAACTGTCATCGCACCGACAAAACAACATGTTGGCCACCATTCAAGTTAACGAAACAAACAGGGGATACGAGTAAGGAACACACTCCCACACACTCCCACACAGCTAACGTAAAACTATTTCCCGGAAACGGATGTATGCGGGTAGTTCGCCACTTACATCTACCGAAAGACCGAACGACCCACCGACTAACCGACCGACCGACTCCCATTACTATATTGCAACAAGAAATCCGCGTAGCTTATGAGAAAAAGCCAAACAAAAAAAACCAAACTCAAGCCCAGATGCATGCATTAGAATCCCTTTTAGATACAGCACCAATTCATATACTCGTATGTATACGAGTACATATATATTTCTTGCAAGCATCAGGTAAGGGTGAACAGATCCTGACAAACCCTGAGCACAAACCACCTAACAATGAGTGCGGCGGTGGGTGGTATCTGGTGTAATAGTTCACTTATCCTAGATATAAGAAAATAAGAATAATATACTCTCCCTCTGCCTAATAGGAGGTTAAGGTCTTTTCCAAAGCCAGTCCTCATACTGTCCTCATACCGGATCTACAAACACACAGATATACGTCTACGAATGTAGCAGTCTTGTGATGCCACATGCGAGTATGCTAATGGCATGCTTGGGTTATATTCTGGAATGAGTCTTGGAACACATGAGTACTCGTAGACGCGCTTCATACTTCGTATTAGCCCATATCTCTTCTGGGTCGATCAAAGGAGGTAAAGCCGGAGTAAAAGGAAGTCCAAAGCGAATAAAAAATAAAAGTAAAATAAAATAAAATGAACGACAGAAAGAATGGAAAATGGAAAACAAACTGCAATATAACCTCATTCTGCAAAAAAAAAAAACACTCAACCTGCTGCTGCCTTGGAGTCAATGCCGTACTCTGTATTCAAAGGATGCGATGAATTACGGATGCTACGTAACATACTGTTGTCAAATAATTGTGCTGGGTAGTGTATTGTCATCAAATCCTGACTTCCCAGTAAGGAGACAAAATTTATATTAAAACGGATTGTGTCTGGATTAAATTAAATGAAATTGAAATTAGAATCTGAAGGCCCCTTAGGGACGGACGGGCGACACGGATAAGTTACGACACAAGTACGTTCATGTATATATCTATAACACCTTTTAACGACACACCAAGGCTGATGTGATTGGCAAGGTGGCCCTGGTTATAGCATAGATTTATTTTCTCCCTGCAGACGCAACCAATAAAGTGGCACATGAAATTTTCAAGTCGAAGTCAATTATCTGATTCACTTAAGAGATATTTTCGCAGAGCAAGAACGTTTATTAGATTAAAACATCAGAAGGTCATGATGATATTCCATGAAACAATGGAATAAAGTTGAACAATTTCAACAAAGCTGAATCAGTCACCTTTATAGTAACAGGTAGACCAAGCTAACTCATTTTTTTAAATCAAAATTTAAAATTGCAACTGCAGTAAAATCTCCACCAATACCATCAAGGTAAGCTTCCCGTTAAAATATGAATGGTTGTTTACCAACCCTGCTTCCGACATCATCAATATGGGTGAAACAACCATGGAAAAATTAAAACCGAATGCTGGAGTCAGCAAACATCGCAAGGCTAATACCCTTAAATTCAGTTCTAAAAATAACAATTTAAAAACCACCACAACCTAGAAAACCATGTTAATATTAATAGCAAGTCGGTTTAGCGTTAACCAAATCTTATCAGTACTTCTAAGCCTAGCTGTTACAATAAGAAAGCAATTCCTAATAAACAAGCTCCTGATCCAAATTAGAGTTTTAAAGTTGGGACATTTACATTCTTCACTTCATTTTGTCAGTCCCTTATCCGCAAAATAATACTCCACCCCGTCGGACCCAATTCTCAAACGTGAATCTTTTAATATTGATCCTCCTTTTAGTCCTTTAAAAAACCTTACAACAACTCCTTGTTCCACTCTAAGCGCAAAACGGCTCACCCTACCTTTATTCGTTCCCATGTTTAAAATCCCTTTTCATCTTCTACGCCACCCTAATAGCTCCTATTTCAGACCCCATACTTCTGCCATAAACTTAAATTATATTTTAGTTTCATTAAAAGATCTGTTCGAATGGCTTCACATTATTTACACAATCGCCAACAAAGAGATGTTCATAACAACGACTCTTCCGATTTCCGCACTTTAACTGAAGAAGTACCTTAAGGGTGAGTACTTGGCCCAATTTTGTTCCGTCTTATTATTAATGACCGCCCGTAGTGGGTGGCCGTGACTCAACTGGTAGTGGTTTGGCTTCCAAATCAGAATGTTCGGTGTTAGAATCAAAACTGCGCCCGAAAGACATTAATTTTTAATTTCAGTTAACAACAAATCAAATAAGTGAATAAGTCGACTTCCACTAATAATTTTGTCTAACCATCAAATGTTGGATGCCACCCACGGCACCACTGAGCCCAAACGTCTTTCCTTCTCTCTCTATCCTATTTAAAAAAAAAAAAAAATAAAATAAAAGAAACTTAACACATTTTGAGGCATTATAAGTGTATTCATACCCACTTAAGTATTAAGTTCTAAATAAAAAAAAACATAGGCACGAATGAAATTAATAAAATTAAATTGAAAATTGAAATTGAAACTTCAAAGAAGGCAAACTACTATTGCAGTCTTGTTTACGGTCCCGGTCAACCCCGGATAGATTTGTTAAGGCTTATTACAAGCATATTAGACTAAAAACTAACAAGATAAACATTAGGACGTGATGCGTAGGTGGAAAGGAGAATGTTCTTGAGTTTGCTGAGTTGGTAGTCAAAGAATGGCAGAATGTCGTTAACTTCAAGATTGAGCCGGAAAAGTGGCACGACCTAAGATTACATAGGTTGGTTGAAGATCTGCAGAATAAAGAGAATAAATCGTAAAAATCCGCGTTGAACAACTTCTACCCGGAGGAAGTGAGTTTTACAGTAGGGTCAACAAATTTGGATTGCATATTCAGAAGAGACCTAACAAAGGTTATGTAGAGAGATTTGGTAACATAAGGATTGGGAAACTCCTTCGACCAGCGCTTGATGAAGCCAAGGGCGAGTTGCCTTTTTTATCATATTATCAATGTGAGAACGGAAATTGAGTTCCTTATCACAGACAACACATAAATCACGCAACTCATGCACTAAAGGAACAGGGAGATTAAAGATTAGATAGCAACTATTTGAAGTAGGTGGAAGCTCAAGGAAATTCTTCTGGCACCAAGTACAAAATCTGTGCAGATCTTTCTGCAGAGAGTATGTCTAAAGATTTCCATATCATCAGCGTAAACAAATATGTATGAGTTTGCAAACATACACTCAACATCACTAATAGTCAGAATAAATAATAAGGGACCAGGGTGGCTACCTTGAGGGACACCAGAATAGAACATAGTAATGTCGTTCATTTATAAAGGCTTTAACCCACATTATAAAGCCTATTTGGAAACCAAGAGCCTTTAATTTTAGAAGAATTGTGTCGTGAAATATTCTATCAAAGACGGTGGCAATCAATCACGTCAACTTTATTTTCGGATTCTAGTGCACGTAAAATGCTTGATACGAATTCCGTTAGGTTGGTGGTTGTAAATCTGGTTGGGAAGCAATAGCTTTACAATGGAAAAGCATTATGTCATAAATAATACTCTCACAAAGCTTAGGTACGCAGGACAACTTAGTAATTGGTCGATAGTTGGAAATATCGTCTTTGCGACCTTTTTGGTAGTAGGGGAATAATAAAAGACCTTTCCCATGTTGAGAGAAATAATCCCTGTGTGACAGAAAGCTGAAAGAGAGCTCCAAAATATAGGAGGTAGATCGTCAGGTCCAGCAGAATAATCATCTTTAAGGTTTATTCTTTTATGTTTAACTTGCACTAACGTTATAGACACTGATTCCAAAGTTGTTTGTGGGCAGCTATTTAAATAGGAAAAGTGAGAGTGCTCTGGTTTTTGGGTATGGATGGCGAACGCTTATCTAAAAAAAACTGCGAAGAAATTTGCAATAATTTGGGCACGCCCGATGACTTATCAAGAAAATTCAGAGATGATGGATAGTTAACCGATTTACTTTTAGTGTTGATGAACTGAAAGAATCATCTGGGGTCGCAAATGAGTGTGTAGTGCATTCGGTTTAAATAGTTGTCATAGAGAAATTGGCAATGTATAGAGACATATAAAAGACTGGTAGTTGAAGAAATCGGTGTCGGAACGCGATTTTACGTGAGTACAATATACCAGGGCTTATTTTTCTTGTTACGAAGAGAGTTCAGCTCTTTATTACACCAGGGTGATGAAGATGGGGGAAGCTTTTTGGGTGAAAAAGGTACAGATTTGGGAGAGACATTTGCAAAATTTCGATATAAGCATGTGAGAAGATTGTTAACCATAAGTTCGGGATTATTGTAGAGAAAGTTAAAATTGGCCGTATTGAGGAAGTTTTTCAGTTTGGCGTAGTTTACCCTGTGAAAATTAAAGCTGTAAGAATACTCATAGGAAACGGGATTATCACCATTGCCATACGATAACGTAAGAGAAAGGGGAAGGTGGTAACTATTAATCTTTCTAAAAAGTCTCGGTCGAGAAATTCTAGCGCATACAAATTAAAAAAGTGGAGTGGACGGCTTTTTAAAGGGTTTGGACTCGAGGCGAAAGTGTATAGCTAGAAGTACACCACGTCCATATAAATTCTCCTCTTTATCTAGACCATTGTCACGGTGTAAATCGAAGTCTTGGGAAAATAATTCATTTATTCTTAATAGTAAGTTAGTTAGTTTATGGCTTGGCTTATGGTCGTCTACCAGATTGACAATTTAATTACCTTTGACTTTTGTTTTGCAATACAAATAATTGAACCAATTTATTTTAGGTTCTATTCTGCAAATAATAATTCAATTTGGTATAATATATCCTGTATGGGATGACTGAGCTTCATTTACAAATTCTTTGTAAATTCTGTGGCCTGTTTTCTCCAATAATGTGTGGAACTTATGTTTTAGGGGGTCTAGCTGTTCATCTGGTGTAACAAGGAGATTGAAGCCACATTGAGATTCTTGATTTTCCCAGTCTTGAACGCATTTTCTTCCTTTAAGCAGCATTTGGGTGAGCACTATCTTCGGTATCCTTTGTTCCTTCATCTCCATGACTCTATCCATATAGTTAAGGTGGAGTTTAAGGGTATCCGTAAATAGCGTGCTACTCCAGTCTTAAGATGAAGCATGTAGTTAGGTGAGCTACTTGGCAACCTAAAAACTCGCCTGATGAAATAGCGAAGAAATTTTTCGATGGCTTCAAATGAATGGTACACCCGTACTTGGCAGCGTAAAACAGGATAGATGCTGCAGTAGCATGGATTATTTTCTGTTTCGAGCCATGGTTAACGCTTTTATTGTTGATACAACAACTTCAAACTGAAAAAAATGCCCTTTTCCCTTCAGCTAGTTTGCTTTTCAGGTATATTTATATTATATTTTACATTAGACGTAGTCAAAACACCGAGGTATTTATACTCCCTCACAATTTCAATCTGTTCTGTCCATTTATTCTTAATATTAGGTGTAAAATTGGTTTCTGTAAGGGTAAAAGTGTTGTAGGGCAGAATCTGGCAATTAAGATATACGAGTATAGCAGAAATCTTTGTTTGTAATCCTCTTGCAATTTGATAATAAAGGGACTAATATTTAAGAGGCTACGGCAAAGAGTTGAACGACGGGTTAGGAGCACTGGTAGTTTTTGAAACTATAGTTCTCTCTAGGTGTAGTATGTGTTTGGAACTTACGTAAGATACAAAAGAGGAGAGATCATTGGCCACATCATCAGGAGTCTTATCTAATTGACTGCTCATAAAAGCTTATAAAAAGCTGCAGCAGATAATTATGATTACTTAGGAGGCCTTCTTGCAGAATGGAAACCATATCATTTGTCTTCGTTGCACCGTCAATACAGATAGAGTCCGATCTATAAACGAACATTATCATATCATCTGTGGTCTCTTAATCGAGAGAGAACATATTCTCCCATCGACTTTCTTGGATGGCGGTAATATCTGCTTTACAGCAGACTAGGCCCTCTGCTAGTTGTTCAGCTTCACGTGGCCTGTTTAGAGACCTAGCATTCCAAGTGTAGTTTCAAAGTTCGTTGTCCTCATTTCCTTTGCGGTTGTTAATAGTAGATCCATCCATGGATTTTTTCCCATAGTCGGACAGTTACCCCGTCGGCACAATCCCCAACATGGAAGGTCAGTTCCATTACAAATACCCATAAGACAAGAGGTCGATTAGATCTAATCCAGTAACCCGTCCGGGGGTGTGAGTGTTGTCGCTGATCCACTAGGTATTCAGCTGCCACATCTCTTTTTCTAGACCCCGACTTTGTGTCGAAATTCCTTACCGGCCTGAGCTCCAAATATATGTGAGTAGCCCGGATAAGTTATTCTTCGTTTTGTTCAGGGACTTTAATTCACCGTTGGTTCCATCTGGGAAATTCATCCGTTGTCCTGTTTATAGTACTATTATTTTTGTTTTCTGGTCAGCACGCGCGCTTATGAGGTGAAATAAGCACAATTGATGTGTAGTATCTGTACCATGCCACTGGGCATTACCAAGTTCCTTTCTGTTCCTACCCTATTTCCGCATCACCCAAATATACAATGCCAATGCTTGTGGAGTTAATGAAAAAGTTACGGAATCAATCTAGATGAGGCACAACATAACAAAAGATTGAATGATAAGACATAAAGCAATATAGACATGGATAGTTAATCATCTCCAGATCATTGTTATTTTAGTATCTGCACGCATGTACTGGATGAACAATTATTTCAAAAATATCTGCAATCCCTCAAGAGAAACTTAAAGCACTAAACGAATGTAGGATTGCAACTAATCTCAAGCTCAAACCAGGTGGACCATATTTTTTTCTGAAACAAATTACGAAGATATGGTATCTATCTTCTGTTGCACACCTAGTACTTCCTTCTAATTGCAAAATAAATCTTATAAAAAATAAATTAATCTGCTCAAAATAATAAAATCAATTAAGTCCTGGAGTCCTTTTCAAAAATATCTGCAATTACCGTCCCACTCGTGACAGTTTTAACGCCGCAGAATTGGGGAATCACGGGAAAAATCCTCCTTCCATCAAAGGATTTCCTGTCACCAGCAACCCTTTAATGTTCATCTTCACGAAGTCACCACGAATTAAGAACGAGCATTAAATCCAAAACCCATGGAGCCCGTCCCATTCGCTACTCTCCCCTTCTGTGTTTCAGTAATTTTTCCTTTCTTTTTTTATTTCTTATTTCCTCTTTGCTTTTTGCTATTGTTGTGTCCCACATAAATCGCAGTAATGTATGTATGCCCTCAATCCTAGATTTTTTGGTTTTCTTGTTTTTTTTATTTTTATTCCCATCATGGTTGTGGTATCTTAGACTAAATCGCAAAACAGCGGGCTTGGAAGCATTCCATTCTTCTTCCACTTCTATCCCCCAAACCTTCCATTCCACGTGACTGATTTTCGCTTCATGAACCCTTTTCCTTCGTTTTGACTGTTCTCTTTTTATTTTTTTTTCGAATTTCTTTTCGACCTCTTTTGTTGATTTATACTCCGGCGAAGCGATGCTTAAAGTTTCGTTTTGGCCCATTTTTTTGTTTCGGTTTCTTTATTTTTATTTTTTTTTTTTTGTAATTTTCATTATGCGGGCGCGTAGATACTCATACTCGTGCTCGTACTCCCATACTCGTCAGGACACAATGAAATAAACAGGATCCTCATGGCATAAAGCGAAATAACTTTTAACTTTCTCTAAGAAGAAAGGTATTCGAGGTTTACTACCGGGTAGGGGGCGATATGAAGTGGATATATCTCACATGGTAGGTAAATGCTTGTCGTATCCAGATGCAAGTAGGGCTCGTTCCATAAAAATGAATTCTGCATTTTATAAGCCAAGAAAGCTGTCATCTTTGGATCCCGCTCGTGTCGTAGTCATCAGAGTTTTTGGTAAGCGGAGAGGGGTTGTCTTCAGGGAGCAATAGAGGGTGACGCATACTAAAACCATTCCCGCATGTCATTACCATACACATAAATGCGAAATGAGCTTCTTATGCAAAAATTCTTACCAAGTAATTTAAGTTTTCCTGCCCGCCATTATTCGCTCAAGCATATTGTCCTCGCACTAGTATATTTGTATGTGTATTGGCGTGAGTGTTTTGTCCTTGGAGCGTTCGTTTCCCATTTTAAGGATGATTTATTTCTGCACCTGCCTACCTCTCTGTCTATCAACTATGATGAGGCTAAGGCGGTGGGCTTATTCGTGACAGGAAGACCTCCACCTTGTCGCAGCTTGCACGTAGTTTATGCCAGAAGTTGATGAGAATTTTTAAATTCTACCATCGTTCTAGGATCCATCTAGAATATGCGTAACTTTCCGTTCCTAGTCATTTAATCCATGAAGTTTCAATGCTCTTCATTTTTCAGTTGTAGGAGTTGTGAACATTTCTCTATTCTTCGCATATGTATGATTATTTTGCATAGACACTTCATTCGACTATCGAATTAAATTTAATCGTCTCTGTTAAAGGGTCGGGTTAATCCCTCGCATGGTCGACCAAGAGCTGGAACTGAAGATAGGACGAAGGAAGAAAATAATATCTAAAATCCCATGGAAGAAGAAGAAGTTCGATAAGATCGATTTTTAGTTGAATAATTTGTGTGCTAACTAGTGGAAATGTGAGCGGAGAATTGTTTTCTCTGTATCCCAAGGAGCCAACCAGTTGGCCTTGGGTTCCGTCAACAAGATGTCCTTTGGAGATAATTCGATTCAATGGGTGAACTTATTCAGTCACATGGTTAGCATATTTATGCGTACAAGTCTTTATCGATGGAAATCGAAGAAAATAGGCAGCCAAGTCCCGGTCGATATGGAAAACTAATGAAAGGCAAACTTTTCGTAGTTAGACCTTTTTTGTTTTGTCCACTAAACTAATTAACCGATATTGAATTGGTTTTGTAAATGAAGGGAATTTTATTATGTATGTACCTATGAATTCGCATGAATACTCGTATATTAAGGTACAAGGTTAGAGCTGTAGTTTGCATTTGTAAGAAATATCGATCGATACCGTGCCAATTACTAACTATTGTATTTGAAATAAAAGAAATAAAAGTTAGCGAAAGAATATTTGAAATGAAGGCCTCTGCAAGTTGCTAATTTTTTGAGATATATAAAAAATGATAAAAAATGCCACTACACTCCCTGATTTTAGGAGTTTAGGATGGTTTTGGAACATCAAATAGTCGTCATAATAAAAAGATTAAAATCCTCAATTGATTCTGCAGCTCGTCAACTAAAAAAAAACCTCTCTAGATAACAAAATCGGTTTAGAGGTTGGTTGGCTAATGAGCTAAGAAGATCCAGATCGTGTAAGAACTGAACCAGCTTGATCATAGTAGGCGTCGTAAGTTTGGTGAATACGCCGAGATTGCTCTTGATCCCCTTTTTCACCACAAAATTTGCTCAGCGATGAGGCTCAATTTTGGTTGAATGGCTCCGACAAAATACAAAATTGACTTACTTGGAGTAAAGAACATCCACAAACTACATGTTACATTGTTACAAGATGAGCGCTACAAATCTGGGATTAATGACTTTGCCGTTCCTGAATCAAATGGTATTAGTTTAGTTTTTTTTTTTTAGTTTTCAATGCATTTTATTTACTTAATCACTAACTCTTACATACTAACAAAAAATGTTTAAATGCTAGCTTACAATTACTTAACAATCTTATACTAGCTTACTGGCCTCTAAGCTAATCTAAATTCTTATATCTACATTTCTACATTTCGACAGGCAAGAGGCTGCCCGTGTTGTCCAATGATCGAGAACTTACGCCAGTTTTTTCTGGTATCCCTAGAGGCTCCAGACAACGGCGTCCTAAAGAGAATGGTTTCCGACTTCTGAAAGTTGATTTTCAACTTCCAGTCATCGCAAAATCGTCTTATCTTATCGAAGTCACGCTGCAAGAGAGTGTTAATGACCTCGATTTTTGGACCTGTTCTGTACGCTACCAAATCGTCTGCGTACGCAATAGTATGGGGAAGTGAACCTATCAAGTCGCTTGTATAAATGTTGAATAGGATCGGCGAATTGACCGCGCCTTGCTGAAGACCATTTTTAATTTGAAATATTCCAACAGAAGTCACATCACCATTTTTCACGATGAACTGTTTGTTGGTTAGCATATTATAAAGAATGTACAAGAGTGGTTTACTGATCCCCAGCCTAGTCAGCTTATAGAAAAGACCCTCTAACCATACGGTGTCGAAGGCCTTCACCAAGTTAACAAGGCAGGCACCAGTACATTGGTTTTTGTCTTTATTCCATTGGATATCGGACACCAGTTTAGACGCGGCATGTGAGATATCATGTCCCGCCTTAAAACCGAATTGATTATCCGGAACTATATGTTTGTCCTCAACCCACCTAGACAGAGCTCTATTGATTACCTTTTCAAAAACCTTACTGATATTCGGAAGGAGACTTATCGACCGGAGATTCGCCGGATTGGATATATCCTTCCCCTTTTTGGGGATAGGTTGAACCACCGCCGTTTTCCAATGCGCTGGATAATGTGCATTATTCATTGCATTATTAAACAGGGTGGTATAAATGTCCACCGCTTCTAGAGGAAGATGTCGAAGCGCGATGTTCGGAATACCATCGGTCCCCACTGATTTCTTAGCCCTGATTGTGTGGAAGATCTCATGGAGTTCTTCCTTCGAAATGAACGGGGGTAGGTCACCCTCTCTGGCAATGACATTATTGGCCATATTTTCGTCGCTGAACCGGGTGAAACCAGAGCCCTTTGATCGCTAGTTCCCTATTTCATTTCGAATGCAGAAGTCGTGCACCAAGACGCGATTGTCCAGGTCGTAATTAGGGCCAATAGTATCAGTGGCCTTGTATACTTCCTCGAAAGTCGCCCCTATGGCCTCAACCTTCTCCTGTGGATCCTCGATCACAAGAAAGTCGTCATCATGAGCGGCCTCATTTGGATCAATACCTGCTATTGTCAGTAACCGTTCGTTGTCTGTTGTCCAGGCTATTTTAAGACACTGAAGGTCGTTTTGATTTCTTCTCCGAAATAGTTTATTTATTTGCGGAAACATATTCGGGTTGCTGGTGTTTACAGCCCGAACCTTGTTGTTCCAATACAAACTTACAGAAATTCTGTAATTTTCTTTTATTAGCGTTTGGATATTTTTAATCGACGACTTCAGTGTCCTAATCTCCGGGTCTTGTCGGTCAGTTAACTGTCTGTACAAGTTTTTAAGTCTTGTCAGAAGTCTACTTTTCTGTCGGTGCAGTGCGTCAATAGTTCAAATGGTATTAATGTGACAGAGCTGCACGCACGTTTACAATCAAATTCTCGTAATGGACCTGAACATTGGCCTCTGATGTTAGATCGTGAAGTTTAAAGCCTTTAAATTAATTTCTGTAGAAATATGTGAAATCGCTCGTTCACGCCGATAAACTAAGGACGATGGTCTATGCTGGCAACTCTGTCAAAACAACAAATGACAGCCCATAGACTTAAAACTATAGAGCGACAGCTGACATGTGTGACAGGGAAAAGGCGCAGGCAGACGACAGTGTTAAGGGAAGGGAAAACAAACGAATTTTAAGGTGTTTCTAAATTGTTCTTTGAATAAAATTATCAAGTCATTCGGGATTGACTTGTTAATATTCCCAATCCTGTTAGCCTTTTCAAAGCCCAGTCTAGTCATAGGTGAAATTTCTTTGTAGGGCCTGAATCGTTCGGGGATTCTTGATGTAAACACTCAACTTAAGGTATCCCCACAAAACAAAGTCACGCAGTTTAAGATCCGGTTACCGAGGTGGCCAGGGTATGTCTTTGTGCTTGCTGATGAATTTATTGCGAAAAATTACTCTCAGCTTCTCCATTGAAACTCTAGCTGTACGGGACCACTGTATCGCTGAAATTGAGTTCTGTTGTTCAACACGGAAACCAAAAACTCGTCAATCATCCGACAATACACGTCAGCTGTAACTGTCACTCGCTGGTTACAATAATCAGTCGGGCAAAAATTGCACACCACTCTATCGTTTTAAGAAAATTCAAACATTTTTTATGGCGTGCTTGGTCAGTAAACATTACTGAGCTTTGCACGATAGGATTTCTTGTTTTCTTACCTCCGGATGGTACGATTAAGTAGTGGTCGACCATCGAAAACATCTTTTTCACATGTGTAACGTGGCTTTAGTTTTTGAATTTTCATATAGTTCAAACTTAAAATAGATTTGCCATTTTAAAACTGTGACGGACATGAACCGTCAAAATCTCAAAATGAACGAAAATAATAAGCCGGAATGCGATTGAAAAACTCAATGAACACCGACAATTTTTAGACAGTAAATGGGAAATGTTGACACTTTTGCTGAAATACGGTCGAACTCAATGGAAAAGCTCATTTCTGGGGACTTGTAGTGGAGCAGTGGTCAGAGGGTTGAGATCTGCGTCAGTGCTACAAATATAGGGATCAATGAGTTTGAGTTTTGAGGTTTATACATATGGTGATAGGAGTCTAAATGGGGCTCAAATTTGTGGTGAAAATACAGGCCCAATTATGTCAAAACCGACCACAAGCCAGAGACTAAAAACTTCGGATTTGGGTACATTTTTTTCCGCATCAATACATGTGCATGTGTACTATATCTCTAGATTTAAAATGAAACTCTTTTGTAAAATATTGCCATTCGTCGCAACTGTTTTTTTGTTCTACGCGGCAAATGACGTTTCCGTTGTCAATTGACACTTGCCGAAGTCGTGTATTCGTGATATCAGGTTGCTACAGAAGTATTGAGCGATTTATGAATACCTGCTTAATGTCAATGTTAATTAATTTGCATCAAATGCTAAAATTTAGTCGTCAATGTAATTTGCTTCATCAGACAACACTTCTGTCCACCTCTCAGGGAGCTTCTTAATACCTTTACTAAAAAATTGTTTGGCTTTGACGACAAAAAACCCAAAGAGCCTCTTAGACATTATCCCAAGATCTAAAACTTTTCCCATCTAGGAAGTGTTGCAGACCTCGGAACAATTGGAAATCCCATGGTGCTAAATCTGGAGAATAATACGGTTGCACCATTTTCTCCCGACCGAACTCCTGCAACTGTTTGCTGGTGGTCCTAGCTGTATGAGGGCGAGCGTTATTATGATGGAATAGAACACCCTTTCTCTTAACCACACCTGGCCGTTTCTGCTCTAGTGTAGACTTCTGCGGTGATATTCTGTTTACGAGGCATCAGATGAACGAAATGAATTATTCCCTCAGCATCCCACCATACAAACAGTAACCCCTTGAGTTGGTGAAATCCATCTCTGTGATGTTGTGCCGAACTGTCTTCTGGTCTAATCCATTGGTGATGACGTTTAATGTTATTGTAAAGAACCCAATTAATCCGTTTCAAATTGATTGTGATGCGACTGAAGATCAGTATAAGATTCAATACTTTTCTAAAGATTATTTTGAGATAGGTGCCATTTGCCAACCTTTTGACTTTTCCCATATTTGTTAGGTATTAGTCAGGCTTACGTTGAGTTCCCTTACCATAACAATGTTATTTCTTTCGGCAGTGGACCACAGGAGCTCATCGTCAAGCTCTTCGTTCTTTAGATCAAAATTGCCATTTAGACTTTGCGAACCGATGCCAACTCTTGAACTCGCTGAGAGCACTCTCACCCAACACATTTTGGATTTCTTTAGTGGCTTGACTTCCATTCTGGTTTTTCCGGAACAAAAACAATATATCCCAAATTGTATAAATTTCAATAACAGTTTCAGCATTAAATGGGATTTGTGCATTTTATGAAAATTAGAAAATAACCCCAGAAAAAACGGTCAATGTTACAACCTGATGTTAAGTTGAATCTGAGTGGAGATCTACCAAAAACTTTTAAGAATTTAACTCAGACCCCAAAAAGTCCTGTGTCTTAAATGGTTCAAGTTTTCTTAGCATTTTTTTAATGTGAAAGGCTACACAGTGTTAGCACAAAAGTTATTATATTGCAGACATACGACACTTGGGTATAAATGAATCCTCATTTATGCGAGGACATAAATACACACAAACGACGCAAAGAAAAATAATGTAAAGAGTAAATGGCAGAAGAGGTAGAAGAAAAAGAAAAAAAAAAAAACAAAAAAAGCACAAACTCATCTGAATGCGTACTCGGGGGAGTAGTATAGCTTTGGCTAGCATATGATGTTGTCGTTTTGTGTCGTTAAGAAAAGGACTTTATCGCCTCAAAGATTTCATCTTTGTTCTTCTTTTCTTTTTGTGCTGGCTTTTTTCTCTTATCCTTAACTCGTTTCCATCACACACAAGTCTAAAGCGCACACAATATATGACACAAACAAGAAAAAAGAACGTCAAACCTGCATATGTCAAGCAAAGTATAGAGAGAGAGTAAGAGAAAAAAAAAAAGTATACAATAAACAAACAAAATGACACGAAGTATGTATCACCAACGCTACTACGACACACTCCCGTTACATTAGGTTCTATACGGACAGCTCTGTTAGCTAGAAAAACACAACAACAAAAAAAAACGGAAAAAATTTGGGCGCCTAGTAATATTGAAGGAATTTCTTGAGCTTTTCTTTATTTTTTTTTTTACTCCTTTGTCGTTGCTTTCGCGTTTGTAAAGTAAGATGAAGAAGACATAGCGGTACTATAATGTCGGATAGAAGAGGAAGAGCAATATCTTTGATCCTTTCCATTTGGAGCTACGTTATCTGCATACACATCCTTTTTTCAGCGATATTAACTCGTATGAGTAGCTGGTATTACCACATGTAGCACACACATATTTTAAATGGATGGTCGAAGGATACACGCGAGTGGGCGCCTCCTCATCATAGGGCTTCACGTCTAGGGAATAAGGATTTTGGTGTTACCAGATAGATTGGCTCTGAAAGATTTATTTGATTGGATTTTTGGCTGGAGTTATTGATTTCAACGGTTTTCCATACAAAGGTAAGGATTATCGCCATCTGAAGATTGAAAAAGGGTAAACAAACATTGGTGTGGGATACGGGGTACATAGTAGCAGCATTCGACTACATATGATAATGATGATAATGTTATTTAACAACGAAAGAAAATGATTTTGTGAAGGGAAAATTCTAGAAATTGAAATGGAAATTGGTGAAATACAAATAAGTTTCGTCCCTAGCCGCAACATGAAAGGTACATAGCTTGGAAAGAAATCCCGTACATTTTCAAACTTTCAACATTTTTAGATTGATGTACGAGTATATTTTAATTTATTCGCCTTCAATATAAAGGTGTTTTAGGGAAGATAGTAATTCCATGTGAATTTGATTCATGTTTCTGATAATTGGATCCTTCAGCATAGGTTTTGGTTTTCTTCATCAGTCACTGTCAAACAAATTATAATACATCGTTGAAGAGGCATATGTATATGCATGGCCGATGTCCACCTTAGACTTGCGTCATATTCTCATAAGCTTTCTTGCCACACATCTTCTGCATAGATTATCAATGTTTTGTTCACTTATCTTAAGTGATACCATGTGGCCAACAAATGCATTAGTAGAGAATTTTTATTGAACATTAACTACTTTAGAAGATCGTCAGTCCTAGATTGGTTTTGGAACAACTTCAAAATATTCATTACTTTTTTTTTGAAAGAATTTAACACTCAAGTGAGAATGAATATAGTACACTTAAAGTGCCTGAGAACATGTTAAGTTTTTTTGGAAAATGGAATAGAGAAAGAAAGAAAGATGTTTGTGATCAGTGGTGCCATGGGTGGCATCCAACATTTAATGGGGAGACTAAATTAGTGGAAGTCGACTTGTTCTGAATTTCTGGTCAACAACTCATCTTATATGATTTGTTCTTAACTGAAAAAAATAAATGTGTTTCGGGCGCAGTTGGGATTCGAACACTGAACCCTCCAATTTGGAAGCCAGTCCACCATCACTTGAGCCGCAACCACCCACGGTTTCTCAGGTTTAGGCTCATTGAGCCGGAGCTGTGGCATTTTACCGTAAACCGTCTATGTATTTAGGACCGATGTCACTGTAGAGCAGGGACGATTCGTGATTAACCTCCTACATTTCACGCCCGAATAGGACCGAAAATCGCGGGCAGAATCTTTTTCTCAAAATCACCACTCGGTTCTTCATCCACTCTCGACAACGCATGACAAAGTTAATTGGGGACTTGTATGAAGCCAGCTCGGTCTTACAAGAAGAGGTTTTACTATTTAATTGCTTTCTAAGCCCAAAGATTAGCAAGACTCTTCGCATGATTTTCGCGATGGTGATGATTTTCGTTGTCAGAGTTGATAGCGGAACCGTGATAGATATAGTCCCTTACTATCACAAAGTTGTAGAAGGTGATCGTGACATATTACATAAAATAGTCACCGACGGGGTGTTTTCGGGTGATTGTTCCACCAATTTTGCCGATTATTAGCCTTGCAAACCATTCCCACTTATCGATGTACAATTACATTATACGTTCTCATATACAAAAGATCACCTGATTCGGGAACTGAAATGAAGAAACCAGAGGTGAAGTTTACGGATAAAACAGCTCGAAGACGACCATTAATTTTATCGAAAAATTATGTTAAGTGGCGTAGCTCACTTGCAAAAGAGACATATCGAACTCAACTAAACCACAAAATTGCACGTTTTAGTGTGGTCTTTACGCTTATGGCATCACCGGTCCTTTTTTTTCAAAAATGGCAAATTTTACCGGTCACTGATCAGTGAATTTGTCTTCAAAAATATTGAACATGTGATTCTAGCAAGATGGCGCTTCTTGCCATACGACCCATGAAAACAATAACAATTTCTGTTATGGGGTATTGACCCGCTGCCAGTTGCGATGGCCAACTAAAATATCTATTGCGCTATAAAGTCAGTTTAAGATGCCAGATGAGCCTCAACTTGCCTTATAAACTTGAAGACCAGTCTGGTTGGAATGTTTTGCAGTTCCTCAGTCGGTAAGACTTCTCTGATAAAGTATTGCCACATTGTGGCGCATAGAGTCACGCATTCACACAGTTTGTGCTCTGTGGTCGTCGTCTTCCATACAAAGCCAACACTCAGTTTCCAAACTAACTCTAGCTTTATGTAAGTGATATCGAAACTAGCAGTGTGCCATCAGGAAGCTTAACAGTCTTTTGAGGTCATTTCTTTTTAAATTAAGATATATGTAATTTGAATCTATACCTAGTCCTACCATAAGTTCTGTTACACAATTTTCAGCGCTTATCTTTCATATCTTCTTGCGGGAATAGAACGGTTAACTTTTTTTTCGGAACACATGCACTGATTAATAAAGAATACTAGTCAGTATGGTTTCAGTTTGTGAACTATTAACATGGAGTGGGGCGTTAAAGAAAATCGAGTCGCGGTAATAGCGTTGCATAAGTGTAGAAAAAGTGCTGGCCGAATTCTCGAGTTGCTAAAACCACTCGGAATATCGAGAATATTCATTTATCGGGCTATTGCTCGCTTCGGCGAATTGTTTGGAGTAGAGAACGGCCCAAGAAATGGTCGCCCGCGCGTCGTCCATACGAATGCGGTAGTAAAAGCAGTGCGTGAACGAATTCGGAGAAATCCCCTTAGGAAGCAGAAGATCATGTCCAAGGAATTGGATATGTCAACCAGATGCATATCTAGGCTGATTCGGAATGACCTGCCTATCGTCGGTCCACAGGTCATCTTCTAACTGGAAAGATGCAAGCGACTTTTGCAGTGGCACGCGGACAGTGGCCATGAAAACATTCTGTTTACGGATGAGAAAATTTTTATCGTGGAAGAAGTTTTCAACAAACAAAATGACAAAATGTATGCCACTTCATCTAAGGAAGCGGAAAAAGATGTTCCAAGGGTTCAACTTGTCTCTCACCATGGTGTCGCATTCCTCCATTTCTGTGAAAAAGGCGTAAAAACTGATGCAAACGTTTACCAAGAAGACGTGCTAGAGGGTGTTGTGAAGGGTTTGACCAATACCCTTTTCAATGGATACAGATGGATCTTCCAACAGGACTCTGCTCCAGCGCACAAAACCACGCAGGTGTGGCTCATAGCAGCAGATTGGCCGTCGGGGAGCCAAGATCTGAATCCACTGGATTATGGTTTATGGCCAGAATTGGATAACATGGGCTGCAAGACTACCCATAGAAATTTGGAAGGCCTTAAAACAGCATTAACCAGAGTAGCGTCCACGATCTCCATGGAAACCGTACGTGCCCCTATAGCCCAATAGTTTAGAAGATTGTGTTAAAACAAAGGCAGTCATTTCGGGTGAATCCAATTTTTTTTAATAACCAATATTGTGGTCTAATAAATGAAAAAATTTTGAGTACAATATGCTTATTGTATTTTTTTATTAGCGTTAAATATTTGTAACAGAACTTATGCCAGGATTAGGTATATTAGAACGACTTTCCAGCTCTTATAGACTGCCGAAGACCCGTAACTTTTCGTAGCTGAATTTATTGCTGAATTCGGGATGCCACAAAGAGGCTGTGTGGTATTGAACGCATTAGCTGAACCTATTTAAGCCAGTTCATTGGCCTTTTCATTCCCTACAATATCGTTCTGCTCTGGTACCTATCAGAACTAGAATTTGTCCCTTTTTTGACATGTCATGAAAAGTATTAAAGCATTTTAGACCGACTTGGTGCCAAACAGTGATGCTTGAATGTCCGTGGGGCATTCTTGTTTCCTATTCCTGTTTCAAGAATGGTACTGACGCATTTTTGAATTGTATGAAGCTCTGCTTGAAATTCGCTGGGACTTTTTCCCCAATGACTTTGTAATGTTTGTGTTAGTGCCATGGTTACCTACAACTACTCTGGTGCTTATTTTGAATCTATCCGCATATTACTTGCCGTCTTTAAGATTTGATGATGACCTTTGCAAGTCCCATATTTGTCGATTTGAGATCACTATGTTAAACCTCCTGACAAAGTATAAAGTTTTTGGTATGCGGTTACTTACCACGCAGATCATATAGAGTTCAGGAAGCTCTGAGATGAAGCTTGCGAATTCTGATAGTACTGCGAGTTGTATCTTAGATGTTTGAAACAACCTGGCTGTACTGTGAATTACCACTTTTTAACATGTCACACGGCCAATAAAAGCTTCAATAGCAGCTGAGGGGCCATTTCGAATAGTACAGGAGATACCTATGCATGCGAATATCTGAAGATATATCAGCTATGATATGACACATATTTTTTTGCTCTTCTTCGCCATATTACTAACGAGTAGGAAATGATCGATCTGCCCATAATTGTGGAGATTCAATGGGTGACGTTTTTGGAAAATCTCCGAGGTCTTACCAAACATACGTCTACTAACCCATATGGCTTTGGTAACCATGGCAATTTTGTGATTTATAGTTCCAATTTAGTTTTTTGTCTAAAATTGCTTCTAGATATTGAACTTCATTGGAGAAATCTACATATAATTGCATCTTTCAGAGAGATCTGGTCAGAACGACTAAAAGGGAGTGGTACAGCTTTTCCGGGATTTGATTGAGAGGTTTTCTCCAATGCACCAGTCAGGTACTACTATTAGGAAATTTTGTATTTGATTGTTGCTACTGAGGACTCGATATAACAACAACATTATATCCTGAAATTTATCAGTCAATCGTGCCGTTTAACGCCACTCGAATACTTTTTTTTTGGGACTGTGTAAAATCTTTAGCGTACGTTGATAAAACGAAAATTATTGAGGAATCAGAACGCTATATTCAGTGCGTAATTGGTGAGAAAGTGTCTTAAGGGTTACATACGTTTCTCCGCTCAAAAAAATCGTTTTTTTTTTTGTTTGCATGAAAAAATTCTATATTCTTTTGCAATTTAAATGCCGCAAGAATTTTTCAAAAATTGCAATAATTAAAAAAGTTATGACCCTTAGACGTCGGACCGGGCGGGCGCTCTTTAGGGACATGAGCAGCTACGTGCCTGCTCTGCCTTCCTACTTTCTCTAATGACGGGTCAGTGCCCTCGCAAATATTTATACCTTAGCAATCTTGTATAAGAATATTAGAATTCAGAATATTCCAGAAGGGACTACTCGAGCACATTTTCAGTTTTGCTTTCGAACCCACGCAGACATGACACACTGCAGATTTTGCATTTCGTTTGCGTTTTTCTTGAAATAGTGTTTTCCGAGCCGGTACCAGAAATATCTCTTGAACCACTTGACCGATTTGCATGCCATTTCGCACGGATATTCTTAATACCATTATCCAGTCTCCTACGTAGGATTTTTTTAATATCGTAATTTTTAGATTTGTTACGAGTATAAATAAAAATGTGACTAGTTTTTTAGTCAAAAATAACCTAGTACGTTCAATAAGTTGCCATTTTGTTAAAAATGAAAATTTTTTAAAACGGCTATGATAGAGACTAGTTTTATCCATCTACATTAATAGGTGGTTTTTTTTTTTTTTTGTTTCAAATGAAACCTACCAGTGATATTCCTGGTACCCCCCAGCACGTTTTTGAAGAGAGGTTTCCGGAGATGGGCGAAATGTATACTATATAATTGCTTTTTTTCAATTGTTAATAAAGTTTTGTATTCATCAAGGAATACTTTACACAATATATATTTTACTTTTTTTATATTAATTTAATATCGTAGCGAAAAAAAATCTTGAAAAACGCTTCGTTTTTGAGCGGAGAAACGTGTGTAACCCCCTTAAATGATTGAAAAAGTGGCCCGAAATTGGGTAGAAAAGAGGCGTACACGACTCAAGTCGTGCCCAAAACATTATGCCATCCTTAACAATATGTAAAAATTCAAACTCAATTTCTGTCGGTATTGTTCTAATAAATCACATTGCTTCGCAAAATAGTAGAGATTTTAATGCAATAGAAAAAAATCGAAACTGCTGTAAAGTACATGAACCGACACCGATCATAATCGTAAGGCCTCAGAAATTGATAGTATACCAGACCTCACGCTGCGAGAGACTTTCAGGAAATAAACCAATATCGGAACCCTAGTCCTATTGGATACTGTTGTATGTATACAACTGCTCACAAGCATTTGTACAACCCCAATTTTTCTAATTGTATTGATAGACGTCGGTGGCTCCAGAAATGTCATGATCAGCAACAGATCAAAGCAATAAAAACAATAATAAGCTAGCGCAGTTATGACGCTAGACGCTAGATGCCAAATTGCATTTAGGTCGGCAAGTTAGCAACTAATTATGAATTATCTTCGTCGATATTAACGTTAACTAGGTTTCGACTTATCAAGAAGGTTTTTCTTCATAAAATTGGCTCGTTTTGCAGGTGACTTTCCAACTAGGTCCAAAGGTTTGCTACATTGGAAACGGCACAATTAGTTTCTCTCATTCAAAATTAGTAGGACTGCATTGTTAATATGTACGTTTAGCCGAATTTTGTGTTTTCTCGTGAAGCTTCTTGTTTCATCTTCGACGGTTGTCATTCGTTCTCTTAGTATAACCAAAAAGTTGTGTACCATATGTCTATACCGGCTGTAGCACTTGTTTATATAAGAGCAGTTTATTTTCGATACTAAGCTTGGAATGTTTACCAAGTAACCAATAGCATTCTCTATTTTGTTTTCGAATTCTTTGCATTTTTTTAACGACCGACGTCCATTTTAGCTTTGCGTCGAGAATTATTTCAAGGTATTTAAGCTCGTTTGCAAATGGAATTCAGACCGAGTTAATGAGGATAGGCAGCCCACTTGTTTGTCTGTATGTAACATTTACATGAACAGATTTGATCTTATTGGGGCTATACGGCAGGCGCTTTATTATCCTTTATCAAGAGCACTTTGTAGTAAATACAGAGGTGGGCCGAGAACACTTTCTTGCGGTACGACGCCGCCCCGGCTAAAACCTCTTTGAGTTTCGATATTTCATTTCCGGGTCTGACACGAAAAATTCTATTCTCGA
This sequence comes from Volucella bombylans, assembly GCA_949129095.1. NCBI lineage: Eukaryota > Metazoa > Arthropoda > Insecta > Diptera > Syrphidae > Volucella > Volucella bombylans. The sequence continues at coordinate 104,638,536 of OX422144.1, read as the reverse complement.
TATACTTTGTCAGTGTATTGTAAAAGCTCAGTGCCAAGACCTGAACTTTAAACCTTCGTATTATACCTTATATCAAAGGCTTGCGAGAAATCAAGGAAAACGCTTGAGCAAATCTTTTTTTTTCTTACAAAGTTTTCTCAAATACGTCGATGACCCCATGCACTTGATCAATACTTGATTGCTTACTCCTGAAGCCAAACTCGTGATTAGGGATAAGCTCAATAATTAGCAGTACTCGTATGTATAAGTCTTAGAATTACCCTCTCCAAGATTTTCGATAAAATTTGGAGAATTGAAAACGATCTATAAGACTTCTTGTCATTCCTAGGTTTTCCTGGTGACTCAGAATGACATCAGTAAAAATAATAATTTAAAGAGGATTAGTTAATGCTTTTCTATTTGAGGGACTTCCCCGGTTATTATTATTATTAACCGGAAGCTTTCCTTGGTTTTAATTTTTTTATTTCAGTGTTCGGTTCAGTTAGCGTTACATTTTTCATATTTCCGACTCACTGATATTGCGCATGAGTGCTTGGCTGTCGAAGTGCACAAAGGTCTCTTCCAGATGAGAAGCGAAGATTTCCGCTTTCTCCTTATCTCCCTTCTCCCATACACTGTAAATTTTTCCAATTGGTGGCGCGGAGGCTTTAGGTCTTTTAGTTCCTTTTAATGCTTTCAAAAGCGAATAACTAGATTCCCTTTTTGCCGCCAAGGTTTTAAGATACGTGTCTACTGCACGGTTTTTGAAGACTTAACTTGTTGGTTTCATCCTTTGATAGGGTTCGTTATCCCACGTGGCATATTGAAGGATTTCATCGAAGCGATCACCCTCGACTTCTAGTACATAGGGTGTCTGAAGTGATACGTTCAGTTCAGCTTTTTCTTAAATTTCTTTTTGAAGTTCAATTTCTATTTCTGTCAGTTAGTCTTGCTAGTTCTTGTTTTTTAATTAGAGTTTCACTCATTGGCAAAATGGCTGAAGAATGATCAGAAAAGGTGAACGCTTTCATCAACTTTTGTGAAACCTCCTTTTGAAACGAAGAAATCGATAAGAGCGGGATTGTTGTCGTATTAGTCGGCCAGTGTGTGGGTTTACCAGTCAAATTGTGTCACAATTGTGCTTTATATCTGCTTTATAGAGCATTTTACCTTTTCTATGAGATGCATTGTGAGCCCCATGACAAGTTTGATTTGCATTAAAATCACCGTCAAGAGTCAAACTATTATAGATGGCAGTGTATTGAAAATACTTTATTCGAGCCCGGATCTCGGTGGAAATTATGTCCATTTCTTACACGTATCGTGATTACTTGCACAAATTCGAGCTCTATTTTAACGTATTCAGTATATTCGACAGACTCTTTAATATACAAGAAGAATCCGCCTGTCGCCTTTTCAGATGGATGGTAAGCGTGGTAGTCCATAAAGCCTCTTATTTTAGCCCACGATCCTCTTTTCATATGGATTTCAGAGAAGAAGTAAACGTCAATATTCGTCTCTCGTATGAATAATACTAATTCGTCAAGTTTTGTAAAAGTGCGTTAGCATCCCAGGTAAGTATTTTGAGCACGAATTTCATATTCATATTCTCGCTTCGAAAATAAGTTTATTTATTTTGCTTTGCTTCTCAAGTTTCTCAAGTGTAACGGACAGATCGTTAGAAAAAGGCTGCGCCGAGTGCGAATATGCCAGTTTGCCCGTAAGGCTTAACGGTTTTTCTTCCGTCAGGTTTTCTTTTATATTTTTGTAACTGGAACCCGATGGGTTTTCTTTAGCTATTTTTAGTTTATTGGGCCTAGGCTTTTCCCGTTCGCTTTTTCGTGTTCATTTTGCGGCTTTAAGAAATCATCTCGCTTTTTTTCCCTGTTACATCGATAATTAGCTGGGTATTCTCATTTGCAATTAACACATGTTGCACAGGTTTGCTTGCTTAATCCATTCGCTGTCAAGCCTAAATTATGTGAAGCTACTCCCATTGCCATTTATATTTTGAGTGGTATTGTTTACCAAATTTCTGTCATTTCTTGGAAAAAACACATATATTGTCATACATAATTATTTACATGCATTAAATCAAAGAGGAGTATAGTCGCCGTTGCCAATTGGAAGGCAACAGGACTCGACATCCTTTTTCGTATTTGCGTATGTTTAAACAGAAAAACAAATTGGAAATCGCGCAAATGAATGAAATAATAAAAATGCCGTAAAATAAGACACAATTTTCTGAAAATTGGTAAAAACTGTTGCCGTTGAGCGTAGTTTGATTTCAAAGCGTTAAGCTGAGTTTGACTGCAACATCTGGTATCAGTAATCAGATTAGTTTTATAGCGTGAAAAGTGCAGATCAATAAATTATTAGTTGCGAAATAAAAATATCAACAAATTTATTTTAGTTATGTATACTTTCAACGTCAAAATTCTGCTCATCATATAACATAGCTTATAGTTATTTATTTTATCCCTTTTCGCAATGCAAACTAGTTTCAAGAATGGACAACGATATACATATCAATATTGATTCAGAGGAAGAATATTTATTTGATAGTGATTTCGAGACTGAATCAGATGACAGATTGAATTTCGTGGAAAGGATCAATGCTTGAATCTTCCTGCAAAATTGACAACTCCAGGCGAACTAATTGACCCATTCCTTTTTGATGAATTTATTGATATGCTGTCGAAATAATAGGGCGAGAAAGGATACTGAGGGAATCATCCAGGTTTTATAATCGGAAAGAAAAAAACTTATCTTACCACTGATCTTATGCCACCTGACTCACATTATTAATTTCTGCATTGTGACTTCTACCTTCCCCCAGTCTTGGAAGTTCGCAAAGGTCATTCCAATTGCAAAAAAAGCAAAAGCTGATTCGCCTGCTGATTTCAGACCCATCAGCATACTTCCTTGTTTATCGAAAGTCTTCGAAAAGATATTAGAGAAACAATTTTCGACCATTTAAAAAACAATAACCTACCTCTACCCGAAGCAATCTGGTTTCAGAACTAATCATAGTTCTTCTACAGCGATGGTGAACTTATTAGAGGAAATTAGACAGGACTACGACAAAGGTCACATTACTCTACTTTGTTTGCTTGACTTTTCTAAGGCTTTTGATAGGGTAGATCATTATATTCTAAGTTTGAAACTTAAAAACTTCTTTGGTTTCAGTGACAGGGCCGTCAAACTAATCAAAAGCTATTTATCCGAGAGGTTTCAAAGGGTTAATTTAAATAGCAGATCCTCGTCACGTAAGGCATTATTTCAAGGAGTTCTGCAAGGCTCTATCCTCGGTCCTTTATTGTTCGCCATGTTCATCAACGATTTACCTAATGTCTGCACCCACACTTCTGTACATCTTTATGCAGATGAAGTACAGCTTCACTTAGGTAAACCTCTTCTCGTGCTTGATGAATTAGTCCATCTTATCAATGAGGATCTTCGCCGTATATCTGCTTGGTCCATCGCTAATAAATTGCTTCTAAACCCAACCAAATCTCAATCCCTTCCTTTGCATATAGGAAATGTGATCTTATTTTAATTACCGATATTTGTCTAGATAACACTAAGATTACTGTTGTGGAGCAGTGCACACAAATGCAGTTATCGGCCGTGTTTACTTCCTATTTTACCCCTTTGGATACAAGACGCAAGCTAGTGCTTACTTTGATATTGCCTATTATTACCTACGCTGAGGTTGTTTATAGTGATTTGGACTCACTATCACAACGTAAGCTCTTAGTTGCTTTTCTCGTTTTTAATCGCTCCTTAAGAAATCTATCTATTGTCCCTTTTCGTTATCAATTCTTGAACTCATCGCGTTTTTTTCATTCGTGCTGTTAAATAATGGAATTCCCTTCCACCACGAATCAAATTAATATCTAACCGTTCGACGTTTAAAAGTGCAGTCATCCTCTACTTCTCCTCCCTGACTTCTCTTCCCTGACTTCTCAACCCTAAATTTATATCCTCCCCCACATAACTCCACTAATATCTATTGCCATATAATTGTAAATTTATTATTGTAATTTAGTTTTAAGTTAAAGATTATTTAATTTGCTAATCGATAATTTTTTAGTACTAAAAAAGATGTTTATCTTATTGTACGTAACCGACATTATTAAATAACATAAATAACATAAAGTCACTAATCGCGGAGAAATGCGAAAATTCTGGTCGTTGATTCTTCACATTCATAGGATCCATAAATTTTCATACCATCCAAGATTATTGGAATAAAAACCATTTTTATAATTTATCATTTTGAAGAACTCATATGTCCCGAAACCGATTCTAAATATTATTACGGTTTCTGCACCTTTCTAGTAGCACATACCACGAAAATTGTGAGCTAGATCGAATCACCTGGCAAAGATCTAATTATTGATGAGTCTTTAGTATTATGATGTGGCCGTCTTTTCTTTCGGCAATATACGAGTATCAAAACTAAAAAAACTAATTTGGCGTAAAATTATATGAACTACGTGAATCGCATTGTATGATACTACGAATACAAATTTATTGTGGAAAATCGGAAGTTCCGTCAGATGGGAGGAATTACAATACTCCGGTGTTTTGTATATGGACAGTTTTTACAACTCCGAATCGCTGGCAAAAGAATTAACATTGCGCTCGACATATATTTGTGGAACTTTACGGTTTAATTGTAATCGTAATCCGAAAGAATTGGTACAAAAGCAAATTAAGAAGAGCGAGTACAGCTGGGAGCGATCCGACTACCTCATTATTTGTAAGTGGAGTGATAAAAGAGACGTACTGACCATATCAAATATGCACAAAGCTGAAATGGTTGGAGTTGCTTTATGCTTACAAATTAAATAATTCACTCCCTGCAAAAAAAAATTTGGAGTTACTTACGAAAAAAGGTAAGGTAAGATTAGAACTTGTATATTAGTGAAACGTAGCCTTAATGTGTTTCTACTTCCCAACCTCAGTGACCCCGACATAACCGTTGCCAGACTAGAGACTGCCAAAGGCTCTTACTGGCTGGCATCGGCTTACCTTGGCCCCGACCAAGTGGGCCCTCTCCCTGGTGATAACCTAGAAAGGGTGGTACTGGAAGCGGGAAAGTAAAAAATTGGCCTCATAATCGGATGCGACGCTAACGCACATCATACGGTATGGGGCAGTACCGACATCAATGATAGAGGTGAGTCACTTTTAGACTATATTTTAAGTACTAACCTCTTAATTTGCAATATTGGCAATGAGCCCACTTTTATAACAAAAAACCGACAAGAAGTGTTAGATATTACTCTTGTCTCCGACAGCATCACCCAAAGGCTAATAAACTGGATGGTATCGTCTGAACACTCCTTTTCAGACCATAGATACATCCAATTCAGTCTGAGTGCTGCTCCCCCCCGCCAACCAACTTTCCGGAACTACCGGAAAACTGATTGGACAAAATACAGAGGAATACTGTCGAAAACGATATCCTCTGAACTATCAAGTCCCCCGCGTGACACCAATGAGCTTGTCATGAAAGTCAAGGAATTTACTCTGGGTCTCAATAAGGCTATGGCCGCTTCCTGCCCTCTTATTCAAACAAGAGGCAAGAAAAAGCAACATCGGTGGACATCGGCACTGGGACTGCTCAGAAACGCCTGCAGAAAACTTTTCAACGTAGCAAAAAGCACAAGAAAAGTGACCGACTGGGGCTCATATAAAGAATCCATCAAATTATACAAAAAAGAACTGAGGAAGGCAAAGCGACAATCCTGGAGGTCATTCTGTGACAAAATTACAGAAACCTCTGAGGCATCGCGGCTTAGAAAAATACTCTCCACAAATCCTATGAGGCCCAGCTGTTTGAAAAAAACCGATGGCTCTTGGACAACCTCAAGTGATGAATCACTCAACCTGCTTCTGGACACCCACTTTCCAGGTAGCTCCCAACTCGCGGCCAGTAGCAGCCCAAACAAGCCTACTACAACCGTGACCAAAATTCATGGTCTGATTACGAGAGACAAACTGCTCTGGGCGCTGCATAGCTTCAAACCATACAAGTCTTCTGGTCCGGACGGTATTATACCTGTCGAGCTACAGAGGTCCTCAGATATTATTCTACCAGTGTTGGAAAATATTATGAGGAGCTGTGTAGAACTTATCCACATTCCACTGTTATGGAGAGAAGTGAATGTAGTATTCATTCCCAAAGCTGGAAAATGTTCTCATGTAGTCCCAAAGGACCTCAGACCTATAAGTCTATCATCATTCCTTCTGAAAACTTTACAACGACTGATTGATATCCATATTCGAGCTAAAGTTGATCCAAGACTTCTGTCTACGGCTCAACATGCCTACTGTAAAGGAAAGTCGGTGGAAACGGCTTTGCACTCTCTGACTAGCCACATCGAACGATCCCTACAATATAAGGAGTACACAATGGTTGCTTTCCTAGACATAGAGGGCGCCTTTAACAACGTCAACACATCCGCAATCACGACTGCGCTGTCAACTCTGCAGGTAGACGGCTCACTTGGGGAGCTGATTAGTCTAATGCTAAAAAGCAGGATAATCAACTCCAAACTGGGTGAGACTTCTGCTAAAAGATATGTCAGTAGGGGTACGCCGTAAGGCGGTGTCCTCTCTCCCCTTCTCTGGAACTTAGTAGTTAACGAACTACTGATATACCTGGAAGCGGGTGGTAGCAGAATGATTACCTATGCGGATGACGTTGCCATAGCCGTCTCAGGAAAACATCTAAATACCATTAAAGAACTCCTTCAAGTAAATCTCAACAGATTAACCCGCTGAGCAGATCGCTGTGGATTGGGAATAAACCCCCATAAAACTGATCTTGTCCTCTTTTCTAGGAAATATAAAATTCCAATCATAGACCCTCCTTCAAAAAAAGGTACCAGTTTAGTTTTCTCCGATATAGCAAAATATCTGGGTCTCATTTTTGATAGGAAACTAAACTGGAAACCTAACATTCAAGAAAGAGTCAATAAAGCTACAATAGCTGTATTCTCTTGCAAAAAAGCCATTGGGAACAAATGGGGCCTTCAACCTCGCATAACCCACTGGCTATACATCTCGGTCATAAGACCGATACTTACTTACGGGGTGGTTGTCTGGTGGACGGCCTTGGAGAATGCAGTCAACCGCATTAAACTAAGCAGAGTCCAAAGAACGGCATGTCTATGCACAAGCGGAGCCTTGCGGTCTACCCCCCCTGCGGCATTAGATATTCTGCTTCACTTGACCCCCCTCGACATTTTTAGCAAGCAAGTAGCTGCGACTGCAGCTATTCGCCTTAAAGCGACTAAACAGTGGACAAATAATTCATCTGCCCACGCCAATATTCTTAATACATTAGGAATCCTCACAGAGAACACCGATTACACCATACCTGAACTTTGGTTTGACAAAAACTTCCATGTAAGCTTCCCCTCTAGATCATTCTGGGAGGAGAATGCTTTCATGGAGGACAAGTCAATCCATCTCTACACAGATGGATCTAAAACCGATAGCGGAGTTGGTGGCGGTGTTTTCTCAGATAAGCTAAATCTAAGCCTCTCTTTCCGCCTTCCAAATCACTGTAGCGTGTTCCAGGCGGAAATTTTGGCGATTAAAGAAGCTCTGTCCTGGCTGAAGAAAACCGTGATATCTGCAAAGGATATCCGAATATTTTCGGATAGTCAGGCCGCCATCAAGTCCCTGGACTCGGTCTCATTATATTCTAAAACCGCCCTTGAATGCCGATCATCTCTCATGGAGATGGCAGAGCAGTTCAACATTCACCTTTGTTAGGTGCCGGGCCACAGAGACATTCCAGGGAACTGCAGAGCCGATGAACTCGCCAAAATTGGAACCAGATGCCAATAAAAGAACAGACCTTAGGTGCACTGCTGGACAAACATGTCTAGCGACCAAACAGATCTGGCCAAGGCTGGATCTGAGTCGATCTAAGTGTCTGATCCTTTTAGATAGGAAACATCTCAGCGCCATAATAGGTGTCATTACCGGACACTGCCTCATAGGCAAGCACGCAAGAAGGCTTGGCGATTTTACTAACGATTTCTGTAGAAGCTGCATGGACGAGGAAGAGGAGGAGACAATCCCCCACCTACTCTGCACATGCCCAGCTCTCTCTCAGAGAAGGAAGCTTCATCTGAGAGCTTTCTTCTACAACGACCTAAACGATCTAGAAAAAATAGACGTTAACAGTCTAATACGTTTTATTATAAGCTCAAACTGGTTCCAGTAGTAAGAAGATCATAGATCCACGTGGCATCACAATGGGCCAATAGGCCTAAGTGGGTTGGTATTTCCAACAGCCACTCTTACCTAACCTAACCTACGAAAAATTGGTATCTCCGGTGCAAGCAACGACTCTGAGTGTGCTCTTGATCCCGATGCTCTAAATAATTTTTTTCTGGGTGATGATCCTACTGTCAGTTGCTCTGATTATAATCGGAGAGAAGACTTTGTAAGTTCTGTACCAATATTTAAGGACTTTGTAGTAGCCACAGAAGTCGAAATCACTAAATGCATAGCAGCTGCATGCATAACAACATCCACTTTTCCTCGGATCAAGAAAACTGCAAGAGTCTTGCCAATAGCAAATAAACGTAATCCATCTTCTCCTGCTGATTTTAAACCAGTTAGCATTCTACCTTGTCAGTCAAAGGCATATGAGAAAGTTATGGCTAAGAAAATAATAAAGCACTTATCACTCAACAAGTTGCTGTATGCTAAACGATACGGTTTCAGGGCTAAGTATATTTGCTCCACTGTTACGGTTAATTTATATAAGAAATAAGGCATGACTACAACAGGGATAATGTTTCGTTGCTTTGTTTGCTAGACTTTTCGAAGGGTTTTGGTAATGTGAATCATAAAATCCTGTGTTGGAAGCTAAGGAATAACTTTGGTTTCAGCGAAAGGCCAGTTCAATTGATGTATAGTTTTCTTTCTGACCGATCGCAAAGGGTTGTTTCCAATGCATGTTCCTCAGTTTTAAAAGAAATCAAGCAGCCTCAAGGCTCAATATTAGGACTGATACTTTTACGCATGTTCATAAGCGACTTTCCATTGGTTTGTAAATATGCCTCGGTACACCTATATCCAACTTAAATGAACTGGTTTTCCTCATCAACGAGGAGTTGAAACATATTTGGTCAGTAGCTAATGCGTTACTATTAAATCCATCAAAATCCCAAGTAATTCCCATCTCAGAAAATAATTTTAACATTTTTCAGTGTTTTACCTGATATTATCATGAATAACAATAAAATTAAAGCTGTTGAGTCAGTAACTAGTCTTGGCTACACAGTTAACCGTACTTTGTCTGGTTATAGTCACACAAACGTGGTCATCTACGGATGTCTTCGCAAATTGTGGATCACGATAATCACGACGAGAGCTACAATAGTACTGACCTTAGTCTTGTCCCTCATAACATATGCCGAGGTGGTCTACAGCAGTCTTGAATCGTTATCCCTGCGTAAATTGCAAGTTGCCTTTAACGACGCAGTGCGTTGTATTTACCGCATCCGCAGATGCGACCATATTTGTGTGTTCGCTAGGGGATTGATTGGTTGCACTTTGCAAGAATACATCAACGCCAGGGACTGCATATTTTTGTATAAAATTATAAATACTAAAATACCATTTTACTTTTACAACAGGCTTAATTTCAACCAGTGCACTTCAATACCGTACGGTTAGAGGGAATCTTTTTTAAACTGGACAGATTGGGCATTAGTAAACCACTGCTGTATATTCTTTTTGATATGCTCTCCAGCAGACAGTTCATCGAGAAGAATGGCGATGTGACTTCTGCTGGAACATTTAGCATTAAAAACGGTCTGCAACAAGGTGCGGTAAATTCGCCGATCCTATTCAAAATTTACACAAGTGATCTGATAGGTTCACTTCACTATACCATAGCGTAAGCAGACTATTTAATCGCGTACAGATACTCGAGTATATTCGTCCTTAGCAACCAATGGGTTAATTCACTATCTTTTGAGAGGTGATTTCCTGCCCATTTCATACAACGTAGCTCTTACCGGGAATACTTTTGCGTGTGATTGAACCCTTGACAGCTTTTGCCCTGAGGGATTCGTTCTAATTTTTAAAAATTTTTGAAGATTCTCAGCCTTATCGAAGGTAAACCTGAAAAGAGGAAGGCTACGTTTTACTATATAGTAATTTCTTTCCCTTGTTTCTCTCGCTTGTCTGCATTTACGGCATCAACAATTTTAAAATGCCTATTCTTCCGGTCACTGACGATGCGTTCTTTTATGCACGACGGATGAAGCCCTCTAACACAACTAGGACACGTATTGGCCTTTCCCATTTGTTCTCGTAAGTGTATCATTGAATTTTCTCGATACTTAAGTTTTGATGTCTGTGATATATTTTTGAGCTTATTAAACTATGGGATTATCCAGTTCGTGCCTCTTAGGGGGAAAAAACAGTGTTTTAAATTACCATGACATGACGAAAAATTACTTAACTAAAAAAAAGCGCTTAACTTATTGTGAAAGTCAAAAGCTGAAAAAGAGAGTTTTTGCAAATTACGAGTAAGTGGCGAGTATGAATTTTTGAATAAATTTGAATTTTTTCAAGGAATCCTATACTTTTCCTGTCATTTCGAAACAGTAAACGCAACATAAATGTCATTCTGCGAAATATGGAATTTGAAGGTGTCGCCTCTTGTAGGACTAATTCAAATTGAGAGCTCTTTAGAAAGTTTTTTGAATCAGCTTATGTTTGACACTCTAATCTTTCGCCCTGGCCGCATTCCATTTGATGTTCTCAAACAGTGTAATTTATCCCTGTCTCTTCCTTGGAAACTATAATAATTTTCAAATATCCCGGGACATTTTTAGATGAATGGAAATATTCATTTATAAATCCCATAGTTCAGGCTGGAGTATCTAAACTCTTAGCTATTCCCTAATTCGTTGAATCAACTGTAGCGTAAAAACATTACTTTGCAATTAAAGAACAAGTAGTATTGCAGCAACCTTATGCCATTTACAAAATATCTTTTTAAATCTGTCGAATCAGGAAATCAAGCTGATATAATTTTTGCTGACTTTAAAAAAACTTTTGACACAGTAAGTCATAGTGTTCTTAGAAAGAAATAAGGATCGTTTGGCATTCATCCGACACTGCAGTGGATCTCCAGTGACCTTCCAAATAGAAAGCAGTATGTCAAAATTAATTGTTCTCAATCTAGGCTCTAGGTATCTGATGTCCCACAAGATAGCCACTTAGGGCCTTTGCTATTTAATATGTTTTATTAGCGAGATCCCTTCACTGCTTAATCAAGCCAAGTGCTTGATGTATGTATATCGATGACCTTAAAATCTTTTTATATGTTAAAAATATTTATGATTTTGTAAGTATCCAAAATGATTTAAACATAGTATTGTACTTAATTTGTGTAAGGCTAATCAGCTTACCTTGCACATAAGCAAGTGTCATTCTTCTTCTGTGTGCCATACATTATTGCCTGTTATCAGTTTTCCAGTTCTAGGCTTTCTTGAGAAACCAAAATTAAAGATCTAGGTTTAATTTTTGATTCGATACTTTCATTTTCATTTTACAAAGACTAGACTATAATATGTTGCTGCTAAAGCAAACTCAATGCTTAATTTTTTTTAAGCGAACGTGTGCTGAATTTTCGAGCCAATATGCTCTTAAGTCTGTTTGTGTGTACGTATCTAGTTCGACCCTTTCTTGATTATTGGTCTATATTATGGTACTCAATCTACATCAAATCGATAACACGGCTAGAAAGAGTAAAAAAGTTTTACAAAATTTGTTATAAGGCAAATGAAATGGAACCTCGATGTAGAATAACTAGGTGTGCCTTCGAAAAAGGTATTTTTTTATTGAACCCTAGACATTTGCATAATTATCGTCTTTGCGAACCAATGACTAAATGTATTCCCTATCCATGTGCTGAAATGGATTTATGTGGTGATAGATCGATATTTAAATTCTCATTAGTAAATATTTTTATGTCCTGCAATATAATTATTGTACTTTACAATTCCATTAAATATTAATGTATCTTATCAGAAATCTGTTAGAAGTAAGCTCGGTAGAAGAATAAAGGATAAAGAATAGATAAAAAAAATCTTTAAGATCAAGATGTGCGAATAAAACGGTGGTGTACCGCGAGGTTCAGTCTTAGGGCCCTTTCTTTAAAATGTAATATTAGATAATCTTATTCTAATTCAATGTATTCGATGTTAAAAAAAAAATTAAAAAGTTGTTTGCATATTAATACAAGGTAGCGCAAAATTAATCATCAAATTTTATTTGTGAATTACCTTTTTACTAAATAAAAAAAAATGATTTTGAATGATGCAAGTCTTTATTTGGACCTTTACAATTTCTGTTTCTGTTAAGTAGAAAAGATGATATCCGCCAAGTGGCTGCCGCCAGTGTTGATACACATTTGTGCCCGTTTTATCGCATTTTCCATGACTTTTCGCAAGATTTCCGGTGATAACTGTTCGCATTCCTGTCGAATATTCTCTTAAGGGCTGCGATTGTCTGAGGCTTGTTGTCATAAACCCGCGACTTCAAGTAGCCCCAAAGAAAGAAGTTTGGTATGGTTAAATCGGGCTATATTACGGGCTATAATCGGGCTATAATCGGGAGATTACGTGACCACGAAACGCTTCCTTCACAATATCCATTGTGGTTCGTGCTGTGTGTGCTTGTTGAAACCACATGTTCACCAAGCCCCGTCAATGAAATCCGGCAATAAGAAGGCCTTTATCACGGCCCTGTAGCGTTCGCCAATAACAGTCACCGTATTGCCGACGGCGTCCTTAAAAAAATACGGCTCAATCACTCCTCCTGCATGAACCACTACACGGTAGATATAATGGCTCTTTGTGCATCACACGCGGTTTTTCAATGCCCCAGAAACGAAGATTTTGCTTATTGACGTAACCGCTTAAGTGGAAATGCGCCTTGTCGCTCATGATGATTTTCGCCACAAAATCGTCCTATATGTTGTTGAGATTGGGGATGGCTTTACAGTAATTCACACGCGACTGACGGTCAGGAGACATTAACTGATGCACTGTTTGCACTTTGTACGGGAACATGTGTAAGTCTTTCACTAAAATTCGCTGTAGGGTTCGTCTGGTGGTGCCCAATTGCGTGGCCCGTGTCGTCTGGTTAATGTTTCTTCGTTCTTGACATCGACAGTCACAGCCGCGATATTCTTAGCCGAACGACCAGTCCGGAGGCGGCCATTGTAATTCCACTCTGTTCGAGTCGAGTAGCTAAGCGCCGGAATGCGACCGATTATTAGTCAAAAACATCGACACAATTATTCCACGCTCTTGCCGAGTATATGACTCCATTGCTTGTCTGTTTTCATACTGCGGCTATCTAGTTCACAAATGACAAATATGATTGACGTACGACGCCATTTGCAAAAATTATACCATCTTCCGAAGGGGTGATTAATTTTGCGCACCTTGTAGAAGTAAAATCACACGAATGCAAAATAAAGTTTACCTATCGTATCGGACAAAGAAAGATGATACCAGCCGCCATATATACCTACCTGATGAAATAGAGGGTACGTGGAAATAGACCCAGATGCTTCAGGATGCATACCTATGCATGTCCATAGCGAGAAGGAAATGTGTCGCAATAAGTGGACTTCATATTTTTCAATGCCCATCGTTCGAATATAGAAAAATCGACTGCCCTGTTCTATGATTAGAAGCTAAGAAAACTATGTTATGGTACAAGATGATGTAATCAAAATGTTTATACCCGTTATTCTTACATTTTGATCCCTTTGAGACTCAATTCCAAAAATTACCCCTAGCATCTCATATTAAATTGTTTGATCTACAAGAGATTGACGCTAGGGACCCAATATCCTTCCATTAAAATTCAACCTATAATTCAAATATACATACATATGTAGGTATGTCATTTCACTTAGGACAATAGTTGTGCTTTCAAATACCAAATCTGTATATGAATAACCAACACAAACCGAAATCAAGGACTCATTCTCAAGCTCAATCTTATTGCAATCATAATTTCTCATTCTCAATTTCCGTACTAAAGTTTATATGGGTTCAACGTAAACGAATCAGGACGAAAATGTATAAACTGATCACAGATTTGTACCGCAAAACTATTTAAATCATCAAGAACACAATGCAAGGAGCCAGGTGCATTGCACACATAAGTAGTTTATCCTCCCTCAGGGTACCCACTTCACGGCTATTCCTTTAGAGCAAAAGACCCGTCAACGATGAAAGGCACAAAGAGTACCCAACTACCTACTTACCACACAAGACTCTCGGATTCATAAAATTCAGGAAACTACCAAGAGGAGGAAGTGGCTGTCTCAAATTCTATTCAATCATTCAGCCAACATGCTCAAAGCTTCTGAGTGAGATAGAACCAACTGAACATGTTGAAGTTGTCCGCAAGGCGTTGCCATCCTTCTGAAGCGTACTTTCTTCTTCCTACTTGCTATCTTTGTTGTCTTTACAAACGAAAGCATAAACCATGAGTAGCATGCTAGAGAGCCTCCGGTGGTGGCAGGGCCAGGGGAAAGAACCTACACCAGACATAGCATAACTAAAACGAAAAGGAAACCCAAACACACTGGCACACTGGTGTGTTGAAAGATATAAATTTCAAATTCACAGGATGTCGGATTCACTGATGCGATAAGCAATCGAGAATCATATTGACCGCACAATATACACAGTCACACACAGATACACCAAAAGCACACAAGTTGAACAATTTCAACAATTCAAAACGTAAAGCAGACTCTTATTACCATCATCACCACCACCGCCAACACCATCACTACTACAAATTTAATTCCAGCACCATCATCGGGCAGGGAAACAGTAATGCCGCATCATGATAGGGTCGATTGTGTGTGCGAGGAATCAAAATCAGTTAAAATATCACCCCCGGGATGTGTGGGTGTGGCACAATATTTTCTATGGGATATAATTTCCTATCATTTCATAATGCTCAAATGAATTTACCGCAATTTATTTCAAACACACATGCACACTAACACATATACACGTGTACGAACCTATACCACATCCCTAAGCAAGCTCTCACTTTTAGAAGATACCATGTATGGATACACAACAGAACTTAGGCGCCAACAAAGGACTACCAAAATTGAGTTTTCCCATACATATGTGTAGAAGTGGTGGGCTTTGAATGTAGAGTAGGACCATATTCCCAATTCGGATCCTTCTTTTTCCGTAGAATGCGGCCAATTTTTTTCCTTAGTCCCTTTGTTTATCACTCTAGAGAGAATTCCTATGTTGATCCAAAAGTGAAGATATACTCTTGTACACATACGTCTCCGGAAATGAGACTTTCAGTGTTCCGTTGAGAAAATACAATCACAAACAACAACAATAAAAACCGAGGACAATGATAATAAAAGAACATTCGACTTGGTCCCAATGGCTGTTTCAAGCGCCCCCTTGGTGACAAAAATTTCCTTCGTCTTCTTTCTTGTTTTCTTTTTTTTTTGTTTCTTGAGACGATGAACGACTTTGATAGTGAGATTCATTTACCTGATGAGCACTTAGAAAGTTACTTAATAAGGTCTGCCAGATTATAGGCGCCAACAATGGAGAATCCCTATCCGACTACATAAAAATATCAAGTACGAATGAGGGGCTGGAAAATTTAGGACAATTTCAACCGGAATGACGGTGATTAGTGCGAGTGGGTTGTGATTTTGAGGATATGCGAATGAGACTGTGAAGCGTGTATATATTTCCGGGGTACATTCATGGAAAAAAATATGTCCTCTAGCTTGATTAGAGTTTACGAGCAATATGGAAACAACGAGACCAGGCTAATAAGCTTGTTTACTGGCCAATTTATAATAATTTGTAATATAACAAAAATTGTACTGGACAGCACTAGGAATAGACGGCATAGAGGAACTATGGGTGCGAGGTTTATTTCGTTGTTTCACATGTTTAGAGGGTTTCACACTATTAAATCACAGCAATTGGAAGGATCTAGAACTTCTCTTTTTATGCCGAATTTATTCATTTAGCGCTCAACCAACATTTCTTACGAAAGTAAGACAGCAAGTCATCGACCCAAAGCTATGCAACTAGGACGGTTAGGAAAATACAGGCTGAAAAGTAGGTATGTACAATACTAACGAGTGGTTCCATTTTACATCATATTCAGAATCAGATGCGCGGTCTTATTGAAATAGAGGAATCCGCGTAAAACAAATTGTACATGCTTAACGGAGCAGCTCAGCAAGCCCATCAGTACTCCACCTAAACTCAGAGCGAAATATAAGCTTAAGGAAGCTGTTCAGGACCTTCTTCAGAATGCCATATCTATAGTGAAACACAGATTAGCAGCGACTACTTATGTAATGAAACTCGGAAACTGCTGAACTAGTCATTTAAGACCAATTTGAAGGAAGCCTGGAATCGAATAAAAAGTAAAATATAAAACACAAATTTGGAATTCGATGACAACCTCTTATGTTGTAAAGGCTGAAAAATAGATCGAAACACTGTGGTTGGTTGGTTTGGTTGGATCGTATCCAGACTGAAGACATTCAGAGCATCTGATGTCGCCTATGCAGAGTCAGAATCAGAGATCTCTGTAGTTTTCTAGATAACCGGCTCAAAACCAGCTTTTTTCAATGGAACACAATGGAACAGCTGGTATCTGACATTGGTTGGATTAATTGTTGTGTCCGCCGAGGTAATCAAACATCAACTCTTTTGATGGATCTTCAAGTCACTTGGCACCCATATATACCATATGTATCTAGTTTGATACAAAAAGGTATAGACCAAATGGTTTGAACTGAAATGAATCTTCACTGCTAGCCTAGCACTGGCATATATTGAGAATCCCTGGGGGACAGTTAGAGTAGACTCTACACTGAAAATCGTAAAAGGTGACTATACGTTCGTAAAGTGAAGAATACAAAACCAGTCAGAGAAAACACAAGAAAACGATCTGCAACACTAAAATACAATCATCTAGAACGTTTTGTTCCAATACTGAAAACACAACAGAGTGTGCAAGACTAAGAAAAGCCCTATCTGACTGAGGTTCTGTATGATGCACTCCGATTCAGTAATAGATAGTGACACGCATCTACTTATACAACACCGAATTAGAAGAAAACAATCAGCTGGGCTATAGGTTCATTCTCCCCCTTGATTGAATGGAATCATACCAATCTTGGTTCAAAACACGAAGCTGACTATAATACCATTCTTCAGTAGGCTGTTTAGCTGTAGCATTAAATAGGGATATGTTCAAAAATTCTGGAGGGAAGTGAAGGTGGTCCTCATTCTTAACAGACAATAAGCCAAACACCGTTTATTTCTAAGACTTTGGAAAAACTTCTTCGAAATAAGCTGCAGCCATGATACCAATGGCCTCTAACAAACATGCCTACATAAGAGGTAGGGGACGGAAATGGCCCTGCATGAAGTGTCTATGATAAATAATACACATTGTCTGTTTTCATTGACATTGAAGGAGCCTTTAACAATCCTAACGTTCCCCTGAGTTGGCAATAGCGAACAGCGAACCTGGTAACAAGAACATCAAAGCAATGCCAGGAAGCACCGTACTGAGGGTGACTACCTCAAGAGATACCCCTTAAGGAAGAGTCATATCGAACCTAAGACGTGAGGAAATAAAAGCCACTGCCTACGCGGATGATGCGATTCCTATGCCTGTCGGTAATTTAGCTCTCAAAATAAGTGAAACTCTGAATACTCGCAATGAAATGAATAGCTCTGTGGGCTATTCTCCCAACCGTTCTGAACCCGAAAAAAATAAAACTTTTGCACAATTTCCCTGGAGGAAAGGGAAAGCATTCCAGCTGTCCCTTCGTGCCAAATACCTAGATGTCATACTAGATAGTAAACTGAACTATCAGTTGAAGAATATGCGAAAAATTGCAATAATCACCTTCCACACCTGCAGCGGTATATATGGGAGAAGGTGGGGACCTAGCTAAAAGACTATCCTATGGATGTACACTGCTATCGCATAGTATGGTGGCAATCCTCAAATAAACTTAACAATTTAAGTTAAACACTACCGAGAATTACATGCATTGGCACATCTTATGCGATGAGAACGGCGACCCCAAAGGCGGGACTGGAAACTACGAGTATATCAGGAAACGAATATCCAGATGGGCTAGCTCGGAAAGGATCCTTCTTAGCAGGCCAAAATATCAAACCTTCCCAAAAAATGCAAGTGAAGCAAATGATACAAATCATAGCCAGCATGCCTACCAACATGAAAGATTGTGCAAGCCTGTCGGGTAGTATGAGAGTGCTTTCAATGGGATGCATAACTAATAGAGACAACAGGACATAGACGAATCACTAGTTTTGTGGATAAGGACAATGCTAGTGAATAGCATGCTTATTGCGGCCAATATATGATAGCTGGAATTAACCATTGCCGCAAGGCGTTGTCCCGCTTCCACTGCTACGTTCTTACTGTACAGATATATACAGATGATGTAGTTATACTGTTTGTTATTATCTTTGCGAGAAGAAGGAAGTTGATTGGTTTCACTCATCTAGTACTTAAATATTTCATTTATTTGGACACTTTTAGTCCTCTAAAAGTATAAAAGGGCTTAGCGCAACCCATAAGTACCGGAATCCGGATGACCGAAAATTGGTCAAATAAGCAGGAACAATAAATCCGAGTTATTCAAGTGTGTACCGCTCCACTGCTTATTGTCAACTGATTCTCTATCTGTCCATAATATAAATATCAATACACAATTGCAAAAATTATGGCGCATACACATTATGGCATTACTTTCGCCCTACCTTGTATATACAATACCATATCGGGTAAATGGCTGCCACGTCTTTTCTGGCACATACGCACTGTTTTATCAAAATTATCCGTGACAGTTTTGCATGAATGTGGCTGATGGCTTTCGTTGATACAGCGCACAATTTGCTCTTCGGTGGTCGTGGGCTTGTTGGCATAAAGCTAAGACTTCAAAACAACGCAAAGAAAAAAGTATAACAGCATAAATTCGCATGATCTGGTCGACCAATTCCGATCACCAAATGAGTAAATTCCACCACTAGGAAATGATTTACGCAGTAATTAAATTGTTTCTTGGCTGCATGGCATGTTGCTCCATCTTGTTGAAACCTCATGTCATCCATATCCATATCTTGTAATATAGGCACAAAAGACTGGATTTTCTGCCGCACTGCCACATTTTCAAAGAAGAATGATCTGGTGATGCCACCGGCCCAAAATTCGAAGCAAACAGTGGCTCATTGTGGTTGCATTTGTTTCTCAAGAATCACTAGTGGATTTTCTGAACACAAAATTCGTTCAGTATCTCTTCTCAGTGCATGGCTAGTAAGCTTCAGGTCTTGAGTTAATTGCACTTTGTATGCACAAGATGGAAGTCCTTACTGAGAATACGCTGTAATGAGCTTAACGAATTGATGTTTCTGGACTCTCAGCAACACTCTCACGAACTGCTTCGATGTTTTGTGTTGAACGGCTTGATGAAGGACGGACAGAGTATCTAAGATCACTCATTGATGGAGTCTCCCTGACGTTTTTAAATAATCTCTCCACAGTTGATGAAGTTAAATCGTTATTCCGACCATATTTTGTACGAAAATTGCGAACTGTAGCTGCCAAACATTTATTATTTTTTCCAAATATTCCTCAAGGCGTGTAACACTCATTTTTAATAAAACTGAACTCTCAGCTGTTACGCTGTCATATTTTTCGTTGGAAACACTTTGCCGCACAAATGGCGCTAAACTCAAATCTTGCGTGACTTACCAGACCTAAAACCGCTCTAATATGGACGTATGGATTCAGGCAATTATACAATGCGGTAAACCAGGTTTTCTACGCAATGTTAAGAAGAACTCTGGCTCTATATTTAATTCAAACAACATCTTCTGCCTTCTCTTCGATCGTGCAAATGGTGCTGATGTTTAAATTTTCAGGAATACACTCCTCCTACAAAATCTCGGAAATATAAGTCGTATGCTCTCCACAATTTCGTCTCTCGACGCCTTATATTGCTCGTTACTCGTATACTAAAGTTCAGATATTATTTGAATGTCATCTTCTCCAAGTTTGTTTGGAGTACACTGCAAATTAAAAAAAATATATTTCTTACCGTTCAACCCATTGCCACTCTTTCAGCAGGACATGCTAAATTACCGTCTGACAGTGTACCAAATAGTTCTTTATTCTTGCCAAAACTAATAAGCAATAATCTCTGTCGTTCGATTAAAATAATATTTACTCACTGCTTAAGCTTGCATAAAGAGCTTAGGACTGCATCAAACTTAACCACTGTTCCTATATGCACTTCCTCTGTATATGCACTTCTCCTATATGCACCTCAATTGAGGACTGAGGATATACCAGTCTAACAGCTTGTAAGTCTACAGAGTAAAATAAGAGTATAAAGGGCAAAGTACGCTTATGCATATAATTAACCTTAGGCAATGCGAATATAAAAAATAAAAAAATAAAAAAAACTTCTCAGAAACTTTGATCCTTGTTAATACGATTAAAAGGAGGAGTATTCGCGAAGAAAGTAACTCAACCTGAGTTTCCGCACCACCAGATGAACTAAAACACAAAACTTCATTCAACTAAGGTCTAATGTCCTAAACTTTTTTATTGCAAATTTTCGTCCGGCTTTCTGCCGAATCCCATCCCTGGATGTCGATGGTGTACGAGTACGAGTATATCAACCAGGATTCGGTATATCATTGTGCGTGTGTACGAGTGTTTTCCATACAAAAAAAAAATTAAAAAAAAACTGCAAAAGTTCGAAAAGTTTTCTCATCAATTATTTAGTACATTCCTCGACTTTGGAAGGGACGACCAATAGAGACGACCCGAATTCTGGCGCACCAAAATCCCGACCGCAACCACACGAAACGACTGAGACATAAAATGAAACTTTTTCTTACCACTGATTTGAGTTATAATGTGCAATTTGGTTGATATCGGGCCATGTTTTACCTGAGCGTTCCAGCTACCGCCTATGTAGAGCTCATGAATCATTCGTCAAAACGTTTTTGTATTTCGTGTGCCGTTAGACGTTGGCATGGATACTGTTCATGTAGAAGTAAAGGGGAAGGCCTTCACAATGCACCTATGCAAGTTCCATTTGATTCTCGAGAAATCTGGGTATTTGCATATCCTTGCTCCGAATGGAATCAGGAAGTCAATGTCAAAAGTTTTTGAAAAAGTTCGTTGACCAGCTGAGCTAAAAGTTTTGATATCCTGTTCTGGACGAATTGTCAGAGTATCACAGTCGACTTAGAATCTGTAAAACTATATTATGTATAATTATTGCAAAGCTTAAGGATGGTTGGATTGGTTTAGATTATAGAGCAGAGAGCTCCTTTTGTTCAGCCGAATTTTGAAGAAATTACACTTCGTTGCACAGACTTTTGAGGTTTCGAATTCTAACGGTGGCGAGGGTGTCTTTCAGAATCCCTTACGAAGTAGGGAGTTGTAACTTATTTCGAATTGGCTTTAAAGTTACAGGAATGATTTTCCGATGATGCAGCAGTAAGAGTACGAGTACTTGTACAGAGGTAATAGTTCTAACTTTGCATTCGGAGGGGGAGCCCTAAACTCTTACCTAAACGAACCAGCTTCCTTCCTGTAAACTTTCTAAATTGGTTAGTTAAAGCTGATATTGCTGTGCAAGGTCCGCATAGTGCACATCAACTAACTGACAACAACAAGGACGAATTAGCAAAATGGCACGTTCGATCCTTTGGAAGCATATTGATGATGGTGGAAGTAGTGGTGGCAACGTCGACAAGGCGTCGATGGAAATAGGGATACGGCTGTCATGACAAAAGAAGTTAACTGCTGTAAAGTAGTTTACCATAGTGACGTGCTATGAATTCTGCAAACCACTCAACCCTCAAGCTAAGGGGTTTTGCAGTTTTGCTCCATCCATTTCTTCTTTCGGTTTTTTTTTTTTTGTACTGTGGGGTGGACGGGTGCTGAAAGTTAGTGTGACTGTGGATTAGTTTGGTTGATGCTCAAAGGTGGTATTATGTGGTTACAGGGAAAGTGTTGCATTTCTAATGAGCTCCAGGATGGTAGTTAGGTAGGACTTTCCATTTAGTTGAACGGAATTTGGTGCTAGCGTTAAATAGATTACGTGCATTGGAGGTAATTGCATTTGACGCAAGCACTGATGTGCTCTCTGCGTATGAACCGTGTAAGAGAATGTTTTACTAAAGAAGTCGAATGGTGCTAGATGCTGAGTATGTTATAGATGTTGTACATTTTGTGGAGCTTTAATCTGATCAGCGCTGACATATTTTGTTGGCAATGCAAAGGTATTTTATTTCCGTGTCTGATGTCAGGTGAGACTTACTTGTTGAATGAAGAGTTTCAGAGTTTCGTAGTCAACTTAACTTAAACATAGTTGGCGAGTAATTAAATAAGGAATACATGTCATATTCGTCTACTAGACCGGAAAATTGTTTGGTACGCAGATAAAGACGTTTCCCCAGATACTCTTGGTACTTACATGTCACCATATTAAACTTATTTGAGGAGATGCTTCCTTAGGAACTATTTGGAAATTCCCTGATGAAAGCTTAGTTGTGCAAAACAGATATGGTGAAGTAATCAGTGCTATACGGAAGTCATTAGTATTCTAAGTCAAGTTTTCATATCACATGTTTACTCAAGTACAGTCAACTTTTCTGGGTTTATCATAAATATAACTCAGACCTCTGATGAATGTCTTGTCCTATAATTACTGCATATATAGTCTAAGTCAGAGGATCTGACCCGTAAGCTTGCGTAAAGTGTCGTTAATCTGTGTGCTCACTTATCAGTCATAGGAATATCTTTGCGATACTCTTCAAAAGTATTTGTGTATACTTTTGTTGGCAGATCGATGGTCACGCACTTTTCTATTCTCCATGAAACTATTGGTTTTCCCAGGCCTTGTAAGAGTTAGTGAATGAGACTGTACTCTACTTGACAGAAATCCCATCGATGCGAAATATTAAGTCTTCCTTGACTTTCAGAAACATGTTGGTTTATCGCGTTCGGTAGCACACCATTTGCGTTTCGTGGTTAGGAGCTCTTCGAACTTTCCTTGCAATCTATTTTATTAGATCCTATCCAGAGTAACAATTGCTTGTCACTGCGAATTGTAAGGAGCTGTTAACTAAACATTGCTTAATGAACATATTTTTTTACCAACTCAATCCTTTTTTATCCTTCAAAGCCAGTGGAGTACTTTACGTTTTAACCTACCGAGAGACAGACATTCGAGATTGGCAAGCCTGTTAGTGACAACAAGTAGTGCAAATAGCTCTCTGAATTATAAGCAATTAAATTTCCTGTATAAATTCGTTTTTGTTCACTAAAAGGGTGCAAGATAAAACAGGAGTATTCCAAAACCAAAACACCAGGTTCAACATCTCTTGGAAAGCATAAACATACTGCTAACGGAAAGGAACGAACCGCAACACTTGTAAACAAAAGGAGAAAAATGGAAACATATGCTCAGTCGCTGGCCAGAAAACAATTGTAGGACCTTTGTCAGCCCAGGATTTAATGAAACTGATTCAAAACACCATGGCTTCCTTGCACGGTAATAGACTCATCAGCAATGAAGTTCGTAATATTATTCGAAAGCAATGAGTCGCTATAGACACAAATACACGAAATGTCTTAAAGTTCCTTGAGAGGAAAACAAATGAATGCAACATAGTTGCACATATTCCTACGGAAAATTGCACTAACGCTTTGGATAAAGCCAAGGCGCTATGTTTGGATTTGCTACAGTCTATTAACGCTGCATTGATAACAACCAGAAAAAATCTTAAGTCGGGCGACAAATTAGGTAATATATTGGTGCAGCTTAGGAAAAGCGAGGATGTCAGTCGCCTTTTGAAGGCTCTGGGAAAATTTTGAGGTACAGACGTCATACTCCATAGAAATCGCTCGGTGGCAGAACGTGAAAACATTAAACGTTTATCAACACTCAAAAGGAAATTTCCAGTTAAAGCAACGTGTTTTTGTTGTTGCAAATAAAAATAAGAGAACGAAAACTTATTGCTGGAAACAAAACCATTTATTTTAAGAAGAATAACTTTTGTGTGATGGCAAATGTGCATTGACATTTATCCAGCAGCTGACAGATGTCAACCAACGGATTACAAGGCGGCGCAAAATTCGTCACCTGATGCTCTTTGGCTCTAATTTTTTTTATGAATGAAAAACTTAAGCTCTGCTTTTGGATAATGTTTACATGATGTCTTAAATTTTTTTTCATTAAGTCGGGAAAATGGGTGCCGTAACATAAGGCCAAGCGACATAGCCAAATTATTTTGAGACATAAACCTAATACGTTTCAATGTACTATTAAGATATAGGCGCCTGCCGGACATATTTGGTTCAATGCTAAAATTGAGATAAGAATAACACTGTTATGTGCGAAGCGAGCGAAGTGAGCCACCCACCTCACTCACCTGCCTGACAGTTGTTGACATACCCTTAGCAGATCGAAGTCGCGTGAGCCGCTAAAACCTGCGGAGAAAAGGGTGAAACCCTGTTGGCAAGCGAAGCGAGTCACCCACCCCAAACAGTGGAAAGTGACATAAAGCCAAATTGGCCTTATGTCGCTTTGTGAAAGTGACATAAGGCCAAATGCTGGAATTTAAAATCGAAAATATTTAAAATTTGGCCTTATGTCCCTTGGCGTTATTTCACGGCACCGAGAAAATGATATCGACCGCCGCCAGAATTGATGACCATTCGGGCCCGATTTCTGGCATTTTCCGTCACTCTTGCCATAACTTCCGGCAATAGGTCTTCGCATTCTTGACGTATATTCTCTTTGAGGGCTTTAAGAGTCTGAGGCTTGTTGACATAGACTCGTGACTTCAAAAAACTCCACAAAAAGAAGTGTGGAACGGCCAGTGGAAATCGACAAAACGAGAGATTAGATTGAGGACGACTTGAGCGTAGGTTACACGCTCTTACAGTCTTTTACCAAAATCTCTGTCCATGTCTCTGCAAAAACAGCCGGTTGATGGTCAAGTGCGTGGCACGTCGTCTGGTCGATACTCCGGTGTCCTCTGCCACATCTTTAACCACAGCTGCGATATTCTCAGCATAACGGCTGCTCCGGGGTCTGCCAGACCTGACAGCATCTCGAGTCGTCCCATACTCTTTTAGACGAGCGTCTAAACGTCGTAGTATTTGCCCAGTTGGTGTTGGACGACCGGGAAATCTGCGCCGAAATTCACACTGCTCCAACACCATCGACGAATTATTTCGCAAAAAAATACAATAGCAACAATTATTCCGCGTTCTGTAGTAGTATAGCGATTTATGTCTTGTTAACTTGTATTTTGTATCTGTTTACTTCGCAAATGTCAAAGTAGAATTGACATTTGCCGCCATTTGCAAAGCTTATAGAATTTTCCGATAGGATGATGACTTTTGCGCCACCTAGTACTTCGGTGAGTGTGTCCAGTGAATTCAATGGTGAAGACACAGGGAAATCTCAGTCGTTCGCAGATCTCGGTAGAGAAAAGACGTGTTTCGGCTTTTTCTAAAATAAAATAAAAATTGTGATACAGTTGCTATACGAAAGTAGTTCAATTTTCGTCAACTTACTCGTTAGCTCGGTAGTTAGCGGCGTCTGCCATAGTCTCGTGGTCGTGGACACGGGTTCGAATCCCGGGCTAAGTGAACGCTTTTTTATTTTTTTTATTTGTTTTTTTTTTTTTTTTCATTTCGCAAATTGTGTGAATTAAAAACAAAAACAAAAGGTGAAAAGAAAGATATCACGTGATGGATGGTGGAGAGCGTTCCGCTCTTCCCATAACGGGACTTATAAAAGGCAACATTACGGTTGCTGGTGCCATGCGAAAGCCGTAAAAAGAAGGAGTGGGTTGAGAACCCCTCCTAATTTAAGAAAAAAAAAAATAAATGAGTTGGATGGTGATAAAGTTGTAGTCCAGTATGAGGGGGGCAATAACAACTTTGCCTCTCTAGCTTCATCTGAGTCGGAAGACGAAGATGAAGCAATCAATAATATAAAAACCAGCATCCAAGAGCTGGAACAAAAAATGCTTGCTATGAAGCAACGGCAAACTGCACGCAGGCAGAGGGAGCAACAAGAAACAGAGAGCTCCCAACAGCAAGAGCTACAACAACAACAGCAGCAACAACAAAACCAGCAGCAGCAGAAGCAACAACTGCAGCAAACAATACAGCAGCAGCAGAAACATCAACAGCTGCAAAAACAACAAAAGCTGAAACCACAGCAGCTGAAAAAACAGCAGCAGCAGCAGCAACAACAACAACAACAACAACAACAACAACAACAGAAGCAGCAGCAGCAGCAGCAGCAACAGAAGAAGAAGGAGAAGGTGCCTCCTATCAACACCTATAAATTAGAGGTAAATGAAACCAAGGACCTGTATAAGTTGGTCATTGGGAATAATTTTAATATAAAGAGATTGGGGAATGATCGCCATGCCATCCACTGTAATACAGTGGAGGGCTACGCGAAAGTGAAAGAGCTCCTGAGGGAAACGACGACGGAGCACTTCTCATTCACACCGAAGTGTGAAAAGCGGCAATCTATGCTGCTGAAGGGGTTGGAACCGTCTTCTGATCCTGAGGAGATCCTGGCACTGCTCAAAGAGAAGGAGTGCGAAGGACTCAAGTTTGTAGGGGTAAAGCCATTTACCACAGCTGGAGCCAGGCGGGAGAAACGGAGTCTGCCGTTCTTCCTGGTGCAGCTCAGTCCCGAAAGCCGTCTGGATAGTCTAAGGAGTATCAATGTCCTAGACTACCATGTGGTTCACTGGGAAAAACTAAAAAGGAGCGAAGGCGTTATACAATGAGTTCGCTGCCAGAGGTTCGGGCACGCCGCGTCGAACTGCCAAATGCAGCCTCGATGCGTGAAGTGCGCTAAGAACCACAGTTCCGAAGAATGTCCTCTGGGTGTTGACGGAGCAGGTCGCAGCTCTCGTGCGTATTATGTGGGAACGTGGGACACACCGCAAACTATCGGGGTTGTCCTAAGTTCACCGAAATTAAAAAAGCAAAATTGGCTCGGCAGCAGAAGGTGGAGGTCCAACGTTCACCAGTGAGGTTTCAAACACCAGCCGTCACGCCCCAAATTTCCTACGCCCAAATGGCGTCAGGTAGGGGAGCTACAGTACAGCAAGCGACTGTTGCTTCTCCGGCTCCGATGCCGAGAACAACGGAAGCTGCACCCAATATGCTAGCAGTTGGGCAGATGGCTCAGCTGCAAAAGCAGGTTCAAGAACAGGCCAAGCGGGTGGACCAGATCTACGCGTTGCTGCCGGGCCTAACGCAACACATGCCGTAATGGGTACGCACATGGTGGAGCAAACTTTGAAGGTCCTTGCGGTGAATGTGAATTCATTGATTAGGATCGAACGAAGAGCCGCGATGTTTAAATTGCTACAAGACCAAACTCCTGATGTGCTTTTCGCTAGCGAAACCAAGCTAACCGATAAGCACAAACTGGAGTACAATAATTATATTGTTAGAAGAAGAAACCGGCCCAGATCCAAACGTGGAGGCGGTGTCGCGATCTTCATTAAAGAGGGTATAAAATTTCACAGAGTGTACAAGGGGGTGTTGCGCAGGTTCCGGTTGTTGGAGGCAGTCGTCGTTTACATCCCGCTCCGCAGTGGAAAGCGGCTGTACTTGGCCTCTGTTTATGCACCTGAGGCTTCACAATCCACCCTATTCATTACAGAGCTCGACACGCTTTTTCGACTTCTGAGGCTGGAATCGGGGGAGAATTATTTTATAATCGGCGGGGATTTCAACGCTAGACATAGAGATTGGGGAAATAATTTGCCAAATACTAGAGGGAACCTACTTCTCGATTGGTGGGGTCAGCACGATGTCATGTACAGACTCGGTCTTAAAGCGACGGATAACCCGTCGTTTCCCAGAGGCGGGTCTTATTTGGATCTACTGCTGTACGACGAACGTATACGACTGACAGGTAGGAATTTACAAACGCTAAACTGTCTGCGCACATTCGTGTATGACAGCGACCATTGCGGTTTTAGCACCGAAATTACAGTTCCCAACGAAATTGCGGAATTGGAGGAGTTTGTCCAAAAATATTCTTACAACTACAGTAACACTCGATGGACACGCTTCTCCGCAACCTTGACAAGAGCACTCTCCTCGAACACGCTCCGCCCACCGTCCAATAGGAATTTGTCAAACGAGGAGATCGACAATTACCTAATAAAAATGGACGAGACAATTAAACAAACTATGGACACTACAATACCGCGGTATCGACGTACGACTAACGAAGACCTTTTCCGCAATTCTATTATTGACGCACTGCACCGACAGAAAAGTAGACTTCTGTCAAGACTCAAAAACTTGTACAGACAGTTAACTGACAGACAAGACCCGGAGATTAGGACACTGAAGTCGTCGATTAAAAATATTCAAACGCTAATAAAAGAGAATTACACAATTTCTGTAAGTTTGTATTGGAACAACAAGGTTCGGGCTGTAAACACCAGCAACCCGAATATGTTCCCGCAAATAAATAAACTATTTCGAAGAAAAAATCAAAACGACCTTCAGTGTCTTAAAATAGCCCGGACAACAGACAACGAACGGTTACTGACAATAGCAGGTATTGATCCAAATGAGGCCGCTGATGATGACGCCTCCTTTGTGATCGAGGATCCGCAGGAGAAGGTTGAGACCATAGGGGCGACTTTCCAGGAAGTATACAAGGCCATTGATATCATTGGCCCTAATTATGACCTGGACAGTCGCGTCTTGGGGCACGACTTCTGCATTCGAAATGAAATAGGGAACTGGCGATCCGAGGGCTCTGGTTTCACCCCGTTCACCGACGAAAATACGGCCAATAATGTCATTGCCAGAGAGGGTGACCTACCCCCGTTCATTTCGAAGGAAGAACTCCATGAGGTCATGGACACAATCAGGGCTAAGAAATCAGTGGGGACCGATGGTATTCCGAACATCGTGCTTCGACATCTTCCTCTAGAAGCGGTGGACATTTACACCACCCTGTTTAATAATGCAATGAATAATGCACATTATCCAGCGCATTGGAAAACGGCGGTGGTTCAACCTATCCCCAAAAAGGGAAAGGATATATCCAATCCGGCGAATCTCCGGTCGATAAGTCTCCTTCCGAATATCAGTAAGGTTTTTGAAAAGGTAATCAATAGAGCTCTGTCTAGGTGGGTTGAGGACAAACATATAGTTCCGGATAATCAATTCGGTTTTAAGGCGGGACATGATATCTCTCATGCCGCGTCTAAACTGGTGTCCGATATCCAATGGAACAAAGGCAAGAAACAGTGCACTGGTGCCTGCCTTGTTGACTTGGAGAAGGCCTTCGACACCGTATGGTTAGAGGGTCTTTTCTATAAGTTGAATAGGCTGGGGATCAGTAAACCACTCTTGTACATTCTTTATAATATGCTAACTAACAGACAGTTCATAGTGAAGAATGGCGATGTGACTTCTGTTGGAATATTTCAAATTAAAAATGGTCTTCAGCAAGGCGCGGTCAATTCGCCGATTCTATTTAACATTTATACAAGCGACTTGATAGGTTCACTTCCCCATACTATTGCGTACGCAGACGATTTGGTAGCGTACAGAACAGGTCCAAAAATCGAGGTTATTAATACTCTCTTACAGCATGACTTCGATAAGATAAGACGATTTTGCGATGACTGGAAGTTGAAAATCAACTTTCAGAAGTCGGAAACCATTCTCTTTAGGACGCCGTTGTCTGGAGCCTCTAGGGATACCAGAAAAAATTGGCGAAAGCTCTCAATCATTGGACAGCACGGACAGCCTCTTGCCTGTCGAAATGTAGTCAGATACCTTGGAATCTGGTTAGATCAGTTTCTGTATTTTGGCAAAAATGTAGATGCTGCTCTGTCCAGAGCTAAAGGTGCTTTTGCCCTTACAAAGAGACTGTTTTATAGCAGCCAACTCGATGTGAGGGTAAAGGTAATCTGCTACATGGCCCTTATTAGGCCCATGCTGGTATTTGGTTGTCCCGTGTGGTTCAATGTACGAGCAAGCTTAATGGAAAAGATTCGGGTGTTTGAGAGGGCTTGTCTTCGCTTGTACAGAACACCAGAGTCGGAGTACAAGAAATTTTATCCTAATGAGGTCCTTTACAACAGGGCGAACCTAATACGAGTGGACAACTTCGTAATTAAGCTGACTCGAAGGCACATTGCAAGAGCAATGACCTCGACGAATAACCTGATATCTGGGGCTTACTACCCCAATTACCTTTACCACGAGAGTGTGCGCTCTGACGGCTTCGTTCCACCGGAAGCATTCCTCTACATGGATCAGATAGGGTTGATCCAGGATAGATCAGCGGTGCCGTTAATCTTCCATGTCGCTCGGACAGCTGGGGACAGGCGACTCAACTGCAGCAGAGACGTCGCACACGGCAGTGTGGATCGCCTCAGGTTCAGTAGGGCGGTGGGGAATCGCGATAAGGGGGATGTCGTTCGGCAGCACCAGCATTTCTGGTGGTTGAATGACGGAGAAGATGTTTTGTCGTCGTTTCCGTCAATTACGGATCAGCCTCACTAATGAGGCAGAGCTGACCAATTTATTTGCTCTGTGAATAGCGGTGGCCAGCTTACATAGGTTTAGGTTAGCATTTAAGAAACATATACATGTATCAGTGTATACAAAGGTGTATACTGATGTATGTATATGATTGTGTATAATGTCTATGTGTGTTTATGTGTGTATTGTGCATTTAGGTTAGGTAGGCTAAGATTTATTTTAAGTTAGATACTAAGTTTTCATAAAAAATAAATGTCCATATGCTAAGTTTTTGTAAACAAATTTTTTCTTAGCTTTAAGTATAGAAAATAAGTATTTATAAATAAAATGTAACTGCAGTCGAAAGACATAGATATAAGTATTCAGAGTAGCTTAGAGTGCCTGTGTGGGGCCAGTAAGTTAGTATAAGATTGTTAAGTAATTGTAAGCTAGCATTTAAGCATTTTTTGTTAGAATGTAAGAGTTAGTGTTAAGAAAATAAAATGCATTTAAAACTAAACTAAACTGAAGACACAGGGAAATCAATTACAGAATTCAAGGAGTGCTATAATTTTACTAATGAATTTGAGATCATATTTTTGTTTGAAACATTTGTAATTGCTAATAAATTTAGCTTGTTTGAGATTTTTAATTTTCAACTGGGAATGGAATAAAAGAAAAATGGAACCGCTTGTGATTTTGAAACTTTGGATGGAAGTACCTTTTTGAATCTTGTGTTGGATGGCAAGTTATTGTGAATTCTACCAACCTATATCAACCGCAACCATTACTGCAACCATTGGGAGCAGAATGTTAGAAATATGGAAGAAATCATGCTATGACATTTAATTGCGAATAATGCATATGTAGGAGATCTTAATGTTAGAACTGGAGAGGATTCGGACCTTGTAAATTACTTAGCAGGACCAGACAATCTAAAGACAATATTCAATAAGTAGAGTTCACATTTGTAGGATAGCAGCTCACAGGAAGCGACTGGCGAAACCATGTGTTGGACTTTGAGGTAGGGCAAGATCCATAATCGAATCATCTGCCGATAATAATAAAGTTTGGAATAACTGTCCAGAATAATTTTCACTACGAAAACAAAGAAAAATAAATTTCAAATTTGAAGTCAAACAGCTTGAATCATCTAAAAATTTTGCAGACTTTCGTAGACGCGTTGCGAAGGTTAATGGCAAAAAGTTTATTATCAGTGAAACTGCCGGGGGAAATCTCTTCAACACTTTAGCCAACTTCTGAATCCAACAACTGATCAAAGCACATTTCACTATGCACAACCAGCCTTTGTCAACGATGCCCTATTTACTGTGCCGGAAATATAATATATGCAGCATTTATGAGACTGAAAGATCGAAAAGCACCTGGATCGGGTGGAATCTCTACAGAATTTTAGAAATACACCTAAGCTTACTTGGACAGTAGAAGGCTTATTGGAGTACTGATCTTCCTGTTGTTCAAGAAAGGCTGCAGTTCAATACTGTACAAAGGCATATCATTGTTGAATACACCTTACCTTAAGCATCCTTCAAAAAAGACTAACAAGAGTGGCAAACACTAATGGTCAACTCAATGAATTCCAAGCTGGTTTTAGGTCAGGATATTCAACGGTCGTTCAAGTATTCGTTCTCAAAAGCCTAGCGTAAGCAGTTATAGCGCAACATAAAAAGTTGAATGTATTTTTTGTTGATTTTGGAGCAGCTATTGACTCGACAGACGTAGGTGCTTTGATGAATAAGCTATTTGAAAGTTTGGTAGCGTAATACAAAGCATTTGTGAAAAGACGATTGACGGAGAAAATTCTTCGGATTGGTTTAAATCGAACAAAGGTGTTAATAAAGGAAGCACTTTAAGTAACATTGTTACTTGCGCTCTTTAGAGATGACATTAGCGAGGCCCTTCCGGGAGGTGTAGAATTTTGTAGGAATAGTGATAAAGGCGCTAAATTTTCCGAACGATATTGTTATGATGGCGAATACCCTGAAGACATTGCAGCGTATGATAAACCACTTTTACAAATTCTGTAAAATGAGGAGCCTAATAATAAACCTAGAAAAAGTTTAGGTGTTAAGGTGGAAGGATGCGTAGCAACGAGAAATGATTTCTAAATGGAGAACAGATCGAAATAGTAAAAGAGTACAGCTACTTTGGTATGCTTTTCACACAAAATGTAAGCATGGACCGATGCATGCTATGTTAACGTAGAGCAAGTATTTTGCTAACAAATACATTGAACATACCAGTAAGTTTCATATTTTTGAAGCTGATGTCATGTAGGAGGTCAATTTTGTTATTATTATTATTTTCAATTATACGCCGGTGTACTATGCCCATGTTGGGTTTGTCAACAGCACGCGGTGTACCGAGTTCCCATGTGGTTCGCCGTCTAGGTGCTTACCGAGCCCACTACTGCTCGATTT
This sequence comes from Volucella bombylans, assembly GCA_949129095.1. NCBI lineage: Eukaryota > Metazoa > Arthropoda > Insecta > Diptera > Syrphidae > Volucella > Volucella bombylans. Next base: position 104,605,411 of record OX422144.1, on the reverse strand, counting down.
CGGTGATCTAGTGGGAACCGATGCAGCCCTGGTGTGGGGCGCAACAAATTTCGTTTACCATCCATAACCCCTAACCATGTCATATTGCTTGGGACTGGACTTTCGCCATTGGCCACAAAAACACTAAAATTACAAGTAGACTATATAATAAAAGTATTCAATATGCCCTCGAAGAGATTACCGAGAAAACTGACATACGACTACGATGTAAAACGTGTTGGTACAGCAAATGGACAGACTTGGAGCACGAGTTTGGATTAAACCTGGATTTAGAGGAAGCAAACATGGAAGCATGGAAGTCAAAGTTATATCAGTTAATTGTAGCAGTAGATCTCAACTTCAGACAGCAATTTGAAAGGAAGCATCGGAGTCACTACATCGATCAATTTACGAGGTGTGTTCAAAAAGTAAGGTGGCTTTATATTTATATAAAAAAAACATTTATTTATTCATCAATATTAATGTTGTCCCCTCCAAAGTACATAATGTCCCTCAGATATAATACACTTGTGCCAACATTTTTTCCAATTCCCGAAGCACTTCTCATAAGCACATCTAAGTATAGCCTTGAGCTATTCCAGCGATGCCCTGTTTTATTTCATGAGCGATACCCATGCGACGGTTCTTCTGATCAAAATTAAGAAGTTTTGGAACAAACTTCGCTGACACACGTCCCCAAAATCGAGCCGACCGATATGCCAACATCGTCAGCAACTTCTCTGATGGCAATTCGACGATTTTTAAAAACAATTTTCTTCACAGCTTCGATATTATCATCTTTTGTTGATGTGCTGGGGCGTCCAGAGCGAGGTTCTTCATTGGCATCTTCTCGGCCATCTTGGAAGAGCTTGTACCACTTGTAAACACTTTTTTAACTTAGAGCAGACCGTATGCAATTGTAAATATTTCAAGTATTTTAGAGCACTTGATTCCATTTTTTACACAAAATTTGATGCAAATTCTCTGCTCTTGGAAATCACCGAGCACATCAAAGCACGTCTAGGCTTTCTATTTGTAAAAAAACAAACTATTGTAAGTATGCTATATACTTGAAACTGTGAAAATAATATGTTCGGGACATATGTACTAACACAGGAAAAAAATGTGCGTTGCTCGCGAAATTTCAAAAGTTACTATACTTTTTCAACACACCTTAGTCAACTGAATTATAGAGCGGAACTACTTCCACGATCATAATGTTGGCGAGGAAATATATTTTATGATAAAATTGCGAGTGAAACTACTCCCACTAAAATATCAATCGCATATAGTAGATCGCCCGATCTTGTGCAATTTACATATGTAACATGACGGAGAGGGAGGATATATTTCAATTCGTGGGAGGATGACCCATGCTCCGGGAAACAAGACGTCACTCTTTCTGGCGCAAATCAGATTCACGACGAAGAAATTATACGCACAACTCAACGAAATAAACGGAACTATCCTTTTCGCTTATTGTAAATCAGAGCTATCCTAACATCAAAGAATTATAATGGAAAGTTTTTAATTCTGATGCAAAAAACTGTATTACGAGGGCGGGTCAATAAGTCCGTGACTTTTGAAATAAAAACACAGATTTTTTGATAAAAAAATAATTTTATTTTTCAACGTAGTCTCCCTTGAGCTCTATACACTTTGTCCAACGCTTCTCCAATTTTTTTATCCCTTCCAAAAAAAAATGATTTGTCGAGGTCCTCAAAATAGGCCTTTGTTTGCGAGATGACTTCATCATTGGAGTCAAATCTTTTTCCACCAAGCCATTTCTTCAGGTTTGGGAACAAGAAGTAGTCGCTCGGAGCCAAATCTGGAGAATAGGGTGGATAAGGGAGCAATTCATAGCCCAATTCATGGATTTTTGCCATGGCAACTGCACATGTGTGCACCCTTGCATTGTCTTGGTGGAAAAGAACTTTTTTCTTGGCCAAATAAGGTCGTTTTTTTTTCAAATCGTCATCGAATCGGTCCAATAAGTTGGCATAATATTCCCCATTGATTGTTCTTCCCTTTTGAAGGTAGTCAATGTGGATTATCCCGCGTGCATCCCAAAAAACAGTCGCCATAACTTTATTGGCTGACAAACCCACCTTGGCCTTCTTTGGCGCCGATTCACCATTAGAAACCCACTGTTTTGACTGTTGTTTGTTCTCTGGTGTGTTGTGATGGATCCATGTTTCGTCCACGGTTACAAAACGGCGCAAAAACTCCTCCATATTGCGATTAAACAACGCCAAACCGTCCTGTGAAGTTCACACACGAAATTCACGTTTTTCCATTTTCTCCTCAAATTAGTGAGTAGTCTGATAAAAATAGCTGTCAAACACAAACTAACTGACGCAGCAAGTTTAAATTTTGACAGGAGTCAACTGACAGATGCCTGTTGACAGGAGCAGTGTTGCTGTTTCAGTAAAGAGGTCAGAAATTCAACACGGACTTATTGACCCGCCCTCGTATTACAGCTTTTATTTTATGAAAATGCAACTTATATTAGAACAAAAAGTAGAGCAATTGTTTACAAAAAAAAAAAAAATACCGCCAGTTGGCAGACGACTTATTATCATGCCTCTATCGGTTTTTGTTATTTTGTGAAAATTGTAAAAATTAAGTAAACAATAAAATCAAATCTAATCTAATGTATTATAATCTAATTCCGCTGTTCAGACAGAATTTCCCTGTTGAAAACGAATGTTTTCCCTTACATTACTGAAAACAAGTCGATATGTTCTTTTCATCGAAAACAGAAAAATGTCATTGAAAACCATTCAACTTTATTCGATTCTATTCAAAAATAATTGACATTGGCATCCTTTGCCTAGGATTGAATAAAAAAATGGACAGAGAGTGAGAAGAGCTATTTATTTAACAATTCACTGCAAATGAAAGCACTATTTTTTTTTTCTTCATTTTCTGATTTGTTCAAAAATTATTTGGATTTTAATATTTCTATGTAAATGTCCAATCTGTTTTCCAAAAACAGAGCAATGTAAATGTAAATGAAGTATACATTCCAATTCTAAAAAATTTAAAAATTCATTCGAGTTCCAGTTTGTCTGCTACTGAATCTTCTGCTTAAATTGTATACTAGGACTGAACGTTTCAATATAAAGTGTCAATTGTGAGTGAGTTTTCTATCCGTTGCAAAACCATTCGACAATCAATTTTTTTTTTCATGATTTGTTCTACTAATTGCTTCTGCTTCTGGATTGTTAGCAAACTATGAAATCTCGCCTGATTTTGGGCCTCAAGGTTAATTTAAACTTGAAACGTAGCGGCTAGCTAATGGAGAACAAAAATATAGAAAGTCTTGTGTTTCTTCTTCTTTTCGAGAACCCTAGGATGCAGTTTCTTGCAGCTACTTATAGCTAAACGAGTGATCCCGGTTGATATTCATTATTATTCAGATTAAAAGAGGTTACTTTGCAAAAAGAGTTCCTTCGGTGATCTACGAGTATCTTGCTGAAGTTTAAACGCATTTGTTATTGTCATTATTTTGATTTGGACAACTAAAAGATACCCAAATTGTAAGTCTGCTACCTTCTAGTCACATTATCATCTCGCACTCGAGTGTGATTATATTTGATTTCCGTGAGTCGCGCCAGTCAGTATTTTCAGAAGATTATTCAATAGATGAACTTGCAATCACTTTATCTGACTCAGCCTACAGATACTCGTATTCTTCTTCTGTGAACGGTTGCGGTTTTCTAGGTCACTAAAATTGCAATTTATCATATTTTGTAAGAAGACCGTAAACCTAAATATGATTTCCGTTTACACCGGCCCTACCCATCTGATGAGACTGGTACATATTTTTCTGGTATTCATGTCGCTATAGAGAATCGATCTAGACTTCTTAAGTCTATTGTGGGCATACCGGCCCTGAAAACGCATTGCCAAATGATTTAAGTCGTTCCGACTATACGGACGACAAGATCTTGTACATGATGTACAACAAAAAAAAAAAAACAAAAAAAAAATGAGAACAACACCTTTCATAAGTTGACGCAGTTCCAAGGATCTGCATACATCTTGATTGTGCAAAACATGTTAAATGAAAGATTCGGCAGGCCTAGTTTCTTTCAACTTTGCAAATGAGTTTGTGTATGCCTTCTACACAGCTAATTTAAATAGGTCGGCCCGCCTGGCCTTGGTGCTTGTTATACCTTAGCTTAGATATTGCTATCTTAACTACGTTTTGGTTGAGTGTTCTGAATTGTAGTCTTCCACGTCATTTGACAGTCTAAAAATGTATTTTTTTATATCTCTAACTCCGACAGTAACTCCACTACTACTCTACTCTACTGTCTCTATTCGAATTTCGCCAGTTTGACGGGTTTTGGTAAAACTTTCAACCCGAAGCAACTCCCCAATTCGTCGCTATGATCTTTCCTTTTCTTCCGGGAAAGCCGATGTTCTTCTCAGCTCTTTTGCTCGGAAAGCGCATTTTTTACTTTTTACTGCATATGCTTAGATTGTAATCAAAACACGTCTTTTATGGGGTAGTCGATTGAAACACAACTTATCAGTTGTCGTCTCTCTGATGGCTTGTTAGCATCGATGCAACTGATCTTCAGCACTTAATCTAGGTTGTAAGGACGTTGACGAGAGTTTGAGGAATACGCGGTTGGTTGGTTTATTACCATTGTCCCCGATCAGCCTAAAATACCCCCACTGTATTTCTATATCTTTGTGGAATCTAACATATCTATAGACTAAATTTTTTTGCAACTAGATAGTGGTTCTAATTTATACATGATCGACTAGCAAATACTAGCAGTAAACTTTAGTAAGAAACCACTTTCCACAACCAGACGACAAAGCGAACGGACTTTAATACAATTGCGTCTAAAGGCTCTCGCGATACGAATGAAGCTATCGAATGATTTTTTCTATTGTAGTTATTTCAGAGAAATAATACTGCACTCGCTTGGTCTCCCGCCAAGCTGTAGATCCATGCCGTCTGTAGTTATGCTCATTTGAAACTCCTAACCGATGAGCCTTGCCTAACAAGTTCTTCCGTGACTTAATTTTCCGTGTTCCCATTGTGTCCTGTAACCCAAACAAGTATCAGTGAATTCAACATTCCGGCTATGCTTAGTGAAGTCTTGCGTTCTCAAACTAGCCTGGAAGTCGTGAAAGGATTCAGTAAGAATTTTAGAGCAGCTCTGCTGTCGGTACAGATCCAGATACTTCGCCTCCTTCTTTACAACTTCGTATGTTACATCTTCAATTCGAAGAGAGACGTAAGTTTTCTAACGAAGAGTGAAATCTAATGTTGTCGTCCTCCACAAAGATACCAGCTCTGCATCCTAAATCGGGTTTGGAGCACTAAATGGAGAACTAAACACATTCTTTTCCTGGCTCAGATTCTGGCCGAAATCACTCCTAAGCACAGCGAAAGTCGACTGGGTAGTTTTTCAGAAACAGGAGTTCCAATTCATTGCATCTTATGGACATGCCTTATAGACCAGAGTCAAAAGACAGTTGGCTCTCAAAATGTTCAATACTCTGGTGCGTTTTGTACCAAATACGAGTACCACTTCATTTTAAACGAGAGAATGGCTTTGAAAATAAAGCTCATAATTAGTTTCAATGGGAAGCAGAGCACTTAGACAGAGGAATGCATTCATAAAGTAGTTTTGAACACATGCCGCTCGACTATTCTTCCGATGGTGTTGAAAGAAAAGGAAGTCAGTATAAAGTATATTCTCACTTTTCACCAGGGTTTCAATATGTATGCCAGTGCTAAGTGCCATTGCTATCGGTGACATGCAACTAGAAACTATCAGAAATAGAAGAAAGAAAAGGATGTTAGATTGCCTCTTTCGTCACCACAACAGATGACCAGTGATGCCATGTTGTGTTACTTAGTTCACATGGAGGTTCTGATTATGTTAACTGGGAAGTGAGTCTCAGGCAAGAGACAGGGTCTCTGCTCTCAACTCACTATAAGTACCATGTAGTTCGTTTTTACCTAAGAGGACTTTAGCCTACTGGTGTCAGTGAGTGTTGCGCTTGTATTTGTCTTTCTTTGTTAATCATATTAACATCTATCCCGCCAAATCAGTGCGGAACATTAGCTTGTCTATTAATTACTTGGTTTCCCCTGATAAAGAAGCACTGGATAGGCATGTGTTCCCTACATCCCACATATAACAACTGTAAGTAAAGCCGCCTTTATTCTATGATAGTAATAACATTATCTACAAATAATCTCTGGGTGCAGATAGCATCAAGATTCATGTTTAAGAAAACCAACTGTCCTTCTGAAACTGATAGTATCATATGAAGATTTTGAAGAGAATTTAATCATAGAACTTTCACCTAGCATACCCGACAGTCCTTTATTTAAACAAAACAAACCTGGTCAGTATCCTAGAACTGCTTTGGTTCTCCTAAATTTGAAAGACAATCCGATGTCTGAAGTTCGTTTAGTGGCATACTTCAAATAGAATAAAACTGAAGGGCTTATGAAATTACTTTCGTCTGGATGGTATTCAATTTAAAAATTTAATAATTCAATAGATACATGAACAAGAAAACCCATGTACAGTCGCTCCCTTAATTGCAAGGCAAGACTAATAGCTAAAGCGAAACTTTAATTGATACATTCAAATGGGGTATTCCCAACCAAAAACAAAAGTATTTCTCTTGCATAAATAAATGAATCCATGAACGAAACACATCTGCAAATCCAAATAAATGATCCCTCATTAATTTGACCAGCTTAAAATAAACATATCCGAATCGGAACTCTGGTCTTTATTCCAACTGTATAATCAATACTCAACTCGTACTCATTTTCCTTGTATTGAGTTACCAGGATTACCCCCCAAAGCATCTATCAATCAATTCGGAGAAACAATGCACTTCAGAGATCCCATGTTGTGTTCTGCAGAAAAAAACTTTTTTTAAGTTTCGGAATTTTCTGTCTGGAAACTTTTCGATGAGTATTGGCACAGTCGATCCCTTCAATCCACTCAGCTCAATGTCTCTTCATAAATTAACTCAACTCAATTGTCTCTTCATAAACCCATCTTAAAATGTCTTGTGTAATGGATACATCCTTTTTTCCAAAAATCAAAAAAAAAAAAAACGACAGAAAACTTCAACCTTGTGCATTTATCAATGACACATGCCACAATAGATACAGATACAATGTCATCAAATACAATAAATAGTTCTTTCACACGTTTTCTAGTCGAAGAGCTACATATTCCTCTGCATTTGACTGAAGGATAATTGGCACATCTCGTCAGCACAACCTCCTACATGACATCCATGTCGTGATATAGGAAAACTAGAGTTGAGACGAATGGTGGTGGCGCAGTGGCATGCGGTGTTATCGTAATTGATGAGTAATTACCGCAGGTGATTTATAGTTCAACAGACTCAGGACGAATGAACTTTGCCAAGCAAAACTTTGTTTTCACCCTCAACCACAGGAGGGAGAAAAACCAAAAAAAAAAACTAGATCCTACTGCAACATACGAATACACAAATACGAGAGGAGTACGCAGTGCCAGATCTCGAGATGAAACTGAATCTACGTCAAAATGATTGATGACTTAAACTTTTTTCTTTCTTATTTCTCTGCCCTATAGGTAAAGTTAGGAGATCCTTTGATGCTGGCAATGTATGCTTCTTTTTCTGTCCTTTTTCCAGAATCCGAAATTGTTTGCTCATTTTTTTTTCTCCTCTCTCCCCACGACAACTTTATTCATTGCTGTTGTTTTACGGATGTTTGTTTCGGCAAATCTAAGATACATTGCTTCCATACTGCTTCCATCGTCGTCGTCGGCTGCCGCACCGCCTTATATCCATCCCTACTCCATGCTGACGATGTTGAAAACTTATTTACTGATTATGCGAATTCATTAAGGTGTACGAGTACTTGGATAAATGTGTGAATGAAATAAGACGCTTCCCAACAGGAGGAGAGCTTCATGCCGCACCGGAGCACTTTCTTGTTCTTGCGATATTTTGATATGCAAATCGGACAAAAGTTTACACACAGAAGTTTTCTTGATGAAGTTCATTGATTGTAGAGATTCCATCTGGTAAAATGGTCTCGGGGAGAGTATTTTTGGGGGGAATTTTAATTGCAAAAACATAAATTATTTTGCGAACGAGTTTCTTGTTTGCATTAATGTGACAGCCAAAGATTCGCACTAACTAAACTTGCCTGCGAAAGTTGAAACGAATGCATGCTCGAAACCGTCCTTATTTACCTCGGATTCATGGAAATTATCTTCACTTGTACAGATATGGATGGATCTGAATATGTATACAGTGCTTGGTGGAATGAATGTGATTTTGCTGCTTATTTACACAACAATGGGTGCCAGGAAAGATATTTCGGAATTCTTTATGAGATTCTGTTGTAGCTAATGATGGTTTTGCAGTGATTGGAGTAGAAAGGAAGAAGTGCGAGTAGGTAGTATCTACTAATTGACAACGAACTGAGTCAGTTTGAGTTGTGAGTAGTGACATCTGATTCATAATGATAAGCCTAATTGTTCGAAATGGAGTTTCATTTAGCAGATGGAAATTTCAGAACTAATCTTTGGTTCTTGAGTTTATTTTTGTTTTTTTCTTTGTTTGAATACTCAATTATCTCAACGATGCACCTAATTTTAGACATGTGTAGTCTCAATAGAATCGAAGCTGTTGGTTGCATTCAATGTACATAGTTGTGCCCATACTTTTCCTAAGGATTCTATTACTTTTCGACTGTCGCTCTTTCTTCTACTTGAATGAATAGATTCCATGTCATAACTGGATTATGCCTTCTTCTGCCATGTTCGTTTGTGCAAAACATTTTACAAATGATGTCTAAACGAATGGCTTGCAAGTGACATCAATAGTAACCTTTCAGGAGCTATGCACATACAATAGGTCTTGATTTGATTCAGGAAGAGAAAAGTAATAGCTTAGCTGTATACAATGTTTTTTTTTAATATCTCTAGGTACATCTAGTTTGGTTACCCATACGATTGGCAAGCTAGGCTTCCTAGATTGGGAAATTTGTCTTCGTTCTCGAAATACTGTTCAGCAAAGTTCAAGTTGTCAGTAACGATGTCTGCGATCTTAAGGTGAGATGCCATAGTCCTTCTAATGGCTTAATCAGCCCGAGATATGATAACATAACAGTGATGAACATATACTCCATTAAATCGCACGATTTTAAACTACAAAGTTCTCCACTTCGCTGTATGGGGCAGGACACTTTCTACGAAGACTAGTTAATTTGTACCCATTACAAAAGCTTTGCTACTCGTATATCTCATCAGAAAGACCATCTGAAAAGCCTACTGAGAGCCAATTCGATACAAAATTCTTTGTATACTTCACTATACGCTTTGTTTTCCTTATATTTGCGGATGACTGTAAGACATCTAAGAAAAAGTTTTCACATTTCATCAGACTACCCTTTGGGAGTCATCCATCCCATTTTTTACATTCCTCCGGCAAGGCTTCATTCATTATCCTATGTTTACCATGTGAGAGGGTGAAGTTATTATTCTAATTTGTTTTTTGTTTCCAGAGGATTCCTATCCCCCCACTACTTTGTGTTTCTTTAGTTATCTATGATACTTACAAGTACTTTTTTTGAGATGCCATGGGGACTGGTACATACTTGGGGATGAGTTATTTTAGAAGGCCTAATTGAATTCAAAGTTAAGACAGGAGTAACTTAGAGATTTTCAAAATGCTGTATCTCTTGAGATAATGTTTTAATCCATATCTAAAACTGGTAGATACCATTAAAAGTTGGTAGATATCATTTGAAATTGGGTGCTGTATGGGGTGAACATTAACAAGTTCTTAAGTGATTACAACACTGTCTTTAACCTGCATCTAGCAGTTAATTAAAATTATTAGCTATGTTCTTTCGGTCTTTTGTCTGATTCAATTTCATTTTTGGGTCATTGCACCAATGGATGTGAGACCTTCTAAAGATGCCAGCAATATGAGCGAGGAACGCACCTACGTACTAAAATGCAACTCTACAACTACTCTCACTCAAATCTTCGGGGCTCTGAAAGAACGTTTATGATAAGAAGTGGCCATTTCTCCTAATATTGGAGCAAAAGGTTTACTAGATACTGCGGACTCGGGTAGAGGTACCGGTATGTCCTGAATTGGGAACACTGAATGGGGGGAAACTAAGGTGGTTCGTTTCCATACAGCATAGGCATAAGGACGAATCATCATGCATATTTCAAAATCGGTAAATATTTTCTATAGCAACCATGATCAGTCCTATCCATGTCATATTCAGCCTTCTTATTAGATAAGGGATAAAATGATGTGAGCAACTTATATTCAGAGCTGCATTTCTTCACATCTACTGAATGGCCAATCTTTTCTTTTAACTTACTTTTGTAAACGGACGTTTTACTCCCAAGTAGCATTGAGACAACCTAAAGGATCATCGTCCTAACCTAAAAGATTTAATCTGGCTGAGGTCAAGGAAACACTGATAAACTTTCAGCTCATAAAATATTTTTAAACTCGAAATCTTCTCAATGTTTACGGAGCAACAGGTCTACTGGTTATTTGAAGGCATAAATCACCGAAAAGTGGAACCATAGTCTACACCAATCTGATGAAAGCAACTTGACATATTAAAGGCATTTGCCAGATTTTATCATCTGATCCCTTTGTCGATCCAAAAGCTGTCTCTTTCAACGTTTACTAATATGCGTCGATGTTGTTTGTCAATATTTGTTGTCAGTACATACTTTGTCTTTCCTGCGTTTACTGCTAAACCCATCTTTGCAGCTAATCGTAAACGCTCCATTGAGTGCTCGCTGTGTTCTTCCCATTATGTCAATGTCGTCTGTGTAACCGAGTAATTGGAAATACTTTTGAAAGATTGTGCCTCTGCAGTTGCCTTGTATGGTTCTTTCAAAAACTATGTTGAAAAAATCACGTAACAACTCATCGCCTTCTTTAAGTCCTTTTAATATATTGAAGCTATCGGTTTTGTTAGAGCAGCGTGCATTCTCTTAGTAGAGATGCTAAATTAGACGTGGCTCCATATAGTTCATCTCTATAGATTCTGTCATGTGCGGCTTTGAAATCGATAAATCGGTGGTACTTATCGAGTTTTTTTCCAAGAATTGCCGCAAAATGAAACTTTGATCAATGGTGGACTTTTCTTTTCTAAAATTATACTGATATGGACCCGTCAAACTGTTAATAAAGGCTCTTAGGCGTTCACAAAATATGGCAGATAGAATTTTAAATGCGATGTTGAGAAGACTTGTTCCCCTGTAGTTGGCGTAGTTCAAGGGATTTGCATTCTTTAGGATCGGACAAACAATGCTAAGGTCGGGCATACTTTCGTCGACCCAGATTTTGCAGATTTGTGTCAAATCTAATGCTTCGTGTCAATTCATCACCTGCTTAAGCTTGGAAATGGCTGTTCTGACTTCATCTTGATCCGGTGGACAGAAAAGTGGTCTGCTTTTGTCCAGGCCGAATAGTTCATTCTATTACGAGTGGGATGTTGTTCGTCATCACCGTTTAGCAGGCTGCAGAAAATATTTTTTCTGATTTTTGGCACCGACTATAAGGTTTTCTTCTCCATCCTTGTAGATTTCTCTTTGGGCGTACAGGGGTGGCATGTTAGTCTTATTTTTTGGTCCGAAACATCAGATGTGGTCTCTACATTCGATGTTGGTGGCATCGGAATCCTTAAGAGGTTAAGGAAAACTTGATCGAAAAAGGCCTTAGAGGCCTCTTGCGGTTGTAGTCATTCGACGTTGAACTTCCTCACAATGGTTCGGCGACTTTGGGCTGTTACGGATATCGACATACCTTTTGCTACAATAATATAATGGTCCGAGTCGATATTAGCTGTCCGGAAATTCCGACATCCAAACCATTGGAGGAATGCCTTGCCTCGATCGCAATATAATCAATTTGGTTGACGGTTTATTGGTGAAGAGACATCCACGTCCCTTTATGGATAGGTTAGGTTAGGTTAGGTAAGAGTGGCTGTTGGAAATACCAACCCACTTAGGCCTATTGGCCCATTGTGATGCCACGTGGATCTGTGATCTTCTTACTACTGGAACCAGTTTGAGCTTTTAATAAAGCGTAGGAGACTGTTAACGCCTATTTTTTCTAGATCGTTTAGGTCGTTGTAGAAGAAAGCTCCTAGGTGAAGCTTCCTTCTCTGAGAGAGAGCTGGGCATGTGCAGAGTAAGTGGGGGATTGTCTCCTCCTCTTCCTCGTCCATGCAGCTTCTACAGAAATCGTTAGTAAAAGCGCCAAGCCTTCTTGCGTGCTTGCCTATTAGGCAGTGTCCGGTAATGACACCTATTATGGCGCTGAGATGTTTCCTATCTAAAAGGATCAGACACTTAGATCGACTCAGATCCAGCCTTGGCCAGATCTGTTTGGTCGCTAGACATGTTTGTCCAGCAGTCCACCTAAGGTCCGTTCTTTTGTTGGCATCTAGCTTTAGTGTTAGTTTGCACGTAGCGATTGGTATACCTATACTACCTTTGTCTGGTAGGATAGGTAGAGTGGTTCCAATTTTGGCGAGTTCATCGGCTCTGCAGTTCCCTGGAATGTCTCTGTGGCCCGGCACCCAACAGAGGTGAATGTTGAACTGCTCTGCCATCTCCATGAGAGATGATCGGCATTCAAAGGCAGTTTTAGAACACAATGAAACCGAGTCCAGGGATGGCGGCCTAACTATCCGAAAATATGCGGATATCCTTTGCAGATATCACGTTTTTCTTCAGCCAGGACAGAGCTTCTTTAATCGCCAAAATTTCCGCCTGGAACACGCTACAGTGATTTGGAAGGCGGAAAGAGAGGCTTAGATTTAGCTTATCTGAGAAAACACCGCCACCAACTCCGCTGTCGGTTTTAGATCCATCTGTGTAGAGATGGATTGACTTGTCCTCCATGAAAGCATCCTCCTCCCAGAATGATCTAGAGGGGAAGCTTACATGGAAGTTTTTGTCAAACCAAAGTTCAGGTATGGTGTAATCGGTGTTCTCTGTGAGGATTCCTAATGTATTAAGAATGTTGGCGTGGCCAAATGAATTATTTGTCCACTGTTTAGTAGCTTTAAGGCGAATAGCTGCAGTCGCAGCTACTTGCTTGCTAAAAATGTCGAGGGGTGTCAAGTGAAGCAGAATATCTAATGCCGCAGAGGGGGTAGACCGCAAAGCTCCGCTTGTGCATAGACATGCTGTTCTTTGGACTCTGCTTAATTTATTGCGGTTGACTGCATTTTCCAAGGCCGTCCACCAGACAACCACCCCGTAAGTAAGTATCGGTCTTATGACCGAGATGTATAGCCAGTGGGTTATGCGAGGTTGAAGGCCCCATTTGTTCCCAATGGCTTTCTTGCAAGAGAATAAAGCTATTGTAGCTTTATTGACTCTTTCTTGAATGTTAGGTTTCCAGTTCAGTTTCCTGTCAAAAATGAGACCCAGATATTTTGCCATATCGAGAAAACTAAACTGGTACCGTTTATTGAAGGAGGGTCTATGATTGGAATTTTATATTTCCTAGAAAAGAGGACAAGATCAGTTTTATGGGGGTTTATTCCCAATCCACAGCGATCTGCCCAGCAGGTTAATCTGTTAAGATTTACTTGGAGGAGTTCTTTAATGGTATTTAAATGTTTTCCTGAGACGGCTATGGCAACGTCATCCGCATAGGCAATCACTCTGCTACCACCCGCTTCCAGGTATATCAGTAGTTCGTTAACCACTAAGTTCCAGAGAAGGGGGGAGAGGACACCGCCTTGCGGCGTACCCCTACTGACATATCTTTTAGCAGAAGTCTCACCCAGTTTGGAGTTGATTATCCTGCTTGATAGCATTAGATTAATCAGCTCCCCAAGTGAGCCGTCTACCTGCAGAGTTGACAGCGCAGTCGTGATTGCGGATGTGTTGGCGTTGTTAAAGGCGCCCTCTATGTCTAGGAAAGCAACCATTGTGTACTCCTTATATTGTAGGGATCGTTCGATGTGGCTAGTCAGAGAGTGCAAAGCCGTTTCCACCGACTTCCCTTTACAGTAGGCATGTTGAGCCGCAGACAGTAGTCTTGGATCAACTTTAGCTCGAATATGGATATCAATCAGTCGTTCTAAAGTTTTCAGAAGGAATGATGATAGACTTATAGGCCTGAGGTCCTTTGGGACCACATGAGAACATTTTCCAGCTTTGGGAATGAATACTACATTGACTTCTCTCCATAACAGTGGAATGTGGATAAGTTCTACACAGCTCCTCATAATATTTTCCAACACTGGTAGAATAATATCTGAGGATCTCTGTAGCTCGGCAGGTATAATACCGTCCGGACCAGCAGACTTGTATGGTTTGAAGCTATGCAGCGCCCAGAGCAGTTTGTCTCTCGTAATCAGACTATGAATTTTGGTCACGGTTGCAGAAGGCTTGTTTGGGCTGCTACTGGCCGCGAGATGGGAGCTACCTGGAAAGTGGGTGTCCAGAAGCAGGTTGAGTGATTCATCACTTGAGGTTGTCCAAGAGCCATCGGTTTTTTTCAAACAGCTGGGCATCATAGGATTTGTGGAGAGGATTTTTCTTAGCCGCGAAGCCTCAGAGGTTTCTGTGATTTTGTCGCAGAATGACCTCCAGGATTGTCGCTTTGCCTTCCTCAGTTCTTTTTTGTATAATTTGAGGGATTCTTTATATGAGTCCCAGTCGGTCACTTTTCTTGTGCTTTTTGCTGCGTTGAAAAGTTTTCTGCAGGTGTTTCTGAGCAGTCCTAGTGCCGATGACCACCAATGTGGCTTTTTCTTGCCTCTTGGTTGAATAAGAGGGCAGGAAGCGGCCATAGCCTTATTGAGGGTCAGAGTAAATTCCCTGACTTTCATGTCGAGCTCATTGGTGTCACGCGGGGGACTTGATAGTTTAGAGGATATCGTTTCCGACAGTATTCCTCTATATTCTGTCCAATCAGTTTTCCGGTAGTTCCGGAAAACTGGTTGGCTGGGGGGAGCATCACTCAGACTGAATTGGATGTATCTATGGCCTGAAAAGGAGTGTTCAGACGATACCATCCAGTTTGTTAGCTTTTGAGTGATGCTGCCGGAGACAAGAGTAATATCTAATACTTCTTGTCGGTTTTTTGTTATGAAAGTGGGCTCATTGCCAATATTGCAAATTAAGAGGTTAGTACTTAAAATATAGTCTAAAAGTGACTCACCTCTATCATTGATGTCGGTACTGCCCCATACCGTATGATGTGCGTTAGCGTCACATCCGATTATGAGGCCAGTTTTTTGCCTTCCCGCTTCCAGTACCACCCTTTCTAGGTTATCACCAGGGAGAGGGCCCACTTGGTCGTGGCCAAGGTAAGCCGATGCCAGCCAGTAAGAGCCTTTGGCAGTCTCTAATCTGGCAACGGTTAGGTCGGGGTCACTGAGGTTGGGAAGTAGAAATACATTAAGGCTACGTTTCACTAATATACAAGTTCTAATCTTACCTTTGTCTCTTGTATAGAGCGGAACGTATGAGGGTGTCCTAAGTCCACGAACCACGCCTTCTGCAATCCATGGTTCCTGGATTAGAATTATGTCTTCTGCGCTTTTGGAAAGACGCAGAATGAGTGCGGCCGAAGCCTTTTTTGAGTGGTGGAGATTAATCTGGAGAAACCGTATCATTGCTACAGTCTTCCAGAGTCGCCTCCACCACGGTGTTGTTGAGGTCCTCCGATTCTGAAGATGTGCCCAAGAGCTCATCTTCTATCTCTGATCGTGTAGAACCTCTAATTGTTTCGTCATCGGTTTACATTTCCGACAATGTGTCAGAAGAGGAGACCGACGGCTTGGTAGTCACCTCGGACAGATTGGAGTCCTCGCTATCCAATTCTGGAGAGGATATCGACGCTCCAAGATCCAAGGTTGTGATATTGGGTGTTAAAGGAGGAGGAGGTTGCTTATCAGCATCCAGCTCATCCTTTTTGTACACCCTTAAGTGAATTGACTCGAATCCGAACGGAATCATGCCTTTCGTCTGCGCCAGAGGATTAAGGGATTCCTTATTGATCACAATTAACGCGCATCTATAAGAACCCCTTAGTTCCTCCAGTTTCGCGACTTTCCAGTCAGGAGTCGGAAGAGTCGGGTTGCTGAGCCGGATGATTTCCAGGATACTTTCTGGAGAGGAGGGTTCGGCTGGAATCCAGGTACGAGTTCGAGGTCTACTAGGAATGTCTTCCTTAGATACGACCTCGAGTTTTGCACCTGGCCAAACCTCTCCTAAACCATCGATGGCCTTGGTGAAGAGATCGAGAGATCTCTGGTTGGAGCAAGCGATGAGCTTGACATGGCCTTGGTGCCAGCCAGCGTCGCTTGTGATAGGAGGTGGTCCTGGGTTCTCCCGCATGATGGCCAAGAAGTTGCTCGAGAGCTTCAACTTGACCAATTGCAACCGTTCCGGTGTAATGGAACCGTCGATATCGCTTCTGTCGATCACCGCGATCACCAATGCGTCCTTTAGGACTTCATTATAAGACCTCAGAGATCTGCTGTTGGATGGCCCAGGGGTTGTGGAACTGTGTGTTTTGGGCCTTTTGGAAACCGGTACGGTTTCCTCCAACGATCTCTGACGCTTAGAGGAGTCTTTTGACGTTTTGTGAGCAGTGGAAGCAGTGGGAAATCCGTCTTTTAGGATGTTTTTAGCCCACTCAACCTTGCTCTTTATTTCCGCACTTCTCTCCACCTCCTGAATGGATCCGAAGGTTTTGATGATGCGTGAAGCATTTCGGCGTCTTATGTAGAGCGCCTTAGATGGAGCTTGCCGATGCAGCTGAGCTCCAAATTCCTCTTTGGAGGGAGGAGTTTTGGTAGCAGCAACAAGTCCGTGGCCTGCCACAAACTTGCTGCTGCTGGGGGCGGGGGAAGTGATAGGACCATGGCTTGCCACAGTCTTTACACTCCCCGAAGGAGTTTTGGTAGCAGCGACAAGTCCGTGGCTTGCCACAAACTTGCTGCTGCTAGGGGCGGATGAAGTGATAGGACCATGGCTTGCCACAGTCTTAACACTCCCTGAAGGAGTTTTGGTAGCCGCGACAAGTCCGTTGCCTGCCACAAACTTGCTGCTGCTAGGGGTGGAGGAGGTGATAGGACCATGGCGTGCCACAGTCTTAACACTTCCTGAATTCTTATTATTAGGCTTATTCCTTTTGCCTTTAGAGGATGGCGCACCATGGCCTGCCACAGTTTTGCCTCCTCTCGGCAATGCAGGAGCCTTGCCGGTAGTCGGTGTAGTCACCGTTCCACCGCCCGGTAATGAAGGAGTACCGGCCTCGGTTTTTGTTTTATGGTTATTTTCCATTGATAGTCCCACGAGTAGCGGAGAAAGGGTTGTCCATCTGTACAGAGATCCGCCATATACAGATAAGGCTAGCTAATCCGGAGGTCGCCAGGTATCCGGATACTCCATTTGCGACTGAGCTATTTTTGGAGATACTGGGCCCTCAGCCAGGTTGATCTTCGGCACGGGTCGTATGACACCTTGATCCAGCCCAGGGGAATGATGGAGTGCTTTGGGAGTTGGGGAGGGGGGGGGGAGCATCCTTTGGTTTCAGGACTCGTCTGGAGAATTTCTTCTCGAGATTCATTGACCCTCTACAACTCGACAAGTTCGATGCTCGCGAATGAATGGATATGAAGGTGTAAAAACCATATGCTGGCTATAGTTAAACATGAGGCTGATTTTGGCTGATTTACCGTCATGCCGTCATATCTCCGGTCTGTTAAGGGTTCGACCATTGCACGTGGAGACCCAAAGATCGCTGTCCTTTGATCATTTGTCAGGGTCGTCAACAGAAATTCCGAGGATAATAGCTGATTCGCCCAATTTTGTAATCTCTTCCGTATAGGGTTGTGAGCATGCCCTTGACATTTTAGTCTGCATGAGGATTTATTTATGATTCATCCGAGGACCACCAGTGAAATTTCCTTTTCAAACCTTCAAGCATAACACCTGTCTCGCTATGAATGCTCATCAGCTTTTCTAAGCCGTACAACTCGCCTATGGAATATCCTGCCGAGCTTTTTATTTCCTTGTCATTGCAACTTGCAAACATTTAAAACCAACGTGCATCGGTATCTTTCTTTCTTTGTTCTCCTCCTTCACCCGCGCTATGTGTAAATACTTTACGGGTAAAAAAAAAAATATCTTGGAGCAACAGAGTAGAAAGCTGACTGAAATATTACTGCGGGGGGATGGCAAATTTTGGGGACCTGATGTTTTTTTTTTTTTTAATTTGAGTGATACAATTCTTTTGCCCTCGGACGTAGCACTTCAGGATGTGTTCAACAAGTCAAGCGAGTTGATTTCCTCAGCCTAAAGATTTACAACACTCGGTTTCCTAATGAGAGGACGTCTGTGAATGTCTTTTACACAGCCGCTGATGTTCGTGGCATTTTCATTTCCGTCGTTGTCATTCTTAGTAAGTGCGATACCTATGTCACAACCGGAAGAACGACTTTAGTGTTTACGAGTAGATGGAATTTTTCTTTCACAAAATACTGCTAAGTTTTCGTGTCATTTAAGCCACCCGACGTTACTTCTATGTGTGACGTCGTCATCACATTTTCCTTGGTGGTTAACGAAAGAGCCTTGGTGTAGTCCAAAGTTAACTTAGAATTTTCCGGTTACTCCCGCTTTACATTTAACTTTAGTATAAAGGTTTCCGTATACATAAAGTATCATTGCTACATACGTCTCGGGTACATTTTGCTGTCCATATTTTAAATCGGCGAAGTAAATTTGCAGGTCTATCGATGTTTCCGTCGCGATGTTATTCTGTCACTATATATTATTTGCATTCATAGGGTGGAACAAGAAAGCTCATCCTCAACTGGTGAGGCATTTGATCTCGCCTCTCATCACTTATTTAACAAAATCGAAAATTTGTAAATTCCAGATTTCCGATTGTGCCCCATACTTCATAAAGCATTCAATTCGGCCCTAAGACTGTGTTTCTCATTCCGAAATCGTTTCCTTTGTGGCAGTTTTCGTATTCGTGTTAAAATTCTTCTATGTGTCCATTTTCTGTTCGCTCACTGCCTATTTGCGATGCGAAATCGCAAACAATATTCCAAGTTACGTGTTCAGTTAATAGTTTTGTGTGCATTAGTCGGTCGCTAATCTTATGTTGCTTCTTTCAAAAATAACATATTTTCTCGAGCTTAGACACGAATGTTTTATTTTTTTTTGCCCGAGATTTGCGGGGTAGTGTATCCACACACGTTCACTTCCGTGACGCCGTACTTTTGTACTATTCTTCTTTTTTCCGTGCAGCGCTGGTATGCGTGAATGTATGAGAGTCTACAGGAGTGGGAACCCAATCACGAATACATATTCCGGTTAGTTTTATGAGATATTAATGCGGCTCATGCTCATGTTAGGTATTATAGTGCCTGAATATCACCTCGTCCGCATTCAGAGGCACATCTAGTGTGACCGCCAAAAAAAAGGTGATTTTTGGGAATTTTTTTTAAAGAAAACTACTGCATCAAATGTTTTAAAATGTAGAGAATATATTTATAAATAAATAATGAATATGCACTCAAATTTTCAAAGGAAAAACTTAAATTTTCAACGCGTTATTCGCTATCTCCCAAGTCACACAAAAAAAAATCACTGCCGCAATGATTGCGGCCTTCACAGTGGTTAAAATCAAAACTAAAAAAAGATTATCAAACTAGAAGGCATTGTCTATCCCCATGATTGTGAAAAAAAATTAAAACGAAACGAAATGGCAGAGTTTTGGAAAAAAAAGTCCAAATTTGCCCGAAAATTTGATGATTTTTGGCCCGCCATAAAACATTTTTCATACAATCGAAAAACTGGCGGGTCATTATATAGAAAAACATATACAAAATAAGTAAAAAAACATCAAAGCGATCGCATGGTTTGTCGTCGAGTTATAGCTGCAGCAAATTTGAAAAATGTAGTTTTGAGAAAAACGCGTTTAAAGACAAAATGATCGATTTCATTGTTATAAATAGGTAAAAATATTACTTAGAGCTAATCTGCTATTCCATGCCCATATACAATAATTCACCTTCTTCTTCTTCAAAAAGCACCTGCTACGCTGTCGAGGCAGCCTGTTGGCGATGCTCTGCTACTGATAGTCTTGCTTTGTCTTTGCTTGCGACATAGTCTCTTGCTGCAGGTCCAACTATCACTTCCATCACATTATATATTTTTAAGATACGAGTATACTAGATGTAAAAGGTGTTTTTTTTAGAGGCTTGGTTTTTAAACTGGCAACACTATTTCTTCAGATTGTCAATTTGACAGTTGAAAGTTAATTTGTTGTTAGTACGTTTTGCTATTTTACGATGAATAGATTAACGCCAGAATAATGCGTGCAAATTGTGCAAACTTATTTTGAAAACCATGGTTCGGTTCGCCAAACTTATCGCGCGCTACGTCCATTTTACGGTCAACATAATCGTCAATCTGAGCAAGTTATTTGAAACACGATGAACCGTTTTCGCACCACATATACTCTAGTGGATAATACGCATCCCCAAAGACGACAAACAGTGCGAAAAAAAAGAAGTTATTGCCGTTGTGGAGCACAGTGTTGGTGAGAATCCGAAAAAAAGAAGTTATTGCCGTTGTGGAGCACAGTGTTGATGAGAATCCGATTGAGTCGATTCGCCATCGCGCACAGCAATTGAAGCTATGCCCATCCACTTTGTGGAAGGAAGATTTTACGGAAATATCTTGGATTAAAAGCTTGTAAGATCCAGCTTGTGCAAGAGTTGAAACCGCGTGATCATTATACGCGTCGTATAACCATGATTCAGATTGATCCTCATTTTCAATGCAAAATTTTGTTCTCCGATGAGGCCCATTTTTGGTTAAATGGATAGGTAAACAAGAAAAATTGCTGAATTTGAAGTGGAGAAAACCCAGAAGGCTTTGTCGGGACGACTTTACAACCACTAAAACTCACTGTTTGGTCTGATTATGACCTGTTGGAATCATCGGCTCATACTTCTTTAAGGACGATGCCAGCCAGAATGTTACCTTTAATGGAGAGCGCTTTAGATACATGATTTCTGATTTCTTCGTTCCTCAGTTCAATGGCATTGACGTGACAGAGATTCAGTTTCAACAAGATGGCGCAACATGCCAAATGACACGCGACACCATCAATTTATTGCGGGAAACATTTGCTTAGCGCATAATTTCGCGTAATGGACCTGTGAACTGGGCTCCACGATCCTGTGATCTCATACCTTTAGATTACTTTCTTTGGAGTATGTGAAGTCACTAGCCTATGCCGATAAACCAGAGACGTTGGACGCTTTATAAGTCAACATTCGTCGTGTTATTGCTGATATACGGCCCCAGTTGCTCGATAAAGTTATCGAAAATTGGACTTCACGATTGCGCTTCGTTCAAGCTAGTCGTGGAGCGCATGTGCCCGATGTCACATTTAAACACTTATGACATAAAATTATCTATTTAATAAAGCTAATACCATAGACATTAACATTAGCTTCAAGTATTTTATTTCATCTTAAATTTGTATACCTCTAAAAAAAACACCCTTTATAATTCAACAGTTTTGAGACCACTGTGGAGGAGTTTCGGAGCAAAGTGCTCAAGTAAACCATTGTAGCTTTCGTTATTATTCTGTATATTATTACCGTTGCATATATCAAGCAATTCACGCCGAGACAAATCATCCTATATGGGCTTCAGAGCTTTTTGGATATTTGGATCAAGTGGGAGATCCAAATATCCATATTGCTTGAACCAAGTCAAATTCATTCCTTCAGCTTCCGCGCGGCGATAAGCGCACCAACTCTCTGCTCCTTCATTCGAACTCAAATGATGAAATGTAGCCCTGATTGCTTTATACATCATCATCCACATTATCTTGATGTCTCATGTTCGCTAGGCCGTAATACTTTTGAAGTTGACAGTTAAAGCGTGGTTTTACTTTTTCCTCCTAAGCTCTTATCGTCTTTTTTCAGACTACAGCAACGTGATACTATTCTTTTTTTGAACATGTAGACAGCACTCTAATAATCCTTTATATGTGACACTATCACCATCACCAATATACCGCGAGTATTTCACCCCATATTTACTAATCGAGCGACCAAACATGTCTTTTACACTGTCGACTTCCATTTTTTCAAGTCGATTCTTTATGATTTATGTCGCAATCATCTTCGTATAGTGGGAGCCATTTTTCGTAAGCTTCAGGATCACTGTCTTTTCTATTTTCCCAAAAGACACAACGCTGATAGTAAGTAGACTTTACACATGAATTTACGATTTTTTTACAATATTTCCTGCCAGAGTTACTACACCAAAACATGAAGTATGGCCTAGTCTTTTCCAAGCGCGGTCTCCCGAAACTGTCAAATTTATCTCTGAATTTCCTTTCCCTAATTCTTTCTCTAACTGATTCTGCTGCTGATAACATTTACTTGTTAAATCCATAAAACCGCTTATTCCGATATTCAAACGACGTATCACAGTCACTAAACGTCTATTTAATATTTATTTCAAATGCATTTTCAATCATAGGCCCGGAATTGATGTATCCTAAACCTCGCGGACTTGCTTTATTAAAAGTCACTCAATTGGTAATTGCATAAAAAACCGAAACCGGATCAACTACAATGTTATTATCATTACTTTGTGACAGATAGTATAACGGTCACAGTAAAACTAAATGTGTCTGGCTTCGAAAACATGTGACGTAGTTATAAATGAAAAATCCCTAAAGAGTAGATCTATTCATGCATTTCTGTATACCAAAAGGTCAACAATGGAAACCGGAATCATATTATAATGGTGTACGATGATAAACAATAACTCTGGTAGACCCCGTCGCAATGGTAACTTTCTGACCGCTGAGCGGCTACTCTTTAGAAGGCTGTAACTCAAATACTATTTGAGATATTCATTTGGAATTTTAGTATGTATTTTTAAAGGTATAGACTATCAAAATATAAAGAAAAATGAAAATTTTCAAAATTTCGCACTAGGTGTGCCCCTTCTTTTCAACTGTAGGAACTAATATTCTAGAAATCATTGCCCCAGGGCTTGACAGAAGGAACATTTCTCGAGTAAGTCGGGCTTGAGAACACTATTGTATAAATTAAGTCTTCACGAACAATTCAAGCTCAGTGGCCGATACAGATATAAAAATGTAGGCATAGACTCAATATCTGCACTCATCAGCACCTCGTTCTGAAACAAATACATGAGTTCTTAACCCATTTAGGACGAGAACAATTTACTGAGAATTTTTCGGAAAAATTTTCAGGAGTGCATACTAATAACCTCGCTGAAATTAGATGATAACGCTCAAAACATGGTGGGCAAAGGCTTACATCAAACTTTTTACAAACTAAGCGAGTCGTAGCTTTGCAAAATTGATAGGCACACCTCCAGCGTGTTGCAGAAGGTCCCACATAATGACTCAATCCGTCGAATCTTACGTCAGCATCCGAAATGTTGTATTTTTTCTAAGCGAGTCGTGGCTTTGCAAAATTGGTAGGCACACCTCCAGCGTGTTGCAGAAGGCCCCACATAATGACTCAATCCGTCGAATCTTACGTCAGCATCCGAAATGTTGTATTTTTTCTTAGCCTTCTGAATGCGCATAAGATCGGCATACTTGTTATAGTAGTTCATTGCGATATTTCGCCGAAATTGTTTATGGGAAAGGTTTCCTCCACCTTTTGTATGGAGGATTTAAGCATTCTGAATACCTACATCAATGAAATAAGTACGAATGGACCACCACCATTTCTTCTTCAAAATCTACCAGGTATCCTAGTCGTGTATTCAAACACCAAAGTTTGTACCCAAAACGTACCGGTTTTCCGCGAATAAACTGCTTGCATCCATGGCGACCATAGTATGCCACGAGTATCATGGACTCGTTGTTAGATAGATCTTGCTCCGGATGAAATTTTTTTTGACAGTTTCGCATGAGCCGGTCGGATATTGGTCGTAATTTCCACATTTTGTCCTTAGGATTCATGGATGTAGGAGAAGTAAAGTTAATACATTTTGAGATAGTGGTAAAACGATCACGAGTCCGTCCAATCACCGTCCTAACATTATACCAATAAAACCACTTAACTCATTTGAAGTTATCTCTGTATTGCAATTTTCCTGTAGAATTCCATATTCATAGCTTTTTTCGGTGATCATTTGCAGCATCTCATAGTCGAAAAAGCTTTCGAACATATCCCAGGCAGGAAGGAAATATTGGTCTAGTAGCTTTGGTATCAGTTTTCCATTGAAATGAATCGTCCAAGTGTGGTATTTTTTTTGGAATGTTGCTTGAAGAAGAATCAGTTGACACCTTTTTGGTTATCTCAGCAGATGTGCCAGGCTCCGCTGAGACCGACACAACGCATCCTAACCTTTTCATACGCTTGGGTTGATGAGCTTCCAATACTTCTGCGTTCTCTAACATGTCAACCTATATAACAAGGGCATTTTAGTATCATATTTTCAGGAAGTAAGGAGTCAATGGCATACATTCAATAAACTGCTCACGTTTGAAATAACATCAGAGATATTCCCATAAGAACTAAGAGCGACCTAAACGGCCTTCTGTTCCACAAAGTCAATTTAAGATGTCAGATGAGCTTTGAGATATTTTGCAGTTCTTCAGTCACCAAGATTTCTTTGAGAAAGTAATGTCTCCATATGGCGCAGTCAGCAATGCATTCACATAGTATGTGGTCTGTGATTTCGTCGTCTTCTATACAAAGGCGACATTCAGTTCCGTGAATAATTCTAAGTTTATATGAGGGATATCGAAGGTGGCAGTCTCCTGTCAGAAAGCTGAGCACTCTTCTAATATCACCCGGTGGTGCTAAAAAGGCAAAATTTGGAACGTATCCTTTTTAAGACATAAATTAGCAGCTATTGTATTGTACTTCCTACGAGGTCGTACAGGAAGTTGCTTTTAAGCAACAATTGTCCATACTGGTAAATAATTCCGAGACATTGTAATGGAAAAAGTTCATATGAAAGGAAACAATTTTTACTAGTATTAGAGCACAAGTGAACTCCACATTTTGAAAATTTAGAAAGTGGGGTTCTAGTTTTGCAAAGACGACAGCGACCTTTTGTTGTATGGGGTCACAACCCAATGACCTTTTTCATCATATCGTGTTATTTGAACTGGATCTGAGGGGTTCTTCCGTTTTTATAAAGAGCTGCAAATACTGCTTGATGGTGATGGCAAAGATGATGGTGAAGAATTCGTGTTGGGTGAGGAGTGCGAAGATTGCAGGATCGCTGTAGAAAACGATGTTTGAGTAAGGCCAAGAGCTTAGTAGTGATAGCGCTGTCTCCATATGCAAACATATTATCGACATTGGCTTGCAATTACGCTTGACAGTCTTTAAATCCTTGCGATAGAGTAGCCTGGCGTTTACAACAGTAGCTCCGACACAGCAGTAGGCAATGCGAATATACCTTTTTTTTTTTTGTTCTGACATTAATTCTATAAAGCTCCATAAGCATATCGCATAAGTCAAATCCTTCCGTATGCTGATTATAGTTGTCACCTATAGCTGGTCGGATAATACGTGTGACTTTTTTTTTCATCACCACCGCTTTAAGGATGCAGACATATAGGTAGATAAGAGCTACGTACCTTTATAATCAAACCAGTGAAGCGCAGTAATCTTATAAGATATTTCGTATTTTTTATCATACGAATCCCTGTCACGTTTTTTCAGTTCGGCTTCTGAAAGAATATCGCATTAATCCATTCTATTTTGCCGCACGGCTCCATCCGAATTATGTCGGTTGAAATGCCAAGTGCGTATGTGGGACAAGTTCCATTTCCAATACACAAAGCAAAATCATATATAATCGTTAACATCCCAGCCCAGGTGAACACTTTCATTTCCCATTTATGGGGATTTGCTGGATTATACTGCTTGAGATTTGACCTCCCCTTGAAAGTTGTAATCTGCTCATCCACGCATTGAAATTCTTCTTGAGGCAATTCGTTGAACCTTGTTTTTAGTAATGACAGCGATGGGCGTATTTTATATAATTTGTCTGAATTAGGTTCACCCTTTTTTGTCTGTTTTGAATTTTCGCTCAAGCGGAAAAAACTTTTTATTTTATCAAACCGTGATCGTCACATAGCATCAGTTATAAAATTAAAATTTCAACTGTTTGGACCAAATCGATGTCCCTCACTGCCGTACAGCAAAAGCAATGACTAATTGCATGTAACAACTGATAGATAGAGGGTTGCGGGTGTGAATTTGTTGGTGCATTATTCCTTATTGTGGTAACAATTTGATTCGGTAAATTAACGTTAGAAATTTCACTTTGCAACCTTGCTTAGCATCATCGGTGTTTGTCTTTTGTGTTTTGTCAATTTGTAATGACTCGGGAATTTATAGTGGATATAGAAGTGGCTGAGAAGTAATCACTTTTCTGCGTACGTCCACGACTTTAAATTCAGACCAGTTGTTTTGGCACTTAATGCAACACAGGTAGATCCCCGCCCAGACCTTTCAGATCACGCTGATCTGAAGCTACCTGTCTACGAACTAGTGTCCTTATTCTTTTCCGACCGCGGTCTCGCCATTTATGTGCGTAGTGATCTAGCTTACCAAACTCCACCACAATGCAGTCCCTCTGCGCTGCTGTCTGACTCCATTCTAATAATTGTATCTCAGTATCCTCATACTGAAATCGTTATTAACGGCGATTTCAATTTACACAATACTAGGTAGCTTCGACAGTCTGGGCAGGCAACACCCGAAGGACGATGTGTTGAGATCTTCGCTGCGAAAAAAAACTTGAAGCAGCTTTTAAGTGAGCCCACGCGAACCAGACGTTAATAATCATACTGCCAACACCCTGGACTTGTTTTTAATTTCTCACCCTGATAAGTACATATTTCATGTCCAGTCTCTTCTAGACTCGCCGGACCACTGTGTCATGTCAGTTAATTTCTCGTACATCGACTACACAGTTAGGGGAAAAATTCCTTAAAGAACCGTATGGCAATATGAGAAAGCCAACTGTAGCGGTATTAACAGCTTCTTAAGGAATTTTGACTGGTCGTTATGTTTCCTCTATAATGACGTGGATGCTGCTACTGATATGATCACAGACACTATTCTCTTTGGAACGAGATCCTTTATCCCTCATCGGATGAAGTGTATCAAACGGAAAGAAAATGCATTGCACAACTCGAGCTGTAAAGCGGTTGTCAGGGTTAGAGAAATGTTTTTTCGTTCCTACAAGGGTTGTCGGGTTGCAGCGAAATACCGAAAAAAGTTAAAAAACTGAAGATTGTACAATGTCCTAAAGGTAGTAAACATTTTTGGTAGATTGTCAAAAACATCACAAATTCTGCTTCATCCTCCATCCCAAAGTTCATTTGCAGTTTCATTTCATGTGTCAGCTTTATGGGTAAGGTCAATCTGCTTGCTGCATACTTTGCAGGCAGTTCAACACTTTCAGATTGTGCTTGTTCTTCGCCTACACTTGAGTGCATCGAATCTTCAATGGGACGAATCCACTCACACTTAAAGATCTTAACATTCACAAATTCACTGGTCCAGATGGTATATCTCCCGTTCTTGGGAAGAGGTGTTCTTGCACACTGGCGAAACTATTGCGTAAGCTTTTTCATCAATACTACTCTTTAGGGCCCTTTCCGAGCAGATGGAAAACAGCATTTGTTCAGAACGTCCCTAAAAAGTGCGAATCTACTTCTCTGTCCTCCTACAGACCCATTGCACTTATGTTCCTTCCTCCCAAACGCTGATAAACCATGAAAACGCTGATAAACCATTCTCAATGACCGGCAGTACGGTTTTCGTTGCAACAAGTCCACTGGTGATCTGATGGCATGTCTCACCGAAAAATGGAACCAAAGCGTACATCAATCTGGTGAAAGCAAAATAGTTGCACTTTATATTTCTAAGGCATTTGACAGAGTATGGCATCAGGCTCTTTTGTCGAAAATGCGTGCATTTGGGATCGATGAATCTGGATTAGAAACTACGTTTCGGAACGTTCAATTCAAGTTGCCTTGGATGGTTTCAAGTCTGATATTCACGACTGTACTCTCTGCCTCTCATATAAAGGGTTTTCCAATAGGTACTTGACAACTTTGAATTTAATTTGTGAACGTACTCTTTCGCTAATCATCAAACTGTCAATGTCAATTTATTCAGTAAACTCAACATTTTCTTCATGGTAATGTACGCTAATGAGCAACGTCTGCGAATTATAAAAATTTTCTACCGAAATTCGGAGTCGGTGACTGCAACTTTGATGGTGTTAACTCCAATTTTCGGTCGTAATTCTCGCCTTAGTAGATAGGCAATAACAAGTTTAGTGCAAAAATTTGGGTCTACATATTCGTTGTGTGATGTTGTCGTGTCTGTGAGACAACGGGTTGGTCGAAGTGTTGAAAATATCGCTGCCGTTCAGGCGTCCGTATCAAACGATCCAAATCAGTCGATGCAAATTAATGCACTTTCGTATTTTCTTTTCTCTTATTGCAAAATATACTTACAATTAACTGTTACATATCAGACGCTCTCAAATAAGAAAACGATTGCCATAAAGTCAGAAGTAGCTTTTAAACAACTATTATCCCGAAATGGTTAAAGAGTTAAGAGATACTCGTATTTTCGAGCTGGTTTGAAAGGATTTCAAACCTGTCAAAGACCCGGTATATTTTCCCAGTAACATAGATAGATACACTTGGTTCTATCAACTTTCGATGGTGGAATTTATTGCTGAAAAAAGGGTGCCACAGAAGGCCCTGGGCCATTGAATTGATCAGCTAAACCATTTCCTTTAATATTGTTGTGCCCTGGCACCCACCAGAGCTTGACATTGTTTTCTTCTTGATGAGTTCTCAAGAGTGTTGCAGCAGTGTAGCACCGATTAGGAGTCAAAAAGCGCTTTTAACGCTTCTTCGCTCTTCTTCAAAGTGGCGCCATTAATCTTTATTCCAATGATAATTCAATCACATTCTGGCATACCATAAAGTTCATCTTGAAAAACGATGAGAGTTTTTTTCCCATTGCGTTTTTGTGCAGCGATACTTCTGTTCTGACAGCTTTTAAAGCATGATCAGCTGCACAACGAGCTGATTCTTGTCTCATTAATTCCTTGTAAACCGGATGATGAATATAAAAATTCTTTGGATTCTCAAAAAAAAAAAACAGAAAACACATTAACGTTAAAGTAAATGTTATCCCACCCGTGATTCGAATAATTCCCAGCCTCAATCACATAATCAACAGTAATCGCTTCATTCCAAATAAAGCACTCCCGCACATGGAGAGCTAAAGTAGACTATAAATGTTAACCACAAAATTGAGCCTTCCCAATGGAAAACATCATCTAACACCAAATCTCTTGGTAAACATGAATATTTGACGCCTTAGTTGCCTTAAGGAACTCCCATTCCTCCATCGTCCATGGCCGTTAATAACAATAACGATCTTAATAAAGACTTAGAGACTATACGAGTAGCAATCCCCTAGACTAATGCTCATTCGTTCACGGCATTAACAAAACAATACAATCATTCACAATAAAACGGATTACCCATTAACAATTACAACCGAGTCCAAGAACAAATTCATATAACGGGTACTATTATATTAAACCCTCACACACAACTCAGCCAGTAGGTGCGAGTCCTACAAAACTGGACCGATATGAAGGGTATAATGGGATTGGGAAAGCTCACCAACATCAAACCCTGAGTCTCTCAATCACTTCTCATTGTTTTATATCTAAACGTCCATAAATTACCGCACCAACAATGAGCTTCATGGATATCTGCGATTTGAAATTCCTTCCATTCAAGTTTCACAGTTTATTTGCGGAAGTAATTACTGCCCCCAAAAAAAGTATACAACTCACCCACATTTAAAAAAAAAACAAAACAGGGCGCGTCAGAAAACAGACTGATCGGCTCTCGTCATACAGACTCACAAGGAATTGCGAGGCAGACCGGAAAAAAAAATCAAAATCTGGCACCAAACAGCCTCTGATGGCAACTTCGCTGTTGGTGAGCCAGTACATTTGTCTGTTTGTCTGTCTGTCAGTTTTTGTGGCGGTCATTGAACAATGATGCCTCTGTCTGTCTAATGGTCAGGGTATTATGCTAACTTTTTCCAATGCCATTAGACACGATGGAATAGCATGGGATACGATGGGAACCAGTCCCTCCTGGAACCGACTGAACAGGAAAAATATATATAGAAATTGAGAAGTCCTAGCGCTACGAGTCCACTAACGAAATTGTTATGGCTTTGTTTTTGTCGTCTACTAAAGGGAAGAAAAAAAAATGGGAACGACTCATTCGACGCGGTTCCTTGTTTGCTGTTTTATTTTTCGGTTTGGAAACTTTGGCGGAGGACATCCTTTTAAACCCCTCCCCTAGTAGAGAGGAATCGTATATTGTCAGTCGATTGATTTGCAAACCATCTCGACCCCAATTGTTTGTCTAGTAAAAATACGAGCTGTAGTGGTAATAATCGTTGTGTTTGTAATTTTCTTTTCTACTCGAGGATCCAGGACAACGGCAGAAGGTCGGTTCCATTGGTTGGTCAAGTACTTAACTTTTAGATAAATTAAAAGAAAAAAATAAAAACGAAAATGACCATGGATAGAGGGGGGTTGCCCTTTGAATTTAGGGGTCCAGCAAGGGTAAATAACATTTCTTTCAATATTGTCGCAAATTATTTATTTTTGAGTAGCGTTCTTGAAATGTTTATTTGTTGCCTTTGTTATGGGGATACACAATTGATGTCCGGGTCAAGTTCCTTTTCACATGAAAAGGAACGAACAAATTTTAAAAATTACGTACTTCCACGTGGTATTTTGTTTGTTTGACCTGAATTGTACATTTGTTTACTCTAATTTCATTGTCCATGCTGCCAATTAATCGTTGAAAGTTGGAGATGTATGCTTTGTTGTTCGTCTTTGGATTTAGGTCTTTGGGAATAAAGTCTTAATACATAGTTGCCATTCAGACAATTGCAATTAGAAAACAAGATACTCCAGATACTCATGTATTTAGTCGTGTCTCATTAAAAATTGGTGTAAACACTTCTGAGATACTGAGAGTTTGTCCTACAAGCCAGGGAGTGCAATTCTTCAAACAAAGTGTATCTGTGTCACGAATATAGACAGTGACTGCTTATAGCAGTCTTAACAATCTGTGAAGCTGTGCTGTTACCTTGTGAAATACCTAGGTGCGAACTTTTTTTAAAATTAAAACAAGACAATTGTTACGTTTCGATTATATGGAGAATTCATGTCCTACTGACAGATCTGAAGATGACGGATTCGGTGCGCGATTATCTTGATCCGGAACTGTGCCACAGATCGTTTTCATTCAGCGACCAACGTATGTCGAGCCACTCGTTTACGTTCGTCCCGAATTCTTATGACAAAAAATTTATTCATACTCTAGAATATTGTGTACATACATATACAATTGTACTGGGTGGTCAAAATACAAGTTTCTTTTTACAAATAAAATAAAATTAACTAAAATCAATTATTTTCGGTATGTTATGCCTTTTTGTTTTAGAAAGAGCAAACATTCCCATTAGTTATGGAATATGATTCCATTCATGTGGCTGCGTTGACTGGCTTCGCAGTAGCGCATCTTGTCAACCCAATTTTCCAAAACCTTGTTGACTGTTTCTTAGCCTATCTCATGAATGGCTCAAGCGAAGGGCTTGAATCGTTTCTGGATTGTCCACATAACATAGATCTTTAAGGGCACCCCACAAAAAAAAGTCAAGATTTCGAGCGGGAAAGAGCTGTTCGTGTCAAAATAACATATGATTTAAAAAGAAACTTGTATTTGAACCACCCTGTAAATGTTAATTGATTATCTCTCCGAAATTGACTTCAGAATACTATCTACAATAGAAAAAGTGTGCCCATTCACGATGTAACAATACGTTTGCGTTGTTTCAATATTTGCTATAAGTGGCCAGTGGAGCCCCGGCATGTCCATCTCTTCCATCGATATCGACTCCTGATTTCTTGTTTTCCTCTTCAATCTCACTGCCTAGATACAGTTTTCACTCCCACAATTTCAATATCCAATCCCAGTTTGACCATTCTTGTGAACGGTGAACCACTTTAGCTGTCTCTTTTCCATTTCTACCAGAATGGCTTTCTTTTTACCTAATTTCAAGCGCATTCTATCGTTTCTTGTCCTGTCCATTGCACTAATCTGATATTATGTTGTTTTCTCGATTTTCTTCGTCCCGCTAGTAACTTCTTGGGATATTTACCCATTCCAACTGACTGTGGCCTTGAAATCCTAGCCTTCGACTTTGTTTCTATCTTCTTTGGAATCCCATATTACTTTTCTTTTCTTTATGTTCATCGTCGTTTTAAAACCTTCACAGCTATTGTACATACCACCCCTCTAATATTTAACATATCTGGGCCAGATTTGCTGTCACGATGATGGTATCATCCGAATACATTAGGAATTGAAGGTGTTTAGGGGTATCCAATGCTGTTAATATCGGTTCATTTCTGAAAAAGGTTAAATAATAGAAAGCTTAAGCTGTACTGTTGTTTCGGTCCGTTATGTACATACATACATATATCGAACACTCTTGACCCCTCCACGTAATCTTGCACCTTACTCGCATACAGAGAATAGTTGCGCTTCATTTGCACAAAACTGCTTCTATCCAGGATCCTCCGAGAGTGCGCTTTAAAATCTATAGGGTAGACGTGAAGGCACGTTCACGCCGAGCGTTTTTATCGAGGATACTTTCGAAAAGGAACTTTTGATAGCATGCGTAACTTAGCCCAACAGCACTGCATTACATATGAATCACTAATTTGATTAGAGCAGTGCTGGTAAAGAGTGAAGAGTAAACAAAACCCTGATTCCGGATGATTGTCTAGCTTCGATACTTAATGCACTAGAAGTAGGCTTTCAGTCAATCCTCCCAGTCAAATTTCCTTCACGATAAAGAGGAAGTTGATGGATGATTGATTGATTTTACGACAAAGTCAAGCATTTTTCCTCAATGGGAAACTTCTTTGGACCAAATGAGCTTTCGTAAAAACATGGGGCTTGCCATAGATGAGGGTCATTTGGATTTGTAACTCATTTGCTTTTACCAAACTCCAAAAAACGACCTGTCTCAGCTGCATGCAGAGTTTTTCTAGCACGCTTGGACTCTACTCCAGACAAACTGATGAATCTCCCTCCCCTTGATATTCATATCATGCGCTACACTTTCAAAGCTACCTTCTGGCCTTGATCTTACGGGTATGCTGCCTGATGCAATGACATCAGAACTCCTGTTTCTGCGAAGCTACGAAATTCACTTTCCTTATGCTCATAAACCGAGTCAGCAAATTAATGGTGACAATTTTTTGAGGACGACAACGCTAGATTCTATACCTTGTTAGGAAAACTTGTGTCTGTCTTCAAAAAATATACGCAATCCTGAATTGCTGAATGTTCTCACCACTTTCAAGCTAAGGTTGTTCAAAAAGTCACTGGGTTTTTATTTAATATACGTAATGGATATTAATCAATGATGTGTTGATCGTTTTGATCGGTAACCGTCTGCCAACTTTCTTTCTTTTCTGGTTAGTCTCCGAAATGCTTACCGACCTGAGCTCCTAATATGTCGAAGTACCGCGGATAAGGTCTTATTTGTTTTTTTTTCTTGATTTTACGTCACCGTTTATTCTATCTGGAGAATTCATCCGCTGTCCCGCTGCTATTTTTGTATGCTGGGCAGCACTCGCGCTTGTAAGTTTGGCAAGTCGTACCATACGCGATGATTATTACTTGCAGGGTAAAATAAGCACAATTGATGTATAAATGTAGCGTAGATGACCCGTGTCTCTATCAACTTCTTATCAAATCGGTCAAATGCTTCACTGTGGTCCTGACTTGTGATCGTACTTCGGATCGTGGATTACCGCCTTTGAACCCCATAAAATCGTAGATATGTCACTTTTAGCCGATGGGACCGTTTTCACATTTTTTTGGAGCAGCATTGCTTTGATTGTCTCTTGGTCTCTGGCATGTAGAATTGGATCCAAGTTTGATCAACGGTGAGGAATCCACTCAAAAACTGCTGCAGATTTCGCTTAAAGAGCTCCAAAGATTGCTTCGAAAATGAGTAATCGCAGTACCCTGTAAAATGTTGATTGCCTTTCCGTACGGCATGTCTGTACGGTCGCATTTAAATTCGTTGAAACATTATCTCACTGTTGTCACAGATGATGAAGTGTCCCTATAGACAATTTTAATTTTTTGACACGTTTTTCACCTAAAAATAAAACTCGAATGATATATTGATATTGCTCACCAAGTGGCTACCAACTCAAAAAGTAATCGCTGAATTAATCTAAAATTTTGTATAGCGTCGTTTCAATAATAGTAGGTAGATGGTAATGCCAACTTTCCCAGCAACTCCACCTGTCCTTAAAATTATAATTAATCCATCATCGTAGGTTTGTGCATCTGAACACTTATTTCGGAAATAATACTCGTATTCAACGATCACCGTTTAGATAGGACGACAGAAAGCAAATGCTTTCCAACAGAGTAGAAAAAACTTTACAGGCAATGGCAACAATAGCAGCATGTATGCACGAACAATTCCAGCAAAGTTCTAGATCCGACACATGACAAGCAAGGGGCAATCCTTCGCAAACATATATTGTAGAACACTGCTCTATTGGAACACATGTTGTGCAATAAAGTCATCATACCTAGGACATTTGAGAGCTCCTAGCAAGTGTAGCACATTGTGAAACTTTAGAGATCTTGGTCGGTAATTTTATCAAGGAACTGGTTCTTATCGAGTCTACTTAAGCGCATGTCGAAAAGGTGCAATTCAGTCCGCTATATCAGTGGGATAATTGCTCCGAGATGACTGTTGGAAGATAAAATGTCAGACAAAGCGTTGAATTTGAAGCAGCAGTAATAAACTTGAAGTTGCTAAAGATTCAAAAATATGTTCTGTCCATCACTCTTTCTAAGAGATATAGGGCCTGGATTTTTGCTACCGTTTTTAAGTCCTTCGTCACTACGCAGCGTAATGGATATTCCGTAAATTCTCTACAGGAATAGGTATTCTTAAAAAATATCAAATTGTCTTCGTTTAGCCCAAAGTACAGTCTCTAAAAGCAATTTTTTTTGTTTGTAAAACAAAGCAAAATTCCAAATTATAAATAAGCCGAACCAAACTAAATGGCTTCGTACGCAATCCAATTAAGTACCCGCTCAAGTCAATTTTCTGAGTAACTCCTATTACACTTGGTATCGTACATCTAGCCAATTTCCTTTAATTTTTTCCCAAGTTCACCTAAAGTAACTCCATTTGGGTACTTAATTAGAAAAGTTCCGTTCTTCAGGACTCACGGAAAAACAGAAAAATAGAAAAAATAAGAACATGACGGAACAACTGGAAAAGAAAAAAACTAAAAACAAGAAATAAAAAACTTTTTGATTCGAAGAAAAACCATTCCAATGATGAAAGGACGAGAAACCAAAACAATCACACACAACTAAAATAATGAAAAGAGAACGGAAAAAATATAAAAGAAACTTATCCGTTAGCATTCTCCTTAACAAGCAGAACAAAACAAAGCGAAAACCGAGGAAACCGTCAAAACCCACGTACCTAAAGGGAAACATAAAAACTTAAACCAAAAAAACCTCCGAACAACAATCGCCGGCGAACAAAAGAACAAGTACGGATACCTAATGTACGTTTGTCAAAATGCCTGTCGTCAACTAAAACACTCAAAAACAACACCAAGAAGCACATCTAGCTTCAACAGCCCTAGCATCGCCAGCGACCGTCTGAAGTCGCCTGCAAAACCCCTGCAACACAAATAGAAACATTGGGCGCAAATAAATTGCTTTTGTGTTAAAAATAAATTTGCTTGCAATTAACTAAATCAACTTTACATCAGTTATACAGGGTGGTTCGGTGGTTCAGTGGTACAGTGGTACAGTGGCGGTGGTGTGTCGAAGGTCAAGTGAATCTAATTTAATGTTGTATGGATACTGATGGCTGCTGTCGTCGTTCTATCGTCGATTGGTCTTCAAAGTGAAGGAGGTCAGGATGGGATGGATGTAAATTTTCGGTCAAGTGGTTAATTGCGGGTTCGTTGGAAACTCCTGATAACAACTTTGGTTTTAACCAAACCAATCAAGCATACACTCTTTAATAGGTCTTGCATTGGGTTTGCTTGCAATAGTCACCACCGTTCGTAGGGGAAGAATTCACTCTCTGCAAATGAAAACGTACTCGTAAACATGTATTCCACTTGTGGCGTAACCATCTCTGGAAACATTGACTTTTCTACTGGGATCGAAATCGCTACAATTAAAACATATAGGAGGACACACTGTAACATGGGGTTGAAACTAATTAGAAACTTGGAAGATACTCCTTAGGACGATAAAAAAAAACACGCCTCAGTCATCAATGCCATGTGCATGGTGTTTTGTGGAAGTTTCGCCGTATTTAATCTTCTTCTTTAGATACATTGAACCTTGTGTAGGTTATAAGTTGAGTGACGTTTTTTTCTTGGAATTGACACGAGCCAAAAGTTGTGAAAAGTTTTTAGAACAAAAGTTCTAGTGAATGTGGAAAATTGCAAAGACACCCCCAAAACAAAGTTTTGATGTCCTTTTCTGGACTTTATTTTGAAAGGCAAAGAAAAAGAGAAATTTAAACTGAACATGTCTCCGACATGAGTTGCGATAAGTTCTCGTTACTTTTCTTTTTAAGGAAGGAGCAAAAATTTGTTTAAAAGAGCTATACGAGCATGGCTAAACACAAAGACGTTGTAGAGACGTTAAATATGGTCAATTATGCATATTAGAAAGTAATAAAATCCATTCCAAATTTTTATATATGAAATAGTTTTGTATAGTGTTTTAATAAGCATCTCCATCTCGTTAATTAGACCAAGAAATTGCAGCCGGAACTTGAGCCTCAATTGCTATTTTTTAAAAAAAATTCGACCACTTCTGTCGTACACACTTCTGGCTACATCACGTTTTGTTAAACCAGCTCGTAATGTTTCCTGTTCCGTTGGTACCATTTTGGTAGGTGTTCCTTGAACATTGTCCAACGAACGAAGGCACATCTCTCCGAACTTATCCCGAACTTATCCATGTGCTGCTTTATTAGAAAAACTTGCACCATGTTAAAAAGCAACTAACTTTGAATACTGCCTCAGTGTATTTTTTCGAATTATCCGGTTATTCCCGCTGTGCACTTGATTTTAGATTTGACGCCATCGTACAATCGTGTACATCACATCACATGGGGAACATCTTGAGATCTAGACGTCGACCATATATACGGTTCACCAATAAGGACTTGACTAATTTTTTTTTAAATAAAACGCAGACCGTTTGGGATATTTCAAAAACTTTATTATCGGCTTGAAGTACGATCAAAACATTTATGAATGGAACTCGACTTGGTTCATATGGCCACCGCGGGCACGTTTGTGGCAGTCGATTCATTGGACCCAATTTTCAACGAGTGTGCCACACATTTCGGCCGATACGGCCGCTAATTCGCGTTCAATGTTGCCTCTGAGCTCTTCCAACGTACGTCGTCGGCGTGTTGGCATAAACCAATGATTTAACGTAGCCCCACAGAAAATAGTCAAGCGGCACGAACGAGGCGGCCAATCGACTGTCCCATTTCTTGAGATAACACGCTCACCATACTTACTCTTCAATAAATCGATTGTAGCGTGTGCTGTGTGGCTTGTGGCACCATCCTGTCGAAACCACATGTCGTCCAAGTCCATATCTTGCAATTCGGGCCAAAAATAATCGGTGATCGGTGATCAAACAGTTCTTTTTTGTGGATGAAATGGTGATTCATGAAGCACATGTGGATTTTCACCCGACTAATAACGCATATTTTGCTTATTGACGAACCCATTGAGCCAAAAATCAGCTTCGTCACTGAAGATGATTTTGCGCTGAAATTCATCATCTTGGCGCATCTTCACCAGAACCCAATCGGAGAACGTACGTCGCTTCAAATGGTCCATCGGCTTCGATTCTTGAGTCAGCTTGATCTTGTATGGGTGTAAACCAAGATCCTTACGCAAAATACGCCACAATGTGGTCTGAGCGATGCCCAATTCTTGAGAACGCCGTGGAATTGACCGATTTGGATCGTTTTCTACGGACGCCTGAACGGTAGCTATATTTTCGACACTTCGACCAACCCGTTGTCTAACTGACACGGCAACATCACACAACGAATATGTAGACGCACATTTGAGCACTAAACTTGTTATTGCCTGTCTACTAGGGCAAGAATTACGACCGTAAATTGGAGTTAACGCTCTTAAAGTTACAGTCACCGACTCCGAATTTCGGAAGAAAATTTTTATAATTTGCAGACGTTGCTCGTTCGTGTACTTTACCATGATGAAAATTTTGAGTTTACTGAATAAATTGACTGTAATAGTTTTATGATTAGTGAAAGAGTGCGTCCACAAATTAAATTCAAAGTTGACAAGTCCCTATTGGAAAACCCTTTATAACTCAGAAATTATGGTCAAGCAGGTTAATATTTTTTTGGGAT
Organism: Volucella bombylans; assembly: GCA_949129095.1. Classification (NCBI taxonomy): domain Eukaryota; kingdom Metazoa; phylum Arthropoda; class Insecta; order Diptera; family Syrphidae; genus Volucella; species Volucella bombylans. Next base: position 104,566,743 of record OX422144.1, on the reverse strand, counting down.
ATGTTTTACAAAATGGAATGCAATTCACTGCAAATGGATTAAATTAACATTAACCGTAATTTATTGTATTGTATTTATAATACTCGTATATTGTAAGGCTCTAAATATTTTACCAGGAAATCTTAGCCGAAAAAAATAATATTGAACCAAAACATTTAGAAGTAAACATGTTTATTTTATAGAAATTATCTTTCTCTTGTTCCAGATTCATGTTCGAGTCATACAACGTATTTCGCAGTTTAAAAAGGTTAGTATAAGTTTTCTCAATATTCATTTTAGTTGCTTTTCTAAGCTAAAAACAATTGGATGATCTTCATCAGCCTTTTTTTCAAATGCAATTTGTACCGTACAACACTAAATAAGTTGATATTCCTGAAAAAATTCTCATGCCCAATTTGTGTATGAAAACATAAAAGGTTGACTTGAATCCATGCATCTTAGGAGAGTTAATAATATCAATTTGAAACACTGACCAGCAACTTGCATTAGCCGGTGGCTTAAAACCGATATGCGTTCAGAGCTCCCTAATCTTACAAATTTTAAAGAAATTAGCGACTAACAAATAGCTACAAAACTAGGCTCTCCAAAAAAATAAATATTTTGGCCCGATTTTGGGGAACTTTCAAATGGAAAATCTGGGGAGAAAATGGTCTTCATCGGTGCAGATTTGATGATTTGAGAATCAAGACTGACAACTTGATGGCAGATGATAGACGCATATGAATCAGACGGTGTTTGCGCGCCAAAATCGACACTTGTATACATATTGCAGCGGTGGACATTAACAAAGTTAAAAGGTGAGTAAAAGCTTCTTGCGCGAACCGCCAGCAAGTCAGAACCGAGTTTTGCTGACAAAATTGTTCGTGAAAAATTCATAAAACAACCAAGGAATACCAGCATCAATAGATAAAATAAACTGGCACATGTCCAACACAGGGTGCTAAATTTACTAGAATAGCTCCCAGTTGCCTTAACTGAAGAAGAAGCTCCAAGCGCAAAAGGTATCTAGAACAGTACAATGTGTGCCTTATAACAATGCGGATAGAGTTGTTTTTGGCAGAGCGATACGTCCTAGTTGATGTCTACGAGCCGTCTCAATGGCTACACAGTTCCAAACACAACAACCCTTAATACCCAGACACGTTACGGAATTGTGTGAGCTGTCTGTTGCGACAGATCTGCGTAGCGTCGGACATACCGGTTGAGATGACGACGGAACGTCAGGAGCATTTGGAACCGCTGGTGATGATTAGACTGTACGTGTTGTACCAAAATACACTGTTCCGTTTCTAAAGATGACGGTTAAGTTGGCGGGTTGATGAGGTACCTGGAGCTAACTCCATTCTATACCTCATTACACTTAGGGCTGTGATGTGGAGAATTGGAAGGTTATTGAGATTTGATTGCCGTTTTGTCCCTGAGCAGGTCTAAGCCATCTGGTTGCATCCGCAAATCTGAAAAGAGATATAAGTGAAGCAACAGATAGTTCTCAGAGGTCATCGAAGTAATAACCTCAAATTACTGAGTCTGGGACAATGGCACAAAAAGTGGAAGATGTCCTCCCATGAGCCAATGTCCCCACAGTCTCTGTATAGGTTGCCGTTGGAAAAGCTTAGCTTTATTGGGTGCGCTCCTCCAACAAGCGTAGATAGTTCAGCGCTACTTTTCAAGAAAGTCTTACTTATTCTGGATTTGCTGAGCTCCGTCCAGAATTGTCTTGAGGTATCGCTGGTTGGAAGGTCTTTCTACATTTCATTGGATTTTATTTGTATAGATTGCTCCATTTGCATTCTCAGAGTGCAGAGAAGATCAATTTCGAGCTAGCTCGTCTGCATTCTTATTGCCTGTCACTTTTTTGTGGCCAGGGACCCAGCATAGCGTAACCTTGTGCTGAAAGTAAAGAGTCTTTAGCTCTTCTCCATTTTTTGACTGCCGTAATGTACTTGTACAATAATATCTTCGTGGGATATTACCTTTATCGCCGCGAGTTTGGCTGCTTCTGCTACAGACAATATCTCAGCCTAGAAGGCACTGCTGTTGGCCGGCAGTCGTCATGAGCATCGTAAGTTAAATTGACCGGAGAAGATCGCGGCGCCTTATCTGTTTCTGTCTCCATCTTTGATAGTTCCGTGAAAATGGATATCGAGTCTTGTACCAACTGGTTCCTGTCCCATTGCTCTCTGCTTGGGAAAATGCAGGTGAATGGGGTTACGAAGTCGTGATGGGTATTATGTAGTCCAATCGAGACGTATTGTTTTAGGTTTGGTTTCCACCCAATAAACCCAATCTTAAAGTGCTTTTCGCTTCAGATTATTGCATGTACGAGACCAAGTATATTTTCCAGTCCCGCCGTTGATGTCGTTCTCATGGCATGAGTCGTGCCTGTACATGCAATTCTCTGTACTTTCATTATTAATCTAAGGGTGATAGTTGTATAGGTATTTTATAAGTTAACATGGGGGTTAGGTCCCCATTTTCTTCCACTTATGTGGCTACAAGCGTAGAAGGCGATCTTTGTTTTCTTCATACTTTCTTCGAGATTAAGTTTCCAAATCAGTTTACTATCGTACGATACCAAGGTATTTAGTGCTGTTCGACAGTCGGAGGGTTGTCCCATATACGGACGAAAGGTCAAATAGTATCATTTTTCCTTTTCCTTTATGTGTGAATAGAACAAGATCTGGTTTTCCAGGTCCAAAGAGCTTGGCCCAGCCTCTAAGGACTCTAAGGGTATAGTTTATAATTTCACTGATCTTTGGAAGGAACTTGCGATGGCCATAAGAACCATATCATCCACGTATGCAGTGGCTTCTATTACTTCCCTTTTTGGATTAAGAAGTATCTCATTAACCACTAGGGTCCACAGAAGAGGTCCGTGCTGGCAACTTCCATGTCTTTACCATTTGTATGGACATGCTGGGCTGGGGCTAAGTCTTCTGGGTGCAGATTACTTCGAATGTGAGTGTTAAGCAGTTTTTCTAAAGTTTGTGAAATGTATGATGCTAGGCTTATGGGTCTAAGGCCTTTTGAATGAATATGGCTGGGCTTACGTGACTTGTGAATGCAAACTACATTTACTACCTTGTATAGTTAATGCAACTTCTGAATAGTCTTTTTAACAACAGTATTACCTCCGCCGGCTTTATTTTTTGATGCATGATTGGTATGATTCCGTTAAGTCCAAGGGATTTGTAACCGGAGGATGAGTCTATAACCCAACTTATTCTCTTTTTTTTTAGTATCCCCTCTGGGATTTTATATTGGCGAGGGAAAAGTGTGTTTGCATTTACTACTGGTAGTGAGCTGGATTCTGAGTCGTTATCGAAGGAACTACTTGATGACGTTATCACCCAGCTAGTTTTGATGACATTTTACGATTCGAGAGTCATTTAGGCGAACGCTGTAGCAAAATGGGGCCAGTTTGATCAAACACAACATGCGCTATCCATCTTGGCCAACAGCATAATTATGAACCCAAAGCGGACTTTTGTAATGAAACATTTAGCGCTAACAGAGTTGCAGTATTTTGTCGAAATATGTTCTGAGCCCGCTATTGAGCAGCAGCTCTGTGGGAAAGCGATTTGTAGTTGCACGTGGTGTAATACACTGATTGAACAAAAATCTGGCCAGACTACGATCGATATTTGGGTCGTGCCGTAACTTCTTCAGATACTCCGTACCCAGCGCTCCGCTTGTCTGTTTGCATCAGGATGGAAAGGGGCAAAGTAAATGTGCCGGATTAAGCTATTTTCTATGAACAATTTGAATTCTTCAGATGTGAACGCTGTCCCCTTGTCTGATACCAGTCTATCATGGGTTGCGAAGAATTGACGAAGGAATTTGATGGCGATAGTTGCCCGCGTTGAACTAACATCGGCAACCTCGAGCTACTCTGAATAAGAGCCAGCAACCAAATATAGCGTTTTACTTTGGCATGACCTGGCGAAGTCGACATGTAGGCGGGATACACTAGCTGATTCCAAATAGTATGTTGTTCTGCTGGCATGATAAGCATCTCTTCACAATAAGATCTAAAATGTTGGATCACTATACATAGCTCGGCGCCTCTGCCTTCAACGATTTCAGGGAGTATGACGTGAAGGACGTTTAATATTGCTTCTCAAGCCGGAAGAGGAATGACAGCACGATTTACCCACACAATGATTCCCCTATTGGCAGAAAGTTAATTTCAATGGGAATGATACGGATGAGCTGAGGTTTCTTGAAAAGATTCTTAAGAGTTTGCTTGAGAAGCAAGTGGTAAGCATTAAGAGAGTTTGAACGGTGAAGCATTTGATTCGATATTACGCTGGTGGCTGATTTTGTTATAGGGAAGATCCCCAGTAGCGGGCAATGATCTGTAACCAGCGTGAATGAATGGCCATATATATGGGAAGATATAATTTGTCAACTTCGGCAACGAGAGTCACTGTTTCTCTACCGATTTTGGAGTAGTTTCTTTCGCCCTTGGAGAGTGTTCGTAGGTAGAACACAATAGCTTTTTAGACCCATCTGCTAACTTGAGACTTAGGAAGGGGATGCGTCGCATGTTAGCACTAATGGCAGCTTCTCACTATATACGACATTATATCGGCAATTTGAAGAGGTACGTCAAAAACCCATAAAGTGTTAGCCACTTGGTAAAAGAAAAATTTTCTAATATTTTTCTGATTGCGAGTGAAAAATCGCCGAAATAGGTTAAAGAAGATCAAGCACGGGGGACTATGAACTCTGAAATAAATTGAAATAGTACTTTAAGAAGTTATTAAACAATGTAAACTTCTTGGGCATCACCATCTTGGGCATAATGACGAAATGCCAAATTTGATAGAAGCTGGAGTTAGGGAAGCAGTAAAAAGGATGAATTTTGTTCAATACGATGATTAAAGAGACTGATGAACAAAAATCGCGACGCTTGTACAGAAATACAATATATATTGTCTTCATCAATTCGAAAAATGTGTTCTACAAAGCTCACAAATGAATCCGTAACGACTTCTATACTGTTCACCGATAATAGAGCTTTCATAAGCAATGATGAGCCACCACGATACTCCCAATAGGGGGCCAACGTCTAGGTCAGGCCGGAATCATAGTTCCTACGCCCATAGCTCGAAGATCCCTGACATCGTCATACAAGGGACATTCACACAGAATGTGCACCAAGTCTTCAAAAGAAGCTCCACACGAACAGCCTTCCATCTGGGTGGGGCCCCTCTTATGTAGGAATGTATTAAAGGAACCATGTCCAGTAAGAAGGAAGCCCAAGTTGAGATTAAACCTCAGCTCCGGCCGCTCCCGCATGAACAAGACATCCTTCAAGAAGCGGTAAGTTACCCTACCATCTAGATTGCCATCTAGGCCTTGCGCTCCCGTAAGGACATCCAGTTGACTTCAATGTTTGCCAACTGGTCTCTCTCACTTAAAGGGATACCCCTCTTTAGCTTGACGAGTATGAAGACAGCCCATTCTTTGATGAAGATCAAACGGATATGTGGGGATGGGATCTATGACAGAAAAAGGAATTGAGCGCTGTAGGCGATGACCTCCGATAAAAATAAAAAAACACCAACCATTCAATGTAAAGTGAAAAATAAAATTTTCGAAGAGCAATTGAGTGTAGGATATTTTTTTGTCAGTCCGTCTTTAGGTAACACAAATAAGCTTCATGGTTTGCCCACGCGAGAACATGCCACATGGTGTGCCCAAATCTAAGCCACAAACGGACATCGTTTGGCCTTGCGACTCATTGATTGTCATTGGGCATGACAATCTAATAGGAAATTGAACGCGTTTCAATTCCATTGGCACGTCTGTGGGAATCATTGGAATGCGTGGAAGCAAAACATTTTTGCCTCGGAATTTGCCTTTTAAAATTGTGGCTTCGATAATGTTTTTCATCAATTTTTTAATGACCAATCGCGATGTTCAACGCCTCAAAAGAATATTTGTGTGCCATAGTGCATTCATCTCAGATGATAATTTTACATTGTTTCAGCACTGTGGCCATCGAAGTTAATTTTTTTATGTTGCAAACTGCGTCTGGGTTATTTTAAATATTCAGAGGCAGCTTAAATGCTGGATGAGCTGTTCGGCCTCCATCCAATAAAGTTGCTGCAATGCCAGATGATGCAACGGCAAATGCGATGACATTATTTGATTTCGGCGAGAATTAGCGAAATGAGAAATGTTTTGCCAGTTCATCCTGGTGTATCCAAAAAAAGAATCCACCTAGTCCCACCGAAACTGCCAGCATAATGCGGTCGTAAATGATTTTTTGTTCATCAATTAGTTGTGGGACATTGCGAGCAACAATCACTACCATTTCTGCAGTATTGTACTGCAGTTCACGATTCATTTCGGCGTCCATTAAATCGGAAGCACTTCGATTCGGAGAACGCATACCGAAATGACTGAGTGGTAAATTGGCAATGAAAACACAAAGATTCTCGATAGCAATCAATTTTTCATTGTACATAGTGTCGCTGAATGTAATCGTTAGATCATTGCACCTTGTACGAATTCGGCGCAATATATCGTCAGTCATTGGATCTTTGTGTTTATCCCACAACGTGTCTGCTCGTCCCGGGAAATATGTTGTCAACACTATAGCGAATAGTAGACGAATTTGTGTCACTGTACCGCCCAATGCTGCTTCAGCAAGCATATCGACCCTGTGATTGTCGTCTTCGAGCACGCCGAGTCAAGGCATGCATCTTCATACGTTGGATACTGTTGTCCATTCACCTTGCCTCTAACTTGAAATGACAATTCGCCGGTGATATTAACCAACAACATTCGCAGATAGAAGCACTCAGTCTACCTTGGATTGACTGTATATACTCGGCCCAAAGTGTTTGATTTGAATAGGCCGGGGCACGCATCAATTTGTGTGCCTTACTTGCAGGGCATCCATTTTTTTTTATTTGCTTCCATGTGAAAAAGCATGGTACATCGGAATAGAGTAATGTTCGTGCGAAGGCACCAAAAGTATCCGCACGATTACACAATTCGAAAAATTCTGTGAGTGTAGTTTTTGGTAGATTCATGGCACGCTCAATTGCTGTCTCGTTGGTGAGAAATACGCGCTGGTCGTTTTCAAGATGGACAACTAAATGTATATCTACTGGGTCCCATTCATGAATTCGGACACCAAAGATACACCAGACAGCTTCATTGGAACAGATGTACCGGCGCATGATTTGGTAGCGCATTATTTCTTCGTTGTCATCCAATCGAGTAGCCTTCACTTCGGTATTCTGAATTTCAAACACCTTTATTCATATACTAGCAAATGTATTTTATGGACTTCAGCGAACTGCAGGACTCAACATTAATATATATGAGCATTGAATGTTTTGCCCAGCAGAGGCGAATATGGTACCACCCTACTATTGTCAATGTCTGCGTTGTTGATATTTAGCGTGAATGTTTGTCCGCCATAATCAGTATTTCTTTGACGATATATTGGATATCTGTCCACGTTTCTGATCGTGTTGTTGGTGAAATTTTTAAGAAAACGATTTGTTACATTTTCCATCTGCCATGTAAGGCGATAAACGTCTCAGATCACCGCATGGGCCATGAATCATGTTTGTGGTAACAATATCGAACAGTAGTTGATCAGCAGACGGATCTGGAATCTCCCCGGAAATTACACTACCGATTTCCTCAGGGCATTATTTGTCGACTTACCAAATCAAAATGTGTGCACGAAGCAATCCTCGCTTTTGCCATTCAATCGAATACATCCAGCAACGTGTGGGACCGAATAAGTGGAATTTTGTAATGAATCTCATTAAAGACTTCAATTTTTGTCATGATGATACATTGCGTTTTGGCATGGCAATAGCAAAGATGTAAACTCCTGTCACTTTGGATAAGTACGTGACAAGTAACCACGGTCGTCTGTGCTCGCGCACGAAAGTCATAGCATCCTATACGACGTGGACTGCCTACGTACGATGATGGTAAAATGATGGAGTTACCAATCTCGGCGGTGTCGGCGTTGCTCATGATATCGTCTCGCAATTAAATGTATTCTTCCGCACGCAGCTTCTGTTGACTATGTCGTAGGAATCGCAGTTTTTCGCTCTTGGCACAGCTCACGACATCGCTGAATGACGTTGTCCTGACCGCGTCGAATCATCGTAGGATACACATAAAGATCCATCGAGCTCACATTCTTGTTTGTTTCGGCTCCTGTAACAACATATTCATAAATATCGGGTTTTCCAATAAGGACTTGACAACTTTTCTTTTTTTTAAATAAAACGCAAACTATTTGAGATATTTCAAAAGCTTTATTATCGGCTTGAATTACAATCAAAGCATTTATGAATGGAACTCGACTCGGCCACCGCGGGCACGGTTGCAGCGGTCGATTCGTTGGACCCAATTTTCAAAGACTCGGCCACACATTTCGGTCGAAACGGCCGCTATTTCGCGTTCAATGTTGGCTCTGAGCTCTTCCAACGTCGTCGGCGTGTTGGAAAAAGCCAATGACTTAACGTAGCCCCACAGAAAATAGGCAAGCGGCGTTAAATCGCACGAACGAGGCGGCCAATCGACTGGCCCATTTCTTGAGATAACACGCTCACAATACTTACTCTTCAATAAATCGATTGTAGCATGTGCTTGTGGCATCATCTTGTTGAAACACCGAGCATATCCATTGAAACATCCAAGTCCATATCTTCCAATTCGGGCCAGAAATAATCGGCGTTCATGACGATCGTTATCGTCGACGAAAAAATATGGCCCAATAACGCCGCCGGCATGCAAACCGCACCAAACAGTTATTTTTTGTGGATGAAGTGGTGATTCATGAAGCACATGTAGATTTTCACCCAACCAATAACGCATATTTTGCTTATTGACGAACCCATTGAGCCAAAAATGAGCTTCGTCACTGAAGATGATTTTGCGATGAAATTCATCATCTTGGCGCATCTTCTCCAGAACCCAATCGGAGAACGTACGTCGCTTCAAATGGTCCATCGGCTTCAATTCTTGAGTCAGCTTGATCTTGTATAGGTGTAAACCAAGATCCTTACGCAAAATACGCCATAATGTGGTATGAGCGATGCCCAATTCTTGAGAACGCCGTGGAATTGACTGATTTGGATCGTTTGCTACGGACGCCTGAACGCCGAACGGCAGCGATATTTTCGACACTTCGACCAACCCGTTGTCTCACTGGCACGGCAACATCACACAACGAATATGTAGACTCAAATTTTTGCACTAAACTTATTATTGCCTGTCGACTAGGGCGAGAATTACGACCGAAAATTGGAGTTAACGCTCTTAAAGTTGCAGTCACCTTTGCGTCTTGCTGGCATTTTTCACTGTTACACACACACAAATAGACCAAATTGTTGTAATTAGACACGGTCTTTATAATCTGATGGTTTATTGAAAACAGTTTTAGTATTTTACCAACATTTCACAGTCACGTTTGTATATATTTCTTGTAAATTAAAATAACGTCAAAATCCACGCGCATGCGTGGATGAAAGTCTGATGACACGGATGTAGCGCCATCTGTCATTCAACAACATAAATAATTTCGTTATGTTTGAAAAACGAACGACGGTTATATTATTTGGATATTGTTCATACACAAATACTTAAATCGCGATTGTAGGAGGATGAAAAGTTGGGGTTATAGCTATGTTTTGATGCCAAATTAAAAAAAAAAAATTAAAAAAAAGAATTTTCGTCAAAGAAATAGAAAAAAAATTTCTGGATAGGGACACCCTTATCACCTAGCGGTATGAAATATACTTTACAACCTATCCTCATACCTACCAAATATAAACCAAAAAGTTCATAAAAATCGGTGGAGCCGTTTCGGAGGAGTGCGACCACAAACATCGTGACACAAGATTTTTATATAGTATATATGATAATGTGTCATCCAACGCGTTGACTACATGCAAACATTTTCACTCTATGTAACGACGTGAAGAAATCTGAAAGAAACGAAAACTGTTCATTGAAGAGATCCGTCCAAAGACTCACCAGTAAGTCGCTGGCACCCAAAATGAATTGCCTCATCATGACCCTAACAGTTTCACAACTCCTAAATCGACCAAATTCTTTTGCCATGGGGTATATTTTCAGTGTCTATTTATCATCTCTGATTGAGAGCTAGAGTTTTAAAGTTGCTGATCTATGTAACTCTCAAACTAGTTACAAGAGCTAAGATAAAATAATATTTACTTGTGTGGCCTTGTGTGGGATACGTTTTATGTTTCACTTGATGTTTGACAGTCCTGGAGGATGGTAAATAACAAGTGAATTTGGAGCATCTAACATTGCAACAATAGAACAAAGTTATTTCTTGTGTGAGTCAAACATTCAGAGGGTAAAGAGTAATGTTGAAAATTTACACACACTGAGAGGTAAACGCAGAGTGTTTGTGAATGTCCAGGAGCGTCTCATTTACCTAGAAAAATGACCAAATTACAGCCGAGATTGGAGTTTTCGGGTTATACTTGGAATAATCGAGCACTTGACATATTATTACTTACGAGTACGAGTAAATTACTTTGAAAAAACATCGACCTGGAACATAAATACACTTTCATGAAGCTGACATACACATACTATGGTAATTGCTACAGAGAAATCAAACAGCGACTATTTGGCTGGGGATTTGTCATACACGGCAGACAAAGGAAAGAAGTCTTAAGCTTCCGAGATGTCAGGGAGCGTCTCTTATGATAATCAGCATCAAGGTTAAATTCACTAACCTAAACCTAATATGTTCTCGTGGCCCCATGGAAGACAACGACTATGCCAGCAAAGAATGCTTCAAAGAGCTTTTCGACAAGACATACTCGTATGTACGTACAATTCGTGGCAAAACTAATATCATAATGTGAATTGGCTACCATTTTCTTAGAAATAAAATAAAATGGGCTGCGTTTCCACGAAAAATTTCTCTGGAGTTGTAGAATTGATGGCATTAAGTTTACTTGTTGCTCGCAAAACATCTAGCTCCAAATTGGTGATTTCTTCTTCAATGTTGGCTTTCAAGACTTGCAGGGTTTGTAGTTTGTTGTGGTAAACGCGAGATTTCAAAAAAGAAACCCTAGTGAAGAAGTCTGGCGCTGTCTGATCGGGCGATTCAAATCGCCAAAACGAAAGATCACACGACCTGGAAATTGGTGATTCAAAATCGAGCTGTGTGAGCGGTTAATTTGTCCTGCTAGAACCAACAATGCTCGAGACCCAATCCAGTAATTTGCGGCAAAAAAATTCGGTTAACATCTGTCTGTAGCGCTCACCAGCTACGGTTACGTTGTTTGCGGACTCTCTCGCTACAACAAAGAAGAGCTATGTACATAAAAATGCTGCAATCTCAACTCAACAGACCGCCAGAATCTTTGCCGAACGCGTATCCCGAAATCATTCAACAACTGCTATGCCGCCAACATCAAGTATTGGCAACGCTGCCAACGTGGCATCAGAGACACCGCAACTCATTTGCTAGGTTTCCCCCGACCACCATTAAGATAATTAGCAATGCTATTGGAACAGTATGTCTGCCTGGTGGAAATCTATCTGCATTTTTCAGTCAGACATAATCAATCGGTATTAACACATAATATTTGAACTTCGTAGCCCAGATCAGGAGGTATGAAGAAAGTTTGTTATATACTTTTGAACCCATGAATTGAAAAGCAGAGAGTTCTCCATAAATCCATTCGACACTACAATTGGAAGAAGTAACTATTCTCGTATTACTCTTAAATTTAAACAAAAATCGAATACAAAAGTTATGCTACAATCATTGTTGTTTTCTGAAAAGTTACTTACCCGGACATTGCGAACACAAAAGTCAACAAAGTTTTGATTTATCTTGTGTACTCGTATACCAAATAAATAAGACAGAGATGTGCACAGATGTACGCATTCCTGGAAACTAAGTCAAAGAAAGCTGAAGACAAAAGCAACCCTTACAAACTGCCTCAAGTATTTGTAATTTCAATCATCCAATTATCTGTCACAAAAGGGTTAAAAGTATCTGCAAATCTATTCACTCTGTACTTTAGAAAATTTATCTACAACCATGTAAAATTCGAATTTGAATACAAGTATCTACGAGTATCTTGCACCGCCGTCGCCGCTCCATCCTATTGAATTTTTCAACAAACTGCCGCAATTACAGCTGAAATAAATGGACAAAATAAATACAATATGTTTTCTTGATGATCATAATTAAATTTCCGGCTGCCTGAAACTCAATTTCAAAATTTACTGTGGTCCCCGAAGTAGACCGATACACCCTTAGCCCCCCCACACATCCACCAACCGACAGAAAAGGACTGCGAATGCGGTCGTCCAATTTTATGACAAACATATGTAAAGTCAGTCAGGAATGGTACGTGGAAGGAGGGGTTCGAAACTCTTAACTGGAATATTATAAATTAAAATTAAATTATTCATGTTGGTATCCGATTGGTGGGGGGATATGGTTACGAATACCAAAATTTGGAACAAAATTAAACCCAATGGATAGATTGACCAGCCCCTGTAACTCGGACGCACTCTCAAAAAGCAAAGAATAAAAACCGTAATTATGCATCCGGTGCCCGAAGAAGGAAAGACAGTGAAGCCTACCAAAAGTTTTCCAATAAAATCATTTAATGTTTGAGTATACGACTGAGGCTGTAGTCTATAAAGATCAAGACTACTCGTATCTTCCTGACTACGAATATACTCGTAATCAAATTGAAATCGGCTCGGATCTCCACTCATGTTTTTATTAGTTTTGTAGCAGATACTTGGACAAAGTATTTGCAGTCCACTATCTATTGTACAACGTAGAAGTAAACCGAAGTGGATTTCGATTATCGATCGGAGTGAAATGCCTGGAAGGAAGGTACCAATACCACAATTGTGGTGTCCACTTCTGCGAAAGGCAGCCAGTCAGGCGGGTGGCCCCTTCTTTATGCATCCCTCGAGGGAGTTTTCTTAACCCTCATCAGCTTCTGCTCCAGTTGCTTACTTTGGGTACCTACATTAGGGTGTCCCAGGCTATAAGGGTTAAATTTTTTTTTTTTAGGTAGAGATACGCATACCTTTTTTTTTTTTTCTATTTGACCCAGATAAGTGAAATATCAAATATTATTGCGATCGGATGACGATAACCCGTGCCGACTTAACGCCAAAATCTAAACATAAAAATTAGTATGGAGCAATGGAGGGAAAAGCAAAACTCATTTATTTTTGAAATAAGGCATCCGGTATTGGACTTTATTATTATATTAATTGTTGAAAGTAGGTTAATTATTTATTAATTTTCTTTTTAATGTTTGTTTTTTACAGTCAGGATACTTTTGTCGATGTTCTTGTACGCAACGAAATAAAAATTGCTTTTGCTCCTCTTGAACAGTTAGCAGGCCGTGAAAATCTTGCATCAACTTGACTGCTCTTTCAGCAGAGTCATTAACTGCTTTCAGTTTTAATAGCTTGCTTTTAGCATGTTGGTACGAAGCATTTTTAAGCCACAAAGAGGGGCACTCGTGGAGAAAAGCACCATCAATTTTCAATCGACTAAATAAGGACTTGCTTTTGACTGAAACAAAGTCATCGATGTTTTTTTCTGAATGTAAATAAAAAAGTTAAAAAAACAAACTTAATTTTCAAACTTACCATAAAGTCTGCCACAAAATCCTTCTTTCGATGGAATGTAGCATTTACCATAGGCAGATGGATATTCTTTGGCTAAGTTAGCAACCATTTTGACTTTCGTTTCTTGGCTTACATCATCATCAAATAGAGACAAGATAGACACTTCGTCTGTCAAATACCACAAATGCAAGCAAAACTTCTGTAATGCTGCCTTCGAGATGCTTTCATCTATTGTTTCATAAGATTTTATAGCTTTCAGAAAACACAAATCCTGGTAAGGTGCTTTTACTGCTAAAATGCATTGCAACCAAGGCCTAACGTATATTGTCACGATGAACAGGCAGACGTCTAACAGAGCTTCTTTATCTTTGTTAGAAATTCTTAATTGATCACCAAGTAACGATATTTTTAATGAGTAAATCGCTCTCGCCATCCATCGAGCTTGGTGCATGGCACCTGGAGGCCGGATCTTAAAATTTTTTTCTGCATCGCCGCCAAGAAATATTATTGAAAGTTCGATTAACTCTCTGTAATCATCCCTAGTAATTTCTTTAGTTAATTCAATTTGGTAAAAATCGATAAGTCTGTTGATCTCAGAAACATTCAAACATGATAGCTTTTCTGTACAGCTCTGTATTTTCTCGGGATCGACATTCTTCCAGTTCTCTCGAAATTTCTTGAACATTGGAATGTCTGGGCTTGTGGTAACTTGGCAGATTTTTGCCTCAAACACGCTTTTTAGTACTAATTCGTAGACGTGATGGCGGCAAGCAAAAATAATCATTTCCCTGCCTAGTTTCTGTTCGAGAAGTACACAAGTACCATTGATTCGACCAGTATTTGAAGCAGTCGTATCACAACACAAAATCTGCACTTTATCCTCAAGATTCCAATCAATTATAGCATTCCAAAGTACCTGGGCCTGTTCCTTTCCTGTAGAGTTATCCAACTTTGGTACAGCGATAAGTTGTTCTTTATCGTCAAACGTTATAACTATCGGCAGACGTTCTTCCTTAGATTTGCGTGAATCTAAAGCCGGCAAAAGTTTACCATCCCAGTGGAGTGTTACAATATCCGGAACCTGGTTTTGAAAATTAACCTTTATGGCTTCCGCTCGCTCTTTTCGCTTTTCCGTACGAACCCTTTGAATAGTTGACTTGCTTATAGGAAATTCGTCTGTGTTATGTCCAAGAGCTTCAATAGTTGCTTCAATAATAAACACAGCATCTCTCACACTCAATTGACACCGATCTAATGCTGCCACTAATTTTGGAGTGATAAAATTCTTCTTCATAACAGTTTTATTTATACTGGATTCTGTTTTGGTTAGGTTTGGCAAAATTTCCTGTAAATCCATCAATTCTGAATCAGACGACAAACTTTCTTGTAGCGGGTCATAAGATGATGTTGAAGGAGCTAAGGATGAAAAATATTTAGCACGTCGTTTTTGCTCCTCGACGTTTCTAAGGTGCGCTCTTTCTTCTTTGTGTGTTTGTTTTTGGTCAACTCCGGCTAAATGACCAGGTCGGCCTGGCTCTCTTTGGCGCTGCAAAAAAATCCTATCTTCATCTATCTTTATTAATTGAAGTGCATCCGCATGTGCAATGTCAAACAAATTGTTTAAGTTTGTAACAAACTCATGTCGACGCTGCTCAAACACGTTTTTTGTTTTGTTTGCAAATTTCTCCAAACTTGATACAATGTAATTAATTTTTTAACACAATTAGGTAGAGATCTTGTCGGGATACGGGCCTTTTCCCAATAAATAATGCACTCACGAATAGTAAGATTTGCGCTCTCATTGACACTTAAATTCACTTCACGAATATTATAGAACAAAACTGCCAGTACTTGCCCATTAGAGGGAAGTTTTGAACCAGTAATTTGATGTTTAACGTTCCCTATTAAAAATATCTCCTTTCTACAATTGCGTAACTCCACCGACATGTTAACAGAACGAGAACAATGTGTTTACTAATAAAATAAACATGCAATAACAAGTTATCGATATGTTATTGCTAGCGTGCCATGCCTTGCAAGTACTGACATGTTTAGATGCAAGTCGGCACGGGTTCCTCTGGTTCAAAGTACATGAAACTTTATTTACTATTGTTTTGACAGTATTCGAATAAAATAAGAGGGTATGCGTTACAAAAATTTAAACTTGATTTTTTTGGGACACCCTAACCTACATACTGCTAATTCGGTTTGGGAATATCTAAAAATCGTAAAATTTTATTGAAATGATTTGAATGGAACGGATTAGGGCATAGAAGAGAGGCCAGCGCAGGTTTTTGGTAGACTTTCAGTGTGGTTTATGTAATGTGCACGCAATTATACTTCTCAGGCGTTATAGAGAGAGAGAGGTAGAACGGGTTATTCGTCCTTGGTTGGTAGTCCTTTAGTTCTTATTGTGTCAGGCTTTACAAATTAATACCCCCAGCAAAGCTAGAAGGGGATGAGGATTAGTATTAGGGCAAGAGAATGTAGTTAACGTCTTGTGGTCTATGACATGGATATTCAATTTTAGGAAGGATATGGAGCTACTTCCTTTTGCTCCTGCATTCGGTATCTCTTTTCAACGGACGGAAATTCGGATTAATGGGACTTTTAAAACTTGTGGAATGTGCTTGCCCTAAAACCAAATTCAAGATGCGGGAGAGTTGGTAGATACTACGTGCATTTTGGTGGAGATTTGATTTGGTTTAAAGGGCAACATCCATTTGGAATATCCTTAATCATTCGCCTAAAATCTAACCCAAATTTTTACGAGTCAATAACCCTTTACATGCGTGTCTAACCATATTTTTCTGTAATGCTATGTACATTCGTACAAACTCGTAGATACTCGTACTTTCCTTACTGAATAGCCTTCATTTTGGTGACTTTCGTAATTCAAGAAGGCAGGTAGATACGTGATATCTAAATATATGACCATCCGACCGGAGAATTTGATATTTGATAGAAGGGTGTACGATAGTACAACTCGTATCCTGTAAATTTTTATCACTTTAAATAATGCATGCCATCCAGATATAAAATATTTACATCTGGAAGTAGCACTTCGGTTTATGATAATTGCGCGCCGAAATTTTTATTTCCGTTTTGTTTTCGTATTTTTTTATTGGTTCAAGAGGTATATGTGTTTACGGGTATTGATGGTCCTTGATTGGAAGTTCAGCTACAGGGGGTGCATGCTTTGATTTCCATTTTCCCATCGGATTAATGATAATCATCGTTAGGGGGTAATAAAATGTTTGATCTGCCCTCGTGGGCTGTGAGTTCCAATTTTTAGACGTCAATAACGTTCGAGATGCAGGAGATTGGAAATTTGTTTGTGGAAAAATCGTAAACAAGGACTGCTATGTTATGATTTGTTAATTTCCGACTGGTGTTGAATGACTTCCGTTTTGATGGGTTTGTCAATTGCATTGATGGCATTTTCTTACCATCATGAAACAAGTTCGAATGAAATCAATTCTTTAGTTTGGGAAACATATCCAGCATATTGACTTACTAAAAGTTTATCTTTTATTGAATGAGAATCGCTTCATCAGTTAGATTCAAGTTAGATACATTTTTTGATTTATTACTTTATTACTTCGTGAAAGTTCTCGGTTATTCGGTTATTTATCGAATGTCTGCTTTGGGATTGCTATCGCCAGACTGGAATGTGTATGGAATTTTTTTAGCAGCAGTAAAAAAACCAGTAGGAGGAAAACTATAAAGCTTTTGATTCGAATCCGAGGGGAGATACGAATAATACATCTGATGGAGTGTGTAGTTTTTATTTATTACTTATAAATCGGACATCAATCTTTAGGTTTTTTTTTCCGGATGGTGAAGACTAATTCTTTAAGTTATTTGTGTGGTATGAATGTCCAGAAGTGAATGTATCTCAAGGGAAACGGAGCAAAACATCTATGAAATCTACATCATTTTGTGTGTGTTAGTGGAGTAAAGTTCATTATTCCTTAATATGGGTCCATCATCATGAACTGTTATATCTATCCATTGTTCTCTTTGTTCGAATAGACGTGATTCTTCAAATGTTATTTTATGTCTGAGCAGTCATCGCCTTGATGTGGTATATAACGACATCGCAGCCTGTTTTTTACCTCGATCTTCGGCACGGTGCTATTAGCTAGCTCGTCGAGGACATTAGGTATCTGTAACGCATTGTTATTTAAAATGAAGTATCTACCCAGATAACCGGAATTGTCTCAATACGAGCAGAACAGTAACAGTGTAAGGATCCTAGTGCAGATAAAGTCTAAGCTTTTTACTTAACAGATACTCATGTCGTGTGTTTAGTTAATTTTACGCTCATTGTGAATGAGATTGAAAACGGCAAAGAAACCTGCCATCGAAATTCTTCATACATCTGCAAAAAGACCGAAATCTAGTTCAAGTTGCTGGCAACAGGAGAGGGAGGATTGGCAAAAAAATGAAATAAATCAGGTCAAATGAAATTACAATTTTCACAGTTGGTTCGAAAAGAGAGGAAGGAACAGATTCTGGTATCTTCTCAAAAGACGCAGAACTATATAGTGCCTATAAGACTACCGGATGCAAGCAGTGTCTTCCAATCAGAGTTGCTGGCTGTCCTCAGGACGGCCAAGCTAATGCAGATGAGATCATTATCCGGAAGAGATATCGCTTTCTATATCGATGCAATGGAATCGACCAACATCAATTTTGTCAGGAGTCAGGAGATGTCGCACAGTGCTCAAGGCATTATGCAGTGAGAACCGTGTGAGACTATGTTGGCTTCTAGGACAATGCGATATTAAAGTAAATGAACAGGCGGATGTGCTTGCAAGAAGAGGAGGGCTATTCGATAGTAGTGAGGTTGCTAACATCAAACCACCCCTTTGAATATTGAGGTTCACTATGGAGGAAAAAATCATAAAAGCTGCCAACCTACGGTGGTCAAGTCTTGAAGGACGCAGGGTATCTGGCCACTTTTTGACGGCAAAAGATCTATGGAGTTAATAAAACTAAACAGGGATAAGCTTAGGACAATAATACGAATGCTGACATAACATTTTCACCTGCGGAAAAACGCAAAGAGACTTTAATTGTCATATAAGGATATTTGCAGATTCTGCGGTGATCTGCAAGCTGTTGAAAACATTACTTTAATTTAATTTTAGTGGGGGCTAACGCCCCCATTTATTTGGCTTAATGCAAGCTTAAAAACTAGGACTTAAAAATTAAAAGAAAATTAAGGTTTTAACTAGTACCTATAAGTAAGACTTAAGGCTAAGGATGGTGAAGAAGAACGGATTTGAGGAAAAGAGTGCTGCGATTAAACTCGCAAACGGAAACGTTGGAGTTTACCTTACGCAGCATACGGGAGATTGGTTTGTTAGAGCCATATGTGGTGCGGTGGATTAGTAGATAAAAATAATGGTGGCAGAAAATAGAGTTGTAAAGAGACGTGCAATCGACGGAGTCTGAGAGGAACTGGTGAATGAAAAGAATGTCAGCTGCGTACCTTCGTTCCTCAAGGGTATTCAGGTTAATGAGCTTGAGACGGTCTCGATAGGGAGATAAGATTATAGGATCGTTCCAAGGTAGATCTCGAAAACGACACTGGATGCTCTCAATACGGGATACATGAACTCGTTGAAAGGCACACCACGCTTGGCTAGCGTACTCGAGAAGGGGGCGAACGTGAGTGATGAACATAGTGATATGGTCACATACGGGTTGCAGAATTCTTTGGAACATCTTTTAACGAAGCCAAGTGACGAGTTTGCTTTAGTAATTATCTCATCAATATGCGATCGGAAATTAAGCTCTCTGTCGCATACTATGCCAAGGTCGCGGATAGACTGAACAAGAGCCGTGGAGAAGGTAAATTCGGGGAGATTTCTTGTACTTACGTAAGAAAGTAATCGATTTACATTTGGTGACATTGAGTTCTAAGCAATTTTTGATGCACCAGGTGGAAAAACTATTTAGATCTATTTGAAGGAGGCTGGAGTCATGTTGTGAGATAGAAAGTGTTGACTGTTGAATGACCCTTTCAAGATCGTTAATAGTTAGGATGAAAAGAAGTTGGCCTAGGTGACTACCTTGAGAAACACCTGAAGTGGCCAAGTAAGGGGCCAATAGGACAGACCTGAAACGAACACTATAGAAACGATTATCCAGGTAAGAAGATATCCATTTTAGCAAGATGGGTTCAAAACCGCGGACGGACAATTTGAACAGGATTAGTTTATGAGATATCTTGTCAAAAGCCTTACTTAAATCAGTTGTTATACCGTCAAATTCTTTACCACTTTCTAAGGCTGAAAGAACAGAGGACACGAATTCGACGAGGTTAGTGGTAGTTGATTTACCTATCAGAAAGCCGTGTTGATTAGCGGAATTAAAAGATTTGCACTGGAAGCTTAATTCTTCGTACAAAATGCTTTCAGGAGTTTTGGTATATGTTTAGCTATGGGGCGGTAATTGGTGACTTCGCTCTTTAATCCCTTTTTGTGTATCGCTGTTATGAAAGAAGACTTCTATATCTATGGAAATTCACCTTGAGAGATCGATAACCGGAAAAGATTTGAAAGAGGGTGGGAAAGTGTGGAGGAACACTTTTTAAGATATATGGACGGAAGGCCATCTAGGCCGGGTAAGTAGTTAAGTATGTATTTGAAATAAGAGGGATCCGGTATGAAGGAATTATCGGCAAAAGGTTGTTTAAAAAAGTAGCAAAAAAGTTGGTTACGGTATGCGGATCGGTTGATGATATATTTTCGTATGAGAGGGATGGGGAAAACCGTCCGATTTTTTTTTTGTAGTTAATGAATTGGTAGAAAGACTTAGGATCGTTTATAAGCCTTGATTGCGCACTATCAAGGTATCGCTGGTAGAGAACGTTATAAAGCTGGGCGAATTGAAGGTATAACCCGAGGTAGTTAGAATAGTCAGCAAAGGATTTGCATCGGAAGAAAACTGCCCATAATTTGTTTCTCTTGTTACGTAAGGAGAGCCCTTCTACGGGGGGCTCGTAGAAGGGTTTTTCTTGCGCGAAAAGGGGACATAGAGAGAAATAGAATTGAATAATTCTCTGTAGAAAATAGAGAGAGCATCACTAAGGAACATATTGGCGAAATTAAAAGAACACTTACTAAGATATGCATTAATTTTGTGGAAATTCGCTTTATGAAGGTGGTAAGAGGATGCAGCTGCAGATTGCGTATGCCGGATAGGAGAGTGGTGGAAAAGACAAAGAAGAAATGGTGGCTGAAAGTTGTTAATGGTCGACAGAGAAAGGGGCCAGAGTGAGACAGAGAAGTTTATGGGGTCAGTGGTGAAAATGAGGTCTAATTGCCGACCCATATAGTTGGAGACCCCACTAATTTGGCACCAGCTAGAGCCTGTAAGCTTATCCAAGAAAAGGCATTCCTTACTCCAGTTAGGGGTTGCAATAAAATGGATTCATCCTCTGATCATCGAGAGGGTCAGATAAATTAGTTATTTGTTCAATTGCATCGATAGCGAGTTTGTAGCATTCGATAAGTTGCGCCGATAGGATGTAAAAACACGTATCGTACAGGGACCCGCAGGGGAGTGTAATCTTTATTGAAAGCCAGTCGAGCTTAGAAGAAGTAGAAACAGCGATTGGAGAAGTGGTTAGGTCATTGTGGACAGCCAGTAGGACACCTCGACAAGGAGAATCATCTTTTGGACGGGTAAGATCGTCGTCTTGAAAAACGTTAAAACTAAGGGGGAATAATTCATGATTCTTTATATCGGGAATTAGATTAGTTTTGATCAGAGCGTAGACTTCAAATGGGAGAGTGTGAGATTTTCGCAAGACAGCACGGGTTTTAGACCGCAGTCCTCTCACGTTTTGATAGTAAAAGGTAAGAGGAAGGTTTTTTCGAGAGAGCGTAGAAGTAGATGGTTGGAAAACTGGCAATGGTAGCACACTAGGAACGCAAAAATTTGTCGTTGCCAGCTCTGCTCCGTTGAAGGTGTGATATCCTTTTTGAGTGCACATAGTTACCGATAACACACATACTGTGTTAATGCGAAGCAATATCACGTAGTCGAAGAAAATTTTAAGGGAAACACTAGTGCAAATAGTCGGCACGAATTTCAAAGACCTTCTTGGCTTTGCAAAGAACTTAGATGTTTCACCAGGGAGATTGTTTAGGTTTTTGCCATTAGAACATATTGTAAGTTCAACGCAGTGGGCCCGTTTGCATTTCCATCACCCCCCCTGTTTTAACCTAATCTTACCTAAGTTAGTTCAAGTTTTGGAAAGTCTTCGTCAAAACATTGTCTAGAAGTTGATCGAAAATTCTCACGAGACCTAGAAAATGCTCAATTTATAAAGCCCACCGATGAAACTCACTGAAATCTTGGGTTCTTGCAATATTTTTTAAGTGAAAACAAAAAGGTCACAAAAACCCTTACATGCCACTTGACTGTCACAACAAGAACACGTATTTCTGTTTGTCATATTCCAAAGCTTTTCTAAGAAGCATAGTTCATGTCTATTGGGACTGGGTAGTATGATAAAATATGCGTAATCTGATAATGTCGTTTTGGATAGTATGCAGTAGCAGATTCACCCCCATGAGTAACTCGCAGGAATACGATAATATTGCGAGTCAGACTTTAATTGGAATCATTTGAATACATGAGGAACTTTACTTAATTTTTGTGCAAGCAGCTCAAGATTGTCTTAAGCCGGTACCATTTGATTTAAACTTTAAGAAAACCTTTATAATGCGTCAACTGCATTGGAAGAAACCCGTATGCAATTCAGGCAGGTCGTTCTTTGGTGTAACATTCAGTCAAAAATCACAGCCCCTCTCTTGTTAAAATCTTTTCGGTACTACCAAAGGCAATAGTAAAGTTAACACAGCCACATGTTGAACACCGAATATGGTGATGAGTGTTTGAATTGAAGCAAAGTATTGTAATGGAATAGCAGACAGTCGCTAGTGGTTGTAAGCCGATATAAGAGAGGGTCCCCGTTCACTTTCATTACGGTCGAGAATGTTGAATATACGGGGATCGCTCCGTCTTCTAATCCATGGTTAAAATATTTTTCAAGCAGCACCGCATACGCCCGAAACTGTGCCGAACGAACGACTGGTTCTTGGTTTAAGATGATGCTCCTGCGCATTCATCGTGAAGATTATTTGACTAAAAATCAGTTTCTGTGATGAATCACTCAATATATTCGCTGGATATGGCTTCGGCCAACTTTTTTCTATTCCCTAAGCTGACGACTGCCATGAAAATAAAGCAAATGGATGATGTGGAGGCAATTCAATAAAATGCGAAGAGTGTGCTGTCAAACAAGATTATTTTTCGACAGTCTTCTAGAGGTTCCACGACCGGTCAAAACTATGATGTCTAGTTTGCCTCAACTTACCTAATAAAGGGTTTTCCAATAGGGACTTGACAACTTTGAATTTAATTTGTGAACGCACTCTTTTACTAATCATCAAACTGTCACTGTCAATTTATTCAGTAAACTCAACATTTTCATCATGGTAAAGTACACGAACAAGCAACGTCTGCAATTTATAAAAATTTTCTACCGAAATTCGGAGTCGGTGACTGCAACTTTAAGAGCGTTAACTTCAATTTTCGGTCGTAATTCTTGCCCTAGTCGAAAATATCGCTACCGTTCAGGCGTCCGTAGCAAATGATCCAAATCAGTCAATTCCACGGCGTTCTCAAGAATTGGGCATCACTCATACCACATTATGGCGTATTTTGCGTAAGGATCTTGGTTTACACCCATACAAGATCAAGCTGACTCAAGAGTTGAAGCCGATGGACCATTTGAAGCGACGTACCTTCTCCGATTGGGTTCTGGAGAAGATGCGCCAAGATGATGAATTTCATCGCAAAATCATCTTCAGTGACGAAGCTCATTTTTGGCTCAATGGGTTCATCAATAAGCAAAATATGCGTTATTGGTTGGGTGAAAATCTACATGTGCTTCATGAATCACCACTTCATCCACAAGAAATAATTGTTTGGTGCGGTTTGCATGCCGGCGGCGTTATTGGCCATATTTTTTCGTCGACGATAACGATCGTCACGTTACTTTGAATGGTCAGCGTTATCGCGCCATGATCATTGATTATTTTTGGCCCGAATTGGAAGATATGGACTTGGACGACATGTGGTTTCAACAGGATGATGCCACAAGCCACATAGCACACGCTGCAATTGATTTATTGAAGAGTAAGTATTGTGAGCGTGTTATCTCAAGAAATGGGCCAGTCGATTGGCCGCCTCGTTCGTGCGATTTAGCGCCCCTTGACTATTTTCTGTGGGGCTACGTTAAGTAATTGGTTTATGCCAACACGCCGACGACGTTGGAAGAGCTCAGAGCCAACATTGAAATGTGTGGCCGAGTCGTTGAAAATTGGATCCATCGAATCGACCGCTGCAAACGTGCCCGCGGTGACCATATGAACGAAGTCGAGTTGCATTCATAAATGTTTTGATTGTACTTCAATTCGATAATAACGTTTTTGAAATATCTCAAATGGTTTGCGTTTTATTTAAAAAAAAAGTTGTCAAGTCCTTATTGGAAAACCCTATATATTCCTTGGCTCGCTGTATGCCGTATGGGTATTGGTTTCTCTGTCCTTAAACTGAAATTTAAACATCCAGCCATTTTAAATGAATGGGGCTGGCAGTCTCTAATCCGCAGAGCTTTCTATTCTCCAGACATCTGGTTAGATGCTCCTAAGACATGCTCTAAGACAGATTAAAGGCTGACACCAATATAGTCCAGTCAGTAGACACCGTGTAACACCAAAACAATTTTTCTTATCTTACCTTATTCTATAGCTCAACGTCCTTCATTCCGCCCCTTCAAACTTTTAGTGTTAGCACCCATCTATCTAGGGATGCTCATCAGTTTATCATCAAGCTCACCTTGCTCTGAAATATCTTGATTGTTTTCTAAGCCATGCAACACGGAACAGAAGAGACTCGTAGTCTTCATTAGTATAAAATCAGAACTTTTCCACGGCCGTTCAAAAAGCACTGCGTAAAAAAGACTGCTTCACTTTTTGCCTGGCTCTAAGATATATGGTTAAATGATGTTGTCGCACGATTGCCGAACTCTTCTCCCCATCCATTCAGACGCTAATTACAGCTTTTCTATTCTAAAAAGGCAGAATATCGCATTCATATTGACATTCAATCTGCCCATAGTCTGACATTACATTACATGAGCTACTCACTTACCAACTTAGATGAAGCTATAGCCCGGGGTGGATCTGGACCTCAGCTAACATGCCTCTCAACCAAGTGCGATCTTTTGCAAACTTCCGTCAGTTGTGCACATGAAGTTGGTTCAGATGTCTTTCCAGTTGTGTATGGTCGACATTTCTAGCCCATTCAGTTTGCTGTTAAGAAGCCTCCTCTGTCCTCCATTGATGTAGACGAGACCGAAAATTACACGAAGCACTTTCCTCGCGAATCACCCGAGAGCATTTTCATCCGCTGTCATCAGTTTCCAAGCTCCCGTGCCATAAAACAGGACTGGAATGATCAGTGCCCCGAATAATACAATGCCTTTTTCATGCCTTTTAATCCCGAAGAAGCGGCGATTAGTCAGAGCGATTCCACGCATGATTTCCTTGTTTTTCCATGGTTGACCACTAAACTCATCTTTGTAGCTTCTGCTTCAATAGTTGCAAACGCTCTATTGACAGCTCGGTGTGTTCTTCTATATCCCAGCTAGTAACTAAGCACACTCCTGAAAGTCGAAGCCCCTGGAGTTAGCTTCCAAATTTCGCATAACTATTTCAAGATCGTTGTTACAAAAATCATACATAGTCGTATGAACATAGTTCATCCCTATAGATACTGCCATATGCTGCTTTGGAGTTTTTCCAAGATCTGCCGTCATATAAAACTGTGATCTATAGTGGACTTTCTTATCCTAAAACCATACTGGTACGGGATCGGTCAGGCTGTTATAGAAGAGTTTTGGGCGTTCACATAATACGGTAGACGGGATTTTATATGCATATTGAGGAGACTCTGTAGTTAGCGCAGCACAACGAATCCCCATTCTTTAGGATCAGACAAGCAATGGTGAGGTTTCACTTGTCGGAGGTACTTTTGCCGAATCAAGCTCCGCGGTACCGTGGTATACTGTTCATTATCAGCTTTTAACAGTCTGCAAAAATAAATAAACTTTCCAGATTCTACTATGCGGATATATTCTCTATCCTTGGCGATTTATGTTCGGGCTTTACAGCTTTAACATGTTCGTCATATTTTTTGGCAAAACTTTTGAACTTAATTCTTTTGGTAATACCACTGTAATTCCTCCATCAGGCGCTCCTCGTGGTCTTTCTTTGTTCTTCTGTGAAGCCTGTGTTCTTCCAATTTTTATCTGCTCACAGAGAACGCGATCCCATCTCGTTTCCTTCGGCAGAGTTTTTCCATGTTTGCGTCTCCCTTGCGCTTTTGCCGTTCGACGTTTATCTTATTCACAAACTTTCAGTAGTTTTGGCGTGTTACCAATATCCGCATCAGTACCTACAGTTATAGTCCGAGTCAACGTTGGCTGCTCGGAACACTGGAATAGTGCATTGATCAATTCGGTTGACCGTTAGGTGATGAAGCGTCAGGTCCCTTTATAGTTATAAATGTGTGGCACCCGTATTCTGAATTTAGTAACATTACGTCCCGCCGCAAAATCAATAAACCTGTTTCCGGAGGTGACGGCGTTTAGGCTGTACTTTCCCACTGTATTACCAAAGTGGATCTTTTTGCCTAGCTTGGCATTAAAATCGCCAAGCACGATTATCACCTTATACAATATTTATTGCAAAGTTTTGTCGAAGAGCTTGTAGAAGCAGTCTTTGTTTTTTCTATGCGGCCATAAAGTCGTCATCAGACATTCTCTTTCATGCCTGAAGTGCAGGGCTTGTTCCCTAAGTCTTCCCTTCACGGCGATTTCTCATCCGAATAAACGACTTCTTCTTCTGCTGTCCTTGTTGCGGCGGTCCATTCCATCGCACTTCTTGGATCGTGATTATGTCTACTTTGTAGCAGTCGAGGAAATCTGCTAGTTGTTCGGCTACACGCGGTCTGTTAAGGGATCAGACATTCCACATGCAGATCCGAAGATCGTTGTCCTCTAATTATTGGCCAGAGTTATCAATAGTGATTCCGAGGCTAATATTTATCTGCTTCGTCACATTTTTTAATCTCATCCAGCCAGTATGCAGTATGCTACTTATGCTACTAGTCGAGCACGCACTAGCCATGAGTAAGGATTTACTCAGCTGTTACATTCGTCACAAATGTTAACTCGCAAACAATCAAGCTTGGGTGTAATATGCTCACTTTGCAGCTTGAATTTGTCCAATTCCAAGTAACCGTTTTGTGATATATGACACAGTTCTGTTAAAAAATTCTAGTAAATAGTAAAACCAGATGTTAGGTCACTATTTTGCTTTTCCTGAAATCTCAGAGAACTGATACTATATGCACTTGTTTGACATGTCGGTATCCTAATACCTCTTCGCAATAAATCGAAACAAAAATAATCCATCAGTGTTGAAACACCAATATTCTGTTTACTCCTATAAGATCAAATTCTTGGAATAATTTTATTTAGAAAAAAGAAATAACTCATTCAAGGATATCGGGGGACCGGTGGATAACGCTATAAAATATTAAAAGCTTCAAATTTTTATGAAGAGTAAAAAGGCGAACGAAAAAATACTCGCGCTATCCTAATCCCCCTAGAGGAATACAAAATGTATCTATTAACGATGTGTCTATGATGAAATTCAGCTAAAGAATTTATCAGGGGGAAATTATTTCTCTTTTTTTGGATATAAAACTCGAACGTAGCTTAAGAACTTATTGTTATAATTTTTTCTTCTTTTTCTACTTTCTGCTCAAAAATGTACAAACTTTTTTCCAAGTGAGTTTTCATATTTATTAAAGTGGATTTAGATACGCAACATCGTTGTTCACTGGGATATTGTTGGAGATAAAATTTTAAAATGCTGATGAGATATATAGTAGATGTAGAGTTATGTTGAATTCTATGATGTTAAAGAACTAGCTGGCTTCAGGCCATAGCCATTGCAAATCATAATACAATTGGTTTAGAAAAAGAAAAGAAATATTTCTGAAGAAAAATTTGTAGGAATTCTAACCGTTTAAAGGAATTGTTGAAAAATGAACTCTGCACTTAAGAGTTGCTATTTTCAGGAGGAAATCTTAATAAATCTTAATGGCATACCCATGAAAAATTTGTCTAGCTATCTTTAGGCTGTTTTATTTTACTGACAGATTTTCCACTAGGGATTCTTTGACATTTATATTCATTATCATATGTTCATTCATTATAGTCTTATTTCGGAAGAGCGCTTTCATTTCATTCAATCTTCCTTGAAAGCCGGTCTTCATTTCGCAAAGCTTATAGAAGATTACGTGATACGATAGCCGCGCAAGATCCGGAGTTGTGAATACGGAGTCGATCGCAAATGTTTAGCATCTGTCCGCCCACTATGACGACAAGTTTCGCGAACAGATCTCGGCCTACACCCCTATAAGATCCATGGTTGGGCTCCTGTGTTGAGTGACATGGCACATTTTTGGCTCAAAATTACCCTTTCAAAGGCGAGGCATATCCGGAAGAGACTCAATTACAACCATATGTGCCCTACACTCCATCGGGTTTTTCAATAAGGACATAACAATCTTGTATTTAAATAAAACACCGAATAATTGAGATATCGGGCTGAAACTTATTCCAGGTGCAGTACGCATATCAAATTTAAGTATGGAATTCGATCTCGTTCATATGACCACCACGAGCACGTTTGCAGCGATCGATTCTTTAGAGCCAAATTTTCACCGGAACATTGGCAATTTCGCGCTCGATATTGTTCCTGATCTGGTCTCGTTGTTGGCTTGTTGGCATGAGTCATGGCATGTTGCATGAGCGAGGTGGCCATTCGACCGAACCAATTCTCGAGATCAGACGATTACCGAACTTCCCCTTCAGTTGATCAATTAATTGACCAGCTGTGTGGCATATGGCGACATCTTGTTGAACCAGATATCACTAATGTCCAGTCCATCCAATTCTGTCCAAAAACAGTTATCCAACATGGCACGATAGCGAACTACATTGACTGTAACATGGCGATCAATTTCATCGACGAAAGAATACGGTCCAATCACACCATAACATGATACCCACACTACACGGTCAATTTTTGTAGATGCAATGGAGTATCTAGAAGCACATGGCAGTTTTTTGCTGTATCGCATATTTTGCTTATTGACAAAGTCATTAAGCTAAAAATGAGTTTCATCGCTGAAGATGATTTTGCACTGAAATTCAGGATTTTCTTCAAACTTTTGCTGAACCCATTCGGAGAAGTTTCCGCGCATCATGTTTTAATTTGAAATTTGACCGGTGCATTGTTTCACTAGCACAGGAACACTCAATAGGGAATATGTTGGCTCGAATTTATCCACTCTAACACGCACCGCCTGTCTGGTGGGACAATTAACATATTACGACCCAATATTGAAGTAACCCTTCTTAAAGCTGTGACCGCCGACTCAGAATTTCGGTAGTAATTTTCAATAATTTCCAAAAGTTGCTCGTTTGTGAAC
This sequence comes from Volucella bombylans, assembly GCA_949129095.1. Lineage (NCBI taxonomy): Eukaryota > Metazoa > Arthropoda > Insecta > Diptera > Syrphidae > Volucella > Volucella bombylans. Next base: position 104,537,439 of record OX422144.1, on the reverse strand, counting down.
TTCACCCTGATACAAATGTAAACCTTGACTGATATTTTGACACTGATACATCATAAAAAAAAAATTAATTGTGCGTTTGTGTTAGAATACAAAATTGTTATGTCCCTGTTGAAAACCCTTTATATACTGTGAAACGCCTAGTGACAGAATATTCAGGGACAATCTTTACTGCTTGCCGAGTTCATATGAGACGTTGGGGATACGAAGGGCGAACTCAACTAAAGGCGGTTTTGAGAAAAACCCATTTGAAAATAAAGGGTTTTCCAATAAGGACTTGACAACTTTTTTTTTTAAATAAAACGCAAAGCATTTTATATATTTCAAACACGTTATTATCGAATTGAAGTACAATCAAAACATTTATGAATGGAACATTTATGAATGGCCACCGCGGGCACGTTTGCAGCGGTCGATTCGTTGGACCCAATTTTCAACGACTCGGCCACACATTTCGACCGAAACGGCCGTGATTTTGCTTTCAATGTTGGCTCTGAGCTCTTCCAACGTCGTCGGCGTATTGGCATAAACCAATTACTTAACGTAGCCCCACAGAAAATAGTCAAGGGGCGCTAAATCGCACGAACGAGGCGGCCAATCAACTGGCCCATTTCTTGAGATAACACGCTCACCATACTTACTCTTCAATAAATCGATTGTAGCGTGTGCTGTGTAGCTTGTGGCATCATCCTGTTGAAACTACATGTCGTCCAAGTCCATATCTTCCAATTCGGGCCAAAAATAATCGGTGATCACGGCGCGATAACGCTGACCATTCACAGTAACGTGACGATCGTTATCGTCGACGAAAAAATATGGCCCAATAACGCCGCGGCATGCAAACCGCACCAAACAGTTATTTCTTGTGGATGAAGTGGTGACTCATGAAGCACATGTGGACTTTCACCCAACCAATAACGCATATTTTGCTTATTGACGAACCCATTGAGTCAAAAATCAGCTTCGTCACTGAAGATGATTTTGCGATGAAATTCATCATCTTGGCGCATCTTCACCAGAACCCAATCGGAGAACGTACGTCGCTTCAAATGGTCCATCGGCTTCAATTCTTGAGTCAGCTTGATCTTGTATGGGTGTAAACAAAGATCCTTACGCAAAATACTCCATAATGTGGTCTGAGCGATGCCTATTTCTTGAGAACGCCGTGGAATTGACTGATTTGGATCGTTTTCTACGGACGCCTGAACGGCAGCGATATTTTCGACACTTCGACCAACCCGTTGTCTCACTGACACGGCAACATCACACAACGAATATGTAGACTCAAATTTTTGCACTAAACTTATTATTGCCTGTCGACTAGGGCGAGAATTACGACCGAAAATTGGAGTTAACGCTCTTAAAGTTGCATTCACCGGCTCCAAATTTCGGTAGAAAATTTTTATAATTTGCAGACGTTGCTCGTTCGTGTACTTTACCATGATGAAAACGTTGAGTTTACTGAATAAATTGACAGTGACAGTTTGATGATTAGTGAAAGAGTGCGTTCACATATTAAATTCAAAGTTGTCAAGTACCTATCGGAAAACCCTTTATAATCTAGTGTCATAGCGTCACCAGTTTTTAAAATTTTCTTTCTTAAACACCTGATGAACATTTTTCTATCACCTCACTGATAAGACTTCCATTAATGTTTGCAAAATTACACTTTTCTGCTTGCTGCCTCAGACGAACTAAAAAATTAAAAAATTTTTCATCCGGTTCCTGTTTTAAGCTTCCAAATATATGACGTTCAAACGCGATACATTGCCTCGGAGCAAAATATTCATCCAGCTTTTCTATAGCTATATCAAAAACTTTCCCCCCATGTTCGTCATTGGATTCTACATTCACATTAACAAGGCTGTAAAAAATTTCTTGCAACTCTGGACCTCCAAAATGGAGTAGACTTGTTTTTTTTTCAAACTCGATACTTGCAGCCTCCAAATAAATATATAATCCCCTTTTCCATCGTTCCCATCTGATAGCCACTGAACTTCCTTCCCCCTCGCAATCAAATTTTTCAAGAGTGTACTGTTGTGTCATATCCAATGTCCTAATTTATTACCTGAAGATAAATTGTGTTGCGCAATAATTCGATGCCGAATGTTCGCTATATACGAGTAATACCTTGTGTTCGCAATTAAATGCTTTTCCTCCAAAACTCTATAAGATTAAATACTTAGATATAACCTGTTCGCAATTTAATTCTCGGTTACTAGTTACCTTCTTCGCAATTAAATGCCTCCTCGCGATCGAATGCTATCTTCGCAATTAAATGCCTGAAACCCCGAAACAATACCCAATAATTTAACACAGAACGTTCGTTATACAAAACTCTGTGCACACACACTATTCATCAAAATAATCACAAAAACGCCACATGGGCATAGTACCCCGGCGTAAAATCCGGGACTTTACAAATTCATTTGTATCGATCCTTTGAAAATAAATAAATAAATATTTCCGATCCTGCAATGATAAATAAATAAAAGATTAATGAAATCAATCCATCAAATTATTTACTACAAAATGAATAAAACTTGAAAACAGAAACGAACTATTCCCATTCGTGCAATTCTAAACATGCAATTCTCCTAATTCTTAGTCTATTTACCTCGTCCCCAAAATGTTGTGTTCTGTTATCGGCTCGCTAGCTCACGCGCCACGTCTTTACTCATCGGCTGTTGTGTATCGACTCACTCACTCACTCACGACAGTAAATGGAGATTAATTTTGGCCACTCAAACAGAGTAGTAAATGTACTATATAGATGCATATGAGTACCAATATACTACACTAGCAAACATAAAAACGATATACCAGCGATAAGTGTTATAAAAATGAAAGCACTTCCAATTACTTGGGTCTTATCTGCCAATCTCTAATTTCAAACTTCAAGCACTAAAACCCACAAATCCAAGCAATTAAATTAGAAAATAAAATATAAAAAACAAACACACAAAAACTAACTACCTACGCTTGCATAAGAGATATGGTTAACCGTCGTAATCTATTATCCACTTACTTTACACGAAAACAATTCCCCCATATGCAAGAACATACATAAATAACATAAACAAAAAGACACTAGAAACGGAAAAAAGCAGACGAAGAAAAACGACAAAAAACATAATAAAACTCAGATTATAGCAACTGCTTATGTGCCTTAAGTGTCTGCCATGAATGCCAAAGCGAAAGTCTATGCCTCACAATGGAACGTAAATACCTCACCACACTCAAGGTCCTCTGCCAACTCTGCCCACTCCTGCTCGTCACACAGCACTATACTAGTAACTCCATCCTTAACAGAGGAATAATCCTTCGCATACTTTACTATCCAACAAAAAAAAAAGATGAAAAAGAATTTACCACCCTTCTTTCGGTATACTTTGTCGTCTTTTCGTTTTCGAAACGAAGAAAAAGCAAAAAACACCGAAAACAAATCCCCAAAAATAGCGCACAACTTTTTGCTTATAATGGAGTAAGTTTTGCTCCGAATTTCCAAATTAATGCAATTTATTGTCGAGGTAAAAAAGACAAACAATTCTGGTTGTCCAACAGTTATATGTCTCTTGGGTCAAATTCCTCTCGAAACACAGACTCTAGGTGAAAATGATTGGCAAGCGGTAGAGGCAACCGGGAAACAGGGGGACGAAAAAAATGAAAAAAACATTCACAAATGACAATTTATTGCCGTCAAAAATAATAACAGTGCCATCGAAGGTAACGGTAAATGGATTAATGAGAAGAAAAAAAAAACAAGGAAATACCGGCAAAGTGAAGAACCAACAAAGTTATCCTTCCTTTCGTCCTTCCGACTGAACGGCGCCCCCTTAACCATAAACTCATATTCACACTCTCTACACTCTCACCTGCCTGAATGCGGACCTGGTCATACATTTGCTTTTATTGCCCTACAACTGAGCATATTGACAGAGAATACTCCATGTCCGGCTCGGCTCAGCGCCCAGTACACTTGTATCGTGTGAATATCTATAGATTGCTGTGCCTTAGCTCCGTGGTATTTCATAAAATTTATTGAAATACATTTACGAATAAATTTTGAGGTGATTCGGGGAGTTGAGGTCATCCGGGATGGTGTTACGGTGAAATTTCATAATTTCGAGGGAAGAACTCGTAAAGCGCAGAATAATAGCTTTGCGGCTGAGCATAGTGATTGGGATGGGGTGATCTTATTCTGTCCATTTTCAGAACCAATTTGCTTGATTTGTGATGGCCCGATCAAGAGAAAGTTATTTATGTTGTTCGGGTATCTGGGAATATTACGAGTATCACATGGCTTCCATTTACATTATAATGTTGAATGGATTGCGTTGTAATAAATACGGCGTCTGTCAATTAATGAGAACAGTAAGAGATTTCTCATTACTCTTCTCAGTAGGTATCGCTGAAGACTTATATCGAACCGGACTTCTAAATGTCATTATTGAATTTTACAGAAGGGGGTTGCTATAAATATTATGCTGAAAGGTCACCATTACTTGCGAGTAACATAATACGTATGCAATGCAGACAGCAGTTTACTTAAGTTGTCATGGAGCTTCTGAGACAAAGGATACGAGTAACAAGGCCAGACATTTGCGATACATATATATAAATTCAAAATAGTGCAAAATCTTAAATAAAAGAAGTGCCCACCCATAATTTTCACCCGTTAGAAGCGTTGACATTTATGAAGATAAATCAATCGAAGGTAAGCATCTCCTTTGATATTTGTACTCATTTCCATTGTCAAGGCAAATTGTCAAGAGCAAGTTCAGGGACATTTTAAAGAACCCTCGTTACTTTCTTACGTCAGCTATGATGAGGACCTACTCATGGAGGTAGATGGGGGTGTGAGGTACAATCTACACACACAATTTAAATTTATAAAGCGCATGCTGTGTTTCTCTCAAGGACAAAGGCGAAATAGGCAGATGATAGCCCAGACAACAACCGGATATTGATATAGTGCGAATATATATATATATATTTTTTTTTTTAAATAATTGTGTATCATAATTGACATACTGATTTTGTGAAGAAGTACTATCTGAGAAGAGACTAGAAGCGATGTGATTAAGTAAAACCGAACGTAAAGTTCGTTCGACCGAGCATATTGCCAGAATTGAAAATTCCGTGATACTTGGTACCTGAATTTACATTGCATCCATACAAGATGCAGTTAACATAAAGACTCAAGCCAAGACTTTCGCAATGAGGTCGAGACAGTACCCTAAACCAGAGACTTAAAAAATGCTAAATCAGCCGGGCTGAAAACATTTAAAGATCAGACGATATTTACACTACGTTGAAAGCAGAGCCTCTCTGTCTCATGCTAGACTCACTTACTAGTTAAGTCAATCAGGTTGCTTTTATGACTTCAAAGGGCATGGTATTGATAGCTAATATCCATTTGTGTTACAATTTGCTGGCAACTCTGAACAGAATCTAAACTAGTCTGATACTGGTGGATACAGCGAACGTCCGTCGAAAAGAACGAGTAGCCATTATACAGAAAATCGGAAAAGATGTGTAACTACAATACTCACTGGCCAAAATTTCCAAACCAATCAGTCTGAACCTCTATCATCTTTAAGTACATAAAGTGACTGGTTGGATTTCATATGCGCGAAACTGATTTCGAACGAACCAACTTGGCATTTTACCAAGGATTGCAAACAGGATTGCCTGTTGTCCTACCTGTTGCCTGTTGCCTGTTGGTCGACCGACTCACTGCTTAACTGCTTGACACTCTCAATGGCTCTATAAGGCACGTATAGGGAATTAAACTGCACTGCATGTTGGATCATACATATCGACTGTCTGTTCCAAAGTGCAGGCAGCCCTGAACAACATTTTTTTTTTGTTTTTAATTTTTTTCAAAACGAAATCATTTAGACATACTCATGAGTTCCGAATTCCAACAACACGTTGATCTATTGGGATCCGATGCTTTCAGCGTAGAAAAGCCGTCGCAGCCCTAGACTTGATCCACGATTGATGCCCTAGATTTCAGTCGATCTTCTCGAAATTTGAGATTTTTCTCGTCATTGGAAAACGAAAGCTGACTAGTCTGGCTCTTCTAGTGCTTAAATGGAATACCAAATTTCTTTGGACTAAATATGCCACTTCGAAAACTTCAAAGCCGCTGTCGACTTACTAGTAGTGCGAGTAGCATCCTGCAAGATATGGATCTTGTCACGAGGGGCCGCCTTTCGATCTGCATGATCATGCTAAGACCAATTATATTCTAACCGAAGTTATCTGGTGAAACAAACTTTCACTAAAATACGTCATTGCAGCTTTTACCAGACTAAATACGAGTACAACGGTGTTTATCGGCCGCCTGACTGTATAGATGCACTGATGAGTCTACCTCCACTCGATAATTTTCTCAATGGCTACACTTTCAAAGCCACTTTCCTTTTGGAAGGAAGTAATCCTTGATACAAAACGTACTTGAGTTTTCACGTCTTAGTCGCCTGATTCAATCTCACTATAACTCTTTTTACTGGGAATGCTTCAAAGTATTGGAATTAAATCTGTGTACCCAGCTTCTAAATGAGCCCACACGAATAGCGAACGTTAATAGTCATACTGCCACCGCCCTGGACTTGTTTTTTACTTTTTACCCTGACAAATACAAGATCAATATGCTAACCCTTCTAGGCTCGTCGGACCACTGTGTCATATCAGCTAATTTGTCATACACGAACCACACAGTTAGAGAAAGGATTCCTAAACCGTATGGCAATACGAGAAAGCCAATTGGAGCGGACTTAACAGCTTCTTTAGGAATTTTAACTGACCGCTGGTATGATCAGAGACACTATTCTCTTTGGAATGAGATCCTTTATCCCTCATCGGATCAAGAGTATCAAACCAAAAAAAAGGCGTGGTGCGACTCGAGTTGCAAAGAGGCTGTCAGGGTTAGAGAAATGTTTTTTCGGTCCTATAAAACCAACCCGACAGAGGAAAAACGAAAAAAGTTCAAACGAGTCAGGAATGACTGCAACATCATTCTTAAGCGAAAAATACTACAATGTCGCGTAGGTAGTAAACATTTTTGGTCGTTCATTAACAATATTTGAAATTCTGCGCCAACTTCGATCCCAACTCTCATTTATTATGACATTTCAGCTGTCAGTTCTTTGGACAAGGCCAATCTGCTTGATGCACACTTTGCTCCCAGATTGTGCTTTGTCTCCGCCTACACTTGAGTGCGTCGAATCTTCAATGGGACGAATCTACTTTCGCACTCGTGTAGTAGCAAGAGTACTTAAAGATCTCAACATACATAAATCCGCTGGTCGAGATGGTATAACTCCCCTTCTTCTGAAATGGTGTTCTTCCTCGATGGCAAAACCACTGCGTAAGCTTTTCAGCATTTATGCAGCCCGTCCCTAAAAAAGGCGAATCTTTTCTCTCTCCTCTTGGAGGCGCATTGCACTTACGTTCTTTCTTTCCAAGGTCATTTCAACGCTGATAAACGATTGATAATATCTCGAAATACGAAAACTTCACAATGACCGGCAGTACGGTTTTCTTAGCAACAGGTCCACTGGTGATTTGATGGCATGTCTCACCGAAAAGTGGAACCAAAGCGTACATCAATCTGGTGAAAGGCAGATAGTTGCATTTGATATTTCTAAGGCATTTGACAGAGTTTGGCATCAGGCTGTTTTCTCAAAAAATGCGTGTGTTTGGGATCGATAACTCTTATTCAACGGATCATAAATTACCTTTCGGACCGTTCAATTCAAATTGTCTTGGGTGATTTCAAATCAGATGTTCACAAAATAAATGCTGGTGTGCCCCAGGGCTCCGTTATGTCTCCGACACTCTTTTTATTTTTCATCAATGATGTCTTGTCTGCTACTTCTAATCCAATATAGGAGTAATCCTTTAATGACGACGTACTCTCTGCTTTTCATATTCGTTTCTGGATTCACGTCCCTGCTCTTCGACTGTAGAACGAGAACGGCAGCGTATGCTAAGCTCATTACATTCCGCTATTAACAGCATAATCAATTGGGGAACTATTAAGAGAGTGGAATTTAATGGTTCCAAACCGCAATGCTTTCTGGTATCGCTAAAGCGAAATTTAAACATCCATCCATTAGCCGTGAATTGCACTTGCATCATTGAAACCGAAAAACTTTCCATTATAGGTTTCCTCAAGAGATGTAAGAAATACTTCACACCCTCTGATCAGGCCTCAATATATGAAGCATTTGTCGGCCCGAAATTGGAGTACAATGCTCAGATCTGGTCAGGTGCGCCTAAAACATCGCTGCATCTGCTTGATAGGATTCAAAACTGTGCGATTAAACGCAGTGGACACACTCGAACGCCGACGTAATGTCTCGTGTCTCACTCTATTTTATTGCTATTTCTAAAATCAGTGCTCCATAGAAATCGCCGGTAGCACTACGGCTCTCCAAATTTAACCGTACCGCCGGCCCGCTATGAATGCTCATCATTACAATCTCAAGCCCACTTTCGGACGCATTCTAAAATATCGTGATTCTTTCCTAAGCCGTGCAACTCGCTTATGGAATGCCCTGCCACGCTCTTTATTTCCCAGTCACTATAACATGCAAACACTTAAAACCAACGTTCATCGGTGCCTCTCTTTCTATCCTCCCTGATTTTGCTTCGCCCGCTCTGTGTGCAACCATTTTCAGGGTACTTAAATCCCTTGAGCACGCTCAAATTATAAAAAAAAGGAATGGTGTCCGCCATATCTGAGTTAGGCAAGGAATGTAGACAGGACTGTCTGTCTTATCAGTCAGCTATAGGACTGCTTGCCTTAGGACTGCTTGCGTCCTTGGTTGTGTGCTTATACTGACAATTGGTTTTCATGTAGGCAAAAGTGCAAAGGATTTGACTCTCTAGGATGACGGCAGACCGAACGAGTACTTCCTGAGGTTTCTTAGAGATCAACGACTTTTCTACTGATACTACCGTGTTTCTAAGTACTTCAACATGCCAGTCTTCATTTACTCTTCGTTTACTCATCGTTCTACAGAAGACTGAAAAATGAAAGTATAAAGAATATGCAAGGAATACAATACACTAGATCTTTCCGCGAGAGTTGAGTTCCGGCAGGAAAAAAAAAACAGAAATTGTCAAGAATCATTCATTGGCAACGATAGAGGGAGCCTGTAATAAAAAAATGTTAGCAATCTGAGTAATTGACTGAAACGCTGACAAGTACAACATCTCCCTAATGGGCTTTATAAACTTCTTTTCAAAATCTCAATTCATTTGTAGGTCCAGACTTCTACTTCCGACTATAAGGGGTCCATTAGAAAGCATCTTTGGGTTGTCAGGATGTAGAAATATGATTTCGCCCTCTCCTTTCATCTTCCTAATTGAACATGGTAGGGCAAAATTTACTAATTATCGACAAGCTTAGAAATGTTCCATTAAAATGCCCTTAAAAAACTTTGCACTTTTTTAACGCTCAAATGCCGAACACAATTTAACACTGAATTGCTATTACACGTTCCTTCATCTTTTCAATCACTGGTCATTTGAAAGTTAATTAAGTCAAAGAACATTTAACGAAATTGAAGGACAAAAAAATGAAAAAGAAGCGTTTCAAAGTTCCACATTCTCCCTTGCAACTAATACCGCCCAAGAACGAAACGAATCCCCACTCAAGGACATTGTATTTTTCTTTCAAATTAACTGCAAACTTTTTAAGTGGAAATCAATATGTTCCCAGTACGAAAATACAATTACACAACCGAAGGAACAACGTCCTTAGGGAGCTCACGAGTGGCATCATAAATTTTGAGAAGGGAGCAAAATTAATTTATTTGTCAATCGACACCAGGTCCATAATCTGGTGCATAACATGAGATCATAAATCCTAAGCCTAGAGGCTTGTTAAATGTTTTCTTTATTAAAATGTGTAGTAACTTCATTCCTAGCTTAATTACGCTGCGTTCAAACATGCCTGCATCTGTTCAAATCGAAGGTGGTTACATCAGGATGTCTGGTATTCTAGCTGGATTTATTATTCCCCAGGAGTATTCAACAGCACAATCAATTCAATTAGATTTTGTACAAAGAGGGCTGGAAACGCTTAAGGGCCATTCTACCCTCCACCAAAATTTAAAAGAAAAACAAAAACCGCAGATACTCGTGTCGTACTAAGCAAATGTTTGCTGTCATCACAAATTTATAATTGAAATTTAACTACACCTCCTGTAGGCTTTATCGTAGAATGTCCATATATATGTATGTACGTACCCAGGATCATGGGGTAATTTGTTGTTGTGGCCTGCAGCTCTCACATCACAATGTGACAATCGCACGTGCTCCCTACTACGGCGGCGGCGTCGTGTATGAATAATAATTTACGAGTATTTCGGAAACCCGTAACTATCCCCTTCTCAGTGGGCGCAGTGTGTATCGTGTTATGCCTTTTCAATGATGAGTAAGGTTCTTGTGTTTGTCGTGGCAACAACACTACTCAGTGGCATTTCGTCACTATAACGACAAGTGACAGATATATCGCTCGAAGGACCAAGAAGCAAAAGCCAAAGACCGACTAAATGAACACTTCAGTACTTGACAACATCGGCCGACGCGTATCAGGTAGCAAAAAAAAAAGGAAGAAGAAGAACAAGAAATATCCCTATCGCCACCATTCTCGTGTCCTTGATAACACACATCTATCGCATGCACACCCAGGAGGTAGAAGTGTGAGTTGTTGAGCAGCAACTACTCGCTTTGGCACAACTACAACTACAACTACGCTTGTATGTACACAGTCGTATATGCACGTGAATATGAGAGTAACACGAGTTCGGTAGTTAATTCCAACGACCGACCTACATAATCAAGATGTCATTACCAACCAAGTGGGCGATCAGGAGGGTACTATCTTCCGACACATTGAGATTTTTCGAATATTAGTCTGAACTGGCTGCTGGGGGTGCCTATGCCCAACGAACCCCTAAAGTCGACGACGACATTGTAATTTGCTGCCCAACAGAGTTCGCATATGTCGTGCCCTTTACATCGCAGATGCTTCGGATACCGTGTACAGACGCTAGTTATCGAAGACAAGGACATTACTGTGGAGAAGTGCGTGGGATCTAGCAAATGAGGTTAATCAGATATTAAGGGTTGCTCCTCTTAGCTCTCGTTTTTAGTTGCCCCAAGTGATGGATGGATGGGGTAAAGAGCAAAGCTACATGGTTACATGGTTGTCAGAACGCAATATGAGCGGCATGTGTAGCGTGTGGAGATATAGGGATACGAATAAATACGTATTCACACGAGTGTTTCTTGCTGCTTGTGTTAATTTGTATTCGATTGGGAGCAGATTTTTGAAGTAATTTAGTCGTAGTCGTCGATCATTGCTAACGAGCAACACACAAAAATACTTTGCAAAACAAGAGATGATTCTTTTCAAACCTATTATAATGCGGTGGTAACTTTAACTGGGCAAATGATTGAGATTTTGGGTTTACTTTATGTTTTAGGACTGATCGTGAGAAACTAATTAGATGCATTGATATGTTTGATTAAAATTCTTCTTCAAGGAAGTCTTAAAGCAGCGTATACTACAATATCGATTTGTTATAACTTTGATGACTGTATACAATGGTAGTGAACGGTTAGGGAATTTAGATAATCCAACAGCCGGTATTCTTGTAATCTCAGGATCTTCTTGCATTAGCCAACCCTCACGCTGTTCTTTGATTTATTATGATAACCCCTTAAATGACAACAGAGCCATCTATATTTGAAGAGCAGAAGACTCATCCAATGGTATCACTTTGACAATTGATAGCGAATATTCCAGTAAAATAGAAAGTAGTAGGTATGGACAGCTGGCTAGTACAGAATGTTCTCGAAAGATGACAGGGAATGGCAGATCGCATCGGACAGATGTGAAATCAGTTCCAAAGTGGAATTTAAAAGGTGAAATAACCCATTTCAACCTACTGGGTATTTCCACACCCAAGAAAATGGTAACACTTAAAAAATTCTGGTGCGGGTCCGGTGAGAGATATTGATATTGAGATATCGCACCTACAAGAAAAAAACAGAATAGTGTAATTTTTCCCGGCCTACTTATAGATTCTTACAGGTAAGGATCGCGGTTTTTTAGGGAATTGGAAAAAACGAAAAACGCGCACCCTTAGCAAAGGAGCAAAATCTACACCGTGGGTGTTACTATTAAACAAATTTTGTAGAGTGAATTAAAGGTCCATTTAAATTGGATTTTTTTTTATTTAATTGAAAAATTATGCTGTTTACTGATTATTAAAATTTAGCAATCTTCTTCTGATGCTTACAACGATGACAAGTATTGAGTTTCCCAATGAAATGATCGGTACGATGGTAACGCATTGCCAAATGTGCATCGGAAGCTATCGATCTACCCGGATGATGATAATTGGACTTGACCATAATCGATTCGCAAATCTCCACTCGGAATTCGTATTGAGACATCGGTGGCTTCTTGCCATAACTGCGTCGAACTCATTTGTTATTAATGGCCAATACCAGTTCTTTCCCCGAATCCGAATGCAGTAATTGTTGATGGCGTTGTCAAAAAGGTCCACACCTCACATGCGGTGATTGTATTGGTTGATCAAATAGGTCTGTTCAACCGTAACCATTTTACATTGTTTTCGTCATACCGTTTCGCGCGAGCCATTGGCGTATGGTTCAGGAAATTTTATAGTAATGTCACGACCTGAAAAGTTAGGAATGAATGAAGCACATATGAAAATGGACAAAAAGATAAGAATGGACCAATGGACGAAATGTGTATAACTTACCGCATTATAGTACCAACGCACCGCGTGTATACAATTGTTCATATCGAAACAAAAGTCAGACGTCCCGCGGGGCTTCTTTCGAATTTCCTTGATATTCATCAAGGGGGCATGGTTGGTTCGATTATCATGAACAGTTCCCAAGGCGAAGAATCCATCATTTGACAAAGGAGTTTTTAGTTTGTGACTAATAAAAAAGATGTCAAACGTCACAGTGTGCTTGGCTCGGTCCTCCAGATGCGATAAAAGCGATAGGACAACCCTTTCACCCAGCCAGAATCCTGGGTCCTCCTGTTCCGATGCGCAAGCGTATGGAATGAATTGGCACAAGTAGCCTTCTGTCGACGCCAAAAACACCAATACTTTTACCCGAATCGAATGGGGTTTCCTTTTACGAATAATTTGCACGAATGCCGGCCGTAATAGGCAATCATTTGTTCATCAATCGAAAGGTTGTAAGAGAATATACCGAATTGAAGGAATTTCTTATTCAATAAATCATTCAATGGTGCGACTTTTGCAAATTTGTTTTTCGAATCTAATGCTGAGTTGTTGCACACGTGAAGGAATTGTCTGATTCATCTGAATCTATCCCTTGAAATGCATTCTTTTATCATCGCGCATCCAAAAGAATCTTCATTTAACCAATAATTTTGTGTTTGCGGCAACGTGTGGTAACCGGTTATATACAACTCATCAAAAATTGTTTTCATTTCGCTAATTGATGTAACGAATGATGGACAATTGTTGGCCGCAGCATATTGGTTGGTGGAAGTGACCAAAAGCTTCAGCCCATTGTCATCGATGAACATTTCCCAAAGTTGAATAAGATTCTTGGCACCAATCTGTTCATACAACGCTTTATATGAAGCCTTAATTACAGAAAATAAATATAGTAAAGCAAATGTAAATAAAGTCGAAAGACATAGTTATAAGAATTTAGAGTAGCTTAGAGTGCCTGTGTGGGGCCAGTAAGTTAGTATAAGATTGTTAAGTAATTTTAAGCTAGCATTTAAGCATTTTTTGTTAGTAAGTAAGAGTTAATGATTAAGAAAATAAAATGCTTTAAAAATGAAAATGAATGAAGTCGATGGATCATCGTTTGGAATCTTACTGAATTGATAATTTTGCCTCCTAGACCGTTTTGCTTTCATTCCTTCATCGATTCGGGAACGATTCTGTGCCTTCCTCGATTTCAGTGTTGTTTTACGGCCATGACCACTAGACGTTGATGCCACCGGCATATCATGTTCTTCTTCGGCATCCGTATCATCATCCTCGCAGCCCAATAGCATGTGTTCGTTTGTATCATCGTAAACACATTCAATTTCGAATTGCCCGGCAATCTCACGAGGCAGCTCCGGTTCATCGTGCAACAATTAAGTATTGTAGTCTAATTCCTCATTGTCACTAATAGCATCGGCGGCATCGGGTGGTGTTATGATAATGTTAGCGGCGCACCGTGGTGCGAAACCATCATATTCGCGAAAAAAATAATTTTAACTGCGGATCCTTTCCAAGATATTAATCGTTCCACTTTTTATGGTTTATATGGTATTGAGGAAGTGTATGTATACGTACTGCATTGTTCTTTTTCATAATGAATCAGGAGTACGAGCACATTTCTCAGCAAATACACAACATTTCCTTACATGTGTACATACTCTACACTTACGAATCTGCCTAAAAAAAGATAAAATAAGATTTTGTACAAAAATAAAATTTCTAGTCATGAGCTCAACCAATCAAATAACAAACCAAAAGTGGTCTTGCTTTTAGAACGAAATTATTTTATAGCAACTATCTCGATGCGGGGTGAAAGTAATCTGCTACATTTACTTTTTTTTAAATCAATGCGCACTCAAGGGGTTAAAAAGTACCCTTAAAATGTTTGAATGGGCTTAGAGTATACTAATGAGTATTCATGGCGAGACGGGTGTTACGGTTGAAGGTTTGAAGGGGAACGGGTGGTGGGGTGGAGTCGGGAACTTGTGATAGGATCTGGGCAATATCAAATGCGGTTGATTTCCGTTTTCTGTAGCTGACTCGATTGGCTTGTTCTCAGTATACATATTCGGTACCTGTTTTTCCGCATTGTCAAAAGTGTGTTTCTTGTGTTTCTTGATCATGCCGCTCTCGAATTTGGTCCACATGTCTTCTATCCATTAAAAGTTCTGCCGGTGTTCTCCCTGCGGTAGTGTTTGGCGTCGTGTGTTGTTTGAATAGAAACCTCTGTAGTCTTAGATGCATATCTCCGCCGACTTAACGTAACCTACCATCCTTTCTGCCTGTCCGTTACTCGACGGGTGGTAAGGAGCAATAGCGTCTGAAATGATCCTTCTCGGTATCCCATGGATGGCAAAAATCTCTCGCATTTTATTAATTGCCTGTGTCGCTGACTGGTTTGCAACAATTTTGACTTCGAGCCATTTAGAAATTGCATCTACAACAATTAGAAAAACATATACCTTGTGAGGTCTGGCGAAATCTATATGAAGGGTAGACCAAGGGTTTAGCTCCTTGTCCATGAATTGGCGAACGGCTAGTTCGATGTATTGATTTAGGTTAGACCACCAGACGTAACTGCGTGCCAGAAATTTTATGAGAGTTATTCCAGGGTGGTTGGAATGCAATGTCTACAGCACCGAACTTTGAAACTTCGGTTGGACCACTACTGGGCTTCCCCACAAGATACAGCCCTACATCCCTGATCTTCTTTGGAAAACAGTTTGAAAATCCTTCTCTACACTCAAAGGCCACCCTTGAAGTATCCAATGCATTACTCTCGAGAAATTCATATCTCCTGCAATTTCCCGTGCGATTTCCTCTGCCCGGACAATTGAAAAAAAAATATTATCATTGCTTTCCAGAAGAAAAACTTCCGCCTGTCCGTTTGTCTCTCAACCTTGCACCGTAACGGTATTCGGCTTAGACAATCGGCGTTAGAATTTAACCTGCCCGCGCGGTACTCTTCATAGTTATATGCCGCCAATAACAAGCACTACCTCAGCATCCTAGGAGAAATCATTGGTGGTATCGGCTTTGGCGTATTTAGGATGCCCAATAAAGGTTTATGGTACGTTGTAATTAGCACTGATAGACCAGCAATATATTGATGGAAATGCTTGATTCCGAACACAATTGCTAAAGCCTCCTTATCGATCTGCGCATAATTACGCAAACGCAATCGGCCGTTCCCTTCCTTCTGAATCGCGGTGCCCTAAGACTGCACCTACTCCATACGGCGAAGCGTCGCAAGAGAGTGCTAGTAGTTTGCCTTCGTCATAGTGAGCTAGTACATCCTTTCTGACTAAGTATAATTCATTAAAAACTCTGGTGTGCTCTTTTGTCCAATGCCATTTGACATTTTTATCTAGCAGTCAATATAATTTTTCTTCTTTTGCTGCTTTATTTGGTAAAAACCTATTATAAAAATTCAGCATCCCTAGGAAAGATTGGAGCATCTTTTTATTTTCAGTAATAGAAGCATCCTGAATAGCTATAACCGATTCGATTCATTCGGTGAAATACCCTCCCCCGAAAATTGAAAACCAAGAAAGTCGATTTCACGTTTTCCAAAAATGCATTAAATGCAAGATTTGCTTGTGGTAATCTCTCCAGCACTCTTTCTAAGTTTGCGAGATGTGAGACGTCATCTGGGCCAGAAATAATATATTCGTCGAGAAACGCCTTAACCCCCGGTACTATACAAAGCAAATTGTCAATGAATCTCTGAAATATTCCTTGCGCTGCGGAGATTCCAAACTGGAGTCGGTTGAACTTATAGAGGCTTTTATGGGTGTTTAATGTTAATAACTCGGTAGAAGCGTCATCTACCCTCAATTGTTGGTAAGCCTGTTGAAGGTCTAACTTGGTGAAAATGTTTCCCGAAGCTATTATTGCCTTGACATCTGGATGCACGGGTAACGGATACGAGTTAGTCTTAGTCGTAGTATTAACGGTACTTCGATAGTCTCCACAAATGCGCATGGTTCCATCTTTCTTAAGCACCGTCACTATTGTCGTTGCCCATTGCGAAAACTGAACCGGCTCGAAAATCTGTTGGGGTACCAATTTTTCCATTTCGTCCTCTATCAGGCTACGCAAAGCGAAAGGTACTTGACGATGTTTTACAAATATCGGTGTAACCTCGCGTAACACTTAGATGTTAATGACGGGATCTACATGAGCGCCTAGATCTTCCTTAAAAACTTTTACGTATTTCAGTTTCATACCTTTGCCAATCCGCCTTTAATTCCATAACGCACACTCCTTCAACCGATATACTCGTACCCAAAGGACTAAACCAATTTCGACCCATCAAACTCCGACCTCCACCTGAAACGACAACAACCAGCAAATTACATTCAATTTTATTATATACTAAATAAATTTCACCCAAACAGGTGCAGACTAAACAGGTCTGCAAATTGAGCATTGATTTCTCCAGCTCCTGATCGGTGTTTTTTGATTTGGTTCCACGTAGTCTCGGAAATCCCAGTGAATGATGCCCCGGAGTCGATTTCATATTCTTCCATAACTCCGTTTATGCTTAGCTTTGTCAAAATAATCGAATACGCCATCTCTGTTGATGTGTTGTTGATTTCATAAAAATAATTATCCATTATTGTTTCATTTTGCAAGCCGGATGCTCCTTGCACTACGTGAACGTCGTGTCTTTCTCCCTTCTGCCTGCTGGTAACCTTTTTTCTGTAGCAAGCTATACTGCAGTTCCTATCATTCGATTGAAATCACACATTTGGTTTTAAAAAAAAAAACATTTTTCTTGGAGATGGCTTCTGGCCTTCGGTTTTGACTGGAGAAAACCAAAATTTCATTATTACGTCGAACATCGAGTACATTCTTATGTGCATCCTTATGAGCCAGTGCCAGTTCATATGCTCGTTGAAAATCCAACTTCGCCTCACCAAATATTCTTTTTTGTACTGCTTCATCGCGACACAACATACGATTCGATCGCGGTGCAATGCTCAGATAGTTTTCTCAAGTCTTTCAGGAAGTCAGCTATGGACTTCCTAACCTTTTGAGTCCTCTTGTGAAACGTCTACCTTTGAACGATCTCGTTCGATTTTGGGTGGAAATGACTATCCAACTTCTCCAGAATCTCTTGAACTGTAACATCTTTGGGCCCCAATAGTTTCTCCCACACATTATAAAAAAATGCTTTTTGTTGCACTTCGTTCTTGATCCCGTTGGCTTCAAAATATAACTCCATCCTCTCCTTGTAGTTAGTCCACGACATCGTTGCAGGTTGGAATTGATCCAATTTGCCAAAAGTTGCCACTGCTCCCTCGTTGATGTTTGCTATTCCAGTTTCGCTGATCTTCTTTTGTTTTCTTTGTCGCCAGTGTAATAAATTAATACGCAAAATATTACTTTATTGTTATACTTTTTTATTTAATTAAAATTCAATTCAATGTGAGCACAATATGTGTACCAGAATGCATGTCAACTTCAGAGACAATCTCATAAGGTGTTACCGACACTAAGGTGTTGTCAACACTCTAGTAATTCATTGATAAACAGAACAAAAAGTAATTGGCCAATGTGACTTCCCTGAGGAACACCGTAAATATTTAAAATTGTTTTCGAGAGTACAGATCCGATTTTCACATATTGGTTCCGGTTAGTCAAATAATTTGCGATCCATTTCAAAAAACTAGAGTAAATTCCGATCATTTTGCGTTTTTTTTTCAAAAGGATGTTGTTATATACCCTATCAAAGGTCTTGGAAAAATCTGTATAAACGTAGTCAACTTGAAGACGTTTTCCGATTTTATGTAAATGTTACATTCTGAGATTCTACAATACATATGTCTTTTCACAATAGCTTCAAATATGGGTCTATAAATGTCAATCAAACATTTAGATCCTGATTTTTGAATTGGAGTACTGCTTCCACCAGTACAGAAAAACAAGAGTCGTGCGGTTGTCGGATGCACCACTTGCACTAGAATCAAGAGCCGATAATTCCTGTAACATTTCACATTCTGATAAAGACATTAAACCTGGGTCCGTTGATATGATTGATTCCCGGCACCGATAGAGCGATGCCCCGAACCAAACGACAATTATAACTCTGGGATCTAACTATCCCCGCGGTGGGTTCCTCCAGGTAGCGCTTGGTCGGCAGCTAGACCTGGGTAAAACAAAAAAGCTCGCCACGTGATTTTTCTTCGGAATCACGAAACCTTTCGATAAAAATAACGCAAACAGAAAATCTTACCCGAATCACAGAAACGAGCGAAAAAAGAAAAGAAAATAAAAAATTAAAATTCCACTGCGTTATAAAGCTCCGTTAGAGTTCGACGATTTATTTTATATTTATTTGTTTTTTTTTGGTTAGCGGAACACTCGTCAATAGAGTGACCCGCTATTTTTTTCCAGTCCCGATACGCAAAAACGCTAACGGGTCGTATGTCCCGTCTATTCTAGGGACTTTTCGCACACGCGGCCCAGCGGAGTCTCAATTTTCAATTCCGAACCAAAAAAAAATGAGTTTCTGACTTTTTTCTTTCACTCCACTGCACTATTCTTATTTTTTCCTAGCGGTGCTGCGCCCTTTTGCTGACGCAGTTTTCAATCCTTTGTCCCGCTACTCGCGCTCTGGTTCCCGTCTCTCCTTTCCTACTTCCCTTTTTCTTATTTTTTTTTGTTTTGCCAAACTGGCGACTCCACGTTATGGACAAACAAAATCTACTCTACTCTGAACTACCAAAAACACAAAAAAGAAGAAAGAATTGCTTTTCGCAATTTTCAATATAAATTTGCACAACTCAACAAAAGCCTAGCTCGACCCTCTCTAATTGCTGGTCGTCACCCCTTCACCCATCGAACCTGACTTTTGCAGCTGGTGCGTCGTTGGGGTGTGCTCAATTGTCTTGGCCGTCGTCCTGCACACCGCTGTTGCTCCTTTCTTGCTCCATCGTTGGGGTGCTGCTATCAAAGGGATCGTCGTCTCTTCACCAATCGATCGATTTTTTTTTTCGGTGCTACCTGAGCTAGCTGCATCCACATCAGTTGTGGGATGTGATGCCGATGCTCGTACCCACATCGGTTGCAGGATGGTGTGTTTATTTAGCCTCCTATTGTTGGCTTTCGTTGGGGTGTAGTTTCCAGGCATCGTCTTCCCCCACCCGTCATCATCGTGTTGGGGTATCTGGATTGGAAGGACCGTCCATCCTCACCCATCGGCGACTTTCAGACGTCCTGTCTGATGCCGCCCGTTGCGAGTCTTTCGTCTATCCATGGGCTCCGACAACGGTGTTCCTGGTGGACCTCCTGTCGCACCCTGGGTTCCTGGTTCGCCGTGATTCTCCCTTATGTCCTTAGGGCTTCACCGACCGAATCTCCTTGTCCTCCTCTGCAGAGAAACCGGCCCGTGAACCGATGTGGGTTATTTTCCTCCGTCTGGGGTTGGTGGGCCACTGACTGATGGGACCGTGGCTACCCTCCACCTCCGCTAGAGCTCGATGTTCCCACTCAATGAAAAGAGGGACCGAAGGGACTTGTAATTAAAAGGAGAGCCAAACTTGTTGCGGGAAAATTTACCGTAACGCCGTAATTGGTTGACTTTGATTTATCACAACTAACATTTTCGGAGACAAAAGCAAATATATTCCAAATTTGATTCACATCACTGCTAGATTTGCCATTGAAATACATTTTTAAAATGCTTACGAATGCCCGTCGAATCCATTCGGTAAAAGTGGCCAGCATCAAGTTTTTCTCGAATCCATATGCGTAATTGCTTATCAAATGGGTCCACTCCACCCACAGTTTTGTTATAACATAGAATCCATAGATCCACAACCTTTTTTCTTCTAAGCTTTCACATCCATTACATCTGCCTTAGCTGATTTATTTTTCACGAACAGTGCCTGTAAATAAATGAAGAGAACATTTTATTTATATTTTAACATTATGTCGCATCGAAATACTGGTTAATCAGATCAATATAAATCCAAATGGGGTACTGTATACAAACCCGAAAAATACATAATCCAACGAACCTGCGAATTTCATTGAAATCAGTTTTTATCGACATCAGCATATCTATTTGTTGTCTCGATAATAAAATTGATTATACCCGTAGTGCTATCCAGAAATAATTCGAGCATTTGCAGAAGATTTACTAAATTGCCTGTAAGAAAAATAAAAAGGCTCACGAATCATTTTCTACTCTTTTTCGAGCGTATGAGAAATGCAGTCTATCATACATAAACATACTCGTATAAGCTTATCGATTTCATGACAAATATCTCTTGTCTTGTCCCGTGATACATTTGGTGGAGTCTTTGAAAACTCTCCTCGATAGCTTTTTGACCATTTTGGCCATTTCGTAATGGGATGCTTACGAATCTGCCAATACTTTATCGAATTCCAATATATTCCTTTGCAGACGACAGTACTCTCTGCTTTTCATAATCGTTCTCGGACTTACGGCACCGTATGCTGAGCTCATTAATTCCGATTTAAATAGCATTACTAAATGGGGAACCATCAACATAGTGAAATTTAATACTTCCATAACACAATGTTGAAACTGAAAACTTTTCCATTTGCGGTATGTGTGGCAATGACAACTTACGTTGGAATGACCACATATTCGATTTCGCCAAAAATGCTGCGAAATATCTAGGTTCCCTGAAACTGTGAATGAATGAAACCATTATGTGTGGAATAGCACATCAAGCGGTGCTTCAAGCGGTCGGTGCAATTTTTGATGACTCGTCTAAAGTGGTTCGCTTGTTAACGTAGACTAAGTACTTGACGTATCCGCGGAGAAAATAATCGAGTGGTGTCAAATCGCATGATCGCGGCGGCCAATTGATGAACGCTCGTCGTGAGATGACCCAGCCGCCAAATTTCTCCTTCACAACTTCGAGCGTTGAGTCGATTGTATGGCATGTAGCGCCGTTTTGTTGAAACCACAGCTCGGATAAATCGATGTTGTAGAGCTATGACAACAGAAAGTCGCTTAACATCGCTTTGTATCTGAGACCATTGACAATAACGTCAATGATCCGATGATGCCGCCATTCCATAAATCGCACAAAATAGTTAATATTTATTTGTGGATGCATTGATGTTTGGCGGAGCACTTGAGGATGTAGAAATTAGATTGAAGAAAAAAGTGTAAATAAATAATAAAACGCAAACCATTTGAGATATTTCAAAACCTTTATTATCGGCTTGAAGTACAATCAAAACATTTATGAATGGAATTCGACTTCGTCCATATGGCCACCGCGGGAACGTTTGCATCGGTCGATTCGTTAGATCCAATTTTCAACGACTCTATTTCGCGTTCAATGTTGGCTCTGAGCTCTTCCAACGTCGTCGGGGTGTTGACATAAACCAATGACTTAACGTAGCCCCACAAAAAATAGTCAAACGGCGTTAAATCGCACGAACGAGGCGGCCAATCGACTGGCCCATTTCTTGAGATAACACTCTTCAATAAATCGATTGTTGCGTGTGCTGTGTGGCTTGTAGCTACATCCTGTTGAAACCACATGTCGTCCAAGTCCATATCTTCCAATTCGGGTCAAATATAATAGGTGATCATGGCGCGATAACGCTGACCATTCACAGTATGAATGACGTTGACGAAAAAATATGGCCCAATAACGCCGCTGGCATGCAAACCGCACCAAAAAGTTATTTTTTGTGGATGAAGTGGTGATTCATGAAGCACAAGTGGATTTTCACCTGACCAATAACGCATATTTTGCTTATTGACGAACCCATTGAGGCAAAAATGAGCTTCGTCACTGAAGATGATTTTGCTATGAAATTCATCATCTTGGCGCATCTTCTCCAGAACCCAATAGGAGAACGTACGTCGCTTCAAATGGTCCATCGGCTTCAATTCTTGAGTCAGCTTGATCTTGTATGGGTGTAAACTAAGATCCTTACGCAAAATACGCCCTAATGTGGTATGAGCGATGCCCAATTCTTGAGAACGCCGTGGAATTGACTGATTTGGATCGTTTGCTACGGGCCCCTGAACAGCAGCGATATTTTCGACACTTCGACCAATCCGTTGTTTCACTGATACGGCAACATCACACAACGAATATGTAGACTCAAATTTGTGCACTAAACTTGTTATTGCCTGTCTACTAGGGCGAGAATTACGACCGAAAATTGGAGTTAACGCTCTTAAAGTTGCATTCACCGACTCCGAATTTCGGTAGAAAAGTTTTATAATTTGCAGACATTGCTCGTTCGTGTACTTTACCACGATGAAAATGTTGAGTTTACTGAATAAATTGACAGTGACGGTTTGGCGATTAGTGAAAGAGTGTGCTCACAAATTAAATTCAAAGTTGTCAAGTCCCTATTGGAAAACCCTTTATAAGGTTTTCACTGTTTAAGATCGCGCAAATTGTATATATTTTATTATATAGGAACGGCCTGGGCATTTAATATTAATGGCCTGATGTAGGTAAATGCAGTTTCGTATACTGAGATATTGTTTCAAGGTACATTTGGGGTACGAAGGTCTACGAAGCTACGAAGCCTATCAGATTGAGTCATTGAAAGATAATTGAAGTTATCGCTAAGATGAGGGATCAAGATCACTGTATACCACCTCACAATAGTTTATTAAAGGTACGATTCAAGTCTTTATCAATTTCTGTCGATTCGCCATTGGGGTAAAGCTGGCTGTGATCCAGTAAACCAGTTTAGTAAACATTCGTTAATGCGACCAATGACAAGTTTCTATTTAAAACCAATCCGAGACTTTTTGCTGACTCTACACGTTTAATCCTAGAGTCAGAGAGCCATAAAATCTTGTACGACGTTAATGTCAAATTTTCGATTAGATATCGGGAGAACTTTTAATTTCGCTAGGTTAAGCAACAATCCGTTAGCCACCAACCAATCAACACATTGGATAAATCTTAATTTTAACGCAAGTTTAGCGATCAACTTCATGGGACGAGATAGATATAAGTGAACGTCGTCAGCGTATAAGTGGATACTGAAGGCAAATCGTTAACGAATGCACAGAAGGAGATAGGACTGAGAATCTATCCTTACGATATACCTTGTCTAATCATATTCATGGCTGAAGATTTGCCACCAATGACAACTTTTATAAATTCTAAGAAGGTGAAAAGCTTGTTCACTGAAGCCAAACCATTTATGTAATTTCCAGCATAAAATATGATGATTTACCTTATCAACGGCTTTTGAGAAGTCAAGTAAGCAAAGAAGTGTTGCGTATCGCTTATCAAAGTTATGCCTAATATCATCTAAGACGTTGATTATAGCCGAGAAACAGCTATGATTACTTCTGAACCCAGATTGGAAGGAGTTAAGGAGATTATTAGAAGAGAGATGACTTATTATCTGCTTCGATATAAGTTTCTCAAAAACATTTAATAGATATAGATGGTAGAAGCATAGTAGTAAGTTCACTAGGTTGAAGCCAGTTATACCAATCCATAGCAGCCGAAATTGTAGAGTACAACACGGGGGTGGGTTGGCGGAGGGACAAGTGGGAGACGACCTCATTTTAGACCGGGTCCTACCGTCACAATCTTGTAATTTTCATTATTGCTTCAGATTCGTTTCGGATGAGATCATTAATCTTGTATTATGGAAGCATGCCTACTTATACATATATGCTCAAATTTTTAGCGAAAAATAATTAAGTATATTATATCCGTAAATTAAGCGAAAATCCCCTCTTCATGGTCATAAATTTCCTAACCACCTACTGTTTTATGACCTACTTTCCATGCTTCTAAACGTTTAAAATAAAAATCGACCCTATGGCACATTAAAATAAATCCTTATCACTCTTTCCGCGATATCAACATCCCACGTCTTTCCTGGAAATTCCAAGAATTACCCAAGTAGTCAACATAACATAAATTTCTATGCCGTTTACCGTAAAGACCAGCTCTAATTAAGCCAATGAATAACAATGACTCGAAAAGCAATGATCTGCTAGACAAAAGCGCATATCATTCAACCCTCGTGCTCTAGTAGTCGCTTTAAAGAATTCGCTGTAATTTTCATGCCTTTTGGAATGACAATAATAGTACCCCCTCCACCACCATCAACACAACCACTCGCAAATGACACTTTTATCTAATTATTGGTACTTGCCGCTCTTAGCTGACTGTTTAAAGGCCAAAGTACGCAAATGAAAAGACTTCCCTCCTATTCGCCGTTATTCTTTCATTAAAATACGGCCTTTGTTAGCTTGACATTTTATCTAACTATGAGGGGCGTATAGCGGCAAAGACAACATCTTCCAAAGAGTACCAGTGAAACTCCAGCCTCCTTCATAGTCACTTTGAAAGGTAAGTAATGACATGTTACAGTGGTGAGTTGTATTAAAAAAGAAAAATAAAACTGCAAACTGGCGTTCCCTGCTCTTTCACCCTCATGGTCTTACTTGATGATAACAGCAAGGACGATGACAATGATTTCGCCTGCCTTCAGTGGTGTGACTTCATCAGTAAACCCCTCTCAAAATCTCTCCCTATGACTTGGGTAAATTGGAGCAACAGCGACTTTGTAATATCATTTAATAAAGGACACAGGGTAGAATGTCGATTTTCAATCTCGAATCTGCGGGAGACTTTAAGTTAAGTTACTCTCTTTCTCTTACCACTGTCGCCAGTTTCACAAAAAAAAAAAAAAAACGAACGAAGGACCTTCTAGTCGTCGGTATGGCACAATAAGGGAGGACACCTTTCTGAGCTTTCCATGAAGTAAACCACAAGACTTTCTTGTGTATGCCATCAGTCTTTTGGTCTACCATTCATTCT
Organism: Volucella bombylans; assembly: GCA_949129095.1. Taxonomy (NCBI): domain Eukaryota; kingdom Metazoa; phylum Arthropoda; class Insecta; order Diptera; family Syrphidae; genus Volucella; species Volucella bombylans. The sequence continues at coordinate 104,511,809 of OX422144.1, read as the reverse complement.
ACGCCCCATCGTCCTTCTTTCTAAATCCGTTCATTACATGTGAATTGAGTTTATCATTATGGGGGTGTAGGGGTACATACACCAAGCTCGTGTACACAGCCAACAGACTGTCATACTGGCATACAGAGGGCGTATACTTGTATACTATTTGTAACCTGATTTCGCCGCAATGAGAAAGGATGTTAGGATATTAGGATTTTAGTTACATATGTCGCGTCGCATGTACTCGTATGTTCAAGTACGACTGTTTTACATGGAGGAAGAGAAGAAAAGATTCTGATTACACAAGAATCAGATTTACACGAACATGTTCCACATTCCACGTATATGTATAAATACAAAAAAGACAATGCAAGGATATTCAAGAAAGCAGCGTTGCCATCCTATGAGAGATTTACAATAGTTGAACTTTAAAAAAATAAATCTAAACCTACTCGTATTACGGAAAACCCGCTTTCTGTTGTAAAAATGTGAAAATGCCACTTTTGTGGCCAAAAACCTTAAATACTATAAGTTGTTCCTAAAAGATTGATGCACAACTGTGGTTCTTTGCAAAAATTCAAAAGCCAATAAAGAAAACAGGAAGGCTAAAGAGGTTCATTTCAACTAACTTGCAGCCGAAAACTGCACAAAAGGAATTGCTATCTATTTCCATGACACTGTAAGCCGTAATCTGCCTAGTCAAAACTCGGTGGAAGTTATAGCAGCTGAAAATGATTTGACCGCTGCATAAAATGTTTTAAAATGTTATGAAGCAAAAACGATGTAATGATTATCGTTAATGTCAGCAAAAAGTCTTTCAAATTTTCAGCTCCAGCATCCCGACCCGTGAAGAGTCTCTGCCTGAGATACTGCAGTCTTTAATCCTCTGCGATCCCTGGGACGCTGCTTCCAGTTATCCAGACCAAGCCCTCTTCATACGCGATGATATGGTCTCTTTAAATCGGTGGTTCGGCCCGGGGACTGGGAATCGAAAAACCTCTTAGCTGGAGCATTATTGTTCATTCGCTCGATGTGGCCGCTCATAGAGTTCGCGGTTGTATCTTCTTCTCCATTCGCCCTCCTTCGGACACAGGACCAAAAATCCGTCGAAGAATTTTTCTTTCGAAGGAGCCCAGTATTAGCTCTCGCTTCCTGCTTATCGTCACGTCAACACTCAACGCCATACAGCAGAACTGGCAGGATAAAGGTTTTGTAAGGCCTACGTCAAGACCAACAAATTTCGTCTGTTCTTCAATAGCCATCTCGTATCCTCCGCATACCCCAGTAGCTGAAAGGACCTGTTGAAGATAGTGCCTTCCATGGTGACACCTGCCCTGCTGCCCACTATCTCCTCCAGAATGAGATTGAAGAAGTCATATGATAGCGCATATTTTTACCGAAATCCGGTTCATATCTGGCGACACATCTGAATCAGTTTTGCCGAGATCTCGAATTTGGCCATCGTCGTATAGAGTTACTGACGATGAATACTATCATTTGAAGTCGATGAATAGGTGGTTAGTCTCCACAGTGTACGTGGCGATTAGTGTGTTGCAGAACGGATAGGATCTTACATGCCTCGATAGTTCTTGCAAGACATAGAATCGTCTTTTTTGTTGATGGGATATATGGAGCTGATAGTCCAGTCATCGAACGTGCTTTCTTCCACCCACACTTGGTTGATGATTTGGTACATGCGACTTACCAAAGCATCGCCACCATATTTGAAGAGTTTCGCTGGTAAACTATCAGAGCCTGCGGCCTTGTTGTACTGAAGCTTTTTTTTATAGCCAAGCCGAATTCTTCTATACTGGTTTTTGGAACTGGTTCTTGATTGACTGGATGTGGGTTCTCTTCTTGCCCTATCACTCTCCCTTCATAATGCCATTTAGCAGCTGCTGGAAATGCTACTTAAACACATCCACTATCCCATGTGCTTCGGTGACTAGGTTTACTTTGCAGTTTCGAAGAGCCGGTGTTCCGAACTTGAAGCCAGCCGACGGTTGCTTGGTCTTCTTGTAAAACCTCCGGATGTTGTTTCGATCGCAGGACTCTTTAATATCTTTGAGCTGGCAGGTCGTCTTCTTTTCACGCAGGATCTTCTTCTCCTCTCTTCTCGTGGCTCGATAATCGTCCCTCGCTGCCCTTGTTTTGCGCTGCAGCGTTTTCTTATGTGCATCTTCTGTCACCTTCTTCCGGTTTACGCATTCATCACCATACCACGGGCTCTTTCTCTGGGGTGTCTGGTATACTACTGCTACACTACACTGCTTTCAGCTACCTCCTTAATGATTTCGAGATACTAGTACCACTGATTATTACCATTGGTGGTGGGTGACTACACATTGGAGAGTTTCTCACTCAGGCGCTTTCTGTAGACTCTGGTTACTCCACGTGTGCTGAGGTGTCCAACGTAGAATTTCTTTTTCTGGGCAGTTCGCAGCTTCTTCTCGTTGGACATTCGAGCTCTGTATTTAGCCGCAACAAGAAATTGGTCGGAGTCGAAGTTTGCCCCTCGGAATGTGTGCACGTCGAGGATGTTGGATGCGTGAGTCGCTTCGATTACCACATGGTCGGTTTGATTGGTGGTCGACCGTATGGAGAGGGCCATGTTGCTGTGTGGATCCATAGCCTTGGAAACCTAGTGTGCTTATCACCGTATTACGAGCTGCTGCAAAATCGATTAGTCGGTAGCCGTTGTCTTTTGTCGTTTCGTGAATTCTGTGCTTACCAACTAACCCGCCAAATATGTTTTCCCTTCCGACTTTAGCACTAAATTCCCCGAGTACATTTTTGACATCATACTCTGCACAGGCTCCATAGGCTCCATCCAGGAGGTCATAAAACTCCTTCTTGAAAGGGTTTTCAGCCTCGTCGGTAGGTGCGTGTTAGGCTTATGTTTTGGAAAATGTCTTTGATGCGGATCACGGCCAGGCGATCACTTATTGGCTTCAAGTCCATGACTTTTTCCCTAATCCAATTTGTTATGCTATTTGTAATAAATGTCGCAATTTTTCGTTTACATCTTATCTGATCCTATCCATCGTATCTCCTGGATCGCAGTAATATCTGCCTTGTACCGCGTGGGGACAGATTCAAGCTTTTGAGTAGCATCTGGGGTGTACAGCATTCGTACATTACATATACGTTATCTTTTGAGGAGATTCATTATCCGAGGCTGAGCTCTACCGTTAACCCAATAAAGGTTCATCCGCCACCAACTCTTTTCCAACACCCTGGCTTAATATTGGAGATCCTCATAGACCGGGTATCCGGATATGTCGAAGCAGCTCATATAGGGATTACACTTAGTAGTTTGGCCTAACTGAATCTGTAAACGACACCGTGGATTCCAACTCATCTGCTGCCGCCTGGAACAAGAAGAAGTGCCTTACACCAACGACCTTCGAAAGGGGTTGGATACCCAATCTCCAGACGAGGTATAGACACCAATGTGGAGGTGAGAGTAGGAATTGGTAGTGAGAGACTAAGTAAGAATGCTTGTGTTCTCATGGCATCGCATCACTACCTTTCGTCTCGAAAACTTGCCTGTACTTTAAAATTATAAGACCGCTTTACCATTAGGCTGAAAAATGCGACAATGTTAATGTCATTAGACTAGGCCACCACCATGGGACGTTTATGGAAGATTGCGCAATCTTGGTTTAGCTCAGCAGTGTAAATCATTTTCTCTAGCATTAAGTCGCGCATTTTGCATAAAACACCTCGGAGAGCTAATGTCATCAGTGTCATTTTGCATAATCATCAGTTTTACACGAATACTACGAGGGGCGTTCAACATATTCTCGGTATCGGTGTGAAGCTGTGTTTGTATATATAAATTGTCTTATTTATCAAGTAATACTATTATTTTAGTGCATTCATGTAAAATTTCATATAAATGTGATTATTAATTCGCGTTTTATCTCTAGTTAAACAGAATCATAATGGCAACTGAGACGATGATGGTGAAAATTGAGCATCGCGCTGTAATTAAATTTAGTGAGAAAAGCAAGGAAAAAGTCAAAAAACTATTCATAAAGAGATGGTGGCTGTTTACCAGGGTTCCGCACCTTCATTATCAACTGTGCAAAAGTGGTCAAGTGAGTTCAAGAGAGGCAGAGAGAGCATTGAAGACGACCCCCGCTCCGGCGCCCCGGCTACTGCTTGTACGGGAGAAAGCATCAAAGAAGTCGAAAAACTTGTTCTTGAGGATGTCCGAATAAAGGTGAAAATGATGGCAGAGATCACCAAGCTTTCAATTGGTACCATTCACACCATTCTTCATGACCATCTTAACCTTTCAAAGGTCAGTGCAAGGTGGGTGCCACGAATGCTCACAGCGCCTCAGAAAAAAGTGAGAATCGCATGCTGTAGAGAGCTTTTAGAGATGTGTAGTGAGAACGCGGACGGTGTTATGGATCGAATTGTTACTGCGGACGAAAGATGGGTCCACCACTATGACCCTGAAAGCAAACAAGAGTCCATGCAGTGGCATAAAAAAGGAACAGACCCCCCGAAGAAGTTCAAAGTCACTCCGTCTGCCGGGAAGCTCATGGCCACAGTTTTTTGGGACTCAAAGGGAATCTTGCTTATTGAGTACAAAAAAAAGGTGAAACCATCAACGCCACATCCTACACTTCCATATTGCATAATTTGCGGGAGGAAATTAAAAAGAAAAGACGGGGTAAACTCGCAGCGGGTGTGTTGCTTCTTCATGACAACGCTCCTGTTCACACGGCGCGAGTTTCCAAGGCTCCTGCGCGAGATTGTGGTTTCGAAGAAATCCAACACCCACCCTATAGTCCAGACCTTGCCCCTAGTGATTATTTCCTGTTTCCGGATTTGAAAAAATGTCTTCGTGGAAAAAGATTTTCGGATGATGAAGAACTCAAGTCGGCAATAAATGGGTATTTTGCAGTGAAAGAGGAAATTTATTTTTTTGATGGTTTAAAAAAGCCTATCTCAAGATGCAACAAATGCATTGATGTTAGGGGAGATTATATTGAAAAATAAAAACAATTTAAATTGAATTCGCATTTTCCTTCATATCGATACCGAGAATATATTGAACGCCCCTCGTATATTCAAACATAGTGAAGTGAACGCAGATAGTGTCCATGCTATAAAGCATTTGGTGCACTATGCAAAGCCACACTGATAGGGCCTGATCTGCTTGATGGGCTTTAGTATCTTGCTAGGAGATAATATGCAATGTGTATTATGCTAATCCCACGGTAGTTAACGCAGATCATAATATAACCCTTCCATCAGCAACAACTGGCATTTCAGTATAATCTCCTTGTTTTACAGGCCTACTGCCAGCTATCCGCAATTGAAGGGAGGGGTTCCTTCATAACTCAAACTTGCCCTCGGCAGCTATTACGAAGTTCTTATCTTTATAGAAATGAAAACTAATTATTGAGAACTTAATTTTTTGGAAAACTTTTCGGGTCATGAGTCTATCACCTAGCATTTCAAACAAGTGGTCTCTCTTCCTTAATTTTTTCACGGTTTCCCTCCTCCACAACTCGTATTGTCATCACTTGCTTTGTAGCTCCGTACACAAGTTCTGTTGCAATAGTAGTGTCGAGACACTTAGGATCGAATCAATTGTTTCTCTGCCTGAGGAGTAGTAAACCACCAACTCGGCAGCAGTATGTGTAAACTAGGTGAACTGGGTTGGACTTTGCATTTATTACGTCAAACTCCAGAGCTATCTGAACTAACTGACCAGCGAAATCTCTAGCTATCCACTGAAACTCTAGCTTTTAGCCGAACGGACACATATGCGGAACTTAACTACCTCGAGGTAGTGTTCTAAATTTATATTGCACCCGACTATGCGGCCATCCAATAAGTTGGTAGCATGCCGTCAACTACGACGTCCAGTCGGAATATAAACACAAGGCTTTTTAAATATACAAATATATCGATGCTAGAATATGGTGGTACAGACTACCATATTACTCACCACCGTCAGTTTCATGCCATTATTCCAGGATGGCGTCAAAAACTCCTTTCTTACTTACCCACCTGGTCATTAAGGAAGCCAAGCAGGATTTTTAAATATTGACAGGGGTGACATGCGTCACATCCGTCGTCGCAGTGCGTATCACATAAATATTAAAGAATTGCATCTATATTCCGAGTATCACTATGCTGAAAATGTATTTGCTGAAAATGAGTCCAAAAAGGTGAAGGTCGTAGAAGTCTCTATGGGATGGGTGCTAATATAGGGAGTTTCAACAAGAGGTAGAGGTGTAGGGTTTTTGTTTTGAATAAAACGAACAATTGTTGAATATCTCAATTTTGGAAATATTTATGGAACACAATATCTTCCCAATGACCGGAGGGCCGTATGTTCTCGGATTTGGTCCTGGAAAACATGTATGCTGACATTGATTTTTGCAAGAAAATCGTGTTTTCGGATGATGCCCATCCTGGGGCACGGAAAATCTACGAGTGATTCAGTAGAAGATGTACCCATAACGACTAACTTTTTGGCGCTGTTTATAGACCGCAGGTGTCAAGGGCCGCAGTTTTCCTAAAACGAGGATATGGATACGGAAGACTTCTCTTTTCAACAGAATGGTGCTACATGCCGCTCGAGTTCCAAAACAATCGAGTTATTGAGCACGAATTCAGAAACAAATAGCACTCGGAATCGAGTCAAAGCAATAAAGAGTAGATGGACCTTTGGCATTGTACCCCAACATAACCAACAATCACATGATTGCGGCGGTCAATTGATGAACGCTTGCCGTGAGATGACCAAATTTCTCCTTCACAACTTCGAGCGTTGTGTCGCTTGTATGACATGTAGCGCCGTCTTATTGGAACCACATATTTTTTAATAATTTTCACACTTTAGGCATGCGTAAAACGATGCATGATGAAGTGGCAAACCTCACTGAATATATTGACATCTGGATGTCATTCATAACTGGCAGCTGCTGAAACATAACAATAGAAAAAACTATCATTACTATCTGGTCACCATAACTTGCAAATCTTAGGTTATTAGAAAGAAAATATTAATTAAGTTTTTTTTTTGTTTAAGATCAGCATGCTCAAGAGGTTAACGAAAATTACGTTGAATTTAAATATTTGAATGTTATTATATAAGCGAAATGTACGGCTTAGAAAACAATCAAGATATTTCTATGGAAGTCAGAAAGTGGGCTTGAGGGTAAACTGATGAGCATTCATATCGAGACGGGTGTTGACGGTTGAAGGTTTGAATGGGCAGAATGCTGCTGGCGTTTTCAATCAGTAGCAGTGATGGTGGAAATATAGTGGCGATAAAACAAAGTGCACAGGAGACATAATTTTCGGGGTGCGAGAGTGTCAGTGATATTAGTATCACCTATGAGTTTTATCGCACGGTTTTGAATACTATCTAGCAGGTGCAAAGATGTTTTAACCAGATGTGGGCATTGTCCTTCAATTTTGAGCGGATGAATGCCTTATTTGCCGACATGGAATATGTGGTTATTCCAACGTAAGTTGTCATTGACACACATACCGAGAATGGAATGTTTATCGGCTTCGACGATGCAAGTGCTATTCATGCATAATGGCGGTGTGTTTAAATTTTGCTTTAACGATAGAAGACAGCATTGTGTTTTGGAAGAATTAAATTCCACTCCGTTGATAGATCCCCAATTGGTTTACAGTTAATTTCGGAATTTAAAGAGCTTAACATACGCTGCCGGTCCCGTTCTACAGTGTCTGAGACAGGATGGGACCCTGGGGCATACCAGCATTTATTTTGTGAATATCAGACTTGAAACCATCAAAGACAACTTGAATTGAACGTTCCGAAATGTAATTTGTAATCTATTGAAGAAAAGAGTCATCAATCCCAAAAGCACGCATTTTCGAAAAAAAAGCCTGATGCCAAACTCTGTCAAATGCCTTAGAAATATCAAGTACAACTATCTTGCTTTCACCAGATTGATGTTGATGTTGATGTTTTGATAAACGACTAAAAATGTTTACTACCTTTGGGACATTGTGTTGTAGTATTTTTTGCTTAAAAAGACGTTGCAATCATTCCCTGGCTCGTTTGAACTTTCTTCGGTTTTCCTCTGTCGGGTTGGTCTTGAAGACCCGAAAAAAATAACTCTGACAGCCTCTTTACAGCTCGATTCGTAGCACGCCTTTCCTTTTGGTTCGATACTCTTCATCCGATGAGGGATAAAGGATCTCATTCCAAAGAGAATAGTGCCTGTGGTCATATCAGCAGCGGTATCCACGTTGTTATCGAGGAAACACAACGACTAATTAAAATTCATAAAGAAGGTATGTTTTGTTAAATAACAATAAGTTCGATTCTTGAAAGAGAATTCTTTTTGAACTTGCTACTAATGCGTTTATTTGTCCATACAAAAACTTTACCACCAGTTTTAAATATCCTGGCTTGTCTGTTTCTGGTATGATAATCTAGCTCAAGTATTTCGGCCTCGACTATATTTTGCCTGATATCTACTCTTAATACAGTTGGAGTTGAATGTATAATGTCATAGGTCTCTAGTTGGTAACTAAAGGAATCGTACGAGTACTATTACCTTCGTGTTCACTATTGTGACTGATATTTTGCTCTAATTTCGTACACCTTGCTATTTCGCATAGAGTACTGTGAAACCCTTCTAAATACCTGTTCATTTTTTGTGTAATACTATGAAAAATGGTCAACGCGAATTGGTCTCTGAGTAACGATTTTACGGTTTCCGAGTTATGTGGTCTTTTGTACTTGTGAAAAAGTTAATTATCTCTAAAAGCGGTTCTTTAACATCAATAATAGCACGACGCTTGATTAATTTTACAAGAACAAATTTGGAAAACGTATCTAAACATGTTGAGTACATGTCTATATATATTTTTTTTTATTTTTTATAATTTACGCGCGCCTAAGGGGTTAGATACCCTTTTACTGTTGCCTGGGTGCGGGCGGAAAGGTAGAAGGAGGAGAAAGGAAAAATTGTTTTTTGTAGTGGTTTGAAACTCAGGTGTGTTTGGTTTCGATATTCGCTCTCCAGGGGTGGGGGGGGGGGGGGGGGGAGTCCGAATAGGACGGAGAGTTTTTGCTTCACTCAGAGTGATTCGAGGTATAATTCACAGTATTTTTTTTCTGTGCTTGAAACTCTACAACAGCCAAATCTACGTGTCAGTGTTATGCCTTCACACGCAGAATTTTTCTGTCTGAGTTCCACTTACAAATGAAAAACTGACTTGCCATGGGCAGGACTCGAACCTGGACCCTCCGAGTGGGAAGCGATTGCGGTAACACTACACTACGGCCATCCCGTAGTATTTTTCCCCGGTGATTTGGTATGGGAATTTGTCCTATTATGTGTCTCAGAGGATGTCTTTGATAATTCGTTTCATGGCAAATTTTATAGTTAGTGGTTAATTCCTTGAACCTTTTGGGAATATTATTAAAGGCATAGTCCTTTAAAACTTTTTACATATTTTCGTGTACGGATCGATGGGCACGATTGTGCTCAGCTGCAAGAATTTCAGTTTGATCGGTTGGATTAAGAATATCTGTTACAATTTTTGACTGGCTCGTACCTACACATCTATTTTCACTACGCGGGTGCGAATCTTCGATAGTATCCAGCCAATCCAAGGAAAGATCTCAGACTGCTGAGGGTCTTAGGAACGTCATAGCCCATAATATTCTTAACTGTTTATGGGCAAGTTCTAATTCTCTTACGTAATAGTAAAAAAAAAGCATATTTTCTTCACAAAGCTTGACTAGAATCCGTTCGATTTCTTCAATGTGCTCTTTTGATGTTTTCGAGAATATAATGACATCCGCAATAAAGACATTTATTTTTTTATTTATTTATTTTATTTATTCCGAATGTATGGAACACTAGAACATTAAAATTGAATCTTATAACTTTCCAATAGCTATTGTAATTTTGTAATTACTATATATACTTTAATTTACATTTGTTGTTTTTAATTACTAGGTTGGGTGAAAAGTAACCTCCTTGACCGCCAGAATGCGCTGCTACTGCAAAAAAGGTTATGGTGCCTTCAAGTTCGTTCATATTTAGTCAGACATTCCAAATTTCAGTGCGATACTGTCTTCAGTTTTGTTTTGACAGCTGATTGTTGTTGACGTGTTTGGCATCATGTTGAGTATGGACAAAAACGATTTTCGTTCTCTCATAAAACATTATTTTTTGAGAAGCATAACGGCGAGGAAAACAAAAGAAAAGTTGGATAATATATTATGGGGTTAATGCTCCGTCAGATTACACCGTCAAATATTGGTTTCGAGAGTTTCGTGGTGGCCGCAACTCCACTACCGATCAAGTCCGCAGCGGCAGGCCCTCCGATACGGTTACAGAGGACAATGTCAAAAAAATACATGAAATGTTGTTGGCTGACCGGAAAGTGAAAGTGCGCGAACTAGCAGATACCACAAAGATTAGTACTGAGCACACACGCCATATTTTGGCAATATTCTGCATATGAAAAAGTTATCCTGCCGCTGGGTGCCGCGCATGCTCACTCCTGATCAAAAACACGAACGCGAGAGCACTTCGAAAGAGTGTTTGGACTTGCTGATGCGGAATCGGGCGGACTTTTGGCATCGATTGGTAACTGTTAATGAAACTTGGAACCACTATTACACACCAGAGAACAGAATGAGTGCCCGGCAATGGACTAAAGACGGCACGAGTGCTCCGAAGCGGACGAGTGGGTCGGAAAGTTTATGGCGTCGTTTTCTGGGATTGTCATGGCATACTCTTCGTGGATTAACTCAAAAAAGGAAAAACCATCAACAGCGAGTATTACTGTGCATTATTGGATCGATTGAAGGCTAAAATCGCTGCAAAACGGCCTCACATGAAGCGAAAAAATTTTTTGTTTTTTGCAAGACAATGCGCTGGCGCCGGCGCACAAGAGCATCGCAACCACGGCTAAAATCAATGACCTACGACTCCAATTGCTGTCGCGTCCGCCGTATTCACCCGATTTGGCTCCCTCGGACTATTATCTCTTCCCAAACCTAACCTCAAAAGATGGCTTATCAATAAAAACTCAACTCACGCGAGGAAATCATCGACACCACGGAGGAGTATTTTGCAGACCTTCCGGAAACATACTTTTCGGACGGGATCAAGAAGTTGGAAAATCGCTGGAATAAGTGTATCAATCTAAAAGGGGACTATATTGAATAAAATAAAAAAAAAATTGCACCCCCAAGGAGGTTACTTTTCACCCCACGTAGTACTTCGGTTAAACAGATAATTAATTTAATTTATTGATTTGATTATTAGGTCAAAAAAAAAAGACTAGAAAATTACTTTAATAAGAAGAGAGATAGATCTATTTGATCCTCGAAATTGAAGGTTGTTGTAGAGATAAGGAGGCTGCCGCATTTTGAGGATGTTGAAAAGAAAAACCAAAGTTCGAAATTTAAGATAGTTTTCAAATGGCATATCTAAAACATTTATGGAAAGGTGTGAGACGTGATCATATCTTCTGAGGCCATGAACATATCGAATAGCACTACCCTTACCAATCCACAAATGTCTCGTGTACACATTTTTGAGTTCAAAGATGTATTGTAAGTGTTTAACCAAATTAGTAACTCAATTAGCAACCCATAAGTGTCCACTAGACACAATAGCAATATGGGTAGGTCGGAAATTTTTGTTTATGTGTATTCATTTAGAATCTTGACGGTATACTCACAGTGCATCCTTTATGTTACAATAATATCGTTGTGCTCATATATTCAATTACTTGTTTGGTTTTAGTACCTACTCAAATACTCAGTGATTGTGACAAAGTAATCGTGCTCGGACTTGTTTTTGATCGAAGAAATGTCTAAAAATAGACTAACAGCGGACGAAATTCAACAGGCTCTTGAAGAAAGTGGCGATGAAAATGTGTTGTTATGTGAGAATGATAGTGATGACGAAAATATTTGTGTTGATAGTCCGCTTTTACACGTCGCAAGTTTCGAAAGATTCAAATGAGTGCAAAAGAGAGGGATAATGAAACAAAAAATACCCAATTAACCAAATTCCCACTGCCTGTGGCTAGCAATTTCATTGCAAGTTTTTGACATTTCTTTTTCTCCTTCTTCTTTCTTTTTTTGCATTTGCTTCATTACTTCTTTCGCTGTGTTACGAGCACAACATTTCAGTATGGCGGATGAACCGAAATGAACCAAAGAATTAACAAGGGGGCTCATTTTCAATTATGAAAGACTGAGCGCCAAATATGAAATGAAAGAGAACTGTCAAATAACATGCAAACCCAAAGAAGGGGAAAGTCTTCATGTAGAGTTGCGCACATCACTGAATGACAGTTCAAAAAAAAATAACGAGAACATGCGCATTACACACTTGCGACGTGTGAAAGCGGACATAGTTGTTCGGAAAATGAAACTAACAGGACAGAACCAGCCTCTGAAACCGATGAAGAAGTAGAAGAAGTATGTAGTGAGAATGATGATTTACCACTACAAGAACATGTACCGATTCACGCTTATCAGACATGGAACACCTTGGAAATCCGAACCAGAGAGACAAAGTCGAAGTCCTCATCACAACATAATTCGCGATGGTTCTTCCTTCAGGGAAAGATATATCCAATCCGTTGAAAAATATATAATAAAACAAATTATTCTGAGACACACAAATGCTGAAGCGCACAGAGTGTTGAAAAACCAATGAAAACTAACAGATAATATCGAAATAAAAGCATTTATCTGACTCTTTTTGACTATAGGTGTCAATAAACAGGGTGTTATACTCATAGATTTCCGAGAATTATGGGAACCGATATTTCGCGCTACAATGGGAAATAATCGATTCGCTGCTTTACTCCGATTCGATGATAAAAATACTAGATCTCTAAGAAACTCACGAGATAAACTCGCTCCTATCAGAAAATTATGGGAGTGTGTAAATGAAAATCTAAAGAAGTTTTATTTGCCTGGAGAAAATCTCACAATTGATGAGCAACTAATACCTTTTCGAGGTCGAATATCTTTCAAACAGTATCTACCCAGCAAACCTGAGAAATATGGTATGAAAAAATTTGGTGGATCTACGACAGTAAAACTAGCTATTTGGCATATCATATTTTGGAAAAGAAGGCAATAACAGGGCGGAAAATTTGACGTACAATGTAGTTAATCAGTTATGTGAACCTGTTGTAAAAAGAAAGAAGCGCTGTCACATATGTCCTTCGAAAATATCCAGGACCCCTAAATAGTGCTGTGATAAGTGCAATAGCAACGTGTGTGCAGAACACTCTGTAAAACAAATCATTTGCAATATCTGTAAATAAATTTTATACCAGCCTTTGTTAGTAGGTAGGTAGTTTTTCGTGTATAATAAAGAATTAAAGTGATTTTGGCCAAATTCTACTCACAATATCTTTATTTTCATTTAAATACTTGAAATTTACGTGTACATACTGAAACCCAATTAACAAATATTTCACACCCATGAACAAGGATAGGAATAATTTGTGTGTTCAGTGGTGTAAATGGTTGGTCCGTCCATAGGGTTCGCAAAACGCCATAGGCCCTCCCTACAATGATATTTGTGTGGTTGTTCCGTGTTAAAAGTATGTTAAATATAACTCCCAAGTTCTTAAATGTATCCACAAAATCAACGGAGGAATTGTTTGTTTAATATGATTTGCAGCAAATATGAAAGGTCCAATTTTGTTCTAGAAATTCGTTTTTCAAAGACGAATCAAATATGCAATTAAGATCGTGATTGATCTTATTCCGATCAGACCTAACGGGCAGTTCTGATAAATTTGGACATCATAAACATAAATGTGTGTTGACGAATGTGGAACTAAATCTGGTATCTCGTTTATGTACTCGTACAATGAAAATAAGACAGGGCCCAGAATTGATCCTTGAGGTACCCCTCAAATTAATTTTAGGAAATTAGATAAACTATTATCAACCAGTATGGTCTGTTTTCTATTGCTTAAATAGGACGAAACCAATTTAGCAAAAACCTTATGAAGAAAAATCAAAGAAGTGGCGCAGCTTTTCGTACCAAATAGGAAACTTCATCTTTGTTCAAACTTGATCATACTCGTATATCTTCAACAACTTTCATAAGAGCAGTTGTACAACTATCTTTCACTTGGAAGCCCGACTGTTGCGAGAAAGATACCTATCCAGTTGCATTTGCATTATGCGCTCGCACACTTTGGAGAGAAATGGCATGATTGAAATTGGTCGAAAATCATCTCCTACTGAGTTTTTCGGTATTCTGATTACTTTAGCCATTTTCCTTTGGTGGGGAAAAATTGCTATTGTATGGTAGGATCGAAGGAAGAATGGATTTAATAAAGACTGGGCGAATTTCATCGATACATTTCGACTACATCTGCGCTGTTAACATATGAGAAACAAAATTATGTTTGTGCTGCAGGCGTATGACTAATAGTCATACTGAATTTAGGTTCAGGTTTGCTGTCCCGAAAGTCCGTTTAGATACGAACTTTTGGTTTAGTCCATTGCCGTCGATGTTATTTGGCCAACTAATTCGTTCCTTGCCTACACCTAGATGTCGCAAGTTACTCCAAAGTTTTCGACTACCCAAGTTGGTTTTTAATCTGTTAGAAAAAAATTGTGACTTTGCCGCTTTTATCTCATGAACGACAGTATTTCGCAAAGATTTGTATACTCGTCGGAGTTATTCGATCCAAAAATGCTTCCACCGATGATATGCTTGATCGTTGCTTATTAAATGCTTAGTTTTTCTTGAGAAATAGGGCTTTTAATTTTTTTTTTGTTTTTAGTGGAACATACTATATAGACTGAAAAATTTATTTTAGAGTGAAGAAATTGTACCTGATCATCTGAAATATACTTGTTCAGAGGGTATAGCACTTACGCTCTGTTCTAGATTAACTCTGTCTATATTCCTAAAATCTCTATATTGAAAGGTCAGAAAGTTGATTATAAAAAAAGTGCACTATCAGTATGACTCAGGAAAAATACATCTGAAAGAGTGCTTGCAGTTATGACGTGATGAGTGGGAGTGGTAATGTTTACCGTCAGTAAGATTCCGCTCAACCAAAAGATTACTGTTTAAGTCACCACATACGATTATGTTTTCAGAACTTATCGAAATTGTCTCCATTAATGCGTAGAAAGGTGTTAAGTACACGTTGCTATTTGGTCTATAAAAAGCACCTCCCCACTTACTATGTTGACAAACACGTAGTCTATGGCAGAGTCGGAAGGAGAAAAAAATGTCATTATACATTTGAGACCGTCTCTCACATACATATATCGCTACAATACCACTACGGTCACTTTTATCACCCCGAAAAAGTCTGTAGCCACTCAACTTGTGAATTTCATTTTTTATATCAAGCTTAAGCCAAGTTTTCGAAACTGTATCTACCCTCGCGTTAGCGAAAATATCCCTAAACTCATCGATTTTCAGTGATAAATGAATGAAAAACTTTGGTTCTGCTTTTGGATTAGCAAACCTAATGTCTTGAATTTTTTTTCCATTAAGTCAAGAAAACGATGCCGGCTATGATGAATTGATGACCATTCGGCTCCGATTTGTGGCATTTTCCATCATACTTGCCAGAACTTCCGGCGATATGTTCCCGCATTCTGGATGGATATTCTCTTTGATGGCTTCAAGAGTCCGAGGCTTGTTGACATAGGCTTCAAAAACACCCACAAAAAGAAGTCTGAAAAGGTTAAATCAAACTATCAGTGCAAATCGCCAAACGAGAGATTTGGCGACCGGAAATGCAGCCCTCAGACTTTCGGTTGTAGTACGTGCAGTATGACCCGTTGCTCCATCTTGTTGGAACTACATGTTCTCCAGTCCCAATCCATGCAATTGAGGAAGGAGAGAGTCGTTGATCATAGGTCTGTAGCACTCGCCGTCCACAGTAGGCGTTTTCGAAAGAATAAGGCCCGATGACGCCTCCAGCGTAAACAGCACACCATGCAGTAACTTTGAGCGAGTGTAGTCGCTCTTCGTGGGTTATAGGTGGGTTTTCTGTACCCCAGAAGATATGATGATTTTTGATGAAAAGTTCTCTCGCGTGTAGGTTACACGCGCTTGGCGGTTAGTAGCTAATAGCTGATGCACTATCTTCACTTTGTAAGGGGTCATCTTACAGCCTTTCACTAAAATTCTCTGTAAAGACCGCCGATTGATGCCTGATTACATGACACGTCGTCTTGTAGATACTCCGGGTCCTCTGCGACATCTTCAACCACAGCTGCGATATTCTCAGCAAAACGCCCGGGGCCGGCCAGACCTGGCAGCATCTCGTGTTGTCCCATACTCTCTTAGGCGAGCAGCTAAATGTCGTAGTGTTTTCCCAGTTGGTGTAGGACTACCGGGAAATCTGCGCCAACACCACCGACGAATTATTTCGCAAAAAAATACAATAGTAACAATTATTCCGCGTTCTTTAGCACTTCTACAGCACTTTTTACTTCGCAAATGTTAAAGTAGAATTGACATTTGCCGCCATTTGCAAAACTAATAGAATTTTCCGATAGGGTGATGACTTTTGCGCCACCTAGTATAACGAGAGACAAGCGACATGCACACACAGAATAGAAGCAAATTTGATTTTTCATAGCATACGTGTAAGTACATACAAAAAAGGCATTTTTGTTTAAAAGAAATTTGAATCAAGAATTTCGGAGTCCAATTACATTACGTTATCACTGGTGCTGGTGCTTGCCATCTTTCGGCCATGTCCTACCTACATCTTCTCTGACCACATCGTCTATCGCCCATTGCACAGTAGTTCACGTTGTATGGACAGGCAGTCATAAATCGATATAATCTGAAATACCGTACGGAATTGAATGAAATTTTGAGACTTCTTTAGTACTGGTATTGTGAATCACCACGATAAATTTCAAGTTAATCGAATGAACCGTATATTTTTTTTCTTAGTTTGTATGGGGTGATGTTCCAAAAGCTTTAACTCAACAACTAGTCAACCGATTGTGATAAAACTTATACCAGTTTCTTTGTGAAGATCTTTCCTTCATAATTTAGGAAAATTATTTGTATTTAATCCTTTTATTAATTTAAATTTTAAAAAACAAATCTTTAAACGCATAATAGTTCCAAAATATTTTCCGACATTACATGTTTATTTCTTCGGGGTAACTTTCGATGTCATGTTATCAAAGTGTCCGAGCTAAGTGGGAGTTTATGCAATAGGTCCGCATTTGTAACTTTGTGTGAAATTGTTCGCATGTGATCACGTCTGACTGCCTTAATGTTTCTGTTTGTTGATTCAGCTGTATCTTCAGTGAGCTCCCCTATTGATAACAAAGCGTAGTCTATTACATCTGATTAACGGATGAGCACCTTATGGACTGAAGCAGGAAGATTGTACCACGGGTACTCCTCGACTAGCAGATGTGCGCTTTCTAAGGCAAATTCTGTGAATCTGTTTTTATTGATATTATATCCCGATGATAAACAGTGAAGAATTGTGCAGCAACGGTCTATAAGGTCTTTTCTTTGAAACAAAATTTTCTGGCCATGTTACCACATCCGCTACTTCGAGGTTTATCTACTACTAAATCTTGTTTTTCACTAAACTGAGCCTTTTCTTTTCTAATAAAATTTGTTTCTCTTCGGTTGATCTAACTTTGCCATTTTTTAATATCTAACTTATAAGAAAGGTGAATAAAATATTCAAAAAAATGTATCCATGAATGCAGCGGGGTTAATCCCAACTCGAATGTATTTTCTGCAACATTTTTATTCAAGCAAATGTCCATTTTATTCATTTCTTTGGGAGTAGCTCCACATATATAACACTTGCATATTTCACTTAGGGCACTGCAAACTTTACCATCTACCATAGTTAATTGCAGGCAATGGTTGATTTTATGTTCGCTGTCATTTGAGTTAAAAACAATTGATTGCAAGTTACAAATTTTTTCTTTAAAATATGCTTCTTCTTGCAAAGGCACAACGGTTGATTCTTTTAAAAATTGCAAACGAATAGGCCTAGAATACCTAGTCGATGAAGGGCTAGGATTTTTCCATAAGATGGTTCTTTCTTCGGAGTCTTTTAAATCCATTACAGGTTGTAGCGGTACGTAAGACGTAACAAATAAACCACTATCGTCTAAAGAGGAATCCGAAAAACTTGGCTTATACTCGTAATCACTATGGCCCTTACTACCATCGAATCCCCATTTCACAATCAAAGTTATATCATCTAATGAATCACACAGATCTCTATCTAAATCACTTATTTGAGATTGGAGTATTCGAGGGGCTGTGTGATCCAATGCTTTTCTTGGCACTCACGGTCAATGAATTTCTTAATTAATAAATATTGGTGTTTAGTCAAACGGGTTTCTATGAAAAATTTCGTCCGTGAGTTTATTTTCGAAAAGTTATTATTCAAACTACCAGAAATGTTAAGCATGTAACTGCACTGTTGACTCATCTGATTTTGATAACCCAGTCACTTTTCTACGTTTTGAACGCTTGCTACACACCTCGTAAGCTTTTCTTAGGCGACCACGTGAATTGCTGAGCTGGCTTTCTCTCTGAGAGCATTTCACATTATCTCGAGGCAAATCAATTACTTCTTTAGCTGCTAACCAAAGAGAATACTTTTCCAGAAGTTTTCAATACTCTTGCATAAGTTATTTATACGACTTTCTAATTTCTTAATGTCAATATTTTCCCCATCAGGTAAATCTTTCATTAACACTTCTAAAACTTGGCGGCTCAAATATATGCATCCTTGAGAACGTACACTTGCACATTGCACTTGTAACAATGCGATATGGGCATTACAAGAAAGGAAGCGGCTAGAAGCAAACGAATTTTTGTACTCAAGAATCTTCAAGGTTTGGGCAATACAGGCGTATAAGTCATATGTACATATGTAGGATCCGAGTTAAAGAAAAACACTCTGTTCTATTTGTATAATTGTTTTTCTAATTCACTTTTAAATATAACATAGTAGTTGAATATTATTAAGAACAGAACAAAAGAACAATTAAAAATGTTGAACAAAATGTAAAGAAAAAAAAGAACTTCACTTGCCGATGCTTCTCCTAGGACGTCTCTTGATCGACTGGTTTCTCGCTCCCAAATTTCGCACGCCTACATATCGGCCATCCTGATTTCATCATCGGCCTCCGATTATTCGGAAATAGTATCACTTTCGATCCATGTATTCATCGAATCGGCTGCAGACGATGTCCGTCGAAGTCCTCCGTGATTCCCTACCTTTACCAAATCGTACCGATCTTTGCTGTTGACCTTTACCACCTCATAAGGACCAAGATATTTTGGAAACACCTTCAATCCGAATTGCGTACGCCTTACCGCAACTAAGTCTCCTACGCTGTATACCGTCGCCCGTTTCCTATGGAGATTATAATGTCGTTGATTTTCTTCTGGAATCCGAACAATTTGGCCTTTCGCGTACTCCCGAAGCTCGTCCTTCTTTTCCGCGAACTCCTGAACCATTTCCTCTTCGATCATTGCCACCAGGTCCGAATTTGAGCCATCACGCATCTTAACACCAACCATGTGTTCAAATAGCGTAGTTTTTGTACTCCTCGCAACCATCGTATTTAAAGTCCTTTGCTGGGGGACATGCTTAAACTACTTTTCAGGATTATCCACGGACAACGGGATGAGGACAGAGATGATGGTCATATTCATCCTCTTACTTGTCCATTACATCTTGGGATACCTGTTGTAATCTGCACATGCTGAATTCGCCGTTGTTAACAAGACTCATTGAATTTTTTTGGAGGTGAACGCTGCTCTGCTCCACGATCTCTTATTAACCGCAGGGGATTACCAAGTATCTCGCTACGATGCTCCAGCTTTGTGACTACTTCCACGGCGTTTGTTGTTTTTACCGGATAAATCCACAAGAACTTCGTGAAGGCGTCCGCTATTACAAATAGGTAGTTGTAGTTCTTCGATGTCGACGGTAATGGACCCAAATGGTCGACGTGGAAGGTATGAAGGGGCACTTCGGTCTTTTCGATGGTATTTAAAATACCTTCTTGTTTACCGAGTTTTCGGTCAGATAATATACAATTAATACAATTTTTAATGCCAGTAATTATCTTTTCTGCTAGTTTTGAAATATAATAATCCCTGATGACTATCTTTTTCATCTGTTTAGCGCTGATATGACCGTTCATCTGAACCTTCCTGGTGATTTCTTTCTGCATTGATTTCGGAAGCACAAGATAATAGTCGCCCTCGTAATATTTGTACAAAATGCCGGTCCTCTGAACATAATCTCTGAAACGGTCCTCTTTAGCTAGGATATCAATCAGAATACTGCACTGGTCGTCTATACGTTGTGCATTTCGAATCCTCTCAATAATTCCATCTTCCACTACGAACACTGCTGGGCAGCGACTAAGAGTATGGACATGCTGGACATTTGACTGGACACTGGAACTCATCAATTACAATCGCCCAGCGAGCAATCCGAGCACTGATGTCCCGCTTTCGCATTGTCATTTCAAAGGCTTTACAGTCCGTAAAGATAGTAAATTTGTTCCCCAAAAGATAATGTCTTAGCCTCTTAAGTGATCGGACTACTGCCAGAATTTCAAGCTCATAACTGGAATAACGTTGCTCGGCATCATTGGTTTGAAAAGTAAAATAGAAAACCGGATGAAATTGCTGGTCGTCTGGGCACTTTTGCATAAAGCTCTGTTTCAAAAGTAGCGTTAAAGATTTTCAGTACCGGTTCGTTGGACATAATAATTTTCAAGCCTCGAAAGGTTTTTCTTTGTCTGAGGCCGAATTCAAATTTAATATCATGCCTCGTAAGTTCCTGCAATGGTTTAACAATTAATGACAAATCTCTAATAAACTTACCGAAATAACTGGTAAACCCTAGGACCTTTGTACTTCTTTAGCAGTTCGTGGCTCTGGAAAATGTCGGATGGAGTTAGTTTTTTCATCCGATGGTCTTACGGTTCCTTCATTAGTAATATGCCCAAGAGAACTGATTCTCCTCTGCAGTAATTTACACTTTTTCCATTTGAATTTGATTCCGATTTTGCTTGCGATTTCAAACACACTGCGAATCGTTGCTTCCTTCGTCGATCTGCGGGAAAATAATATCGTCTACTTAAATACTAATCAGCTTCGACCGAATCAGCTCCTCGAATACTACACTCATGCATCGTTGAAACACTGAATTGGCCATCCGGAGTAACAAAAGACGTGTATCGGCGACTGGCGGGAGCAACATCCACGTGTAAAAACCCATTATGTAGGTCTAGAGTCGTAAAAACTTTCGCAGTATCACTGAGTATCTATTACATCTTCTATTAAAGGCAGAGGGTATCTATCTCGTATAACCTTCGCATTAAGCCTCCGATAGTCGACGCATAATCGATGACTGCCAACTTTTTCTCTGAGAGGTCAACTGGACTTCCCAGACTTACTGGGTCGTATTATTTGATCACGTAACCATTCACCTGCCTGCTTACGTACAATGTCTTTCTCGAGGGGGGATCTACGTCGCGGTGGCTGATACACTGGAATGTCGTCCATTAGATCGATGCGCATTTCTATGGCTGATGTGGGTGGCTTTATGGGTCTGTAACTTGCAATCAAAAAGTTAATTTCATTCAGTGCTTTGGGACTTACTCTTTCATCAATTTCGTATTGAGGTTCTGATAACTCGATGCTGATGACGTCGGCTTCGTTGAAAAGCTTCCTAAAGTTAAGTTACGATTATGACCAAATCCTCGTAGAACTATTCCGGGCTGAAGTAACTCAGAAGGGGAATCGAGATGACCATAAACGCTGTGCTTCATACTGGTGACGTCACTCCCCGTGTCCACAAGGGCTGTTATTCCCACGTTTCGATCTTTACTGTGGAGTGCATATCTTGAGATCGAATCAACTCTAGACTTTTAAATTCCTTAACACGTGAGACTTGAATACAATTGGTTTGAGTGGACTTGCTTGGATTAAAATTTCTTGGACAATTCCTGCCGATGTGTCCAAAATTGTTGCATCGAAAGCAGAGAGTACCATTCTTCTTATATGGACAAGCTTCTGCCTTGTGTGAGCGTGCACCACAATTTTGACACCGTTTCTGTTGTTTTTGTAATTGATGACTGTTCTCATTTCTTGATGTCTGAGGTTTTGGTTTGCTGATTCGTCAACTTTCCTGAATAACCTCGTAAACTTTTAGCTTTTCCTTTAGCTCTTTCCGTTTTTGATTCGAATAAAATTGCCTTGCGATGTGGATCATCTTTTATACCAGCTACCATATATGAGATTAAAGACAGCTCGTCAATATTTCCTTTGTTTGCTATTTGCTGCATCTTATACATATCTTCTAGGTAAGTTTCAAGGGCAGCAAGGAAAGAGTATTGAGTGAGAAGAAGGGAGGAGAAGAAGATATTGCGTAAAAAGAGAAGGGCCTACCCAGTCTCCCAGCTCAAGGATATCGAAGAGTTACGGCGATAGAAACAACATCTGTATGTTTTTCAGGAATGCTATGCGACTGGCAGACTAGAAACCCGCTTTCCTGGATCAACTCCTACTCCACTCCTCCAGTATCAAAAATAGACTCAATCTTCCCTAGCCAATATGAAATCCCAGAGGGGATACTAGAAGAAAAGAAAATAAGCTGGGTTATAGACCCATTCTCCACTTACAAATCCCCTGGACTAGACGGAATTACACCAATCATGTTCCTTAAAAAGACTATTTAGCAACAGCATCAAGTATGGATAGGTACCAACATGATGGAGGAAAGTAAAGGTAGTTCTTATGCCCAAGTCAGGTTAATCGAGCCATACCCATCCAAAAGACCTCACGCCCATAACCCTAACATCATACATTTCAAAAACTTTAGAAAAGCTGTTTGAAGCTTATATTTAAAGTAATCTGCACCAAGAAGACTTAGCCTCAACCCAGCATGCCTATACAAGAGGTAACGGCACGGACAGGGCCCTACATGAAGTTGTCAGCTCTATTGAGAAAAGTCTTCACGACGAAGAGCACACATTAGCAATCTTCCTTGACATCGAAGGAGCCTTCAACAATGTCAACATTCCCGGTATAAATAGAAACTTATTAAATTCTGGAGTTCAGCCTCCTGATAATCTGTACGTTCCGCAACAGGAACATCCATGCAGCACTACTTAACACAGTATTAAGGGTCAACACCTCAAGAGGCACCCCTTAAGTACGAGTAGAAGTGATATCACCTCTTCTGTGGACCCTAGTTTTTAATGAAATAACGAGAAAAGAAAGCAACGATCGCCTGCTATGCCTGCAGCGGTATATTTGAGAAAAAATGGGGACCTAACCCCAAGACTATCCTATGCATTTACAGGACTATCGTCAGACCCATCTTAACCTACGGCAGCTTAGTATGAAGTTAATCATACTTTAACGACAAAAGTACAGAGGATTGCACGTATAGGCACGACTCAGCCAACGGCTGGACTGGAAAATATACTTGGCCTACTGCCCTTAGATCTATATGACTACATGCAAAAATAAACAGCGAAAACTGCTTTAAAACTGATTCAGCTTAATGCGTAGCACACAAACCCGAAAGGCCACGCTGCGATGATCATTACAAGTGAACCGGGTTTATGCTCCAATACGGCCTACATACTATAATATCCCATCACGACTTCGAAACACCATTCGCCTGCATTTTCCCAAACAGAGAGGAATGGGACAGTAACCATATGGTACCAGACTCGATATCCATTTTCACGGATATATCAAAGATGGAGACCGGAACCGGCTCCGGGATTTTCTCCGATCAATTGAACTTTCGATGCTCACGATGCCTGCCGGACTACAGCAGTGTTTTCTAGGCTGAAATATCAACTGTAGCAGAAGCGGTCAAGCCTGCGGCAAAAAAGGCAATATCCCACGAAGATATTACTATATCTATTGACAGGCAAGCTGCCATCAAGGCTATCGTGGCAGTCGAAATCATATCGAAGCTTTTACGTTCAGCATAAGGTCATGCAATGGTGGATCCCTGGCCATGAACGAGTACTAGGCAATGATCATGCAGAGGAGCTAGCTACATTTTTTTAGATCGTTTAGGTCGTTGTAGAAGAAAGCTCCTAAGTGAAGTTTTCTACTCTGAGAGAGAGCTGGACATATACAGAATAGGTGGCGTGCATTCACCATTCACTTTCGACAGAAATCGTTTGTAAAACCGCCAAGCCTTCTTGCGTGCTTGCCTATGAGGCAGTGTCCAGTGATGCCACCTATGATGGCGCTGAGATGTTTCCTATTTAGAAGGATAAGACTCTTAGAGCGATTCAGATCCAGCTTTGGCCAGATCTGTTTGGTAGCTAGACATGTTGGTCAAACACTCCACCTAAGGTCTTTTCTTTTATTGGCATCCTGCTTTAATTTTAGTTTGCCCGTAGCGCTTGGTGTATGTACCTATGTTATCCTTTTCCAAGTTCCCTGGAATGTCTCTGTGGACCGGCACCCAACAAAGGTGAAAGTTGAACTGCTCTGTCATCTCCATTGAAGATGAACGGCATTCAAGGGCGGTTTTAGAGTTTAGTGATTCCGAGTCCAGGGACTTGATAGCGACCTGACTCGGGTTTTTCTGCGTCCTCAGCATATTATGCACTTCGGTACTTGCGAGTGGTGTTGAGAATTCAGATTTGAGATGAGAGATCAATGTTTGGTAATTGCTCATTTCTGCTGTAGCCTCGACGAATAGTTTTGCAACTCCTTTTATTAGTTTACGGGCGTAGATAAACTTTTGAACGTTGTTCCATTGACATTTTGTCGAAATATCTACGAAACTTTTTACCCATTGTGTGATGCACTGCGCCGCGGTACTTTCAAAGACTTCCAATGAGTTTTCTATGTCCCAGAAACTAAAATTATTCATCATGGAGAGGTGTTCCTTACACGTGTTGGAATCCACGCAGGTTGTATTGCTACTATGCCACGATTTCTGCAGTTCTTCGTTTTGGCTGTCTTGACTGTCTTCGTTCGCAGATGTTTTGTCATTTGATTCCACTATGTCGTGCTCGTTAATTTTGACTTTAACTAGTCTATCCACTAGTTCACTTTTAAGTCTATATTGACTTGCCAACAAACGTTTCCTGTACAATGCACGTAACTGGTTAGTCGTTAGCGCGCGAAACGTATCTTCCATCAGAGAGGAGAACAGTTAATCGTAACAGTCGTCAGTATGTGACAATACGTATAGTTGTTGGCGTGTGTCCATTGTCTAATCTTCTAATCTTCTCTGAGTGTTTTCGTTATCGTGGTCGTTGCGGTGCTTTTTTTTTACACAAATCCCGGTTGAGCCCCCAAGAAATTGTAGGATCCTAGTTAAAGAAAAACACTCTATTCTATTTGTATAATTGTTTTTCTAATTCACTTTAAAATATAACATAGTAGTTGAATATTATTAAGAACAGAACAAAAGAACAATTAAAAATGTCGAACAAAATGTAAAAAAAAAAAAAAAGAACTTCACTTGCCGATGCTTTACCTAGGACGTCTCTTGATCGCCTGGTTTCTCGCTCCCACATTTCGCAAGCCATCATGTATTGCAAGTGATTGCAAAGTAATTAAGAGCTTACGTAAAGTTAATATACAGAAGAAAAAATTGGGCACAAAAGGTTCTGTCTTTACGCGGACACATTTCTAAAAATATTAAATTTTTTTTAAGACATTTAACGAAATGATAAGCATACCTAGTTCTTGTACATGTATTGCGAAAAAACAACAACAGAACACTAAATCTCGGGTAATGGACTAGAAATTGAACGTTTCACTTGCAATCTTACGGCGAACGATAGCTCCACTTATCACATGTGCTAACTTCCGTTGCATTAAACCGAATGATAATGTAAACAAATGGGGCATATATTTAGGTTTTGGAGTACTTTGTTTATTACCTAATGTAAATATGCAATAATATTTTTTTTTTTTGTTAAGAAAATAACTGTTATTGAATTTTGGCCCACGGGTGTTTTGGGAGCGTTTTTGAACCCAAATAGTAGTCGAAAAAACTCATACATTCCATTATTAACAGATAATGCAGTTTTCTCCATATTTCATTTCATTTCATTTTATTATTCCCAGTGTATATACATTTTAACATTCAAAGTGGATTTTCTTATATTAAGTATAGAGATTAGAATATAAACATTAAATTCTTTGCATCTAAAGTTGTTAAGCTAAGGATTTTATCTGTAATAGATGTAAGAGAAAAATGAAATGAAAAAACTCTACGGATTCTAAAAATAAAAAGTCTTAAAGTATCTTAAAAAACTAACTTAAACTAAAAAATAAAAAAAATATGCTAATGCATGAGGCTATTGATTAGTTGACTTTCATGACTAAAGCATTTATCTTCGAATTTGCACGAGGTAAATATAATTTTGTCTTTAATTTTTTGCATTTTTGTTATGTCATGTAGTGCTAGTGTTGAAAAATGCCAAGGAAGCCCAAGCATAGTTTTAAGAATTTTGTTTTGACAAATTTGTAGCTTTTTTGTGTGACATTCTGCACAGTTGGCCCAGCAAGGAGCGGCATAGAGTAGAGTTGGCAGTATAACGACCTTATATATTAGAATTTTATTGTCCTTACTCAGGTAGGAGTTCTTGTTGATTAGTGGGTACAGTGTTTTTATTAGTATATTAGCCTTTTTAATACATGCATTGATGTGAAGCGAATATGTTAGTGTTTTATCCAGGTTCAGTCCAAGGTATTTAATCGGCTTAGTCCATTCGATTGGAGAGCTACAGATACTTAACTAGCTTTGAGGTAGATTTGAAAATTTCCTCTTCCTAGTAAAAAAGGCGGCTTGGGTTTTGGTGGCGTTTATTTTAATTTTCCAGGCGTTAAAGAAAGTTTCAATTTCTAACAGCGCATTCTGTAAATTGCTCATTATAAGCGTGCAGTTGTCTGAAGCTGAGAGGATACAGGTATCGTCCGCAAAAAAGGCATTTTGGCAATGGTTAAATTTGGGAAAATCAGCCACGTACAG
This sequence comes from Volucella bombylans, assembly GCA_949129095.1. Classification (NCBI taxonomy): domain Eukaryota; kingdom Metazoa; phylum Arthropoda; class Insecta; order Diptera; family Syrphidae; genus Volucella; species Volucella bombylans. The sequence continues at coordinate 104,484,779 of OX422144.1, read as the reverse complement.
GTTGTAGAGAAGAGGTGCTAGGACGGATCCTTGGGGGACACCTGCTTTAATTGGGTAAAGTGCAGAAGCATCTGAAAGGATTTGCACGAAAAACTGCCTTTCGGCTAAAAAACGTTGGATTATTTTGATGAGGTAAATTGGAATATTGTAACTCAGAAGTTTGTGAAGCAAACCATCATGCCAAACACTGTCGAATGCTTTCTCGATATCAAAGGAAACCATGCCTACAGATTGCTTTTCTTTTAATGCCGTTTTGATGAATTTAGAGATCCTTACAAGCTGGTGGGTAGTAGAGTAGCCACGTCTGAACCCGAACTGTTCGTTTGGGAGTAGGTTATTGTCCTCGACAAACTCCGAAATTTTGCTGTGAATGATTTTTTCGAACAGTTTGCCTAAGCAACTAAGTAAACTGATGGGACGATAGCTAGTAGCTCTGTTCGGCGGTTTAGTTGGTTTGGGTATTGGTACAATTTTCGCTATCTTCCACTTTTTGGGGAAATATCCATGAGTGAGGCAACTTTGAAATAAGATGGAAATGAAAACGATTGCATTTTTTTGGTACTTGTTTAAGTATCCTGTTCGAAATGTTGTCGCTACCTGGAGCTTTTTTAGTTTTGATGGACGTATTAATTAAATGTTTGACAAGTTCAGTCGATACTTGAAAAGTGTTGTGGGCCATGTTTTGATTCAGATTGATTATATCTATACTCTCCTGCACTAAGTTATTGGTGTTGGAATTGCTGTAGCCAGTGGTTAGCGAGTGACTAGCTAGAAAGTGTTTAGCGAGTTCAGCGGCTTGTTCAGAATTGGAGTGCAATATACGGCCGTCTGTTTCGCTGTTAAGAAATGGAATTTTTCGACGTTTTTTCTTAAAAATGTTGGTTAATTACCAGACATTTTTGTCATGTTTGTCGATATTAGACAACAATTGATTCCACTCTCTATTCCTAATCACTTGCATTTTCTTGATTACCAGTTTGTTTAACAGGTTGAGTTGAAATTTGAGAAATGAGTCACGGGATCGTTGATAGCGTCTTCTAATTGTATTTCTAAAGCGAATTGTCTTTTTCAGATCATCAAACAGAACAGCGTCACGAGGATGATTTCTATTGGTGTTCAAATGAAGCAAGGGAATAGAAGTCGTTATACCCTCTTGGATACAATTTTCAAACTCGATTACTTTTTCGTCAATATCATCTAAACTAAAGATAGAAGACTGAGAATAGGTGGAGAACTTTCTGTTTAAAAACTGTTTAAATTTTTTCCAATCGGCACGTTTGTAATTGAATACATTGGCACCACTGTCTGTACTTGCCGTTTGTTTGAGATCGAAAACAACCGGCAGATGATCAGAAGAAAGGTTATTAACGACAACTGGACATGTTACAAATTCAGGCCTATTTGTAAGAATCAAGTCAAGAGTAGATGGGAGGCCTCTCCCGTTGGACGGGATATATGTTGCTTCATGAGGGTATACAATCTCAAAATTTTCCATTATTTTTAGTTCAGATAAGATTTTTCCCCATCGATTGTTGCGAATACAACCCCAAGATGAGTGGCGACTATTAAAATCCCCGCAGATCAAGAAATGCTCATTGGATCTAATAAACTTAAGAAGGTCAGATTTATATTGTCTGGCTCTATCCCTGTTTACTCTACCTCCAGGAAAATAACACGCAGAGATTTTTATGTTGTTCGATGGGCTACAGACGACTCCGATTGAGATAGTTTCAATCAACGAAGTTGAAATTTTTGGGACTAAGAAGTGTTTAATGGACCTACGAATTAGTATACAAACACCGCCACCTCTTTTCCCTAGCCTGTCTGATCTGTAACAATAGAAATTAGCATGGATTATGCTTCCTTTAGGCTTAAGCCATGTTTCTGTAATTATAGCAATATCTATTTTATTTTCAATGAGAAAGTCGAAGCATTTCAATTGTTTCTTTTTTAACCCCCTGGCATTCCACAAAAGCACTTTTATTTGGTTAAACATTATGACTAAAAAGATATTTTATGCTTAAATCAGCAATTACATTAAACTGTTCCTGTTTATTTTTACAGTTAGATAATTTCGATAACATTTCATTTTTAAGAGAGATAAGCTCATCAGAAGTAAATAAATCTCTATTTAATTGGTTGACATTTGCATCTTTACTTCTTGGTTGGTTTGGATTAGTGAATGAATTCGTTGGTTTGGCAGCAAAATGTGGTGGATTGGATGGATGATGAACTTTGGCAGACCTCCGTTGTTCCAGGTTTGGGAAGTCCGTAAGACTAAACGTGAAATTGTTGGCTGGATGACTGGCGATATGCTGGTTTACACCTCTATTTCTGGCCTTCAGACGATTACGAATCTCTATATCTCTAGCCTCTTTTTACATTTAGGATCAGTTGCAGAGTGATTTTCACCACAGTTGATACATTTTGGAGTTTGCTTTTTATTAGGGCAGTTGTTGGAGCTATGTCCTTCGGAACAGTGCGAACAAGCTTTCTTGACATTGCAGAAACTGGAGCCGTGTCCAAACATCATGCATTGGTGGCATTGGGGTACAAAATGAGGATTTTTACGATAAAAAACCCAGTGGACTGCAACATGATTGACATATTTAGCTCTTCTTTTAATTTCGTTCATTTTGATAGTTTTGTTTTTTAGGTAGATTAGATAATTACATTGTTGTTTGTACTTTAGTGTTTTAATGTTCATTATATATATTTGCAAAACTTCTAGTTTAAGGTTAGTCAGTTCATTTTTTAGCTCGTCAACATCCATTTGGGGTAAGCCATATAACACAACTTTGAAAGGTTTGTTGATTTTGGTATTGTGTGTAAAGAATTGAAGATGATTATCATTAAAAAAAACTTGTAATTTTGTTTACTTCAGGCACACTGTATAGGTTAAACCGACAGCCGAGCGATGTGTTTTTACAGTCAAATTTAACTATGCCGTTATTTTTCATGCACTGAGCAACAAAGTCACTATTTTTTCCAATTAAATGTATTGGGGGAAGATCGGGAGGTTTGGTACACTTATCACTATCAACATGACTGGATGGTGTGTTCACTTCGATATCGGATAGATCAGATAAATCGTTGAAACGATTAAATGATGTTAAACTATTTCGGTGTTTGTTCGTTTTACCGGCAATTGTACGCTTAGACATAACTGGTTGAGAGTACTCATCCGGAGATGAGTCCCGTAATCTTTTATTTCTATGCAAAATTTTTGTTTCTTTTTTTTTCACAATCAGCACGCGCGACAAGTGTTGCGTTTGACCGATCAACTGAAACTGTTTTCTCCATATGCCTCTCCGAAAGTTTGATTTGGTGAAACCCTGGCCTTAAATCGAACGTTGTAAATAATGAAGCCTTACAAAGGTTGACAAGTGCCACCTCAATATCCGGTATTGGATATTTATCGCTTATGGCCTTGACATTAAATTTGGGAAAGTGACTAAGCTCATTTTTCATTTCACCAGCACGTCAACAACTTTCTTATCTACAACTCATATGGGATTGTTGTACGTAGATCAAGATGGCCAAATAATTTCGTTACGCAGTAAATTTTCAGTCTCTCTTTTAACAAATTCAGTTACAGCCAGTGGATATGGGTTTGATTTCAAAAACAAGCTGGTTCACTGTTGATAGTCCTAGTTGATAGTTGCTATAACGTTTGTGTGAAACAGAAATTGTTCATTAGGGTCAGCGGAAACTTTCGATTGGCCTTTTAAGATCAAGGAGAATTATTCTGGGAAGATGAACCAGATTTTAATAATATATTATTTACTTCTTTACAATAAAAATAGGGTAACTTTTCCTCACCCCCATTGTACGGTAAAATTCCTTGTCAAATCTAATTGGTCATGTATTTGTTTTTAAAAGCCAAACCCATATAAAAGCATCGATTGTATTCAGGGGTGGTAAAAGAAAAAATGTAGCAAAGATATTTATAAGATCCATTTATAGCTTGGATGGCTTTGATGTCGTTTAAGTTAGCATTTAAGAAACATATACATGTATCAGTGTATTCAAAGGTGTATACTGATATACTCGTATGTATATGATTGTGTATAATGGCTATGTGTGTTTATGTGTGTATTGTGCACTTAGGTTAGGTAGGCTAAGGTTTATTTTAAGTTAGATACTAAGTTCTTATAAAAAATAAAAAAAATGTCCATATGCTAAGTTTTTGTAAACAAATTTTTTTCTTAGCCTTAAGTATAGAAAATAAGTATTCCTAAATAAAATGTAAATGAAGTCGAATGACATAGATATACGAGTAAGTATTCAAAGTAACTTAGAGTGCCTGTGTGGGGCCAGTAAGTTAGCATAAGATTGTTAAGTAATTGTAAGACAGTATTTAAGCATTTTTTGTTAGAATGTAAAAATTAGTGTTAAGAAAATAAAATGCATTTAAAACTAAAACTAACTGGCTTTGATGCTAAAATGCATGCTAGAATTTTTAATGCAGCTCTTAGCAGCGCCGGTAACCACTAAGAGCTTTGTTTCTTCCTATGGTAGGAGGGACCTTACTCTAAAAATTTACTCTCATGGGCAATTTTTGAGCGTTGTTTGTGCTTTGCACTATCATACAATATTTTACCTTATAACGTTGGTCCTCAAAGAATTTATTTTTATTGGAATTATGGTTATGTAAATGACAGTCATAGTTTGTATTAAAATGTTCAGCCAAATTAGGCTGGTTATCTACACAAGGGTTTCGATTAAAATGTTCTTGATAAAGATGGTTGATTCTTTGGGTCTTCGGGACAGGCAAACTGTCAGATTCAGTCTGCCGTTGGAAACCTTTGTTTTGTTGGTTGAGGTTGTTTAAAAAAAGGTCTTAGAGAATAATTTTAGATTACGGGGTTTTCGTTAGGTTTTTGAAAATTGATAGGGTTCTGCTCAGATTGGGGTAAACGTTTTGAGGTATATTCTGGTGAGATTGATTTCTGTAATGGGAAACTGTTGGATCGACTTGTATGGGATCTCCACTGCCTCTTGTTTGACATGCTGGAATCTTTCTATAATGGGGCGAATTAAGTGGACCATATTCATGTCAATAATAATTTGGTGGGGGCTAACGCCACTAAGGCAAGCTAAAACTAACTTAGAAACTAGCAACAGTTAGGGGTTAGAGAGTAAGGGAATGGTGGAGCAGATCAAATTTAAGACGAGAAGTGCTCAGGTTAAATCAAAAAGGGGGAGGTTTGAGTTGACCTGACGGAGCATGCGGGAGATTGGTTTGTTAGAACCATACAAGGTGCGGTGGGTTGGGATATATAAGAGACGAGGACAGTGTGAATTACGAGGGTTAGTGTTGAATGAAATAGAATTGTAAAGGAAAGCGCAGTCCACAGAACCAGAGAGCAGTCGATGAATGAAGAGAATTTCAGCTATGTCGCTGCGGTTTTGAAAGGCATTCACGTTAAGAAGTTTGAGGCGGTCACGATAGGGAGGTAAGATAAATGGGTCACTCCAGGGTAGCCCACGAAGAGCAAATCGACGTTGAATGTTCTCGATTCGGGATATATGAATTCGATGAGGGGACGACAATTGGCGGGCATATTCGAGAAGGGCCCGGACATGGGTAATGTAAAGTGATCTTGTCACATACGGGTTGTAAAGTTCTTTAGACCATCGTTTGGTAAAACCGAGCGATGAATTGGCTTTAAGGATTATCTCATCAATATGCGAATGGAAGTTTAACTCTCTATCGTCTAATATTTCAAGATCGCGAAGGGATTGAACTTTGGGTACAAGTTGGTTATGCAGAAAATAAAGTCGAGAGGGGGATAGATTGAACTTACCAGACAAAGTCATAAATTGGCATTTGAAGACATTAAGCTCAAAGCAATTTTGTAGACACCAAGTGGAAAACCTATCGAAGTCTTCTTGAAGGAGAATAGAGTCTTGGGGTGAAGAAATAGTTTTCAACAAGTTAGTGTCATCGGCGTAAATGGATACGGAGCAGTGTTTAATAATACTCTCTAGATCGTTTATAGTTAAAATGAAAAAGAGGGGACCTAGATGGCTGCCTTGTGGGACAGCAGAAGTGTCTGAGAAGGTTGACCTAAAGCGAACGCTATAGTAACGGTTCTATATATAAAAATATATTCATTTTAACAATATGGGATCCATTTTAACCGAGGGAAGACATTTTGAAAAGGATCAGTTGATGTGATATTTTATCGAAGGTCTTGGCGAAATCTGTAGTAATAACATCGATTTCGTTGTTCTACGGCTGAAAGCGCAAAGGATAAAAATTCATCTAAATTTGTAGTAGTCGATCTGCCTTTCATGAATCCACTGCAAGCTTAAAACTTCATATAAAAAACTTTCGAACATTTTAGGTATCTGGGACGGTAGTTGGTTACTTCTTTCTTTGATCCCCCTTTATGAACCGGGGTTATGAAAGAGGTCTTCCACACTTGGGGGAATTCCCCTTGTGTGAGGGACAGATGAAATAGGGACGAAAGTGGGTGCGAAAGATTGGAAGCGCACTTTTTGAGAAATATTGCTGGGAGCCCATCTGGCCCATTGAGATTTTGTAACCTTTCTTCGATAAGTGTGGGATCAAAAGATTGAGAGAGAGAGGGGCCAATGGAGAAATCGAGAAGGTACTTGAAATAGATGAAGTCGGGTACGAAGAGGTTGTGTGCAAATGACCGTTTAAAAAAGTTTGCAAAATAGTTGGCAATAATATGTGTGTGGGTCGATGATATATTATCGAATGAGAGAGAGGGGGCTGGGTCCTAACCGTCTGATTTTCTTTTGTAGTTGACGAATTAATAAAATGTTGATAAGTTTGGGCTGCGCGAGAAAGCGCTAATAGCTGGCAGTCATAGAGCTGGGTGAATTTGAGGTAGGTTAGAGTAGTCACAATAAGAATTGGTGAGAAGAAAAACTGCCCATAATTTGTTTCTTTTGTTTCGTAAAGAGCGGAGTCTTCTGTTATACCAGGGAGAGGAAGTAGATGATGTTTTATGCCGAGAAAGGGGGACGTAAAGAGAAATGGAATTAAATATTTTACTGTAAAAACTGGAGACCGCATCAGATAAGGATAAGTTGGTAAAATCAAAAGAAGAGTTGCTAAGATAGATATTGATTTTGCGAAAATTAGCTTTATAGAAGTTGGAAGAAGAGGTGGTAGTTGAAGAAGTGGGCTGGGGTGGAGAATTATGAAAAATTGAGAGAAGAAGAGAGGGTAAAAGTTGTCGACAGTTGATAACTGTTCGCATTATTGGCATAAACCCTCGACTTCAAGTAGCCCCAAAGAAAGAAGTCAGGGATGGTTAAATCGAGTGATCTTGCTGGCCATGCCAAATCGCCAAAAGGGGAGATTACGCGACCAGGAAACGCTTCCTTCACAATATCCATTATGGCTCGTGCTATGTGTGCTGTTGCACAGTCCAATTCCGGCAGTAAGAAGGCATTTATCATGGCCCTGTAGCGTTCGCCAGTAAAAGTGACCACATTGCCGATGGCGTCTTCAAAAAAGTACGGCCCAATCATTCCTCCCGCGTGAACACCGCACCACACAGTGGCATTGAGTGGATATATGGCTCTTCAGTGCCCCAGAAACGAAAATTTTGCTTATTGACATAACCGGTTTAGTGGAAATGCGCCTCGTCGCTCATAATGATTTTGACACAAAATCGTCCTCTTCGTTGTTGAGATTGAGGATGGCTTTACAGTAATTCGCACGCGACTGACGGTCAGGAGACATTAACTGATACACTGTTTGCACTTTGTACGGGAACATGTGTAAATCTTTCACTAAAATTCACTGTAGGGTCCGTCTGGTGATGCCCAATTGCGTGGCCCGTGTCGTCTGGTTGATGTTTCTTCGTTCTTGACATCGACAGCCACAGCCGCGATATTCTCGGCCAAACGATCAGTCCGGAGGCGGCCATGCCCTGCATGATCTCCTGTAATTTCACTCTGTTCGAGACGAGTAGCTAAGCCCCGGAATGCGACCGATTATTGGTCAAATACATCGACACAATTATTCCACGCTCTTGCGGAGTATAGCGCTCCATTGCTCATCTGTTTGTATACTGTAGCTATCTAGTTCACAAATGTCAAATATGATTGACGTACGACGCCATTTACAAAATTATTCCATCTTCCGATAGGGTGATTAATTTTGTGAAAAAAAAAACCGAAACGGAAGCTGGTATATGTGCATGTTGTTGATGAAGTTAGCTTGAAGTGGTGATCGGAAGTTGGTGTTTGTTTCCTGTACTCGTACTACTCGTACGTTTATTTTGAACAATTTTTGGAAACTGAGTACTATGTTGCCGTAAAAGTGTGCATTTTGAAAAGAAATGTCATTCGAAATAATGCACCAATTTGGCTTGCTATTAGCAAGAACATGATTGCCTGTATTCGCATGAATACCCAAGTAATCATCTCATTTGTCCCCGCCTGCACTTAAGTGCGTCGAATACTCAATGGGACGAATCCACTTTCGCACTTCGTAGTAGCAAGAGTACTTAAAGATCTTAATATAAATAAATCCGCTGGTCCAGATGGTATATTTCCCCTTCTTCTGAAGATGTGTTCTTCAGAGGTGTTTTTCATCAATCGTACTCTTTAGGACTCTTTCCTAAATTTTCTTTGCCCGCGCTGTATACAATCACCTTAAGGGTACACAAACCCCTTAAGCGCACGCTGATTATAAAAATAATGGAAAACAGCATTTGTCCAGTCCGTCCCTAAATAAAGGCGAATAAGCCGTCAGTTAATGAAATATCCCGAAACGCGGAAACTCCTTAATGACCGGCAGTATGGTTTTGGTGACAACAAGTCCACTGGTGATTTGATGGCATGTCTCACCGAAAAGTGGAACCAAAGCGTACATCAATCTGTCGAAAGCAAGATAGTTGCACTTGATATTTCTAAGTCGTTTGACGGAGTTTGCCATCAGGCTCTTTTGTCGAAAATGCGTGCCTTTGGGATCGATGACTCCCTTCTTCAATGGATTAGAAATTCAAGTTGTCTTGGACGGTTTCAAGTCTGATATTCACAAAATAGATGCTGGTGTGCCCCAGGGCTCTGTTCTGTCTCCGAAACTCTTTTTAATTTTCTTAATGATCCCTTGTTTCCTACTTCTAATCCTATATATTCCTTTTGACAGTATTCTGCTTATCAGATTCGTTTCCGGACTCACGGCCCTGCTCTTCGGCTGTATAACGAGAACGGCAGCGAATGCTTAGCTCATTAAATTCGGATATCAACAGCATTACCAATTTGGAAGCTATCAACTTCCAAAACACAATGCTATCTGTTGTCGTTATAGCAAAATTTAAACACCCAGCCATTATCCATCAATGGCACTTGCATCGTCGAAACTGAAAAACTTTCCATTCTCGGTATGTGTGTCAATGGCAACTTACGTTGGAATGACTACATATTTTATGTCGCCAAAAATGCTGGAAAATATCTAGGTTTCCCCAAGCGATGTAAGAAATGCCTCACGCCTGAAATCGGAATACAACGTCCACATCTGGTCAGGTGCTCCAATACATCTCAGCACCTGCTAGATAGGATTCAAAACCATGCGATAAAACTCATAGGTGATACTAATATCACTCAGATAATATACGAATTCGAACAACGACGTAATGTCTCGTTTCTCACACTGTATTATCGCTATTTGTAAAACCAGCGCTTCATAGAAATCGCAGGTACCACTACGGTCCTTCAAACCGTAACACCCATCTCGCTATGCATGCTTATCAGTATACCCCATTCCAATCAGTCATTTAGGTGGTATAAATAGTGTGATCTTCTCGGAGCAGTAAATCCATACCCTTATACTTATCAACGTTATGCTAAATTAGAAAATAAGTTCAGTCCATCACCCTCAAACAGCAGAAAATGTACTTTAAAATTGGGTTGAGAGAACAGGTTACTGCCAGGTCATGCGTTCCAGCCATTTGAATGAAATTGTATTCCGTAATTAACTAAAACGTATCGCCAATAACAATACGCTTGTCTTGATCGATTGGTCAAACATCATAAACTGGTTTTAGATGTAGTAAATCAAGAAAGTATAAAAGGGCGACAAGCACAATACATAAACAAGGTACGCCGTCTCTTCGAATATGTTAAACAGTAAATACCTTGGAGTTTCCAGAGCTAACTGGGCAGTCTAGCACGTAAACACTCATTGAAAATATCCAGGAGCACATGTGGTTTCTCGGTATTCCGTCTGGGCCAGGAGCCTTAAGGTCCGTCAGGTCCTTTTTTACCCTTCTCAGTTCTTCGGGTGTGAAAAGGGAGACCTCCCTCGTTATGGCATCCGGCCTTCTCTCTTCACCACAATATCCACCCATACTTGGGCTACATACAAACGTTTCACCATTCCTTAACGCGACGCATGGTGCGATGCACCAGTTATTCGCCATCGAACGCACTTGATATTAGTTGGTAGGAGGCTGCGCATAAGACAGAACTTCACGAATCAATTCTTGGTTAAGCCGTCTTATCCAGTAACGCGTGCACGGAGTTCTTCCCTTGATCACGTACTGCGCTCGTTCCCTACCACGAAGGTAACGAACTGGGGGTCACTCGTCGTGTAATGGTCTAGGACTCTCCAGACGAAGACTCGCTCAACATGTTGCCAATCCGTCTGAACGTCGCTTTATTACCAGCATTCAGCACCGTGAGATCAACCCCATTTCTCTCATGCAGTGGCCTTGAGATCGCATCCGAAGACAAGGTCAACTCTCACCCGTAGTATTTGGGGATAGACAACAACTAACTTATACCACGCTGCCAGCTTTGATCCACACATTCCCCTCTCCAGCTCCGGTGTCGGAAATGAAGAAAGAAAGGAAATGAAAAGACCACAAAGGCTGCCGTGCCTGTAATATCGCTGTATCTGACCCGTTCCAATAATGTACGGTACTGCTCACTTAATATGAGCAGCACCACCTCTTTGTCACGGGAAAACTAATCCAGTAAATCGCAATGAGATCTTGGAATATAAGATAACTTATGGACTTGATTCGCCAATCAAAAAAGTTTCTGTCATTTGAGTTCCTACTACATTTGATAATATTAGATTTGTTAGAAAAGACCACGTGTTTCTTACTGATTTCCCAACAGGCGCTAAACTCGTAAATGTGCTAAGAGTAGGCCACACCATTTTGACGGTAATACTGATAGGCCGGCAGCGATAAGGCCTTTTTTCCAGAAAAAAGTTAGCATTTATTACAAAAAGCTTTGGACTAGTTCCTTGCCTGGAATACCATTAAAAATACTCCGAGTTAAAAAATCAGAATGTAATTCAATCTTTCGTTTGAAGAAACATGCTCACGATGCAAAAACACCACTTTACATGAAATATCCTTAACATCCTTTACAAACACATTTGGCAACACTCTTTGGCTGTCTAATTCCCCTTATATGCGTGTGTTACTCGTAGTTGTGAAAACTATGTAAACTCACAGAATAACTCTGATAAACGATGCTTGTTGCTGTGCTTTGAGCTATGTTGCACATTAAATGCTTCCTATTATATTAACATTGAGTTTTTCTTCGTTTTGTTATTCCTTTACTGTTGTTTGCCCATGTTTTTAGGGACATGGTATGCTCCCCGCCACCCACAATTCCATCGACGGGAATGTCCTGAAGGGAATGTCATTTGTACACGATTTTATGTTGCAAATGATCGCCTGAAAGTTCAGTACTATACACTCCATGTATTCGTGGATACATATTTCGTATGGTGGGTGCTTTGACTGTACTCGCAATCAGTCAATATATCGAGGTTGATGGAATTTTTAAGTCACAACGGAAACTGCCTCGGGATAGAATGTCGAAATGGTTAGCATAAGCTCTTTGCGAGATGACATCGAGTTTGTGTGGTAAAACTTCGTGAGAAGGGAGTGCTCTGTAAAATTGAACGAGGGTGGGCTTGTAATATATCCGTCATTGTTGTCCCGATATGAGTAAAATTTTCTTCTCCTTTTCCCAGCAATGGCTTTTTTTCTAGGGTGGAGGTAATTTGTAGAACATGATACTCATGAGAGTATTTGAATATACTTTAGATTGAATGGATATATGGTATGTATCCTTGTTCATGTGCTCTATGATCGAGCTCGGTGAATTGGTAAAAAAAAAGAACTCATATCGCTTTTGTTCGTATGGACAACAAAAAGTTTAATTTCACTGGGAAGTTTACAAAGTAACTCTGAGCTTATGAGCGAATGATTACCAAAAAAAAAGAAATGGAATTCCACTCAAACAAGGGATGGTAAATTGATATGTCACAAGAAGTGGGTGTAGAATAACTTTCCTCTTATTGATGAAATTTTTTGAAGTTGATTCAAGAACATTCACCAAAGTCATACGATTCCACCTCGTAAGATGGTTGTAGCCGAAGTTAAACAATTTCGTTGGTTCCTCGGAGATCAGAGTTGAACATTTAGTCGCAACTAAGGGACAAAATTTGAGATCTGATATTGTGAAAAAAGGGGTATAGCATTCGTTAACCACGGCAATAGTTGGGAAAAAAATTCGATGCCCTTGAGGTGTACTTTTCTCATATTTCGTCGGTAATTCATCACAGAACTCTCAGCTCAAATCAGTACGAGTACCATAATGATGGTAATGGGTTTTGCCACTGACGGCATCTCCATATATAATAGACTTATGTTTGCATAGTGATAAGTCAATGCCATGAGAAGATTTTTGATGGTTTTTAAGTCACGGTTGGCCAAATTCAACAGCTGGTGTGTGCTGGCCTATACAAGATATGTCAACCAACCTTTGAAGATACCTCTGCCAATATTTATAATTCTACCAACCAGACTACTTTTCGCTTGCAAATCATTTTATCAATGTTTAGATGCTCCTTTCTCTTCTTTTTTTTAATTATAAACCATTAAGAGAGTTCTTGCTGTGGGATACCCTTTTGACGGCAAGGATTTTTGTTCCCATTGGAATAGTCTTCTTCAATCCAATGTGATTTTATCCAGTTTCTGAGAGCCATCAGAATGATGCTGAAAGCCATTGACACTTTTCAGCTTTAAACTTTGAAGCAATACCAATACCAAGAAGAGATTCACTTTTCTTCACAAGTCCTCTAATTTATTCACTTAAGGTTGATGGTATGGTCATTCATTCTTTCTAAGAATACCATTTTGCTAGTGTTGCTAGTTCTTGATACATTGGCTAGTAACTTAATTATGAAGCAACGCTTCAGTAGATTCAATTTTCTTCATCACTGGCTTTGCAAGATTTTCCATTTCACCCCTCTTTTCACCCCTACCCATATAATTTTATGCAAACATTCGCAAAGGAGTTAAGACTCTGACAAGGGAAGACAAGTTTCAAAGAATGCTCGACTTCGAATGGCGATAGGCTGACATATGAGGACACAAGTATAGGCTTAAACTGGTCTATCTATTATCCTTTCTCTCATCAAATGACTACAAGATTATAGTATGTCAAGCAGAAACGTATTTTTCATCCTCTTAGAATTTACTAGTACGCGTCGTATTCAAACAGTCTTTATATGCTGTTTACTTAACTGACTGATCGAATATTCTATCTAATTTCGCCTGTAAGTCACGATTTTGCGTTCCCATTTCAAAAAAAAAAAAAAAAAATCTTTTAACCCTCCTACAACATACGAAGCCAAATATGGTTTAGTATTTGATGGTGCATATTTTTCCAAGAAAACCTTTTTGCAGTGACCTGCAATTATTTTTTTTACATTAGTGCGTATCTTTCAATAAGTCTGTCATCATTTATATTTAAAACCCTGGAGCGATTATTGGACATTCACATTAGTAATAGAAGCAGTAATGGCTTTTCGACTGAGTCACAGCATGCAAGGAAAAATAAACTGTTCCATTGGGCAAAGTTCGGTCGGAATGTCCGTAACCAGGGGAACCCCTCAGGTGTGAGTCATATCACCACTCCTGTGGGTGCTGGTTATCAATGACATGACGTGGTCATAACAGCGCATTGAAAATACCTTAACTATAAAGGGTTTACCAATAGGGACTTGACAACTTTGAATTTAATTTGTAAACGCACTCTTTCACTACTCATTAAATTGTCACTGTCAATTTATTCAGTAAACTCAACATTTTCATCATGATAAAGTACACGAACGAACAACGTCTGCAAATTATAAAAATTTTCTACCGAAATTCGGAGTCGGTGACTGCAACTTTAAGAGCGTTAACTCCAATTTTCGGTCATAATTCTCGCCCTAGTAGACAGGCAATAACAAGTTTAGTGCAAACATTTGAGTCTACATATTCGTTGTGTGATGTTGGCGTGTCAGTGAGACAACGGGTTGGTCGAAGTGTCGAAAATATCGCTGCCGTTCGGCGTTCAGGCGTCCGTAGCAAACGATCCAAATCAGTCAATTCCACGGCGTTCTCAAGAATTGGGCATCGCTCATACCACATTATGGAGTATTTTGCGTAAGGATCTTGGTTTACACCCATACAAGATCAAGCTGACTCAAGAATTGAAGCCGATGGACCATTTGAAGCGACGTACGTTCTCCGATTGGGTTCTGGAAAAGATGCGCCAAGATGATGAATTTCATCGCAAGATCATCTTCAGTGACGAAGCTCATTTTTGGCTCAATGGGTTCGTCAATAAGCAAAATATGCGTTGTTGGTCGGGTGAAAATCTACATGTGCTTCAAGAATCACCACTTCATCCACAAAAAATAACTGTTTGGTGCGGTTTGCATGCCGGCGGCGTTATTGGTCCATATTTTTTCGTCGACGATAACGATCGTCACGTTACTGTGAATGGTCAGCGTTATCGTGCCGTGATCACCGATTATTTTTGGCCCGAATTGGAAGATAAGGACTTGGACGACATGTGGTTTCAACAGGATGATGCCACAAGCCACACAGCACACGCTACAATCGATTTATTGAAGAGTAAGTATGGTGAGCGTGTTATCTCAAGAAATTGGCCAGTCGATTGGCCGCCTCGTTTGTGCGATTTATCGCCGCTTGACTATTTTTCGTAGGGCTAAGTTATGTCATTGGTTTATGCCAACACGCGACGTTGAAAGAGCTCAGAGCCAACATTGAACGCGAAATAGCGGCCGTTTCGACCGAAATGTGTGGCCGAGTCGTTGAAAATTGGGTCCAACGAATCGACCGCTGCAAACGTGCCCGCTGTGGCCATATGTTTTGATTGTACTTCAAGCCGATAATAAAGTTTTTGAAATATCTCAAATGGTTTGCGTTTTATTTTAAAAAAAAGTTGTCAAGTCCTTATTGGAAAATCCATATATCTTAAGCGACAGTATGGAGATAGCTCTGAAGGCAATCAGCACTTGGGCAAAAAGCGGTGGTCTCAATGCCAACCCTTCCAAAACGGAACTGTTTTTTTTTTTTACCAGAAAGTACAAGATACAGTAATTCAAACTCCAAAAATTCAACGGAGTGGAATTGTCAATCTCTTACAGTGCGAAGTATTTGTGTGTGATTTTGGACAAAAAACTGAATCGGAAATTTAACGTGCGGAAAGAATCAAAAAGGCATATAATGCTCTTTTTATCTGCAAAAGAACAATAGGAAAGTTTTGGGGCTTAAAATTTGCTATGTTGCACTGTATACGGAGGTGGTAAGACCCATACTCACATACGGCGCACTAGTATGGTGGAAAACAACAAACGAGAAAACGGCTTCCATAATCATTACAGGTGCGCTCCGTGCCACCCCTATGGCAGCATTGGATACCTTTCTGCGCCTAACACCGCTTAATTTACAGACCAAAAAACTTGCTGACAACAATGTAATACGACTCACTAATCTGGGTTACTTCGAGAGCAGTAGTTGCGGACATGGTACGGTCCTAGCGGAGTTACACTGAAAAAAAAAAAAGTAGAAAACAACTGTAACATTGATATTTTTCATTGACAAAATCCAGCTGATGTTGAAAATATCAATTTTGATATTACTCCAATATTAATTTCATACGTTTCGAATGTAATTTTAACAATGAATTCATGCGGAATTGATATTAGAATTTTATAATATTTTAATATTGAAAATGTAAAATTGATACGATACGCATTAACTTTTGATATTGAGAACATCGATTTTTGATATTAAAATTGTGTAATCGATATGATTAAAACGTAAAATTAATATACGAGGGGCGTTCAACATATTCTCGGTATCGGGGTGAGGCTGTGGTTGTATATATAAATTGACTTATTTATTAAGTAATACTATTACTATCATTTATCAAGTAATACTATTATTTTAGTGCATTCATGTAAAATTTCATATAAATGTGATTATTAATTCGCGTTTTATCTCTAGTTAAACAGAATCATAATGGCAACTGAGACGATGATGGTGAAAATTGAGCATCGCGCTGTAATTAAATTTCTCACTAAGCAAGGAAAAAGTCAAAAAACTATTCATGAAGAGATGGTGGCTGTTTACCAGGGTTCCACAACTTCATTATCAACTGTGCAAAAGTGGTCAAGTGAGTTCAAGAGAGGCAGAGAGAGCATTGAAGACGACTCCCGCTACGGCGCCCCGGCTACTGCTTGTACGGGAGAAAGCATCAAAGAAGTCGAAAAACTTGTTCTTGGGGATGCCCGAATAAAGGTGAAAATGATAGCAGAGATCACCAAGCTTTCAATTGGTACCATTCACACCATTCTTCATGACCATCTTAACCTTTCAAAGGTCAGTGCAAGGTGGGTGCCACGAATGCTCACAGCGCCTCAGAAAAAAGTGAGAATCGCATACTGTAGAGAGCTTTTGGAGATGTGTAGTGAGAACGCGGACGGTGTTATGGATCGAATTGTTACTGGGGACGAAACATAGGTCCACCACTATGACCCTGAAAGCAAACAAGAGTCCATGCAGTGGCATAAAAAAGGAACAGACCCCCCGAAGAAGTTCAAAGTCACTCCTTCTGCCGGGAAGCTCATGGCCACAGTTTTTTGGGACTCAAAGGGAATCTTGCTCATTGAGTACAAAAGAATGGTGAAACCATCAACGCCACACCCTACGCTTCCACTTTGCATAATTTGACGGGAGGAAATTAAAAAGAAAAGACGGGGTAAACTCGCAGCGAGTGTGTTGCTTCTTCATGACAACGCTCCTGTTCACACGGCGCGAGTTTCCAAGGCTGCTGCGCGAGATTGTGGTTTCGAAGAAATCCAACACCCACCCTATAGTCCAGACCTTGCCCCTAGTGATTATTTCCTGTTTCCGGATTTGAAAAAATGTCTTCGTGGAAGAAGATTTTCGGATGATGAAGAACTCAAGTCGGCAATAAATGGGTATTTTGCAGAGAAAGAGGAAATTTATTTTTTTGAGGGTTTAAAAAAGCTTATCTTAAGATGTAACAAATGCATTGATGTTAGGGGAGATTATATTGAAAAATAAAAACAATTTAAATTGAATTCGCATTTTCCTTCATATCGATACCGAGAATATATTGAACGCCCCTCGTAGATTTCATTTATTTCTGATAAGAATAATTTAAGTTTTGATATTAAAAAATTGTAATTAATATGAAATAAATGTAATCAATTTAATATTAGAAATGTAAAATCAATATTCATTTTTACTTACTTATTTTAAACATCGACTCTCTAATTTTGTCCAAGCGGTGTATTTCAAGCCTTAATTCTTAAGTTGACTTATTTAGGAATAAGGTTTTGCATTGTTTTTTTTTTTTGATAATCCTAAAATAGTTTTAGACGACTTTGTACGTCTTCAGTAATAAAACAATTAATAATTACAATTTATTTTAAAATATTTTATTTCTTATTAAACATGTTGCATCTGGAATATAGTAAACATGAATTGGAGGACTTGTAGAGTCAGCAATAGCTACGAGTATTATTTTCAAGGAGATACTTTTGGAACCTACAGAGTATGACTGATAGTGATCTATAAATTTAATTATTTCATATCTTGTGCCAATTATATAGGGCTGATTTGTTTTACTTATTAATATTTCTCTTATTTTAAAAAGTTCAACGAATTCATTATTTGTTTTAGTTAAAAAATATCCTCTTTTGTAAACCGACCCCTTAAAAGTGATTGAAAATTGATCAGAATTTAACAAACTTTGAAATAATTTGTACTCAGACTTGATTTCTTCAAAGGGATTTGTACAAATATTTAGTAAACTAATAAATTCGTTTTTTTCTAAATCTAGAATGTAGATTACAATTTTACGTTTTATTGCTTCTGTTATACTCGAAGTAATAATGGAAAGTCCATGTTGAATGTCTGTAACGTCCTTTCTTGTAATGTTATTTTTTTCTGTAAATTCATTGAAAATTCTTTACTTCTTTTTAAAATTAAACTTTTCGATTCCAAAAATTCATTACATTGATCTGAATATTTTGATTGATTTGTTGATGTTTCTGGCACAGTAAATACGTTATTATATACAGATACATTTTTAGCTGGTAAAGGAATAGAACTTTGTAGCCCATTATTGTTACTAGATATAATTATTCTTCTTGAATGATTTTTTGTATGCCTTGGAAATGATGATAAATTTGTAAAAAGTTGGTTACAGTCTTGAAAATTACATTTATATTCACTGTCTGAGTCTAGGCCATGAACTAGTTTAAAATGCTTAACTAAGCAAGACAACCCCTTGAAATTGGCACTGCAAACAAAACAATTATGATTCATAATTTTATTTTTCCAGATTTTGTAAGAATTCAGCTAGAGCAGGATTCTAAGCATCGAACATTGGAGAGTTTCACGAAAACTTATATAAAAATCGTTTAAACAAGCAAGTTCTGTCCCAATCACAATTACGAAGGCTTGAATGGTGTCCTTTTTTTCCATTGAGCTTTTTAGTTTCCTTTCTCTAGCAAGTTCTAAGTCATTTATTGTCTTAATGTGGACAATGCTACTGTCAATTGCACCTTGTATTGTTGTTTTTCGCACCTCTGTTTTCCCATCTTTCTTTGCCACAAATCTCGAAGTCGGCTTCCACACAGCGTAGTATTTGCAGAGATTTGTTTCTAAGTAGGTCCACTTATTTATCAATTCGTATTTTTTGTCGGGAAACATTTTTCAAAGTCGTAGTCAATCTATTAATAATGTAAAACTTAATAAAGGTTTGTGTTCTCATAAATATAACTTACGAATAGTTCTCCTCCAGATTGCTTATAAAACGGCCAGTCTACCAAATTTGTTTGTTTTAGATTTTAGTTTATTTTTTTAGATCATTTTGACGTAATTCAAATGTTTTGATCCAAAGTTCCATCGATTCACGCTCATCGTTTCTCATGAGTTTCATCTTGTTTTTCATTGACGTCATCTCAGAATCAGTTATTCTTGGAATACAATGCTCGGGAGTCTTTTCTTCTGATATTTTTTTAACACTATATACAGTAATCCCCGTTCATGTACCTCCCCGCTTTAATGCATGACCCGTTTAATTGCGCATTCATTTTGTACTAATGAATCTTTTCTTTCAAATCACAAATAAATCTACCCTGTCGCATAATTACCCAACCCGTTTAACGCCCTCTTTTTTTCAACACGTTTACCCAAAATTAATGCATTTTATTTCGGATAACTACCCTACCTACAAAAACAAAAATGGAACATATCTTGCTTTGTATCCAAATCAGGCAGGCAGCCACACTTGAACTGTTATCAATGTCCCTCGCAAAAAGACGCAAAAAAATATAAACTATTTTGATTACGCTGGTGATTTCCGATTTCTAGTTAAATTTGTTTTATTTACCATTCTTAACCTTTCCAGAAATTTCATAAACTTGCTCTAATCGTAGGAAAACGCAATGGATAATAAAAGAAGAAAGGTTACAGCATTAACCATCAAGCAAAAGCTTGATATTCTGAATCATCTAAAAAATAAAACTAAAACGAAAAAGGAGTTAATTGACAAGTATAAATGAAAAAAAAAATTCGTGAACTTGCCGCGACAAAAAATTCTAAGCGTAAACGCATCCGAAATAGTGCACATAAAGACGTCGAGAGCGCTTTGACTAAGTGGTTTGATCAAGCGCGATTAAAAAATGCCATAATATCGAGTGCAATCATTTTAAATAAGGCAAAAGCATTTGCGTTAAAACTTAATTCCTACTTTGAACCCAGTAATGGGTGGTTATGGCGGTGGCAAAAGAGAGAAAACATCCAATTCAAAACAATTCACGGCGAGAGTAGTGCTGCAGATACTTATGGGGCTGATGGATTTATGGAAAATGTATTGCCCACACTATTGCAAAATTATTCTTTCGATAATGTTTTTAATGCTGACGAGAGTGGATTGCTTTTTAAAGCCTTACCTAAAGGAACTCTAGCTCGCACAGGAAGCAATATAAGTGCGGGGAAGCACGAAAAATCTCGCGTAACTTTATTATTTTTGTGCAATGCTACGGGGTCTCACAAAAAAGTGTACGTTGTAGGAAAGACGCTAAACCCCCGTTGTTTCAAGAATAAAACCGTTCCACTTCCTTACTACTCTAATAGCAATGCTTGGATGACATCTGGCTTATGGAATCTTATATTGAAAAATCTTGATGAGGAAATGATAAAAGAAAACAGAAAGATTTTGTTGCTTGTTGATAATGCAGCATGTCACAAGGTTTCTATCATCTTGAAAAATGTAAATCTGCAATTCCTTCCACCGAATACCACTGCCCTCATCCAACCTCTTGATCAAGGCATCATCCACAACTTTAAGGCACATTACAGGCACATCATATTAAGGAAACAAATTCTCGCTTTAGAGAAAGGGCTGACTATAATAGAATACGTAAAAAGCATTACGTTATTAGATGCACTTTATTATGTAAAACGAGCTTGGTGGCTCGTTTCATGTGAGACTATACGAAATTGTTTTCGGAAGGTAGGTTAATCGGGGATTGTTTAAAAAAAAAAAAACGTTGATGTCGTTGTTTTTTTTAAGACCAACATTTTCGTTGGTAGTGATGACGAAGGAGATGTAACCTTTGAGGAACAAGCTTTCGATGTGCCAATTAATAGAGAGCATTTCTTCGAATATGTATTGTGCGACGCAGAACTTCAATGTTTTGGTGAGTTATCAGATGAGGAAATAGTAAGGGATGTACTGGAAGAAATGACGATCCTGAAAACGATGAAGAAGAAAATGAGCAACCTGTTGCACCTTCTTTTAGGGATGTCATTAATGCCTTAGACATTTGTCGGCATTTTGTGCTACATAAAAATATTGGCCGTGAAGAATTAGAAAACTTTGAAGAAATCGTTTTTAAAGCAGAAGTAAACAACATGATTCAAAAGAAAATAACTGACTATTTTCTTGCTTAGGTACGTGTGCTATATATGAACTACAATAGCATTATGGTATTTATGTACATACATAAGTATGTAGTGTTAAAACTGCTGCCATAAGTTTTTTTTAAGGATTTATGTTTGTGCAATATATAATGAATTTGGTTTTGTTTTTATTAATTACAATTCTACGTTCCTAAACTATTCAAGTAGTTTTTTTTTTATGACTAACCCCGGTTACGAGCGCCCTTCGAGCATTAAAGCGGGTTCGTTTAATTGCCTCAAATAGGCACGTAAAAGGGTTCAAATATGTAACTTTCCCGGTTAATTGCTCAAGAAAGGCAGCAAAAACCTAAGGGGTAGTTATCTGGGGAGCACTGTATTACACAAATTGCCAAATTGCACATTAAATTAAAAGTTAACACGGAAAACACTCTACAAACGAACCGATCACTACGAGTAAACCACTGCAAGTGCAACTGCAGTTTCAGTTTCAGACTCATTTATTTCGTTAGCAACTGCCTTTTCACATTATTCATATCAAATATGTTGGTAATATCAAAAATTGCACCTTTCGGTACCGGTATTTTCGGGCTACGGCTTATTTTTACATGACTCATATAGACAGTATACTTTGTCATTATTAAATATACATTAAATCATATTAGTTTTTAATTTGTAAAGTATATTAAAATTAAAGCTTATCAATTTTACATTTTCAACATCACAACAATACGCGTAATGTAGAATTGACATTAAGTCTTGTAAACATTATATTACAGAACATCATACAAAATTTGATATTGCTTATTGATATGGGAATGTAAATTGTAATTTCAAAAAATTTAAGCTTTCAATGTAAATGTGCCATGAAAATTATTAATCTGATATTTTTTTGAAATTTTCGCATGAAATTGAAGTTGATATGACAAAAATATCAATTTGAAATTAAATTTGTTTTTGAGTGTACTGCCAGGCAATCTAATTCTAACGGATGAAATTCCTTCCTTGGTCGACTTCGACATTCCGTATAATATAATACATCCGGAGAGGAAGGGTAGACAAAAAACTGCAATAATCAAGTCAAATGAAATTGTAATTGGCTCAAAAACAGAGGAAGGAACAGGTTCTGGTACCCAGAACTAAGAGAGTCTTTAAGACTATCAGACGCAAGCAGTGTCTTCCAATCAAAGGTTCTGCCTGTCCTCGCTACCTACATGGATAGCCAGGCCGCACTTAAGGCAATACAATCGACCAACATCAGTCATGATACAATCGGGGGCTGTCGCACAGTGCTCAAGGCAATATGCAGTCAGAATCGGGTGAGACTGTGCTAGGTGCCAGTACACTGCTGTATTAAGGGAAATGAACAAGCGGATGAACTTGCAAGAAAAGAAGGGCTTCTCGACAATAGTGAGGTTGCCAACATCAAACCAGCCAATTGCTTAGTGAGGGGCACAATCGAGGAAAAAATCACAAAGACTGCCAACCTAATGTTGTTAAGTCTTGAAGAACACAGTTCCCCGACGCTGATATAAAGATTCATGATCTTGCTGGAGATGATGACCATTATCATTTAAAAATAAACTCCAAGTGTTTTCTTGGAAAGACAAAAATAGAACAGCATAAAATGGTATATAAAGCTCTGGAAGGTCAGTCAGGTCAGAAGGCTCTTTGGCCGCTTTTTGATGGAAAGCTAATAAAATTAAACAGGGATAAGCTTAGGACAGTAATAGAAATCCTGACAGGACACTGTCTCCTGCGGCAACAAGCACAGAGAAACAAATAGTTAGACACGGATATTTGCAGATTCTGCGGTGATCTGCAAGTTGTTGAGAACATAATACACATATTGTGTGAATGCGAGACAATATCGTGTAGTCGAAGAAAATTTTTAGAGAAATACTAGTGGAAATAGTCGTCATGAAATGCCTTCTTGGCTTTTGCAAAAAAATTTTATGTTTCACCAGGGAATCTCCCTGGTTTAGGTTTTTGCCATTTGAAGACAAATTCAACTGGTTCCATAGGGATCGCAATAGGCCCATTTTGGTGCCTGGTGTCTGTGTGATGGCATAAACATCATACACCTGTTTAACAGAACCTAATCTCAAGTAGTGCGTATCTTTTCACACGAAAAGCAGTATTTTTTCATGTAGTTATTTCAGTTGTAAAAAACAAGTTGCTATTTTAAGTGCTAATTACTATCAATAATTGGTTAGCATATTTAACAAAAAAAAATTATTTCGAAAACAAATACATTGTTTGAAATATTATAAATAAATTTGTAGTGCAAAAATAGTATTATTTCACCATTACTATTGATTTTATTCGCGAAACCATATATGGCTTCGTGTACATTAGCAGTTGGTTTTAGAAAGTTGTTTTCTCAGAGATGAATGCGTTACGCTTTTACGTGCGAATCTCAAATGTAAATCGTATTCTTGGAGATGGATCTAAAAGTGATGATGATAAAGTACCAAATTGTCATGTGGAATTTAACCCAAACTAAACACCAGCGACTGCCTTACAATCACCGAAACTGACACCGAATCTGAGCCTAAAATTGAACCAGTTGATTGACTTCAAAATAAAAAAGGCAGGCCTAAAGTGTAATGGAGAAAATCATAATTGGACACGTATGACGAAAAGAATATTGATTTTACGGGTGTTACGAGTACTGTACTGCCAGAATCGGTGATTGAGTTGAAAACATCAGGGAATTATTTTTCGTTTTTTATTTAAGGAGGAGTTAATTCAGTTCGTCGATCACTTAAATTTAAAAATTCTTCAATACAATGCCTTTATATCAAAGCCAGCAAACATAACAACATCCCAAATGGAACAGTTCATTGCAATGGTGATTTAAATGTTTTGTGTTCAACTTATATCTTTACGACAGTACTGGAGCAAATCTGTTGGGCAGCAAAATATTTTTGAGACGATGACATGCTATAGGTGGGAAGAAATAAAAATGATCTAACACTTCCCGGATATTACAGATTTTTAAGGTATTTGGAATAGAGAGAAAATAAGTGGATGAGTAACCCACAAATACGGTGGACAGACTGCTGGTATTGTTACTAAGGTGTAGCAATATTATATATCACATGTCTGCCAATACAATACCACGTTAAAAGCTAGTATACCACTAACCATACTTGGTATTGAGATTTGCAATTTTTTGGCGGTATACCACATTCTTACCGATTGTAGTAATTCCCACTTTCTCTCTATTGGTGATTCTTCGTATATTTTTTGAAGCAAGTAATGACAGTGAAAAAGTATAGCATTGTTTTTGCACAATAGATTCGAAGAGAACTATTTTATTCAAATGCGAAACAACACAAAAGTCGTAGCTTAGTTTTAATTTTAACGACTTTTTTATTAAAATATATTAAAAACAAAGTAACAAAATATTTTGCAGTTTTTTTTTAAGCACAAAGTCTTTAGGTTTGTCTATAAGCCGTCTACCAAATTGAAAATTTTATATCTTAATAAACATATTCCAATATAAAATTGAATAAATTAAAGCAAAATAAATTAATCAAACAAAATTAAAATTAAGTATAAATATATATTTTTTTTTTTCGCAAATCACCTTCTCTAATTCGTTTTCTATATTGTAGAGCACTTGTAGTGTATCTATAATATATAACACATCCCAGCCACGATCCAGATTCGGAATACCCATAAATTCCACCTTTTCAAGCGTCATTTGGGGTAATAATTGGAGCACATTCTTCGAATTTCGTTTAATATGGGGCACACAGAAATAAAATAATAGATGTCCTCCCTGTCCTTAAGGTTGCAGAGATCACACAATATAGGTATGAAGTATGTGTTGTCTTGTAGATTATAATTAAAATTGCTGTAATACATCCTCTGTTGAGAAGACTGAGATTCATTTACGTATTTGCTGTACAAATATGGCCCAGATTTTTCCATAATGTTTTCGAATTTAATTCTAAATTTGGTGGTTCCGTCATTAGGTAAAAAATTAAGACTGCATCTATAATAACTCGCATGTTCTTACCACTCCTTGATGCAATTAGCGTTGTTTGCTAGCATATGTTATATTTCAGCACAATTTTCGGCAAACGTTTCTCCTTAATTTCCATAAGTTTCTCCATATAATTAAAGTGAGGTGCAGCTTTAACGTGTGTAAAATAAGGGGAGTAGAACCTGTTCCCAGAAGAACCGGTTTCCAGAAGAACCGGTTTCCATGTAAGTTGGAGTACAATTCTGTCAGTCCAAAGATGCGTTTTATGTAATAGCGTTGGAACTTTTTGACGAGGTCGAAACAATAATAGCATATCCCTAAACAGAGTTCAAAAGAACAGCCTGTGCAGCCGTTCGAATAATTTTTTGTTTAGACCTGCGTGTTAGATATTTGCTTCGAATGCAAGCACTCCACACTGAATTTATCGCTCGTTTTGCTTCCGATAGTTTCATTTCATTGCTGTTATCAGTACACCGAGATACTTATACTCTTTAACAACTTCAGTGGGCTCTCTTTGGTAAGTCGGGATTTCGTTTCTCGAGAATCACCTTCCTCCATTTCAAAAGACCAGAATTTTCATCTTTTCGAGATTTACCGTTAAATTCCATGTTTTGCAGTACTTTTCCCATCTATTGATTTTAAGCTGCATACTGTGCTAGAAAGACAATATCATCGGCATACATTTTAGTCCTGGTATTATTGTGTAGTCAACTATCACACCACCCGCAATTCCGTCTGTTATGTCGTTGATAAACAAGATAAATAGTAACATGCTCAAAATACAACCTATCTTCACACCATCGTCGTTGGAAATTCATCAGATAAAAAGTGTCCATCCCATACCACAGCTTTGTTGTTCACAAAAATGTTCGGGCTGTAAACACTAGAACATGCGAGAACATATTTCTCGCAAATAAATAAACTATTTCAGAGAAAAAATCAAAACGACCATCAGTGTCTTAAAATAGGCCGGACAACAGACAACGAACGGTTACTGACAATAGCAGGTATTGATCCAAATGAAGCCGCTGACGATGACGACTTCTTTGTGATCGAGGATCCACAGGAGAAGGTTAAGGCCATAGGGGCGACTTTCCAGTAAGTATACCAGGCCACTGATACCATTGGCCCTAATTATGACCTGGACCACCTTCTACATTCGAAATGAAGTAGAGAATGAAGGGGGCCTATCTGTAACAAGTCAGGCCCGGGGGCTCCTGACTCCCATGGTACCGTGATTTAAGTCCTGGTTGGGAATACCGGTGGTCCAGCCGCCAACAAGACCTATGACCGGCAACTTGTAACTGATCAAATCGTAGCAAACTTCGGTAGCGTCATCTGAAGATGTTTATGATAAGACCAGTACATTGTTCTACCCCCGCTTTCTATTAGCCAACGTCATTGATGGGCGAAGCTTTGATAATTGGGCGGGGGCCCATGCTAACCAACAGACAGTTCGTCGTGAAAAATGGTGATGTGACTTCTGTTGGAACATTTCAAATTAAAAATGGTCTTCAGCAAGGCGCGGTCAATTCGCCGATCCTATTCAACATTTATACAAGCGACTTGATAGGTTCACTTCCCCATACTATTGCGTATGCAGACGATTTGATAGCGTAAAGAACAGGTACAAAAAACGAGGTCATTAATACTCTCTTACAGCTGACTTCTTTAAGATAAGACGATTTCGCGATGATTGGAAGTTAAAAATCAACTTTCAAAACTCGGAAACTATTCTCTTTAGGACGCCGTTGTCTGGAGCCTCTAGGGATACCGGAAAAAATTGGCGAAATTTCTCGATCATTGGATAACATGGACAGCCTCTTTCTTGCCTGTCGAAATGTAGTCAGATACTTCGGATAAAGAGACTGTTTTATAGCAGCCAACTCTATGAGAGAGTAAAGGTAATCTGCTACATGGCCCTTATAAGGCCCATGCTGGTATTTGGGTTTCCCGTGTTGTTCAATGTACGAACAAGCTTAATAGAAAAGAATCGGATGTTTGAGAGGGCCTGCATTCGCTTGTACAGAACACCAGAGTCGGAGTAGAAAATATTTTATTCTAATTTTATACTTTACAACAGGGCGAACCTAATACGAGTGGATAACTTCTTTACTAATCTGACCCTCGAAGGCGCATTGCAAGAGCAATGGCCTCGACGAATAGCCTGATATCTTAGCTTACTACCCCAATTACTTTTCCCACGAAATTGTGCGCTCTAAGGTTTATTTTGAGTTAGATATTAAGTTTTTATAAAAAATAAAAAATTATGTACATATGCTAAATTTTATGTTAACAATTTTTGTTTCTTAGTCTTAAGTATAGAAAATAAATATTCTTAAATAAAATCTAAATAAAGTCGAAAGACATAGATATAAGAATTTAGAGTAGTTTAGAGTGTATGTGTGGGGTCATTAAGTTCGTATTTAAAAATATTTAAAAATAAAATGCATTTAAAAATAAAAACTAAAAAACTTTGTTGTGCACGTAAAGAGCTTTATTGACATTAACCAATTTTCTACTTACACCCAATGTATGATATATAGTATAATTGAATCAAAAGCTGATTTAAAGTCTACAAACATGGAATAAAGTTTTTTTATGTTTTTGTTTCTAGATTTGCGCAATGTTAGCTGGATGAAAATTTGGTCGAGTAATTTTCCCCAAAACAAGCTCGGAATTCGTGCAAGATGTTTTTATCCGGAATCTATTTCATTAGCCTGCTAAAATTTAGGGCGCTAAATAATTTGGAAACGGCGTTTAGGAAGGATATTCCTCTATAATTTACTGGGTTTCTATAATCGCCTTTTTTTTCATTTAAAAGTTGTAATGCTTTCCAAAAGTCCAATTTATTTTGGGAATATTTTATTGTTCGTACGCTGACCTTGATAAGAAACAGATAATTTTACATTCTTTATTTGCGGTAGCTTTAAAAATATAAGTAGTGTGTCTTCGTAGTAATTTACCCTTCATGCAGTCCTTGTCGAACCACTTTTGTTTACTTTGTCCGTTCTTGCCTCTGAGTTGTTATGGATTTGGTGAAGCTTTTTTGAAGATGCCTGTTAATTGAACAATGCTTGGAATTGGCTACACTGAATGAAGTTGAATGAGTTTGAAAGTTGAATTAGTTTGGTAAGAGTTTGACATATATGCATTCCAGAATAATTTTGATATGGGGTTGAGCTCGTTTTTGTTAGTCATATTCCTGTCAATTGACACTTCAAAGTCTACTTTCAATGGCATAAGATCTGAGAAAATCTCTTTTCCTATTTGAAAATTTAAAAGTATGTCGTGTCAACCTCCACCAGCCAAGCAGTAGTCTACTTATAACTAAACAGGATGTGCCTCTAAGAAAAGTATTTTCATCTCGATTCATTCCAATTCCAAATTTTACGACGTAAGAATGGCCTATTTTTCCAAACTTCAAGCTTACTCCCAGATTTTTGCGGTACGCCAAAAGCTCTCCTACACTTGCTCTACCAAAAATATACCTTCCTTCAGCCGATATCCATTTAAGTTCTGTTTAAGGTTTAAACAAATATTAAAAATGGAAAGTTTATTAATGTGACATAAGGTGTACTACAGTTCAATGATATCTAGCGAGAGTGCTGCCAATGCAACATCCCCCTTAAGATATAAAGATATTAATCAGAATGTAATATGTTGATATATGCACGTTATTTTGTACAACGATAAGGATTTTTTTTTTGTTTTTTTGTTATTTACAAAATTAAAGAGTTAACACAATAAGTATCTATAATTATTTGTTTTTTCTTCTCTACATACGATGTATTCTTCTTCCGGATCTGGTAACTAAAGCATCTGTTGAATCTCGTCTTGGTGTTTCGTCCGTCCTTACCGTATCGCCTGTGGAATCTTTATCGGAAGCTGCTGGAATGCTGTCAGGTGTCTCCGTTAGTGGTATCTCAGTTATGGGATTTGCCTGCAACGAATTTAAATACGGAGCGTTAATTAAATGAACTCTGTTCCTACGAATAACCCGCTTATTTGTCTCAACTAAATATGAACGAGGCTGAACTTGTCTTATAATTTTCCCGTGCCTTCTGAGATCAGTAATCCACACGAAATTTCCTGGTTCTAATTCACTCAATTCCCTTACTCTATACGAGCGCGGGTCAATAAGTCCGTGACTTTTTGAATTTCTGACCTCTTTACTGAAACAGCAACACTGCTCCTGTCAACAGGCATCTGTCAGTTGACTCCTGTCAAAATTTGAGGAGAAAATGGAAAAAAGTAAATTTCGTGTGTTTCACTTCACAGGAAGGTTTGGCGTTGTTTAATAGCAATATGGAGGAGTTTTTGCGCCGTTTTGTAACCGTGGACGAAACATGGATCCATCACAACACACCAGAAAACAAACAACAGTCAAAACAGTGGGTTTCTAAGGGTGAATCGGCGCCAAAGAAGGCCAAGGTGGGTTTGTCAGCCAATAAAGTTATGGCGACTGTTTTTTGGGATGCACGCGGGATAATCCACATTGACTACCTTCAAAAGGGAAGTACAATCAATGGGGAATATTATGCCAACTTATTGGATCGATTCAATGACGATTTGAAAAAAAACCAACCTCATTTGGCCAAGAAAAAAGTTCTTTTCCACCAAGACAATGCAAGGGTGCACACATGTGCAGTTGCCATGGCAAAAATCCATGAATTGGGCTATGAATTCCTCCCTCATCCACCCTATTCTTCAGATTTGGCTCCGAGCGACTACTTCTTGCTCCCAAACCTGAAGAAATGGCTTGGTGGAAAAAGATTTGACTTCAATGGTGAAGTCATCTCGCAGACAAAGGCCTATTTTGAGGACCTCGACAAATCATTTTTTTGGAAGGGATAAAAAAATTGGAGAAGCGTTGGACAAAGTGTATAGAGCTCAAGGGAGACTACGTTGAAAAGTAAAATTATTTTTTTATCAAAAAATCTGTGTTTTATTCCAAAAGTCACGGACTTATTGACCCGCCCTCGTATCTCCTATCAAAATTCACTTTGTATCTCCTCCTATAAGATTGTTCCTTGGGTATTCGGTTCCGGAAATCCGGTTTTTCTTTTAAATTCAAATCTGGTAGAGTCTCCCGAAGCCTCCTCCCAAAATTCAGTTCTGCTGGACTATATCCGCTCGATATCGGTGTATTTCCAATTCAACCAGTGCCAATTCAACATTCCCTTTATTTTTTTCCAAAATATTTTTACCTACTTTCACTGCGGCCTCTGCAGCACCATTGGCCTGATGATAT
Organism: Volucella bombylans; assembly: GCA_949129095.1. Classification (NCBI taxonomy): domain Eukaryota; kingdom Metazoa; phylum Arthropoda; class Insecta; order Diptera; family Syrphidae; genus Volucella; species Volucella bombylans. Next base: position 104,454,250 of record OX422144.1, on the reverse strand, counting down.
TGTGGACTGCTGGTGATCACATTAAAAGACCATTCCTTGGCGGAACTCCGATGAGTCTAAATTTTGAAATTGTATTCCACTGTCGGTGTAAACGCTCTGCGGTATACCATGTCGACAAAACGTTGACTTACATATCTGTATAATGTCTCATTCGTATGAGTTCCGCTACCTCAAACAACCTCGAATAACAATCCGTTATTACTATGTACCACTTACTGTCCAATTTAAATAGGTCCATAGCAGCCTTTTGCCATGGATATTCTGGAAAATCAGAAGCTATTAGTGGTTCATGCTTATTTGTCCTTTGTTGTACACATGCGGGGAAAGTCCGCACTTTCTCCTCAATGTCTTTAGATATTTCGGGCCACCACATAGTCCTTTGAGCACGTATTCTTGTCTTCGTAATACCCAGATGGCTATTATGCAACTTTACAAGCATCATATGCCTTAAGTTTTTTGGTATGACAATTCTGTTTTTCCGTAATAGCACATTGTCAATTACTGCAAGCTCGTCCTTTACTGCATAAAAGTTCTTCATCTCTAAACTAATTTTGTTTTTCGACGACCATTGCGTTCTAATGTACATTTTTAATTGTTGACACTCTGGGTCATCTATTTGCGATTTAATTACCTGAACAATGTTTTCATCTTTCATTTTTATATTATGAAAAGATATGTGATGTACATATGCGCTTATTTCTTCGTTCAATTCGTCTTCTTCAGGAATATCCTTCAAAGGCGTTCTAGACAAATGATCTGCAACGACAAGATTTTTCCCCTCAACATTCGCATCCGAATACGTTGCAATCTTGGTGAGAGATCATCTATGCTTTTAGTTTGCAGAATTTGCAATAGAGGTTTGTGATCCGTTTGTATTTCAAACCTCCTTCCAACTAAATAATTGTTTAGTTTTTCGCAGGCCCAAGCTATTCCCAATGCCTATCTTTCGATATTCGCGTAGTTTCTTTCTGTTGCTGTAAGACTTCTTGAAATATATGATACTGGGCATTTATCTTTAACATGCTTTTGCAGAAGAACCGCACCTAGTCCTTGCTGGGAAGCATCGCATGAGATAATAGTCTCCTTTACTGGATCATACATTCTTAGATGGGGAGCTGAGGATAATCGTTCTTTTATCTCCTTGAAAGCTTTTTCTTGCGCGAAACTCCAGGTAAAATCATTTCTTTTTTTAAGTAGACTCGTAATTGGCTCAAGAAGAGCTGATTTGTTTGGAATGTACTTACCAATAACCATTCCCAGGAATCGCAGAACTTCTTTAACATTGTTCGGTGCTTCCATTTCCTGATTGCCCTTGTTTTTTCTTTATCAACTCTAATTTCCCCCTCCGAAATAGTGTGTCCTAAGTACGAAATTTTTGTTTTGGCGAATTCTGCTTTTTCTTTGTTAAACGTCATCCCTTTAGATATTATCCTTTTGAGTACAGCCTCTACACACTCATCATGTTCCTCAATAGTCTCACCCCATATTAGAATATCATCCATGTGAGCAACACAATTCTTCATGCCCTCCAAGAGTTTTGTAATTTTTTTTTTAAAAATCTCGGGAGCCGATGTAATTCCTAACGGTAATCTAAGACATTTATATCTGCCAAAAGGGGTTAGAAAAACTGTCAAGTTCTGAGATGCTTCTGACAAAGGAACCTGCCAAAAACCACTATTCGCATCAAGTTTGGTGAAAAACTTGGCCCCAGTGATTTGCGAAAATAAATGGTCGGCGCCGAATATTGGATGCACCTGCCTTCTAACACACCTGTTTAACTCGGTAAAGTTTATGCAAATCCTAATGCCTTCCTTTTTGGGAACAACGACCATTGGTGTGCACCAATCCGATGCATCCTCCATGGGTGCAATAACTCCACTTTTTACCATTTTATCTAGTTCCTGCCTAACCTTAGTAATTAAGTGAACAGGTACTAGCCTCGGAGTTGAAATTGCATAAGGTTTCGCTTTTGGATTTAGCTCAATTTCATACTCTTCTTTAAATGTTCCCAACCCTCTAAACACTTCTTTAAAGTCCTCGAACCAGTTTCTCGTCGACATATGAAATAGTTTCTTTATCAATCCTAGTTTTCCTATTTCTGTTTTCCCCAATAAAGGCATTATTTTCACTTTAGTTATGTAAATCATTCCCTCAATGCCCTTCTCTCTATATTTTAAATTAACTTTAGCTTTTCCAATTACATTTATTGCTTGGTTGACACTGTACAGCTTTGCCGATGTTTTTTCAATGTACATTCCCACGGTATTCTTAACAGCCGCCCAAGGTACTAAGGTTACATCAGCACCTGTATCCACTTTAAAATTTACTTTCTTTTCATTTAGTCATAAATCAATGGTCCAGTCTTGCGATACCGCACCAAAAAAAATTCCTCATTCTCCTCCCTAACCTCATTTACCCTTTTTCTCCTACATAACCTTGCGTAATGTCCACCTCTCTTACACTTATTGCAATTTATATTTTTAGCGGGGCACTTGTTATACTCATGACGCTCAAATCCACATCGCATGCACTTTTGATCTCCTACATCTTTTTCCCTGCCTTGAATCCCCCCCCTCCTATAGTTTTTCATTTGTCTATTAAGTCCTATTTTATGTTTCTCGTTTCTGCTTTTTTTATCGGCAAAATGCTCCACTCTGCACACAGCTGGTGATACTGGAAAAAGCTCGTGTTTTTGCCTGAGAAGCTCCTCTACCTGGCGAATCGACGTAATGGCTTTCTCTAATGATAGATTTGGATCGAGCTGTAATCTGTCACTCAAGCCTGTGTCTTTCATACCTACAATTAGGGTTAGTAAAATCATTTCATCATGCCCATTTCTCCATTCGCAGTACTTTGCAAGTGGCTCGAACGACGAGCCGCACTATTTAAGTTGCTTAAAGACCAAGCCCCTGATGTGCTCTTGGTTAGCGAAACTAAGCTTACCAAGAGACACAAAATGAGGCACAAAAGATATAAAATAGTACGGAGAAACCGACCCAACTCCATTCAGGGAGGAGGCGTTGCGATGTTCGTACGAAAAGGTATACGATTTAAAAGAGTGTACAGTCGTGTAGTACGTAGGTTCCAGGTGCTGGAAGCATGCATCGTGTATATCCCCCTCCGTAGTGGAAAGCGGTTGTACATGGTGTCTGTCTATGTACCTAAGGCTACTGAATCCACTTTATTCATCTCAGAGCTCGAGACGCTTTTTCGATTTCTGAGGCTGGAATTGGAAGACAACTATTTTATTATCGGCGGAGATTTCAACGCCAAGCATAGCGATTGGGGAAATAATACACCAAATACTAGAGGGAACCTACTATTCAATTGGTGGGGTCAGCACAGTGTGATATATCGACTCGGGCTTAAGGCGACGGATAGCCCGTCGTTTCCCAGACACGGGTCCTATTTGGATCTTCTGCTGTTCGACTCACGAATACAACTGACATAAACTAACCAACAAACTTCAAACTGTCTACGCACTTTCGTGTATGACAGTGACCATTGCGGTCTCAGCACCGAAATAACTGTTCCCAACGAAATTGCGGAATTGGATGAGTTTGTCCAAAGGCATTCCTACAATTATAGTAGGGTGCGTTGGACACACTTCACCAGAACACTGACTAGAGCACTCTCCTCGAATTCGCTCTACCCACCGTCCAATAGAAATCTGTCAAACGAGGAGATTGACAGGTATCTAAAACTAACTAAACAATTAAACGAACAATGGACAAAACGATACCTCGGTATCAATACACTGACAACGAAGACTTATTCCGCGACGCAACAATTGACGCACTGCACCGACATAAAAGTAAACTGCTGTCAAGGCTAAAAACCTTGTACAGACAGTTTACAGACATAACCCGCAGATTATGACGCTAAAGTCGTCGATCAAAAACCTCCAAGTATTAATAAAAGAAAATTACAGAGCATCTGTAAGTTTGTATTGGAACAACAAAATTCGGGCTGTAAACACCAGCAACCCGAATATGTTTCCGCAAATAAATAAAATCTTTCGGAGAAAAGATCAAAACGACCTTTCGTGTCTTAAAATCGCTCGAACGACGGACAACGAGAACATACTTATAGCAGCAGGCATCGATCCAAATGAGGCTGTTGATGATGACAACTTCTTTGTGATCGAGGATCCGCAGGAGAAGGTAGAGGCTATAGGAGCGACTTTCCAGGAAGTATATAAGGCGAATGACATCATTGGCCCAAACCACGACCTGGAGAACCGAGTCCTTGTGCACAATTTCTACCTTCGAAATGAAATAGTGAATTGGCGATTCGAGAGCTCGGATTTCATCCAGTTCAGTGACGAGAATATGGCAAATAATGTCATCACCAATGAAATGGTACTACCACCGTTCATTTCGAAGGCAGAGCTCCAAACGATCTTCGAATCGCTTAGAAGTAAGAAATCAGTGGGAACCGATGAAATACCGAACATTGTGCTTCGACATCTCCCTCTAGAAGCGGTGGACATTTATACCACCCTGTTTAATAATGCAATGAATAATGCACATTATCCAGCGCATTGGAAAACTGCGGTGGTACATCCCATCCCCAAAAGGGATAAAGATACTTCCAATCCGGCGAATCTCCGCTCGATCAGTGTTCTTCCAAACATCAGTAAGGTGTTCGAAAAGGTTATCAATATAGTCCTGACTAAGTGGGTCGAGGACAAACATATAGTTCCGGATAATCAGTTCGGTTTCAAGGCGGGACATGATATCATTCATGCTGCGTCGAAACTGGTTTCTGATATCCAATGGAACAAAAGCAAGAACCAGTGCACTGGTGCCTGCCTGATTGACTTGGAGAAGGCCTTCGATACCGTATGGTTAGAAGGACTCTTTTTCAAGCTGGACAGGTTGGGCATTAGTAAACCACTTCTGTATATTCTCTTCGATATGCTCTCCAGTAGACAGTTCATCGTGAAGAATGGCGATGCGACTTCTGCTGGAACTTTTAACATTAAAAACGGTCTGCAACAGGGTGCGATAAATTCGCCGATCCTATTCAACATTTACACGAGTGATCTGATAGGTTCACTTCACCATGCCATAGCGTACGCAGACGACATAATCGCGTACAGATCAGGTCCAAAGATTGAGGTCATTAATATACTTTTGCAGCGTGACTTCGACAAAATTAAGCGATATTGCGATGACTGGAAGTTGAAAATCAACTTTCAGAAGTCGGAAACCATTCTGTTTTGGACGCCTTTTTCTGGGGCCTCTAGGGATACCAGAAAGAATTGGCGAAAGTTTTCGATCGTGGGGCAGCCACTTGCTGGTCGAAATGTAGTCAGATACCTTGGGATCTGGCTGGATCAATTTCTGTATTTTAACAAACATATAGATGTTGCTCTGGCCAGAGCCAGAGGTGCTTTTGCACTTACAAAGAGACTGTTTTATAACAGCCAACTCGATGCGAGAGTGAAGGTTATCTGCTACATGGCCCTTATCAGGCCCATGCTTGTATTTGGGTGTCCCGTGTGGTTCAACGTGAGAGCAAGTTTATTGGAAAAGATTCGGGTGTTTGAGAGGGCTTGTCTTAGGACTTGTCTTCGCTTATACAGAACACCAGAGTCTGAGTACATAAAATTCTATCCTAATGAGGTCTTATACAATAGGGCGAACCTAATGAGAGTGGACAATTTCATCATTAAGTTAACTCGAAGGCACGTTGCAAGAGCAATGACCTCATCCAACAACCTGATCTCCGGGGCTTACTACCCCAATTATATGTATCACGAGAGAGTTCGCTTTGACGGCTTTATTCCTCCAGAAGCGTTCCTCTATCTAGATAGCAAAGGTCTGATCCAGGACAGATTGGCAGTGCCGCTTATCTTCCACGTTGCTCGAACAGCTGCGGACAGGCGACTCAACTACGACAAAGACGTCACACATGGCAGTGCGGAGCGTCTCCGGTTCAGTAGGGCGGTAGGGAGTCGCGAAATGAGGGATGTTGCTCAGCAGCACCAAAACTTTTGGTGGCTTGTTGAAGGGGAGGATGCTTCGTCGTCAAACTCCTTCTGTGATGTGTAGCAAAGTGGGCCAGCCTAATTTTTTTGTTAGCCATGGCCGGCTTACATAGTTTTAGGTAGGTTTAAGTTGGTTTTAAAAAAAAAAAATATAAAAAAACCAAAAAAAAATAAAAATAAAAAACAAAAATATATATATGCATGTATTTATATATTATGTATATACATATTATGTATATATATATTTATGTATGTCTATGTTTGTGTTAGATGTAAGTAGCTTAAGTAGATTAAGATTTATTTTTAGGTAGTTTGTAGGCTTTTAGTTTTAAGTTTTATACAAAATTAAAAAATGTCCATTTACTAAGTTTTTACTTAAAATTAATTTTCTTAGTTTTAGTATTAATTAATCTTAAAATAGGAATAAAAGTAGACTGTAAGATTCGTCGAAAGACATAGTTTATGTGTTAGGTTTAACTTAGAGTGCCCGCATGGGGCCAGTAAGTTAGAATAAGATTATTTGTAATTTATAATTTAAGCTAATTTTTAAGCGTTTTTTGTTTAGCATATTAAGAATAAATTAACTTAAAAAAATAAAAATGCATAAAAACTGAAACTGAAACTGAGTACTTTGCAAGCGCATGCAAAGCATAAATAAATTCCTCTCCTGTTTCATCCCCCTGCTTTCTTTTAAGAAATTTTGCCCTTTCGTATATAACATTTCTTTTGGGAATAAAATATTTTTCGAATTTATCTATACATTCAGCATATGTTGTAGGAGGTGGATTGAATGAAGAAAATATTTCTTCGGCTCTTTCGTATATAAGTATGTTTACCTGGGATTTGCCAGTTGTCTCGTGGAGTCCATTTCCCATTCGGTATCGTTCAAAGCGCTTAAACCATTTCTCCCAGTCTGATGGTACAGATGAAAATTCGTCCGGGGTGCTTAGGGTTATCTGCATCTTTTGACTTTGAAGGTGCGTGGTGCTTGTTGATGGGTAATTTCCTTTTTTTTTCCCTTTCCGTCATGTTAACACGTGTCTCCTCACTTTCGATGTGGTTTTTGTCTGGACCAAGTTTACTATAAAACACTGTTTGGCTTAAATGTTATTTATTTTTATTTGCTCTATGTGCTCCTTTATATGTAAGTATTTTAATTACTTCCCTGTTTTGAAACTATTTGTTTCGAATAGTTTTTTTTTCCAATTTGGGCTCTTATGAGGTTAAGGGTTTTTTTCTCTTTTTTCAATCGCTGCCACCATATTTAAGGTTTAGACAAATATTAAAAATGGAATCTTTATTCATGTGACATAAGGTGTACTACAGTTCAATGTTATCTAGCGAGAGTGCTGCCAATGCAACAAGTTCATAGTCCATAAAGAAAAGGTTAAACCTGTCTTCTTCTAAGTTAAGTAAGTGAGTCTCAAATAATAAAAATATATGGAATTCTTTTAAGTAATTACAAAAATCAACAAAAAACAATTTACTTATCATTCCAGCAATATTATAACTTAAAATGTTCAAAGTAGATCTCAGAATGTTGAACCAGCAGAACTCCCACTAATGTTTACAGCGGAAGTTCTCATTTTTGTATGGATAACTCGTGCAAGCCCTGCACTTGAAGTAGTTGCCAAATTGGGCCTCTCTTTATGGTGCACATTGTTTACATTTTCATTCAATAAATCAACTATTTTGTTTTTCACACCTGTCGATAATGTTCCTAAAATTTAAATTCCATTTAGATTTCCACATCACAAGCCTTCTGAGTTATCCCACGTAAATATTTCATCTTCGATGTGTAACCTATCGTCTCTCAATGTAATCTTTTCCCTCAAACAAACAAGTTTGCCCTTCTTTGACGCACATTGAATAGAACATTTTTATTAAGAGAAATGCCTGTCGCCTTGAGTTTTCCAGAGTTCCGTAGTACACTTGAAGGTGTATCTCGGGATTTCATTTGTACGATTATTGTCGATTTGTTTTGATTTCGGCTTTTTACTTTGTAGGCACTTTCGATTTCGCTGTTTAGCAGACCCGAACAAACAGATTTTATTTTTTCTGACTTGTCGACATGGTTCTCAACGAGTAAACGTACTATGACAAACGTCGTAGTTTACAACTTAACGCGAAAATCAGCGTGTACTAGAAAATGGTGTCTGTCAGGGGTTGTAGTATTCAATATAGCAGCAGTCTGTGCCCCACATAAGTGCCCTCACAAACTGAAGTAGTATAACCCAGCCAAGCTTCACAAGTGGGATTACAAAAACCAAGTTCTAAGTGGGGTTTCTGGATTCAGTTTTTACTGGAGAACAGAGTGTTCAAAAAAGTGGTATGGGAAAGTATTTTCTCATATGATCGATTTATGCTCAGTAAATGAATGAATCCTTCGGCGTCGTCAGAATGAATTCCACCTCCCATTATATGACTTCAAACCAACCCCTCTGAGTATTTGCGCTAAAGAAAGAAATCACTTTTGAAAAAATACGACCGCTCTTGCAGCAGATACCAACTTTGGTCGCCATTCCAACGTTACAAGGAAGTCCTACAACAAGTTGCCGGAACTCTAAGCGAAAGGGTCCAGAAAGACACCGAGGCCCTCCCCTTTTTTCAGCCAGCCAGGATAGTTTGTGTCACTTCCCAAAATGGAATAATATCGTCAGATATGCCAAAACAATTGTCTATTGCGCTCATTTAATTTTTACGAAAAGTGTAAAGTTTAATTATTCTACAATGAAAAGAGGAATTGTTGTTCCCAATTTCATTGTACTCGTAAATAATTACTTTAAAACGCTGTGTTCAGAACCTCATTAATTTTCTTTTTCCATTTTTATTAGTTTTTAATTATTTATTACTTTCTTTTAGCTGAATTTGATACATGTACTCGTATAATATACATATTACACGGTTCTCGTAACCCTAAACGTATACGAAGCCATGTGAACATAGTTTGGTATTTTAATTGTTAAGCAAACAAAACTGTTTAATTTATTTTATTAAACAAAACCATTTTAAATTAATTTTATTGTTTGCTACTTAGGATTTAAATGATGCAGTAGGTGGTTTATTTTTTCCAAGAGCAGCGTGTTCTTTTTGAACCTTTTTTACACCGAATTCTCAGTCCTTTGCGTCGAGATGTTGCATTCTGGCTCTTCTTACTACGACCGTGTGATGGCGACCTAATCTTTATCTACCATAAGGACATTAAGAGATATTATATTGTACTAGCACCAATATGCAAATCTCTAGAGAATCGCCTTAGTCCAGCTCCATTAATTTGAATCTCAGCATGAAAGGCGAAATATCTGCCGACTAATACAGTGGTGGATGAATTTCAATTAATATGCCATAGGAGTTGTGATGCTTAAAAGGAAGAATGCAGACTAAAATAACTTCAAAGTCAGCAAACATTATCTGCCATCAGACGGATAAGAGAGAGTTTTGAATTATATACAAATTATTAATTAGCCATTAGTTCAAAAATAATTCGAAAATTAAAAAATAATAAAAATAATCAATATAAGTACCAAGTACATTTCCAAAAACTTCGTCCAATATTTACTGTCGATATGTTACTGAACAATTTATGTACGTAACTATTGTATTCTAATTTTAACCGTTTAGGATTGGAATTGTTTCCTGTGCTGCAAGAGTTACTTTTCCCCAATGTGCTCTTCTTATCGCTTTAAATATTGGGCGTATTCGGGTAAAGTGATGTAAAATACATCTTCAATTGCGGTTGGTTATATGTGGCCTGTAGCTTAGCTACAAGAAATCTCCTCTGGTCTTTGGTAACAAAGAGATTTTATCAATGGAGTTTTCGTCATTAAAATAGTTTTTCTCTCCGAGATCGTTCTGCAACGTCCTTTACGAGGTTCTTGTACGGCGTTGTTCGGCTTCGGCTCTATACGCTGCTCGGTAAGATATATCCATTTTTCCCACAAATTCTGTAGGGTTGATTCCGATATTACTGGGTCATGTTCTGTTAGCTGCATACCATGTTCGATACATATCATCAGAGAGGAGATTGTGGCATATGGTACTGGATTGGAAGTGCTTTTATTTTCAGGAAGTCTCAAAAGTGCAGTATTAATATGTAGATTTGTATGCAGTGGTTTCCAGGTATATCACATAGTTCGGGGTATTTATCCGCACCATAAATCTTTTTGAAGTGAAACTTCTTGTGGCTCGTTTGGCAGTAAATCCGATCTTCGATGGAACGAAAAAGTGATTCCGAACTCCGATGAAACGAATCCTTAGACCCTTTCACACCCACCAGATATTCTTCAAAACCATGTAATTATATTTCGTAATAATACTCGTATTATCCAACAAATTTGAAATTTCCCATACTTCATGATGTTGTATCACTATTTCCACCAGAAGTGTTCGTATGTAGCCAATAAATTTCTTTCACTTCAATCTCTCTTTTGCATCCATCTCGTTGTGGATGCTAAAAATCCGATGAAACGAAAACGCGACAGGAAACGGGAGGGGGTAGCGCGCGTAATGAGGCATCTCGAGCAGAATGAGACATGAGAATGGAATGAAAAACCAAAAGGCTCGGCAGTACAAAGAGAAAGGGTAACACGCTTGGTCGGGCACTAACTTGGACGGAATGAGCGGTAAAGTGGACATCATCGGTGAGTACATAATGCACGAGTTACGTTTGTAGCAACACTATCAGCATCGTCGTCATAATTGTTACCATCGTCAAAGTAACAACGCCAGAAACATTATCAACACGTAACGGAAAACTTCAGCTTAACAACAAAATGGAACAGCACCATGGAACAGCCCAGCAAGTGAATTGCTCCATCGACATCGGTTGACCTAGTTTGGGAACAGGGGCATTAGCAATGCAACATGATTGTTAACTGTTAACTATTAACTCTTCATTGTTTTGTATGGTTTTGTATAATTCTAGGTATTGTGCTGAGTTAGTTTAATATGACAAGTCTCTCAAATGAAATATAAAAGCATTACTCAAATAAGCTGAATTTTATTTATAAGAACTGGACAAAATATACGTATGAGTTAATCTAAGTGACCGCCATAACCACTAGTCAGCCAGCAGGGGCAACGGTTCAAGCTAACTCACACTGTCATCATAATCACATCAACATCATCCGTAAAGTAGTTAGTCAGCCGTCGAATCTTATTTAAACGTCTTTGTACCAGTTTAAGCTTTTTTCATTTTATTGTAAACTAATATCGTGGATTAATTGTATATATGTATACGTACGCGACTCTCCAATTCGTGTCCGTGCTATAGACCCGAGTATAGGCACATTGAGTCATTCCTGGCTTCGTACGAGTATGGTGAGTTATCATGAGAATTTACATGGGAATTAGCTATGTTGCACACTGAAGTTGCATAGCACATAATACGAGTAGATCCCATTACTGCCTCGTACATTTTACATTTTGTGCTAAAATGAACAACTTTTTTACCAAGTATATTCTTCCGGCTGCAGTTAATTGCATTCATTTCCTCTTTTCGTTTGCCTTGTAGGTGTTTTTTAAACGATAATCGCAGTGTTATAATGACCCCGAGATACTTGTACTGTGTTACCTTTTCCAGATCTTTCTCCTTGGGTTTTTCTTCCCTTGGGTGATGCCCAGATCCATTACGGACGTCCAAAACCTTTGATTTTTTTGTATTGATGTCACATTGAGTCAAATCAGGTGAATTCGGTGGCTGTTGGATGCTATTTGTTGCATTTTTCGTCAAAAAATTATGCATAATGATGGTCAAGACTCTCTCTTTTTTGCATGAAATTGAGGTATTTTGGCACCAACTTTGCTGCTACACGACGGAAACCCAAATCATTAACCAAAATGTCTTGGATGGATCCATAGGCAATGTTTAATTCCTCCGCTATCTCTCTGATGGTTAATTTGCGGTTATTGACCAACATTTCTTTTACTTCATCAAAGTTTTCGTCGGTTTTCGATGTCGATGGTCTGCCACTGCGTTCATCATCTTCGATTGACTCATGTCCACTTTTGAACCGCTCGTGCGCGCACCATTAAATCCGTTTTTCACGCAAAATGTAATACAAGTTCGTTGTTGCAAATTTAAATCCATTTCTAGAATTATAAAAAATTGCCAACACACACAGAGATAGATGTACTCTTGGCTACGTAATTTTTGCAAATGTCAAGCTATGACGCTAAGGTTTAGAGGGAATGTCAACAACATTTACCAACTTAACAAAACAAACAGAACTCAAATCGGAACAATGAGAGCGCCACACGTTGGTATATAGTTGACGGTTGAGCTAGTGTTGGAGATCGAAAAAAAAAAAAAACACTTGGTCTGGAAATTGAAAAGCTGGAGTTGGAAAATAAATTGTTTAGTAATAATTTGGTGGAAGAAGAGTGCGGTATTTTAACAATAAAAGAGTACTTTGAACTGCGTCATCATTCAATTTGCTATTTTGTGGTGTTATTAGCCAATCTGTACAACCATATCCGGAATCCCCTAGTAAAATCGATCGTGAAGGCGGCCTCCAACCAGAATCCATCTTAGACCATAGCACACTCTTCCGCAATAACCCTGCATCATGAACTTTTCCTGGCCATCTGGCACTGACATAGTAAAAGCGGAAGTCCCGGCCACATACAAGCATACAATTAATTGAGTGGTTTCCATGTCGATCAACGAAACGATCTTCACACTCATTTGGAGCGTCTATTTTTATCAGAGTTCCATCAATGCATCCAGCAACATTTGGCATACCAGCAATAGAATTAAATTTTTCGATTATTAGTGTTGTACTCGTAGTTTTATGAAATAGGCCCCAGGTGTTTCAAAACCAATTTTTGACCAAACTGTGATAGCTACAGTGTTCGCAAGGTTTCATTTTCGCGAAATCTTGTCTAAGCCAATTTGTAGTTGCTTAACTGACATTTTGTCTTATTCGACATATAAGCGTCTCCTTATTTTAATTAATTAAGTAATGCATTTTAATTTGAAATGCCAATCGCTTAAAGCGAAACCAAATCAGCCTTCTTAAACCAATCACAGAGTGAAAACCAAACAATCATATCGGTAAAGTTGGCATAGGCCAACAACTGGAAAGACTCCTTGAAGACAATACATTCAGCTTTAGGATCTGCCCCAGCATCCGCATAAAATGCACTATAGTGAATATTTTTTTTCCGAGAAGGAGTTTGGGAAACGTATAGTTTTGTGTGTAGGGCTTTTTCAGTCCTTCTTGGATTCCAAATGAAATTAAAAATTCATTTGACACTATGAAAATTTCCATACGCCATCTAAAAGGCTATTAAGGGTAAGTTTGACTTATTGGTTGTCCTTCTCCCAGATTTGCTAAGATCTGAACATTTTAGTTGGCAGATCCATGCTATTATTTGTCTATAAATGTGTCGTAAAAATATTGAAAATAAATATGCGGACACAAAATCGTCGTTTGAATGGCATTGAATACACACTCTCTACTTCTCTTGTATATATGAATTCTGTGAGTAGTCGCTTTGAGCTATGTACACAATCCACAGCTAAGATACTAAAATACCACACTAAACCGTCTTTTTTTAATTCGCTTATATCTGATTTCATTAATTCTTTCATCTTATCACGGTAATCTCCTCAAGTTAAACCAACCTGCCTATCGCCCTGAGGCAAATAAAGTTCCCAGGACTAATTTTATCCCCAACCCTTCAAGAAAGAAGAAAAATATTCAACAAATACTGAAAACTGAAAAAGGTTCACTCGCAATTATTCTTACGATATTTTAAATGTCCTTTTTGTGTTTTGCTCTCCTTTAGCCTCTCGTTTGCTTCTTATATATTTTTTTCTATGTTGCTGCCAGTTCCAAAGAAATCTCCGCCAGCTAAATGTATCGGTTTAAGAAGAAACTTTTCATAAAGTAATTACGGAAAGGGCACCCAAAACACAGAATACCGAATGTTAAAAGCAAAACGCACAGGGAACAGGACCCTGCAATGAACATCTGCAACTTTTACAAACTTTCCATCCGAAACTTCTTCACTCTTCATCCTTCTAACCAGAAAAAGAGCAACAAAAACAAAAACAACAACAAAAAAAAAGATGAAAGAAAATTTCCTTCAAGGCATAGAAATAATTATTCCATTACGCCAACAACAATATCCAGAAGGCAGGATATACGAGTACCTCAAGCTCTCCTAAGCATTCAGCGCAGCAATTGTTGGCTTTTGATTCCTTATCTAATACTGCCCACCTGAAATGGGAATCCTGTAAGCCTTCAGAGTCCTGCTTTGCCTACGGCGGCGTTCTACAATACCAAGGCCCTACTTCTAAAGAAATTTTTCACTTTTTTCGAATTCATTTTCAAGAAATATGAAAGAGGACGAGCATAGCACCCACCATGACCATTGGTGTACAGGGAAGGACCAATGAAGAGCAATGAAACAACAGAAAAAGTTCTAAATTGCTTCGGGGTAGTCGTGACGAGCAACGATTGATGACAAAGGAATGCTGGGTGAGGTGAATACGTAAATATACGAGTAATGGTTGAAGAAAAACAAGCAGCAAAAAAAAATGGAACAAAAGAAGAAGCCTTTTGCATTCCAAAGGACACAAAAATGCGATCAGACGAAGGGAGTGTGTCATAACACATATGATACGAACAACAACTCCTTTTGGCACGTTAAAACCCGTTGCATAAAGTGTAAATCGAAGTCACAAAAGTAAAAAAGGATTCACTTGTCCGCTGTCTATTCCGTAGGTCATGTCCAGCATTTTTATGATGCAAGGATACCGAAAATTTATCCGAACGAAGTGTTCAGTAAAAACCAGAAAACAGTAGATAGGGAAAGGAGTGAAAAAACGAGAGAAAATTATTTGCGTCGGTCGTAAATTTCATTTCCATAGAGAGAAATGAATTTAAGGATTCCATGGGCAGGGTCCAAGGACTAGGAAAAAAAAAATTCCGCCCGGTCTTTGTCAGTGTTTTGGAATCTTGCCCGACCGACAACGTCTTTGTTTTGTGCGACAAGCAAACCGTAACGCTGGCTACTGTCGGCGCCCGTGGTCGTCGCCTGCAGTTTAAATCGTGTTATGAAGAAATTGAATGCAATGGTAAGAGGAAAATGTGAGGGCGTAGTGTAAGTGTAGTGGGCGTTAATACTAATACTCGGGAGTAAGGAAAAATTAACGAGTAAGGATGGTTTATTTATTTTTCTTTTATCACACAACCAAAAAGGATATCAATTTAGTTTGTTGATTCACTTAAGGCCTTCTTACTTCGTTTCGCTTACCCAGAATCCGGTGCCCTTACCGCAATTTTTTTGTGATTTGCAGTCCTCGCCGAGTGGAAGAAGAAGGATCCCTTTTCAATTTAGAGCGCATTCTTCTTGAATTTTTTTGAACGAGGGATACTCGTTGAGAATGATGAGCGTGTTCGTTGTTTTTTAGATTCTTGGATACCAAACAAACTGAATGTGGGATGAATGTTATGCGGATGCAAAGCGGTGCAAAGTAAAATTTTATGATGGCGCTGCTAAGGGGAGCAATTTTTCTCTTTTACTTTTTTGTTTAATAAAAAAAAAGTCTCCTTTATTGGATGTTGAAAGGGATTGAGGGACTTGCATGCCAATGGCCGTAAAAACGGTCGTTAAAGAGTTACTACTCGGATTTGTTTTTATGGATGCTGATGAAAATGACGATGAGCCAACACGGCTAAGTTGTTTGTTAATGGAAAGATTTTTCACTGTTGATTGAGGTGATGGCAATGTACTTGGTCCTTAGCGAGAGATGCAATTTTTGCTTATTTGAGTCATGGCGGATGTTAAATGCTAATCCTAATGTGTTAACACTCTAACACTGTGTGAAAGTCATTGAAAAGACCAGGTGATGAGTGCGAATGACATCGTAAAAGCGAGGTGTTAAGTGGTATCAAATTAGAAGGTGGAAATTCGATGGTGATTGTTAATGCGTTTGTAATGAGTTCGGTATATTGAAGAAATGTGAGGGATTTTTTGAGTAAGTTTACTTATGTGTAAACATTAGTTTTTGAAAAGCACAGTGAATGAAAAACTGGTGCATCTCAAAGACGTTTCTTCAGGTCTCTTAAGGAGACTTTTAACGATAGAATTTGAGAAGCTTTTGAACGTATTCCTCAAAGAATGTGACTATGAAATCCTCGTTTTGGTTTTGTTCGTTATACTGGCAAGAATGGAGAATATCGGTAACCGTTTTTGTGAATTGTGAAATTCTACATCTGATTCCTGCGATGATGTCGTGGCAGCTAGTCTAAGACTTCTTTGATATTGGAGTTATCGGTTATTTTATTAGCGATCTTGATGGAGTAGCGACAATTCTTCATAATCATCCTGCACCACCGAGTTTGGCAGAGATGTAAAAACTAGACATGACATTATATACTCGTATCGTGTGCCTATATGTACATGCTGTCATGTGTATCTTTGAAGTCGATAAATAAATTGTGAGTGTAGATTTGAAAGTGTGAATATTTGATCGATGGTGCACTGGTACGGCCCAACCAGATTGTTCATGAAGGGTATCAGACCCTCACATAATACGGCAGAGAAGTCGTTGGTGCAATCAAAAGAACCTCCTTTATTGTTGATTGGACAAACAATTGCTTCGAAGATGCTTTTCTCTGCTCACATCTTATAGATGACCAAGTCATCTCCAGCTGCTGGAAATAGCTTATCAGGTAGTTCGTCTGCGTTGGCAGACTTTAGCTTTAGCATAATTATTGCTGCCTTATGTAACTGCGATTAAATCAGGGGACGGAATTCTCTATCGCTTTCGCTAAGGGTGAAGTGTTTATTCAATCTGACAGCGGTATTTTGATCATCACCGCTGTTCTACAGTCTGCAAAAGTAGTCTCTCCATCTAATTTTTAGAAAGTTCATAAGTTAAGGTACCACTTTTAGCCCACCATTTTAAGCAGCTACTCAACCCACCATACAGGAGAAACCAAATTCATTATGCGTTGCCTTACCAGAGAGCGGATACACTAGATAGCATAATTATGTCTCATAAAGTCTTGTATGGGTATGGGTTCAACGCTGTAAATCTAATAGGGCTCCGGGCGAGGCCCGCGTACCAAATGATTTTTTTAAGAATGCGACAAATGAATAAATGGGACAGCTTTCTACTGCATACAACTTCATATACGATACGGGGACAGTCCTGTTCAGCTTTATGAAAAATAATAGGGGAAACCCTACATAAAAAAGGCAATCGAACTACAAAGCCATAACCTTTGTGTAAATCTTCACTGGAGTCTTGTTAGATCGGCGGATAAGTTGTTTGGCTAATTGGTCAGTGAACTCCAGGCTGGATTCAGAAAGAATTATTCCACAGTGGATAATATTATTACATTGGCTAGCTTCGCAAGGAACTACCATCGTGATCAAAAAGTTCCTGGGATATCCACAGTGTGGCGCTCCCATTGTTCCGATTTGAGTTCTGTTTTTTTGTTAAGTTGGTACATCTATTGTTGACATTCCCTCTAAATCTTAGCATCATAGCCTAACATTTGCAAAAGTTACGTAGCCAAGAGTACATCTATATGTGTGTGTTGGCGATTTTTTACAATTTTAGAAATGGATTTAAATTTTGTGTAAAAAACGGATTTAATGGTGCACGAACGTTGGAAATGTTGAAAAAGTGTTTCGGCAACGGATTTCTAAAGAAAACGGTCGTTTACCAGTGGCACGAGCGTTTCAAAAGTGGACATGAGTCAATTGAAGATGATGAACGCAGTGGCAGACCATCGACATCGAAAACCGACGAAAACTTTGATGAAGTAAAAGAAATGTTGGTCAATAACCGCAAATTAACCATCAGAGAGATAGCGGAGGAATTGAACATTGCATATGGATCCGTCCAAGACATTTTGGTTAATGATTTGGGTTTCCGTCGTGTAGCAGCAAAGTTGGTGCCAAAATACCTCAATTTCGTGCGAAAAAGAGACAGTCTTGACCATCATTATGCATAATTTTTTGACGAAAAATGCAACAAATACCATCCAACAGCCACCGAATTCACCTGATTTGGCTCCCTGTGACTTCTTTCTGTTCAATAGAGTTAAAAAAAAAACGGGGAACGGATTTCAGCAGCCGAGAGGAAGTACTGGAAAAATCGCAGGAAGCACTGATGGACACACCGAAAACCGAATATAAAAAATGTGGCATAAATGTGTTGCAGTCGATGGGGATTACTTTTAAGAGGACAATGTACGAGTAGATTTAGATGAATAAACTTTTATTTTGAATAAATTCCGGGAACTTTTGGATCAAGGTGGTATATTTTCTTTTGGACTCTAAATATAAAGGCAATTTAAAAAATATGTACACAATTCTTCTTGCCCTACTCCGTCGGGTAGGAATTTGTCTACTCTTTCTACTGCAACTTGTGTTCTGTTAAGGAAAGCTTACGTTTTCCATATCACCTGAAGGAAGTACATTCTGCAATTCAAGTTCAGTTCCTTGGAATATGCCAGAAGTCACATCATCATGAAGCGATTCGGGTACTGGCAGACCAAAAATATCGGCAGCTTCTTTCTCAATATGCCTAAAATCTTGTTGTCAACTTCATTCAATCGTGCGTCAAGTTCACCGCCAGAGCCCGTCTTTCTCCTATTTTTGTGATTTTATTAGAAAAAGAACGAAATAAAATTGTTTTATTTTTATCGATTTTTTTTAAAAGTAACAATTTTATTTCTTTTGATCACATTCTATACGAGTATGTATTGAGTGCACCAAAATATAATTTTACATATTATGAGGGCATTTAATAAACGGTCCAAACAAAGGAGGAAAAAAAGAAGAAGAATGAGAAATCTTGCCGACTTGTAGTTCTTCGCAAATAATTTTTTAACTTGTAGTTACGAGTATAGACTGAAATACTTTGATCACTGGGCTTATAGTTTGAATCTGCCATGTTACAAGTGAGGAAAAATATTTATGGAATACAATATTACAACTTCATACTTTATTTGTGGTTTTATGAAATAGGCCACGGGTCTGAAAAACATCGTAATCCTTTAAAGAACCCCGAATTACAATTAGGATCAAAAGCTGTATTAGGAAACACTAAATAAATAGAAAATTTATTTCATATAAATTCAAAAACATTAATTTATTGTAGTTACATTAGAGAATTTAAGAAATAATAAAAGTGAAATTTTTTTAATATACTTAAAGTATTAAAATGGTATCAAATGCCACTTCAATGGGCTTTATATAGAAACTTTATTTCAAATATGTGTGGAGTGACAATATACAATCATAAAAAAAAAATAAAAATTTAAAAATTAACATTTACAAAATAAAAATTCAAAATTAATCTTTAAAAAAAAAACGGTTACACCAGAATTTCAAAAAAAAAACTAATTCTAAAGTACTTCCAGAAAAAGTTAAAGGTCTAATTGAAAGTGGGGGCATATTAAATAGGCTAGAACATGTAACCGAAAAACAGTAGTATCATACCTCGGTACAGATACAACATTCGAAAAGTTTCAACAAAGATTGTAATAAGAAATTATTCTGATCTCATAAAAAAAGTTGTAAAAACTTTAAAACGATACAAATGACGGACTGGAAGAATTTTCAAATCACGAAACGACGGAAAACTTGAATGTCGACGGTATTTTCGACAAATTATTCTCAAAACAATTTTATTTAGAGAATTAAAAGAGGCTGAATTTTATTCAAATAAGAACCTCCCCTACACACAATTCCAATTCAGTTCGAATGGAAAACACAGTAATAAATTGTTTTTAACTGTTTATTTGAACAAAAATTTTTTAAATAAAAAAAAGGCTTAGAGTGCATCAAAAATATTTCCTTAAACACTCCGTACGCGTTGCAAAGAACTATTCTAGAATCGATAGTTAGCCCCAAGTACTTGAACTAATCCACTTTTTCGATTGAGAAATACTTATCACTGCAATTAGGAGAGCCACAATAAGTTGGAAAATTGAAAACACATGTGCACATGTGCAGCTTGCCAATTTTTGACCCTCCGATGCATGAAAGAAAAATTCTGCATTGATACTGATATGGGTCGAAAAACTAAAAAACATAATTTTAGTTTTAGAGCTAATCCTCAATCTACGATTGGCGAACCACATCCTTAATAAATAACGATCCCAGTTTATATCCGATACCAAAGCTCTTTCAGATCCAGAAGCACAGCCAATATCATTTGTCAAAGCAGTATGGGGACCCTTGATATTTAATACAAATAACGAATTAATGTAGATGAGAAACAGAATGGGTCCCAGCACAGAACCCTAATGTACTTCCAAATTAAAGAATGGGATTTCGCTCCGGGTTTCCCGAATCTTTACTCTCCGTAATCTGTTCAAAAGTAAGACCTAAACCAATCGAGCATGAAGCCATGAAATCCAGCTTTCTCAGGTTTTCCTAACAAGATAGAATGGTTAACCATATCAAAGGCTTTTGCAATATCTAGATAATAAGCCTGGAGTGAACTTTTTAGCAACAAGGCAAGAGAAAATGCTAGAACAAACAATGTAGAAGAGCATGTTCAGTTGATTTTCCCTGCTGAAATGCTGATCCTCGTCCACACCTCTCAGATCACTCTGATCTGAAGCTATCTTTTTTTTCTTTTTTTTTTATAATTTACGCGCGCCTAAGGCGTTAGATACCCTTTTACTGTTGCCAGGGCGCGGGCGGAAAGGTAGAAGGAAGAGAAAGGAAAATTGTTTTGTAGTGGTTTGAAACTCAGGTGTGTTTGGTTTCGATATTCGCTCTCCAGGGGTGGGAGTCCGAATAGGACGGAGAGTTTTTTCTTCACTCAGAGTGATTCGAGGTATATCACAGTATTTTTCTTTTCTGTGCTTGAAACTCTACAACAGCCAAATCTACGTGTCAGTGTTATGCCTTCACTCGCAGAATTTTTCTGTCTGAGTTCCAATTATACAAATGAAAAACTGACTTGCCATGGGCAGGATTCGAACCTGGACCCTCCGAGTGATAAGCGCTTGCTAGTACCACTACACCACGGCCACCCCCATCTGGCTACGAATTACGGTCTCGCAATTTACGTGCATAGTGATGTAGCTTATCAAATTCCACCAAAATGTAGTCCCTGTTGCAATCCGGAATTCAATTTCATGTGGTTATAATTCCATCTGCATTCTCATACTGAAATCGTTATTACGGGCGATTTAAATTTAATTTAGTGGGGGCTAACGCTCCCATTTATTTCGCTTAATACAAGCTTAAAGTAACTTAAAAACTAGAACTTAAAAACTAACAAGAGTTAGGGGTTAGGAAGTAAGGGAATGGTGGAGGAGATCAAATTTAAGATGAGAAGTGCTCAGGTTAAAATCAAAAAGGGGGAGGTTTGAGATGACCTTACGGAGCATGCGGGAGATTGGTTCATCAGAGCCATAAGAGTTACGGTGGGTTGGGATATAGAAGAGACAAGGACAGCGTAAATTACGAGGGTTAGTGTTGAAGGAAATAGAATTGTAAGCGCAGTCCACAGAACCGGAGAGTAGTCGATGAATGAAGAGAATGTCAGCTACGTCTCTGCGTTTTTCTAGGGTATTCAGGTTAAGAAGTTTGAGGCGGTTGCGATAGGGAGGTAAGTTGAATGGGTCACTCCAGGGTAGTACAAGAAGAACAAACCGAAGGAAATGACGTTGAATGTTCTCGATTCGGGATATATGAATTCGCTGGCATATTCAAGGAGGGGCCGGACAAGGGTAATGTAAAGTGACCTTGTAACATAGGGGTTGCACAATTCTTTAGACCAACGTTTGATAAAACCGAGCGATGAGTTGGCTTTAAGGATTATGTCATCACTATGCGAACGGAAGCAACTCTCTAACGTATAAAATTCCAAGATCGCCGAAGGGATTGAACCTGGGATACAGGTTGGTCATGCAGAAAATAAGGTCGAGAGGGGAATTGATTGGACTTACGAGACAAAGTCATAGATTGGCATTTGGAGACGTTAAGTTTAAAGCAATTTTTTAGACACCAAGTAGAAAACCTATCGAGGTCTTCTTGAAGGAGAACAGAGTCCTGGGGTGAAGAAATCGTTTTGGAGAACTTAGTGTCATCGGCGTAAATGGATACGGAGCAATCTTTGATAATCTTCTCAACATCGTTTATAGTTAAAATAAAAAAGAGGGGGCCTAGATGGCTGCCTTGTGGGACACCAGAAGTGGCTAAAAACAGGGTTGAGAAAGCTGACCTAAAGCGAACGCTATAGTAACGGTTCTCCAGATAATTAACAAAACCGGGGTCAAAACCGAGGGAAGACAATTTAAAAAGGATCAGTTGATGTGATATTTTATCGAAGGTCTTAGCGAAATCTGTAGCAATAATGTCAATTTCGTTGCCATTATCTAGGGCTGAAAGCGCAAAGGATACGAATTCAACTAAGTTTGTAGTAGTTGATCTACCTTTTAGAAATCCGTGCTGACTGGGTGATATAAGTGACTTGCACTGAAAGCTTAGAACTTCATATAAAAAACTTGCGAACATTTTAGGTATGTGAGAAAGCTTAGCAATGGGACGGTAGTTGGTTATTTCATTCTTTGATCCCTTTTTGTGAACCGGGGTTATGAAAGAGGTCTTCCAAACTTGGGGAAACTCACCTTGTGTGAGGGACAGATGAAAGAGGGAGGAAAATGGGTGCGAAAGATTGGAGGCACACTTTTTGAGAAATATACACAATTGTGGGTGGCTTCAACATTCTGGACAGAGGACACCGACAACTTAACGCAGCTTGTAAATGAGCCCACGCAAATACCAGACTTTGATAGTTATACCGCCAACACCTTTGTTTTTAACTTCTCACCCTGATACACCGTTGATGTGCTCTCACCTCTAGACTCGTCGAACTATTGCGTCATATCGGCAAACACACAGTTAAAGAAAAAATTCCTAAAGGAACCGTATGGCAATACGAGAAAGCCATTTGGAACAGACTTAAAACCTTCTTTAGGAAATTTAATTGGTCGTTATGTTTCCTCGATAACGACGTGGATGCCGCTGCTGATATGATCACTGACACTATTCTCCTTGGAATGAGATCATTTATCCCTCACCGGATTAAGAGTGTCAGACTACAAGAAAAGACATGGTACGACTCGAGCTGCAAAGCGGCTGTCAGGGTTACAGAAATGTTTTTTCTGTCCTATAAGACCAAACCGACAGCGGAAAACCAAAAAAAGTTAAAAAGAGCCAGGAATGACTGCAACGTCTTTCTCAAGCGCGTGAAATTTCAATACAATCAAAAACTGAGGCAAAAAATACTACAATGTCCCAAAGATAGTAAAAATTGTTTGTCTTTCGTCAAAAATATTGCGAATTCTGCCTAATCCTCCATCCCAATGCTCATTTATAATAACATTCCAGCTGTCAGCTCTTTGGACGAAGCCAATTTTCTTACTGCACACTTTACAGCCAATTCAACCCTTGCAGATAGTGCTTTGTCTCCGCCTACACTTGAGTGTTTCGAATCTTCAATGGGACGAATCCACTTTCGCACTCGTGTAGTAGCAGGAGTACTTAAAGACCCTAACATTCACAAATCCTCTAATCCAGATGGTATATCTTCCCTTCTTCTGAAGAGGAGATCACGCTGGCAAAACCACTGCGTAAGCTTTTTCATCAATCCTACTCTTTAGAACTCTTTCCGGGCAGATCTCTTTCAGAAAAATAGCATTTGTCCAGCCCGCCCCTAAAAAAGGCGAATCTACTTCTCTCTCCTCCTACAGACCCATTACACTTACGACCCTTCTTTCCAAGGTTCTGGAAAAACTGATAAACCGTCAGCTCATGAAATATCTCGGGACACGAAAACTTCTCAATGACCGGTAGTACGGTTTTCGTAGCAACAGGTTTTGATAGCATGTCTCACCGAAAAGTAGATGATAGTTGCACTTCATATTTCTAAGGCATTTGACAGAGTTTGGCATCAGGCTCTTTTGTCGAAAATGCGTGCTTTTGGGATCGATGGCTCTTTTATTCAATGGATTAGAAATTACCTTTCGGAACGTTCAATTCAAGTTACGAGTACCTTGGATGGTTTCAAGTTTGATGTTTAATTTTCTTCAGTGATCTCTTGTCTGCCACTTCTAATCCAATATATTTCTTTGCTGATGACAGTACTCTCTGCTTTTCATATCCGTTTCCGGACTCACGTCTCTGCTCTTCGGCCGTAGAACGGGAAAGGCAGCGTATGCTAAGCTTATTATATTCCGATATAAACAGCATAATCAATTGGGGAACTATCAAGAGAATGGAATTGAATGCTTCCAATTCCTGCTGCCATTAAAGCGAAATTTACACACCCAGCCATTATCCATGAATGGCACTTGCATCGTTGAAACCGACAAATTTTGCATTCTCAGTGTGTGTGTCAGTGGCCACTTACGTTGAAATGACAACATATTCAATGTCGCCAAAAATTCTGGTTTCCTAGGTTGTCAGCTAGAGCGCCGCCAACGTCGCAAACACGGTCTTCAAAACTTACGCCCATAGCTCGAAGATCCCTGACATCGTCGTACAAGGGACATTCACACCAAATGTGCACCCGGTCTTCAAAAGGAACTCCAAACGAGCAACCTTCCACCTGGCTAAGGCCCTTCTTATGCACGAATGCATTAAAGGAACTATGTCCAGGAAGAAGAAAGCCCAAGTTGAGATTAAACCTCAGTTCCGGTTGCTCCCGCATGAACAAACCATCCTCCAGTAAGTTACTCTGCCATTATCGCTATCGTTCCATTTACAATAAATTGTCATTTAGATATGACGCATTTGTGTAGAATGGCCCAGCAAGGAAAAACTCCTGTAGATCGCTACAGGTCAAAGCAAAACGAGATTTCGAAGGGTCCCTCTTATAAACACTTGTAAAAACATCGTAGCACCCGATGAAACAAGCAGGCTGGTCAAAGTCCTCAAAAGTGGCAAACACTCAGAAGATTTGATTTCACTTACATTGAGTCGAAAGTAAGGACTCTATGTCTCACACTTGAAACCCGCTACTCAACTAGTCTGATCAGAACCAACTCACAAACTGCTCCTATCATCGAAACTGCAAATGAGCTGAGTAACATCGGATAACACGCATTACGTCAATTGTGTTGACGAATGAAGCCTCTAAATACTCTTTCGCTTCCTTTGATGGCTTCAAGTCGCTCTGCACTGATGGCATCTATCCTCTGCAGCCTCAGTTCAAGATGCAGCATTCCTACCAATGTAAAAAGATCCTACAAGACTGCTCTTCGGGAAGATTTGAAGACGCACTCGACAAGGAGGTGAACTTTTTCATCGACATTGGGAGTATTTTTGACAATGCGACTTTTAGCGACATGTGTAACTTGACTAAACTTGACACCGATGAATAGGACCCTTATTGTGGATGCTGACTGCGGCTAACATGTGACTACGGAGGTAAACAGGGGCTGCCTACAAAGTGGCATCCGGTCTGTACTGCTATGGTGCCAAACGCTATCAATAGTTTTAACGTCAACACTCAGGTATATGTAATTGATATAGCTGCACTGCCTGTTAGATCATGCCTAGCGAATATCTGCTCTAAAGCGCACGCAGCCATAGACGTTATTGACGACTGGTACATTTGAAATGTGCTTTCAGTCAATTGTCTCAAAACAGGTCAGCTTCTTCTACAGCCTCAGTATACATTACAGCCCCAGTATACATTTCTCCAATGAAATTAAGTACTTGGATGTTACCCTGAATACCAACATTTTTTGGACTAAACATATCACGTTGAAAACCTCCAAAGAGATTTCCGCTTTCTGGCAGTATAACAGAGCTTACAGCAATGCATGAAGCTTGTCACCGAGAAAGGTCCTTTAAATTTAGACGACTACAAGGGGCTTTTTCCAGATACTGTATATGCTCAAATTAATCTTCCCCGCCTTGATATTATATCATTGGCTGCACTCTCAAAGGCAGCCGCCGTTTATAAAGAAATGGTCTTAGGTACAACACATACTGGAGGTTTGATGACTGTCTTTTGATTCAGGTCTTATGGTCATATCGTCTGATGCAATGACATCTGTGGCTAAAAAAAATGGAATCGACTTTCTCTGTGCCCAGGAACGGTTTCACCCAGAATCTGAGCCAGGAAAGGAATATAGTCGAGCCATTATATATGCCTCCAAATCGGATTTAGATTGCGGCGCTGGTGTCCTTCTGCTTACGACTACATTAGATTATATTCCTCGTTAAGAAAACTTACGTCTGTCTGTTCAAAAGGAGATATAGACAATTCTGATGGCATTGAACTATTTTGAAAAGAATTGGCGATGCGGCGAAGCATTTTCATCTGTATTGACAAATGTAATATACGCTTAAAGCCTTGCATGATTTCCAAGCTAGTTCGAGAATGCAAGAGTTCTTCTGAATGCAGTTAGGAGGTCCCAGGTCGTAGTTTAGGGCTTCCGTAGAAAGCTGGCCTTAATATGATTGTCGACATCTCGAAGACATCAGCAACTTTCCTGCTTTAGACTGATTACTCGTATCGTGACGTAACACTACACTTTTGCTTAGCATTTAAGTATGCTGGACATAGTTTACTGCTCTAATGGAAAGTTGATCTCATGGCTGATAGTGGCATGGATGATGACTATAACGAAGAAGTCTTGAGAGTTATTCCTCTGCTAGAAAACAACCTGCCGTCATTCCTTTTTGTGATGCGAGGCAAGTATCTTGGGCAGTCACACGCTCGTAGACAAAATACAATTGAAGGAAAACATACACACCGAGTAGAATCTCATTCTCCCCCGCCCAATATCGAGGCAAGGTGATCCCACAAACTGCGTCAAGTAGAATCAAGAAGTTATTATCGGTAATACCCGCTAACAATAACCAATCCTCAAATTGTTCTACACCTAAAAATTGAGCAATGTGTCCAAAATGTTATCAAAAACGATCGTTGAGCAGGTTATTTTCCCATGTGTTCGATATTTAGGTTTGCTCGGTGTGATCATCTCTTGGATCTATCACAAAACAGGACGGACATTGAGCCATAAAAAAGCATTCACCATTATTGTACATGATAGCGTGGGGTAGTAGTTAGCTTAATTAATTACAAAGTTAGGGGGTGTGGGATTTAAAGACGGTCATCACTGAACAAAGCGATTTTTCTGACATTAGTGACTTCCAAGAGTTAGATTAATTACTCATGAAAAACCTCTCACAACACAGCAATTGTAGAGACTAGACCAAATTGCTGTACCATCAATTTATTCTATTCAAATATCGTTGGTGACACCGCAACCCATTTCTGTGTTGGCCAGAATACCATCAGGTTTCCAAAATCCAATACAATGAGTTTTAGTCGAACCATGATCTTAATACTCTTCAAATTGAACGGTGCTATGCATTTAATATAGCTCAGGACCTAAGAGATCTTTTAACCCGAACATCTACGTTATATACGGGTTCTTCTCTAGGTGCCCTCAAACCAAGCCAAATCACTTAAAATGATCCAGCCTTTGTCAATTCATGGAACCCAAGTACCACATTTTGTCCAATAAGTAAAAAAAAAAACAAACAAAAGATGGTAATCAGACGCAAGCCTCTATAGAGCTATGCGGTATCACAAACAAAGGCTCATTCAAGAATTACGAACATCATCGAGAAAAGACACTATGACTGCATTTTTGGCCACAATCATCTCATTCAATCTGAAATACGTGGGCAAAATATTTCCTTTAACTTCCGCTATGAATATACAACGATTTTGACCTCAATCTCCTCGAATTTGACCGGAATGAGAAGGACGAAGCAAAAAAAAACTAAAATGATCATAATAACAAATGAATTCGTGTGGCACATAACAATGAATCTAGGTCAGTGAATTTGATGAACCGCTATACGGCATCGATAACAATTACTCTCCACGCCATAAGGACCTCAATGAATTGTAAATTTTGTAAGCTTCCAGCAGAGGAAAGCCCACAGGCTCCTAAAGCACCCGAAAACAAACACACAAAACAAACAAAAAAAAGTCAAAAACCGGCCAAAAAACCCAATTCCACTTTTACACAACAATTTGTCTTCTCTATCCCTCTCCCCGCATCCCTTATCCCTTCGGCTCTGGCTAGCTTCGGTGCCAATACCGGTACCAAGGTTAGCAGCAGAGTAGAAGTTTCAGCTTCAGCTGCAGATGCTCTGCATTATTCATACTCCATTTACTTTGGAGTTAAATTAACATAGCGGTAAGAGCAGAATGCGTTTCGTGCTTTTTTTCCTGTAGATTGGTATAATTTGAAGTAGAAAACCATTATCACCGACATCTTATAACGACAACAGAAACAACAACATCAACCCAACCAACATCATCAGAGACAGGACTATCTTCTTGGCATTTAGAGAAAGTATAAGATGTGGAATAGTTCGGTACGAGAAGGATATGGTATACCGGAAGAGAGGTCATTATTAACGCAACATGCTCATGAATGGCACGAATAGCAGGATGTTTGTACGACGGTGGCAATTTTTTGATCATTAACGGTAATGCTCTCAAGTCACACGCACCCATTTATAATGTTAAAATTAATTTTCCGTCGGCATAATCTCTGACATCGTGGAATTTCATTAAGAATTCGCTCTTATCGTTTTGGCAAGGATTCTCATTCTTTTATTCATATTCTCATTCAGATGGAGGCAAAAGTGCCTTCTCCTGAACACATACAGACAGAGAGGATATGTCGTACCAACGTGCTCCTATCTGACAGCAAACGTCTAATTTATGGATCTCTTCTCTCTGTTGTTTGTTTCTTCATCAACTTCATTCTTCTTATTCAGCGTTTTTCCAACAGGATACGATGACACCGACATAACATAGCGGAAAACGAATTCCATTTTCTATCCATTTGCTCCATGTCCTGTTTGACAGGACAAGCATTTTAGGGTAGTCTTCTTTGTTTCATTGGCCCGCTCTTCCCACAAAATTAAACAAACAAAAGTATCTTCTTCTTGTACTGCCCCCCATCTACCCAAATTCACATGACTTGGCATAATTGAACCCGAAATCTTTGAGGATACAGGAGTTAGCCTCAGTGCGAATAGAAAGGTGTGAGCGCGGATGAAATTTTCAATTCAATTCAAAGAAATTTATACAATGAGCCCACCAAAACGCCATAGTTGTTGTTGTCGTCACAGTGATACGATTAAGCTCTCATCACAGTGGCATCCACAGTCAGATTTCGGCAGGTAACTTTAATATATACCTACACACGGCAACAATGATAAAGGTGATTGGTGACGTTTGGCGCGTTAAGAAGGATTATCCAGGGTCGACAATTACTTAATTAAATTGTCACTTCGATACGAGGGTGTGTGAATACAGAATATATGATGCAACGACGATGGTGTTAGTGTAAGGTGCTAATAACGCCCAGGGATGCCTTTCTGTTATACTGAATATGACTGCACAGGACAAGGACAAAAGACAGCTGATAATGTTGAGGACATTGTTTAGGGGATGAATCAATTTGCGGTAAGCTTATCGCTTACGTATTAATTTCAAAGGAACAAGGTGAATTTACCAACATGAGGGTAACATAGTTCGAAAACTTAAACAGATTCCATAGATCTCAGATTTGTGTTCGGAATATGTTAGGATTGTCACAGAAAGCTAATTTTAATCACAGATTTGATTGTATTTTCCGGGTATCTTAACATTTTCCATTACAGGGAATTAATGGAGTATGTCAAACGAATTAATTTGTACAGTAATGAGGCAACCCTTCCTCGAAACAAAGGCACTTTCTTTTTAACCTAAATGGCAACTATGTATTATATATACGACTCGTACCTTTAAACTGACAGCAGATACGCTGTTGCAATTAAATGGAGAACCGAATTCCCCAACCTATTGGGATGATTTGGATCGATTGGTCGAAACTAAATATGACTTCCGCATTCAGGAACGTCAATGCTCTTAGCCAAAAACTTAAACAAACATGCTAAAAATGTAAAGCCCGAGCAGAAATCTTCACGGATGGAGAAGGAAACCTCATAGTAGAACCACAGTCGATGCTGTAGATATGAAATCCTGAAGACTGTTAAACGTTGATGACGAACCACATCCCACTGTCAGGCAGAATGAATCATTCGACGAAGACAGGCAACATTACCACCCGACTAAGATGAAATCAGTACAGCAATTGCCAAGCTTAAGTCTAACAAAGCTACTGGACCCGATTGCATTAATTCCTCTCCAAACCCCAGGTCGACGAATGGAACCTCAGCATTGTTTGTACCTATATGAACCTAATGAAGAGAGATCCCCTGATCCGGCCAAGTACAGTTGGAATAAGTCTCCTCATCATCGCACATTAAATCCTGTCTGCCTTACGCCCTCCGTCAGCAGTCTGTCCGGCCTCCAACAGTGTGGTTTTAGACGAGGAAAACCCGCCATAAATCGAATTTTCATATTACGGTAGATCTTCGAAAACAACCCAGGAGTTCCAAACCGATACACGCCACCTCTGCGTCGGTTTCAAATCCGAATATGGCAGTATGTAGAATGCACCGTCAAGAGAGACCTTCAATGTCAGAAAAAGACCTAAAAAATGCGATGCATTATCAAATGACTTTTTCAACATCGTTCTTGAAGCTTTGGAAGTCATTTCCAGAGACACCATCTTAAGGCTGTTCAGTTGCTGGCTGGGACGTGGAAGAACACAGCGAACTGTCATTGGAGCGGTTGCGGCTATTGAAGCAGAAGTTTCAAGGATGGGCTTAGCGATCAACGAGGGAACATCGAAACTTAAGAGTGAGCGTCACGATAGGCAGTTACAACTTTTAGATAATAACGGGCATTATGTAACTCGGCTCTGCTATCAACTACGATAGCGACACCAGCAGTAAAACGCTCTAACAACTAAAAAGACATTATACACTGTTCCATCCAGCCCTGCTTTATAGTGCAGAATCTGGGACAGATGATAATGCTCTCGGTCGCTTCGAGACAAAAGTTCTTCGGGTATTTTCCGGTTCCATTTGCATTAACGGAGAATGAAGAGGACGTGTCAGTAGCGAACTGTACGAGCTGCACAGCGATGTTGAGCTTGTCAGAAAAGCTTAGCTGGCTAGGTCACCTTGAATATATGAACAGCAAGGAAATTTTTTCGACTACAACCCAGAGGGACAACACAGTAGAGTGTAGCCCCATCTAAGTAAGCAAAGTAAGTAAGTAAGATCTGTATAGCATTTCTTTGGTGGAATGTCACGATTCAAAAGCCAAGAAGAGGACTTCGCCTAGTTTTAAAGAAATCTTAAGACTCCAAAGAAGACTCCGACTGGGAATCTTCTAACCATTCAAAAATTCGAAACTGAACAAAATTTATGTTGTAGGCTCTTCCGTTAGAACATAAACGAGTCCTCTAAGTTCTCGACTCTGCGTTAAGTTTTTAATTTCAATTCAACCAATCCGTTCAAGTGGAGTATAACTTCCTGAAAATTTTCGAGAGTCAAAATCGCTTATAAGTAAAATTGTCTGGCTGCCAGAACAAAGATTAATTTTGGTTTAACAGATTTCTTTCGATTCCTTGGGACTAGATATCAACTCTCCAGTCAAACGTCCAAAACCCATCCAACATAGATACACATACTATACGAGTACAATACCTAGGAGTCATTTAAAATGTATGTTATGAATTGATCTACAATCCTCAATTATGGGCAAATATCAAACTGATGTTCGAGCCTAAAGCAGGCATATTTATCCCAACGACAATCAGTTTGCCATTATATCTCCTGAAAACAATGGGAGGACAAATCGCCACCGTCTGTGCATCCCCAAATAGCTCCCAATTGCAATTTACTCTTGACATCTCAATATGTATACTACGTGAATTAATCAATAGAAACCACCCTGCACGCACTGGTATCCCTTAATATAAAAAAGTTTTTGTGTCAAGGAATGTGGAAGCCTCGCTCGACACCGAGGGTGCAACAAGCCATGTATCCAGCAAAGTTCGAATAAAGCCTGAGGATTATACTCACAGCCAAAACGCCTACAAATAGCAACCTTAAATCACTCATACTAGTGAATGATGTAGCAGTTTGGTGATCAGACATAGATAAATATGCCAACTGTATTTTTCGCATCTATTTTTCTGGGCCCGCTTGTATTCAGTATTATAAGAATTCAACTTTTACTCTCGCACATTTATGTAGAACAGTTAGCGGGCTTTACTGCCATTTATCTGAAAGCTGCCGCGCAGTGGGGCTAGTCTTTAAGCACGCCGCTTATCGTTCCAGAAATCTGAAAAGAAAATGTGTCAACTGATTACTTTAATCGTAGCTTTCCCATTCTTGAGAGCAACTTCTGTGTTGCAAGCATATTCGAATGTTACCCAGGGGGACATCGCAATAGAGTAAAATCTCGCGTTAGGTGGCACGCAAAAGTGAAAGGAGACCCCAATCTACTGGAAGCAGTTGACCCAAGACCACTCTAACAGGAAAAGTACACTGGTTGAGCATTAGATTAGATTAGAGATCGCCTTAAGATACCCATCATGAGAGCATTTTTGTGGAGAAATGTTGCTCGTCTACATGCCAATACCGGCCAGTTGGTGATTAAGCGTTCCATAGTATCCTCACAACAAAATCTATAGGACATGATTTTCAATCTGCAACGATCTGTTGTTAGAAGGAAAGTGACCAGGAGTATCGGAACCAGTGGGGAAGTTATCCTTTCCTGGATTTTTTGTCTCCATTTCTGACATTCACTAAGTTCGCAAGAGTGCAACTTAAATAAAAAACTTCCACAAACAAGAAAATATGACTATAAAGATATCTTTGATCTTTGATCTTGTAGATTTCTTTGTCACAAAGGGAGTAGCCAAAATCTCTACAAACATCGAGCAAAGTTATGATCTCTCCTCAGATCACTCACCAGTCATTTTGACACTAAGCATACGCTTAGTTAAGAAAGAAGTGGCGCCTAGATTAACTAACAACAAAACTAACTGAGACGGTTTTAGAAACTACCGCAATGAACATATTGTTCTAAACATATCGCTAAAAACACAAAACGAAATAGAAGACGAAGTCGACAGATTCAACAAAATCTTGCAGAACGCTGCTCGGAACAACACTCCCACTAGAAGAAAAGAGGAAGCAAGTAGTGAAATAAAACATCCGCCGGAAATAAAAGAACTTATGAGAGGAAAGAAGAGAGTGCGCTAAAGATAGCAACAATCCAGTACTCCCTAGAATAAAACATACTTGAACCACTTATGCAACAAATGGAAAGTAGCAATACGAGATTACAAAAATCGGAATATTTCTACATATCTCGAAGGTCTGACTGCCGAAAGAAGTTTAAATTACTCCATCTGGAAAGCCATGAAAGCCTCAAATACAATTTCCTCCCATAAGAAAAAATAATGGCGAATGGGCAAAAGAAGATAAAGAGAAGGCGGATTTATTTGCCGAGTACATAGAAGAAACGTTTAAACCTTTTGATGGAAAGGCGTCAAAAGTAGGTTTTAGTTATATAATTACGGCACCGGACAACTTTCGAATAAAAACAGTGTCGCTAGGTGAACCTAACCAAGCAATTAAAAAATTGAAAAATTACAAGGCCCCTGGATATGATTTAATAACTGGTCATATTCTCATGGAGTTGCCAAAGAAAGCCCTGATCAAACTGCTCCAACTTATAAATGCCGCG
This sequence comes from Volucella bombylans, assembly GCA_949129095.1. NCBI lineage: Eukaryota > Metazoa > Arthropoda > Insecta > Diptera > Syrphidae > Volucella > Volucella bombylans. The sequence goes on along the minus strand of OX422144.1, from coordinate 104,420,564 downwards.
CTAAGTTTATTAAACGTTCCAAGCCAATGGAAAATTGCCGAAATTATAATGTTCCCTAAACTAGGCAAATCTCTAAACGAAAAAAGGTCCTACATACCCATATCGCCGATAACATCTAAAATATTTGAAAAACTCCTATTGAAGCACTTGCAACCGATCATTGAAGAGAGACCTCTAATTCCTGAGCATCATCGGTTTTAGAACTAAGCATTCCACAATTGACCAGATTTATAGAATTACGAAATTGAGAAAGCCTTAGAAGGGAAAAAGATATGTACTAGCGTTTTTCTTGACGTGTCTCAATCCTTCGATAAGGTATGGCACGAAGGCTTGAATTTTAAGCTAAATCAGATTCTTCCGAGAGAGCTGCATAAGATTCTGGAATCGTACCTGGAATTTTTCGTGTTAAACATGGCACCGAATACTCGGAATTTAAAGAGATTGCTGCTGGAGTTCCGCAAGGAAGTTGACTTGGCCCGCTATTATTTTTACTCTATACTCGAGATATACCGAAAGAATCAGGTACTATAGTAGCCACGTTCGCGGATGATACAGCTATACTAGCTACAGATATTTCAGTCGAGTTAGCTACTGGAAAACTACGAACGTCTTTGGATAAAATCTACGAGTGGACAAAGATTTGGCGAATTTTTCTCAACGAGGCTAAATCTACTCACGTAGAGAAGTAAACAACCTTCCCATTTTCATTAACTTTGGGGTTGTACTAAACCAAGCAACCGAAATATTCTCCAAAGCTATCAAAACAAAGCTCTAAGAGAAATCGTTAACGCCCACAGAGACTTAGGAATAGTTAACGTCGAGGACGAAATAATGAACTTTGCTCGCAAACTCCGTATTCGTCTCCATGGTCATGGTAATAATAAAATACTCCAAATTCTGAACGAGGCAAATTTAGTGCGTTGATTACAAAGAACGAGACCGTTCGATCTGGCAAAATAAGGCCTGCCCGCATATAATAGACTTTGCTGGAAACTACCTGCCCCACGCGAATATTAATTTGAAGCGGAAACTACTTGATAAGGTAACTTAATTGTAGTCGACAAGAAGGGAGGCGGTTTTTAGTGAGTAAGAATCTCACACTACTATGAGCAACGGATTCATAGTGTCTATGAAGATTTTCACACCTACGGAAAAAAAAGAAGAAAAAAACTAAGTTCGCCTTGTGTTTTTTATTCTTTTGTTTACTCCCTGCATAATAATCTGAAAGTGAAACTAACAACTAACCCATTTCGCATTCACCGGCTTTTGTGTTTTTCATCATTCAACACATTAAATTTTCAACTAGGGTATGTTCCTAATTAATTTCTCATCATCACGTCAGAATTATGTGGAAGTGTGAATTGCTCCCTAACAAATGATCCAAATGCAGTTATGGTGATCTGCAGTGGTCTTTGCTGCAAGTCGTTCCATGCTCTTTGTATCGGCTTGAGTAAGAGATCCATCGTGTACCTAAGAGATTTTAAAAACAATTTTTTGTTTCATTGTGATGAGTGTAAGGACATTACTCCGTCCCACATTTGCATATCAATAACTTTGCGTCAGAAAACTATCACAACTTGAAAATAATTCAAAGGCAATTTACCAAATACGATGACATTTTAAAATCTGTTGAAGATTTATCAATATCCCCCGAGCAATCTGCGATCTATAATAAGAGTCAATTTAGAATTATCTCTATGCAGTTGGCTCAAAATATTGATTTATTAAGGTGTCAAAAATCTCGTTTTTTGCACTATTGTTTAATATATGATAAAATCTTACATACCCACAATAACTGGCTCTTTAAGTTCTCTGCGGTCTTCCCTCAATTTTCACCTCCAAGGTCTATCGAAAAGTAGCCTTCCGTCTCCACCCATTAATGATCAGTTGTTTATAAACTTCATGTGGCAAATGTGTGATTTAAGCAACGGATTGCTGAATCACGCGCGCTGTTAAACGAAATTGCAGATTACATCCAGATATCTTCCAATAAAATCGGCGATATGCCGGTGCTATACCTGTCCCTACCATGTGCATTATACTGAGATTAATTAAAAAAAAAGAACAAATTTCCAAAAACTAAGAAAGAAAAACCTTAAGGTATTTATTTAATGTAAAAAGATGTTGTTACTTGTGCTGAAGATCAAGATATGATTCTTAACAAAGCTTGCTTGATCAATGGTAAATAGTCAGTCTTTTACTTTGGGAATAAGTGAAAGTTATAAGTAATTCTGATAAAATATGGCAGTTTATTGGCTACGTTTTGTACAACCTTTAGTCTGTGCAGTTCAACACGTTGCAGATAAAACGTTGCGTTTGCATGCATTTGCATGAAATTTCGTGGGAATGGAATTCTGGCAAAATAAACTTATAAGGTGATAACTTATACCATTTCTAGGGTTATAGGGGGATTTGATGATTCCTTAAAAGTTAAGATTTCTGCACTGGACTGATTTGGGCGATTTTGTTTATTGGTGCTGGACGATTGGTTTGCGTGCGGGGATTGTTGATTAATTACAGCAGTAGCGTCGCAAAAAGAGTTTCGCCGTTGCTTCGTACATGTTGTGCAACGCCACGCAGATTTATTCTTTTTCATGAAGTCTATTTCAGTAGCGTTCAACTTAGAGCAGCTTCCATGAAAAAGCTTTTTGCAATCACTGCACTACACTTTCAATCAAATCTGTCGATTTTAAGACTGCAGGTATTACACGACATTTTAGTTGTAAACGAAATAGAAAGATTACGATATTTAAAAGAAAACTAGAACTGAATGGTGAGAGAAAGTTCTTGACACGCTTGTACCCCACGACGTTGCACTAAGAACTGAGTCTCATAAGCACGCGTGCTGACCAGAAAACAAAAATAATACGAGTAGTACTATAAACAGGACAACGGATGAATTTCCCAGATGGAACCAACGGTGAATTAAAATCCCTGAACAAAACGAATAATAACTTATCCGGGCTACTCACATATATTTGGAGCTCAGGCCGGTAAGGTTTTTCGACACAAAGTCGGGGTCTAGAAAAAGAGATGTGGCAGCTGAGTACTTAGTGGATCAGCGACAACACTCACACCCCCGGACGGGTTACTGGATTAGATCTAATCGACCTCTTGTCTTATGGGTATTTGTAATGGAACTGACCCTCAATCTTGGGAACTGTGCCGACGGGGTAACTGTCCGACTATGGGAAAACAACCGCAAACGAAATGAGGACAACAAACTTCGAAAATACACTTGGAATGCTAGGTCTCTAGGAAAGGCGATGGGATGGGGGAATATGTTCTCTCTCGATTAAGAGACCACAGATGATATGATAATGTTCGTTTATAGATCAGACCCTATCTGTATTGACGGTGCAACGAAAACAAATGATATGGTTTCCATTCTGCAAGAAGGCCTCCTAAGTAATCATAATTATGTGCTTCAGCTTTTTATAAGCTTTTATGAGCAGTCAATTAGGTAAGACTCCTGATGATGTGGCCAATGATCTCTCTTCTTTTGTATCTTACGTAAGTTCCAAACGCATGCTGCACCTATAGAGAACTATAGTTTCGAAAACTACCAGCGCTCCTAACCCGCCGTTTAACTCTTTGCCGAAGCCTCTTAAATATTAGTCCCTTTTTTATCAAATTGCAAGAGGATTACAAACAAAGATTTCTGCTATACTCGTATATCTTAATTCCCAGATTCTGCCCTACAACATTTTTGCCCTTACAGAAACCAATTTCACACCTAATATTAAGAATAAATGAACAGAACAGATTGAAATTGTGAGGGAGTATAAATACCTCGGTGTTTTGAAAATGTTTTGGAAAATGCGTTCAAGGCTGGGAAAATCAAGAATCTCAATGTGGCTTTAATCTTCTTGTTATACCAGATGAACAGCTATACCCCCTAAAACATAAGTTCCACACATTATTGGAGAAAACATACCACAGAATTTGTAAATGAAGCTCAGTCATCCCATACAGGACATATTATACCAAATTGAATTATTATTTGCAGAATAGAACCTAAAATAAATTGGTTCAATTATTTGTATTGCAAAACAAAAGTCAAAGGTAATTAAATTGTCAATCTGGTAGACGACCATAAGCCAAGCCATAAACTAACTAACTTACTATTAAGAATAAATGAACTATTTTCCCAAGACTTCGATTTACACCGTGACGATGGTCTAGATAAAGAGGAGAATTTATATGGACGTAGTGTACTTCTAGCTATACACTTTCGCCTTGAGTCCGAACCCTTTAAAAAGCCGTCCACTGCATTTTTTGAATTTGTATGCGCTGGAATTTCTGTTTCTGTATTTTTTGATACTATATTCGCCCCTCTTAACCAATTCAAGGTTACCAGCCAGCTGTTGATGCTATCGATTTTAATTTTAATGCTACTGATCCCAACGACCTTGTTATTTTTTTATGCGATTTTAACCAACCTAAGGTTCTATGGGCTCAGACTGCCAGGCCTTCTTTACTGCAACAAATTCGATCTCTGGTAAAGGAAATCTTGGCAGACAACTCGACCTAGTCTTTTTAGAAAGATTAATAGTTACCACCTTCCCCTTTCTCTTACGTTATCGTATGGCAATGGTGATAATCCCGTTTCCTATGAGTATTCTTACAGCTTTAATTTTCTTCATTCATTAATGGTAAACTACGCCACACTGATCAACCTCTTCAGTACGGCCAATTTTAACTTTCTCTACAACAATCCTAAACTTACGGTTAACAATCCTCTGACATCCTATTATATCGAAGTTTTTAAATGTGTCTCCCAATCTGTACCTTTTTACTTAAAAAGCATCCCTCATCTTCACCACCACCCTGCTGCACTCTCTTCGTAACAAGAGAAATAAGCCCTGGTATACTTATTTAAAATCGCGTTTCGACGCTGATTTCTTCATCTACCAACTATTTAAACCGAATGCACCACACACTCATTACCAACCTCACACGATTCTTTCAGCTCATAAAAACTAAAAAGTAAATCAGTTTACTATCCAACATCCCTGAATTTCCTTGATAATTCCTGGGTCAAACTATTCGCAATTTTTTTAGCCAAGGGTTCCCCATCCATTCTCAAGAACCAGACCACTCTTACTTTTCCTACTTAAATAAGATAGCTGCCCACAAACAACTTTGGAATAAATGTCTATATGTTAGAGAATGTAAAGGTAAAATAATAAACCTCAAATATGGTTATTCCGCTTGACCTGAGGATCCTCCTATATTTTTAAAGAAATGTGAAATGCACCTATCCCAGCCTCTTACAGCTCCCTTTCAGCTCTCTATCAGCCATGGATTATTTCCCTCAACCTGGAAAAGGTCTTTCATTATTCCTCGACATGAAAAAGGTCGCAAAGATGATATTTCCAACTATTGACCAATTGCTAAGCTGTCCTGCATACCTAAGCTTTGTGAGGGCATTATTTATGGCATAATACTTTTCCATTGTAAAGCTATTGTATCCCAAAACCTATGTTGGTTTTCTCAAAGGTAAATTTACAACCACCAATCTAAGGGAATCCGTATCAAGGACTTTATGTGCACTAAAATCTGAAAATGAAGTTGACGTGATTGCCACCGATTTCAGCAAAGCTTTCGATAGACTTTCTCATAGTATAATCCTTCCCAAATTAAAGGCTCTTGGTTTCCAAATAGGCTTTATAATGTGGGTTAACGATATTCATTGTATCTTTGCAAATTCATACATATCTCTTAACGCTGATGATATGAAAATCTTTAGACATATACGAGTGTCATTTTTCTACTGGCTGGAAGACCTAACAGATGTACTTGGTGTTAGAAGAATTTCCTTGAGCTTAACGTCAATAAGTGTCAGGCTATAACTTATACCCGTAAGCGCTCTCCTACTTAGCCTCGCTGCTAACTGATCTTTAATCTGCCTGTTACCTTAGTGAATGAGAATGTGATAAGGAACTTAATTTCCGTTCTCACATTGATAAAAAAAGGCAACTCTGCCCTTGGCTTCATCAGGCGCCGCTGTTCTAAGGAGTTCTCCAATCCTCATGTTACCAAATCTCTCCACATAACCCTTCATGAATATGCAAGCCAAATTTGTTGGCTCTACTATATAACTCACATCCTCCGGGTAGAAGCTGCTCAACGCAGGTTTTTACGATTCGCTTTACGTGGACTTCACTAGGATGATAGCCAAATTTCTACCATACACTGATCGGCTGAGACTTATAAATTTACAACCCCTTTCTATACGACGAAAAGTTGCCGATATTCTCTTTATTCATCAGATCTTAGTTGATTGTCCTTCTTTACTTCAACTTATTTCTTTTAACACCAACCCACTCAATCGTAGGTCTGTGCCACTTTTACGGCTCAATCTTCACAGAAAAAATTACGGACACCTGGAGCCAATGTCTAGAATACTTCGTAAAGTTAACAATGTTATGCCCCTCTTCGACTACCACCTCAGCAAACTGTCCGTCAAGAATATTCTTATTTCCACCTATGCGTCACGTCATAATTTTCTTTAACCACTCCAACCCTTAAGTTTTTACCTTTTTTATACTTGCAATAAGCTGTAATAAATCTGTCCGGGGTTGAACCGGGCCTCAAATCAAATCAAAGTCTCTTCCAACGTAACTTCAGATATTTGGTCCACGGATAGGACCAACATTACATTGGATCCCTTCTCCACACGTTTTAAGACGCGTCAAGACCTGACATTTATACTGCCCTGCACAAAATTCTAGATCTTGGTGGTAGTAACGCTTCTGGAGTTGGAAAAGTACCCCACCGCAACTCGTAATGGAGCACTTTTGAACTTTTCTGTGGCCTATATTGCAGCACCTAATGGTCATAGTTGTATTCGCCCTACTATTGATATCCTGCCTTGTAGACAGAACCCCACAAGGCTGGGTTTATTGCCTGGCCTTTGCGGTCGATATGATCGAGTCAGGATAACCCTTACCAAAACTGTTATCTTGACGCCCGTCACTACGTCTTTGAAGGGACCTTTTTTTTTGTTTCTTCTTCAACGTATTTATATGTAAAGGACTGATCGTCCTTTTGGCCATTCTTGCTCGATTATTCGATTATTCAAGTCTGATTTTGTAGCCATAGTTGGTTAAGCTCAATATTTTCAATATTTTCTGGTTTCCATTGACCGGATTCGTCACAAAACTTTTCGTTGTTTTCTTCGCTTTTTAATGTGCAATAGTCTCTTTTGATTGTAAAGCTTTCATGGCCGCTGTCACAATGGTTTTTGGTTTTTCATTTTTTGACTCATTCATGCTTCCCACGGATGAAGGGGTATGACGGTCCATTGCACTAAGGCCTCGGTGGTGTAGTAAGGCATTTATTGAAATGTGCACCCCAAGTCTGCATATTAGTGACAAAACAACCCTTTAGAAGAGTTTACTCTCTTCGCCAGATCCCGGGTGGATACATGAACCTGTTACCAGTGCCCAGCACGAGAAGTTTGCAAGTGCACATTTCATATCAATTAATTACATATACAGTGTGTTTGACAAAAGTGTGTGGCTTTAAAGAAAACAACTACTGGATTTAGGGAAACAAAGTTATTTATCTTAAAGACAAACAACTTGCTCTTTTCGCCTCCCAACCGATTGTAGTGTCAGTGGGGCTCTCCCTTGGTTTTATCATTCACTGTTCTGATCGCTTTACCTGAAGATTAAAAGTAAGGCGCTCGGCTGTATTAAGGGCATCAAATGCTTTCACCTTTCATTCACTACATTTACTGCAAACAGTGACATTCAGGAGTGAGAACTTTTGTGGTTCTGCTCGAGGCAGGTTTCCATTGCATGGAAAGCTTTTCAAATTGGAATGCCTAAGGAATCCTACCTCAATTTCCTAAGGAGATTTACGTTGGAAATAAAACTGGGGCAGAAAATCCATGACACGTTTGATTGAAGAAGGTTTGTAGCTTCCTTGGGACTGTTATACATTATACAATGTTATACAGCCTTATCTCATCAGCTTGTCTTGGAATTCTTATATACTAACATGAATTCGATCCAAGGTTCGGATGCAAATTGCTGGCGACCACACAGTGCAAGGCAATTGTTCGGTTGGTTCTCATCTAAAATGCGATATAAAAAGCCCTATAATGCTTTCACCGGATATTGTTTTAAGCTGTGCTCACTTCTTGGCTGATTTTACATTCCTTTCCGTAGCTTAGAACATTCTAAATAATATATATTTCAATTTTCTGAGTTGATGAGGCAAAAATATATGTACGAGTATGTACGAGTACATACTACACCCGCAGTGATATAATCTATTTCGACACTGTATATTTGAGCTCTTCAATTGTTTTACTTCTGAGTCCATCTCCATGAAGAGACTATCTTGATTATCGTATTTCCATAATCCCATTGACTCTAGTAATGAAAGCAATTTAGAGAGTACTGCATTGTATTTGAATGAGTAGTGGGCAGGGTGCTTATTGTTTTCGTTTCTTACAGCAGATGTTCGGATGATATTGATGCACTGTCGTATTATTTACCCGGTCGGCGTTAAATCTGGTTACCATTAGCTGAAGGTCTCTTATCATTCCAAGAAGATTGTGCCGTTTGTCCATTTCAAAACTTTTTTAAAAAAGACGACTACTCAACAATTGAAACATTTGGTTTTCCCCTTTTTCACCAGATACGAGTAGTTCCCAGCTGGGTTTGAGCGTGTGGTAAGCTTACTCCTTCTATTATTAGCTAATTCAAAGACTTTGTTCCAGCTGATAGTCGAAGGAAGCTCGTAATGGTATATGTGGATTGATTACTCCTCCGCTTGTTTCTTATTCCAGCGTCGATCTGCGTGTGGGTTTTTTTAAGGTATTTGCTGAATGTCAAGAACCGTACGTCGACTAATCGGGACAGTGCTAGGCAGGTGATGACCTCAGCTTCGAAGACATTAATCTATTGAGAACATTCCAGTTTTCATAGCTCGAGAATTCGTTCATTTTCGCCATCAATGATAATCGTGCCATGTTTCCAAGTTATCAGACAGCGGTTGCATGTTTTGAAGCTAGTTCCAAACTGCTTATGCCTCTAAGCGTACATACTAGAGCCTATCGGTGGTATTGGGGTTGATTTTAAGCATATTGGAGCTGCTTTTTTTTAAACCCAGAAAGAAAGTGTTTAGCAGCTTTAACGTCTAGTATTCGCTGCAGTAATTTCAAAAGTTTAGGATGCAGGTTATATTGTACTGACTCATCGCAAAAGGCTTAGCATGACAGGAAATTTAAATACCCCCCTATATAAATTTAACAATTCATCTAGGGATAAGATGATTTTGATTTTTGTCGAAGTGAATTGAGATGACATTATTAATGTCTCGAAAATCCTTACTTCATCTGATAAAATTCGAAAACAATATATTTAAAATTGTCTCCTGAGGCAAAGAAGTTGCTCAGATCTATCAGACAGAACATTAACTCTACCGTCCCGTCCCACATTTCTAAACATAACTTGATCAACAAACTCCCAAACGAATTAACTAATTTTGTGTGCAACAGGTTCAAGACGTTTAATATCTCTCTAAATTTTACGTATAACCAAGACTCTGACAAATTACCCTTAAATCACTTTCCTTGTTTCAGTATCATTCATCCCCAGGTTCAATTACAATTTTCATTACTTTCACTTGCAAGAATTTCTTAAGAAAAAAAAAACCAAAAATCATTTCTTTGTCCCAATCCACGCCAAAACCAATAAATATTGACCTATCACTCTTTGTTTTCTGTTTTTTCTTTTTACAGCTTCAACAACAGTCACAGGACAATTGAGTTTATCTGCCAGGAATATTGATCATCCCTAATTCCCCACCATTGAAGCATACGGTAAGTGTTTTCATCTCCTCCGTCTGCATAGTGCTACATCACTTAATGCCACCCTTCTATCGAACGCGTCACAATTTATCATGAAACATATTTTCTCTTTTCAATAAACAGATACTAACCACCACCCGGAACGGGACTACAATACCGCACCCGCCAACTTATAGTCACAGACAAAAGAAGACCGATTGACTGGGTGTCAGTGCCCGACTGTTCCCGGCTATTTGTGCCTGCTTCACCCACCGCACTGAATATATCACTCACAATCACCTGGCTCTGCTGGCAAAATAATACAATCTATCAAAAAATCCATAACAACTCCTGCAAGTGACGTTCAATGGTGATGAGTTCAAAAGCAGAAAATTGCCTTCGCACCACCATCAGTACCACCTCCACTACCACCACCTCCATAACAACAACAGCAGCTCTTCCACTAACGCCTATTCAATCCTTTTGATTCTGTTCCTATTGGAGCGATACGATGAGATATTGGTCGTAAGGAGACTCCCAACGACAGTCGCAAAATCGTCCCGTACATAAAATTCTCCGCCCAAAGGATGGCAATACGACATACGTATCCGTAATTGGGCTGAAATTTTCCAGCCACAGGCATTATCCTGACTACCACCTCGAGAGCGGGTCGAGCGATATGAATGGTGAAGCATAATCCGGATTAGTATCAGAAAGACTCATTGAATCGGCGCTACCAAAGTGATATACATCGAGGTGTAGAATCAAAGGACTCGCGTGTTGTTGCAAATTCAATTGGCAAGAACGCGTTTAGTGTTACGTTCGTACGTTCGTCGGCAACACTCACTTAGCCGACCTTCCGACACATACACAACTGAATAAGTGCCGACTCTGATGAAATGAGATCAAATGCAAAGTAAGCTGAATCCTTTGGGTTGTTATCTGCTTTTTGTCGATTGAAATTGGAGGGTGTGAAGCAGCAATATTAACTGAATACAAAGAGCCGACAGCGGATACCAACCAACCAACAGAGTTTGGGTTTAAACGCTCAAACGGATGCAAAAGGTGTACGCTGAAGCGTACAACGCAAAACGTCACCGTCATGAATAATTCATGAGATCCACCGCAGCTGGAGGGTTTCTTTCACTTTCTTTAACAATCAATAAAAGATTCATCTAAGATAGAACACACAACTACATACCTACCTCGAGATCGCGTTTGGTCTTCTTTCTCGTTTTTGGGTGTTTTTTTTGTTTTTTGTTTTTTTTTTGTAGAATCGAAACGATGACGGAAATCACTCGAAACGCTGCTGACGCACGAATACATTCAATTACACATGATGCATACCGTTCGAGCTGCAATTCCACACCTGAGGTGTATGCGCCAGCTCCAATGAATGGCAATTATCGACACCCACCTCTGCAATCACTGAATGGACATTCGAATAGTGCCAGTACGGGTAGCAGTAGCCTGACGGGACGTGAAATTTTCGAAGAACGAGAAATGTACCATGTATCACCGGTGAAACGGAAATCCAGTCGAGGTGAGAATCGAATAGAGAGTCTTCCCCATCACACTGCAGGGCGACGTTCCTCGATGAATTGGAATCCCCTGAGCATAGTCACCGCTGCTGTACAGAAAAAGCGTCTTGACGAGATGCGTTCGCCGACCATAGACAGCGGTGGTGGTGGTGGTGGTGTCGGCGGCGGCGGGATGATGTATCCTCCATCAACATACCCCACTTACGGAACGATTCGTCCCGATACGATGGCCATGGACAATTTCGAAAATTCCAGCCATTATTCAGATTCAGCTATGCAGCTGTTGCGTTCGGGCAGCTGTAGCGGTGTCGGTGGTGTTATTGGCAATAATAATCTCATTACAGCTGCCAGTAGTAGCAGCAGCAGCATTCACACTCTACTTCCAGCAACCTCAGTGACAGGTGCAACAACGGCACGTACAACCAATAACGTGACCTTCTCCAATTGCACCGACGAGCGACCGTTTCATTCGAATCGTGGATCATTACGTCGCAGCAAGGGACGCAGCAACCAGTCGTTATGTAGTTGCGATGCCGGTGCAGACACGGAAATCAATCCGGATCCAATCCGACCTTTGTACCAATATAGCTTGGATCGTCGAAACAAGGGACACACATATACGTGCGAGCAAAACGCACAAATCCTTATGCGAATCGAACGTGAACGTAATCGGAAATTATCGACAAAGGAATCGAAGAAGAATATATCTGCAATGATATCGGGCGGTGGGAGTAAAAGTAGCTCCACAGCAGCTCTAGATACACAGGTAAGTACAGTATACGAGTAAATGTATCCATAAGATGGCCACGCTAGATTTACCTTTCTAGTATAGTCAATTTCATATCAACGTCTCGTTTGAATCGATCCATGATGTCCTTTGGGTTAGGGAGGAGGCGAGTTCCGACAAATTGCTTAGGATTAGTCGCAATTTATCTTCATTACGGATTTTCATTTGAGCGATATTGAAACGGAGGGGGTTTATGTGTATTCGGGTTAACGTTTATTCAAGCTTTTTAGACTATGACTCAACAGCTCTCGGTATGTGACTGGTGTAAAGACCAGTAGCTCTTTCCATTTCACTAAAACTGTTGACAATCAATTTAAATTTGTGACTTTGGGGTCGTACAATTAATAACGCTCCGATGGCGTCGACTAGTCCGTTTGGAAAATTCGCAACACTTATCTTTGCGTTCCGACAGTATGAAGGAGACGAACAAGAAAATTGTCTTTTCACAGAAATCGTAAAAAAATTTATTGATGTTACTTTGGAAGTTGTTGGCTTTGATACAGCGTAGAGACTTGTAGTTGCGACATGACAGTTTCAGAGGAGGAACCCTTGGAATAGGGTTAACAGATATGCAAATTAGCACCACATCGCCGACATCACAGAGAACTTTGCCTTTAACTTGATTCGTTGCAAATTTGTTCTTACTCAAACAGTGCAGAGGGAGTGGTAAGTGTAGACAACTCGCCCTTAGGTAACCCAACAACAAGGTCCGTTAAATCCATTCTTCATCAATAGGTAGATTCTTGACATTTCACGTCAATTTGAGGTAACTCCGGCTGGGGAACTGTGAGTGAAGTAACTGCTAACGTAGTGATTTGTAGTGGTCTTTGCGGAAATTCTTTTCATGCTTCATGTATCAGCCTAAGCAGAAGCCCAACTTCAGAAACAAAACAAAAAGCTTTTGTTGTATACTTTGTCCAAGTTTTTGCGCCGTAAAGCAGGTTTTGGTTGCTCGAGAGGAGGCTTTACTACTCAATTGCCTGCTAAGCCTAAAGAAGCAGCAATTAGCAAAAGTGATTCTTCGCTTTATTTCCGCATTGTTGTCATTGCCAGAGTTGATACCGGAGCCAAGATAGATAAATTCCCTTATTACCTCAAAGTTAAAGCTGCTTTTCGTGGCGTCGTCCTTTTGTCCTAGGCATCGATGTTGTGTGTTCCTCTTTGTTTTTCCTTCATTGAACGCTAAACTCATTTTTGCCACTTCCGGTTCAACAGCCGCAACAGTCAACGCTCCATTGACAGCTTGCTGTGCTGTTCCAAGTCCCAAGTCGGCTGCATAAGTCTTTCAAAAACGATGTTGAAAAAATTACACGATAACGCATCACCTTGTTTGAATCCTTTTTTTAACAGAGCATGCATTCTCCATCCTATATATGTAGTCGAACGAGCTTGGCAGGGATGCCAAAATTAGATATGGCTCTGTAGAGCTCGTCTATATAGATGCTGTTATATGCGGTTAAAGAGGTGGTATGGTCTCTTGACAGATGGTCCTGGACGTTTGCATAATTCAGGAGACAGGATTTTGATGTTGAGGAGACTCATTCATTCTTTAGGATTGGACAAACAATTCTTAGGTTGAATTCGTCGGACGAATGATGAGTTGATGTGTGCTTAGTTTCCAATCATCACCTGCTGATTGAAACAGCTCAGCAGTTAATTTATTGGGTCTATCAGTTTTGTTAGATTTGAGGTTGAATAGTTCATTCTGGCTGACAGTGGGATGTTGTTCGTAATCAGCCTTTAACAGTCTGCAGAAATAATGTTTCCAGATTCTCAGCACCGCCTGTGGTTCTACAATCAGGTTTCACTATCTATCCTTGCCAATTTGTGTTTGGGCTTTACAGCTTTGGCCTGTTTGTTAAATTTTTGGGTGAAACTTCCGAACTTCATACTTCTGGTAGCACTCTAAGGCCTCGATCGAGTGTTTCTCGTGCTTTTTCTATTTTCTTCTCACAAACCCATGATCTCCTTTTCTTTTCTTGGCATTAATGCCACTAATGTTTTACTTACGAGTAGATTAAATTTCCTCCCAATGGTTCGCTAGCCTTGGGCTGTTACAGATATCTGCATTTGTATCTTGGCTGCAGCAGGAATTCGCCGAGTCGATGTTAGCTGCTCGGAACATTAGGACATCCAAATTGCTGGAAAATTGCCTTTTGTCGATGGCAATCCGATTAATTTGGCTGACGGTTTGTTCATCAGGTCCCTTTATGGATATCAAGATGTGAAAATCGTGTGCTGGATATAGCCGTGTTACATCCTTCCACAAAATCAATAACCCTGTGGCCATTTCCAGTGGTGATGTTGTGGATTCTGTACTTTCCGACTGTTATACCAATGATACATTAAAATCGGCAAGGACTGTTTTTAGGTCATATTGACGGCATTGCCTTAAGGTTTTATCGAGAAGCTCTTAGAATGAGGCTTAACCTTTATGTGAGTAGTCATCAGGCGTTTCCTTACATACCTGAAGCTCAAGCCTTGTTTCCTTAGTCTTCCTCTGACGGCGCTTCTGCATCCGAATAAACGCTCGGAGTGCTTTCATTGTCATTGTCGTCTAGCATTACAGTTTTTCATCTTCTTTTTCGCCGGTCCTTCCCATCGCACTCCTCGGATGGTGGTAACGTCTGCTTCGCAGCAGTCGTGGATCTCCGCTAGTTGTTCGGCTGGAAATAGTCTGCCAGAGGTCCACGGGCAGATTCCAAAATCTTTGTCTTTTTATCGGTTGCTAGGGTCTCCAATATAATGAATCCGTCATTTTTCAGCGCCATTAGCTTATGTAGGCTAAAATTATTTTACTGGTCGAGCACTGCATGTTGAAGGGTTTACTCATGCTGTTACCGGGGACCACAAGTAGGAAGTACTTGTTACGCTACTGGCCTATTCCAAGTTGTAGGTCAGTCAGCAGTTCCCTATCAATCGTCTCAAAGATCCCCAAAAATAATATGTGTAATGACCGGTGCTGAAACAGTAGAGAGTCTAACAAATACAAGTGGTAATTCCGATAGAACTTCTTGATTTATATTTATTTAGATTACCACGCTCTAACACGATCTCTAACAGACTAACTCGCGTAGCCGAAGTTGTGTGGAGGATTAGCGGCGATCGAGAGGGCGCATCGTGGGTGTGGAGAGCACTATATAGTGAAGCGATGAGTGGCGAGAGCGTAAACCTGCGTGTCATCTCAGAGCTCATCCTCGCTGACAGGTCGCAACAGGCAACTCATCAAAGGCTACTTATTTCTGCATCCTCCCAATCTTTCTGCCTTCATCATCCTCGACCTCCTCGCTATCGATTGAGTCCCATTGACCCCGGGAGTGATTGCTGGTAAACGTGTACTGCTTCATATTATCAGCAATACAACTCGTCTGATTTGGTTATTCGTAGTCACCCATTCTATCAACGTGCATAACATTTTAAGACTTTAGGAACTTCTGTTGCAGTTTCAGTTCTCGATTGCGACCAAATCTCCTACTCGATACTGCCCGGCAGGCTTACACTTCTGGTTAAAAGTACGATGATTCTTTTACCGGCAACTCTGCCTCGCATTCACTACATGCGCGAAGGAGTACTTCCAAAAGTTATTTTAGCTGTAGATTTTCTTTGACTCTCATCTCCCTACATTACAGGACTTCGAATGGAGCAGTAGAGATGCTTCAAAAGCATATACTCGTAGCCTTAGGCAGAGACTTTTGTCAAGTGTTGGTATTGGTCCAGTTTTTAGAAAATCAGAAACTATTTGTCTGGGATTACCAAGTATTTCCAATTGACGACTGCTACATTTGGTTGTATCGCTTTTTTGTAGTTGTCATCGGTCCCAGTCAATATTGTAGATATCTACAGGAAAACCTCTATTATCGATAGGGTTCAGAAAGTTTTCGAATTTTCGTTTCTTATGTCTAGAAAGCTACTCGGTCAATTCTGTTTAACTTTTCTTTGACTACCAACCTAGCAAACCCTCCCTCAAGATTCTTATAGCATTCTTCGACGAATACCTGTGGAGCACCAGCACTTAGTTAATGAAAAACTCACCGAGTTGGTCTGGTACCATACGACATCTAGAAATACATTTAGAAGGACATTGGTCAGCCTAACAAGTAGGGCTGAAGAATTTTTATAATATGTTCCACACATGCAGATAAGTGCTCTGAACGGTGCTGAATTCAACTGAGCGCCTTGTCAGAACTTTATGTATATCCTACCATGCGGTCGAGATGAAGCGGAAGCCTATGGACACTGTATCCAATGAAATGCTTCTAATGAAACGGTTGTCCGGTACCTTTACGGCGTTAAGTCCGTAGGACTAGAGGATAAATTTGAAGCAGCTCCTCAATCAAAAACCGGATCAATTACTACATAAAAAGGAAGACAGTTGCAAGTATTTCTGTTAGAATTATTCATACCCCTTGAGACATCTATTTCATCAGTCAGAAAACTTCCAACCCGTGTCTCCCCTATATAAGACCTAAAGACAGCTCTGAAAAATAAAATCATGCTGCAAAAACCAATTACCATTGTATCAGATCCTGCTGACCTTTCACTTTGTTTTTACTCGTAGCTACAGGCTCCATCAACACCCTGCATCTTTGTATTGTACATTCCTTTGATTAAAGTGAACAAAGCGCCAAAAAAAATAAAATAAAAGCAAAAACCGCGAGAAAAAATAGGACAAGAAACACAATTATATCCACGCACAAGACTGGATACCAAAAGTTCGAGTGGAAAATTTCCTTTGGTTACTTGTCCTGAGAATGACGTGGCTTGCCAAGATTTTAATTCTCTCCACACACCAGATAAAATTGTATAAGAAGTATGAGGTGTTCGCAGACCACACCACTCGTGGGGATTCAGTCCCTGTTATGAACAGGAATTTAAAATAAAAGAACAAATCATTTTTTTCAATTTCAATTTTAGGGTGTAAGGATGTGTTTAAACGTCTGAATCGTAGTCGGAGAATATAGCAGATCATAGAACTCCCAATTTTCAGCAATGGGATGAGGAAATATTCATCATTGTTGTGTTAGAATAGCAAAAATGAAGCCATCTACTATACAATTTCAGGCACAGATGAAAACCATTTATCTACGCTTAAACAATGTGTAATAGTTCTGACTTCGGGTAGAAAAAGGATTTAATTTACCAACATACCAACTTCCTGGCCCATTTGTGAAGTATGATATATTGTTTCCATTTGTCAGCTGTAAAGTTTTGCTTCCTTGCAGCTTTAATCTTATAATATTTGCCCAACACACAGAGTACCGTAGTTGTCATTAGTGGAGCTTACTTACTTACTTAAGTGGAATTACAGTTCGGGAGCGTCTCAACTAACACGACTAACTCACTTAGCCCGGTCTTTAGCTAACTGCCTCCAGTTGGGTACTCCAAATCGATTGAGGTCCACCTAATGTGAGGTCTTCCTCTACTTTGTTGTCTCTACGGGTTAGATTAGAAGACTCTACAGGCCGAAGCATTGTTGTGCATTCGCTCTACATGTCCGAGTCATATCTGATACGTAGTCATTAATGCTAGGGTATATACTCGTACTATGGAGGTTTCGAGGAGAAGAAAGAAGCTATCTCGTTTTTTTCAACTTCAGCTGAAAGGCATAACGATCCTATTCTTATATACAAAGTTCTCGCTATTTGTCAATAGATGACTCCAGCAGTAAATGCTTGTTTTGACACATTAGTGATTATGTTTTGGCCTCATATACTTTTTCTTGTGTGAATATGTCTGAATTTGGGTCAAATAATCGTCATTTGGGGGTAGCGGGAAGAGCAACAACTCTGCTTCAAAGACGGTTATTTCGATATTGACGACTGTCCGTGTGAAGGATCAATCCGACGCTTTAGGACTCTTTCCGAGCAGATGGAAAACAGCATTTGTCCATCCGTCCTTAAAAAAGGCAAAATTCATCTTTCTCTTCCTACAGATCCATTGCACTTACGTCCCTTCCTGCCAAAGTCATGGAAACGCTGATAAATCGTCAGCTTATGAAATATCTCGAAACACGAAAACTTCTCAATGACCGGCAAAACGGTTTTCGTAGCAAAAGGTGCACTGTTGATTTGATGGCATGTTACACGAAAATTGGAACCGAAGCGTACATCAATCTGGCGAAAGCAAGATAGTTGCACTTGATATTTCTAAGGCATTTGACAGAGTTTGTCATCCGGCTCTTTTTTATCGAAAATGCGTGCTTTTGGGATCGATTACTCGCTTCTCCAATGGATTAGAAAATACCTTTCGGAACAGTCAATACAAGTTTTCTTGGATGGTTTCAATTCTGATAAGTGAATGCTGGTGTCGCCCAGGGCTCCGTTCTGTCTCCGATACTCTTTTTAATTTTCATCAACGATCTCTTGTCCTTTGCTGACGACAGTACTCTCTGCTTTCCATATTCGTTCCCTGGCTAACGTTCCTGCTCTTCGGTTATAGAACGGCA
This sequence comes from Volucella bombylans, assembly GCA_949129095.1. Taxonomy (NCBI): domain Eukaryota; kingdom Metazoa; phylum Arthropoda; class Insecta; order Diptera; family Syrphidae; genus Volucella; species Volucella bombylans. Next base: position 104,401,983 of record OX422144.1, on the reverse strand, counting down.
ACGCCAGCGTATGTTAAGCTCATTAAAATTTGATATTAACAGCATAAAGGGAACCACTAACAGAGTAGAATTTAATGCTTCCAAAACACAATACTGTCTGCTGTAGTTAAAGCGAAATTTAAACATGCAGCCACTATCCATGAAAGGCACTTGCATCGCCGAAACCGATAAACTTTCCATTCTCGGTATGTGAGTCAATGACAACTTACGTTTGGAATGACAACGTATTATATGTCGCAAAAATGCTGCGAAATTTCTAGGTTTCCTCAAGCGATGTAAGAAATATTTCACCTCCTCTAATCTAGCCTCAACATATACGGCATTCATCCCCCTAAAATTGAAGTATAATGCCCACATCTAGTCAGGTGCTCCTAAACCATTTCTGCACCTGCTAGACAGGGTTCAAAATCGTGCGATAAAACTTATAGATCATACTAATATCAGTCAATCAATTGACACCCTCGAACACCGAAGTAATGTCTCCTGTCTCACTTTGTTTTATCGCTATTTCCACCACCGGTGCTCCACTGAAATCGCCAGTAGTATTCCGCCCACTCAAACTTTCAACCGTAACAACCTGGTCGTTATAACTTGCAAACATTTAAAAACAATGTACATCGAAACCGCTCTTTTCTTCCTCCCTAGATTTCCTTTACTTTTACTTTTTTTTACTTTTACTTTTAAATTCATTTTTATTATTTTTTTCTTCTATATCTCAACTTACGTACTAGACAAAAATGCTCAAATCTAATTTAGCTTACTGGCTATTACCGAACGCTCTAAGCTTAACGATGTTACTACAACTAATGTCTTTCGACCTTAAATCTATCCTAGGACTTAGCTTATATAGCCAACATATTTACATATATGATTCTCTAAGAAAAATTATTATCAAAAAAACTTAGATGCTCTATATTTTTCTTTTAATTTTATTTAAAATTAAGCTACCTATCTATTTAACCTACCTACACTTCTTAATTTAACTTAACTATAGTCCAGGTAACGAGCACTCGTTACCGCAAAAGAATTGCTCCGAGTGGTGGCCATCTCGATTGCGTTTTCGGGCACATGCACCTCCGGAACCTGACCGAGACCATCTAGCGTCGGTCAACTTTCGGAGGGACACCCACATGATAACGAGCCTCTCCACGAAAATCCCCTAGCTAACCCTAATCTACTTATACCTATGGAGCTACCCAAGTAGCGCACCGACCTAGGAGAGCGTATCGCCTCTCTCCCCTTATTTAAGCCACCAATATTCGGTGTGCTGCTTTTCGGCATCGATCCTATCTCTGTCCGCATTTGCAGGGTTAAAACGGAACAGCTCCGGAGCACTGGCGACATACCCGTCGTAGATGAGCCGCTTTTCCCTCGCACCGCAGTGGCTGTGGTTTAATACCGGAATACCATCCCTACTTTGCACTAACCCTTTAGCATCAATATGGAGAAATGCTTCAGGCGGGATAAAGCCAGATTGAAGTGTACTCTCGTGGTACATTATATTGGGGTAATATGCGCCAAAGATCAGGCTAGTATCGCTTGTCATTGCTCTTGCGACGTGCCTTCGAATCACCTTAATTAGGAAATTGCCAATCCTATTTAGTCCAGCTCCTTTGTAAAGAACTTTGTTGGGATAGTATTTTATGTACTCTGACTCAGGTGTTCTGTACAATCGAAGACAAGTTCTAAGACACTGTCTCTCAAGCATGGGCCCCCGCCCAATTATCAAGGCTTCGCCCTTTAATGACGTTGTCTAATAATGAACGGGGGCAGAGCAAAGTACTGATCTTATCGTAAACATCTTCAGATGACGCTACCGAAGGTTGCTACGATTTGATCAGTCACAAGTTGCCGGTCATAGGTCTTGTTGACGGCTGGACCACCGGTAGTCCCTACCAGGACTTAAATCACGGTACCATGGGAGTCAGGAGCCCCCCGGATCTCCGTCCGGGCCTAACTTGTTAGAGGTAGGCCCCCTTGTGGGAGCGTCATGGTGGCTGTGGTTTAAACCCAAAATCGCGGGCAGGGTCTTACCTTGGGCTTTCCCTTGGTTTTTCCCTTGATTTAACCCAATGTAGAGTTGCAATAAGTACTGGGTGCTGCGACCCTAAGAGCAGTAAGAGGTTTTAGGTCAGCCTCGACTCATACCAAGGGTGGAACTTGTGCCGGCAACACAGTTCCGAATTGGTATCTGAAACAGTGAAAATGTTTGGTGAGCGATGGCAAGGCGTATCCTTGCTCCCATGGATGTATGGGCATCCCGTAAGTTTAAGCCTACATGGCAGGTACTTACGTTAAACACAAGAGGCATCTGTCTCTCAAACACTCGAATCATTTCCAAGCGATGATTGGTATGATTAGGGCCACGTAGCATATGACTTTCACTCTGGAATCAAGTTGACTGCTTTGAAACAGTTTTCTTGTCAGAGCTAAAGCCTTTTTGGCCCCAGCCAGATAAGCATCTATATGTTTGTCAAAATATAAATACTTACCAAGCCAGATACCAAGATATCTAACTGCGCTTCTCACCGCTAGTGGTAGTCCATGCTGTCCAATGATGGCCAAATTTCGCCAGTTATTTCTGGTATCCCAAGAGGCCCTTCTCAATGGAGTTTTAAATAAGATTGTTTCTGACTTTTGGAAATTAATTTTCAATTTCCAATCATCGCAATACTCCTTAATATGATCGAAGTCACGTTGCAAAAGGGTGTTAATTACTTCAATTTTTGGTCCTGATCTGTACGCCACTAAATCATCTGCATACGCAATAGCGTGATTCAGGGTACCTATTAGATCAGTCGTGTAAATATTAAACAGAATCGGAGAAATAACCGACCCCTGTTTCCCATAAGCATATCATAAATCATATATAACAAAGGTTCCTGCTTGCCCATTCTGGTTAGCTTGTAGAAAAGCCCCTCTAACCATACGGTGTCAAAGGCCTTTTCCAAGTCAACCAGACAAGCACCCGTACACTGGTTCTTGCCTCTGTTCCATTGTATGTCGGAGATCAGTTTTGACGCCGCATGAATTGTGTCGTGCCTCGCCCTAAAACCAAACTGATTGTCCTGTTGACTACCTTTTCAAATACTTTGCAAATGTTCGGGAGTAGACTAATTGACCGAAGATTAACAGGGTTGGTCCTAATTTTATCCCTTTTTGGGATAGGGTGTACCATTGCTACTTTCCAATGCGCTGCATAATATGCATTATTGAGCGCATTGTTAAACAGCGTAGTGAAAATTTCCACTGCTTCCGGGGGTAGATGTCTCAATATGACTTTTGGGATACCGTCTTCTCCTGCTGACTTTTTGTTCTTCAGTGACTCAAAGATGCACAGGAGCTCATCTTTTCGCAGCTTGTCCATCGGCGACAATAACGTTTGCCGCGTTTTCTTCATTAAACAGGATAAAACCGTTGTTCTCAGATCGCCAATTATGGATTTCGTTGCGCAGATAGAAGTGATTTCGAAATAGGCGCCCAGCAACTCGACTTTCTCCTGTGAGTCTTCGACCACAAAGATACCGTCTCCTGAGTCGACACTTTCTGGTCAGTAATAGCGGTCAGTAATAGCTGTCTGTTTTCTGTCGTCTGTGTGATTCGAACACATTGAATGTCGTTGTGATCTTTCCGCCTGAACAATTTATTTATCTGCGGAAACATATTCGGTCTACTGGATTTTATAGCCCGGATTTTACTGCCCCAATACAGACTTATGGATTTACTGAAATTTTCTTTTATTAATTGCTTCAGGTTTTTTATCACTGACTTTAGTATTCTTATTTCAGTATTGTTCCTGTCAGTAAACCGTCTGTATAGCTGTTTTAGCCTCGAGAGTAATCTACTTTTGTGTGCGTATAGTGCGTCGATTGTGGGAGTTCGGTACTTATTAGTCTGATTGTCTTCGGAGTGTTGTATCCGAGGGATAGTTTCCTCCATAGTTTGCTTAATTACAATGTCTATTTCTGTTAAATGTCGGTCACTCTCGTCGTTTGTCAGATTTCTGTTATTCGGAGTATCGATCCGGCTCGAACGCAAGTCACGCTTCAGAGTTTTGCCGAAGCGTGACCATCTTACTCTACGATAATCGTATGAGAACACATAATCATATTGTTCCAGCAGTGTTTGCTCGTTCTGGATCCGTACTGTAGCGGCGAGTCCGTAGTGGTCGCTGTCGTACTCAAACGCTCTCAAACAGTTCCTAGTCGGTCGTTCTATGTTCATCAGTTCCACCCTATTGTCTATTAATGCCAAGTCTAAAAAGGAACCAGCAGATGGGAAAGAGGGGGTATCCGTCGCGTACAACTCGAGTTTGTACTCAATCCTATGTAAACACCACCAGTTAAATAACTGGTTGCCCCTGGTATTTGATGGATTATTTCCCCATGCCACATGTTTAGCGTTAAGATATCCGGCCAAAAAGTAAAAATTTTCTTCCGATTGTAACCGCAGAGAACGAAAAAGTTTTTCGAGCTCTGTTACAAATTGAGTGAGAAGAAGTGCTTCACCACATACAACCTTCTTTCACTATGAAGACGAATGCATACGATGCACGCTTCCAACACCTGGAACCCATGCACGACCCTGCTATATATGATTTTATGGCTCAAGCCTTTACGTAAAAGTACACCAACCCCACCCCCTCTTGTGGAGTTAGGCCGATCTCTTCTATAAGTATTGTAACCACTGTAGCCAATTTTGTGAATCTGGTTAAGCTTCGTTTCGCTTACCAAAATAACATCTGGGCACTCGCTTACCAACAAGTTAGAAAGATTGATCCTTCTCTCGATTCTGATCAGTGAGTTAACATTCACTGCAAGGATCTTCAGATTTACCTCATTCAGCGTATCAGACATTATATCGGCGCGCCAGTCTTATCAAACAGAGCCGAATAGATAACGTCTATTCGAGCTGCTTGTTCATTGAGTTGTTTCTGGAAGTGATCGATCTTTCCATGCAGTGACAGAAGGATCGCTTTCAGATCCAGATCCGTCTCAGGTGCCTTTTCGGCAACTTTCGACTTGTTTTTTAATGTCATTGTGGCACCACTCGATCCAGCTGCCATTTGGGCAAAGGACACATTGGGTGCTACAAAATTATCGAACGCGCGACTCTTTAGACGTTTTCCTTCTTCTATTAATTGTTTTCTAACCTGAACTTTCTTTTTCAGCTCCTGGAACCTAGGACAACCTCTATAATTGACGGGATGTCCCGAGTTCCTGCAGAGTACGCAGAAGAGTTGACTCCTATCCTCTACTTTTTCATTACCTAGTGCACACTCTCCATTTTTGTGGTTCTTATCGCACTTCACGCATCTGAACTGCATGTTACAGTTAGCTGCGGCGTGCCCGAACCTCTGGCAGCGCATACATTGTAGTACGCGATCTACAATTTTTAATTTTTCCCAACTAACAGAATGATAGTAAAGAAACTTTATGCTTCGTAAACTATCAGTTTTACTGTTGGGCGTTAGCTGCACTAAAAAGAATGGTAATTTTCGGTTACCATTCCTTGCCGTAGCCGTGGTAAACGGCTTGACCCCCACGAACTTAAGGTCGTCGCTCTCAAACCTCTTAAGCTCTGTTTCGAGCTCTTCTGTATTTATTGAAGGGTCGATACCTTTCAACAGCACAGTCTGTAATTTTTCACTTTTAGGAGTGTATGTGAAATATTCGGTTTCCGCCTTAACTAGGGCGGTGCAAGTGCTTATTGGCACTCAATTTTTACGTAAAAAGCCTTACTTACTAATCTACATAACCTTATGCTATCATTTATTTATAAACCACTTACGTTAATTGGTGGTACTTTTCCTTTCTTTCTTTGTTGGTGCTTCTGTGGCTGTTGTTGTTGTTTCTGCTGTTGTTACTCCTGTTGTTTCACTTTCTGTCCTTTTTGTTTTTGTTTTTGCAACTGTATGTTGTTTTGCACAGGTTTCTGTTGTTGTTGCAGTTGTTTCTGTTTTTGTTGCTGAGGCAATTCTTGTTGTTTTTGTTGCTCTTGTTGTCTTTTCTGTCGCAACTTCTCCCTTTTTGCTATCAGCTCTTTAATCAGCTTATCGAGCTCTCTAGCTTCCTCGTCACCCTCATCTTCTGATGCGGCACCCCGCTCGTCTGCCGATAATTCTTTGAAGGAATTGCCTTCTCCGATATATCGGCCTTCACCCCCTTCTGATTCGTAGGAGTAGCTAAGACCATTATCTTCTTCTGTTTCTGCTGCTGATACGGCTAAACTCAGCGCCATTTTTCCCTCTTTTGTCGACCTTTTTGCCGATGGATTTGATTTTGGCATCACTTTCCTTCTTCTTTTTTCCATCTTGGATGCATCGGATGATGTTTCCGCTGTGGTTGTTGCCGACGTCTGCTGATTTTCATTTGTTCTCGTAACTCTTTTGGGCAACGATTGATTTTGCGGGATCTCCTGTTGACCGGAGTCCATTGCTTTATTGTCTTTCGGCACCCGTTTCACTATTAGTTTTTTCGTTTAGGAGAGAAAAATGAAAAAAAAAGACTCCCGGTGGATTTGAACCTAGGTCCTCCAATCCTGAGCTCAGTAAACACTCCACTCAGCCAAACAACGATTTCAGACTTATCCACTTAAATCACTTCTTAAGCCACTTGCACTTGCTAACACCACTAATAAATCAACTTTCCTCACTGCGAGTTCGGAAGCGACTGTAGTATTCCGCCCACTCAAACTTTCAACCGTAACACCCGTCTCGCTATGAATGCTCATCAGTATACCCTCAAGCCCATTTTCGGACGTACTATAAAATATCGCTTATGGAATGCCCTGCTGATCTCTGTATTTCCTGGTCGTTACAACTCGCAAACATTTAAAAACAATGTACATCGATACCTCTCTTTTCTTCCTCCCTAAATTTCCTTTGCTAGCGCTGTGTACACAAACCACTCTAATGTGCGCTCATTAAAAAAAAAAACAGATCCAGCGGCAAAAAAGGAAGGGTTTTCTTCATCGCATCGGGGCGGGTGATGAAATATAGATTCATTATAGAAAAGAGAAGATTGTCATGGAGGCTTCCCGGTCATGCTTCTACGACATCGGTTCGACCGAATATTCACGCTGCCTAGATTAAGCTGTGTATTTGGTGGGACCAGGTCGATGTTATTTATTATGAACTGTTGAAACCCAAATGATGGTTTCACTGAGGAACGGTATTGACTTTAATTGATGCGACTGAGCCGAGCACTGGGTGAAAAAGTGATTCTACAGCATGACAGCGTGAGGCCGAATGCTGCCAAACCCATTAAAACCTATCTGAAAACGCTCAAATGGGAAGCCCTACCCACACGCATATTCCTCCGATATTGCTCCGTCCCATTGTTACTTGTTCCGTTCAATAACACATGATCTGGCTGATCAGCAGTTCCGCTCATATGAAGATCAAAAAATGGCTTGATTCGTGGATAGCCTCAAAAGTTGAACACTTTTATTGCAACGAGCTCTGCCAGAAATCTGGGCAAAAGTTGTAACTAGCGATGGACAATATTTGGAATTTATTCATTTGGAAACATTTTTTCACAATAAACTTGCATTTTCATCAAAAAAACAGCGACAAATTAGTTGCTTGGAAAGCATTAAGAGTTTTCCCAATATTCCTCGTTTGGTTCTAAATACTCGTACCTTGATTTGAAAATAACAAACAACTTCAATATTTCTCTGCTTCTGGTCAGAAGGCATAATTCATATAGGTTTGTCTGAGTCCCAGATAATCAAAGATAATCAAATCCTCGAAAATGGTATCTCTACCAGGCTAGCGTCAGAGGAGATTTTCAGAAACAGAGTGTCGTTGGGGCTGTCGCTATTATTGATTAAGACTTCTATACATGGTACATTTTTTGCAGGAATACCATGGTCAAGCCTCTGCTAAAAATACTCGGCAAGTGATCTTTTACTTCGATACGCTACATCAAGGGGACACAATCACAAATTCCTTCTTTGAATTGGAAGGTGACACATCGAATTTAGGCGAACTTACTTTATCATCTACGGTTATCTTTAGCGTTCCTTCAATCGAACAAATACATAATATGACTTAACTTACAGTCATAGAGAACATGTTATGCTTCAAAAGTACCTTTTTCGTTTGACTTATCCCTTAGCATCGGAAACGAGTTTGTATCACCAATTAATGTGGATACTTAACGACGGCTAGGACCTACATCGGCTAAGAGATTTAACTGTTACGAAATACCTCAGGGGGGACACTTTATTAATTGTTTTCGAAAACCGAATACTTCTGCCAGTTGACCGGGGGTGGCCGTGGTGTAGTGTTACTACCAATCGCTTCTCACTCGGAGGGTCCAGGTTCGAATCCTGCCCATGGCAAGTCAGATTTTCATTTGTGTAATTGGAACTCAGACAGAAAAATTCTGCGTGTGAAGGCATAACGCTGACACGTAGATTTGGCTGTTGTAGAGTTTCAAGCACAGAAAAAAAATACTGTGAATTATACCTCGAATCACTCTGAGTGAAGAAAAAACTCTCCGTCCTATTCGGACTCCCACCCCCCTGGAGAGCGAATATTGAAACCAAGCACACCTGAATTTCAAACCACTACAAAACAATTTTCCTTTCTCCTCTTTCTACCTTTCCGACCGCGCCTTGGCAACAGTAAAAGGGTATCTAACGCCTTAGGCGCAGGATGTAGAGTTACTGTCCATAAAGATAGACATTGTGACCGTTGATCGGTTTACAGACACGGACCATCTACCGGACAATGATAAGTACATACGATTGGTTCCAGCAAATGAACTAGTAAATTAGCCACTGAGAGTGTATGATGACGTCACTCGATTGTTTCCTCTGTAGGAATTCTAACCCCGATCTTGTGTATAGGGTCTGTTTGCAGTAAGCATGTGGCGCGTCGTTGTGCATTGCACAATATTGCATTTATCGGCGTGGCAGGAAAAAAAACATTATTTTACGAAGAATCCATAGGACTAAGGTTTTGTTCTTACCGATCTTTGCTTCCTGTCTACAATATTTTCTTTTGTTAAAAACGGACCTCAGTCAACATTTCGACTTAACGTCATCCAAGGGAGGCAACATGCTGGAAAACTTAGGTACATGGGATTCAGAATCGATGCGAGGTTTTGGCCTTTTTTGAAGATTAGAAATACGGCCGTAGATGAATTCTTATCAGAGAAATAACACCCTGTTGGCGCATGCGACTCCTATCGCGGAGGTATGATGCATTCAACACTTATGAAGGATGTATGTCAGATCGGGCCCTCGCCCAATTATCGTGGCTTCTTCCATTAATGAAATTGCGAGGGTAGAGCAAGTACTGGTCTTATCGTAACGGTTTTCAGAACTGAAGAACGCCCCTGAAGGTTGCTTATGACCAGTTGAAAGCGGCCGGTCATAAGGTCTGTTGAGTGGCAGGACCATGACTTAAAGTTCGGTGCCCACAGGGACTTCGGTACCGGCCTGACATGAAAGAGGTATGGTGGCTAAAGTCGCAGAAAAAGTTGTCCACTTAGTGGCGACCCTATATTACAATAAGAACGGTCGAACGGCCTCGACCTATAGCAGGGGTAGACCTTTTGCCTCCAAGACGGGTTCCATTTTGGCATGCAACTCTCAATTGACTGTGAGCGATTGCAAAGCGTATCCTTATTCCCATGTATGTATATATGGGTATTCAGTGAAATTAAGTCTTATACAGGCAGGAGTTCACTTAAAACACAAGAGACCTTCTGTATGTCAGATCATACTCAGCAACTGTCTGTTCAAAAGCATAGGCAGCCCTAGACGTAATCGATGATTGCCTTCAAAAATTGAGCTCAATCACTGAGAGTTGACTAGTCTGACTCATCTAGTCCTTCAGGGGGCCACCATCTGCTCCGAGTAGTCCAATGAAACTAAATATTTAGGTAACATCGTGGACAGCAAAATTTTGGCACGGTAAAAATATCAGGTTAAAAGCCCTCAAGGCACCGCTGGTTTCCTAACCGTGTAAAGAGGGTCCTCTGAATCAGCATGGCTGTGATGTTATCCTATGAAACAAGCTTTCACGTAAATATGTACATCACTGCTTTCAGCTGCATGCGGTCAGCTGCATGCGGTCTTTCTCAAAAACTTCTGGTTACACTCTAGATTCATTGATAAAATTCCATTTCCTTTGAATTAGGGCTGCACTCTCAAAGCCATTCTCCATTTAAGAGGAAGTAGTCTTTCGGTGGATGGGCAGAGTGCCTACTGTTTTTCTAAACGCAGTAGGCGTAGAAGGTGAATCCATTAGAGCTTCCATTGACAGTCGGGTTTCATGTGAGTGGAACCGCAGATAGTATGCCTCTACAGAATAAGGGCAGCCCACCTAGGTACAAAATTCTGCGACACTTGATGTTAGAGTGAATAACATGATCACTGCTACTGTCCTCCCACTAGGCAGCTGGTACTCAACAGCGAAGTGGAGTGTCCTTGTACTGGTGGCACTTTATAACTAAAGACTTTGCTTTCAACTTAAGGCTGGGAAATTACAGAAGTTTTTTGTCTGATTTCTTAGTCTGAACTCACTGCACTTTATGAACAATTACATATTCTAAAGCATTTTTCGTACATTTCCCTAATCCAAAAGGAAGAACTCTGTAATTCAATAATATATAGACACCTACTCATTAAAGTGTACTGTTAGCAAACTAATCCTCTATGCCAAGTGTCGTCAATTTAAATCTCGGAAACTAAACATTTTTTTCCGAAGCCTGCCTTCCTTTACCATGCCATTGTAGCTGTTGGGATGAGAAAATCCTCGATGGATTCTCGAAGAATTGTTCAAGTAAAAAATACGATTCTTCTCGATTGAAATTCTTTATTAGTTCCTGGTGCTTCCTACCTCGTTGACGTTCAATTCGGAGAAGGAGGAAACCGAAAAACCGGTTTAACTTTCTAAACTAATTTGGATCAGAAATTTTCATTATTCGATAAGCAGTCGGGTTCCTTGGTGTTAGTAGTTCAGTGAATCAAGATGCGATATCTACTAGTGGTCATCCGCTACCATCTCTTAATGCCGTTTGATGGGTCATTCGTGGATTCTTCTTTCAATTGAATGGCACCCTAAAATGTCTGCTTCAGCTATAATAGAATGGCCAATTCAATATTAAATATTTTCTGTTCAGTTTTATGAAGTTAAAACGAGTTTTCTGTTGGAACTTGTTTCAAACATTTTGCGTGACTACTACATTCCGAACTAAATATAACCTTACTCCTCAAAATAGCAATCTAGCTAATCCTTTAAAATCCTTGACAGATAAATAGGATACCTTTAACAATTCCCTGTATAAAAAAATCGCACCCTTATCCATCAGGATAAGTTTCCCGTAACCTTCGAATAAAATTTTTAATAAAGTCGTTATGAAATTTATTCCAAATCATTCTCCCAAAGCCCGACGTGAGAGTATCTGAGTTTCTGTAAAGGAATATAAGCAACCCTCCACTTCAACACGACTTCTGACCTCCCAACAACGCAATCTCTTCGAATTTCATTATATCATAAGTTCCTTGACACGCGAAAACCGTTTACTCCATCAAAGTAAAGAATCTGATTACTTCGTTTCAATCCCCTGTGTAATAGGATACTTTACACAAAGGCCCCTTTTTCTTCTATAGGATATTCGACTGTGAATTAACCCTTTTTTTCTTTTCCCATGCAAAGTAATTTATAAAGTCCTTAAACGAGTGATGTATTACCTTAGACTGGCAGGCAACCCGTCAAGGATATCAATAAAATTGAAGGAGTTCTCTTCCTGGGGGGGAAAAAAACCTTTTCTTTCTCTATGGCTTTTGGTATATTCCTGAGAAAATAAAAAGAAAATGCAAACCCTTTCAAAGTTAAAGTGTCTCACTATACCTAGTTCGTCTTCTACAATTCAAAAGACAAGCTTTGCATCAAGATAAAATCTCAAGATGATAGACTTCTGTCATAAGATCCATGCATTTCCAAAAAACCTAATTTGCAAGGTGGTGTTCGTAAACCTATTCAGTCTTCCTAATTGGAAATGAGGTACAAAGTGGAGCACAGGGGGAAGGTGATTGATGAAGGCTTTAACATGATGAAGAAAAAGGTACTCGTAGAAAAATTGACAACAGAAATAAAATTTGCAAATAAATGAATTTCAAGTTTATATTCAATTTTGGACAAAGTTAGAAGAAGGGAGAAGCTTCCTGACCGTGACCATCCTAGCCACGCATTTAATTCTCTCAATGTCGTCGTTGAAGTGGCGCAACTCCTTCGGGGAAATTATCTACGAGAACCATCCCCGCTCGCCTGGTGAAGGTCAAACGATTGTTATCCTTCGGTTTATGTTGGGAGTTTCTTATTCTCGCTTGGCAGAACAAATAAAAAGACCAGAGGCACACAATTCAGGAAGTGAGTAGGACCTTTGAATTTGCAAAAGGACAAGAATGCCTTTTAACTTTACTGAATTCAAAGCTGGGAAATGGGAAAACGGATTCATCCTTGACGGGGATACTTCTTTTATCTTTTCATTTCAATTTTATATTCAACTGGAAAAAATTAAATGTGAACGGAACTGCGTAGAACTTATGAAAGGATGAAGCCGATACTCGTATCTTTCGGTGGGATCGATAACGGCTCTTAGTAAGGGCAGCTCCAATTTTGGAGGAATATTTCATGAGTTCTTGGCTATTAGATTTTTAATTCTGCTCCTGATCTATTAAAATATTCGAAGGAATTTTTAAGCAAAAAATGCTTAGATTTGGATTTTATGTGGAGCCAGTGGTAGAGTTCGGTGACATCAGTCGTATTTAGAACAATAAAAATCCAATACTCTGGGAATATTGAATTTGTCTGTTCTACTTTGGGAACCAAGTGGCAATAATCATTGAGCTTTGGTCAATAACAAACTCAACCCTAGATTTATTACAAGAGCGAATTATTATTAAGTACCTCAGACTACTATTCTCTAATATTGTTTTATTTCATCAACACAGACATAAGTATCCTTATACAGGGTCTGGCGAAATGTACTCCCACATTTTGCACCACCACTGTGCCCGAACCACTGAAGGGAGGGGGAGCTTAGCATAGTCGGTTCGTAGATCGCGTCTTGCCATTTCAGTTGTTTTCGTGATTTTGACTGGCGAGCGTTGTGCGTTCGTTATCGGAACATTTACGAATCTGTGATTACGACGCAAAGAACTTTTCAATGTTCAGCTGTTAAACATGTCAGATCGTTCTGTGAGAAAAATTTTACACGCTGATCTGAAGTTCCACCCATACAAAATGATGATCGTGCAAGAATTTAGTCAACGGGACTGGGAAAATCGCAGAGCATGCTCCAACGATATTCTTCAAAACATCCCACAAAATACTCTTTTAATAACGAGTGACGAAACTCATTTCCATCTGTCTGGCTGTGTGAAGAAGCAGAATTTTCGCTACTGGGCAGCATAGAATCCGCGGCAGCTCCATGAAAGGCCACATCACAGCCCATTTGTTACCGTTTGGTGTTCTGTTGGATCTTTTGGCGTTTGGGGCCCCTATTTTTTTAAGGAGGGAGGCGTGACGGTATGTCGGCATGCTACGCAATTTTTTGGAACCAAAACTAAGAGAACTTGAACATCCGGATGTTTTTTTTCAACAGGATGGAGCTACGGCTCATACGGCAAGAAGGACAATGGACGTTTTAAGGGAAATGTTTCCACGATGAGTAATCTCGTTACGTGGAGACGTTGCGACTTTTTCCTTTGGGGCTACCTGAAAGCGAAGGTTTTTCAACATTATCCCCGAACCATTGACGAATTGAAAGCATCAATACTCCAAGAAATTACAGGAATATCGCCTCAAATTACTGCTCGAGTGATGGAAACTTTCAGAAATCAGCTCCGAATGTGTATAAAAAAAAAATAGTAGCCACTTGGTCTCTGTAATTTTCAAAACTCAATAAAAACAAATAGCATAGCATACATTTTCAGTTAATAAAAATAAAATCTAAATAGTCTTTTCAATGGCGTTTTTATTAATGATTAAAATGTGGGAGATCATTTTGCCGGACCCGTACTTGAATAGGATGCGAATTGCAGGCATTCAAAAAAGAAAGTTTTTGTGTTTTGTTTTTTAATCTAATATTGATTTGAGAGTGGCGTCAGAGCTCACGGAACGTTGCGTGTAGATGAGATTTCTATATCGCAGTTAAGATAAAAAGATCTACTTGTTTTTGAATAGTGTGAGCTCGCCATTTCCAGAGGAATTATTGAATCCTTTATAGCTTAATCTTAGCCAAAAACTGGGTTGAGGGGAAGCATATTGAACTTTTCTTTTCGCAATACTAATCGAAACTATGCAAACATTTCTCTGATCATATGCCAATCGCAGTAGAATGGAAAACCGAACCTGACTCGTCACAATCAAATCTTCAGTTGTTACCTAGACTTAAATGGAGGGATGAAGAAGCTAAAACCTTTCAACACAAACTAGACGTTTGGCTCTCAAGAATTCCTGCTGGCATTGAGTCTACTGATATTCTTAATAACATGCATGAGAAATTCGGCAAACAGGTTTAGCTCTAATGTAGCAAAAGCATTCAAACAAAAATGGTTTGATAAAGAGTGTATGAGAGCAAGAAAAAAATCATTTGCTCTTTTAAATGCATTCCGTAATTCCAACAATGAAGGATTACGAAAATGGTACGTTCAATCAAATTCCCAATATAAAAGTCTGTGTTTTGCAAAGAAACTTAATTTTGAAAATAAACAAGCCCAATCACTTGGTGAAACAAAGAACACAAAGGAATTTTGGAAGCTGGCGAAGGATATTAATGGTTCTCATCACATAATAGGCACAAATGTATCCGCCGATGATCTTTCTATTCATTTCTCGAAAATGCTTCAAACGAATTCCAACTTAACTTTTGCTTATGCTGAACCTTTCTTCACCGATGATATACTTGACACCGAGATATCTATTTTTGAGATAAAAGCAGTGCTTCTGAAAGCTAAAAATAGAAAAGCTCCGGGTGAAGATGGTGTACCTTATGAATTTTTTAAGAATGCTTCTCAAAGTTTTAGTATTCAACTGGCTACGCTTTTTAACAAAATTCTTATGAATGCGGAAGTTCCATCCTCGTTCAAAAAAGCTGCTATATTCCCAATACATAAAAAAGGTGCCATGAATGACGTTGCCAACTACAGAGGTATATCTTTTATGAATATCATAGCTAAGGTACTCTGTGGAGTTCTTGTTAGCCGATTGGAAAACTGGGTAGAAGAAAAAAATGTACTATCCGATTTCCAGGCTGGATTTAGGAAAAACTATTCCACAGTTGACCAAATCTTCTCTCTGACATCGATTGTCAAAGCATATCATGCTAGAAATAAAAAGGTGTACGCGTTCTTTGTCGATTTCAAAGCAGCGTTTGATTTGGTAAATCGGAATGCGCTAATATACAAACTTTCACAGCTAGGTGTCTCAACCAGGTTTCTACATGTTATCAAAAATATGTACAATGACACAGAACCCAGCGTGTGGGATGGTTCACGTTTCTCTGAATGGTTTAGAACTGATTCAGGTGTCAAACAGAGATGTCCACTTAGCGCACTTTTATTTGCACTTTTTATAAACGACATTGTAAACCACCTTCCTGGAGGAATTAGAATGGCAGGAATCCAAATCAATGTGTTGCTATATGCTGACGACTTGGTTATATTATCAGAATCGAAAGACAATTTACAATTGATGATAAACCGGCTGTCAACATACTGTGAAAAGTGGGAACTTGAAATCAACACTGAAAAATCAAAAATTATGATTTTCTCGCGTTCCAATCGAACTGAAGTCGGAAGCAATTGGATGTACAATGGAAGGCATTTGGAAGTGACAAATGAATATAGGTATCTTGGGGTGAACCTTAACCCAAGGCTAAATTTTAGTAAGCACCTTGCCGAAAAAGCCAAGGCCTCTCAAAGTCTTATAAACTTAACATGGAGAAAGATTTTTACAAACAGCCGTATACATTTGTCTACCAAATATCAAATCTTCAATTCAGTTGTGAAGTCAACTCTGTGCTATGCAGCTCAAGTTTGGGGAATGGAAGAGTATGAGGTAACTGAGAAACTTCATCTGAAAAATTTTCAATCTACCAATCAACACACCGAATTATGCGATATATTTAGAAACCGGCTTGCCAAAGATATTTACCAGCACCCTGAAACTACAAGCTGATTATCTACTTAAAGTCTTAGGTTTTCGAGATGAACGTCTGAGTAAAAAGATGCTGCTATACGAAGTTAGGAACAAAGACTGGTGGTTTAATAAATGGCAACAGATCGCCACTTCTTTTGGCGAAGATATAGAAATTGATCCAAACAACATTCTTGGTGTAAAGGAAAAGCTTTATAGAATTATTCAGCTGAATGAAGACTCGGTTCGAAATCTGCTTGTAGAAACAGCTATTGAATCTGAAAGCCGAATATTATACAGTCAGTTGAAATTTAATCTGTGTAACAATAATTATTTTCAAAATTCTCTAAGTCCCAAAGATATTTCTCTAATATTTAAAGCAAGATGCGAATTATTATGCCTCAACGGAAGACCTTACAATGGGAGTTACAACCAGTTTTGCACACTATGCAACACAAGATCCAAAGAAGACTGCTTCCACTTTATAAGTATCTGTCCAATTTTTCGACAAGAGAGATTTGCGTATTTTGGAAAATTCTCTCTCTCAATGCAGGAGACAATACAAATATTGGATGGACCAGATTGGATAAAACTTGCCAATTATCTAAAGGAAACTTGCAGATTTAGAAAACTAATCATATGACTGAATATGATTGATCTACGATAAAAAAAAAAATAATAAACAAAAATATTAAATGAAAACTGAAAATTAAAATAATAAAGTATATTTAAAATCAATAGAAGAAATTAAAGTTGTTAGTCGAGCTGACGGCAATGCCAAAGCGTTTATATTCATAAATAGTTAATGTAAATGTATGTTAAAAATTGTAAATAAATGAATGGATTACTTACTTACTTACTTACTTACTAATCGAAACGGAATGAACCTTCTTATAAAATATAAGATAAGTCTGACACGAGTCTCAAACTTGTATTTATTCATATACGGTTCTATTGAACGTGTAAATATACTGGCTTACTACCCTCAAAGAATTTTACTTCTCATTTGCCTCGCTTAAATTTTCATGAATTTATGGTTTAGAGCCACTTTCATTTTGCAAATTCGTACAAGGTGTATCAGAAGACAGTTCTTATTTTATTAGCGCATGCTAATCGTTTGGGTAAGTTTTAGTAATTCAGTCGCTTTTATTAAAAATTCTACTAATAATTTTTCAACTCTTTGCACTTGCTCACTAATTCGCTGCGCAGTACCGCAACTGCAGCACCAAGAAAATGCTGTATTCTTCAAAGCTTACACAACATAAATAACGCGCCACCTCATCATGGAATGGGTTCATAATGTCGAAGAAACCTGTTCGACAATCCTAGATTTCATTGCACCGCATGTGCGCAAGGATTTAAAACTGCACCCCTACAAAATTCAGTTATTGCCAGAATTAAAGGCCCCAAAAGCCAGCCAGAGAAATTCTATTGGTTAACCATATAACTGAGCGTAAGCTGATGTAGCTTCTCAAACTCCACCACAATGTGATCCGTGTTCCAATCCAGAATTCAACTTCATGTGGTTAAAATTCCATCTACGTCAGCTAATTATCCACCACTGTTTATTTACAGAATATAAAGAATTGTATACCCGAGTCCTCATACTGAATTCGTTATTGCGGGCGATTTCAATACACACAATTCTGGGTGGCTTCAACATTCTGGACAGACAACATTCAAAAGACAGTGTGTTGAGGTCTTCATTCCGGAATACAACTTGACCCAGCTTGTAAGTGATCCCACGCGAATTACAGACGTTGATAGTCATAACGCTGACACCCTGGATTTGTGTTTGACTTCTCACCCTGATACGTACAAGGTCGACGTTCTATCATACAGTTCGTATAAAAGAACAGTATGGCAACAGGCAAAAGAACACAACACCTGCTTTAGGAATTTCTTTTGTCGAAAATGTGTGTATTTGGGATCGATGAATATTTTCAAGTATAGTAGTAGAGTAGTGGTGTAGGATTTAATGCTTCCAAAACACAATGCTGTCTGCTGCAAAATCTAAACACCCAACCATTATTTCATGGTCGAAACCGAATACCTTTCCATTCTCGGTATGTGTGTTAATGACAACCTACATTGGAACGACCATATGTTGAGCGTCCTCAAAAATGCCGCGAAATGTCTCACATCTGGTCAGATGCTCCTAAAACCCCTTTGCACCTACTAAATAGAATTCAGAACTGTGCGATACAACTTATAGGTGATACTAATATCACCCAGACAATAAAGACCCTTGAACACCGACGTAATGTCTCGGATCTCTCTTTGTTCTATCGCTATTTTCACCACCAGTGATCCAATGAAATTTCCAGTTGCATTCCGCCCTCCCCCAAAAACTTCTACCATAATACCCGTCTCGCAATAAATGCTCATCTGTTTACACCCAAGTCCACTTTCGGGCGCTGAGCCATACAGTTCGCTTATCTAATGCCCTGCCAAGCTCTTTATTTCCTCGGCATTATAACCTTCAAACATTTAAAACCAACGTACGTCGATACCTCCTTCCTTTCCTTTCTAATTTTCAAGCACTTCAAGCAACAAACCCGAAACACAAGCATCAGAAACCCGTACATTCTCTCAAGGTTACTATGTGGACTGCAAAATCAGAGCGATGAATAATCGGCCCTTAGAAAAAAGAATGAAATGACTTAACAAATCTTCACTCCGCAGAAAACTGGCACATCAAGCAACGGCTACCGCACAGAAAAATGATATAGACATTTGCTTGACCGTAACGTAACCCAAAATAAGAGGCTTTAGGGATTATCACTCTTGTTATCCATCGGAAAAGACGAGGGGCGGGCAATACATGTATACATTTACATATATCAAAGAATATGTCGAACATTCTGAAGTAAGTCTTCAGAAACAGAACTCGAAACTGTGAAAGTAATTAGGGTACGTGTAAGTTAGGTTGGGTCAGGTAAGTTAACAGTGACCGTTGGGAAAACCAACTACTTAGGCCTATTTGCCCATTATGGGGCCACATAGATCTCTGATCCTTTTACTCTTAGAACAAATTTGAGCTTCTGACAAAACATGAGAGAAACTTGACGCCTATATTGTTTAGATGGCTTAAGAAAGGTCCTAAATGGAGTTTTATTCTTTGGAAGAGAGCTGAGCATATATAGATTAGTCCTCCTCCTCGTCCATCTACATGCTTGCCTATAAGACAATGTCCAGAGATGACACCTACGATAGCGCTAAGATACTCCTTATTTAGAGATATCAAACTCTTAGAGCGATCGAGATCCAGTTTTGGCCAGATTTGTTTGGTCGCTAGACATGTTGAACCGATTGCCCACCTAAGATATGTTTGGTACGGGCGTTGTAGGAAATAAACATAATTTCTTTACCATTTCTTCTATTTACTGTCCACCGAAATGTGCGCTTGAATAAAATACTCGTATAATATCTTCAATAATATATTCAATTCCCTTGAACCGAGTTTCATAATTAGTGGTGACTTCAATGCACAATGCACCTAACGGGGTTCGAGATGCATCTCACCTGCTATATGAAGTTGCTGTGGAGGACAAACTTTTACTCCTCTGCCAAAACGACTTACCAGCCGAATGCTAACATGCCCGAATATGCCCGATCTTTTATAAAAATTAACCTGTCTCCTGTGTAACTTCCCAAAACAGAATATTTGAAACTTCAAAACCCAAAGAGAAAAACCGAAAGCTTGACAACAGTTCAATTATTCGCTTTGGAAAGCAGTAAGTGGCACAGAAAGGCCTATTGCCTCTACGCCGCCAATCAACAAAAATAATAACAAGTGGGTGAAGAAAGATAAAGAGCAAATGGCCATCTTCGATTCCCATCAGAGAGAAACCTTTGTGCCTCAGTTGACAATTATGCAATAGCAAATGCCACGTTGACGTCAGCTATACTCCGCAAGAGCGTGGAATAATTGTGTCCATGTTTTTGACCAATAATCGGTCAATTGAATTTCGACGTCGATTTCCTAATTGTGTCGCGCCAACTGGGCAAACATTCCGGCGCTTAGCTACTCGACTCGAACAGAGTGGAGCCATAGGAGACCATGCAGGGCGTGTACGCCACCGGACTAGTCGTTCGGCGGAGAATATCGCGGCTGTGGCTGCCGATGTAGCTGAGAACGAAGAAACATCAACCAGATGACGGGCCACGCAATTGGGCATCACCAGACGGACACTACAGCGAATTTTAGTGAATGACTTACACATGTTCCCGTACAAAGTGCAAACAGTGCATCAGTTTATGCTTCCTGACCGTCAGTCGCGTGTGAATTACTGTAAAGTCATCCTCAATCTCAACAACGAAGATTACTATTTTGTGTCGAATATCATCATCAGCGACGAGCCGCATTTCCACTTAAGCGGTTACATCAATAAGCAAAATCTTCATTTCTGGGGCACTGAAAATCTGCGTGTGATGCACGAAGAGCCATTACATCTACTCAAAGCCACTGTGTGGTGGGGCGTTCACGTGGGAGAAGTGATTGGGCCGGAGATTTTTGAGGACGCCATCAGCAATACGGTCACTGTCACTGGCGAACGCTACATGGCCGTGATAAACGACGTCTTACTGCCGGAATTGGATGAACGGGGCTTGGTGAGCATGTGGTTTCAACAAGACGGTGCAACCGCACACACAGCATGAGCCACAATGGATATTGTGAAGGAAACGTTTCTTGGTCACGTAACCATCGATTTAGCCATCCCAGAATCTTTTCTTATAGCATATACGAGGGGCGTTCAATATATTCTCGGTATCGATATGAAAGAAAATGCGAATTCAATTTAAATTATTTTTATTTTTCAATATAATCTCCCATAACATCAATGCTTTTGTTACATCTTGAGATAAGCTTTTTTAAACCCTCAAAAAAATAAATTTCCTCTTTCTCTGCAAAATACCCATTTATTGCCGACTTGAGTTCTTCATCATCAGAAAATCTTTTTCCACGAAGACATTTTTTCAAATCCGGAAACAGGAAATAATCACTAGGGGCAAGGTCTGGACTATAGGGTGGGTGTTGGATTTCTTCAAAACCACAATCTCGCGCAGCAGCCTTGGAAACTCGCGCCGTGTGAACAGGAGCGTTGTCATGAAGAAGCAACACACCCGCTGCGAGTTTACCCCGTCTTTTCTTTTTAATTTCCTCCCGCAAATTATGCAAAGTGGAAGCGTAGGATGTGGCTTTTTTTTTTTTTTGTACTCAATGAGCAAGATTTGAGTCCCAAAAACTGTGGCCATGAGCTTCCCGGCAGACGGAGTGACTTTGAACTTCTTCGGGGGGTCTGTTCCTTTTTTATGCCACTGCATGGACTCTTGTTTGCTTTCAGGGTCATAGTGGTGGACCCATGTTTCGTCCCCAGTAACAATTCGATCCATAACACCGTCCGCGTTCTCACTACACATCTCCAAAAGCTATCTACAGCATGCGATACTCATTTTTTTCTGAGGCGCTGTGAGCATTCGTGGCACCCACCTTGCACTGACCTTTGAAAGGTTAAGATGGTCATGAAGAATGGTGTGAATGGTACCAATTGAAAGCTTGGTGATCTCTGCCATCATTTTCACCTTTATTCGGGCATCCTCAAGAACAAGTTTTTCGACTTCTTTGATGCTTTCTTCCGTACAAGCAGTAGCCGGGGCGCCGAAGTGGGGGTCGTCTTCAGTGCACTCTCTGCCTCTCTTGAACTCACTTGACCACTTTTGCACAGTTGATAATGAAGGTGCGGAACCCTGGTAAACAGCCACCATCTCTTCATGAATAGTTTTTTGACTTTTTCCTTGCTTAGTGAGAAATTTAATTACAGCGCGATGCTCAATTTTCACCATCATCGTCTCAGTTGCCATTATGATTCTGTTTAACTAGAGATAAAACGCGAATTAATAATCACATTTATATGAAATTGTACATGAGTGCACTAAAATAATAGTATTACTTGATAAATAAGTCAATTTATATATACAGCCCCAGCTTCACCCCTATACCGAGAATATGTTGAACGCCCCTCGTAAGGTAACTTGCGGCGTGACCGCAATCACAATCACATCAACGCCCCGAGTACTGAAGACCATAAAGCACCAAGTAAAATTATAGAACCATTTACCATATCACAAAACTGGCATGTAGTCATCGCTCAAAACAGCCCGCAGCTCTACCCATTTCGAATAAGGATCAGATTAAACATTTGAAGAAGCATTTTGTCCCTCTTATTAATCGTGAATTGGTTAGCGATGAGGTAACCTCTGACCGAGGGAACAACTATCAGTGAGATCCATATCTCGATCATAGCACTGAAGGCAGTAGGACTTGTAAGTACTCCCTCGGACTTTTCGGAACGACATAGCAGAGCTGTCCTGTGCAAAATGTTTAGGATATCGAGAGTTTTTTCGACTATTTGAAAATTGGTTGTTTACCAAGCCACCCAAAACATGAAGTGTTATGAAGTACAAGCATTTAAGAGGTGTTTGTGGCTTACTGCAGTGGCTAACGTAATGACTAAGGTAGTTTTTAAGTGGATAAAATAACATCTAGGAAGAATAGAATGGTTTCTGCTCGGGATTCTACTTTTTCGACCCATCAACAATTTACCCTGCTCTGAGTGTCGGTATCTACTTCACCTGCTCATCGGCTCTGAAAAGGCTTTTGACAGTGTAAGTAAAGAGTTCATCTGTTATAAGATTTATCTCAACTAAATGTACAGCCAATATTAAGGCAACTTATGATGGGTCAAGAAATTCGTCAAAGAGGAGAAATTCGGCAAAGAGGGCCTCAATATCTGACCCCAAACATCTGAAATACGCTGGCGAAGTATAATTGCTCTAATAGAATTGTTTACTTGGTTGAAATGACATCAAGTGCGGAGACCGAACCAAGCGTGGTGAAGCTGAAAATTAATTATCTACTTAAGTAACCACTACTGGGCAACCAGTGCTCGTACTATATGGACTTTTCGATATCCTAGAAGGACTGTTTCATCTGGTGTCGGAACAGCACAGGATGTTATTAGATACATACGAGTATAGCCAAGCAAAGTCCCCATTTGGAATTTTTCATTTTTTCATATTTTTCATTTATTATTAAATATTTGGGATGAACAATAAGATTGATATCTTTTTTAGTACTTAGATACAAATTGAGTAGACAGTAACTGATTTAACATTTATAACTTAAAACCTTAAACTACAATAGAAGAAGAGATTACTTAAATTACTTGAGAGGTAGAGATTATAGGGAAGAAAGAAGAGATTAAGGATGGGTAGTTAAAGAAGAGAAATGCAAGAGGACTGCACTTTTAAAGATTGCACAGTTAGAAATGAATGTGTTTCGCGGTGGTAGTAAATTTCATAGTTTGACAGCATGAATGAAAAATAAACGACTTGAGTTCAAATATTGGTGGCGGAAAGGAACGATACTTAAATTTCTTACAGAGCAATTAAAGACGAGTTTGTTAAATAAGTAGGATGGACATTTATTGCTAATGATTTTATGTAAGAATATACAATTTCTTGTATTGATGTATTGCTGCAGTTTGCCACCTAATAGCTTTTTTGAGTGTTCAGAAATATGGTCATATCTACGGAGGCCGTATACGTAGCGCACCGCATCGTTGAATGCTACTTGTAACTTATGTTGAGACAGTGAGTCAATGGCGCTGTAGACAACATCTGCGTACATAATGATTGGGACTATTAATGCTAGTACCAACTTGCGTTTAGTTTCCACCGGAGTAAAGTAAGCCGATAGCCATAATTTGAGTATGGCTGTAGCCTGATAGAGTACGATCAATAAGTGCAATGCTCAACAGCAGTAATTTCATTATTGCTTAAACATATACCTGGTAGGATATTCAAGCTAAATTTTCTCTTAGATATTGGTATAACTTGAGATTTTAGTGGGTTCAGAAGCAGCCCATTAACGACGGACCAAGCATATATTCGGGAAAGATCTTCATTAACAAGAAGAACCAGCTCGGAGGGCTGGTTAAAGGGTTTCCCTAGATGAGTTTGAACGTCTTCAGCATAAAGATGCACAGATGTTTGCGTGCAGATTGATGAGGGATCATTGATTAACATGCAGACTAATAATGGCCCAAGAATTGACCCTTGAGGAAGTTAATAACACGACTGAGATGGCCAGCAATATGAGGTAAAATAAATTTAATAAACCGTATTGATAAACCATCCTCTCCGATAGCGTCAGACTTAACGGCCATGGTGCATTTAAAAACTTCATCTTCACTCACCACTTCAAAATCTTCTAGTCTTTGCACAGAACTTTCCGACTGCGCCGAAATACGGTTAGAATCGAGATCGTTATCATGGAGTTGATCGCCTACGAAAAAGTTATTAAGAAGATCTGGGTAGAGAGCACTTTGAGGGTTAAGGACTTTAGAGACACCAATTTTTTTTATGTTTCTCCAAAGTGTTTTAGCGGGTAAAGAGGCATTAAGCTTTGATGCAAAGTAGTTCTTTTTAGATGCACGTATAACCGGAGTTGCATGATTTCGGGCTTGCTTAAATGCTTCCCAATTGATATTCGTTGATCTGCGCTTCCATCTACTGTGCAATTTATTTCGAATCGTGATTATATTAATCACATCGGAGATGAACCAAGGACAGTTTTGATTTTGTACTCTTACTGTTTTTGTCGGTACATGTTGATTAAACAGTTGGGTTAGGATCGATTGAAAGGTATCAACTTTGTCATTGGGATCAGCCTTCAGTCTGCACTGCATCCAAGGGGTGGATGTTGTAGCAAATTGAAGGGCATTAATATCAACCGAATTGAAGTCTTTATACGTGAAAGAGTCAGTAGTAGAACATTTAGATAAATTCATATTGTATGTCAGGAAGATAAGGTCATGATCAGAGATATTAAAAGATATCAAAAGATATCTGGTCAGAAAGAAGGACGAGCTTCGGATCAGAGACTATAAAAAGGTCAAGAAGACTGGGTGAACAATCTGGGACAAAGCGTGTTGGGTAGGTGGTATTAACAATACTCAGACCAACAGAGGACACTGAGTCTTTCAACTGAAATGCGCGTGAGTCATTTCTTAACAAATCAGCATTGAAATCTCCACAAACAATTATATGCTCATAAAGTGCACAACATTCCGAAAGAGTAAGAAAGAAAGGCGCTGAAGAACATCTTCGGTTTTTACTATACACACAAGAGACGAGACACTTAGTATTACAGCCCCTTATTTCAACAGCAATAAACTCAACACCAGGTCCACTGGATTTACAAATGCTTTCCGACTTAATAATTGACTTAAAGTAAATTGCCACACCTCCACCTGTGGTCTCAGTGATTCTATCATTCCTATGCACATTGAAATTTGGTATGTCATAGATTTCGTCAGATATATTTGGTTTGAACCATGTTTCATTCACACAAATAACATCGATACAAGAAGTTGAGAACAAGTATTTTAAATAGTCTAATTTAGTGTCATTTAAGCTACGCGCATTTAGATAACAAACTCTGAGTCCATTAAATCGCTGGGAAATAATATTTGCCATAGTGTATGTTGATTCTTCATTCATACTGTACACCTCACTGGAGGAAGAGCTTGAAACATGCATAGTATAAAATCAAGAGCAGGCGAGACAAAAAAAAGTGCATTCCTTGCGAGGGTGATGGGGAATAGAAGAAATTGAACAAGAGTTGGAGAAGAAACAGTGAATATGGAGTTAACAATAACAATAATTTTGAATAAAGAATTATATATTTGTCGCAGCGGCAGCAGCAAGAAGATCATTTGAGCTTTCAATGAGAAAGTTGTTTCCGCTCGCCGTCTTCCTAACATAAACATCTCCATACCTTGTGTGCACAGCAAACAGTTGTTTTTTTCTTCGGAGACCAAGGGCGCTGTTTGAGAGAAAGCGTGTTACCTTTGTTAAGCTCTCATTGAGATAACAGCTGTTGCTCGATTCGATGCCCAGATCGTGAAGACGAAGCTCGGTGACATTTAGCTTTCGGTAGTTTGCAGCTGACTTCAATACAGTATTTCTCTCGAAAGAGTTGCTAGATTTTACAACAATTGGTGGTGGTGATGTCCCATTATTTCTGCTTCTGGTACGAAAAATGTTCATTAGGAGAGGCAGCTTACAATTAATAGTGTGACAAAGTCTATTGAATAAAATTCTTAGGTTCTCCTCAGGCTGAATCGGTATACCGAAGAGCACAACGTCGCATGAGAATCCCTTCTTCTCAAGCAGGTTGCATTGCTTTTGCATAGCTGTAATTTCCTCATGATGGTGCTGAGAGGTTGCGTTGGAGTTATCTTCAAGTCGATCAATGCGATCAACTATGTTGGCGATCGTTTTGTTGACCTCTTCCAGTTGCTAGTAATTTCCTCAATCTTCAGTAGTAATTCACTCTGAATCTTAGAAATTTCTTCCGAGAAACTCTGCCTTAGTGAGTGAAATTGATTGGAGAGTTGTTCTTCGAAGATCTTTACAGTGACGGGTAAGTTACCTCTGCTCGGTTGTTTTTGAGCAGGAGATGATTGAGTAGGTGTTGAAGGCAGCACTTTTGCTGATGCAGCTCTTGTTCGAGGGTTCGGCGCAGACATGTTTGCTGGTTTGATAGCCCGTAAAAAATTCGAAGCAAGCGGTAAACAAATTTTTCTTTATTTATTACTTTATTTCACTTTATTAAGAGTAGGTTAAAGATATTTTTCTTTGGAAATATTGAGACAGAACTAGTCCTTAGGATTGCGCACGTTTAATTGTTTATTTAGCAGATTGTCACTTAGATTTTTGCTCACTTTTGCTGAACGAATTGGAAAAACGTCTATTCAGTCAGAGATGACATGAATGTTGTTGAAGATATGTAGAAGCAATCCAGTTAGCTTAAGCATTAAACTCCAACTATGGTAGTTCGCTCTAATATTGAATTTGTGCAGCACGTGACCAGCCACTATTGCCAATATTACAAAAGTAGGTGCTTACGAAATATCTTTACAAAAATAGTGAAACATGAAGGCCCTTCGAGGAAGAATCACAACAACTAAGAAAGGATTTGGGAAAACTATGACATGACATTTTTGTCTACAAAAAATCTGTTATCAGTTTATTTTTCTAGCATGTCGAAACCCATGTGTGTCTGGCTATTCAAAGTGCAATGTCTGGCAGTCGAACTTTTGAACGTATGCCTTATAGTTGTCTTTGACCGCGTTTAACAAAAATGCAAAGGCAGTCCCAGAACGTCCAGTTCTTCCCTCACTTGAAAAAGCATTTGCTAAGACTTTTATAAAAATGTAAAACAATGTTCTTTCCATGAATATCAATCTTTATTCACAATCTCTTCAGTCATACTCGTACTTCTCAGACAAGAACGTCACGTTAATATTCAAGCTATCTACAATATATAGTTTAAGTCTCCGATATTTACACGTGCTTACCTTTCCCATTCTTATTATCGTTCATTCACATGACTTCTTTTGTAGATACGATTTAGGAAAAAAATTTAAAAAAAAAAGAGAAAACTAATTTTGAAACATCTTTTTTAAAAATTTTTCCATGAAATTACATATATTCAATACCCGTCCGCACACACACGCAAAAGCCAGTCATGCGAATATGGAGATACGCTGAAGGTATCCGTAGACGCAACCCATAGAAAAAAGAGTGTGAGAATATGCGAATACATGCTTGGTTAACTTGTGTATTCACGTGATGAAAGTGAAGGAGTCTAAACGGTTTCTATAAATTCCCAAGAAAATGTGCCAATCTCGCTGACACTACGAAAAATACTTTCCACCATCGATTCAAGGGCGTTATGGAGTCGTTATGTTCCATGAATTCGATAGTCCGCTAACCAAATCAAAGGAAGGATTTTTCCACCGTATAACGAGAAATTTCATCCACTTGACTAGATTCCATTTGAATTGCTATTTCGCTGAAGATTTCGTAACCCATTGCATTGTTCTTATTGCCAAAGATACGACTACAAACTCACACACGTATCTGTTTTCTCAAAATTCAATAGATTTTTATTTGTTTGTTTCTTTACAGAGTGATTCACAATCGGATGTGGACGTGATACCACCACCTCCTCCTCCAGCGTTAGCAAACCGAAAACCACTCACAAGTCTCTTCCATACTGATTTGTTACCTGATTGTGGTGGTGGTGGAGGTG
Source organism: Volucella bombylans (assembly GCA_949129095.1). Taxonomy (NCBI): domain Eukaryota; kingdom Metazoa; phylum Arthropoda; class Insecta; order Diptera; family Syrphidae; genus Volucella; species Volucella bombylans. The sequence continues at coordinate 104,373,658 of OX422144.1, read as the reverse complement.
GAGGTGGCAGTGGCAGTGGCAGTGGCAGTGGCAGCGGCGGCGGTGGTGGTGGTGGCAGCTCGAATAGCAACTACGAAGGAAACTCCATTTTAGATGATTGTACGTCGACAATCATGAAGTGTGCCAATGTAGGCTCCAGCCTGGCATACACCATAGGGCAATCGGTGAAACCGGATGTTTGTCATGTCAACACGTCTGAGGATCGTGAACATAAGACTCGAGTTGGCAGCTCGACAAGCATCGGCAATACGAACATTTGCCCATGCATAAGAGATGACCTTTCGCTTGGCAACAGTTCCATCATTAGCAAAATGAAAAGGTCCACCGAAGAGGATGAAGCTATGTGTGCGTTTCATGCTTACAATCAGCTACAACAACAGCATCAGCAACATGAGCAGATGGAAAAGTTCAATAACCGCAGCAGCCTCAGTTTAGGTAAATACAATACAATTGGACCAAGCAGCGACTATGCAAAGCAATTAGCCACCTATGCCACATTTGCACATTACCAGCAGCAGAAACAGCAGCATCTATTGCAACAGCAGCATGAACAACATCATTCCTTGACCACGGGAAGCCTCAAACGCAATCAGCAACGTAATCTGGAACGTTTGCGTTGCCTTTCGCAATCTTTATCGAATTTTTCCACCTGCGGTACCACTGAGCCGCATCAGCACCATCAACAACAGCAATCCCATCATCAACTGCATTCGCATCCATATCAACAGCAACAGCAACAACATCATCATATTGGTGATGCTTATCATCATGACGGATATACTATGCACTGGCATCCCAGTTGTTTTAATAAGGACCGTTCTGGCAGCGCTGGTGGTGGTGGTGGTGGTGGTGGCCTTATGGATTTGACAACAATGCCAGCAACACTGGGCCGACATCCGTATACACAGTTTCAGACACCAGTTAATACATTCAGCAGCTGCAGCTTCGGTGGTTCGAATATCATAAATAGTTCGTTCACAACCCTGGCCAGTGGCTCGAGTAGTGGCCTTAAAGAGAAACTACAGCACGAACAGCTGGAGCAACACCTGCAGCATAAGCAATTACAAAAGCAACTCCATTCATCTAGCTCCACAACGAGTATTATGCCATGGAAGCATCGCCAATGCCCCAGCCGGGGGTCATCATCATCCGGAACCAATTCATTTCGTAAGTTACACGTTTTCTTTATTCATTTTTATATTTTAGGCGGAAAAGAGGCCTGAGACTGACAAATTGCGGCATAGAATGGCAGATGAAAATTGGCAATTTTTAAGAATCAAATGATGTCATTGGATAAAAAAAAGTACCCAACCAGCCCATTAGGCCGTAGTTCAAATGTTTTTATTTTTCTAATGTCAGTCATAGTGTGGAACTAGTTTTGTGCGAATAATCCCATTATAAGCGCTCGCCTTACAGACAAATAAAAATGAAAAAATCACGGAACAGAGCGCCATATTCGCGAAATCCTTTTTTGACATCAAATACCCCGGTGCTGTAATTAATGACTTTGATAGAGCAGTGAATTTTCCCAAGGCGGGCGAATTTATCAGAGATGCACAGCGTGCCTCCATAAATACTGTCATATGCTAGTCGTATTTTTATATAGTTCATTCACCTTGACAAAGGAATGTTGATCGCCTTAAACTGTCTAGAGATTTCAGATTTTTGCCTCTGACTGTGACTCTAGTACGTCATTTCCATTCCATCATTATTCCGACATGCTACGTCGCTCACTTCTCAATTTTTTTTTTTCCTGTCGAGAAGCCAATTTTACCCCTGTATCACCTTTGGATGCAACTCTCGTCCTTCGTGGTCCCGATTTCAGAGACTTGAGTTCTTTAGTCGGGTGATGGCTACTGACAATTGTCCCACTGGTTTCCTCTGCTTGATGTTGGCAGCATTCGTATTCCAGATTCATACCTCAGATGCAAGATCATATACCAAATAATAGTTAATTGTATATCCCGCATCGAACAGAATGTGATTCTTCGATGCATTGACACATTGACGCGCTGCGCTAAAATCATCACCGGCATTCCTAACGCCATTAACCAAGGATAATCCTCTCAAGCTGACTAATTATGTTCAGTTTGCAGAAGCACACTTTGACAAAGCTGTGCTTCGTTTCCGTGGGACCGTAAGACCCTATCAGGTTCACGTTGGCAAATTCAGCAAATAACCTAAGTAGCTTAGGCTACAAATCCGCATCCAAGTATATAGGTATTTTTTTAATTCTTTTGGATTTACAGTAGTCGTTGAAAATTTCTCGTTTTTAATCCATCTTTGGCCGGCCTAACCCGCCAAACTTCATGGATTCTAGCTTATTGTTAGGCTACATATAGTACAAAAGCTCATATGCACAGACGAAAATGGGTTGCCTACGTGAGGACTAGTTACGATCTCATTGATGCCTGTCATCGTGAATCACTATAACCCTATCCAGAACGAGGATACTTGTCTCTTAAGATTTTATGAAATCGTATCGTAGGGCAATCCGTGACGTCGCTTTTCCTTAATATCGGTCTCTACATAATCGATCTAAAATCATCTAGGACAATCCACGCGAGCTCAGAAAATTATCTTAAAAACTGTCAACCTACCTTAACCTAGAAATTTTAACCAAGATTAAATTTGATTTCAATTTTCAGTATCCATAGTCTACTCCCAATGTCCGTACGTAACAACAAACTACATTCCACTTTTCAATCTCCCAAAATTTTATTTCAGGATTTGATGCTGCAAAACACTGGCTGGCTGTTAGTTCGATACTTTTAATAATTGGTGCTGCTAGTGTTGCTGTGCCGTTAGCCTTACGTGTAGCTGCAAGTGAGTATAGCACATTTCGCCACGTGCACCCCAGCACCTCGGTGATTACATTTAATTGTTGTCATTTGTCCTTCTTGTATACTTTTTTTCTTGATTTTGTATACTCTCGCGTGCATGACGACAGGTGCTCCATTCGAAGAGCGTTTACGAGTGGCTATTCAACTCCTGGATCAAGTGCCTTTAATCGATGGGCATAACGACCTACCGTGGAATATTCGCAAGTTCCTGCACAACAAACTGAACGATTTCAAGTGAGTAAAGGACATTTTTTTCTTTGTTACTTTTTCGTTTCACATTTTTCGTTTTCAATTTTACATTTACTTTTTGCTTCGTTTTGTCGGGGTATCTTTTGTTTTTCCTTTCATATAGGGTCAGTAGGACCCAGACCTAACCTCACCCTCCTACGCCATTGGAAGGCACTCTTCAATAAGTTTCTGTTAGAAATTCGTTTTTTCATTTGTCGACGGGTTACTTTCATTTGCTTTGTGTCATTTGATTTCCCAATTCCGTTGCTTGTTTTACATTTTCTTTGTATTTCCTTCAATTTATTCTTTCGTTTCTTTCTTTCTTTCTCTATCTCTCTTACAGCTTCGACGAGGATCTTAGAAATGTCATGCCTTGGGCGAGAAGTCACTGGAGTCACACGGACCTACAGAGGCTGAAGAAGGGGCGAATTTCTGCTCAGGTAAGAGCAGTCCTTTTCTTCCTTTCTTTAATTTTTTTTTTTTTTTTGAAATTAATTTCAAGGATATGGAAATAAATTGACAAAAAACGTTGAAGGAGAATTATTTGAAGTAAAAAGGGGAAAAGAAGGGCAAACGTCTTTGACAGGCATCAATTCGTAGATGACAACGTTTGCTCCTTCACTTCAAGAGAATCAATAGATTTGAATGCGAAATAGGTTCGTCCCTAATTGTGAAGAGGGTGGATATCATGGTTGATGGTCAAGGGGTAGGGAATTGAGGCCGTTTATCTAACAAATGGATTTTGTGTGAGCCCAACTGTGAATGAAGATGATGGACATTTTTGAGCCATTTTATTTCATTGAGTATGTATCTCTTTCCTTTCGTCTTTTGTTTTTTTTTTAGCTTTACATTACATTTTAGTACATTAAAATGAGACATCGTAAATTCTCATAATGAAGTCTCCTTTTTTCCAAATTCAACTCTATTTAATTAGGACATGGATGGCTTTTGGAAATGATTGTGGGCACATAAAGAATTTTTTGAGCCATCAGTTCATTTCAAGTGCTATCTCTGGTTTCTGGGAACCATTTAACTTTGTAAAGAATTATCAGAGGAAGAATCATTTTTTTGTGGAGCTCAAAGGTAGCCTTAAATTGTTTAACTGCCAACAATTTTGGCAGGGTAGGGCTGTTTTTAAAGTAATCACTCACTAGTCTGTAATGTACTTTCATATATATAATCAGGTTCCAAAGTATCCTGAGTCAGTAAGTTTGACCCACTACGGCTTAGCCTATAACAAGTATTTGAGTTTACAGACCATACCTATTCGATAGATTGATGGGTAGTTTGCCTCATTCTGCGAACATTTAGAATCGATCCTCAGTACAAGTTCTTCTTGAATTGACATTTCATCGAAAGGTAGGTAGGTAGAGGAGGTTGACATACAATACTATTGCCTAAGAGCAACAAAGTAATGTGCAACCGATAGTAATTAACGCATTTAAATGAAAGGATAACCAATGACAACTACCACTTATTGACATGTTGTTGAATATGGTCAAGATAGAAGACTCAAAGTGCTCCCAGGAAACGATGATTTTTTCAGGTAGTAAAATGCGACCTCCGAAATGATGGCGAGAATGGGATGTAGTCAAAGCCAGAGACTTCAAGTTCTAAAGAGCGTAAAGACTCGTATGGATGCTCATTTGGAACTAAATCAGTTTCGCAGACGACAAGGTTGAGCACTTGTTGTTTCTGGTGAGAGTTTAGAAGTCATGCAGACCTTTTTTAGTGTTTTTGTTTTTATCGAGCAACTGGGGCCGTATATCAGCAATAATACGGCGAATGTTGACATCCAAATCGTCCAACGTCTCTGATTTATCGGCATAGACTAGTGACTTCATATACCCCCAAAAGCAATCCAAAGTTGTGAGATCACAGGATGCTGGAGGCCAGTTCACAGCACCATTACGCTAAATTATGCGCTCAGCAAATGTTTCCCGCAATAAATTGATGGTGTCGTGCCCCGTGTGGCATGTAACGCCATTTTGTTAAAACCAAAGCTCTGTCACGTCAATGCCATTCAACTGAGGAACGAAGAAGTCAGAAATCAGGTTTCTATAGCGCTCTCCATTGACGATAACATTCTGGTCGGCATCGTCCTTCAAGGTATATGGACCGATGAATCATCCATCACCAGCCCATAAAGCACACCAAATAGTGAGTTTTAATAGTTGCAAGGGCGTCTCGAGTATGGGGCAGTGCCGACATCAATTATAGAGATGAGTCACTTTTTGACTATATTTTAAGTACTCGTACTAACCTCTTTATTTGCAACATTGGCAATGAGCCCACTTTTATAACTAGAAACCGAAAGGAAGTGCTAGATATCACTCTTGTCTCCTACAGCATCACTCAAAAGCTAACGAGTTGGATGGTATCGTCTGAACACTCCTTTTCAAACCACAGATACATCCAATTCAGTCTGAGTGATGCCCCAGCCAACGGCATTGGACATTCTGTTTCATTTGACACCCCTCGAAATTTTCAGCAGGCAAGTAGCTGCGACTACAGTGGACAAATAATTCATTTAGCCACGCCAACATTCTTAATACATTAGGAATCCCTACAGAGAACATCGATCACACCATACCTGAACTTTGGTTTGACAAACACTTCCATGTAAGCTTCCCCCATAGATTCTTCTTTTCTTTTTTTCTTTTTTTTGATAATGAGCGCGCGCTCAAGGGGTTTGTGTACCCTTAAGGTGATTGTTCACAGCGCGGGCGAAGGAAATTTATGTGAGGAAAAAAGAGCGGTATCGATATATTGTTTTTAAATGTTGGCAAGTTGTAACGACTAGGAAATACAGACATTAGCAGGTCATTCCCTAAGCGAGTTGTACGGCTTAGGAACGAATCACGATATTTTAGAGTACGTCCGAAAATGGGCTTGAGGGTATACTGATGAGCATTCATAGCGAGTAGGGTGTTACGGTTGAAAGTTTGGATGGGCGGAATACTACTGGCAATTTCAGTGGAGCACTGGTGGTGGAAATAGCGATAAAACAAAGTGAGGCACGAGACATTTCGTCGGTGTTCGAGGGTGTCCATTGATTGACTGATATTAGTATCATCTATAAGTTTTATCGCACGGTTTTGAATCCTATCTAGCAGGTGCAGAGATGTTTTAGATGCTTGAGGAAACCTAGACATTTCGCAGCACTTTTGGCGATATCAAATATGTGGTCATTCCAACGTAAGTTGTCATTGACACACATACCGAGAATGGAAAGTTTTTCGGTTTCGACGATGCAAGTGCCATTCATGGATAATGGCTGGGTGTTTAAATTTCGCTTTAACGACAGCAGATAGCATTGTGTTTTGGAAGCATTAAATTCCACTCTGTTGTTAGTTCCCCAATTGGTTATGCTGTTGATATCGGAATTTAATGAGCTTAGCATACACTGCCGTCCTCGTTGTATAGCCGAAGAGCAGGGCGGTCAGTCCGGGAACGAATATGAAAAGCAGAGAGTACTGTCATCAGCAAAGGAATATATTGGATTAGAAGTAGCAGACAAGAGATCGTTAATGAAAATTAAAAAGAGTGTCGGTGACAGAACAGAGCCCTGGGGCACACCAGCATTTATTTTGTGAATATCAGACTTGAAGCTGTCTAAGACAACTTGAATTGAACATTCCGAAAGGTAATTTCTAATCCATTGAAGAAGAGAGTCGTCGATCCCAAATGCACGCATTTTCGACAAAATAGACTGATGCCAAACTCTGTCAATTGCCTTAAAAATATAAAGTGCAATTATCTTGCTATCGCCAGATTGATGTACGCTTTGGTTCCACTTTTCGGTGAGACATGCCATCAAATCACCAGTGGACCTGTTGCTACCAAAACCATATTGCCGGTCATTGAAAAGTTAGCTGACGATTTATCAGGGTTTCCATGACCTTGGAAAGGTAAGTGTAATGGGTCTGTAAGAGGAGAGAGAAGATGATTCTCTTTTTTTAGGGACGGGCTGGACAAATGCTGTTTTCCATCTGCTCGGGAAGAGTCCTAAAGTGTAGGATTGCTTACGCTTTTTCTTTTCCCTTTTCTCCTCTTCAGAAGAAGGGGAGATATACCATCTGGACCAGCGGGTTTATGTATGTTGAGGTCTTTAGGTACTCTTGCTACTACACGAGTGCGAAAGTGTAGTAGCTAGAGTAGGCGGAGACAAAGCACCATCTCGGAGTGCTGAGCTGACCGCACAATGTGCAGCAAGCAGAGTGGCCTTATCCAAAGAGCTGACAGCTGGAATGTAATTGTAAATGAGCGTTTACAGCTCGAGGCGTACCATACCTTTTCTTTTGGTTTGATACTCTTCATTCCAAAGAGAATGGTGTCTGTAATCATATTAGCAGCGGCATCCACGTCGTTATCGAGGAACATAACGACCAGTTAAAATTCCTAAAGAAGCTGTAAAGACCGCTCCAGTTGGCTTTCTCGTATCGCCATATGGTTTTTTTAGGAATTTTTTCTCTAACTGTGTGGTCGGTGTACGAGAAATTAGCTGGAATGACACAATGGTCCGACAAGTCTAGAGGGGAGAGCACATCTACGGGTTACTTACCAGGGTGAGAAGTTAAAAACAAGTCCAGGGTGTTGGCGGTATGACTATCAACGTCTGGTATTCGCGTGGGCTCATTTACAAGCTGCGTTAGGTTGTTTTCCGCAGCGAAGATCTCAACACACCGTCCTTCAGGTGTTGTCTGTCCAGAATGTCGAAGCCACCCAGAATTGTGTATATTGAAGGCGCCCGTAATAACGATTTCAGTATGAGGATACAGGGATACAATTCTTTGAATGGAGTCAGACAGCGCATCAAACTCGTCAAAAGTTGAATTACTGTCCAGTTTGGGGCTTCTGTAAATAAAGCAGTAGTGGATAATTTGTTTACGGAGATGGAATTTTAACCAGATGAAGTTGAATTCCGGATTGGAACATGGATCACATTATGGTGGAGTTTGGTAAGCTACATCACTAAGCACATAAATGGCGAGACCGCGGTGAGAGAAGAATAATGGCACTAGTTCATAGCCAGGTAGCTTCAGATCAGAATGATGAAACAGGGCACCAACAAAATTTTCACTCACAACCCGCTATCCGTCAGTTGTTACACTCAGCCACTGCCCGTACCGTATGGTAAATACAGTAATGGCAGTGATTGAGTGCAAGCAACAGTAGTTCGACCAGGAGCGGGAGAGGTGGGATACCCGCACTGTGTGATTTTTTTTGTCACTGCACTGCAGGTTTTTTTTTTGTTTTGTATTGTATTCTGGGAGGAAGATGCTTTCATGACAAGTCATTCCATCTCTACACAGATGGATCTAAAACCGATAGCGGAGTTGGTGGCGGTGTTTTCTCAGATAAGCTAAATCTGAACCTCTCCTTCTGTCTTCCAAATCACTGCAGCGTGTTCCAGGCGGAAATTTTGGCGATTAAAGAAGCTCTGTCCTGGCTGAAGAAAAACGTGATATCTGCAAAGGATATCCGCATCTTTTCCGATAGTCAGGCCACCATCAAATCCCTCGGTCACATTCACCTTTGTTGGGTGCCGGGCCACAGAGACATTCCAGGGAACCGGAAAAGGCTAGTATAGAAACGCTACGTTAAAACTAATAGTAAAGCTGGACGTCAATAAAATAACGGACCTTAGGTGAACTGTTGGGCAAACATGTATAGCGACCAAAGATCTGGCCAAGGCTGGATCTGAATCGCTCTAAGTGTCAGATCCTTTTAAATAGGAAACATTTCAGCCCCATAATAGGTGTCATCCCTGGACACTGCCTCATATTGTAAAAGACCACACTTCTGCTTCGTCTTATCTCAAGCGGCAATACATTGAGTAATCTTGGAGCAACAGAAAAGTAAAAGTTCAAATAGTGCTGCGTATTGAAATATGGAATCAAAGCAAGATGAGTATTACTAATACACTATGATTGATAGGTATGAACTATCAAATGCAGCCTTGATGCGTGAAGTGTGCTAAGAACCACAGCTCCGAGGAGTGTGCTCTTGGTAGGGACGGAGCATCCGATAGGACGCAGCTGTCGTGCGTGTTATGTGGGAACGTGGGACACACCGCAAACTATCGGGGTTGGCCTAAGTTCGCTGAGAATAAAAAAGCAAAACTGGCTCGGCAGCAGAAGGTGCAGGTCAAACGTTCACCTGTTAGGTTTCAAACACCAGCCGTCACGTCCCAAATTTCCTACGCCCAAATGGCGTCAGGTAGGGGGGCTACGGTACAGCAAGCGACTGTTGCTTCTCCGGCGCCAATGCCGAGAACAACGGAAGCTGCACCTAACATGCTAGCCATCTTGCTCGCAATCCAAGGGCAGATGGCTCAGCTGCAAAAGCAGGTTCAAGAACAGGCCAAGCGGGTGGACCAGATCTACTCGCTGCTGCCGGGCCTAACGCAATACATGCCGTAATGGGTACGCACATGGTGGAGCAAACTTTGAAGGTCCTTGCGGTGAATGTTAATTCACTGATTAGGATTGAACGAAGAGCCGCGATGTTTAAATTGCTACAAGACCAAACTCCTGATGTGCTTTTCGCTAGCGAAACCAAGCTAACTGATAAGCACAAACAGGAGTACAATAATTATATTGTTAGAAGAAGAAATCGGCCCAGATCCAAACGTGGAGGCGGTGTCGCGGCCTTCATTAAAGAAGGTATAACATTTCACAGAGTGTACAAGGGAGTGTTGCGCAGGCTTCGGGTGTTGGAGGCAGTCGTCATTTACATCCCTTTACGCAGTGGAAAACGGCTGTACTTGGCCTCTGTTTATGCACCTGAGGCTTCACAATCCACTTTAGTCATTACAGAGTTCGACACGCTTTTTCGACTTCTAAGGCTGGAATCGGGGGAGAATTTTTTTATTATCGGCGTGATTTCAACGGTAAACACAAAGATTGGAGAAATAGTTTGCCAAATACTATAGGGAACCTACTACTCGATTGGTGGGGTCAGCACGATTTCATGTACGTGACGCGACGGATAACCCTTCGTTTCCCAGAGGCGGGTCTTATCTGGATCTACTGCTGTACAACGAACGTATACGACTGACTGGTACGAATTTACAAACGCTAAACTGTCTGCGCACATTCGTGTATGACAGCGACCATTGCGGTTTTAGCACCGAAATAACAGTTCCCAACGAAATTGCGGAATTGGAGGAGTTTGTCCAAAGATATGCTTACAACTATAGTAAGACTCGATGGACACGCTTCTCCGCAACCTTGACAAGAGCGCTCTCCTCAAACACGCTCCACCCACCGTCCAATAGGAATTTGTCAAACGAGGAGATCGGCAATTACCTAAAACAAATGGACGAGACAATTAAACAAACTATGGACACTACAATACCGCGTAATCGACATACAACTAACGAAGACCTGTTCCGCAATCCTACTATTGACGCACTGCACCGACAGAAGAGTAAACTTCTGACAAGACCCAAAAACTTGTACAGACAGTTAACTGACCGACAAGACCCGGGGATTAGGACACTGAAGTCGTCGATTAAATATGTGCAAACGTTAATAAAAGAGAATTACAGAATTTCTGTAAGTTTGTATTGGAACAACAAGGATCGGGCTATAAACACCAGCAACCCGAATATGTTCCCGCAAATAAATAAACTATTTCGGAGAAAAAATCAAAACGACCTTCAGTGTCTTAAAATAGCCCGGAAAACAGACAACGAACGGTTACTGACAATAGCAGGTATTGATCCAAATGAAGCCGCTGACGGTGACAACTTCTTTGTGATCGAGGATCCCCAAGAAAAGGTTGCGCCCATGGGGGCGACTTTCCGTGTAGTATACAAGGCCGCTGATACCATTGACCCCAATTACGACCTGGACAATCGCGTTTTGGTGCACAACTTCTACATTCGAAGTGAAGTAAAGACCTGGCGATCAGAGGGCTCTGGTTTCACCCGAGTTAACCGACGCAACTTTGACCAATAATGTCGTTACAGGAGAGGGTGACCAACCCTCGTTCATTTCGAAGTAAAACTCCATCAGATCTTTGACACAATCAGAGCTAAGAAGTCAGTGGGTACCGATGGTATTCCGAACATCGTGCTTCGACATCTTCCCCTAGAAGCGGTGGACATTTACACCACCCTGCTTATAAATTCAATCCAGCGCATTGGAAAACGGCGGTGGTTCAACCTATCCCCAAAAAGGGAAAGGATATATCCAATCCGGCGAATCTCCGGTCGATTAGTCTTCTGCCAAACATCAGTAAGGTTTTCGAGAAGGTGATCAATAGAGCTCTGTCTAGGTGGGAACATATAGTTCCGGATAATCAATTCGGTTTTAAGGCGGGACATGATATCTCACATGCCGCGTCTAAACTGGTGTCCGATATCCAATGGAACAAAGGCAAGAAACAGTGCACTGGTGCCTGCCTTGTTGACTTGGAGAAGGCCTTCGACACCGTATGGTTAGAGGGTCTTTTCTATAAGCTGACTAGGCTGGGGATCAGTAAACCACTCTTGTACATTCTTTATAATATGCTAACCAACAGACAGTACATCGTGAAAAATGGTGATGTGACTTCTGTCGGAATATTTCAAATTAAAAATAGTCTTCAGCAAGGCGCGATCAATTCGCCGATCCTATTCAACATTTATACAAGCGATTTGATAGGCTCACTTCCCCATACTATTGCGTACGTAGACGATTTGGTAGCGTACAGATCAGGTCCAAAAATCGAGGTTATTAATACTTTCTTGCAGAGTGACTTCGATAAGATAAGACGATTTTGCGATGACTGGAAGTTTGAAAATCAACTTTCAGAAGTCGGAAACTATTATTTTTAGGACGCAGTTGTCTGGAGCCTCTAGGGATAGCAGAAAAAATTGGCGAAAGTTCTTGATCATTGGACAATGCGGACAGCCTCTTGCCTGTCGAAATGTTGTCAGATACCTTGGGATCTGGCTAGATCAGTTTCTGCATTTTAACAAAAATGTAGATGCTGCTCTGGCCAGAGCTAAAGGTGCTTTTTCCCTTACAAAGAGACTGTTTTATAGCAGCCAACTCGATGCGAGGGTAAAGGTAATCTGCTACATGGCCCTTATCAGGCCTATGCTGGTATTTGGGTGTCCCGTGTGGTTCAATGTACGAGCAAGCTTAATGGAAAAGATTAGGGTGTTTGAGAGGGCTTGCCTTTGCTTGTACAGAACCCCAGAGTCGGAGTACAAAAAATTTTATCCTAATGAGGTCCTTTACAATAGGGCGAACCTAATACGAGTGGACAACTTCTTTATTAAGCTGACCCTCGAAGGCACATTGCAAGAGCAATGAACTCGACGAATAACTTGATATCTGGGACTTACTACCCCTATTACCTTTACCACGAGAGTTTGCGCTCTGTCGACTTCGTTCCATCGGAAACATTCCTCTACCTTGATCAGATAGGGTTGATCTTGGATAAATCAGCGATCCCATTAATCGTCCATGTCGCTCGGACCGCTGGGGACAGGCGACTCAACCACAACAGAGACGTCGCACACGGCAGTGTGGATCGTCTCAGGTTCAGTAGGGCGGTGGGGAATCGCGATAAGAGGGATGTCGTTCGGCAGCACCAGCATTTCTGGTGGTTGAATGATGGAGAAGATGTTTCGTCGTCGTTTCCGTTAATTACGGACCAGCCTCACTAATGAGGCAGAGCTGAAAAATCTATTTGCTCTGGAAATAGCGATGGCCAGCTTACATAGGTTTAGGTTAGCATTTAAGAAATATATACTTGTTCTAGTATATATAAAGTTATATACTAGGATATGTATATTATTGTGTATAATGTCTATGTGTGTGTATGTTGTATTGTGTATCTAGGTTAGGTAGACTAAGATTTATTTTAAGTTAGATATTAAGTTTCTATAAAAAATAAAAAAAATGTCCATATGCTAAGTTTTTTGTTAACAAATTTAAGTATACAAAAGCAGTTTTTGTTAGTATGTAAGAGTTAATAATTAAGAAAATAAACTGCATTTAAAACTAAACTAACTGTGTAAGGCGCAAAATCATGCTGTTTTGCATGTAGCAGGGCTGTATACCAAATGTTTGCAAATTGCACTATGAAATGAAAAATCATAGGGGGGAAATTGGCAATGGTAGAAGACAAATTGAAGTACATTATTTTAGTTGTATCACTTATTATTAATTTATGCAAACAGAACCAATGCCTTAGCTGCTGTAAGTCATGGTTTGTATCAGCAATTAAATCCAACGCTGACCTCTTAAAATAAGAGTAAGCTATGCCATGTTCGCTTACCTTTAAAATCTGTGCTAAATGTTCAATTAGTATACGTCAAGAATTAATACTGAGCCTTGTGGTACACCAGTTTTAATGTCTAAAAATAGGCTAAAAATATTATGTGTCCTTACAACTGGGTTACGGTTATTAAGGCAGTATATTTCAATAATAATTTTTTAGTCTAAAATCTGTGGCTGAAGTACACTTTCTGAAGACTGGTCCCTACTGTCTCTGAGGTGGCATATTCCTGACAACGTCATGTTAATCAGAAAATACTGCTTAAACGGTACTGCATACTGGTTTGAATGACAACGAAAATTATCGTTGCAATAGCAGCTGTTAAATGGAGGCGCTGCTGACTGAAAAATGTCTCGAAATTTACTCTCTATATTAAAGGCACAAACTCAAAGCAATGTTATTCCACTTCTTCTTTGACAGACTACGGATGTGTCGTGCAACAAGGATAACTTATTTCACAAAAGTATAAACCATTAAATCCAGACGTCTCCATAAATGTTATCGCTATTGACTGCATCTGTCCAAGGATTCACTTCCATTTCCATTTCCATTTCCGTTTCCACATCCACTTAAGGCACAAAAAAAGAGTACATTTCCCAAAGAAATCACTCCATTTCTAAAGTATTCGTACAATCCTTTTCATGAACGGATGTGTGCAGAGTCTTATTTATTGTTATGTTCGTATTCTTGATTTTGATATTTTAACCATTTGTTTTCGAGTTCGCTTCCTTCATGATCCTGATTCAATTTAATTGAGTTACCCTTTCTTATTTCTATCGTTCATACTCTAGCTCTAGCTGGCTTTTTTATCCAAAGTTCTAGGGGTAGCTCCCAACTCCAGCTCCGGGTCTTGATCCATTTTTGGCTTGTATTTGTGATGACAGCATAACAAATGAACTTAGACTTTTACCAATCACGTACAATGTTCTGTTATTGTTCGAGGAATTCTGCCTGAATGCCGCGTATACAACAAGTACCTCCTCAGGATCTAAAACCCCCCGCCCCGAACCACAAGTCGGAAAAGTACGAGTTGGCAAAACAAAAATATAAAAAACGAGCTCAGGACTGAAAAAAAAAACAAGACGAAGGAACGGAAACAGAGCACCTCTTCCGATTCCTTTTTTTTCTTGTTTTTTTTCTTACATATTCGTACACAGATTTTTCCTTCTTTTGAGTTTCTCCTCCGCTGGGTACATTGTGTTACGTTATTTATTTGGAAATCCTTAGATATGCTCGTAAACGCTATGTTACGATATGACAATTGAATGGTACAGCCAACGCCGAAAATGAAAAGGATTTGAGTAAGCAGGAAGAATGCTAGGGAAAGTTGTCAAAAAAAAAAGAAGAAGCAGAAAATACGAGTACAAATATGGTACAAGGACGTGTTATGGAAGGAATAACATTAGCAACCATTTCGAAGGAACTTGAGGTGGAATGGTGTTTTTTTGTCGAGTTCTCCTGCAATGTTCGGCAGTATTTTAAATGGATTCGAGTGCAGGGCTACCGGAAGTGGGATCGGATCGGCAACCTTCAGCTTTCTATTCTTCCATGTTGTGTACCTCCAACCTCCGGTAGTATAGAAACTTTTGGAAAAGTAGCTTGTGGCGGTTTTGTTGTTCGCGAATTTTTTTTATTTTCTTTCCAGGATATGCAGCTGAGATTTATTTTGCCGGAGTAAGTGGGTTTGTGTGTGCGATGAATTTTCCAAAAGTCGTAGAGATTTTTATGAGAAACTGTGGGAATAGTTTTCCTTTCCTTGAAAGTCGTCCCTGTAGTTTTGTGTTGCTTGCAAATGGTGTTTATTGATTCTGACAAAGGGTAGCAGTCGGCTGTAGAATGCTGATGGAAGGAGAACCCAACTTTCGTCAAACTACAATTTAATTTTTTTTTTCTTTTTTTCTTTGACGTGGAAAGTTATTTCAGTTTATGGAGTTTTTTTTGATTTAAGTGGCTTTTCTATTTCTGAGCAATAAAATTTGGATTTTCAGCTGTTCTTTGCTTTTACGACACAAGTAGAGCTGGTCGAAACAGTGTTAAGTTTTTTGAGTTATAAGAGTATATGAGCACTTCTTAAAGGACTTGGGAAATTTGATTTCTGCATATCCGGATCGAATAGCATTTTAGTTTCTTTAGAAGGATTGATACCTGTATTTTTTCTCCTCCCGTAATGGTAAAGATCGAATTTTGCAATCTCTACTCAAGCTGATTTGACACTTGGAATTTTAGGAAACTACATGCATTCGCTCTTTTAATCTTAAGTGAGAGTGTGATAGTATTCTGAAGACTATCTCCGGAATATAGGCCATATATTCATATAGTCTGCTATATATTGCATTAATTCGAATGGGAAAATTATCGCACCTTTCCTGCTCTACAAGTTATCAAAATACAGAGATGGCTGGGAACTAATTCTACATCTTGCAATGAAGTGCGTGGATTTTGTGATGCTTGCAACTAAGCTAACTCAGTAGTTAACATTACTGCTGCTACAATATTACTAGCGAGATTATACAAAAATTATCTAGTTTCAATACAAAATTATTCACCGTAAACGCAATCCCACCTATGAAATGATTCAAAAATGGTTCTTGCTTGGATTTATGCGCTTCCTACTTGAAGAAAACTCTTTGTGGCTGACAGGGTTAATGAGATACAGCAAAATACTGATGCTGCTGATCGGTACCATATCCGATTCGAATAGAATCGAGCTGGTTGCGCTTCTCGAGGAGTACTTCCATTTGAGTTACAATCTCACCTCTTGTGTGGTGGTCTAGTCCTTTGTGGTGGTCTGGCCCTCTGTGGTTCAACCTTTCCAAATCTTAATGTCCAAATCAGCAACGAATTGGAAGCCTTGCTACAATCCTCGAATTTGATCTGCCGAAATTCTCTACTTTAACCGAAATTCCGTGTTAACTGTTACAAATTTCGATTCACTATTCTCTTCGAAAGTTGTCTAAGTTTGCAGATAAAATAAAATCTGAAGAAATTAGGTTTTCCTTCTCTAAACTCGTACTTTTATCTCAAGTTAATCACTTTGCGTCCGAGATAAATGATAAATCTCAAATATATACTAAAAGTATAATCTCAAGCTTGAACTTGCTCATTGATAAAAGTGGCATCCTGCGTATGGATTAAATTGTCAAATAATTGCAATCGAGGCTAATTTTTGCTGACTCGCATATTGAAACCCTTCATCGTAGTCCGCAATTGATGATGTCTTACATACGCCAAAAATTTTGGGTCTTTAATCTGAGCAAACTCATTTTTCATTCGTGTATCCTGTATACTCGGTTTAATCACCTGTTAGAAGGTTCGTATAAACAATACCAGATCCTTCCGTCATAGTGGCGTTCGATGACTTTTTGAACAACCCAATATTTAAACCTTTCACGGACGAAATTATATGTTTAGACGTATTACTATTATAGCACCGGTTTGCTACCGATAACAATCTCTACAGCAGAATTGATAATTTTCTGTATTGAGACGACCTTCGCTATACTGTGCTTTCTTTCTTTTCGTATCGCATTTACTGCACTATTTGCATATCAGCTATCCGCTCATTTCGGATGTCAAAAAGGCAAACTCTATATCGTGGACCCTATCTGATTCGTTCCTCAATGGTTTTCAAAATAGACGAAATAATGTGCTTCTACAACTCGGCAAATCGCATAGCAGTAATCGAAGGGCCATTCGCCGTTGTCATTTCGTTTTCCGGAACTGTAAACAATCATTACGTTTTTGAGCGCGGTGTTGTCGTATTCTACTTTGGCATTTTGTTGAATAATACGCAGGATGGTTTATAATAAAAGTATGATAGTAGATTTGACAGTATAATAGATGACAAGTATGAGTGTTGCCAGTCAATACTATAATAATAGTGTTACCCGGTATGTATACTGTTCCAACACCCCCGCTCAACTTCATAATTGTCAACCATTCTAGTATCAATCACAATTTCTAAATAAATTTTGTTTTATAATTTCACGTTAAATATTTTCAAAACGATTAAAAAAAAAGTAATTCAGATAAAAGATCTATTAATTATTAATTAGTTCGTTACGTTATATGTTAAGAGAATAGAAGGATAATTGAAAGAAATTTCAAAATACCATGCCCATGCCCATGAAGTGTTTGAAATGTGTTGACTTCGGCAGCGCCTTCGTCAGCTATCATGTCTTCGGATCTGATGGTCAACTAATGTTGATGGTCTTGTCGGCTACTGCATCTCGGACGTAGTGATAGCGTACGTCGATGTGCTTGGTCCTCCCTTGGTTTGCCTGGTCGTTCGCGATATGTTTTGCACTCTGACTGTCGCAATAAATGTTGATACCGTCATGTAACTTTAGCTCTACCATTATGTTACGAAGGTATGCCGCCTCCTTTGCCACCGAGGATAAAGTGATATACTCGGTCTCCGTACTGGATGTGGCCACTATTCTTTGCTTTCTGGATCCCCAATGTACAGCCCCGCCAGCAACCAGGAACACAAAACCGGATTGTGACTTTCTATCATTGGTGTCACCAGTCCAGCTGGAGTCCGAGTAGGCTTGGTGTCCTTGGTTCGGTTTCCTGTAAACAATGGTTGATGATTTAGTGCCAAGTAAGTACCTTATGACGTTAATCGCTGCAGTCCAGTGTTGACGCCTTGGTCCTCCACATGCTGGGAAAGTGCATTTGCGATGAACGAAATGTCTGGCCTGCTGAACGTTGAAAGGTACAATAATCGTCCGATTAGTTGTCTGTATGAAGTCTTATTCACACTTGCACTTTCACCCTTTATGGTTTGCTCCTTTTGAAGCTTCAATTTAACATCTGCAGGCAATCGTGATGGTTTAGCAGACTGTTAATGTAGCCTGTTTGTCCTACACTGTACCCTCCGTTGCTCCTCGAAAACTCAAGTCCCACGCACATCTTCGGTTCTCCCAAGTTGCGAATGTCAAAATCCTTCGACAGTCTTTCATATACCAATGAGTGGTCTTTGGGGTCGTTGGTCGCCAGGAGCAAGTCATCAACATAGATGGTCATGATGGTGATCATTTTACTGTTGACCTTGTGGTATATGCACCTATCGTATGACGATGGTGTAAACTGAAGTTCCTTTAAGGTTTTGTCCAACCTTAAATTCCACTGACGGCCTGACTGTTTGAGGCCGTAAATTGCTTTCCTTAACATGCATACCTTGTTTCCAGGGTTCTCTTCAAATCCGTCTGGCTGTTCCATGAAAACAAGGGTGTCTAGCTCGCCGTTTAGGTATGCTGCGGAGACGTCCAGGTGGTGTATCATCAAATTGTGTTCTGCTGCGATTGAAAGTGTAAGTCGTATAGAATGGATGTTGGCTACGGGAGAGTAGGTGTCGGTATAATCGAGTCCTTGGATCTGGTCGTACCCTTTCGCCACTAACCTCGCCTTACGCCACTCTACGGTGCCATCTGCGTCATACTTTGTTTTAAACACCCATTTTGATTTAATTACCTGTCTGTCGGTAGGTCTGTCTGCCAACTCCCAAGTCCCATTCCATATAAGCGAATCGTATTCTTCCTGCATTGCACTGTACCACTCGTCTCTATTCAGGTTTGACGCTGTAAGCCGCTTCGTCGCTATCAGGCACTAGGGTTTTATTTAAACTTGTGTCCACGTCTTCTTCAGGTGAATCTTCTAGGCTCTTCTCTCCAGCGACCTGGTCGGATGGTTGTTTTTCCGGGTCTTTGACTTTTGTAATTTGTCCGTATGACTTCTCCTCAACTTCCGGCATTTCGGAGTTAAACACATACAAATTTGGCTCAGCTTCTTTGGGTTTCGATTCTTCATCCAAGAACCGTACGTCCCTACTCCTGGTGATAACGCGAGTTCCGGGCTTCCAAAGTCTGTAAGTGCCATGCTCGTCGCTATATTCCACGACTACGTGCTCTGTACTTTTTGGGTCAAATTTTCCGCGATTACCTCCTTTGTCTAGTGCGTATGTTTTCGTCCCGATACACCTAAATGACGACACGTTCGGCTTTTTATCCATCCGCAGTTCCTCTGGGTTGATTTTTCCATTAATTTTTGTCGGCCACCTGTTTCTAATAAAAGCCGCTGTGGAAATTAACTCTGCCCATAACATTTCTGGTAACTTGGGCTCCAGCTTCAAACATCTTGCCATCTCCAGTAACGTCCTGTTTGCCCTTTCAGCTATTCCATTCTGCTGAGGCGTGTACGGTGCGGAGAATTCGTGGTCAATTCCATTCCGTTCAAGAAACTCCTCGAATTTTGCATTTGTATACTCAGTTCCGTTATTGGTTCGTAATGATTTTACGGTTTCACCCGTTTGCTTTTCCACATAGGCTTTGAAGATTTTGAACTTTTCCAGGGCTTCGTTTTTTTTCGCATAAAGTATACAAATATGCGTCGAGAGTAATCGTCGATGAATGTTATGAAGTACACCGATTTGCTTAATGATTCGGTTCGCATAGGTCCGCACACGTCCGAATGGATCAGTTCCAGCTTTCTGGTGGTTCTCTTGGCATCGCACACACCAAACGGCTTAACAGACTGCTTTGCGCAAATGCATGAGGTGCAGCTGACATCGTCTTGTTCAAACTTCTGCGGCAATCCGGTCACCATGCCTGTTGACTGCATTTGCTTCAATGACAATAGGTTCAAATGACCCAGTCTTCTGTGCCAGACATTCAAAGAATTTTTATTTTCAATTGCTGCAAACAATCGATGTTTCTCACGTATGAAGTATAATCCATGCTTCTTGTCGGCTGTGATTAAGAGTCTACCATTCTTGTCATGTAATTTAGCTTGGTGATCCTCAAACGTGACCGTTGCTGGTTGCTTTACTTACTGAGATGAGGTTTTCCTTTAAATTTGGGATGTACAGTGTATTGTAGAGTTTGATGTTTTTGTCAACGTGGCTCAGATGTGGTGGTATTGTTGCCGTTCCAATGCCTCCTATTCTCACTCTTTGTCCATTTGCCAAAGTTGCATAATTGTTCGTTTTACAATTCTCCAGAGTTTCAAATAATGACCGCGTTGAGCACATGTGGGATGTGGCTCCGGAATCAAGGCACCATACTTTTTCGTCATTTGTAACCCTGCATACTGATTGTTCTCTTATAACAAACCCATACTCGTAATCGTTGTCGTCGTTTGATTTGACTTTCCTCACTCTTTCCCTATTTTGGAAGCAGTCTTTCGCCTTGTGGCCCTTCTTTCCGCACTTTCGACAGTCAAATGGAAATGAAGGACCTCTATTGTAATTTAAGAATTTCTTTGGCTTCTGCTTTGCCTTGGAGTAAAATGCTGTATTCGGGAGTTCGTTCATTTCTTTTCTTCTATCGCTAACTTCCAAAAGCCGGGTACACACCACATTGAGCTCCGGATAACTGCTCTGTGCGTCGAATGCAGCTTACACGTCTTTGAAGTCATCAGAGAGTCCTTCTAGGAGGATCACCACCAACAAATCCTTGTCGAGCGCAGCCACCAACTCCAGTAATCTGTTCACCGATGATTTAAATTCACGAATAAACTCACCCATATTTTGGTTGACCTCCATCTTCATATTTATAAGACGTCTGAATTCTTCAGCCTTTTGTCTGGGTCCTTTGCGATCATATGTTTCGCCTAGCAAGTTCCAAATATCATTGATAACTTTTTGTCTTTTACCATAGATACAGTCAGTTTCAGTTTATATGCATTTTTATTATATTACTTAATTTACTCTTACATGCTAGACAAAAAAACGCTTAAAAATTAGCTTAAATAACTTAAAATTATCTTATACTAACTTATTGGCCCCATGCGGGTACTCTAAGTTAAACATAATACTTAAAAATTATGTCTTTCGACGTTTATGATGGGTGTTATAACTTAGTGACTTAACTATAGCTTAAACTAAGAAAACATGTTCAAAAACTTAGTAAATGGACTATTTTAATTTTATTATAAAACTTAACACTAAAAGCCTACATACTACCTAAAACTAAATCTTAATCTACTTAACCTACTTACATCTACATGCATATATATATATATACATAATACATATATACGTCATATATAAATATATGTATATATATATTTTTTTTTTTTAATTTTTTATTTTTATTTTTTTTTCTTAAAATCTAACTTAAACCTACCTAAAACTATGTAAGCCGGCCATGGCTAAAAATAATTAGGCTGGCCCACTTTGCTTCACATGAAGCTACATATCACTGAAGGAGTTCGACGACGAAGCATCCTCCCCTTCAACAAGCCACCAAAAGTTTTGGTGCTGCTGAGCAACATCCCTCATGTCGCGACTTCCTACCGACCTACTGAACCGGAGACGCTCCGCACTGCCGTGTGCGACGTCTCTGTCGTAGTTAAGTCGCCTGTCCGCAGCTGTTCGAGCGACGTGGAAGATTAGCGGCACCGCTAATCTGTCCTGGATCAGACCTTTGCTATCTAAATAGAGGAACGCTTCTGGAGGAATAAAGCCGTCAAAGCGAACTTTCTAGTGATACATATAATTGGGGTAGTAAGCCCCGGAGATCAGGTTGTTCGATGCGGCCATTGCTCTTGCAACGTGCCTTCGAGTCAACTTAATGACGAAATTGTCCACTCCTATTAGGTTCGCCCTATTGTATAAGACCTCATTAGGATAGAATTTTATGTACTGAGACTCTGGTGTTCTGTATAACCGAAGACAAGTCCTAAGACAAGCCCTCTCAAACACCCGAATCTTTTCCAATAAACTTGCTCTCACGTTGAACCACACGGGATATCCAAATACAAGCATGGGCCTGATAAGGGCCATGTAGCAGATTACCTTTACCCTCGCATCGAGTTGGCTGCTATAAAACAGTCTCTTTGTAAGGGCAAAAGCACCTTTGGCTCTGGCCAGAGCAACATCTATATGTTTGTTAAAATACAGAAATTGATCTAGCCAGATCCCAAGGTATCTGACTACATTTCGACAAACAAGTGGCTGCCCGTGCTGCCCCACTATCGAGAACTTTCGCCAATTCTTTCTGGTATCCCTAGAGGCCCCAGACAAAGGCGTCCTAAACAGAATGGTTTCCGACTTCTGAAAGTTGATTTCAACTTCCAGTCATCGCAATATCGCTTAATTTTGTCGAAGTCACGCTGCAAAAGCATATTAATGACCTCAATCTTTGGACCCGATCTGTACGCGATTATGTCGTCTGCGTACGCTATGGCATGGTGAAGTGAACCTATCAGATCACTCGTGTAAATGTTGAATAGGATCGGCGAATTTACCGCACCCTGTTGCAGACCGTTTTTAATGTTAAATGTTCCAGCAGAAGTCACATCGCCATTCTTCACGATGAACTGTCTACTGGAGAGCATATCAAAAAGAATATACAGCAGTGGTTTACTAATGCCCAACCTGTCCAGCTTGAAAAAGAGTCCCTCTAACCATACGATATCAAAGGCCTTCTCCAAGTCAATCAGGCAAGCACCAGTGCACTGTTTCTTGCCTTTGTTCCATTGGATATCAGAAACCAGTTTCGACGCAGCATGAATGATATCATGTCCCGCCTTGAAACCGAACTGATTATCCGGAACTATATGTTTGTCCTCAACCCACTTAGTCAGGACTCTATTGATTACCTTCTCGAAAACTTTACTGATGCTTGCAAGAAGACTGATCGATCGGAGATTCGCCGGATTGGAAGTGTCTTTATCCCTTTTGGGGATGGGATGTACCACCGCAGTTTTCCAATGCGATAATGTGCATTATTCATTGCATTATTAAACAGGGTGGTATAAATGTTCACCGCTTCTAGTGGGAGATGTCGAAGCACAATGCTCGGTATTTCATCGGTTCCCACTGATTTCTTATTTCTAAGTGATTCGAAGATCGTTTGGAGCTCTTCCTTCGAAATGAACGGGGGTAGTACCCTATCGTTGGTGATGACATTATTTGCCATATTCTCGTCACTGAACTGGGTGAAACCCGAGCTCTCGAATCGCCAATTCACAATTTCATTTCGAAGATAGCAATTGTGCACAAGGACTCGATTCTCCAGATCGTGGTTTTCACCAATGTTAACATTCGGCTTGTACACTTCCTGGAAAGTCGCTCCTATAGCCTCCACTTGCTCCTGCGGATCCTCGATCACAAAGAAGTTGTCATCATCAACAGCCTCATTTGGATCGATGCCTGCTGCTACAAGTATTTGTTCGTTGTTCGTCGTTCGGGCGATTTTAAGACATGGAAGATCGTTCTGATTATTTCTCCGAAATATTTTATTTATTTGCGGGAACATATTCGGGTTGCTGGTGTTTACAGCCCGAATTTTATTATTCCAATACAAACTTACAGAATTTCTGTAATTTTCTTTTATTAATGTTTGGAGGTTTTTAATCGACGACTTCAGTGTTATAATCTCCGGGTTATGTCTGTCAGTAAACCGTCTGTACAAGGTTTTTAGTCTTGACAGCAGTCCACTTTTATGTCGGTGCAGTGCGTCAGTAGTTGCGTTGCGGAATAGGTCTCCTTCGTCAGTGTGTCGGTACCGAGGTATTGTTTTGTCCATTGTTCGTTTAATTGTCTCGTCCATTAGTCTTAGATACCTGTCAATCTCCTCGTTTGACCAATTCCTGTTGGACGGTGGGTAGAGCGAATTCGAGGAGATTACCATAGATACAATATTCGGTTCCATTGCCAAAATGAGTTCCGCTCTTGCATCCAGATCTTTATCGTCCCAGGATCGTTGGGAATCGCCTGCCTCCGCAGGTCTTTGTAATGTCCCATTCACGTAGCCGCTTAATCGGGCCTTATGGAGAATTGCCTCCATTTGCGGCTTCCATGAGGTGTAGTTGTCTCCATTAAATGGTTAAATACGATTCATCACGTTTGTGTTCATACTTTTTTTTTTTTGGGTTAATGCTGTTGAATAAATAAAAAATAAACTTTTATTGGTACGCTATTCAGTATTGTTAGCTGGGCCCATAACCTGTTGAATAATACGCAGGATGGTTTATAATAAAAGTGGATTTTATTAATACAAAAAACGGAGCGCAGTTCTTAGACGTCTTGATTCTCTGACGGATGGGGTGGCCGTGGTGTAGTGGTAGTAGCAAAATGCTTCTCACTCAGAAGGTCCAGGTTCGAATCCTGCCCATGGCAAGTCAGTTTTTCATTGTGTTTAATTGGAACTCAGACAGAAAAATTCTGCGTGTGAAGGCATAACACTGACACGTAGATTTGGCTGTTGTAGAGTTTCAAGCACAGAAAAGAAAAATACTGTGATATACCTCGAATCACTCTGAGTGAAGAAAAACTCTCCGTCCTATTCGGACGAAACCAAATACACCTGAGTTTCAAACCACTACAAAAACAATTTTCCTTTCTCCTCCTTCTATCTTTCCGCAGTAAAAGGGTATCTAACCCCTTAGGCGCGCGTAAATTTAAAAAAAAAAGAAAAAAAAAGGAAGAAACATGTATGATAGTAGATTTGACAGTATAATAGATGACAAGTGTGAGTATTGCCAGTCAATACTATAATAATAGTGTTACCAGGTATGTATACTGTTCCAACACATTTGAACCTTCCAATGCATGACATCGAGTTATGTGTATTAAATTATAAGCTCTAGTTAACCGCAGAAGTTTTCCTTCTCCTTCCATATTCAGTCGAGAGTTCAGACGGTGCCTTCTTATTTTTCTCTGCCCGTTAACAATATCCAGTCACTGCACTTAAACTCTGATGGTATCGTCTATTACGAAAACAATAATGTTTCCTGGTTTACCAGACTATAGTCTGCTCTCCTGTGCCCTTCTTCTCAGTTATCTCTGAATACTGAGCACTCTATCAGGAAATAACCATCTGCGGTGACTTTAACACCAACTTAATATAGAATGACTCGCTTGCCTTTCAAATGAAGGATTTAGTTTCTTCAGTAGGAAGGGAAATAGTAAATACTACTTACCCTACACGTTTTGCTGATAATTGTTTACTCAATCTACAAGATGTATTTATTGTTTCTTTTCGCTTGTTCTACTGTTCGACCAACTATCGTTTGATGTTTCTGACCTTGATCTTCTTTTCTGTACCTATGATGTGAATTTGTCTAAGACTTTTATCCCAGATACCTTCACGTTTAAAGATTTCAATTCCATCGACTTAAATGCCCTCTAAATTGCTACTTTTTCAGCCCCTTGGGAGCAATCCGAATGAAATAGTAAAATTGTTTCAAGCTATTTTAGCACAAATACAAAACATAACATGTCCATGGTTTACGTCTGAAGTGGTTTGCTCTATTAAAAGAAGAATCAAATTGTATAGTAAGTGGAAGCATAGACCATCTAATGATAAATGGTATTCGTATAAAGCGACACGTACCATTACTACGCCACCTTAGCTGTGCGTACTTCAAAGAAAGACTGTTTCGCCTCTAAACTTAAATATATCCCTCCCTGCAAAGAAACTTTGAGTAACTTGCATAAAATTGCTATTTATTTGTAGTAGTAACGACAACTCTAAATGTGTTCTCGATCCCGATGAACTAAATCTTGCACTTCTGGGAGATGATTCCAATATAAATGAATTTGATTTTAGTCAGACTGAGGAAGTAGTGCACTCGCTGCCAAGACAGGAAATTTTGTTGTAGTCACTAAAGACGAAATTATCCAATCCGTAACAGCTATCAAATCGGATTAGCATTCTACCCTGCTTGTCGAAGGGTTTCGAGAAAATAATAGCAAAATAAATTACAAAGCACTTGTCATTCAATAAGTTGCTGAGTGTTCGGCAATCAGGAGCTAACCACAGCTGTTCCACAGCCATGGTCAATTCACTTGAAGAAATAAGACAAGATTTTGACTGGGATCATGTTTCTCATTTCTCTGTCTGCTGGATTTTGTGTTAGAAGCTAAAGAACAATTTTGGACAGTGATATTGCTGAGTAGTTTTTTTTCCGGTAGGTAGAAAAGGACTGTTTCAGGTGAACGTAGTTCTTTATTAGTGGAAATCAAACAAGGTGTGCCACGGGGCTCAATATTGAGACGGATTCTCTTCTTCAGGTTCATAAATTACCTGCCATCAGTGTACAGACACTGTTCAGTACACCTACGAGGGGCGTTCAATATATTCTCGGTATCGATATGAAGGAAAATGCGAATTCAATTTAAGTTGTTTTTATTTTTCAATATAATCTCACCTAACATCAATGCATTTGTTACATCTTGAGATAAGCTTTTTTAAATCCTCAAAAAAATAAATTTCCTCTTTCTCTGCAAAATACCCATTTATTGCCGACATCATTCGAAAATCTTTTTCCACGAAGACATTTTTTCAAATCCGGAAACAGGAAATAATCACAAGGGGCAAGGTCTGGACTATAGGGTGGGTGTTGGATTTCTTCGAAACCACAATCTCGCGCAGCAGCCTTGGAAACTCGCGCCGTGTGAACAGGAGCGTTGTCATGAAGAAGCAACACACCCGCTGCGAGTTTACCCCGTCTTTTCTTTTTAATTTCCTCCCGCAAATTATGCAAGGTGGAAGCGTAGGATGTGGCGTTGATGGCTTCACCTTTTTTTTTGTACTCAATGAGCAAGATTCCCTTTGAGTCCCAAAAAACTGTAGCCATGAGCTTCCCGGCAGACGGAGTGACTTTGAACTTCTTCGGGGGGTCTGTTCCTTTTTTATGCCACTGCATGGACTCCTTTTTGCTTTCAGGGTCATAGTGGTGGACCCATGTTTCGTCCGCAGTAACAATTCGATCCATAACACCGTCCGCGTTCTCACTACACATCTCCAAAAGCTCTCTACAGCATGCGATTCTCACATTTTTCTGAGGCGCTGTGAGCATTCGTGGCACCCACCTTGCACTGACCTTTGAAAGGTTAAGATGGTCATGAAGAATGGTGTGAATGGTACCAATTGAAAGCTTGGTGATCTCTGCCATCATTTTCACCTTCGGGCATCCTCAAGAACAAGTTTTTCGACTTATTTGATGCTTTCTCCCGTACAAGCAGTAGCCGGGGCGCCGGAGCGGGAGTCGTCTTCAATGCTCTCTCTGCCTCTCTTGAACTCATTTGACCACTTTTGCACAGTTGGTAATGAAGGTGCGGAACCCTGGTAAACAGCCATCATCTCTTCATGAATACTTTTTTGACCTTTTCCTTGCTTAGTGAGAAATTTAATTACAGCGCGATACTCAATTTTCACCATCATCGTCTCAGTTGCCATTATGATTCTGTTTAACTAGAGATAAAACGCGAATTAATAATCACATTTATATCAAATTTTACATGAATGCACTAAAATAATAGTATTACTTGATTAATAAGTCAATTTATATATACAACCACAGCTTCACCCCGATACCGAGAATATGTTGAACGCCCCTCGTATATGCAGATAATGTTCAACTACACCTAGCGAACCCGTACTCCAACCTTAATGAACTTGCTTTTCTTATTAACGATGATTTAAAACGCTTATATTCTTGGTCAGTATCAAAAGGGTTACTACTAAATTCGGCAAAATCTCAAGTAATTATAATATCGAAGATCGAAGAAAAAATTCAATTTAAACTTTCTACCTGACTTACATCTTAATAATAATAAAATCAAAGTCGTAGAATCAACTATTAGTCTTGGCTATACAATAACTCGAAATCTATCTGGTCACAATGAATAACATATGCTGAGGTCGTATATAGTAGTCTTGACTCATAATCTCAGCGTAAATTGCAAATAGTTTTCAACGATGCGGTGCATTACATTTATGGTATTCATAGACATGAGCATATCTCAATGTTAGAAACGGTATATTCTTACACAAAATTATTAATAATCAAAGTCCGTCTTATTTGTATTGTGTGCTTAATTTCACACGCTCTTCAAGAACCACAAACCTAATACCCTACCGCTGCGATTTTCTTAACTCGTCGCGCTTATTTTCATTCACAATGTAAGACTATTGAACTCCTTGCATTCACATATACCACCTTGATCAAAGGAATTTATTCAGAAAATTAAAAATACAAGTTTATTCATCTAAATCTATATTGTCCCCTTCAAAGTAATCCCCATCGACTGCAACACATTTATGCCAGCGCTTGATCCAATCCTCGAAAAATTTTTTATATTCGGTTTTCGGTATATCCATCAGTGCTTCCTGCGATTTTTCCATTACTTCGTCTTGGCTGCTGAAACGCGTTCCCCGGAGTGGTTTTTTTGACTCGAGAAAGAAGTCACAGGGAGCCAAACCAGGTGAATGCGGTGGCTGTTGGATGGTATTTGTTGCATTTTTCGTCAAAAAATTAAGAACAATGATGGTCAAGACGGTCTTTTTTGCATGAAATTGAGGTCTTTTGGCACCAACTTTGCTGCTACACGACGGAAACCCAAATCATTAACCAAAATATCTTGGACGGATCCATTGGCAATGTTCAATTCCTCCGCTATCTCTCTGATAGTTAATTTGCGGTCATTGACCAACATTTATTTTACTTCATCAAAGTTTTCGTTGGTTTTCGATGTCGATGGTCTGCCACTGCGTTCATCATCTTCGATTGACTCACAACCACTTTTGAACCACTCGTGCGCGCACCATTAAATCCGTTTTTTACACAAAATGTAATACAAGTTCGTTGTTGCAAATTTAAATCCATTTCTACAATTGTAAAAAATCGCCAACACACACAGAGATAGATGTACTCTTAGCTACGTATCTTTTGCAAATGTCAAGCTATGAGGCTAAGATTTAGAGGGAATGTCAACAACAGAACTTTCTGATCAAGGTGGTAAGTGCTTAAATTTGTAATAAAATTATACATCTGAAATTAAAATACTAAGTACAAACCATTTAAATGAAATAAATGAAGTGAAATGAAAATGAAATAGTAGGGCAATGTCCTTGATTGACGAATCAACATCTCACCAACATCCGACTATCTTATTTCACTCAACAGAATCATGTACCGCATGAAATTCTCTCTCTGATCGTTGGAAGTTAGCACAAATAAATGATCCGTCCCTATCCGAAAATGTGTTGGAACCAACCGACACTTATCCAATTTAATGACCAGCAGACTTGGCTTACGTCTATCACTAGTCTTTACCATCCTAGTTACTAAGTATCTGCTCCGTTTTCCTTCTAAAAGTTTAGCACTCGACGCCACATTTTCAGACTATCAGGACTATCATATTAAGACTAAAATTTAACTTAAAATCAAAAAGTATGAGTAAGCTGTGTGGCCTTTATGGCGCTCTTTATATTTCTGTGAGTTAAGTCAGTTTTTCGAGATTCTAAATGCATCCTGTGATTTATTAGCTTTAGTATGAAGTTTAGTAAATAGTTCGTCGTGACTGGAAATGTTGTTACTGATTCCATTCTCCCTTGATTTTTGTCAAGTCATGATGGGACTGATATTTAGACGTTCTTCTTCTTTCTTTAAGTTGAGCTACAGTCCGGGGTGGACCTGGGCCTCAGTCAACAAGCGTCTCCAGCCAGCTCGATCCCTAGCTAGCTGCGTCCTGTTTCGCACGCTAAGTTGGCTGAGGTCCCCTTCCACTTGCGTGCGCCACCTGAGGCTTGGCCTTCCTCTATTGCGCTGTCCCTCGGGAGCGGATTCAAAGACTTTTCGGACCGGAACATTGATGTCCATACGCTCTAGATGACCCAGCCATCTCAGTCTTTGGATCTTCACTCTTCTAGTTAGGTCGATGTCGCTGTACAGTCCGTAGAGTTCAGTGTTGTATCTCCTCCTCCATTTACCGTCAATGCAGACGGGACTGAAGATCGCCAGAAGAATTTTTCTCTCGAAGTAACCATGAACACCCTCATCCATTTTTGATAAGTCCATGCCTCTGCGCCATAGAGCAGGACCGAGAGAGGGCTTTGCTACTCAATTGCCTTCTTAGCCCAAAGAAACAGCGGTTGGCAAGAGTTATTCTTCGTTTGATCTTAGCGCTGGTGTCGTTGTCTGTATTTATAGCGAAGCCTAGGTTAACTACCTCAAAGTTATACCTGTCGAGTGTGACGTTCTGTCCGAGACGTCGGTGTTGGTTGTACTTTTTGCTGGACAGCGTATACTTGGTCTTGCCCTCGTTGACCGCTAAACCCATTTTCGCCGCTTCCGTCTCAATACTCGCGAAAGCGCCATCGACATCACGCTGCTTTCTCCCGATTTTGTCAATATCGGACTTTTGAAAGATAGTGTGTTTGCTCGTGAGTTTTGCACTATTCTTTCAAGTACGATGTTGAAAAAATCGCATGACAGCGCATCGCCTTGTCTAAATCCTTTCTGGACATCAAAGGTCTCGGTGAGATCTTTACCGACCTTGATGGAGCAGCGTGCATTCTCCATCGCCATCCTGCACAGACGGACGAGTTTGGCAGGGATGCCGAGACTAGACATTGCTCTGTATAGCTCGTCTCTATAGATGCTGTCATACACGGCCTTAAAATCGATGAATAGGTGGTGTGTATCAATCTGAAGCTCATGGGTCTTCTCCAAGATCTGCCGTAGTGTGAATATTTGGTCGATGGTGGACTTTCCTGGCCTGAAGCCATACTGATATGGACCTATCAGGTTGTTGACGAACAAACAATACAGCAGATAAAATCTTGTATGCCATGTTGAGAAGATTGATGCCTCTGTAATTGGCGCAGTTCAGAGGGTCTCCTTTCTTGAGAATCGACATGACATTTAGACATTAGACAATATTTATTGAGCTTTACAATTAAGCTTTACAATTATTAAATCATTAAGACTATTGTCACGGTCTGTGGGGAGCCGATAACCCCTTCCAAGTCCACCAGTAGGCGACAAACACTAAATATTAGAGCACATGCAGTGTGCAAGTAAAATTTGCATTAGACGCTCATCTATTTTATGAAATATATCAATTTAAGACCTATGAAGCATCTAATTTATTGTCTCTTTAACAATTTATAGGAACTGCATATTTAAAGTGGCACTTATTGCAAAATTGTGAACATGCAACTCTATTTACCAAAATGTATCTCTACGTAATTTCTACACCATACAAACTAATAGTATCCCCCTTAAGATCAACAATTAGTTGCGATGTTATCTTATAATTTATATCCCCACTGGAAAACGCCCATACTCACTAATCCGGCAATTAAAGCACTCTTTAGCACACAAATGTTCCCAAACACCTTTCAATTCCACAAATGCCACACCTAATAGCCTCAAATTTTGTGCATAATTTCCACGTAAGCTGTTTATCCTTTATCGTAAATTTGATTTAATCTATATTTCCAAAACAGCACCTTCACCCAAAAACCAATGTCACACCATCAAGTATCCACATTAATGTCATTATCAGCATCACGTCATTGTGCCATTGTTTAAACTTTTCGACCTTGTCCCCCCGAACACGGAGCCATGTCAAGCCAACATTGTTCTCTGGAGAAGCACACTACAATCTAATTTCTGCAAAATAATGTCGTCATGCTGAAGTGCAGTGGCAATAACAATTAAAATGCATGCATCCCGCTTACTCTGTTGCCACCTCCACCCATCAGTTCAACCCAAATATCTTGGAAGTGAAATCTGTGCATGCTGCCCGATTCTAAAGAAACCATTCCCAAGCCAAGGTCGTTCAAGAAAGTGAAATTCACAAAGCCAACCCACTGACAACACCGGATCACGAGGATTGTTTCTAGTTTCGAGGTCTGTTTGGCAACAACAATACAAGCAGCTTATCCGTAAGTAGATCAGGTTCAGCTTATGATGGCAGATACTCGTACATAATTTCTGCTTCAAGGCATCCAAAAAGAAAACCTTGCACCGAAACTTTCCTCAAAAGGATGTGAATCTTCTTGCGGATGACGATATCGAGGTAACTTTTCAGAATGAATAAAATGGAATCCTTTTGAAATAAATAAAGGGATTGCTTCATTTTCACACAAACAACTGACAATGGCAATCCGTCAACAAGGTCACACTTGACACATGATTCTTTTGTATGTTAGTGCTCAATGTTATCGCTATGTGTCCACAAACTTTCTAGACATTTCATTGGTCCTCACTAATCCATCTTACGTCGAATCTTACGAATTTATTTAAATTCGCACGCACTTATAACAACTTGAAGATGTTGCCCTCTAGTTTTTGACTCTAATGAATGTACAAATACGAGTACCGTGTACCAGTACCAGTGCCAGTACCATTATAAGATAAACCAGAGTAAGGACTCGCCAATTGGAAGCGACATAGATGAATTTAAATTGCTCTCCGATGTTTCTAATTAAAAATTGTGCCATGAGGCGAGGGTTCAGAGGGTTCAAATTGTACCGAGCGTACAAAGAAGGTACTCCAGGCTACAACAAGCTAAATACGAGTGGCACAACCCAATGGGTTGGATAGAATTGGTGAAATATAAAATTCATGAAAAGGATACAAAGTCGAGTCCCAATTGGCACTCATTGAATGGATAATAAATTCTTAATGTTGCTTGGAGGGCTTTGCGAGAATGGCTGTGTGTGTATGTATCTTTTGTGAAGCTAGCCTCAAAATTGCTCACTGTGGAGATCCCCATTTAAATTGTGTATGTGTGTGTGTGTGTGTACTGTCTCCTGGTTGAAATGTTTTTTTTTTTGTTGTTGTGCGGGAATCCTTTTTTTTTGTTAATTTTAAGAGTGCGTGTTACGGATAAATTGAAAAGAGGAACGGGTAATTGAAGTTAATAGTTGTTCAGCGCAGTTGGAGTTGGAGAAAATCAATCTCAGGAGAATAAACATTTATTCAGGGAAGAGCAAGCAGGTGGAACTTAAATTATGGAAAGACCTATCGCAACAAGCAAATAAATGTTGTCTTAAGATGTGACCAGATGGCTGCAGGAATTTAATGAGGATCCTAGGGGACTACCATTTTTTTGGGTTCGTGATTAATTTAACATTTTTACCTGCACCCTTCATTATTATCAGCACGTAGATTTTCCCTCTACAACTGGAATGTTTACATCTTTCTCAGCAGTGTCGACGAAAAGAAATACGATTCGTTGCCCTCGCCTTTTATACATATATATTTTGCTACTGACATTGATCTGAAGAATCTGTAAGCTTATTAGAATACCATTCGTATCCCTAGTCGTACAGTATAGTCCCCGTAGTACCTCTTGCCACTTTGGACCATAAGGTTTTCGGATTTCATTATAGCATGTGCACACTTTAACTTATGTTGTCCACGCTGTCAGGTAGAAGATTAAATCAGGACGTTGTCGTCGACGCTCGTCGATTACATATTGTTACTGAGTTTTTACTTTTACGGCCGATCATCAAATTGTCAGCCCTTTGAATAATTTAATGTTAAGGAATAAATGGGGTAAAAGGTGCTTTATTCTCGGGGATGTCAGGTATAAGATTAAATCTGGACGTTGTGTTGCTCGTTGAATGCCTGTCTTTCTTTTGTTTTTACTCACCTCCTTAAGGAATAAATGGTATTAAAGTGATTTATTCTCGAGGCACCCTATTTTATTTCGAACAACAACAGAAAATTTTTCAAAGTTATGGTAACGCCACGATATCTTTATTTGAATAACTTTTTTAAGTTAGTGGATGTTGTTCTTATCTTCTTGATTTGTTAAGTATAGGAATACGCAGCACCTTTCACCGGCTTCGTGGATCTTTGAGCCACAAAAGTAAAACTTGACACGCTGATTGGTGGGGTATGGTGTTAGCTTATACAATAATACGACTCTGATTCACTTGAATCCCTTTTTTAAGGATAGAAACCAGTGACTGGTATACTTTTCTGTCGCAATAGAGCAAGTGGTACTCCTTCATTTTACTTCAGTGAAACAGAGCCTATAGTACCAGCACAGACAACACCAGCGCCGAATACGTACAGCCTGATGCTGTAGGTCCAGCGTACGCTGAACACTCAAAGAGGTAATGCTCCGCGGCGTCGTCATCACTCTCAAAGTAGCTGTCGTACCTGTTGAATTTCTTATCTTCAGCACACATAGGCATTTGCCAAAAGCATAGTGCCATGACCCGGCTCCAGTAAACAGACTGCAATCTTTCCTACTAAGGGACAACGTCGAAGAAACATCCGTTTGGTCTTCCGGCAACCTGAAGAATCATGCTAATCATCCGAGATCGCCTAACGAAATAACGTAGTTTCGAGCTCTGAAAAACTGTCCTCTGAGTCTTTCATAGCAAATTCATCGGCGATCTCATTTTCTGTAATGTCATTGTGACCTGGAGCTGAGAAACGCTTCAGTGAATTCCACCTTTCGACAGCGTTCAGTAAAGTATTGCATTCTCGAACTAGCTTGGAGGTCGACACCGATTCCCCAGTCAGTTCAGTTTCACTTTAAATGCATTTTTATTTATATACTTAAATTACTCTTAAATGCTAGACAAAAAAATGCTTAAAAATTAGCTTAAATAACTCTTATTCTATCTTACTGGCCCCATGCGGGCACTCTAAGTTAAACATAATACTTAATCTATGCCTTTCGACGTTTCTTACAGACTATTTTTATTTTTGTTTTTACATTTATTAAAACTAAAACTAAGAAAATAAACTTTAAGTAGAAAAACTTAGTATATGGACTTTTTGTTATAATATAAAACTTAAAACTAAACGTATAAACTATTTACAACTAAATCTTAACCTACTTAATCCTACTTAATCCTACTTAAACTATCTAATCCTATACCGTATTTTAGAGGGTGTTACCCACCTCTGTTCTAATATTTTTTTTCTTTTTGTTTTTTTTTTTATTTTTTTTTTGTGATTTTTATTTTTTCTTAAAACTACCCTAATTCTACCTAAAACTATGTAAGCCGGCCACGGCTAAACAAATAAGCAGAAGACCGACTTTGCTCCCTATGGAGCTACTTATTACTGGAGGAATTCGACGACGAAACTACCCCTCCTTCATCGAGCCACCAGAATTGTTGGTGCTGCCAAGCAACATCCTTTATGTCGCGACTCCCTACCGACCTACTGAACCGGAGGCGCTCCGCACTGCCATGTGCGATGTCTCTGTCGTAGTTGAGTCGCTTGTCCTGGATCAGACCTTTCATATCTAGGTAGAGGAACGCTTCTGGGGGAACAAAGCCGTCAAAGCGAACTCTCTCATGATACATGTAATTGGGGTAGAAAACCCCGGAGATCAGTTTGTTCGATGAGGTCATTGCTCTTGCAATGTGCCTTCGAGTCAACTTAATGACGAAATTGTCCACTCTTATTAGGTTCGCCCTATTGTACAAGACCTCATTAAGATAGAATTTTATGTACTCAGACTCTGATGTTCTGTATAAGCGAAAACAAGTCTTGAGACAATCCCTCTCAAACACCCGAATCTTCTCCAATAAACTTGCTCTTACGTTGAACCACACGGGACATCCAAACACAAGCATAGGCCATGTAACACATAACCTTTACCCTCGCATCGAGTTGGCTGTTATAAAACAGTCTCTTTGTAAGGGCAAAAGCACCTTTGGCTCTGGCCAGAGCAACCTCTATATGTTTGTTAAAATACAGAAATTGATCTATCCAGATCCCAAGGTACCTGACTACATTTCGACAAGCAAGTGGCTGTCCGTGTTGTCCGACGATAGAAAACTTTCGCCAATTCTTTCTGGTATCCCTAGAGGCCCCAGACAAAGGCGTCCTAAACAGAATGGTTTCCGACTTCTGAAAGTTGATTTTCAACTTCCAGTCATCGCAATATCGCTTAATTTGATCGAAGTCACGTTGCAAAAGCATATTAATGACCTCACTCTTTGGACCTGATCTGTAAGTGATTAAGTCGTCTGCGTACGCTATGGCATGGTGAAGTGAACCTATCAGATCACTCGTGTAAATGTTGAATAGGATCGGCGAATTTACCGCACCTTGTTGCAGACCGTTTTTAATGTTAAATGTTCCAGCAGAAGTCACATCGCCATTCTTCACGATGAACTGTCTACTGGAATATCGAAAAGAATATATAGCAGTGGTTTACTAATGCCCAACCTGTCCAGCTTGAAAAAGAGTCCTTCTAACCATACGGTATCGAAGGCTTTCTCCAAGTCAATCAGGCAGGCACCAGTGCACTGGTTCTTGCCTTTGTTCCATTGGATATCAGAAACCAGTTTCGACGCAGCATGAATGATATCATGCCATGCTTTGAAACCGAATTGATTATCCGGAACTATATGTTTGTCCTCAACCCACTTAGTCAGGACTCTATTGATCACCTTCTCGAACACCTTACTGATGTTTGGAAGAAGACTGATCGAGCGGAGATACGCCGGATTGGAAGTGTCTTTATCCCTTTTGGGGATCGGATGTACCACCGCAGTTTTCCAATGCGCTGGATAATGTGCATTACTCATTGCATTATTAAACAGGGTGGTATAAATGTTCACCGCTTCTAGAGGGAGATGTCGAAGCACAATGTTCGGTATTTCATCGGTTCCCACTGATTTCTTACTTCTAAGTGATT
The DNA here is from genome assembly GCA_949129095.1 of Volucella bombylans. Taxonomy (NCBI): domain Eukaryota; kingdom Metazoa; phylum Arthropoda; class Insecta; order Diptera; family Syrphidae; genus Volucella; species Volucella bombylans. The sequence continues at coordinate 104,336,884 of OX422144.1, read as the reverse complement.
CGAAGATCGTTTGAAGCTCTTCCTTCGAAATGATCGGGGGTAGTACCCTATCGTTGGTGATGACATTATTTGCCATATTCTCGTCACTGAACCGGGTGAAACCCGAGCTCTCGAATCGCCAATTCACTATTTCATTTCGAAGGTAGAAATTGTGCAAAAGGACTCAATTTTCCAGGTCGTGGTTCGGGCCAATGATGTCATTCGCCTTATATACTTCCTAGAAAGTCACTCCTATAGCCTCTACCTTCTCCTGCGGATCCTCGATCACAAAGAAGTTGTCATCATCAACAGCCTCATTTGGATCGATGCCTGCTGCTATAAGTATGTTCTCGTTGTCCGTCGTTCGAGCGATTTTAAGACACGAAAGGTCGTTTTGATCTTTTCTCCGAAATATTTTATTTATTTGCGGAAACATATTCGGGTTGCTGGTGTTTACAGCCCGAATTTTGTTGTTCCAATACAAACTTACAGATGCTCTGTAATTTTCTTTTATTAATACTTGGAGGTTTTTGATCAACGACTTTAGCGTCATAATCTGCGGGTTATGTCTGTAAACTGTCTGTACAAGGTTTTTAGCCTTGACAGCAGTTTACTTTTATGTCGGTGCAGTGCGTCAGTTGTTGCGTCGCGGAATAAGTCTTCGTTGTCAGTGTATTGATACCGAGGTATCGTTTTGTCCATTGTTCGTTTAATTGTTTAGTTAGTTTTAGATACCTGTCAATCTCCTCGTTTGACAGATTTCTATTGGACGGTGGGTAGAGCGAATTTGAGGAGAGTGCTCTCGTCAGTGTTCTGGAGAAGTGTGTCCAACGCACCCTACTATAGTTGTGGCAAAGTCTTTGAACAAACTCGTCCAATTCCGCAGCTTCGTTCGGAACGGTTATTTTGGTGCTGAGACCGCAATGGTCACTGTCATACACAAAAGTGCGTAGACAGTTTATGGTTTGTTGGTTTGTGCATGTCAGGTGTATTCGTGTGTCGAACAGCAGGAGATCCAAATAGGACCAGTGCCTAGGAAACGACGGACTATCCGTCGCCTTAAGGCCGAGTCGATACATTATACTGTGCTGACCCCACCAATTGAATAGTAGGTTCCCTATAGTATTTGGTGTATTATTTCCCCAATCACTATGTTTGGCGTTGAAATCTCCGCCGATAATAAAATAGTTGTCTTCCAATTCCAGCCTCAGGAATCGAAAACGCGTATCGAGCTCTGAGATAAATATTGTGGATTGAGTAGCCTTAGGTGCATAGACAGACACCATGTACAACCGCTTTCCACTGCAGAGAGGGATATATACGATGCATGCTTCCAGCACCTAGAACCTACGTACTACACGACTGTATACTCTTTTGAAACGTATACCTTTTCTTAAAAAGATCGCAACTCCTCCTCCCTGAATGGAGTTGGGTCGGTTTCTCCGTAATATTTTATACCTTTTGTGCCTCATTTTGTGTTTTTTGGTAAGCTTAGTTTCGCTAACCAAGAGTACATCAGGGGCTTGGTCTTTAAGCAACTTAAACAGTGTGGCTCTTCGTTCGAACCTAATCAGTGAATTAACATTCACTGCAAGGACCTTCAGGGTTTGCTCCACCATGTGCGTACCCATTACGACTGGAGGTGCGTTAGGCCCGGCAGCAGCGCGCATATTTGATCTACCCGCTTAGCCTGTTCCTGTACTTGACGCTGAAGCTGAGCCATCTGCCCCTGAGTAGAGATCAAGATAGCCAGCATGTCAGGTACAGGTTCCGGTGCTCTAGGCGCTGGGGCCTGAGAAGCTAGTGGGGAGTAACGGCTGGTGTTTGTGCCTGCACGAGTGGACGTTTAACTTCCACTTTCTGCTGCCGAGCCAGATTTACTCCTTTGTATTGGAAATTGGGACAACCCCGATAATTTGCGGTGTGTCCCGTGTTCCTACATAACGCACAAGAGAGTTGGCTTTTTTCTGACGCTCCATCCTTACCTAGAGCGCATTCTTCGGATTTGTGGTTCTTTCCACACTTCACGCATCGAGGCTGCATTTCTCAGTTCGACGTGGCATGCCCGAACCTTTGGCAGCGAACACATTGTAAAATGTTTTCGCTCCTCTTTAATTTTTCCCAGTGTACAACCTGGTAGTCTAGGACTTTGATGCTCCTTAGACCATCCAGTTTGCTGTTGGGACTTAGCTGAACCAGGAAGAACGGTAGTTTCCGCTTCTCTCTTTTGGCTCTAGCCGTGACGAATGGCTTAACCCCTACGAATTTGAGCTCTTCGCACTCCTTCTCTTTGAGCAGTGCAAGGAGCTCCTCCGGATCAGTCGACGGTTCTAACCCCCTCAGCAGCATTGTTTGCAGCTTGACCCCCTTCGGGGTGTAGGAGGAGAACTCCGTCGTCGATTCCTTCAGTAAGTTTTTTATTTTAGTATAGCGCTCCACTGTGTTACAGTGGATCGCATGCCTATCTAAACTAAGTCTGTTAATGCAAAAATTATTTCCTATGGCCGACTTACATAGTTCAATTGTTTTTTTTAACTCCATCTTAAAAGTGTTGATTGAGGGTACCCGCTGGTTAGTTGATTTCGGTTGTTGTTGTTGTTGCTGTTGCTTCTGCTGCTGCTGCTGCTGCGATTTTTGTTGTTGTTGTTGTTATTGTTTTTGCTGTTTATGCTTTCGTAGTAGTTGTGCATCTTTTGTTGTTTGTCTTTGTGTCGGTGTCTGTAGTTTTTGTTGTTTTGACGGCTGTTTCTCTTTTTGTTGCTGTGGTTGCTCCCCGCATACTTTTTGTGGTTGCTGAGAGATCTGGAGTTCTTGCTGCTGCTCCTTCTCTCTTCACGCAACTTGTTTGGCTTTAATAGCCAATATTTGTAATTGCAGTTCATTGATATGACTGCTTAGAGCTTGCACTTCTTCTTCTTCGTTCTCGGACTCAGAAGACGCCAGCGCTGCGAAGCTATTACCACCCATATAGTGACCTTCCCCACCGTCAGACACGTATGGGAATTCGTCGTTTGCTGGGTTTGTTGCTGCCCTTGTTGTTCTTTTTGTCGCCGCTTCCCTCGTTCCAACGGGCAGCTTTTCGGTGGAAACTGAGAGGGAAGGGCGCAGCTTCCTCCTCTTTTTTGTATTATCTGGATTCCCAGATAGGTTATGGCCTGATGACGTAGCTTCTTGATCATCCGATGACAATGTTACCTCTGGTGCTGGTTCCGCTATTGGGATAGCGGACCGCTCCCTTCCACTCATCGTACGATTTCAGCAAAATTGTTTGGTTTAATTTATTAACTCTTTTTTAACAATAAATGGTCCGTCCTATTCCGGGGATCGAACCCACGACCCTTGGTTTCTCGGCCGACACCACTACTGTTGCGCCACCGAAGCACTTGGCAAAATTGTTTCTAATTCTACTTTTATTACACTGTTGCTTTTTTTTACTTGAAAGAAGCCGAAACACGTCTGTCCCTTATCGAGGTCTATGAACGACTGACACCGATTCCCCACAATATAGTTCATTGCCATGAAGTTTGCGTATATCCCTATTTAAAAGACAGGCGCAAGTTTTTCAAACTAGGTCGGTTTTGAAACCTCCCGTGTAGATTCGATTACAACCCTGCCTGAGTCGGATAGTAATCGAAACCATTCCTGGACACACTGAAAGTGTGTGTATTTTCGCAGTCGGTATGACCATATGAACAAAGTCAAAAGACAGTCGGCGGGCAAGTTTAACAAAGCACTGGAGTGCGTCCTGTACCAAAGCCCACTTCTCTTTAAATGGAAGATTGCTTTGAGAGTGCAGCTCATATATGAAAAGAAGGGGGTATGTATAGAGCAGAACTAGAATTATTCTTTAGAGTCTGGTAAATGACTCGTAATTTCTTAAAAGTTAGTTCGACCAGAAAACCGATACATAGGGTATAATTGGCATTACCGTGGCCGTGTAGTTTAAGACCCTCCTCGGTAAGTTCCATGTCTTTTCGAAAGATCCTTTACTCTGCCAGATGACCAACAGCGATTTGGTGGTTTTCGAAGGGCCATGTTTAGTCTAAAGAAGTTTGTTATTCATGATGATACTCAAATACTAAGCTTCGTTGAGGAAACGTAAGGTGATGCCTTTAGGCACTAATGTACATTCATTAGGGTCAAATCAGCCAGTTTTCTCCTTTTCGTAAAGAGGGCAACTTCAAGTTTGAGGTGCACCAATCGTAGATCACGTCCAAGGCTGGCTGGGCATACATTCGCTACCACTGATACAGTAGACATACCTACATAGTCGGTGTATGCCTGAGTGAAGACGTAGTAACTATAAAATGTGTTACGCAGTGAGTCGACGAATATGCCCTATAGCAATAGAGACGGAGCGCCACCATGCGGGCAATCACTACTTACCTCTGCCATTATACATATACTGGCCCCAGCCAGAATCCGTATGCAGAGTCCTCTTCGCCAACATTGTCTTACCCACAAAATTAATGATTCGTGTGTCTGAGTTACACAGCCAACAGTCGCGTTATCGAAAGCATCTAGAATGTCTATGAAAATACAAATACGCAGCGCAGATTCCTTTTGTCGAGTGCGCCTTCAATTCTGTCCACCGAATTTTGAAGTGCACTCCCGCAGTATCTTACTTTCCAATGTTCATTTTAGATAGGTAGAGGATGCATTCGCAAAGCAATTTTGCACATTGCTGTCATAGAAGAAAGTAAGACAAACAGGTCCGAAGCTCTTGGCGAGCGTGTAGTTATCTTTTCCAATTTTCAGTATAAACACTACTCTAAATGTTCTGGTCTATACATTTTTGTAGGATAACTGGATACATTCCATTGATGCCGGGCGACTTGAACCCATCAATGGAGCCAACAGCGTGTTAACACTAACGATGGCAGATACCAGCTACGGCAGCTTCGCTAATATGGGCTGAATTGGTTATGATTAGGTTACCTGGGAAGTTAGTCTCAAGGATGGGGCAGAGAATTTCCGCCTTCGACTCAGTGTAGGTGTGCCATCAGATTTTTTGAGTGATTCCAGTCTGGCTGAATTCCGCCTTTTGGAGACTTTGACTAGCCAACTGGTTTCACCGACTGTTTCGTCTTTTCGGCAAAAATCTTCCTAAGAGGAACTTTTCAAAATTCGAATTAGGTTCTAATATTCAATTCTTTTCGATCTATAACGATTCCGGTCCCCTTTCAAATCACCAATCAGGATATGAACAACTTCCTCTACCTTTTGTTTCATTCTTGGAATCATTAAAGGACTTGTCGAGCTCCTCGTTCAAGCGTGTTCGATTAGTATTTCATGGATTCCATAGTCTGACACGGAAGCCTGCGATGCTTTTCGGCTACTGCCTTTGGCATTAGTGTCATTTTCCGTTCGTTTCGTAGGTGATGCTTATTTTACATAGTGACAATAAATTCGGTGAAATTAACCCGCTCAAAGTGCAGATTACAAGTTTGCTTAGCCATTTAAAAGCTTGCTGCATGAAACAATTCACATGAAGTGTTCTGTTTTCTATATCGCATCGGTGGATGCACATTTTTCCTGCAGAGGTAATCATCAGAATATCTGATCCATGGCAACTGGAAATATATTCATTCATTCTGTTTGTTCGACCAACGATGATAATGGGAAAATATTATTCGAAAAAAAAGACTCACAGTCCATTCGTTTTGAAAGGAAAACATTTAGTCAAACAAGAGCTGGAAGCACGTTTCTGGTTTTCCGATATCACCATTGCAATCATCCAACTCAAGCTCATCCAAATAAAACTTAACACCATTCAAACATAGTAGAGTGGGGTGGATTAATTGTTTAAAACACATTCTCCCAGTGCATAAATCGAAAAACAATCGCTCCAAGTCCGCTCTTTATCCACTTGTAAATAAAAAATGTTTAAATCCGCATTGACAGTTTTCGAAAAGTCCTCCATTTACTCCTTCAGCCCTTCTCTATGTGCTCATCAACTCCCTCGGGACAAAGTCTCACATTTCATACCGAAAAATGTATTCAAACAAGTAATCAAGGGGTAGGAGTTGAAATGGGGAGATAGGATTCAAATAATTGCAATTCGCCTGCGCATTCTTTGGCGTTTACCATAGGCATAGTGGAAGAAATCGGTCCAGGACGTTTCTGTTCTTTTATCGTCTTTTTTTTTTAATTTTTTTTTCGTCACCATTGAGTGCGAACACAGGAATAAGTGGTGAAAGTGTAGAATGTAGCGCGTCCTTGTTTCATTAAAAATCAATTAAAAACGCCAAATACTGAACGAGAGCTCTGGTTACGATGTGTTTGTGTTTGGATGTGAGTATGTGTCTACCCCGGTGTACATTTACACTTCCATCCATATTGGCAGAGCAGATCGTGGTTGTGACAGGGAAGTTAGTTAAGATGGTTTCGGATTTTAATTGCTTTTGGCAGGAACTTCAAAGTGGGCTGTTGTTGAGGAAAAGCAACGGAAGCACACAATAACCAATTTCAAGCCTTTTCGCTTACTTGTAAAATTAATTGAAGTAGCTTCGTTTATATGTACAAACATACACATATCCATATGCAATTTGGGTAAAGGCGACTTGCTCCATTACGATGATAAAGATGAGTCGATGATTTCTGTTGGAAACAATAAAAGTCCTTAACCATTCAGCGAACTTTGATGGGTTTCAATCTGCTATTAATTGAAACCGAACGTGCAGTTCAGGCAAGTGGTAAGCCTTCACCTAGATAATTTTTTTAACACAAAATTAAGTTTGTATCCTTGAGGAGACCTCTACCAAAATTCGTGTATCCTTTGAGGTCATAGATATTCAAATGCATACAGGTTACCAAAATTAGCTGTCGACATGCTGTAAGAGTGATATCAGCAAAATTAGTTAGATCTCAGCAGCTACCGTAAACTGGCCGTGATAGATACTAAGACTACTTGGCAGCGACTCGCGCAATAGACAGATTTCAAGGCATTTCATACAATTTAGAGCGCCATGAACTTCGGGTGAGCGGATGAAATATTGGCTCCTTCAACAGTCCGTCAATTAACTTGCGCTTTAAACTGCCGCAAAACAGATACAACTTCCATTCAGGAAATTCTTTGAGATGGATCGAACACTGACAACAAAAACAGAGATAATCTGAATGTTGATCTGTTTTTGGAGCCAGGATAACTCATATATGGGTTCAATTTGGCAAAACCAGTTTAATATGCCAAGTGTACCTTCAAAAGAGAAAACCGACACCGAAGACAGCTTCTACAAGCTAATGGGTGAAACTTACAAAGAATACCCATGATAGGATGTTAAAATTAGAATGGATTCAGACTGCGTTTCCCTCATTACAATATTCACGACGGGACAGAGAATATATCTGATAAACCAGCCGCCAACTAAGTCGATAAAATTGTAATTTGCGCAATGTTCTCCTGCAACATAATGAATGTCCGAGCTTTACGAAGAGCTAATATTGACCCTGATCATCTCCTATTGTAGCCAGAGTACGGTTGATAAATTTGCCAAGGACAATTATATACTGCGAAGAAAAATATATTTACGAGAGATTGGTAGAGTCTTCGCTGTTCGATTGTCCCTTAATCTCTCAAGTAGCACTGCGAAAAAAGCCATCAGAGATGCGACCTCAGCCATCACAATGCAACCCCTGATTCGACGACGAATGCCATGCAGTGAAACAAGATGGAAAAGAGCGGTTCTGTAAAGAAAAACTAGACCTGTCCGAGAGCCCTACAAGCGGAAGGTCTTAGATGATCTGTGGTGAAGGAAATACTTATTTACTTACTTAAATAGCACTATATTCTCCATTGTTGCCAACGGGACCGAAAATAACCCGAAAAACTTTTCTCACGAAGCGCCTTAGAACATTTTCATCCATTTTTAATCTACAGGGTGTGTTCTAAAGTAAACAAGACTTTTAAAAAGAAAAAAAAAACAACAAACACTTTTTGGCAAAACCGATTTATTTTATTGAAAATTGTCCTTTTCCGGCTCAATACAGCGATTTGCACGGTCTAAAAGCATGTCGAATGAGTATTTCAGATCGCAGGCCGGGATGTCTTTCAGGATGTCGGTACAAGACTTTTGGACGGCTTCTACGCTTCTAATTTATCAAAAAAAATTTTTCCGAAAATGTCATAGTGCCAAATCGGGCAAATATTGGGAGTGGTTGGCAGTTAAAAAGCGAATTTTAGCCAAAAAATCAGTCATAAAACTTCCTTCTGCGTGATATTCTGGCCGAATACGACGAATGAGATGCCCCAAACGCTTCAAATCGTCTTCACTTTTGACTTCTCCAAATGAGATTTGTTGGGTTACGGCTGGCCTTACGCCTTCCACTCGGCATTTTGACGTTCGGTTTCTAGATCATATTGATAAAACGATGTTTCATGATCAGTCACAATGTTGTAGGGAAAGTTTTTGTTCTTTTTAGCCCCCTTGATGGTGTCTTTCGAATGTTGAATTCTGAGCAATTTTTGGTCGACAGTCATTTTTGTACCGATGGCACAAATATACTGTCACTTCAGACGCAGTAGCTCCGCTTCTATTGATTCAAATGTCATAAAATTTTGACAGCAAATCAGCGAAGGATGTACCTTTTAATTCGAATTATGAATATCGCCCCCACTAGATATACTCGTATCTATCTTGAAAAAGTCATGTTTACTTTGGAACGCGTTCTATATGGTGAACTATTTTAGTCTAAAACCACACTGATGGGGGCGGGTCGGACTGTTTACGAATGGTTTTAGTTCTTAGATTTACAAAATATGGCAGACAGAATTTTATAACCGTTGTAGTTGGTGCAGTTCAGTAGATCTCCACTCTTTAGGATTGGGCATACTTTCGTCGATCCAGAGGAGAGAGGAGAGGAGTTGATATATGCTCCGTATCCAATCATCACTTGCTGCTTTAGACAGCTGGGCGGTTAAGCCATCGGGTCCAGCAGGTTTGTTGGACTTAAGCTTGGTCGGGTGTCTTTCTTCGCCCATATTGAATGGTTCATTCTGTCTGAAGTTTCTCAGATTCTCAGCACCGACAGCGGTTGTGACTTTACATGAGGTTTCCTTCTCCATCCTTTCAGACTTATGTTCGGGCTTTGCAGCTTTGGAATGTTCGTTTTGTTTTTTGGTAAAATTTCTGAACTTCATTTACGGTAGCACCTCTATAAGGCCTCGAACGAGAACTTCTCATGCATTTTCATTTTTCGCCTAAAGAGCCTGTGTTCATCAATTCACTTCTACTCGTAGAGAAGCAGCAGAGCCCCTCTCATTCTGCAGGGCTGCTCTGTATATCCGCTGATTTTCCAGCTTTGTCTGTCTGCATTCGTCATCGGTTGGGGTGGGTTCAAGCCCAGTACATCGCTTTTCTGATTGCTATTTGGTAGTGATGCCACTGGTCTTCTACGGAAAGGAAACTCGATCAGAAAAGGCTATGGCGGTCCTCTGCGATTGAAATTTTTCACAATGGTTTGGTAACTTTTTGCAGTTTCGGATGTCCGCATCTATAACTTGGCTCCAACAAGGTAATGGTCCAAGTTGATGTAGGCTGCTCGCACCATACGGATATTCAAAATATTGCAGGAGTACCTTGAGTCGGTCGCAATGCGATAAATTTGGTTGACGGTTTGTTGATCAGGGGACAGTCAGGTGGACGAAGTAGAGAAATATAACTGCTTTGGTGGAAGCCCTGGGGACATACTGGATTTATTAGACTATCACGGAGTAACCAACGTGTGGCGCTCCTCCAAATTTTTGGTCTTATAGCATGACATTTGTGCAAGTTAAAGAGTTGTGATTACATCGATTTTTTTCTTCTCGACGATTTTTGAAATGAATTCAAAAATTGAACAACAAAATTGCATTAAGTTTTGTGTCCAAAATTAAATTAATGGCACAAACCCATTGGATGGAAACAATCGCTGGTTACTTACCCTTTCTCATAAAGTTTTCTTTGCATAATACTTCCTCAGATTTCAAATTTTGCAATCAAACTGGCGTTGGTGCCTCTCTAACTAGCAATTTTCGCTTTGAACTGCTCTATGAGCTGAAGAATACTCACGTAGCTTACAAATGCTGGTTGTTTGTGATTGCATTAATTAGAGAAAGGTCAACTTTACTCGTAAGTTTGCCAACATAATTCCAATTGACAGTGTCTTGCTGCAAAAACTTTGTAAATCAGTTACAACCAAGGAACGTCTAGTCGATTTTGGTACACTCCTATAGTCCTAATTCCCGTATACAACTTTCATATTCCAAATAAATGAACCATCAATAGAATCACTTAAATAAAATCAACCCAAAACACATTTTTCTTCCCTTAAATGAATTTCGGTTATTGCATTCGAATTCCATTCCAACTTGCACCATGAATATTCAAAATCGGTGCACGAGCTGTAAAACACCCCATCGAGACTTATTCACTAGAAATCCTTTTTTGTTTCGTCCTTTTAGAGCAGTAATTCTCCTCATACAAAACACGAAAAAAAAAAAAAAATTTTCTTTCACCCTTCACAATTCAGCACCTTTGGACAGAATACGAGTAAACTTCACCACATCACCAATCACAAAATTTTCCTCCAAGGTCCTGGGATATTTCCCCTAGAAAACCCTACGACTACAGCGTTCGTATTCACTATTTTCCAAAAAAAAAAAAAAACCCAAAACGAAAATGAATGCAATTCCCTCGTGTCTGCAATCTTATAAAGGATAACTTAGTTTGACATCCTGCAGATAGGCAAAGTTACGGTGGTGCCACTATACAACTTGAAGGGGTCTCGAGTATTAAGCAAACCTACCGCATTGGGGTGAGACTGTATCTGGAGAATACCCAGTACCACAACCAATAGCAGAACCAGATTGTGGTGCAAACTTATTCAACAAAAAACAAAAAAAAAAACGAAACAAAAAATTACAAAAGTTAACGAACTAGTGGTACCCAATGTACACCTGTAGTACTCGTATGCATGGACGGATAAGTTAACCTGTGTTGCCACTGCAGAGGAACCATCTCACTATACCGCTAGTAACGTCGTCTTTTGTCCTTTTCTTCTCATTTTTTTATGTACCCCCCTTTTAAACTAAAAGTGTAAATGCATTTGGAAACATCAGTTACCCGGGGCATTTTCAAATCCCTTAGTGCATTATTTACTTAACTCCTTGGCTAGGTAACTTCGTCTTTCTGACGGGTGAGAGGAACTTTTCTTTTCGTGTTTTTTTTTTCTGAAACAAAAAATCTCTGGAAAAATACGAATAGTACTCGTATTGCTCTGGTGAGACCTATTGAAAATGCTCGATAGCAACGAGAGGTATAAAATCGGTGCACCATTCTGTTTTTGGAAGGACAAAGTTTCCTTCTTCACATTTTGACTAAAATCTCGGAGCGTTTGTTTCAACTTTAAGGACTGAGAAGATTTCTCGTTTTTTTTTGAAGAAGAAGAAATAGCAAAAATTATGAGTAGAGAGAGTTTGGAAAACATTTTCTTAAACTGTATTACGCCACATGGGGAAGTGCATCCACATCCATGATGGCATTTTGTGCAGTCAGCCAGGGGGTAGATGAATAATAGAACTGAGTTCAGTGTTGGGACTTTTATTGAATAAGAAAAACTTGGCTAAAGGGTTTATTGACCTCAAAACAAGCTGTCGGTAGTGTGTAGGTCAGTGCATCTACGTAATCGTCAAATCAAAAATTATGAAACTGTGGAGAATCCTTGCAGAGAACGCTGTGGCCTCGGCGCAAGTAAATGCGCTAGAAGAATCCTTTCGATACATCTGCACATCCCAGAAGATAATAGCCTCATTTTAGAGGCCGCTTCTGTGCAATATGTTTTCTAGTACGAGGTTGAAAATGTTTTTCCCGAGATAAATGAAAGAATTGGGTCTATATACAGGTAGTGTGTAAAGCATTATGAGATAAGTTTCGAAATCATTCGTAAGTTAGCTATCGCTATCCAAAGCCTCTATAATATATGCCGAATTGGGTTTTCTGTTGCGCAGTATAGCAATATATGTACCTCTCTACTTACTCCAAGGCGAAGAGCTGCCATGTGCGTAAAGTCTCAATTAGGCTTGACTGATGGCACATTATAAACACTCGATTGATTACAAATACTTTTTACCAGTGAAGAAGTAGCCGTCTTTTCGAGATGTTAAATCCGATTCGTCGTTAGCTGTTCCTGTCTGTCAACAATTTATTGCTGCTGCTAATGCTACTTCTACAAACCTTCTTCCAAAAACGACTTTCCACTAAATGCTCCAAATATGTGTCCGCACAAACGAACGCAATCCATCAAAAGTCAAGATAGCTCCAAGGTGGTTCAGTTCAGTATGTTCATTCATTTATTTTTACAAAGCCTTGAGTATGTACATTTAATACTTCATATGAGTCGCTACCTAGGTTTCTGCACAAAAGCCGAGTTTCTGGTCGGTTATTCGCTGCGTGCTTTTGTACTAAAATTCCGTCACATCTCGGAGGAAATACACATGCACATGAATGTACATAACATCTGGACGCTGGACCAGAATCAACCTGGTGATCGTTCGTTTTACCTTCGCGTTGCAGCCACCAGCTGCTTAAACGAAACTTAACTTGCCAAACTAACTAGCGCTAATGAGCAGGAGAAAATAGCAGCGCATAATATTCTGACGGAAATGACTTATTCTTAGGGAAAGGAAATACGGCAGATAAATTTGCATAACTGAATAACCTCAGCACTTAGTGGAACATATTCCTTATATAAGCTACAGCAACCGTATTGTGTCGACTTTTATATTCTCGAAGTCGCTCTTTTCACAAGAGGTGGGGGTGGCCGTGGTGTAGTGGTAGTAGCAAACGCTTCTCACTCGGAGGGTCCAGGTTCGAATCCTGCCCATGGCAAAATCAGTTTTTCATTGTATAATTGGAACTTAGACAAAAAAATTCTGCGTGTGAAGGCATAACACTGACACGTAGATTTGGCTGTTATAAGAGTTTCAAGCAATGAAAAAAATACTGGGAATTATATCTCGAATCACACTCTGAGTGAAGAAAAACTCTCCGTCCTATTCGGACTCCCACCCCTGGAGAAGAGCAAACATAGAAACCAAACACACCTGAGTTTCAAAAACCACTACAAAAACAATTTTCCTTTCTCCTCCTTCTATCTTTCCGCCCGCGCCCTGGCAACAGTAAAAGGGTATCAACCCCTTAGGCGCGCGTAAATTATAAAAAAAAAAAAAAAAAAAAAAGGTGCCAGACAGTTTGGCTAGAGGTTTTGCGTGGGGTTAACTGCAGGGCGAGGTAAAAGACTGTACTGCCAAACAAATATTCGAATCTACATATATAGGCAGAATATTCAGATCTCGAACAGGCAAAATGAAGCCGAACAATTAGGGTAAGCTATTGACTGCAGATATCATCGCCATCCAAGGAGTGGGGTGGGATGAGCTGTAAAAAAAATGGTCGAAAATCTTCGATACCTGTAGTAGTGCGACTGCTACAAAGCAGGAAGACGACGATTATTATTATTATTATTTGCGGAAGACTTCGCAATCGGAAAAAACGGCTGATATAGGCACCACCTGACTAATCAACCGTCAACGAGATTGAAACATACTTCCAACATACTGGATGTTTGAACATTCCGAGTGTAGTACTCCGCTACACTTACTATATTCCCACCCCATAAGCACTACTCGCATCTTCCAATAGCTACAAGTACATTATAATTCACACTCATAATCAAGATAAAAAGTCCAGAATAAGTGATTCCCATACCAACGTCATAACCCAGTGGAGAACCCACTTTACGCTACCACAAGCGATTGTAAACAATCCAATGCATACAATCCAATGCATTCACCCCGAAGTGTGATATATTGGTCAAAGGCAAAATGCTGACTCAACAATAACAACACAGTGCAGGCATTTAAGTGATGAGGTACTTCAATGCATTCTTCACGAAGTGTGTTATATGGGTCAAAGCCAAAACGTCGACTCAACTATAACAACACAGGGCAGGCAGCAAGCCGTTGTATGTCAAACGGATCAAATTACCGACCGATCGTACGAACGATCATGGGCGCTGACACAAGAGGGTAATAACTGGGACACTTGGAACAATTAAAAGAAATCTTATCAATAAAGGGAAAATGCATCGTGAGAATTATTTTGTACTGAAGCTATTGCGTAAGTAGATAAAATTTGAACAAAATTTAGTATAAAAGGCAGTGGTTGGGAAGGACAAAACAGAGAGAGATTTAGACACACTCCAACAGTAAAGGTCGCAGCCCTTGGTTACACAGCGGGCCTTTATTGTATTATAAATTTGTCATATAATTAAATAAGTCAAAATAGTAAAGGTCGCAGCCCTGGTTTACACAGCGGGCCTTTAACTAAATCTATAAATTTAAATAAAGTATTATAACGTCGAACAAAAGTCTTTTCCTCTCTCCGCTCGTACACTCTTCTCCACATCGATACGTGGAAAGCACGGTAGTACTGGGCGTAATACAACACGAGCAGCTAACATCGACTCGACTTGGATTAGACTTCGGCCAGAGTACGAATGCGGATAACAGTACAATATAACAGAGTCAAGTTCGGCGTTGAGCTGTAATCGCAAGAGGCTACCAGAAAATTTACCTAACGCATTTCCTCCAAGTTCTCCCAAAATCCTTGTCCCCGTGCACAGGCTATAGAGCACCAAAGGGAATGCTGTCAATGAGCCATCCAAGAAGCCACAAAGAAACTTCAAGTTTGTAGACTGTTATATGCAACTAAACGAACGAACATCGTTCTTCTGCATTGAAGAACGAGAGCTGCGCGTAAAAGAGGCACAGGTTTTTCCAAAGAGAAGCGCACATCGAGGAAATGGATGGATGTTATTGTAGAGAAGAAAATTTCATCAGGGAATTAAACGAAGATACCAGTTCTACAAAGAAGAAGAAGAAGAAGACCTAGACAAAGTTGCAGTATCGACTTGGAGCCGCTGCGGTTAACCTGGTGGGGAATATGCACCGGCTCATCTGTAAGATATGGTCAGAGGAAATCATAACCAAAGCATAGAGTCTCATCATAGTTTGTCCGATAAATAAGAAAGGAGACACTTTTTGGATTACACCAACTATCGATGGATAAACCTCCTACACATCGCCTAAAAGATATGTTCATGTTACGTACATACAGTTGTGGCGAACTAATTAAGAACGATCGTAAGTACTGGCAACACCATCGCTCCAATAATAAGACAGATGGCAACCACAATTAAAAGTACCGCTATCTATTCACCCATACTCTGGAGTGATGAGACTAAAATCAATAGAGTGGGTTCCGATGGTAAACAAAAAATGAAGCATTCAATCCCAAGTACTACACAGTCACCCAGTGTATCGTTCTTAATTAGTTTGCTACAACTGTAGGTATAAGTGCGCGTCTGAAATTATCCATGATCAATTTAGTTGTTCCATATCAGTGTGGTTCAGGGCCAGGAATGCCCACACCACGGCAAATTTTGGAAAAGACCCAGGAATTTCAGATCGACACTCACCATCTATGATATTTCTCCATTGCAAAACCGCATATGACAGTGAGCATAGCAACGAGCTATGCAACGCCATGTCTATGAGTAGTTTTGACATCCCTGCCAAACTTGTCAGATTGTGCTAAATGACGATGGAGAACTCTCACTGCTCAGGGATATCACATACAACTCTGATGTAAAACAAGGTTTAAACAGAATGAACGACAAGTGACTATGCACTTTTTTAACATAGAAAATTGTTCGAAACTCGGATGCAAAACTCTGATGTAAAACAAGGTTTAAACAGAATGAACGACAAGTGACTATGCACTTTTTTAACATCGAAAATTGTTCGAAACTCGGATGCCAACACCTGAGCCACAATCTTCCAAAATTCATCATCATTAGCAAAACAAGGTATGTTATACCCTGTCAGCAAGATGGAGAAGACAACATTTTTTTTTTTTTTATAATTTGCGCGTGCTCCAGGGATTTGAGTACCCTTAAAATGCTTGCACACAGTGCGGGCGAAAGAAAATCAGGGACCAAAAAAAAGAGAGGTGCCGATAAACGTTGGTTTTAAATGTTTGAAGGTTATGAATGTTTGACTAAGAAACTAAGAGCTCGACAGGGCATTCAATAAATGAGTTGTACGGCTTCGAAACGAATCACGATATTTTAGAGGACTTCCGTCCGAAAGTGGGCTTGAGGATGTACTGATGAGCATTCATAGTGAGACGGATGTTGTGGTTAAAAGTTTGTTGTTGTGGTTGTTGTGGTTACCTGTGAGTGGTAATGGTTTAAATCCTATTTAGTAGGTGAAGGTATTCCTCACACTACTTGAAGAAACCTAGAAATTTCATCAGCCTTCAATATCCTATCAATGAGTAACAAGTAGGGCACGATACTACTACATAATTTTGGAGTAAGTACTACACACTCCATTTTCGCATGTGGTTTTCTGTGGTTTGTCTGAGTAGAGGAGGAAGCTGTTTCCAGTTTCGCAGGGACAGATCTAGTGGTCTCACCACCTTATCTCGCTAACTCCAAGAAAGTCCAATTTGTATCTCGCTCAGTCTGAAGAAATCTGGAATTTTGAGTGTCTTGTTTCTGGTTATCGAGGAGGGTCTCAATGTCCCAGAACCCAATCGTTGTCCTAGGTATCCGTAGTATCCGTTCGTATCCGAGACCCTTATGCCTATCTCGGAATTTATTTATATTTTATACACACAAAGCAATACATGTCCTGTTAAATAGGCGCAGGAGACTCTCCATTCGCAGTTTCCAATAAACTCAAAGGAGACGGCGCGTGGAGGCCTTCATCTGCAAAGACATCATCTCGTTCTTTGTGCTTTACCAATGCTGCTTCTACGAGGACCATTATTAGTCATAACGTTCCCCAACATTCCGGACAACAAGTCGAGAAGGTAACGAACCTGAATTCGTGAATCCGTGCTAGTATGTGAACGATAACTACCACTGTCGCTACCACATCTTAAGAGTCTGTTGGCCGAACCGCACAGCGAAAGCCTAACTTCGTACCAGAAACCTATAGATGTACAAATACGAAGGAGAAAATAGCAGTGGATCGATCACCAGGTCTCAAAATGAATCACCTAACCCCAATTGTCCTTCAGTCTATGATAAGAATCTGTGAATTCACCAACTTCACCTAGAAACCGTTGTCCTAAGCAAACTTCATTTTTTTTTGTGTTTTAAGAATAGGACCGAATCACAATTGCTTTTCATTGAGAAGGCCAAGAGTTTTTATGTCTCAACCCTCTATACGCCAGAGCCATTTAGCCGGGAGTTACTATATTCCACGGCCAGTCTAATTCACGTTTGTTACAACTGAACAACCACTAATTCCAATTCTATTTTATGGAGCTCATAACTTGTGAGTATGCACCTGTATCCATTTGTACTTACCAATACCCTTACATAAAGCATCATTAGACATCTTGTAGAGAAAATTGTTGCCCTAACCTACGGTTTTTTGATACATTTCTCCATACAATATGTATATATCTGGGTAGCAGCCTTTGAACAGACCCTCTATAGACATGATTTTATCCGAGATGCGAAAAGTTACGCCATCGCAACGTGATTATTCCAAAGAGAACGTCGTAAAATCGTCAACCGACACTCGTGGACATTACGGTTATATTGACGTCATAAGGCACTTTGTCATTTCGCTATAAGTATTCCATTTAATGACTCCGAAGGTCTTCATAACCAGAAGCTCTAAAGGCAAAAAACATGACAACGACGCTCCTCAGTGTCATACGATAATGTCCAGGGGACACTTTCATAAATGCCGAACGCACATATAAACACATACACATAACGGCATGGTAATTTGTCTGAGAGGAAACCCTCTTCTGAACGTCAATTAAAGCAGCAACATCTTAAGCCTATCAGAAATTAATATTTCAAAACTTTATTATGACCCAAATTGTCCTGGAATTTCCAACACTCGTCCACCGCCCACTATCGTATGCCGCCGCCGCCCAACATAGCTTCCTTTTAATTACACTTTATCCGACTCCTCAGGTCCTGCTGAAGAGAAAGGTCATAAAAATGTTCCACCTTCCTCAGTGCCATTATACTCGAATTGATCACTCTCCATTCCAATATAATCATCAATCTTGAAAGTTTCTTCATCCGTGCGCTTCCGGTACGCATCGTACTCGTGCTTAAGGATGGACTGTTCACTCGGTCGGTTGTTTCTTCAATGTAAACCCTACCTAACATACCGGTCCACTCAAACTTTTGTAATTTAAATTATTCCGAAGAAATATTGATTGGGTTTGCAGTTCTTTATTTTCCGTCCTTCAGAATCCGCTCTTCACCCCTTCCGATGAGTGTGCTGCGGCCTCTTTTACTTTGACAATCTTTTAGCAAAGTTAATTAATACTTTCAACCCTTGATAGCATAAGAAACTACGAAGTATGCAGCAGATAAAGAGTAAACTCCTGTAGCGCTCGTCGCTGGTGGTCGTCAAAACAGTTGGACTTGGGCGACAGACCCTTGTTAAACCCTTTCAGTTTGACATGTTAATTTATTTATGGGCTCTCATTTTTATTTACTTTTTTTTTTTGTTATCAGGCTAATTGTGTCCCTTTTTGCACTGTGTGACGGGGAGGAGGAAGATTATTTAAGAGGCTTCCCACCATAAGTGGCAATCAAATGGATTGCAACCCCATTTCCGGCTTTAAGTGATTTGCTAGAGGAAACGTGAACCTTTCCGTGTGTTGGAATGTATCAAACATAGTTCTGGTTCTGGTATGTGTTCACAAAGGACTAACACAGCCATCATCGCATCGTCAAGACGGAGTACTTTGATGGAGGAACCTCAACGAGATACGTGGAAAAATAGGGAGATACGTTGAAGAATGTGGAGCGTAGTGATATGAATTAGGAGTTGGCAAGGACTATTAGCAGCTGGTGTCCAGGAAATTATTCTCCCATAAAGGCATCACAGTAAGTGGAATAGATTTTTTTTGTCTGTGACAAAGTTGTCATTGCAAGTGACCCTAACGGCACTAAGCAGAGTTCAATTATGACAATTGTTGTAATTGTAAAGCGGTTGGATCCATGCCATGACAGTAGACAAGACTCATGGTATATGATCGATAGTTATTGTGGTTTGAAATAGACCCATATGCCGATTGAGTTTTAGGTATAAATGTGCATGACCTACCACCACTACCACTTGCTGGATGATTACTAGTACTTCCGTTGTCGTCGCATTTTTAGCACGAGCTGGCTTGGCATTACTGGTAGAAGTGTCTTGGAAGAAGGTAATTTCTGAAGAGCTCTGGTTTTCTCAAGGACCCTGACGCGATCTTCACCTGAAAGTCACAAGAAATTTTTACAGTTCAAAATCTTATGTTTACCTGAATTGCACATCGAACAATTCGAGTTACTTGCTGTGTTGATGCACGCTTCTTCTTGTCATCTCTATCGCCGATGCATTTGAGGATCTGGAAACGTCCATTCAAGAATTTCGATTCTTCGGATCATTCAACGAGCGCTCCACTCTCCTTGTCTAGTTTTTGAAGTGACAAATGCAGAAGTACAGTATCCCATCCATCTCTTGAGATTAAGATACGAGTATTTACAATAGTTTGTACGCTTTCCATAATGATGTCTTGCAGCCGTTTCACATTGTTTTCTGTGGCATGGGCTGTTATAAGCAGCCTTTTGCTGTCAAAGCGATCAACCATGAAATGTGGCTTGAAAATGTTGGATTAAACCGTTCGCTTCCCCAGAAGTTTTTACTCTCCTCCTTTTCCATCTGACTACAGTTCTATATGTTCCATAGCGATGGGTTTATCATATCCATAGGGATACGTAGATGTCTGTTACCGAAGAGATAGGCATGTCTTTCTGGTATTGAATGAGCCTATTTTATAAAAAATCTTATCTTTGAAAGCTTGCTACTGCCACCTCACCTATACAAATTTGAAACTCCTCAAACGCAACTTGTTGCGCGAGACTGTAATTTTCGAAAATGTGTCAATAGTAAGTAAGTAAGTACCTTAATGCCTGCAGTCGCGATTGGCGTACTCCAACAGTGTCAATAATATATTCCACACTTTTAACCTCCTTTTAGGCAAATTGACGTTTCACAGAGTGAGTGGCTTGTATGCCGCGAAATGCTCCAAACTGTCTTTACAAGTGCTCAACGATAGAGCTGGATTCACCGAACAGTACCTTTATCAGCTAGAGAAATCCGAGATCAGTTAAAAAAAGACAAACCTTCTTATTCCGCTTGTCCAAAGGGATTTGTAAATAGGCTTCAGACATGTTCGTGAATGTGATAAAAGAGCTCCCCGTTAACGTCGAATTCTAGTCACGGACTAATATTTATTTAATAGTCTCCACGAATGCGAATAGATCCACCGTAATTGAGGACTTCCACTGGCTTGTCTTTACCGGATCTAGAATATAAAGTTGAACCATTCTATCGAGTTCTTTATCGAAAGCTGCTCGAGAGAAACTAGCCAATCTTACAAAGCAACAAAATTCGATTAAGAATGGCTACTAGGAAGAGCAGATGTGCCTGCTTCAAATTGGCACTGCGGACTGCCATTGGCGGTGAGATAGGTAGCTTGGTATCTAACTCAATTAATACTTTTATTCGACGAACATACATAAGTACATATATGCTCTTATACCTGTCTAGTCGGAGTCAAGTAAGCTCTAGACCTGATAAGGAGTCCAGAGTCAACATAATTGTTGACGGTATGAGTACTTTGTCTCGTGTTGTTCAGAGTGGCGAAGTATTACTTAAGGATAGGGGTCTTGAGAGACATTGCTTTAGTATCTGTCTCCGGTGTCAGAATATCTGTGCACAAAATATTACACCAACAAGGCCTGACTAAATAGGATTGACAGCTTGGGGCGGCCGCATTTGGAAGAGAACTCCAGCCAAGTTGGCGTGTGAAACTAGAGCTTGCGATAAAGAGGTCCGGACCGTTACAGCCCGTGAACTGCTATAAAAGAAAACAGCACAACAAAAGCATTGGCGCCATCTCCTAGGGAAAAGGGCATCTTTATTTTGAAACCTTTCGCTATGAATGGAAGTTATGAAGGATATCCTAGTTGTCTACATAGCTGGCCAAAATCTACTTCTCATTCTAAACTCGTCAATTAAATTTTCAATCGAAAGTTAAGTATGTTTACGTCCCTGCAGTTACTCTGAGAACGATTTCAATTTGAAAGCATCCCTTATCTCTGTCTGTGATTGTTATCCTGGCTTCATGTTATATGTATGTACAACTTAATAAATCAAATTTCACTGCACAATGGAAAGTTGTTCCAAGAACAAGCAAACAACTCTCATTAGATGATTCTGGCTTTAGATAGACATCCTGAATCGCTCCATTTGAAACGAAATACCACTCATCTATCATTATTCTTAACTCGCCCCCATTCACATATATGTATGTAGTCGTATTTGATGTATATAGTGTTGTTAGACTTATGCAAATTACCGTTAAATAATTGGAGTTTTCTTATCGTTGGACATTTCTCATTATGCACATACTAAGGGTTTGCATTAAACAAAGATACAAAAATGAAAATGAGGACGAGGACAAGCATGAGTCGAGTACTCTTGTTTGCATATTGACTCATTACTCTTCGGGCGGCAATAAATTTTGCACAATCACTCTCTTTAGAA
Source organism: Volucella bombylans (assembly GCA_949129095.1). Lineage (NCBI taxonomy): Eukaryota > Metazoa > Arthropoda > Insecta > Diptera > Syrphidae > Volucella > Volucella bombylans. The sequence continues at coordinate 104,315,226 of OX422144.1, read as the reverse complement.
TGTGATACCACTCATTATGGAAGGATGTTTAAAAACCGCCAAGTTTTTTTTTTTTTGTTTTTTTTTTTTTAAACAAAGAGTATTCGATATCCCCTTCCCATCATTACTGACCATATTCACCATAGAGTTGGCGTTGACGTTGGCGTTAGTGATGGTGTCGTCATTGGTCCTCGTAGTCGTCGTTGTCGGCATCATAGCCCCCCACACATTAACGAACAACAAATTGAATATATCGCAAGCGGATAAGGACCGGAACATTAAAGCGTATCCGAGCAAGCTGCTAGCGGATGCTTGAAAGTGCTTTATCGATGAGTCCTGCGGTTGGTTCTTCCTCAGAACAATGCTTGTCATTATGATCGGTCTTATGTGCGTGGATATACAGATATTTGTTTGCCTGGCTGAGTAGATTGCCTGAAGTGAATAAATTCTGGAAACAATGTGACGCATTAATTAGCTGTGCGGCGAATTCATGTGATTTATCGGCAAATTCAATTCGATGACGCAATGGTTTTTCTTTGCAAATTGCCCAATTTCTAGCGGAAAGGGAGGGCATATTCCTTACATAACCTTATGTGCGTTCAAAGTAGATGTGCAACGGGGGGTGATATGCCGGTTAATGCATTTTATTCATCAAACTAAGGGAATGATATACTGCATTCATTGAGAGAAATCCAATTAAGTCCTGAAAATGGCATTCAGGAGGGGCAGGGAACCCTTAATGAGTATAATATGCGGACACTTGGAGTACGAGTAATTGTATAAATATCTTAACTCGGCCCTTGCGTATGAATTAAAAATGTTAAGGTGAAACTGTAGCAGGTCATGTGGATTTTTCATAATTTGCTGCGTTTCGGTCTGCAGAATACATCGGTGATGTTGGAAATGGGACCATTAAGAGGCTAGAACAGGGTGGATTCCATCCTGCTCTGAGATTGGGGTTTGCTCAATTTAAACAATTTAATTCGAAGCATTAATCTGAAAGCTGCATTCGTAATGGTAATCATTTCCAAAGCTTATCTTTTGACAGGGTCTGAATAACCTGCAATTTCTTAGCGGAAACTAGCATTGCAGGATGTTGTGTCACTTATGCCTACCACATCATCGGCGACATCATTTTCCGTGATCCCATTGTGACCAGGAACTCAAAAAGGAGTCCGTGCATTCATCATTCTAGCTACAATCAGAGACACTTTGCATTTTCGAACTAGCTAGAAAGTAGTGGGAGGCGCTGAAGTAGACTCTTCTCTTATCCATAGATCATTGCCATCAGGATTGCGTGTATATGTAAAGGGTCCGCCATCTAACGTTTTTTTTTTCAACTAGTGCTTATTTCGTGAATGGTAACACTTAGCTCATGTCTGATTTGACAGATAATTAGTTTTATCCTTCCGGTTAATAATGGAAAATAATTTCATTCAAATGGCTGCCTCTGCTGGCCATGCAGTAGCCTACACGATCGGTCCAATTTGTAAGCACATTATCGATTGTGTGCAGCTGTATTTCACCAATGGCTTGACGAATATTGTCCTTTAAAGCGTCAATTGTCTCTGGCTTGTCGGCGTAACACTTATCTTTTACGGCACCCCACAAATAATAGTCCAACGGTGTCAAATCGCAGCTCCGAGGTGGCCAAACGACATCAGCTCTGCGGCTGATAATGCGATCTTCACAAACAGGGCGCAAAACATCGAATGTAGCTTCGGCTTTTGAAACCAAATGTTGCCAATATCCTCCTCTTCAATTTTTGTGAACAAAAATTCGTTCAACATGGCCCGATAACGATCGTCATTGACTGTAACGGCCACTTCAATTATGCCTTGCTCAATTATGCCTCTGGACCATGGTCAGTTGGCTTCAACTCCTGAACCAATTGGACTTTGTATGGCATCATACCAAGGTCTTTATGCAAAATTCGTCTCAATGATGTCTCCGAAATGTTCAATTGTTGAGAACGACTGTGAATTGATGTTGATGGCGCTTCTCGCACACTTTCTGCCACAGCAGCAATATTGTCGGGTGTACGCACTGTTTTTGGCTTTTCTCGCTTTGGTTTATCGATGAGGATGCCAGTTTCTTTCACTTTTTTCACAAGATAACGAACATACGGAGCCGACGGTGCTTCTCTTCTTACGCAATTTTCGCACACATTCTGCAACTTTACCATGATTTTCAAAGTAATGTCGCAATATTTCCCAGCGTTGTTCAAGCTAAGTGTTACCATTCACGAAATAAGCACTAGTTGAAAAAAAAACGTTAGATGGCTGACCCTTTATATGCTTGGAAAACAGAAACAAGTATTCCTAACGAGGAGTGAAATCTGATCTTGCCGTCCTCAAAACAGGCCATTCGTGAAGACTGGACAATATACCTCTCCTTTATATTGTGAAAGCCATTGTTGGGCATAGGGACAATCGACTCCGTGTTTTCGCAGCAACATGTTGTCATTGCTTGTAAAACTAGAATCAAATGGCAATCGGAATCACAGCGTATGTTGTACCAAAGACCACTTCCTTTAAAATGAAAGATGATATGAAAGCATGCTTTACCAGACAACCGACGCATGGGATACAATTGGTCCTCTTATTATAGCCACACAAGAAGCATATAAAGCTGTGCTGTATCAAAGTACCAGAGCTATTCGTAAGCTCCAAGAACAGTGAAGAAGGGAAGAGCACAGGTTTCTCGAAAAAAAAGCACGACAATTGCGTGATCGGCGAAATGGATGGATGTTACGAATAATTCAGGAATAACGTTCGAAAGTTGTATCAGAAAATAAAATGAACATGCCAGGCCTACAAAGCCAGAATGGAAACAGAAATAGTAGTGGAGTCGCAGTTGGGGCTGAAAATATGTAAAGACTATTTCTGCAGACTATTTAACGGCTATAATGTGTAAAATACCGCTGTTAGGCAGAATGAACCATTCACCCTGGACGAAGAAAAGAGAGTTAAATTAAGGTAGCGATTTATTTCAAGTCCCTGGAGATCATGCGATTAAGAACATGCACCAGCTCATCTATAAGATATAGAAATCATTTAATCCATGATAAAGGAGACCCTCTTGACTATGCTAGCTGTAGAGAATAAGTCTCCTGAACATCGCATATAAGGCCTTTTCTCCTTTCTCCTGAATGTTAGGTTGACACTCACCATCTATTTGTCGATTTCCAAACCGCATATGATAACGTACAGGGATCGAGCTATTCAACGCCACGTCTACTTTTAACTAACTCGTCAGATTGTACAGGATGACTATGAAGAATTCTCATTGCTCCGTCAAGGTCGGTAATTAATTAACTGAGACCGCCAACGTCAGAAATCGTGCAAAAGTCACTCCCCAACATATGAGGCACCACCTTTTTAAGGTCTGGACAATTACTTGCGTACAGGGATGATATCGATGCGAGTGGACGTATACAGCGATTTATCAATGAAGCTTTCGTAAGTGTTGAGGAGAGAGCGGCCAAAATGGGTCTGACAAAATATGCCATAATATTTTGTCAGATTAACAGGCCTTAAACAAGTTCCTAATCATCTCTATCCAGTTCTATAGCGCAGAGAGTTTGAGCTCCTTAAAAGCGAATGAAGAAACACTTGATTGTTTCCAGAGAAGGATACTAAGCGTGATTTTCTGTCTCGATGGTATGGACGGGGAGTAGAGAAATAGAACAAAGAACTGTCTAGTTCGATCTAGTCTGATACGTCTGGGATGGATGAAGTGGACCCCACAATTGCGGCTTAAAAAGAGTTCGGCGCAGCAGAGAACAATCGTATATAAGATAGCATACACAAGTTGAAGTTTATCTCAGCAAACCTGGAGTGCGAGACAGCTAGCGGGTGATCATGCGAACTAGAGCGGCTTATTAATTGAGGCCCAGGTTCTCCCCGGACTTTAGCAAGCCCCACGTCTTGCCGAAAGCTCCTTCACATTGTTTTTGTATTAAGTCTTTTCGCAAAAGTCTTTATAAGAGTTACTCTTCAAATTCGAAACTATACCTAGAGATAATGGTATTTTAGGCCCACAACGGAAGAAAACCCGAAAATATTTTGCCGCTTCTTGCTCTCCCTGTGACAATAGATTTTCCACTTTTCAGTGTCGAGTATAAGATTCTGAATATGAAGACGCATCAACAAATCCTCCGTTTCCCTGAATTACTCCAAAATCTATAAAAATTACCTGAAAATCTCAAATTTTCAAGACACAAACTTACTCGTCTTTAGCCATTCAACAGTTTGATCCTTGGATCGCTTGTATCTAAATGCTCCGTTTCCCATATCGCAGATCAGCTCACCAGTTGATCAATTTAATGCTTGCACTAAGCAATCATTATATGTAAGTCTGTCTCGTCGTTTTTGGCATTTGGTGAGTAGAGCACTGGTTTCCGCCGGATCTTGTGTGCGGGGAAAGTCATCATTAGGGTGATGTTTAGTGTATTTGGCCCCACCAACTAGCTCCGGTTCACCAGAGCTACGACCTTTCCTAGTTGTAGCTCAACGTTCATCCGAATATCATGTACGGTTAAAACAGATGCTGGTATGGCTTTCGACAATGAGTTTCTCTACTGGAACTGCAGCTTTTGATGATTACCGCACTGATGGCCCTGGAAGAATTAGACTTAGTCGGTAGTTCTTCGCAGTATGTCTCCCATCCCGATCTTTTCAATTCCCCGGGATAAACCGTCAAAATCAGCACTCTGACCCGGCGACTGTCTATTTAGATGTAGTTCAATCGTCTCTCTAGTGCTCTCTTCATCGTTCAATCCCAATCTACCTACGGTTTTAGAGAGAGAATCGCAGGAGTCATTACAATCGAAAAATCTAGCAACTTGTGAGTTAGCGCCTAAATTGGGGAAGGTTTAATGAGTTTGGTGGTTAGAACCTTCAGAATCCATGTCCCGGTCGCTATAGATTAGACATCTAGGTTCAGATTATTACTATTGCGAGAACAATGAAGTATCATCCTGTAGTTCACTCAAAAGTGTATAACCACTTAACGTCTAGTCTGAACATCATTGAAGATTAATTCGATGTCTCACCTGGGTTCCTTTCAGAACCTTGATATACTCCTACTCCTACTTGCCTCTTCGATAAAGTTCTTAACATGCCGGAAACCAAATGTTGTCTATTTTCAAAAGTCAGAAGTCGAAAAATCCTACTTGCATGAGACCGATTCCTGTCATTTGTAAACCATCAATGCAAGTAGAATTTTTAGAAAGTCACCTACGACTTTTAATCCAAACGTCGAGAAGAATGAGAATAAACTCCAAGTGTAGAGGAAAACAGAAATCTGAAACCAAAAAACGTTGTCGTTGCTAAGTAATTCATCAATTAAAAATCACATGAAAACCGTTCGAACTTTGTTAGTTGCATCTTTGTTAAATTTTATTGTCATTCCCCGTATTTACCTCACTTATGCAGCCGTATCCCTATTTTTATCTCTGTGGTTTTCACTTTCTTTTTTTCTTGCAGTTCTGGGCGGCTTACGTACCATGCGAAGCACAGCATCGTGATGCTGTTCAGCTGACGCTCGAGCAAATCGACGTAATTAAACGACTGACTGAACGCTATTCGCCACAATTGACGACATGCACATCAGCAGCAGGTAAGTTTACACACCGATTCGTTCGGATTTCCTCTTTTCTTACAAATTCTTTGCCTTTTCGTTCTGCTCTCCGATTTTCTGTTGTTTGCATGGCAGGAGTTGCTTCATCGTTGATTTATTGCACTAAAGTTTCGTATTTGCGCATTTGTAGATGGATCTACTGTGTATTGTATCTTTAGTGAAACATCAGATAATCGCTCAACCGTTGGTGTGTAAGACTTGCTACCCGTGTAACGATCTTCTACTGTTCCACGTCCTAGCTACAGACTATTGCACCTCATTCAACAGTGCAACGGAAATGAGTTTCTCTACCTCCGGCTTGCACTTGAATGGCGTTGCAAACGAAGCAGAGGAAGTGTTCACAAGGTATACGAATACTCGCCAACAAAAGACAGACAGATGTTATAGTTAAAGGACGATGTAGAAGGGAGGGGGTAGATAATATTATTTTAACGGTAAAGGAACAAACGAGAAGCAAAAGTTGGTATTTGGTAGAATTATCAAGGTAACCCACAATGTTGCCGGTAAAACGAAGCACTGACTCCGGGAACTACAGTCACAGGAGAAAGCAACTCAACTGGTAAAAAGGAAAAATAACCACGAGGATTGGCACGACAAAAATCTCACTTAAGCTTAGCGCACAACGAGCATTCAATTTCGGAATTGAGGTTACATCTTGGGGTTCATTGAGTTTTGTAGTACCCAACAGGAGAGGATTGCACTACGTAGCTGCACTTGGAAAACGGCTTAGACCTAATGGAACTGTCTCAGAGAGTGTACAAATAATGGTATTATTTTGACCTGCTCCGGACAGGTAATGTGTTCAAGGGTTTTCGGTTGTCAGAGGAGGATTTATAGTGCAGCTGGACATCGGATTGTGTCGTGTTAGGTATTAAAAAGAAATCCCGCCAAATGAATGGTGGAATATCATACATAGTGTGAAGAAACCAAAATGCCGCTGATTTGTGAGAATCTTTTCGTGCAGATTAGCTATCTCTAACAAATTTAAATCTTCTCATCGGAAGGCTGACACATTTTTGCATTCTTTCCCTCGCTGTAGGATATTCTAAAATGGGTATTTTATGAGAACAACTCAACCTGGGCGATCAGATCCAGGACTTCCGTTCACCCGACCAAAATGAAGTTAGGCAATGTCAAAAGTTAAATACGGTCAAAAGATCTATCTGCCGAACTATTCAAAGCAGCGCGAGATGAATTAAGAGAGACCACATACCAGTATGACCGATTCACAAAAAAGAAGACATTCCAGCGTCAACTATACTGAACATTGGGTACAAGATCTTATCCAATATGTTGTTTGGACGCTCGAAACGTTTTGTCAACAGTTTTATTGGATGCTCGGTGCCAGAGCAGTCCAAAATTAATCAAATATTCAAACTATACCAAATCTTAGAGAAAATTCAAGGAATGCAGAACGATGTCCAATTTTGGCATCACTCCCAAACTTTGACCTTTGATGTCAAAAAATAGCCAACATCATTTTTAAGAAAATTGTGGCAAGGCCAGAGGCACATTTGTTAAAATGTAGAACCCAGTAGGGTGGTGTGAAATCTTGCCAAATTTTAACGTTTGGCCTTATTTCACTTCCTGAAAGTAATATCATCGATATTACCTTCTTAAATAACTCACTCACTGGTGGATCAGCGAAGAATATACCCACAGTTACCATCAGGCGATAATAATTGATATTAAAGAGAAAAATTAAATTCCAGGCCCTACAGGGCCCAAAATGGAAAGCTAAACTCTTCAACAAGGACATGTTCAACGGATTGATGAATATCAGTAAAAGAGGTACACCGTGCTACTGATGGAGCCAAGAAATAAAAGTACTCAAAGCAAACTGCTTACAAGCACGGCGGAGAGTGCAGCGCTCTAGAAGGAGAGCCGCTTTTCAACAAGGACTAGGCATATTCCGACTGGCAAGAATGAACCTAAAGCTAGCGATAAAAGAAAGTAAAGCAAGATACTTCAAGCGCCTGTGCGACGACTAAGCTGTAGATTTGCACAATTATCAAGTCCAACAATGCTAAGGTCTGTTGTAGATCAACTATTCCCACAGAGACCATCTAACTTTGTGCAATACAATCAGGGAACCCAGCACAGGAGTGGTTCCAATAATAACATCAGTTGATAGACATCAATAAAGAGCCTGGACCCGATGGCAGTGAAAGCCGTATCAAAAGATACCAGACATGTTTATGCAAAAGTGTCCGAAACAAACCAACTGAAGAACCAGCATCATGTCGCCTAATACTATCCGGCTGCTTCTGCAATAGAAGGTTAAGATATGAAACTGAAGAAAGGGAAAAGTACTGTAAAATCTCCGCGGGAGTCCCACAAGGTTCGGTACTGAGGCCCCTATTTTGGAATGGCATGTACGATGGAGCTCTGTAATTAACACTGCCAGCAGGAGTAAAAGTAATCGGATTGGCTGACTATATCGCCATTGTAACAATTGCAAAGAATATTCCCAAGATAGAGTCAGCTACGAACAACGCAATCTACCTTATCAAAGACTGGCTTCTATCCGCCGGCCTAGAAATAGCTGTTTAGTTGAGAATATTCTGACTCCTTACCACTGGTGGGGGGAAGTCAATAACAACACAACTATTTTAACGAACTTCTTTATTTAAATTAATTTTGCCTTAAATACTACAGTTTTGCTTATTCTACATTATTTACACACCTTAAGCAGGCTAAGAAACAAATCGTACGAGGTGTTCAGTTACGTGGCATGTGCAAGTAACTTAATAAGCTGTGCGCTTTGGAATGCACTGCTTAGTTCTCAAAAAAATTGCAGAGTTTTAATTTGTGCGTTGTTCGTCGTTTGTTGTTTGATACTTGTTGTTGTGATTATTCACAACATGCTGGGGCCGGCTTAAATGGACGTCACGCAGAAGTCTGATTCATCAAGTTTTCGGGTTGTAGAGGGTTCAATGCTATGTAGCTGCGTGCTTGTGGTTTTACCTGGTTTGTTCTTGAAGAATCGCGTTCTTATGTTTATAACTATGAAAATAAATGCAGCTATAAAGAGCAGTGTCGTAACAGAGCCGATGGTGGTGTAATGTTGGATCTTGTGTGTCCTCAGTAACAGCAGCAATTTTTCCTGACCTTGTTGGACTTCAAGAGCATTTTCTACCTTGCCAATATCTTTAAATATGTCTGGTCGTAGAACTGGAGCTTCTTGCCTCATGTGCGTGAAATTCGTCAGCTGCTGCGATATGTTGCTTGTTGGCAAAAACGATGCTTGCAATCGACTTGACAGAATTCGTTTCCCAATGATAATCATCCCTTCTTGACGTATCATGCAGGTTTCTTGCAGACTTATGGTTCCGCTGCCAAATAATGAGATCTGCTTCGTTTCTTGGTCACAGATAACGTCTACACTTCTTTTAAAGGGCATGCTAAATATCCAGGTATTAGGATGATGCATCTCTACCCAATATGCTCTGGCAGGAACTGTATGGGTAGTACAGGCTGTTGAGAGTAAGTTGTAGTGTTGAAGTATGCTCATCTCGCATGCACTAATGGTGGAGCCAGGTGTATAAATTGGATGGACTAAATTGCACCAGTACATGCCAGCTGACCTCTGCTTGCAGGAATTGATTTCTTGCTTTGTCATAGGGTAGTATCGATCCAATTGTAGACTAACTAATAGGTACTCTGATGATGGTACTAAGTACGTGAAATTCCCGTTATGCCAAGTTGGTACTGGTAACACATTGAAAACCTTGAATTCCTCGTTGAACAGTAAGGGAATCGTGATTTTAATAATAATGTTTTCATCTGTTACTCTTCCCTTTGGATGAAGGTCTTTATAGAGTTGGAGAATCGGTTCATGTTGTCGTTCCCCCGGTATCATTAATGTGCGGGGGATGTTGTCATGTATCCTTATCAATTCATTCTGCAGCTGGTTCACACTAAGTATAAGAGGATGCAGTCTGCCCTGATGTGTTGATAGTACAATATCCAGCATTATGTTTTGAGTGTTCTGGTAGTTGATCATCATTAACATTGCATTCATTGCGGTAGATACCAAAATTTTAAATGAGTTGAACTTATCGTGTTGTTTATTCAAGTCATTTATAAGAGAAGTCAGAAAGGCTTGTTGTTTTTGGTTGGACATTCGTTCTTTCTTGAATATATTGATTGTTGAATCGATGATGGTAGTTTGATTCTTCATTAACTGTAATATGTGTTCTTCATTTCCTTGCACCATTTCAATTGTTTGCTCGTATTTTTGAGCAAATTGTTGATCCAGCACTCCAAAGAGCTCAGTTGCTACAGTTCCCATGAAGTCGAATGGTGATCGCTTACTCCTTAATGGCACGTTGTTTGCGTGCAATAGCACATCGTTATTCAGTTCTATCTGCTGCAATTGTTGTTCGAATTGTGCCAAGGTATTATCGCAAAGAACTGTAAAGCCTTCTGATATATTTCTAATGCAAACGTCTTGCATCCGCCTCACGCATTCCTTGTATGTATAAAATTCGGACCAGTAGCTTGTCAAATTAAAAAACACGACAGCTTTCTATGTACTGGCGATCATGTTTGCGCGGCCAACGTCTTCAAAGAATATACCAGGCTGAGTTTCGAATTGATTGACGTGGACTTGGTTCATATTCTGATCAGACATAGCTGTGGTGATAAATGCTGCTATTAAGCATATCCAAAAAAGAGGATTGTTTTTTGTTATATTATGTCTACCAGAGCGCTTTCCCTGGCCTTGAGTATCTGTATTTATTTGATTGGAATTTGTTAAATCTTTAGTTGCAATTTGAGTTTGAAGTATTGCATTCTCTTCAGCTGTATTTAGTTCATTATCGGGTAATGGGCATAGTTTAGCAATCGGTCTTTTGTAGTGTGAGCCGTTACTCAGAACTGTTGCAGCTCGAACCCTTTTATCTTTTCCTGTAGCCATTTTGTAGGTGGCAGTCGGTCATCTTTAATGAGAACTACGTCACCGACACTTAAGTTTGCTTCCTTTTGTTTCCATTTGGAGCGTTGCTGAAGTTGTGATAGATAGTCATTCGACCAAGCTTTCCAGAAGTCGTGAGTCATTTTTTGGATTAACATCCACCGGGAGCCGTAACTACGTGTTTGGTCAGTTACTGGTTCAGGTAAGGCGTTGAGCGCAGATCCAATTAAAAAGTGACCTGGAGTGAGTATCAGCTTATCTTCAATATCGTTGCTTACAACGGTAAGGGGTCGAGAGTTTAGACATGCTTCTATTTGGGTAAGTAGCGTTGAAAGTTCCTCAAACGTAAGCGTTGTTTCACCAATTATTCTTTTCATATGATATTTCACCGACTTAACACCTGCTTCCCATAGTCCGCCAAAGTGTGGGGCAGCAGGCGGAATAAAATGCCATTTGATACCATCAACTGCCAACTTCTCAGTGATTTCATCTCTCCACTGTGCTATAGTCAACTTGATTAAGCTCTGTATTTCTTTGTTTGCTCCTATAAATGTCGTGCCACAATCAGAGTAAATATCTGAACATACACCTCTTCTTGATGTAAATCTTCGGACGGCAGCCAAAAACGCCTCTGATGTGAGGTCGCTTACTAGTTCTATGTGAATAGCCTTAGTAGCTAAGCACACAAAAACTGCTATGTATCCCTTTGTAGTGCGATTACCTCTTCCTTTGGATAAAAGAATTTTTAGTGGGCCAGCATAGACCAGAATGAGTAAAGGGTCTCGAAGGTGTTACTCTTGGTGTTGGTAATATTCCCATTATTTGAGCTTTATTTATTGCTCTAAAGCGATGGCATCGTACACATTCGTGAATTGCTTTCCTGACAACTCGTTTGGATTGCAAAATCCAATAGGACTGTCTTAAAGTTCCTAAGGTCAGTTGAATACCTCCATGCAATGTTTTTTCGTGAGTGTGTTTCACCAACAACCTTGTAAAAATACTACGGTATGGTAGTATAATTGGATGTTTCTGGGATTCTGTCAGAGGTGCATTTTCCAGTCGACCTCCGACTACTATGATGTTGTCCTTGTTCATTAGAGGATTCAATGATAACAGCTTACTCTTCCTGTCTAGGAAACGCCCACCTTGCAGACAGGCCCATTCTTCTTTGAATTCCCTTTGTTGAACGACGCGTATGACGGTCTTACGACTGGCTTCTAACTCCTTTGTTGTCAATGGTCCTACGTGTGTATTCGTCCTTTTGCACTTTGAAATGAAGCGTTTACAGTACGCAGTAACTCTTATAAGTTTGTTGTATGAGGAAAATCTTGTGAACATGCATGCGGCCTCAAACACCGACAGTGTCATAGTTATCTTTACCTCAGGAACTGTAACGTCAACAGCTACTTCTGCCGGCCAATGGGATGAAGGGAGCTTTAGCCATTCGGGGCCAGTCCACCATAACGAGTGATCCTTCAATTGGTTTGGTGCAATTCCTCTAGAGGCACAGTCAGCGGGATTTTCAGACGATGTAATGTGTCTCCAGTGCTTTGTTGCAATTTTTTCATGAATTTGCGATACCCTATTAGCTACAAATGTTTTTAACGTAGAAGGACATCGCTTAATCCATGCTAGGGTAATCGTCGAATCTGTCCAGGCAAAAACATAACCCAGTTGTGTCCGGAATACCTGTTGCGTTTCCCAGAGTAACCTTGATAGCAAATGGGCTCCGCACAATTCTAGTTTTGGAAGTGTAATTTTTGTTTTGATAGGTGCGACCTTTGTCTTTGCCATCAATAATGTTATTCGGTATGAACCATCTTGAAGAGATATTCTGGAGTACACTACTGCAGCGTAAGCGGATTCTGAAGCGTCACAAAACCCGTGTAAGTCAATTTTGTGTTTCTTATTAGTTCCCATCCATCTTGGGATTTTTATATCTTCAATAGTGTTCAAATTATTTCTGAGACTATTCCAGGATTGTTGTAGCTCTGAAGTTAAAGGTTCATCCCACGATAAGTTGGTCTTCCATAGTTCTTGCATTAATAATTTTGCCCTAATAGTGACAGGTGCCAACCATCCCAACGGGTCGTACAACTTAGCTATTTCCGAAAGTGTGGCACGCTTCGTTAAAGTTTGTTGATTTGGTTCTTTCTTGACTTTAAATTGAAGTGTATCAGACGAAAAACTCCAGTGTATACCTAGTGCCTTGATTGTGTCTTCTTTATTAATTTCAATTTCTCGGTGCCCCTGATTATCAACTTCTCTGTCTTGTAGCTTAATATTGTTCGTTGCCCATTTCCGGAGATTGAATCCTGCTCTTTCAAAAGTTGAACGAGCTGTGCCTTTGCTTCTTTGCATTCGCTTAACGTGCTTCTTCCAGACATCAGATCATCTACATAAAAATCATTTTTAAGGATATCGGATCCAATTGGATACATTTGTTGCTCATCAATGGCCAATTGTTGAAGGGTTTTGACTGCTAAGTACGGTGCCGATACTGTTCCATATGTCACAGTGGTGAGTCTGTATTCCTTTATCTGTTCCCTTTCTGAGTTTCGCCACAAAATTCGTTGATAATCCTGATGATAGTTGTTAACCTTTATTTTTCGGTACATTTTCTCTATATCCGCTGTGAAAACGTACCTATGACGTCTCCATCGCAATAAGATTGTTGTTAAATCTTCTTGCAGCTTGGGCCCCACCAGCATGAGTTGGTTTAAACTCACGCCTGTTGTAGTTTTAGCCGATGCGTCAAACACAACCCGTAGCTTTGTTGTCGTGCTATCAGGCTTATGAACTGCGTGGTGCGGCATGTAGTAGACATCACTTATGGTATTGTTGGCTAGAGGCACTTCGACCATATGTCCAAGGTCTAAAAACTCCTTCATAAACTTTGTGTATTCTTCTTTTAATTTCAAATCTTTACTAAACTGCTGTTCCAGTTGACGTAGCCTGGCTATTGCCTTACTTTTAGAATCTCCTAGTTTATGGTTTTGCATCAATTTTGTGTTGAATGGTATATTCACCACATATCTACCATTATCATCTCTGTAGTGAGTTTCACTGTATATTTGCTCACATTCCTGGTCTTCCTCTTTTAGATAGTTGCGGTCTTGAAATTCTAGTTCCCAGAATTTTTGAAGCTGCTTTTCTAAGGAGGTTTGTACTACCATCCCAGTTACCCTGACACCATAGCCTTTCTGGGAAGATGTTCGACCTGTTATGAGCCACCCTAAAGGAGAATTTTGTGCTATTGGAAAACCCTTTGTGCCCTTTCGCACTCCTTCTAGGATTATTTCTCCATATATGTCAGCACCTAGTATCATGTCGATAGTACCTGGAGCATTATATCCTGGATCGGCAAGGGTAAGCTCTTGAAACTGTTTGGCTTTTAAAGTTATTGTTTTCTCGGCTGGCAGCAATCTTGTTAGTTTTGGTAGAACAAGAGCTTCTACATGTATCTTGAATTTTGATGCTACTCTTGATGATATGGAGAAATTTACTTTACTACGTGCAGTTCCTGCATCTGTTGCTCCTAGACCACTAACAGGTACAAACACTCTTTCTTTAGATAGTCTAAGCGATTGAGCTACTTCTTCTGTGATCAAAGTAGCTTGTGAGCCTGGATCAATAAGGGCTCTTATTTGCCTGCTTTCCCCGTTCTTATTTTTAGCAATGATTATGGCTGTGGCAAGGAGGACGCTTTGGTTATGATCGCCATGGTTAACTTGGGGTTGCTCTGATTGAGTTATATTAGGTTTTCGTTTTTCGAAATGTTCCATGTGCAAAAGTGAATTATGCCTTTTATTACAATGTTTGCACAGTCTCTTGCTGAGGCATGCACTCTGTTTGTCATGGCGTAAGCAATTCACACACAGTTTTGCTGATTTCACTTGTTCATAACGCTTTTTTGGGGTCCAGCTCAAAAATTTATTGCAAACGTAAACAGCATGTTCACCTTTGCAGAATGCGCATTCAGTTGCTGTTCCAATATGGCAGTTGCGCGCTGTAAATTTCAATTCCTCTCTTGGTGTCTTCTGCTTTGATGACGACAATACTTCCAATGCTCGGTATCGTCTTGTTAGAAACTCAAAGAGTGCTTCTTGAGTGGGCATCTTGTTTGGGTTTTCAATGCTTTGCTCAAACAAGTTCCTGCTTTCTGGATCTAATGTTTTCAATATAAGATGAACAATGATTGGTCCACATGAGGAAGTGTCGAAGCCCATGGTTTTCAGAGCCGCAATCCCTTCTTTATTTGCGTCCATGATTTGCTTAAGATGATTTGATGATGGATGGTTCCCAGTATGATTTCCTTTAAACATTCTGTCCAGATGCATGGTAATGATTTTTCTTTCATTGGCATATCGTGCCTTTAGGGTTTCCCAGGCATTTTGATAATTATCACTTGATATTGTGAAATGTTGTATTAACTGAAGAGGTTCGCCTTCTAAGTGAGTTTTAAGATACTCCATTTTTTCTGTTACGCCCAGAGTAACTTTGTTATGAATTAATGTGGTAAAAATGTCGCAAAACGATTGCCATTCTAAATAATTACCCTTGAATATTGGTATTCTCAATTGGGGAAGGCGGATTTCTGGAGTGGAAGAGGAGTGGTTTTGATTATTCGTATTTGTTTCTGATGATTTCAATGCCATTTGTAAGAGACAGTTGTTTACATCATCTTCAACTCCCTCGTAACGATTTTCCTGCATGTAGGGAATCGTATAATCCTGTTCTGATGCTTTCGACAAGAATTCTTCGTGGAGTTCAGTTAGGTTCCTCCATTGTTCCAGCAATATTTTCTGTTGGTATTCATGAACTTCTTTTGAATACTTGTGAAATGTCTGCTCGAAAGAATCAATGCTCCTTGATATCGCCGCTATTTTAATGTTCAATTTTTTGAGCCTCTGTGTCTGTTGCTCATTTCCTGCTAGTTCTTCTTCATTACTACTAGCCGAAGATACATTTTCCAAGGCATTTTTCAATTTTTCGTACATAGATTTAACCACTTGAACGGTGTCTCTTTGTATGTACGGTGTGTCCGGTTTAATCACCTCTTTAATTTTTTGGTGATTGGTTTGGAATTCAGTCCAGATTTTTTCGATTTTCTGTAGTCTTTCCTGTATGTAGCGAGTTGTCTTTCTAGATGTGCTGTCTTTTCCGAAATTTGTTTGTATTTTCTCCAGTTCCGTTGCAAGAGATTTTTGTCTTGCGACGATAAGGTAAACATCCACATCCTCCATATTTTTGTTACTCTTTTATTTGTTCTTTTTTTTTTTATAATTTTATTTCACAAAAAAATACCCAGTGTTGCTAGCCCTGGTAACGCTTTTTTTCGTTTTTGTTAATTTTTAGTTTTGACTGCGTATGAATTTTCACCAATGTTTGTAGCCCTGGTGACGCTATGTTAAAAATAACAAAAAAAATTTTGTTTCACTTAGATGTACCAGTGTTTGTAGCCCTGGTAACGCTTTCCTTTCTTATGGCTTCGAAGGACCAATGTTTAGTTGAGAATATTCTGACTCCTTACCACTGGTGGGGGGAAGTCAATAACAACACAACTATTTTAACGAACTTCTTTATTTAAATTAATTTTGCCTTAAATACTACAGTTTTGCTTATTCTACATTATTTACACACCTTAAGCAGGCTAAGAAACAAATCGTACGAGGTGTTCAGTTACGTGGCATGTGCAAGTAACTTAATAAGCTGTGCGCTTTGGAATGCACTGCTTAGTGCTCAAAAAAATTGCAGAGTTTTAATTTGTGCGTTGTTCGTCGTTTGTTGTTTGATGCTTGTTGTTGTGATTATTCACAACAATAGCAGATCACAAAACGGAAGCAGTTCTAATAGCCAGCCGGAAAAGTGTGGATTACCTTGACATAGAGGTATTAGGTCAAATCATTAATATAAAATACTTAGGAGTAATACTTGACAATAGTCTAAGTTTAATGCCTCACATCGACTACTCGCGCAAATAGGCGTCAAAGCTCCAGGCAGCACTATCTGGAATCCTCCCAAACATCGGAGGACCCGGATATGCTAGAAGGATATTCATATCCAAAGGAGTAAACTCAGTCCTGATATATTATACACTGCTCCAGTTTGGATGGGGGACTTAGCGACAAAGGAAGCAAGAAGAAAGTAATCATCAACTATCGACTTAGCGCATTAAGGGTAACCAGTGGCTTTAGAATAATTTTACTACAGCCGGGACGATATCCTTGCAGACGAGACAAGTCTATAATAGGAGAACTTCTACTAACCAAGAGGAGGTAGTCATTAAAAGTATCAAGGAAGAAGAAAGAGCGACTTCAATCACCTGGTGGCAAGGTCGGTTGAATACCACGGTGGGTATTAAAAGTATGTACACAGCTTCGGTAAACCAACGTCAGAATTTCCACTTCGCAGCCTTGCTTAGTATCGTCGGTGTTTGTGTTTTCTGTGTTTGTCTGTGATTATGACTAGGGAATTCAGGGTAGACGTAGCCAATATACGCGGGCTAAAAAGTAATCACTTTTCTGCGTACGTCCACGTCTGTAAGTACAGACCAGCTGTTTTGGCACTTAGTGAAACACAGGTAGATCCCCGCCCACACCTCTCAGATCATTCTGATCTGAAGCTACCTGGGTCAATTCAAATGAATAAAACCAATGATGTCATGGTTCAAATCACGATCTGGAGAATCGAGTCCTTCTGCACAATTTCTACCTGCGAAATGAGATACAGAACTGGCGATTCGAGACCTCGGGTTTCACCCAGTTCAGTGACGAGAATATGGTATGGCAAATAATGTCATCGCCAATGAAGCGGACCTATCCCTGTTCATCTCAAAGGAGGAACTCCATAATGCACATTATCCGGAGCATTGAAAAACTGTGGTGGTTTATCCCATCCATAAAAGAGGTAAGGACACATCCAATCCGTCGAATCTCCGGTCGATAAGTCTCCTTCCGAATATCAGTAAGGTGTTCGAAAAGGTAATCAATAGGGTTTTGACTCAGTGGGTTGAGGACATGATGTCATACAAGCCGCGTCTAAACTGGTGTCAGATATCGGATGGAATAAAACCAAAAACCAGTGTACTAAAGCCTGCCTGGTTGACTTGGAAAAGGCCTTCGACACCGTATGGTTATAGGGTCTTTTCTACAGGCTAACAGACAGACTGGGCATCAGTAAACCACTTTTGTATATTCTTCAACTATGCTCACCAACAGACAGTTCATCATGAAAAATATATTTTAAGAAGAATTTAGATGCTGCTCTGGCCAGGGCCATAAATGCTTTTGCCTTTACAAAGTGACTGTTTTGTAGCAGCCAACTCGATGTGAGGCTGAATGTTATCTGGAAAAGATTCGGGTGTTTAAGATGGCTTGCCTTAGGGTTTGTCTTTACCTTTACAGAACACCAGAATCGGAGTACACAAAATGAGGTTCCAATGAGGTTCCATACAACAGGGCGAATCTAATAAGAGTGGACAAATTCTCTATTAAGTTGACTCGAAGGCATATTGCAAGAACAATGACCTCATCCAACAACCTGATATCTGGGGCCTACCACCCCAACTACTTATGTCATGAGAGTGTGCGCTGCTGTGCCGCTAATCTTCCACGTAGCTCGTACAGTTGGTGAGGGGCTACTCAACTACAACAGAGCCGACAACAGCAGTGTTGAACGTCTCAGGTTTGTTGTTTTTGTTTTGCAGCACCAACATATTTGGTGGTTGAGTGAAGAAGACCCGATTCCTTCAAGTCCAAGTTAGCCTGGTCAGAAGGCAAAGTGGGCCATATTTTCCTTGCTATATTTAGCAAATGGCCGACTTACAAAGGCTTGGGTAGTTTTAAGATATTTAAGATTAGCAACCTTGGGTAAGCTAGCAATTAGGTTAGCAACTTGAAGTTTGCTAACAATTAGGTTAGATTAGATTGTATAGTTAGGCTAAGTAGTTTAAGGTTAAGTATAAGTTAGCACAGGTAGTTTGTTTAATAAGTTAAGTATTTATAAGTTTTATGTAAATACAAAAAAAAAGCTCATTTACTAAGTTTTTTCTTAATAATTAATTTTTTCTTAGTTTAACTATAATAGATGTTAATGAACAGTAATTAGGATTGAAAATGATAAATGCTGATAAGACAAACACCAAAATGAATGATTTAACCCATACCTACATCGTCACACTGAATTAAAGTGACAACAACCTGATAGATATTCTTCCCATCATTGATGTGACCCGTTTCAGGAAGCCTCGTCTTAAATGTCTTGAGGGATCGCCTCGCACTATTATTCACTTCTCTTTACCTACTTTAAATTCTAATCAAACAGTTAGTTTTGATGGCGTCACTGTTTCAGTCGACTATACCAAAGACCAAAAACGAGCTAGCAGTTTTCTCGGAGAAACGTATCTAATACCTGAGTGGAATTTGTTCATAAAAATAACTCTCTACTTTTAAAGGATCTCTACCTTACCCCCTGGATCACTTTAAAATTTATCCAACGATCCGGTAATTCTGCATCTCATATGACCTATATTGAACTACGCAAAGTTTCTATTATAGTTTTTGTTCCTTGCATCACCCGCAACTTTAGCAATAACCGTGGACAAACTTTACAAATTGTTGTCTTCGAAATTGGTTTCGAAACTTTCACGTCTTTAAATATCTCCCTCATAACTGTAAGCTTGTTTAAGTTAGGAAGCTATTACGGATAAATACGTACCTCCTGAGAGGTACTTCTTCCTATTGTATTATACAGATAATCGTTTGATATGATACAATATACATATATCCGATCATATCCGTTCAGATGTGTGTTCCATCATGCTGCACTTTCACCGCGGGTACATATATAGTAAAGACGGCGGACTGCTGCACTCCGAACCGTCAACGAGTGATCCATAACTTTTGGCCGATTAAGTGAATATGCGATTCATAGTCAGAATAAAGTAGATACTCGTGCTCATATTCGCATCCGTACCTATCAAGCCCATGCATGGCAAGTGCATTTCAAATATGACTATCCATTCTCTCCTTCGTCCTTCCAACTCTGTGAATGGCTATCGTTGCATAAAATTTATATGAGCAATCATTGTTCGTTGACTACGAGGATGGTGTACACAAAACTTAACCTCGACCTGGTGCACGTCCTCAACTTTAAACTTTTTCCCTCTTCGATATGCCGCCCATTAAACGATGTACGAGTGCTACTCGTACAGATACGAGCCAAAGTACGAGTCCAATAACAACAAGAATCAAAAAGTATCTACAGTAGGTGGATGCATTCTATGGGGAATCTGTGGATGTTCGATGCACTGGTTAAGTTTACACTGTAACCCACTTTTTATTCTCCGCATAGATTAACCTCTCCTCCAATAGGTGGTGTCCTCAGCCAATGGCTTGAATCTTTTGTCGCATTTTCATTATTCAAGTACTTACGCGATGAACCACTGTCACCTTGAGCGTGGTACTGTATTACATTGGTACAGTAATATCCTCACTCCTCCTGCATTTTTTAGCCATTGGGAAAGGAAGTCTCCACAAGTACGTCCCATAATAGAACGTCAGAAAACTGTAAGATTTTTCCTGTTGAAAAGTGGTTACCTTGTGGGCAAATCTCATCTTTCATTGCAAACTTTTATTCTAGTGTCTGTGTGCTTGTATTTGGTAAGAGTAGGGGTTGCCTGCAAGATGGGACGCATAAACGGAGGGTGGATTTTATCTATGAAATTTTACCTATCACTGGAGTACTTCTAGGGACAAATACGAGTATAGACAAAAAAAAAATAGAAGAAAATCCTTGCCTCCTCCTTGTACAAAAGCAGACTATAGGTGAAACATGAAAATCTCAGGGAGTCTAGAGACAAGAGACAGGAAGTTCAAGTTTCACCGTCGCCATCGTAAGCCAAAATATTTTGAGTGCGCAACACTTGAATGAACGCAAAATTCAGGATTCACAGTGGAACTAATGGACTGAAGGAAGTAAAAGGTATTTTGATAAAGAAAATTCCTATAATTCGAGGTATGGAGGTAGCTCTGGTTACACTTATAAATAAAGCGCCGTAGATACACTGAGAGAATTCTCCTTGATTAGGCGAAGTTCCTACAATAATTTTGGCCTTGAGGATTTTATTATTTTTAGCAAAATTTAAAGGGCAGGAGTTGTGGAGGTGCCTCTGACTTATGATGTCATTATGGAGTTTGAACTGCTGAAATGAAGGTCGTTAAGCTTACAATACTAAGTGAATAACGAAGCCTCATAAACGAAGGTGTTAATGTAAATTTTCTATGTGACGTATACTAACTCTATATAAAAGAAGCTTACAGTAATTTAGGATTCTTGTGAAATATGAAACACACGAAGAAGGTTATTATTATTCATGTTGTTAATGAGAATTTCTTTGATCACTTGTGAAAAGAGTTATGTGCTCAAATGGAAGACAAGTTTCCTTGGTGCGAGGTGGAATGCTGCCCGAAACCGTGGCATTGTAGTTGCAGTTTTGTCTTTGTCATATTTTGTCACATGAATATACAGGTTTGGTATGGCCATAAAAATGTAGACTTGCACTACACTCTCCCAGGAATCCGTAGTCTATTTGCATATGAAGTACTCGCAGGGTCTTCTCAATTACCGTGGTATCCATCCCAAAATCCGAAAAAAAATATTTTCCTTTCAGATTTGAATTTTGTTCGTGACATACCTTGGAGTGGTGTTTGACTTTAATTACAGGTGTACGAGTAGTTCAGATATCGGATAGAGATTATATCAGCATTATAGTCAACGTAGCTTTGCAGAACCGATCTTAAGGCATATTAAATCCAAGTATTTGGCTTAATAGGGGATCTAGCCATGTCTTAGTCCACTTTTTTATGGCGCCATTCATATATCACGGACCAGTTATTTCTTGCTCAAATCCAACTAGTGGAATTGCTTAGCATCGCCGGCGTTACGTGTTTTGCGTTTGTCTATTGTAACAACGCTGGAATTCAAAGTGGACATTGCAAACATACGCGGGCCACAAAGTAATCACTTCTTTGGGTACGTCCATGTTTGCAAATAAGTTCTGGCTAGGTGCTTTGACACTTAGCGAAACGCAAGTAGATCCCCGTACTTATCTCACAGATTATCCAAATCTGAAACTACCTGGCTACGAACAAGTGCCATTATTATTTTCTCACCGACCTGACACCTCTTACTGCTCTTAGGGTCGCAGTACCCAGTACTTATTGCAACTCTACATTGGGTCAACCAAAGGAAGACCCTTCCCGCGACTTTGGGTTTAAACCACAGCCAAAATGACGCTCCCACAAGGGGGCCTACCTCTTCAAGTCAGGAGGCTAGGCACTCCTCCTGTGTTTTGGATGTCCGTACGTTCCGAGCAGCTAACAACAGGGACCATTACGTTATTTTAGCGAAGATATGGATGCGGATCTCCGTAATAGCCCGAAGCAATAAAACCGTTGCTAGAAATGGGCAGGGCCTTTACCGATCGAGTTTGCCACCAGCACCGAATGTTAAAGACCAGTGCCAATACTGCCAAAGAGCAATCAGAGAGACGACTATAAAACAAAGACAGAACATGGGTTTCTCAGAAGAAAATAGAAAAAGTCTTAGAGAGGTGCTACCAGAAGAATGACATTCAAGGCTCTAACCAAATCGTAAAAATAACATACCAAAATTATAAAAGTCGAACAGAAATCTTCAAGTATGTTGAAGGAGACCTCATAGTGGAACTCCAGTCGGAGCTGAGAATCTGGAAAGATTATTATTGTAGACTCTTAAACGGTGATGACGAACCACATCCCACTGTCAGGCAGAATGAACCATTCAACCTGGACGAAGACACACAACATTTCGGACCACCCGACCAAGATGAGCTTAAGTCTAACAAAGCTGCTGTATCCAATATTTAAAGCTGCAGGTGATGAATAGATACGGAACATACGTCAACTCATCTCTAAAATCTGGGTGGACGAAAGTATGGCCGACGAATGGAACCTCAGCATTGTTTGTCCTATCCTAAATACGGAATATCACCTGAACTGTGTCCACTACAGGGAAATAAGTATCCTCAATATCGCATATAAAACCTTGTCTGCATATGTCTATGTCTGTCTAAGGCCCATCTATGTGGTCTTAGGCGAGCAAAGACTAATGGTTAATTGCTTACATTGCTACAGATCTTTGAACCAAGAGTTCCAAGTCGATACACACCACCGCTTCATCAATTTCGAAGTCGCATACGACAGCATCTATAGAGAGTCATATCTAGTTTTGGCATTTCCAGAAAGCAATGGACAAAACAGAGAACTTAAATCTGAGAAAAGGAAAGGCGATGCGTTGTCAAGTGACTTTTTCAACACCATTTTTGAAAGAATTGGGCAAAACTCACAAGTCAACTCCAGAGTCACCATCTTTCAAAAGATTGTTTAATTGCTCGCACTCGCAGATGACATTGGGAAGTGGTGTTGTCAAAGCATGGGTTTAGCGGTCAAAGAAGGAAAAACAAAGTTTATGCTGTCAACAAAGAAGAACACACAACATAGAGGCGTAGGACTAAACGTCACGATATGTACGAGTAGCTATAACTTTGCGGTAGTATGGGACTTTATCTGCGTTGGTTCTGCAATCAACTCCGACAACGACATCCTTACAATAAGTAAGTAAGTGTGTAACCCTACTCTTTTTTTTATCGCTAATTTTTTTTTTTTTTTATAATGAGCGCGCGCTCAAGGGGTTTGAGTACCCTTAAGGTGATTGTACACAGCGGGGGCGAAGGAAATTTAGGGAGGAAGAAAAGAGAGGTACCGATGTACATTGTTTTTAAATGTTTGCAAGTTATAACGACCAGGAAATACAGAGATCGGCAGGGCATTCCATAAGCGAGTTGTACGGCTTAGGAACGAATCACGATATTTTAGAGTACGTCCGAAAATGGGCTAGAGGGTATACTGATGAGCATTCATAGTGAGACGGGTGTTACGGTTGAAAGTTTGAATGGGCGGAATACTACTGGCGATTTCAGTGGAGCACTGGTGGTGGAAATAGCGATAAAACAAAGTGAGACACGAGACATTTCGTCGGTGTTCGAGGGTGTCCATTGATGGACTGATATTAGTATCATCAATAAGTTTTATCGCACGGTTTTGAATCCTATCTAGCAGGTGCAGAGATGTCTTAAGAGCACCTGAGCAGATGTGGGCATTGTACTCCAATTTTGGGCGGATGAATGCCTTATATATTGAGGCCAGATCAGATGGGGTAAAATATTTCTTACATCGCTTGAGGAACCCTAGACATTTCGCAGCATTTTTGGCGACATCAAATATGTGGTCATTCCAACGTAAGTTGTCATTGACATACATACCGAGAATGGAAAGTTTTTCGGTTTCGACGATGCAAGTGCCATTCATGGATAATGGCTGGGTGTTTAAATTTCGCTTTAACGACAGCAGATAGCATTGTGTTTTGGAAGCATTAAATTCCACTCTGTTGTTAGTTCCCCAATTGGTTATGCTGTTGATATCGGAATTTAATGAGCTTAGCATACGCTGCCGTCCTCGTTCTATAGCCGAAGAGCAGGGTCGTGAGTCCGGAAACCAATATGAAAAGCAGAGAGTACTGTCATCAGCAAAGGAATATATTGGATTAGAAGTAGCAGACAAGAGATCGTTAATGAAAATTAAAAAGAGTGTCGGTGACAGAACAGAGCCCTGGGGCACACCAGCATTTATTTTGTGAATATCAGACTTGAAACCGTCCAAGACAACTTGAATTGAACGTTCCGAAAGCTAATTTCTAATCCATTGAAGAAGAGAGTCGTCGATCCCAAATGCACGCATTTTCGACAAAAGAGCCTGATGCCAAACTCTGTCAAATGCCTTGGAAATATGAAGTGCAACTATCATCTACTTTTCGGTGAGACATGCCATCAAATCACCAGTGGACCTGTTGCTACGAAAACCGTACTACCGGTCATTGAGAAATTTACGTGTCCCGAGATATTTCATGAGCTGACGGTTTATCAGCGTTTCCAGAACCTTGGAAAGAAGGGAGGTAAGTGCAATGGGTCTGTAGGAGGAGAGAGAATATGATTCGCCTTATTTAGGGACGAGCTGGACAAATGCTGTTTTCCATCTGTTCGGGAAGAGTCCTAAAGTGTAGGATTGATGAAAAAGCTTACGCAGTGGTTTTGCCAGCGAGGAAGAACACCTCTTCAGAAGAAGGGGAGATATACCATCTGGACCAGCGGATTTATGTATGTTGAGATCTTTAAGTACTCTTGCTACTACATGAGTGCGAAAGTAGATTCGTCCCATTGAAGATTCGATGCACTCAAGTGTAGGATGAGACAAAGCACAATCTGGGAGTCTTGAGCTGGCCGCAAAGTGTGCAGCAAGCAGATTGGCCTTATCCAAAGAGCTGACAGCTGGAATGTCATTGTAAATGAGCGTTGGGATGGAGGATGAGGCGAAATTTCTAATGTTTTTGACGAACGACCAAAAACTTTTTACTGCCTTTGGGACATTGCAGTATTTTTTGCCTCAGTTTTTGGTCGTATTGGAATTTCACGCGCTTGAGAAAGGCGTTGCAGTCATTTCTGGCTCGTTTGAACTTTTTTCGGTTTTCCTCTGTCGGGTTGGTCTTGTAGGACCAAAAAAAACATTTCTATAACCCTGACGGCCTCTTTACAGCTCGAGTCGTACCATGCCTTTTCTTTTGGTTTGATACTCTTCATCCGATGAGGAATAAAGGATTTCATTCCAAAGATGATGGTGTCTGTAATCATGTCAGCAGCGGCATCCACGTCGTTATCGAGGAAGCATAACGACCAGTTCAAATTCCTAAAGAAGCTGTTAAGACCGTTCCAGTTGGCTTTCTCGTATTGCCATACGGTTCTTTTAGGAATTTTTTCTCTAACTGTGTGGTCGGTGTACGAGAAATTAGCTGATATGACACAATGGTCCGACGAGCCTAGAGGGGAGAGCACATCAATGGTGTACTTATCAGGGTGAGAAGTTAAAAACAAGTCCAGGGTGTTGGCGGTATGACTATCAACGTCTGGTATTCGCGTGGGCTCATTTACAATTTTAATTTTGGTGGGGGCGAATGCCCCCATTTATTCGGCTTAATACAAGCTATAACTTAAAAAATAAACTTAAACTAAAACTTAAAACTAACAACTACAAGCTGCGTTAGGTTGTTTTCCGCAGCGAAAATTTCAACACACCGTCCTTCGGGTGTTGTCTGTCCAGAATGTCGAAGCCACCCAGAATTGTGTATATTGAAGTCGCCCGTAATAACGATTTCAGTATGAGGATACAGGGATACAATTCTTTGAATGGAGTCAGACAGCGCATCAAACTCGTTAAAGGTTGAATTGCTGTCCAGTTTGGGGCTTCTATAAATAAAGCAGTAGTGTATAATTTGCTTACGGAGATGGAATTTTAACCACATGAAGTTGAATTCCGGATAGGAACATGGATTATATTGTGGTGGAGTTTGGTAAGCTACATCACTACGCACATAAATGGCGAGACCGCGGTGAGAGAAGAATAATGGCACTAGTTCATAGTCAGGTAGCTTCAGATCAGAATGATCTGAAACGTGTGGGCGGGGATCTACCTGTGTTTCACTAAGTGCCAAAACAGCTGGTCTGTACTTACAGATGTGGACTTACGCAGAAAAGTGATTACTTTTAAGTCCGCGTATATTGGTTACGTCTACCCTGAATTCCCTAGTCATAATCACAGACAAACACAGAAAACACAAACACCGACGATACTAAGCAAGGCTGCGTAGTGGAAATTCTGACGATGGTTTACCGAATCAAATTGTTGTAGGTGTTATGCCCTTACAACAATATGAAACAGTGCACCAACAAAATTTTCACTCACAACCCCGCTATCCATCAGTTGTTACATACACTCAGCCACTGCCCGTACCGTATGGTAAATACTGTAACGGCAGTGACTGAGTGCAAGCAACAGTACTTCCACTAGGAGCGGGTGAGGTGGGATACCCTCACTGTGTGATATTTTGCTTTTCAATCACTGCACTGCACTTTTTTTTGTTTTTGTATATTTTTTTTTGCACGCGTGCGTTTTTTTGCTTTTTTTTTTTTTTTGCACAGCACACAACAATATTGCGAGTGCACTGGTGGAGTTGTGCACTCGACGGTGGTCGACTCGGTACTTTATAGGTTTAAATGTTGGACTTCATCCTTCTTCTGGCCTTTAATTTGAATGGTTGAAATTAAAAGGCTCTTTTCAGAAGGCATAAAGATAATCGCTTACCTCGAACTTTCTACTACGGCGCACGTGCTTCAAACAGGGTAGAAGTTTCCGGTTCAATTGTTCAATCATTGTATAGGGTTTACCAATAAGGACTTGACAACTTTTTTTTTAAATAAAACGCAAACCATTTGATATACATATTTCAAAAACTTTATTATCGGCAATCAAAACTTTTATGAATGGAACTCGACTTGGTTCATGTGGCCACCGCAGGCACGTTTGCAGCGGTCGATTCGTTGGACCCAATTTTCAACGACTCGCCCACACATTTCGGCCGAAACGGCCGCTATTTCGCGTTCAATGTTGGCTCTGAGCTCTTCCAACGTCGTCGGCGTGTTGGCATAAGCCAATGACTTAACGTAGCCCCACAGAAAATAGTCAAGCGGCGTTAAATCGCACGAACGAGGCGGCCAATCAACTGGACCACGCTGACCATTCACAGTAACGTGACGATCGTTATCGTCGACGAAAAAATATGGCCCAATAACGTCGCCGGCATGCAAACCGCACCAAACAGTTATTTTTTGTGGATGAAGTGGTGATTCATGACATGTGGATTTTCACCGGACCAATAACGCATATTTTGCTTATTGACGAACCCATTGAGCCAAAAATGAGCTTCGTCACTGAAGATGATTTTGCTATGAAATTCATCATCTTGGCTCATCTTCTCCAGAACCCAATCGGAGAACGTACGTCGCTTCAAATGGTCCATCGGCTTCAATTCTTGAGTCAGCTTGATCTTGTATGGGTGTAAACCAAGATCCTTACGCAAAATTCGCCATAATGTGGTATGAGCGATGCCCAATTCTTGAGAACGCCGTGGAATTGACCGATTTGGATCGTTTGCTACGGACGCCTGAACGCCGAACGGCAGCGATATTTTCTACACTTCGACCAACCCGTTGTCTCACTGGCACGGCAACATCACACAACGAATATGTAGACTCAAATTTTTGCACTAAACTTCTTATTTCCTGTCTACTAGGGCGAGAATTACGACCGAAAATTGGAGTTAACGCTCTTAAAGTTGCAGTCACCGACTCCGAAATTCGGTAGAAATTTTTATAATTTGCAGACGTTGCTCGTCCGTGTACTTTACCATGATAAAAATTTTGAGTTTACTGAATAAATTGACAGTGACAATTTGATGATTAGTGAAAGAGTGCGTTCACAAATTAAATTCAAAGTTGTCAAGTCCCTATTGGAAAACCCTTTATAAAGAGAAAAGATCGGTCTGGTTGGAGAGGAATTTTAGATGAGGCACTGGTCCACCCTACATTGTTACTACTAAGTAAGTAAGTGCGTAGCAACAGGTCTAATGAAAAGTGGAACCTTATCTACATCAATCTGTCGAAACCAAGATAATTGCACTTGATATTTCGAAGGCATTCGAATTTATGATTTTTTGCAATATTTGTTATTTTACATTTAATAATTTTATACAAGTTAAGTTAAATAAATGTTTAATAAATGTTAAGCTAACCGCAAAGCTCGTGTGTGTATTACTCAGGATTGTTGCTTTTTGGTTCACGTGCTCTCTCAGTCGCATAAAGTTCTTTCTCGCATATTTGGCGATGGTCTCTTCTACTGTTTCGAGGTTAAGGTCGCGGTGTAAGTCGGAATTTCTTGTATACCAGGGTGCCTTGACGATGTCCCTTACGACTTTATTTTGGAACCGTTGGATTATATCAATATTCGTTTTGGAAGCACATCAGATTTCACATAGTTGGATACCGTATGTACATACTGGTTTTAGTATCTGTTTATAAATTAAGAGTTTGTTTTTTATCGACAGAATCGATTTCCTACCGATAAGCCAGTTTAGTTTTCTTAGCTTGAAGTTAATTTGTTCTCTTTTCTTTTTAACATGTTTCTTCCATCTAAGCTTGGCGTCTAAGTTCATCCCCAGGTATTTAGCTGAATTAGAATAGGGAATTTCTACTCCAGATATAAATATAGGAAGTCGCATGATTTTTTTATTCGTAAAATTTACATGAACTGATTCTGAGCAATTTAAGATAATTCGATTATTTTTGGTCCATCTGTCAACTCAATCTATAGCGTCCGTTTTTCGCCACTGGAAGAATAGCTGTGTCATCCGCAAAAGTAGATATTGTACAATTTGAAGGTGTTGGTATGTCGTTGGTAAAGAGTAGATATAGAGCTGGGCCTAGAATTCTCCCCTGTGGAACCCCAGCCTTAATTTCTTTGAGTTCTGAATAGGAACTACCTTGTCTAATCCTTAAGTATCTATTCCTGAGATACGACCCTAGGACTTCTATATATTCACTTGGAAAGAGCGGTTTTATTTTGTTAATGCCTTTGCGAAATCCAAAAATACGGCTGAGCAAACCATTTTATTCTCCAGAGCTTTTTCGATGACGTTAGCAATCCGATGTACCTGTTTTTGTTTTTCCCTAAAACCGAATTGATGTTCTGGAATCATATGTTGGCCAGTTATGAATAGACTTAGTCTCTTAAGGAAAACATTTTCAAAAAGTCTAGATAAAATGGACAAACGAGAAATTGGTTTATAAGATGATGGTTCGTGAGGGTCTATTCCTGATTTGGGAATCATTATCACATCTGCAACTTTCCAGGGAATATGCTTCCACGCATTCATTAGTATTGCCAACTTAAGAAAAATTATTAAATCGTACCTAGGTGATTTTTTTGCATTTGAGCTCGTCTTTGACAATAAATCTGATTTCCTCCGGCAAAGTGAAGGAAATTTTTTTATCGGTCTGATCTACTTCTGGCCAAGCGTCAACAAGTTGAGATTCATTGGGTTGGAAGGTCTCTATTAGACACTCAGCAAATAAATCAGCCTTTTCGGTGTCTGTTTTAGACCAAGTGTTTCTCGATTTTACAAGTGGGTTCTGTTGAATTGGACGTTTTCAGTATGTATGTATTTGGTAGACTTCCAAAGGAAATATCCTGTTTGCTTATCAGCGGCAAGTTCACTCACAAATCTGATTTTTAAAATGCTTTAACTGGTGTCTTATCAATGTAGTTAGCCTATCATGTAGTGATTTGTAGAGTGGATATCTCGTATGATGCTATTATTTTCTAACCTTTCTCTTTTCAGCTATAAGCTCCATTATTAGCCTTGGTTTGTTAAATAAAAGTACTTCATTTGCCAATTCGGTTTCATCAGTAAAATTTAGATTTTGATCTAGTAAGACTCTAAAATATTGCCAATCCGTAAACTTATTTGTAAGGTACAGATTTGGATTTGTAACAATAACGCATTCACTAAGAGTGCCATACACTGGAGAGTGGTCGGAGTTTAAATCTGTCCCATCTTCTATCATGAGAAAAGTTGAAAATTTGAAACTTGCTTTATAATAAAAAAAATCGATAAGATCTAGTATTTTATTTTTGTCTGTTGGCTTACCAGTGGAGATAAAAGCACATCCCTCATCCTGAATTGCTCTTAATAACTCACGTCTTTTGATTGTGGTTATCCGAGAGCCCGAATGTGTGTGTTTAGCGTTAATGTCACAGCCCATTATGAATCTGCTATTATGTTTAAGTAATAAATTTTTATATTGCTCGTATTTGATGTTGTGTCTTTGTGGGGTGTAGACATTTACCAACCCCTTAATCTTTCCTTTTTTTCATAACGCTCCACACTATTTGAATCCATTTGAATTTGCCAATTTTTCCTTAATTGATGCTCTATCTACCTTCTATTGTACATAAAAATATTCAATTCTTCTTCCTTCCTTAGGAAAGAAAAGAAACAAGTTATGAGTCACTCTGATTATTCTAACGTTCTTGATACATACTCGTACCTTTATTTTACACCACCATTTGGACACCATTATCAAACAATAACATCCCGACAACTCCTGTGTATGGGGCTACTAATAAAATATTTCCTACCTAAATTCTCCTTCGAGTGTTCTCGAGTTTCTTGATGCGCAAAAAAGGCTGAAAGAATGAAGCAACTAACTAGCGCCCCAAAATTTCATCATATCCCCAAACTCTTCAAAAGTAATTCTTTACGAAATCTTAAGATTTCAGTACAAATCTCCTACTCCTTCCCGCCAACATAATTTCCTGAAATACAGTAAAAACTTCGTTGAACTCGTGTCCTTCGCCAATTCATAAAATGGCAATGAAATTGTTGTTATTGTACATATTACAATTGATTTCGCTAAAGCTTTCGATTTCATCCCTTGTATTGATCCTTATCAAATTGGAAACCTTCGGCTTTGAACCCATATTTTTTAAAGAATATCTTCTCGCCTGGTAGCTGTTATTACAGTGCTCTTTTAGGATGTGTTCTCTCAGTCGCTTTTTTACTATCACTGGTGTTCCTTCCATAGTCAGCCTGTGCATAAAATAATCTTTAAAGTCAACTCATCTCTTTTTATGAAACGCTGCTCCAGAGAATTTTCCAATCCTCATGTGAACACACCCGCCTACAGTACTCTGGTTTGCTCCTGCTTGAGTACACCAGCATTGATCATTCACCGTTGGTTTCCTCGATTTGCTCTTCGAGATCTCCCTTAGAACGACCCTTCCTATGTAAATCTTCTTAACCTTATTAAATTGGAAACCCTTGAAGTCTGATACAAAATCCTGTTCATCCATCGACTTATTCACGTTGCACGTCGAAAAAGATACCATGAGTTCATAAACGCAAGAGAGAAGGGAATGAGGTCTTTCACAAAAACGTAACTACGTTGATTTTTGGGATAACAACCAGCCGAACGTTTGAGTGACGGAAGACTGTATTCACATGAACTTGAAGGAATTGTTCAATGGCTTTCGTTTGACAGACATATGAAGATGTGGAGCATTCCTGGGATAGAATTTTGCTAAATCTGTCAAAGTCTTTGGAAAACCGGATGTACGAGTATGTTTTAAGAGTAAAGTTTTCTTGAATGCGAATGATTAACAGAGTGAGAAGGGTCCTCTTAATCAGGCAGAATTTGGGTTTTTTTTCATCAAATTTTACCAACATCTTAACGGTACTCATTCAACTGAGCCCATCAGATGTATATAACGGAGAAGGATTATTTTCTGACATGGTTTGATTGCGCAGTAGAGCTTGCTTACGTGTGTTCCGCATGACGATTTCACAAAAACTACCCACCACGGTCCTTTACCGCCTATCTACACCTCGATCTTCTTCGTTGCAACGTCTCTCGCAGAACACCACGACACAACAAGACCCACTCGACAGAGAAGCATGTTCCCTGTCCCGCTCTCATTACATGCCTCTTAAATATGAAACAAAGTATAGTCCATAGTAACAAAGTTTATTATTATTTTCTCTTAATACTACTACATAGTTATTACATTCATTTTTATTCATCTACCATATCAATCTACCACATACATATCAGTCTACGACACGGCCAATCCTGATAAACTCACGTCCCAGTGTGTTTGTTTACATCATAACATAACGTTGGTATCCCGTCTTGCTCAAAATTCATGCTCAAAATTCAAAATTCAGATTCAAAAACAGACAAACAAAAAAAAAAAAAAAATAGAATAAAAATAATTCGGCAATTCAGAACAAAAGAACTTATCGTACTAATCCTTGTACCTAAGACAAAAGCTTCAACAAATCAAATCCACTTAATCTAATCACGTAACAATGTCTTTCAAACATATCATAATACAAGAAACAGTTCCTTCACCGACTGTTCGAGACATTTCACACTGCCCACTCGACAAGCCACCTGGTCACCCTCATAGTGCCGATTTTGAGACATTTTACACTGGCTACTCAACAAGCCACCACGAGATCATCTATCTCATCTATTCATTCATCATTTAGACCGTCTCAGTCACTCTCTTCACCTTCAGTAAAGGTTAAATCGTTTTCCAACGAAACTTCCTTATTCGGCATTGCTCTCAAAGCATCATGGGCATACTTGTATGTTCTGTTACCAGACAACGACTTTAGTCTGTAACGATCACCATCCAGAATTTCTATCACTTCAAATGGCCCTTTAAACTTTGGGTCCAATTTAGTCTGGTGTCGTTCTTCTCCTTTGAGCAAGACGTGGTCCCCAACCCTATGTTTCACAATTTTTGCTTTCCCTTGATCATAATGTTTCTTTTCATAAAGCGCATTCTTATCAATTAACTTTTTAGCTTGAGATCTAGTCTGTACAATATCAACTTTCTCTTCATCTATTATTGGTAAGAGATTCATTGGCCTAGCCACTTTTCCTATCAACAATTCTAGGGGAGAAGCTTTTGTTATCCTATTCGTCGTACAGTTCATAGCCAATTGGACATCGCTGAGTGCATCTTGCCAGGAGCGCCGACTAGTTTCTACTGCCGTTAACATACCCTTAAGCGTGCTCATCACGCGTTCTACCTGTCCGTTTGCCCTACTAGCTCCAGTCGCAATTATATGCAAATCCACACCTTGAGTTGCACAAAATTCACGAAAGGCATTACAAGCGAAGCTCCTACCCTGATCAGAAATAATTCGCTGAGGCACACCAAAAATACAAATTGCCGCTTTCACAGATTTAATACAATTATCCGCATCCAAATTCAATGTATGATACAAGTGAACAAATTTTGTAAAGGCGTCAATTTGCACTATTACATATTCCTTCATTTCGTTCTTACCACTTAGCTTTGTCTACCTAGCACTTAGGTATGTCTACCTTGGGAATAGGATGCAGCTCCATCTGATTCTTTCCAGTTGTTGATTTTGAGAGTTTGCATGTGATGCAGTTCTCGACGAATAAGTCCACCATCGATACACTCTCGGTGTCAATTCTTTCTTGCTTTGACTGGCTTTGAGCGAGTTACAATCCGTATATACCACGAACTTGCGGTTATGTAAGTAATGACGGAAATGCCTTATAGCGTTGTATACTGCCAATATCTCCAACTCGTATGAGTGATATTTGGATTCCGATGCTGTAGTGCACTTGCTATAATATTCAACTACTCTTGGTTTGCCATCCATTCGATGGATCAGTATTGCTCCGTAGCCATCGGAACTCGCATCCGTATGTAGCTCTATTGGACATTTTGGATCAAAGATGATCAACACTACATCAGTTGCTAATGTGTCAATAATGCAAAGGCGTATTTCTTCATGCTTTGGCTTCCAATCAAAACTCGCATTTTTAGAAGTCAAATGATATAACGGTTTCATTTTCTCTGAAAACCGTGGTACAAATTGTCTGAAATATGTTGCTAACCCTATAAACTGCCTCAATTGCGCAACAGACTGTGGTGGGGGCATTGCCACCAGTGCTTGTATTTTGCGTGGATTCGGTTTAATTTCACCTCTTCCAACCTGGTAACCAAGATATTCTATGCTGGTTTTAAGTAATGAACACTTATTAATGTTGAAAGAAAATCCCGCCTTGGATAATGTTTCTAAAACAGTTTTCAATCGTGCGCAGGCCTCTTCTTTTGTGCTGGCGACTATCATTACGTCGTCAATATACACAATAGCGTATGAGTAGGCTAAGTCGCCAAGCGCTCTAGTGATGGCTCGCTGAAATACGGAGGACGCATTTTTCAAGCCGAAAGGCATTGAAAGGAATTCGAATTGTCCTTCTGGACTTACAAATGCTGTTCGTTCGATGGAATCCGGATGTATTGGGATTTGGTAGAAACCACTTGCCATATCTAAACTGGAAAAATATCTACTCGCATTCTATCAATCTGATCAGAAATAAGTGGTAAGGGAAATCTATCCGAAACGGTGTTTGAATTTAATTCACGGAAATCAATGCATAATCTATCAGTACCATCCTTTTTTTTAACTAAAATCATCGGACTCGCAAACGGAGAACAACTACGACGTATGACCTGTGCATCTAACATTTCCTGAATTTTATTTCGAACAATTCTTTTCTCTTCATCGCTCAGTTTGTATGGTTTTCGCTGGACCGTTTTGTTTGGATCAATCAAGCGGATTTCTAATTCACCTGCCGTGACTCGGTTTAGAGGTATACCATCAATAAAATTATCCGCATACGGTTCTAGTATCGTTATCAATGTAGCCCTATCAGAATCATTCAATACCTCATCATTATTTAGATGATCAAGATAATTGCAGTTTGATTTGGTTGCAATAGCATTAACTGTCTTAACTTTAAAAATTTTGAAACTGCCGGCGTCCATGGCAACACCCAACCCCTGGCTCAATATCTCACGACCTATGATAATATTGTGTCTTAAGAATTTACTTATTACAATATGAAATAATATTTCTATAGAAAATTGAGAACATTCAACAATTGATAATATCTGAACTGTGCTATGCACAGCATCCTGCCCAATACCCTTTAAAATTACTAAATTGTCAAATCTTTTACCCTTTAATCTTGTTGCTTGCGTTTCGCTTATTAATGAGCATTCAGCTCCCGAGTCAAATACAAATGGAAAGATCTTACCCGATTGGTAGAATGTTCCACCTGGCTGCACAATCGTACACAAATCGATTCGCTTCTCGACGCTTCTGTCGCCACTGCCCGTACCGCTCGTCGCCGTTATACCCTTCATGCATGCCGATGCTATGTGACCGACTTTGCCACACTTGAAGCATGATACTGGTTGTCGCTCTCTTTCATTGTTTCCATTTCTTCGAATATTCGTCTCATCGTTTCTCCTCTTCTGACATGCTATAACCTTATGACCAAGACGTCCGCAATAATGGCATTTTATTTGTGTGTGGTGTGATGTCTTCTGTCGCTTTGTATGTTCATCGTACGACGGAATTTGTTCATTTCGCTTTCCCTAGGCATACGCTTGCAATTGTTGTTGTAGCTCTCCGCTCGTGCTTACCCTTGTGGTATATAGTGTTTGGCGTAAACGGTTATCAATCTGCGCAGCGTGTGCCAGAACAATCGACACGGCAATCTCTTCTTTGCTTATGCCTTCCCATCTGTTTAGCAATGATGTTGTAAGTCGATTTGTATATACCGGCATTGACTCGCCAGCATGCGGTCGACTATTTAGAAGATCAAATACAATGGCCGCTGGTGTCTCGCTGCCGGCAAATTCTTGCAGAAACAATTCCTCGAACTGTTTCCAAGTAAGCTTTTCATGGCTAATCTGTGACAGCCACTGTAGAGCGTCTCCTTCCAGTGTCGAGCTCAGTACCATGACCAGATTGGGGCCTTCCAGGTAATTGCTGGTCAAAATTAGGTTCGCCGTCTTGCACCAAGCGACTGCGTCTGCACCATTCGCCGGGTCGAACTTAGGTAATTTCACTGCACTTCGCGATACCGAGTTTGTCACTTGCATTGCATTTATTAAACTTTGAAAATGACGATGTTGTTGTTCTAATATTTCACATAGTGTTATCGTGTCAGTATTTTCGTTCGGCGGTGCCGATCCCACTTCTGATAACGGAGAAGGATTATTTTCTGACATGGTTTGATTGCGCAGTAGAGCTTGCTTACGTGTGTTCCGCATGACGATTTCACAAAAACTACCCACCACGGTCCCTTACCGCCTATCTACACCTCGATCTTCTTCGTTGCAACGTCTCTCGCAGAACACCACGACACAACAAGACCCACTCGACAGAGAAGCATGTTCCCTGTCCCGCTCTCATTACATGCCTCTTAAATATGAAACAAAGTATAGTCCATAGTAACAAAGTTTATTATTATTTTCTCTTAATACTACTACATAGTTATTACATTCATTCTTATTCATCTACTACATACATATCAGTCTACCACATACATATCAGTCTACGACATATATATCCCCAGTTTATCCGACAGCTCAATATGCGTTGAAGCAGTCCGCATTGGTTCAATACGCTCATATAAACACCACTACAAACCACAGTGAAATATTCAAAACGCATACGTTTATTCCTGCTTATAAAACGCATTAAAAATTTGTTTGTAACGGCTTTGAAATATCATATAAACGTTTTCAAATCGCATTGAAACATTTTACTCTCTCGCGCTCTCATCATTCTTCCATTGTCGGGCATTAATCAGTTGTGTATTCAAAATGTGGGATTGCAAACGAAATATTTGGAAAGAGAAAGAAAGAACAATGTATCAGTGTTAGTGTCAAGTGTCAGTTCAATCAGCTGTTTGTTTAACTTCTCTCAATTTTCTCTCGCTCATTTTGGATAATTTCATATAAACACCAGCACTTCTACGGGTATTGAACCAATGCGCATTGCTTCAAAGCACATACAACTGTCGGATAGATTGGGTAACATACTCGTGCAGCTTTACGTAGCAGTGTAACTTAATGTACTCGTAAAAGTTCAAGATGGTTGCCATAAATGTGCTCTAAGCACAACCTTGTCAATTATTGAAAAGATAAAAACGGTTAAAATACCACAAGGCCTACAAAAAATATCTAACCCAAGTTAGACTTTACACAGATACGAGTGCGGTTCCCCAGGAATGGCCTCAAACTCGTTCCCTGTTGAAATGATTTCGAATTACCTGAACTGCTTATTCGAGTGGGTAGAGTCGGCATCGATTTTCTCAAAATAATATTTCCAGGACTCTGATATGGATACATTTGTACCTGGAAAATATTTCAAGTGGGTGTTTGTTTATTTATTACAAAAAGTATTTTACAACTGATAATGTGGGAGGTCTGCGTGTTTATTTCTAGGTTTTAGGCGTTTTAACCATTTGTTTTTGAATGACTTGAACTTGTTGAACTTTATTTTGTCCGGTTTATGTAACACAGGTTGCTGCTTAAGTTTTGAGAAAAATAAGTAAAAACAAATATTTATCATCGAAAATGGTTTTATTGTTTTTCAAGATACTTTCTCATGCATTTGAACCAATCGAAGTACTTTTTCCACTCCGAACGAACAGGGCATCAAAAAACTTTGAACTCCCAATTTATTTTTGATGTGCGTTAATGATAATGATTGGTTTCCAAATCAGGGCCGGATGGCGGATGACGCACCAAGTCACTGGTATGAGCCGACCTGTGAAAGCTCGCATTGTCGTGGCGAAGAATGATCCGTGTTTGGCAGTTGGTTTTCCTTATTTCTCCAAACGCGTCTAGCAAAGAAACAGTGGAGTATCATTGCGAATTGACCGTTTTACAATGCTCTAATTGCATGTTGACGACATTTCCGAATTTTTTGAAGAGACAGGCGACCATTTGATTCGAAGTGCTTGTGCGCAAATAACTTTCATTGGATTTGGCTCGTCTTTAAAGATCCATACAGTCGATTGTTGTTTAGTTTCGGGCTCATATGCATCGGTCTATGATTTATGGCTAGTCACGATTTTATAGACGTTTTTTGAAGTACAGCGACCGAATTTTTTCAACATTTCTTTGAACCAATCTATATGAGCTCTATTATTCCGGTATCCAACGTAAAGAAATATTTTCGACTGCCAAATATTCATGCATTATGAAATGTATGCGAGTAGAACTAATGCCCAAACATGCCTCAATTTCACGATTATCCAAATGGGGATCTTTCAGTATCGGTTTCCGCACAGCATACATTTTTTCTGCCTCAAAAACCAATTTTGGACGAATTTCTCAAATTTCTGGATTGAATTCGGAAAATCAGCGAGGCATGGTGACCCGGGATGTTTCTTCATAACCAAAGGTCGAAGCCAGTTTTTCGGCACACTGCTGTTGAATGAATCCACGCCGAAAACCATAAGAAATTATCGCACGAAAATGTTCACGATTTAATTCCATTTTTTGGCTGAGTAAAACGTCCTGAGCACGTGCACCAAACTTAGCCATGCTGTTGTTAAATTTGACGTATCTATTGGTATCTACTGGTATTGCCGGTAGTAGCAACTTATTGGGGAATGGACATGAATCCATTTTTCCATGATTCCCAAGAGATTTTGAATGACTATTTTGAAGTATGCATATCAGATGCTATAACTAGAAATACTTATATGGGCCTCAACCAACAAATTTATCCAGCCATTGAGGTCCCCTTCCAATCGCGATTTTCCTCTACTGGGTTGTTCCTCGGTGGTGGATTCAAAGACTTTCGGACATCACCTCAGTCGTTGGACCTTCACTCTTCTGGCTAAGTCGATTTCGCTGTACAGCCCACACAGTTCTTCATTGTATCTCCTCCTCCACTCACTGTCTATGCAAACGGAACCGAAAATCACCCGAAGAATTTTCCTCTCAAAGTAGCCAAGAGCAATCTCATCCATATTTCACAAAGTCCATGCTTCTGCGCCATAGAACAGGACTAAGATCTTTTATAGGGCATTGCTAATCAATCGTCTTCTTAGCACAAAGGAGCATCGATTAGCAAGAATTATTCTTCGTTTGACCTCAGCGCTGGTGTCGTTGTCTGTATTTATAGCGGAGCCTAGGTAGACAAAGTCCTAAACTACATCAAAGTTATATCTGTTGAGGGTGACGTAGTGTACGAGACGTTGATGTTAGCTGTCCTTTCGTGTTGACAGCATATACTTGGTCTTGCCCTCATTGGCCGTTAAACCCATCTTCGGCGCTTCCGCCTCAATACTCGTGAAAGCGCCACTGACATCAGGTTGCTTACTTCCGATTATGTCAATGTAATCGGCGTATGCGAGTAATTGGACGAACTTTGAAAGATTGTGCCTCTTGTGTTGGCGCATGAGTGTTGCACTATACTTTCAAAAATGATTTTAAAGAAATCGCAGGAGCGCTCATTGCCTTGTTTAAATCTTTTTTGACATCAAAGGTCTCAGTTTGTTGTTTAACCGCCTTTATGGAGTAGCGTGTTTGTTCATTGCTTTTTTTTTTTTTTTTTTCAAGATATGCCGTAGAGTGAATATTTTGCTCTAAAGCCACACTGAGTGTGGCAATCAAGTTTTTGCCAAACAGCTTCATAATACTGCAGATGGGATCTTGTAGTTGACACAGTTCAGAGGGTCTTCTTTCTTGACGATCGGACAAACAATGTTGAGATTCCATTCATCGGGCATACTGTGGTCCGACCATATCTGCCGTCAGAATCAATTATTCGGTTGTCTTCTGGCGCGCGTTTTCTACTCCTTTCCAGTTGCCCCTTTAACATAAGCCCTTCGAATGCCTTTCGACAGGGATTCTCTTCTGTCGGAGCAGTAATACAACAACTAGTGCCCTTCTATTTGTATGTTCATAGATTAAATGTAGTCCAGAGTTTCTTCGACAATTTCTCCATCATTTTAAATTCATCCGATTACAACGTGTAGTTCGAAAGGCATGTTAGTTGTACCCACTACAAATTTTGAACTCTTTCAACTCTGAGTGTATGGTGATTTGTGGCTACTGCAACCCTGCCAAGGCGACAAAGTAGAATTGTTTACCTCTGTGTTTCGCTTCATATTCATGTTGATCAGCCAAATTTTGAACTTTTCTTCTGGAGCAATCAATTGATCTGAGACACGATTTGCCCTTCGATCATTCTGGCTTTCAGAATGTCTGATCCATTTATCATAACATAGTTAGCCTAAATCTACATATAACAGAAAGTGGACTGTTGGACTATGGTAAGTACTTCATCGAACTATGATTGTATTGAGCGAAGATCAAATAGCAGTAGAAACAGAAATACAGAAATGTGATCCTAAGCAGACGGGTCGAAAATATTTTATGCGAGCAACCATTTGAATCTGTCTCGCCTTGGAGAAGTGGGCAATCACTTTACTCGTGTACCGAAAACATTGCTATAATCGATGATCTAAAGGGAATAGGAAAAACACTGGGATTACTCCCCTATTTCTCATATTCAAATGCTCGGTGGAAGGCTTTCTGAAATGCATGCCCATGAAACGTAGTAATGACGACAGATTTTCGCTACTAAATCCATCATTGCGCAAACTCATTCGATAGTTGCTGGGCAAGCTTCGATAAGATAAAGAGACTGTTCCGTGCAGGTTTCCCGTGTCCTTGCAAGCATAAAAAAATAAAATACTTAGAAGCGGCTTTGATTTATAGGTTCAGTATGTGGAAGTAGATCGATGTCAGCTTAGTCCACGATCATATCACTCGTCACTTAATCTGTTCGTTTCATATTTGCAATATTGTAATTCTGTTATGCTGTTGAACTTCATTCTACGAATATAGATTGGCTCAAAACAGATCGTAGTAAAAATCGCCTAAACTCTTTTCCTCTTGCTGTTAATCAATTTTTACCAGAATGGCATCAACGCCAAGCATTGCCTTTCATGGTTTCACCAGATCCATACAATTTATAATGCATTAATATATCACAGCCACAAAGAAATGTCAACTGCTGCAGCAGCAAATGCCTTTAAACTCCATTTGACGGACAGAGCACAAAAGCCGCAACAATTCAAATGACATATCTCATTCAAAGTATCCCATTTGGAAAGCAAGTGTTAGCACCCCCACACACCCATGCATATATGTAGTCTGACGCCATCAATCTTTACTAATCCTTATGTAGCAAAACCGAGAAATGTCAAATGCAAATCCTTTTGTCAATATTTCACTACAATGGTGCAGTATCCGTATCTTTTATGATTTTCATTTTCGATTGTAACACGTTTCACAATTTCCAGCATCATTGACTTGACCATCATCGTTGTCGTTCTATCGAATTGAACCCCATTGGCTTTTATATTTTGTTTGAGGACTACGACGATGTGTACCTCCCTTAATCCTTTCACCCAAAAGTTACACAATTTATCCATCCACATGCATTCAACTCACTTGTATATCTAAGAGATTTTCATAAAAATGTATATATATGTATACATACCTCATGGATTGTTTTTGTATACTTACAGATATAATCGAAACCCACAAGAATCATCAGTTGTGCTCACTTACCGGTGTCGAGGGCGGTCATTCCTTAGGTGGTTCATTGGCCGTACTACGTACCCTCTATGCCATTGGAGTGAGATATATGACACTGACCTCAACCTGCCATACACCCTGGGCGGATTCAAGTTATGCTGATGCACCAACATTCAATGTTAAGCACGGAGGGTTAACCATATTCGGCAAGGTAAGTACCAAAACTTTCACTTCAACTTCAACTTCAACTTCAACTTCAACTTCAACTTCAACTACAGCTTCAATCTAAAAGGGTTATACAGACAATGCGTCCTTCACTCTATCAAAAGGATTCACTCCTCCTACAGAACGTGATATTCACAATGATAGTGTGATTAAGATAAAACACTCGACCGAGCAAACACTCTATGGCCAAAGGCTAAAGAATTGCTTCACCCTTGGTATGACTATGACTGTGATTATTGTAGCTGAATGAATCCAGAGATGGGATACTCATTTCTATTGTACACCAGCCAGCTCCAGAGACCTAGATAGCTGGTGCAAGCTATCTGTCTGTGGTTCTCATAATTTAATTGGTATTAATTGTAGCCCCCCACCCCCGTCGCCCAACACACTTCACCAAAGAAAGAATTGCACAGAAAGATTCCC
This sequence comes from Volucella bombylans, assembly GCA_949129095.1. Classification (NCBI taxonomy): domain Eukaryota; kingdom Metazoa; phylum Arthropoda; class Insecta; order Diptera; family Syrphidae; genus Volucella; species Volucella bombylans. Next base: position 104,273,022 of record OX422144.1, on the reverse strand, counting down.
TTCGAGCTGGTGGGCAGGTAGATGGGAGATATGCGTCTAATGCAATCATTGCACCACCTGAAATATTGAAAGCATTTTAGTATGGTACATACGAGTATGTACGAGTACCAGTATGTATCTTGACCAAAGCAACCCTACGTCGTCGTTCTACTATGCAGTACATCCTCGGATACACTCATTCTCGTGCACTCTCGTGCACGAAGAAGTGTTTGATGTGATGTATCTGAAGGATGAGCGGCACATATTTGAACTAGCCCCGGCTGGAGAATTGTTCTCTTTGGGACAAGAAAATTCTATTTTCATAGGTAGGGAGTAATCATATCTACCAAATATGCGGTTTTTGTTGGGTAAGTTAAGTTCCGTCACACGGTTCAACCCTTACATTTGAGTAAATTCTTTCTCTAGGGGGTGGTTTGTATGTTGAAAAACCAATCATACCACCCCCTTTTTGGTACTGTCGAATGCGTAGCACGACATTTTAATTTGTTATAGCATTTCATTTTGACTTTGGTATTCATTGAGTGGAACTTCCTTCCGGTATCATTGGGGACAGATGCTCTTCATTTCATTTTGCTGCCTGGCCAAGTGGCTGGCTAGTAGAAAGCGAGGGATGTGCTATTCTAAGCCCCGTAGGGGTTATCGGTGAGTGAACAAATTTTTCGCTGAATTCAGTTTGATTTTGGAATGAAATGTGATAGACAGTATTTGGTTAAGCATTTCTGAACACACATTTTCGTAATGTCGGTTGTCAAGGTTGTCAGTAGGGGATTGGGAACATGTATTTGGTCTGTTGGCTGTTGTAGTGGGGGAGTGAAAATCGTAAATGTATTTCACAACTCGTAGGTGCATTTAAAATTGGAGGTTGTTGTGGATTTATACAAATTGAGTGTTGTGTAACTAATGTAGCCACTGTAAAGGAAATGACTCTTCGACAGAAGTTAATTAGAAATCGATTCTTGAATTGCTTTAGGCTAAGTTAGCATCTTTTTGGTTTATGTTCGTTACGAAGTGAATGGGAAATATGGGATACTATTAGAGAGAGGAGAGAAAGCTTCTGGGTTTCCTTTCTAGTGAAAATTAAAAAATTAAAATGTCATGTTTGGATAGACGAAATGGAAACAACTGAAACTATCACTCTTCAATGCCTTCGTAGAGTCCCTGCGGCAACTCTTGCTACTTTTACTGCTTAGATCTAATTAGGTTTCACCGTCAGTCATTAAGTAAGACTTTCAGCACTGCAATAATGCAAGTGATGGCAATAGCTTTGGCCTTTGTAAACAATGCTTCCCAAATTTATTCCTCCACTAAACCTGACTTGAAAACTGCACTCGATTCGCGGTTGCCTACCTTAAACAAAAGTGTTAAGTCCGCTACGAACTCATATATTCCTCTACCCCTCAGTCCGATCATGAAATTTATTTTATTTGGTTTTTCATAATTTTTTCAAATGTCTGAAACCATACTTACATTCAGAATTGTTTGAAAAATAATGCTGCAAACACTTACACCCGAGCAACGTTGCAAATTGTGAAAATCTAATTCCAAAACCAGAGTTCAGTAAAAAAAAAATGTGTACAGAGCGCTAAGGCAATTTTACGGTCAACAGAATTGACCAAGTGAGTAGGCTATTCGGAGCACAATTGAAAAATTTCGCACTTTAATCACTCTTTTGGATTCGAAGCCATTGACAAGAATACGCAGGGGGCGTACATATGAAAACATCGTTGAGGCCGCTGTTGAGAAAAATCCTAATTTTCTAGTGACTTCACTGATTGGGCTCTTCAACTGTTGGAAGTCGACCCACCATTTAACTTCCAAATTTCGTTCAGTCAGAGGGTTCACTTCTGTCTCAATAGCTTTCCTAATAAGGAAAGTTGTCGTATTAGGAGCGAAGAAAACCTAAAGATGATCCGCAAACTACCGATGCACTTCGAAAAATTCAGTTTTTGCTGCGATTTATAGGCTGTCGACATCATCGAGCCGTACCTCTTCAAAAATGAAGACACCACCGTCAACGGAGACTGATACAGAGCCATCATCGACGAGTTTTTGCTTCCAAACATGGTCTGCTAGACATTTGATTTCAAAAAGATGTCAGAATAGGCCATACTGTTGGCTTAACCATCGAGTTATTAAAGGAAGTGTTCGTTGACCATATTTTTCCCAGGATATAGATCGTGTGATTTGACCCCGCGCTGGACTATTTTGTGTGGTGGCATTTAAAGGCGTGGGATACAGCCTCAAATGCTCGAAAAAATGTTCGAAAATTGGAGCTTCAAGATGCAGAACTTCTAGAACGGATTCCATCGGTACAGCCATTTCATCACTATAAGTGAACCAAGAAAGGCCCAAAACTTTTTGCACAGGTGGAACGGTGTTGCTATTCATCGCATTTCGAATCAGTTGGCTACTTGAATTCCACGTGTGCAGATTCATTGAAGCTCGCTTAAGGATGTTGACAGCTTCGGAACAAATTTTACCTCCCTCTTGCTCACAATCTGTGCTCATAACCACGTCATCCATATATATACTCTCCAAAAGTATAGAACAAGTGGACGGAAAGTTCTTGGATTCAAGTTGGAGGTGATGCTTGATCGTCGCACACAGCAAAAATGCGCTGCAATTCACACCAAACGTAACTCTGGTCATCCTGTATTCGTTGAACTTTGGTCTGTCACTGGCAGTGGTTAATTTGCTTCCAAACCACATAAAGCGATGGCTATCGCGGTCATCCTCGTATAGGGATATCTGGAGAAAGGCTTTCTCGATATCTGCCACGATGCCATGAAGACCTAGGCGGAAGTTTAGAATAACCTTCAAAACGTCTGGCAGCAATTTGGCACCTGTCCAGAGATGATCGTTAAGGGAATCAGTTCCATCAACTTGTGCCGACGCGTTAGAAACCACGCGAAGCTTTGTGGTACCTTCCTCCTTATACACTGGCTGATGAGGGAGGTAGTAAACGCGTGTTTGATGGGGCTTTTCACATGATGACGATGTAACTGGCTCAGCAATACCATCGCGAATTAATATTCGAATGGCTTCATCGTAGTTCAACAACTTTGCTGGATCTCTTGACAATCGGCGGATAAGATAATCCAAACGCTGCAAAGCCAGCCCTTTGTTGTCTTGTAAAACGGAATCATATGTCTTCCATGGCAGTTTTGCAACGTAGCGAGAATCTTGTCTACTGATGCACTTCTCGATCAGCTCTTCGGTAAGAAAGGTGTTCTCATCTTTGTCATTTCTTATACCAATCGCTTCTAACGCCCAAAATTGTGTGAAGTCTTCTGATTTTGTTGTCGATGTCAGATTAATGAGGCATCTGGAAGAGGAACAAGAACCTTTAGAGCATGAATTAAACTGATCACTTACAATGTGGAGGCCTTGTAATGTACATCCAAACACCGTATGTACTGCTCTTAGTCGCTTGGTAAGTTGACGTTGCTTTCCCGTCACAATGCTCCAATAAAGGAAGACTGAGTCCCTCTTCTATCTCCATATCACTGCGCAGAACATCAGACAGCTGAATTCCTTCAAAAAGCGGGAGCTCGGATTCTGGAATTGTCAATACGTCGACGCAAATTTCCGGCACTACAATTGCCTCCAAGGTAACTTGTCTTTCAGGATTCAGAAGGCTTTTTAAATTAATAATAACTTTATCGAATTTTTCTGTGGGAGATTTCAAATTTAAGTTTTTTACAACACTTTCACGAATGTATGTGTTTTGGCTTCCGCCGTCTATAATAGCACGAATAGCAATGTTTTTTTGTTTTTGAAACAGCCACACATCTAAATGTTTTCAAAAGAATGTTCTCCGTTACGTTATGTGCACACAAGTTTAAGGCTCTGTTTTTGTCATCACTCTCTCTCGGTATTTTCTTTTTTGTATATGTAGGATCACACATTGATGACATATGCCTGGCCTGCCTTTGCATTTGTTACAAGAGAGAAATTTATCGCTTTTGCACTTTTTAGCGGAATGACCAGTTCTGGCACAACGAAAACATCTGCCGCTGTTACGTAAAATTTGTCTCTTTTCTGTAACCGATATACTGCTGTCACAGTCCTTCATTTTGTGAGTGTTTGATTTGCAAAAAATGCAAGCAGCATCGGTTGGACTGATTGTCACCAAACTGGAGGCGGTCGATTGGGCAACGGTTCTGATCTTGGAACTGGTGTTGGTGTGGGTAACGCCACTTTTTTCTAGAGATTCAACTTCTCGTTTTAGGAATCGAAGAATGTCTTTGACTTGATCTCCGTCTGTTTGAGAGGGAACCTATCCGTTATCTGTAGTCGAAGAAGTTTCAGCAGCTTCTTCTTCCTTCACCTCGCTTTCCATTTTTCTATGGTACTCAATGCGAAGAGCTGTTGGAAGACATCGCAGCAATATGGATCGAAGCATGACGTAATAATTACTTGTTGGCACCTGTAATGCTGTCAGCGAGCGAGTACATGAAACAACAACCGCGTAAAGATTTCGTAACCCAGGGGTATCGTTACGGTCACAAACTGGAGTCAGACTTACAATAGCCGCTTCATAGCACTTTTCAGATGGTGTAAAACCAGCGATAGATTTCTTTGCGTCGCCAATGAGAATGGATTCTAGGTAATTAAATTTTTCAGGACCCGATAAATTTGTGTTTTCGTGGACGGCACTACGAAATTGTTCCGAAAAGGGCAACCAATCACTGAAATTTCCATCAAATCGTTTTAGTGGTAATTTTGGAAGCTTAAATCCACTGTTCTTTTGGATACAGTTAGTGGAAAAATTTGCTGTCTCATTAGGAAGAATCGTATTGAGTTTATTGTTAAGCCTCTGCAACCTCGTATTTAACCGTGCAAGTGCGTTTAAAGCCAGGTCCTGGTACTCAAAGACCTTTAGCGATTCGTCTTCTTTTAGAAGGCCTTTCTGCTTTATATCTTCGTTGATTGGATTGAGGTTTTCGTTGACGGATGTTAATCTTTGAACAGATGAAACGAGTTCCTCCTCAATATCACAAAAATCAGGCTCGTTCGCTTCGTTAATACATGAGCTATCATCTTTAAGAAATTCGAGCGCTGAATTCGCGATTTTGGTCACTTGACCCCTGTATGCCGCACGTGTTGTTAACTCCATGTTTCTTACAGTCGCAATCCGAAATACAAAGAAATCCGATTGGGCTTGTACGTGAAACTAAATTCATCGGACGTGGGATTCCAAGCTATCCCTAGCGTGCTTGTTAGACTGGATTCGGTCAGTTGGATCTCTTTGTTCTCAGCTGTCTCGGCGAAAGAAGGATGGTTACTGTTCCACTTGGCCAGTTCACATCCAGCTGAATTCAAAATTTCTAAAACTTCTTTTCTTTTTTGTGCTAGAGTTTCTAAATCATCTGCTCCAGTCAGCATGTCATCGACATAAAAATCAGACATAAGAACTGAAGCACCTAGTTTCGAGTGTTCTTTATGTTTTTCAGCCAAGTAATGTAGGCAACGGATTGCCAAAAATGGCGCAGACGATGTACCATATGTTATGGTATTCAATTGGTACGTTTTTACTGGAGTTTTTTCGCTTTCTCTCCATAAGATAAACTGTAGTCTTCTGTGCGATGGATGTACTAATATCTGTCGATACATCTTGACGATGTCTGCGGTAAGAGCGAATCGATGGAATCGAAAACGCAGCGAGATAATTAAGAGTTCGTCCTGTATTGTAGGATCGACCATGAGGATTCCGTTTAAGGATATTTGCGATGAAGTGCAACAAGATGCATCGAAAACGACACGCAGTTTCGTTGATACGCTATCGGGCTTAATTACGCACTGATGCGGTAAATAGTAATGCGGCATTTCAAGATGTGATTCTGTTACGAGTGACATATGGCCTAACAAATCGTATTCTTCCATGAAGTCGCTGTACTGTTTTTTCAAAGAAATGTTTTTAGACAATCTACGCTCGAGCGATAAGAATCTTCTGAACGCGATATCGTATGAAGCTCCAAGACAATTAGGATCTTTTTTAAGAGGCAGTTGAACCATTAGCCGACCGCTAGGTAGAACTTCGATTGTGTCCTTGAAATGCGTGTCACATTCCTTTTGCTCTTCTGACCACTTTGACCTACGCTCCTGAATTTCTTCCAGTTCCCAGAACCTCTCGACATACCGATCAAGCAAATCCTCTTTTGCGTTGATGCAGCACAATATTTTCTTATTTTGAAATTGGGTTTTGTATCTTCCTGACACAATCCAACCTAACCTTGTTCTTTGCAAAGATGGCAATCCCTCGCCGAGTTTAATCTGGCCATCTTGCAACAAATCGAAGAATGCTTCCGCCCCTAACAACAAATCAATTCGGGAAGGTTGATTGAAGGATTCATCTGCGAGTTCTAGATTCCCAGGAAGATTCCAACCAGCGATGCTAAGCGTTGCTTCCGGCTGATACCCAGTAATCGATGGCGCAACTAAAAATTCCAAAGAAATTTCAAAGTTGTTGTATCTGGAGCGAATGGTTGATTGAGTTTGATATTTTATTTTTGTTTCAGGTACTCCTATTCCTACGATGTTGACGTTCTTCCTTTGTGTTTTTAGATAAAGTGACCGTGCGAATTTCTCATTTATGAAATTAACCTGTGAACCGGAATCAAGCAGACCCCTGTCGAGTTGAAAACCTCCCGATGAGTCCTTGACGAGAACCAGAGCTGTTGCCAAAATAACTTGTTCTTTAGGAGCGCGATGCGTTCCAGATGCGGAATGCACTTCCGTCAGTGTGGATGGTTCAATACCAGTTCTAGATATATCTGTTGTTTGAGATCTATGCAAAAGACTATGATGCGATTGCCTGCAATTCTTACACCTATGCGACGAAGGACATTTGGAAACGCTATGCCCCTTTCCTAAACAATTTAAGCAAAGCCCTAATCTTTTTGCAGTCGAAAATCTGTCCATTACTGAAAGCTCAATGAAATTCGAACAACTTGTAATTGAATGATTGCTCTTTTGACAAAAGATACAACATCGTTGATTGACAGACAATGAAATCTGAGGCCGTTGGTTGAAAGAAGATAACTTCGGTTTGCTGGACGATTTCTGGTTACACTCTACTCGAAGCTGCTTGCTATCCCTGGCTTCCAGATATTGACACCGTTTATTGAGGACTTTTGAACACTCGTTCCATTCAGGCAACTTCTGGTAGTCAGCTGTTCATCCCACCTTGACTGCGTTTCCGGATCAACCTTAGACATTGCAATATGTATCACTATTGCGTTACATATATTCTCGAACGATCCTATTGAAAGTAGTGAACTGAATAACGCAGAAATATTATCAATCAAGCTCCTTAATGAGGTAGAAGAACCCTTCTGAACCTTTGGTAATTCGATTAGCTCTGAGGTATATTCTAAAAATATGAGGCAGTCATTGTCATAACGTTCCTTTAGCCTTAGGAGTGCCTTTGGGTAGTTTTCCTCTGTGACTTGAAAGGCCTTAACTGTTCCAAGAGCTTGATCACTCAGACATGCCAACAGATAATTAAATTTTTCTATTTTGGTGAGACTCGAATCATTGTTCACAAGATTATTGAACGGATTTATGAAATTCTTGTAGTCTGAGTACCTTCCACTAAACCTGGGCAAACGTTGTTTAGGAAGATGACTAATTGAATGCGGAATAGCTAATGTCATGTCTGCAGCACTACTTCGCCTACCAGTTCCTAAAAGTGTGAGAATTTTTGTTTTTGCTGTGACGTACAACTCTTCTAATTCACCGCGACAGGTATCGGAGGGTAATAAACCTTCTATTTTAGTCTGGTATACTAAAATTTGTTTGAAGTAGGACTCCAAAATTCCTAGACGACACTCAAGTTCAGTTGATGTTAATGTATTTGCATTGGACTCCACTAAATTCTTTATCCGGGATATGCTTCCTTTAGTAGACGCCCGTTGCTGTTTCAATTCCTCAATGGTCTTGTCATCTTAACTAGCATACGCGAAATATAAATAAGGAAAATATTCCCAGACTGTAGAAATAAATTGCAATAAACGACTTTATTTATTTAAATTGTCCTTTTAAAAACAGACGTGATAAGGCTGGCAACATCTATTCCAAAAATACTATTTTATTTTATTCGAAGCGAACAATAATTACTCCCACGGCGAAAACCAGGCGATATGCAATTACGATGGCCAAAATGTCCAATTATTTAAACGAATTGTGGTTAGAACGAAGCGATAACATGCATACATTCCAATTTTGAAATAAAAATTAATCCAAAAGTGATGCTATAAATCTACGTGCAAGTTGATTATAATTTATCATGCAATGGCGAAAAACGGCATAAGAAATCTAATCCAAAAAAAAAACTTTCCTTCAGTGCAATGATCATGCAGCAATCTCTCCCGCGACGACGACGAAACCAGCGATAAGCGATAATATACGGGCGAAATGTAGATCGATGCACTGAAATGAAGCGTGCGATGGTGAGTTGTGGATTGTGGACCGTACAGCTTGCGATCGTACGGGCAAGCGAATGAGCGAAGAAACGAATGAGGCGCAAAAGGAACTACCAAAAATGCAACAATGTGGTGGGTGTAATCGAAATTTGGGCGAAAGCTTTACGAAATTATGTAGGTATGTTTATCAGCAAAATAGTGGATCTTAATTGCTCTCATTTGTGGATTATAGCGAATTGTTACCACTGATAGCATCAATTATGACTTCACAGAATGGCTATAACAACCTACAACTAAATTTTACATCTGTAGATCGGAGATTTAAATAAGTCTCTTGGATTTGCGGAAATCAAATATGTCGTCCAATGAAAATTTTGTATTTAAATTTCATGCAGCATGCATATCTAAGTTATGTCGAATGTGTGTTTTTACTACGTAATTGATTTCCAACTTTTGTTTGGCGAGATTGATTAACGCACATTTGAATAATTAGACTCTTTTAATCGGACGTACCTGGGTGGGTGATGTTATACTTATCTCCCACGTTATTTCCTTGTTGATCAGCAGCGTTGTCTTCCTCTTTGATCTGCTCTTGAGAATTTCTCCAGGTCTCCAGGGATTATAATTCTCGGATTTTCTTGAGGTTGGTTTTCTTCACCTACACTTTGCACTTGCCTACACGAAACCGAAAGCACGACACGATATACGAGTATTGATAAGTGAGACTGTTCTGCCCTGTATAATTTTATTAGTTTCAGTCTATAAAGTCACTATAGTGCACTGGGTCTTTTACACTGATATTGCATGTGAAAGGTATTTATTTAACACAGTTGATGGGACATGGATTGTCACTTAAATCACATTGGGCGCCAAAAATGAACGATCAGGGAATTGGACCGTCAACCGGAGGATCTCTATTAACTCCTGTTTATCAGGATAGGAAGGTCCTGGTTGATGCGTTGACCGATTGTCAACGGTTGCGAAAAAATGCGAAATTCTAAATTACGAGTATGTACAATACATACACCGAACCAACACCGAAGATTAGTAGCGAACTTTTGCGAACGACAAATTAAAAACGAGCAAGGTTTCCCCTGAGGGTTATGAATACAAAAGAGCTTTTCATTTTATTGTTGCGATGGTATTTATACAAATTTTGATAACAGTTTTTCCACATAGTATGTTATTTGTTAACGTTCGAAATTTACAGCGAATTCAACAATTATAAAAATATGGCGACTGGTATACAAAGAGCGCCAAATTTGAATCTGACCAGCATATTAGTTGATACATTTTTAGGAATAATTCATTTATGTATAATGTTTTTGTATGTACATATATGTGTTAACTAATGATTAAGGTGATGGTGATGATGATGATGGTAATGATGATGATGATGATGATGATGATGATGATGATGGGTAACTTCTCAGCCCCAACAAACTGTTAATTTTCAACATTCATAATCAGAGACACAACCAAGCCCCAAAAAAATGTTTTCGTCGACTTGTAGCTCTTCAACTCGAACAACTAAATTTAAAACTTCACACGCTTTTCTTCCCAAAATGGGCGCAACAGGGTAGTCAACGACTTTGAAATTGATGCATGCTTTTTTATTGCGCACTAAACATTGAGTGTTAACCTCTCCACACACATCTATACAATTGTCACCAAATGCTATTAATTTCTTAGTTGAGGGACTTTTTAGTGTTTTTGTTATTTTGTTGGCGATAGATTTTGGCAGCACGTTGCACTGCGCTCCGGTGTCTAACTTCAGTATAACTGTCTCATTATTTATTTGTACTTCTTCGTACCAGTTATTTTTTGTGTCTTTATTTGTCTCCACTGATACAACAAGTAGATCATCCGACTCTGTTTCACTTGCACCTGATTTATGAAAATTATGTTCGTCGACTTCGGTTACAGCATGTACTCTTTTCTTCTTAAAACACAACTCTGAGAAATGCCCTTTTTTATGGCAGGATGAGCATTGATGACGATAGGCAGGACAGTTATTTTTTGCGTAAATTTTTCCGCAACGGTTGCAGGTGTCGGCTGTTTTAACCTTTTGGCAGTGTGTGTTATTGTTGTGATATTGTTTGTCTTTTTTAGAGCTTTTGTATTCTTTTCTGTTGTTTCTGATTGATTGAGATGAGTATGCATGTTGTTTGTATAGGGTCCGCCATCTAACATTTTTTTTTCAACTGAATGGTAACACTTAGCTCATGTCTGATTTGACAGATAATTAGTTTTATCCTTCCGCTGAACGAATATGGTTGTGTATATGCTTGAACAACGCTGGGAACCCGGGCCTGCGATCGACTTAGAGAAGATGCCGATTTTGCCAAAAAAATTATCTTTTCAGATGAAGCTCATTTTGCTCTTGGCGGGTATGTAAACAAGCAAAATCGTCGCATTTGTGGTACAGAAAACCCGCACGCATACATTGAAAAGCCGATACACCCAAAACGAGTCACTGTTTGGTGCGGATTTTGGTTCAGAGGCATAATTGGGCCATTTTTCTTCGAAAATGAGCAAGGAGTGGCCGTTACAGTCAATGGCGATCGTTATCGGGCCATGTTGAACGAATTTTTGTTCACAAAACTTGAAGAGGAGGATATTGGCAACATTTGGTTTCAACAGGACGGCGCTACGTGCCACACAGCCGAAGCCACAATCGATGCTTTGCGCCCTGTTTTTGAAGATCGCATTATCAGCCGCAGAGCTGATGTCGTTTGGCCACCTCGGAGCTGCGGTTTGACACCGTTGGACTATTATTTGTGGGGTGCCGTAAAACATAAGTGTTACGCCGACAAGCCAGAGACAATTGACGCTTTAAAGGACAATATTCGTGAAGCCATTGGTGAAATACAGCTGCACACAATCGATAATGTGCTTAAAAATTGGACCGATCGTGTAGGCTACTGCATGGCCAGCCGAGGCAGCCATTTGAATGAAATTATTTTCCATTATTAACCGGAAGGATTGTACTTTCAAATAAAAGAAGAAATTTGAGAAAATATTCAGTAGTTTTTTTTATAGCATTTTCAAAAAAAAATTTTTTGGCGGTTAGTGCATTTATTTCTTCGGCTTTGTGTAATTCTTTCAACTGTAGTGTTGCTGCCTCAACTGCTCTACAAATTTTTATCGTTTTGTCCAGCTCTAGGTTTTCTTCTCCTAATAATTTTTCACAAATCGCATCACTGAGTATACCAACAACAATTTTGTCTCTTATTAAGTTGTCCTCTAATGTTCCAAAGTCACATTTTTTGCCTTAATTGGTTATTTTTGTTAAAAATTCATCAAACGTTTCACCTTGGTTTTGTGTCATCATGTTGAATGCATATCGCTCAAATGTAACATTTGCTTTAGGAGCAAAATACCCTTCAAATTTCCTTTGAATGACATGTAGTTTCTTCCGGTCTGCGTCTGATAACGTAAAAGCATTATAAATGTTGGCAGCATCAGGTCCGATTGATGACATAAAAGTTGACACTTGGACTTCTGGAGATCTGCTATTCATACCCGCAGCGACAGAAAACCACGTATATTGCTGCATCCAATGCTTCCAGTTTAAAGCCATGTTGCTGTTTCCTATAACTAAGGCTTTTGGTGGTTTTATAAATGATGAACTAATATTTGCAGCAGCGCCAGCTCCACTTTGGGTATCAGGCATCGTGTTTTATTTTTTTTTATTTAGGAAATTTAGAAATTTTTGAAATTTAGAGAGTTTACCTGTAGGTATTTAGTTTTTTTTTTTTTTATGTGTATCACCATATATGTATACTGAGCCCGTTATTCTGACACCATGTGATGTCTTATTAAAAGACACGATGCTTCTTGGATGAAGGAGAATGAAAGACTGGCTCTTTATTATAATGTTATAGGTTATACATGTTGGAAGTATGTGTGTGTATGTGAATGTATACATGACAGTAGCGCTCGCATTAGTTCCTGTTGAGTAATAGGGCCATCCAGTATATTGTTTCTGATGTCTGGCGTCGCATATTGAAAACTAAGACCGCACAGTGATGGGTTCAATAAGCTAGTAAAATGTTCCAAGGGGGTATGCGGGCTGAGACCTTTGTTGATTACATACCTTTCTCCGTTTAGTTTCTTGACTATTTTCCAGAACTCCGACGAGTTATTGTAGCGCCCCAGTCTGCGCGCCTGCACGCCGCATTTGAGGATTATATGAAAAGCCGAAGATTTAAAGTAAAAATAAAAAATAGCCTAAATGACGAAAAATCCTCACACTATGGCATCTCCCAAGATTCCAAGCTGGATCGTCTACTTTTTATTATCTATGTCGATTTTGGTAAATCACAAAGATGTTAAAACTGCTGAAAAAGTCATGCAGAACGAATTCAATGTAGTCATGTTATGGTGCCATGATGGTCTTATTATTAAGAACCAAAGTGATGCTCATCTGTCTACCGCATATTTTACATATAAATTGGAAATAAAAGTTCAAGACTCAAAATGCCTGCAATCTTCAGTATTTCGCCTACGCTCTATTCCATCTGAGCTATAGATGTCCTTCGGCAGTGCTACTTCAGCTTAGTGAAGTTGCACATCATGGAATGGGGCAATGCACTGCAGCTCCAAAAACTGAACACGATACATAGAAGTACTCAAAAAATGCTGATGAGAACGGAACGTCAACAAGGCAACAATATTAGAACGTATCTTTCCATCAACCAACTGTATAAACTGGAGATACTCACAACTTACAAAGACGACAACACATACAAAACACCAACTCAACTGTTAGTAAATACAAGAAGACGTTTACAAAACAAATATATGTTTGCGATGTCCTGGAATGACTACGGCCGTAGATAATATACAGTAGCAGTTCCAGCTACATTCAACGAAATGCCAACATATTTTACAGATCTACATAAGCCAATATTTCTGAAAAAAAAACCCAACAAATGTATCTTAATTATAATGCAATTTAACCTATGTAAATTTTTCAATATTTTTTCATTTTACTGTTTTTTAACGAACGAAATTGAAGCAAATATAATTAAAAAAAAAACTAGCTAATCTTTTGCAGACAAGCCACTCTGTAAATGTAACTTGTAAATTTTTGAGCGCTTTAAATTCAATTCAATTCAAAACCCCAATCAGCAGTGGATGAACCGAAACGAAAATGAAAAAGCTATCATCCTCAGCCCATGCTGATGGACATACACTTCCCTACTTGTACGCCTTTTACAACAAACTCTGACCTGACCAGATACTAGTTAATATGTTACTTCCCTTTCTATCTGCTCCAAATTAATTAATTTGTTAATTTAAAACCATTGAAGCCCTCCAATTTGTCGTTGTGTTGCATCGAACTGTTTCTTTTTTTCCAACCCTGATTCTCCTGAATCGTGACCCATTTTGCATGGGTTTTCTATCTAAAAGGTTCCGGTGAAAAAAAAAATCTTCCCTTTTACGCGTTCGTATTTATTGGATCCAGTTTGTTTCTGTTTGGATTTTGTTCAAAACTACTCCATACCTACTTGATTTATTTCGACATTCTAACAGAGTGCCGCATAGAACTACGCCATTAAATATTTTGACTAAAGCTCTTAGCTTTTTATCGCCAGGAGGAGCAGTTTTTGTCAGGCAGCTTCTGGCATTGGCATATACTCGTAGAACGTTGACGAGTTTCTTTTTTTTTTTGAGAAATTTTTGTGTTTTTAAATGCAGTCTATAAAAACGAAAATGTTCAAACAAATTTCAATTTATTCTCTCTGACAGTGGATATGATATAAGTTTGCTTAAACCGACCAAAATTGTTATCCTCATCAACAAGGAAACAACAAGTTTTTTTTAAATGTTCGCTTTGCCTTAAAGAGAAAAATACTTTTGTGGTTTTTAATGGACCACATAAACAGTTTATATTTTTCTTAAAACATCTCAGCGCACATAGCTATAAAAAAAAAATTTGATCTTACAGAATAAGTATCTTACTGTCAGGCAGAATTAGTCATTCAATGTAAAAGAATTTTCAATAAGACGTTTCATTTTGAGATGAGTAACTAACATTTGATCGAAGACTACCGACGAGACCAAAGAAAAATTTGATATATCATATATTCATATGAAAGAAGATGAAAGAAGAGTATTACGGAAGTACGGCGTCATGGAACTAAACCCGCCCTGCTCTTTCACACAGCGAAAAAGTGATCGAGGACCAGAAGAAATATTCGTGTCAATCCTTGACGGTTTGCAGGGATGAGGTCATCAATGTATGTAACACATACTCGTATGTGTTTAAAAGAACCAAAAAGCGAAATGCCGGAAACAGGACCAGCTGCTTGAACTTGCAAACAAATACCAGACGAGGAAATGCTTTTCATCGGTGCAGATGCAAACGGACAAGTCGAGGATTCGAACTGCAAATACAAAGACTGCCACGAAGCAAATCGTTTCGAAAAGAGGGGAATTAAATCGCCGAAATAGATTAAGGATTAGCAGGTACATCTGCGAACCAGAAAAACGAAACTTCCAATAAGTAGGATGAGAACTTTAACGCGCTAATAAACGAAGAATTCCAGCGCAGTACCACTCTTTCTACTATCGCGCACGAAGAGTAAACGTCAGATTTGACTGGAGCCGAAGATACCGAAACAGTAAAAAGAATGAACTGAAGACAGTCGGGCATTCGGGCTGGATAATATACTCTCCGACAATCGGAAATCTTGAGTTTAAATACATCTCGATTTTGTCCAATAACGTGATGAGAGGTGGTCGAATACCTAACTGTTAGGGTCAGAGTTTTCATGTTTGACTGTATAAAGGCAAAAGCGTCACAATAAAATGCAACAAATACCGGTCGGTGAAACTAATGTCATATACAGGGTGTTCCAAGAATCAGCATCAAGCCGGAAACAGTACTTTTAAAATTATTGGCACTCAAAAAAAAAATTGAGAAATCTGACATCCTGTGACGATCAGGTGCCGTGACCGCAAATCTTTACTTTTCTTCGATTTTTTTTTTGTCACGTAACCCTGAGTAATTCCTCTGTAAATTGCGGTCCAAAATTGAAACATAACTATATCGGTTTTAACTAAAATATTTCTTTTTTGTCCATCCATGTATCTGAAAATCATTAATCACCCAAGTTAAATTGACAATATTATTTAACTCCATGGCAGTCAAAGCGGCTTTGTGGCAGCTGCGGCCAAAACGTATCGTCTTCTTTTCGCTAATGACTAGAAGATGTGACAACCCTTCAACCAATACTTAATAACTGGATAAAAGCATTAGAAGATGATGTCAAACTAAGACCGATTGCGAAAAAGTGCGAAGTACGAAAGATATGGTCGGACAACACAGCCTTCATGAAACGGCAACAGATAACGGTTTCCAACTCACTGACTTTGTGGCAGCTAGTAATATGGTAATAAGTAGCACCAGATTCCCTCATAAGTGAATCCGCACAGCAACCTGGCTAACTCCGGACGGTAGAACCATCAACCGAATTCACATCCTAAATGTGCAAACATTTAGAGGGACAAATTTCGACTCTGACCACTATTTAGTTGCAGCCCGATTCAGAGCTCGACCATCCAGTGAAAGAAAGCTGCTCCAAACAACAAAAAGGAAGTACAACATTGGTTCTCTGAGCACACCGTAGATAGCTAGAGAGGCTACAGAGAGCAACTGGACGAAAGACTCTGCACTATTCCATTGCCTACCACAAACGCCAACAACATGTGGTACAATGCTTCACAAGTATTCAGGAAATAACCAAAGCAATACTAGCCTACCATCCACCTCCGACAAGAAATCCATGATATGATGACGAGTGCATGCAGAAGAAGAAGGCAACAGAAAAACCCAGGCATCGTGGGATAAGTATAGATACAGAAGGAGGGAGGAGAAAAGGTTACTGCGAAAAAATAAAAGAGCCAGCTCAAGGATATCGAAGAGTGCAAGATGTGAAACTTTTATAAAAAAAAAGCTCAGTAACTCAGTCCCTTCGAAACACTGAGGGTAATCTTGTAGCTGACAGCATTTCCAACATCTGCTTGATGGGCATAACCAGGAGAGATTGATAGGGTATGAAGAAAACTCAACTCCAGTCAAAGAAGTAGTTCCCCCATCCAGTCTAGACGCAGTCGGCACAGCCATTAAAAAGTTGAATATTCAATTGAGTCGCGGGCTTGGACGGATTGCCGTCAGAGGAGATCATTGCAAAGTATGAGAGGACGAAAGCATGCCCGACTATTCTCTGTTTCACTTGACATCTCTCGATATCTTCAGCAAGCAAATAGCTCCGACTACACCTATCTGCCTTAAAGCGACTACACAGTGGATAAATAATTTATTTGGCCACGATAATATTCGTAATATGCTGTACTTGGAATCCTCGAAGAGAAATTCGGGTATAGTAAATACCCGAACTGTGGTTTGACAAAGATTTTCATGCAAGCTTACTCTCTAGATCCTTCTGAGAGGAAAATGCTTCCATGGAGGACAAGTCAATCCACTTTTACACAGATTGATCTAAAACTGATAGAGGGGTTGGTGGCGATGCTTTCTCAAAAAAGCTAAATCCAAGCCTCTCCTTCCAAATCACTGTAGTGTGTTGCAGGCGGAAATTTTATCGATTAAAGAAGCTCTGTCCTGGCTGAAAGAAAACGTGACATCTGCAAAGGATATCCGCATCTCTTCGGATATTCATCCCGCTATCAAGTCAATGGACTCAGTCTCATTAAATTCTAAATACGCCCTTGAATTCCGATCATCTCTTACGGAGATAGCAGAACATTTCAACCTTCACCTTTGTTGGGTACCGGACCACAGAGACATTCCAGGGAATTGTAGGGCTAAAGAACTCGCCAAAATTGGAACCACTCTAGCATTGGTATACCAATCGCTACGTGCAAATCAATATTAAAGCTGGATGCTAATAAAGGAACAGATCTTAGTTTGACTATGGGACCAACATGTCTAGCGACCAAACAAAGCTGGCCAAAGCTGGATCTGAATCTCCTACGCTTCATCATAAGTTCAAATTTGTTCCAAGAATAGGAGGCTTACAGATCCACGTGGCATCACAATGGGCCGATAGGCCTAAGTGGGTTGGTTTTTCCAACAGCCTAACCTAACCTAACCTAACCTAATACATCCAGTGCTGCTCTATAAGCATTACCTTCGACTAATGTCGGTAATATTTGCCCAACGGACTTATAAGCAAAAGATTGGTCTGAAAAGTGCATGACGCTCTACATGTTGTGGTCACTAACTTTATGGCACAAAGGGTCCTCGTTTCCAACTCGGCACGGCAGGGAAACAGGGAAATATCTCTCCTTGAATGAGACGGGTGTTTGAAATCTGTTTTCAACTAACTTAGTGTGAACAACTGAAGGCAGTAAGCCAAAGATTAGGCTAATTGAAGAGGCTCATAAGGCCTTAGCGAAATCTTAATAAGCACGGGCGAATTCGGCAAATTGTATGTATGCATGTGCACTCGATCTGCTACTGACCGTTATCGTCTCGATATTACTGTATGACATGCAAGTATGAAAACTTGTTAAAACCTGGTGAAGATTCCCTTCATTCTCTCAAGAGAAGAGTTGGAGGAAAAATGAGCTGTACGGAAACCTATGCTCTATCTTGTAGAAATAACGCGGCAATACAGTCTACAATATAGGGATCTATTGGTTGAAGCTCAGATTCGTTAAAGAATTGTCCATATATGTAAGTAGTCCGCAATGTATACATTTAAAGTTAATAAATCGATGCCAATGTCCATTCCTTCTATGTCTCCATAGTTAAAGAGCACTGTTATCACTTGAATGTGTTAATGGCTTACGACTTCATTGCCGGAAAGTTTATTGTTCTTGGGATGTTGCTTGAACGACTTGATCACTACCACATCTCAAGGCTGGTTCCAAAAAGACCTTTGCTTGTCAGAATTAGCAGTATTCCAATAAATAGGAAAATAATCGTAAAATTGGCACTGACGCCTTAAAGTCCTTCATTCCGTACTCAAAATTGAATAAACAATTTCCTGTCTTCAAATCAAAAAGCTCTCTTCGGCTACGTACAACATCTTCTAGACATTCTTGTCGCATAGACCCACATTTCAGTTAAATGTCCTTTCTCTGGGGCATGACGACGTGGCGCGACAGGCGCATCAAACAAATTACGAATTCCATGAGTTTTCTATTAATTCCAATTCTCACCCCCCCCCCCCCCCACCATTCACCGGGAATTCGAAAGATGTTTGTATGTGTAGATGCGACTTGAGAGTATCCTCTTCTCGTTTATTATAAAGTTGCAAATCGATTTACCTTTTCGTCGGGATTTGTCTTTTTCTACCACTCCGCAGTTACTACTTCTAGCTTAGTCTGTTCCACCTGTTCGCTTATTTCTCCTCCATCTATTCTTTGGTTCTTTATTTTGTATCTCCTTGTGATTTATTGAGCAGCACTCCACGTCGTGTTGCTTTTTTATCTCTGTAATTCTGGGTAGAGTCTTAAATCTTCTAATAGATATTGCCTTGAATTTAAAACGAAAAAAAAGCAAGCAACAAACTATCAGGAAAGAAAAAACTGAAACGAAAAACCAGGCAAGGAGTCGCAAGTATTAAATCAACATTTACACAGAAAGACGCCATAGATACTCTACCAAGATACCAACGATACTGGAATACTTTCCTTCTCATTCTCACACCGAATAAGTTGTGATGTCATTAAATTTTCTTATTTAATTCGTCCCCACGGATGTTCATATTCCAATTCCAATCAAAAGCGATTGGGGTAAACCGCTTCTCTTCGTCCTTAATCGGAAAATGAAAATTCGATTTTTGTTGTGTGAACATAGGAATGCCAATATCGCATCCTCCTCCTTACCTGCCATGGTGTACGAGTATCTATTTATCTGGTGATTAAATCATAAATAGCAAGAGAACCGAAGACGGTCGGAATCACAACGTAACGAATTGTGAGGGAAAAAGAGATTTTCGATTTCAGATTTATGAGATACATTTTCGATGTTGTTGGTCTCTGTTGAAGGTTCAGCTTTAGTTTCAGATCTAGGTGCATTCATAGGACTAAGTATCTACTGGAGTTTAATTGAAAATAAGAATTTATCTATCAGAGGCATTTGATTGAATGATAAGCGCTGCTTTTCCATTAGAGGAAATCGTCCGGCTCAAGGATTTTGTCGTCTCGATCATTTCCTTCTGTTATAAAATAACTATCCGTACTATATATTTTTGGCCTTTTTTTTAATGCAATTACATTTAAAAAAAAAGGATTGATGCTGCTATAGTTCCGATTAAGGGTTCACTTTATTGTTGTCTTGTAATTTTTGTGCGCCTGGAGGCCGAAAGATTGAAAAACTTTTTCACAGGAAAAAGTCTTCGCTTTCGGAGGTTTGCCAATCCCCGTCGAAAGAATGATGGCATCAGATCTTATATTTTCCGTTTTTCAGTATCTAGCTTGCGAATCGAACACAGACCCTCTGTCATAGAATCAACGAATTTAACTATAACAACACTATTGACAAGTTTGTCGAAATGAGGAAGGAGACACCGTTACCATCAATGGTCTCACGTATACAGCGACTTTCTGTGATCAGAGCTCGACAACATCAATATATCCAAGCTGTGGATCCAACAAGATGGCGTTACATGCCATACAAGCGACGCAACACTCGAATTTGTGGGGCGAAATTTGGCGACTGGGTCATTTCACGGCAAGGGTTCATCAATTGGTGGCCGCGATCATGCGATTTGACACCACCTGAATATTTTCTCTGGGGCTACGTCAAGTCCTTAGTCTACGCTAACAATCCAACCACTTTGGACGAGCTCGAGGCCAGCGAAGCCGAAGCGACCAATTGAATGATGTACTCTTCCACACATAATGGTATGAACGTAACTTCAAAATAAAGCCAGAATCAATTTTATACCTCACACCATTGTTATTTTATTTACATTTTTTTCCTATCGTTCTTATCTGGTTGCCATTTACAAAAATCGATAGCAGTTCCTCTAATCGTGGCTGCTAACTAAGCTTACTTTTCGAAAGTCCACATCCATGTTTTTATCCAATTTTATGAATTTACGTCAAATTGAAGCCTTTTTTGCGGCTGCCTATTTTTTAACTCAAGTACTATTCCATCACTATACAAACAATAATGTCAGTACATCACATTGTCTTAAGAGTTGTGCTTTAAAGTGTCTCTAGGTATTTCATAGGTTCGAGTAAAAGTCGGCTTAAAGTAGATAAACCATATAACAGTGACAGTGATTGCAATGTTATTGAAGTCTGGACATTAACCAATCCCTTATGCTTGTTAGGGCAGAATAATTGATGCTCAAAGCAACCACACATAAACCACACAAAAGCTTCACTAAATCGCTTTGTTATTCGTGCGCATCAAACATTAACCACAACCTCAACAACACGAACATTCTAGTGGGTATAAATACATACGTGTATCAAAGTACTTGTATCTATGTGATACTCTATCTACTGCTATCAGCCACTTACAGTTTCGAGTAAAACCTGCAATTGTCCTTAAAATAAATTTACGGTAAACCTCAACGAAAAGGTCCACAATTACTGCAACAACTCACCGACTTTTGTTGATTATAAAATCCTCACAAACTCCAATCTTAACTCAGCTTAACCCCATTTCGAATTAAAATTCCACTCATCCGGCCAACGGATAACTTTTTCAGTCCAGCAATCACATGTACACGTTCTATTCTTCATAATTGTTTAATCGAGTTCGCCTAACTTTAATTCAATCCATTCGCCATTCCCAACTGCATATACACTCTCATTCCCAGTCTCCCTCAGAACACATTCCCCACTCATCTCAAATGCTGATTCACATTTGGTTACCATCACAAGCACAAGCCATGAATTTTTTATCATTCTCATCAAGCCTTGGTCCACCTGAAGGATTTACATATTCCCAACCATAACTTCACAGAGTAGATATATAAAGCTGTTTAGACTCATCCTCCTTGCCATTCATCTTGCAATCGCCCTTCTGTACTCGCAAACAGAAAATTCATCTTTTATATCGTACTCGTACAACGAAGTGGGAATTTTTCACCATGTTACGGATAAGTTCATCTTCGTCTGCAAATTGAACCATTCAACACTATGTACCTGTGAGTCTAGCCATAGGCAAAACAAAACGCAACACCTGTGATGACCTCGGAAATAATAATTTTTTCCAATAAACTCCCCACAGACAATGCCATCCCTAGGCACTACTCTACCACTCAAAAATGAGGTATGAGCAGAAGAAGGCTACCTGTCAGCCTGGCTGTAAAGATGATATAGTAAGCCTGAAGCTCAAGTCTTCCAGAGCAGGTTGTTCCAGGATGTTGCAAATAATAACCGACATGTAATTTTATTATGAACTCTGTCTTACTTTTCATCTCTTTTTCACTGTATCTCTGTATCTCTGTAGTACGCTAGTCTTGAGAATGGAGAAATGGCAGGTGGATTTGACTCATAGGGCTTTGGGAATTCTGGGGGGCGGGGGGACTTTTCACAGCTAGTGTAGATGTGTCAGTGTAGTGTCAGAATTGCACATAGGGTGAGGTGCAGGGGTTTTTGAGCTTTAGTCGATTAAAGAAATTGATTTTCACTATGATTGTGTCGAAATGGCACCCCTGGTGTAAATGTGTGGTTATGCAGCCCTGAAATCGAAGTCAGGCCATGGGAAGCTGGATGGAGCTGCTGTTCCAAGCGGGTAAACAGTTCGATTTTAATGGAATTCAATACTAAGTAAGTGAAGCAGGTGGATGAATATGAATTGAGCTGCTTCTGGAGGTGCTGGAATAGTTTTCAATTGCAAATGCAATTATTAGATTGTTTTGTTTTCGTCTCCATGGTGTCGTTAACGGTTGAGGGAACAAAAACATCTGCGCTACTCTCTGTTTCTGTGAAGTCGTTTCATCAACATTTTTAATCAATAGAAAGTGCTGCTGATAGGGATTTTTTTTTTTTTTTTTTAGTAACAGAAAACACACTCAACTGGGAATAGAACATAAGTAGGTCATACTCACAGATATATATATGAATACCTACAAATATCTGCATCGCAATTATGAGTACAGCCCAATACCCTTGGGATCAAGGTGAAGTTTGATTTGCTTCCTCAATGGTTGTGCAAATTAATTGAACACTGAATTAATGAAGTGTTTTACTTAATCCTGCATTTACATTTTTAATAAGATGGCTGACTGTTTTATAATGAATACTCATTTTAGAAGAGGGCCAGTCCGTGAAGCCAAAGCCAAACCGTAACGAGATGCGTATACGAGCGATGTTTAGTAGAAGATGATAATCGCATCATTTGTTAGGCAACATGGGTAGGGCTTAGTTCAAAAAGTTTAAGAATTTCACGAAGACACTGAAGGGGGGTTCATCTACTTCGTAAGATGTGGGACCGGCTGCTGACAGGCAACTGTAATAACCAGTTCCCTGCTCTGCCAATGATGTGCCCAACCTGGTAAAATCAAACAGAATTGGCTTCTGCCAGAATACACTAACAAACATTGGTTAGGAAGACGACGTACATCTAGCTAATTTGACGGTCTTGTCGCTTCCATCAAGCGCATTGAATTAAACCCATAATTCAACCATTTTCGGCTTTACTGAGTAGTAGTAGGTTTTAGTAGGGGATTCCTTCATCTTTGTTATGTATGCCTCCTGGCATTGGAGTACTATGCCCACATCTAGTTGGGTGCACCCATCACATTTCTGCACCTGCTAGATAGGATTCAAAACTGTGCGATTAAACTCATAGGTGATACTAATATCACTCAAACAATAGACACCCTCGAACGCCGACGTAATGTCACGTGTCTCACTCTGTTTTATCGAAATCACCAGTAGCATTCCGCCCCTTCAAACTTTTAACCGTAAGACCCGTCTCGCTATGAATGCTCATCAGTATACCCTCAAGCCCACTTTCGGACGTACTCTAAAGTATAGTCATTCGTTCCTAATCTGTACAAATCGCTTAAGGAATACTCTGTCTAGGTTTTTATTTCCTAGTCATTATAACCTTCAAACATTTAAAACCAACGTTCACCGGTAACTCTCTTTCCATTTTTCCTGATTTTTCTTCGCCCGCACAGTGTGCAAGCATTTTAAGGGTACTTAAATCCCTTGAGCGCGGGCAGAATTATAAAAAAAAAAGAATATTTCGAACGTTGAACTCTATATACTCGTACACCAACAATTTTAAAAATTTCGCTACAAATATTGCAGGTGAGCAGACCGCACTCATATGAATCTCACACAAATACTTCTTCACCTCCCGCAGAATACGGATCATTAGTTGTGGCGAACAAATTATATTTTGAATTTTCGAAGTCTTCTTTTTCACAAGAATAAATGTATATCTCTGGCACGAATATAAAATCTGGAGAATTCACAAAAACTTCTTGATTACATAGTAACACGTCAATACTTTTTCGCAAGCTTCTAATATTTCGATGCACAATCAACACAGGTTTCTTGTCATTAGAATTAGAACAGTGAATACTATCGTAATCGTCGTAGATACTTCTTATGATTTGAATGATAGTGTTGTCATTTATAAGTTCAAGACATCAGAGTACTATTTTCAAAACAGTAAATTCTTAAGATAAAGCTTCTCATTGGATAAAATTTCCTTCCAATTATGAAAAACACCTGAAGGCAAAACATGATTGGCTTAGTAAATACAGCTTCCCATCATGTACTCGCACTCATGTAGAAATATTGAGGCCGCACTTCCATTCAGAAGAATATACGAGTATTAATCGAAAGGGATATATAGTACCTCCATCAATATTCAAGCAACGTGTGATGCCATAAAATGCTCTACAAGTGTAGATTCCCAATGGCCAGGCTCTGTTCGTGATTCCAGAATTTGGAGAAACAGTTTTCTTAAACCTATAATGAAAAATTCCACTAACAACGTTTTGTTGGGAGACAAAGGGTACGTAATTGCACCTTGGTTAAGGACATAATCCAATAAGTAATCAAGGATTGGCATTCAATAAACTGTAGAGAAGATTTTCAACCCAACAAAACTGCATATGGCTTAATTTAGAAAATATTCCAATATTATTGTGGGATGTTTCATTTTGCACAATATTGCAAAGGATTTAAAAGATAACAACGATCTCATTTTCCAGATGAATGGAAACCAGCTAAGGTAGTCCCAATTCCTAAAGCGGGTAAGCCTCCTAATGATCCTGTAAGCTACAGGCCAATTAGTTTACTTAGTAATTTGAGTAATATCTACGAAAAAATACTTAAAGATAGAAAGGGGAAAAAAATATGCCCTGATGAGCAGTTCGGTTTTAGGCGTAATCATGGAACCTCTCATCAGGCTCTCAGAATATGCAATCCGATAAAGAGTAATCGTGCAATAAGTAAATCAACTGGAATGATTTTGTTGGATATTGAGAAAGCATTTGACATGATGGGCTTATCTACAAAATGTTAAATAATAATTTACCTCCATTTCTTTGTATAATAATTCAAATTGTAGAGATTTGGCTTGGTACCTTACTTCTAAAATATTTGTACATTTTTTTACTAAATATAATATCACAGATTAACATACAATTTGAAGCAAAAGCCACTAAAAACCTGCATTAAAACAAAATTCGCAGGGGGAAGGGAGAAGCGGTTTCAACACTTGATTTCAAAAATAAAGATTATTAATTTGTGAGAAGTTACACAAATAAAATGATTAACAGGAAAATGGTAATGAAGGAGAAACAAATAAATAAATAAAGAAGTAATTAAATAAATATAAATGTATTGGAATATAATATATGAACAAACAAAAAATAAATAAATAAATAAATAAATATGAATATGAAACAAATTTATATTGCACTCCTACAAGACTAAGTTTGAAATCAAGTAGTTGTCAGATTAAGAACAAGAGATATTATATTGATGGTTTAGTTTTTGAATTCTATCTGAAACCATTTCAATGTTAGCCATTATATGAAGTTCCTCTGTTGAAAAAAACCAGGGAAGATTAAGTATCATTTTGAGCAATTTGTTTTGTACTATTTGCAGCTTGCGCAGATGGCTTTTTGCCTACTTACCCCAAACAGGAGATCTATAAAACATAATTGCTTGGAATATTGATTTAAAAATTAATAATTTGTTGGCGTCACTTAATTTTGAATTCCGGCATATAAATGGGTGGAGAACTCTTATTGTCACATTAACCTTTTTAATTATTTGTTGAACATGTAGATTGAATGTAAGTCGCTTATCTAAATAGATGCCAAGATACTTAACAGTCGATTTCCACTCAACTTGAATACCGTTGATTAGAAGGTTGTTAGTAGGAAGTAAGCAGGCTTTTCTTTTATGAGTAAAAAAGATAGCCTGAGTCTTAGAAGCATTAATGTTTATTTTCCAATCACTACAATATACTTCAACACCATTTAAACCAGATTGCAAATTAGTTTCAATGTTAAAACCAATTGCATCTGAAGAATAAATGCAAGTATTGTCAGCGAGTAAGGCAATGTTACAGTTTGTCAAGTTGGGGAAATCGGAAGTATATATATTAAAGAGGACTGGACCAAGAACAAATCCTTGTGGGACACCAGCATTAATCAAATGATTGTCTGAAAGTCTTTGTTTGATGGATACATTGAAACTTCGGGATGACAGGAAGGATTGGATCATTTTAACAATGTACAACGGAAAATTAAATCTTAGAAGCTTATGTATTAAACCATTATGCCAAACGGTGTCGAAAGCTTTTTCTACGTCCAAAATTACCATACCAGTGCTTTTGCCCTCTGAAAGGTTATTTTTAATATCTTTTGTGATACGATGCACTTGGTGAGTAGTGTTGTGAAATGGCCTGAACCCAAATTGCTCCGGGGGCAAAATTGCATTTTCGTCAACAAAAGATACAATTCTTTTTTTTATAATTTTTTCCAGACACTTACTAAGAGAGCTTAGCAGACTAATTGGCCTGTAGCTGCAAGGTAAATTTGGAGCTTTGCCCGGTTTCAAGATTGGAATTATCTTGGCTACTTTCCACTTATTAGGAAAGTATGCCAATCTAAGACAGTTGTTGAACAAATCCATCAACTTCATAAGGGCAAAATCAGGGAGATTTGTGAGGCACTTATTCTTAATCTCATCTGAGCCAGACGATTTTCTAGTCTTCAAACTACGTATAATATCCTTCAATTCATTAAGACATATAAGCTTAATGTTACTAAATAATGACTGTGAATTGAGGGTGTTTAGTGATTGTTGTACGGAAGATTCGATAAGCGTAACTGGAATTACGTTTCTACCAATCGAATGACTTTTGAAAAAGTTGATTGCCAGCGCATTAGCTTTATCACAACAAGAAGCCAACGAAGAATTGCCAACCTTAAGTGGAGGAATGTAAGTGTTCTTTTTCTTCACTACCTTAACGATATTCCAGAATTGCTTGCTGCCCTTATTTAGACCCTGTAGTCTATCGTTCCACGATTTGTTTCTATGGTTATTTATTGCATATTTTACCAAAGAATTTATTTTATTGTAATCCTCGAGATAAGACACATTTCTTGTACGTTTCCACCTGGATCTACAAGTGTTTCTTAGTTTTATTATCTGGAGAATAAATTGGGGAAGAACATTGGATGCACATCTTGCGACCGGTTTCTTTGGCACTGAATGTTCTACGCTTTCTAAGATCGCAGAAGTAAAAGCTTCTACATTTTGATCGATTTCAGATATGTTGCTGTTTTGAATCAAAGAGTTTTCAAGATTAGTTCTTATTATTCTTCTAAATAAGTTCCAGTTGGCATTTTTGAAGTCATAGGCACTGCACTGGAGAAGCTTTCACACAACACTTAACAGGTATGTAGATGATCGGAACTGAGTTCGTTGAGGGTTATGGGGGAAGTAAAAAGATCAGGCATATTAGTAAGATATAAATCTTACTAGATGGAATGTGAGTAGGACTATCGGGAAAGAGGATTTCAAACGGATGTCTTACGTTGAGGTCTCTAAGAATGTTACTCCAGGCATTTTCCCTCATACAACATCAGTGCCTATGCCTGCAATTAAAATCACCACCTATTAGGAATAGATCGTTAGTATTAACTAGCCTTAGGAACGCACTCCGGAGGTCAAATCTTTTTTGAAGTGTGATTACTCCACCCGGAAAATAAGCACTATAAATTTTCAATGTGTGTCCATTAACAAAAGGAACTTCAATACCAATGGCTTCAATTAATTTCAAATAAGTAATAGGAAGTACCTCGTGTTTAATAGTACGTTTTATTAGCACGGCAACACCACCACCACTTCTCACTTCCCTATCCAAACGATAACACTTATAAACAGAGTTAGACAAACGTTCATTTGAATTTAGCCAAGTTTCACAGATTAATGCTACGTCAATATTGAATGTACTAAGGAAAGAGTGAAATTCTAAGAGTTTCCCTCGAATGCTTCCAGCATTCCAACATATAATGTTTAAGCTACAATTCATTACTTCGAATTATATAAATACTTAATTGCAAGTTATAGCGTTTAATTGTTCCGCCTTCGTAGTACAATTACCGAGCATGGAGATCATCTCTGCAGTGAGTGCATTTACTTCTTCCAAAGAAAATAGACCTTCTTTGTTCTGCACACTATTGTTGTTGGTATACTTGGCCCACGTATTCGATGCATTGCAGATGGTTTCAGCTTTCGGTCTCACGCCAGCTGGTGCATTGCGTTGATGAGGGAGTGAGGGAAACTCCATGATGTTAGCTTCAAAAGTTGGTTGTGCCCTTCTAATACGCTGTGTTTTGTTTTTGCCCGAAAGCTTTTCCCTCATTTCCAGAAAGCTTTTACGACTAACACATGATGAGTCGGTTGATTTGTGTGTGCCATTGCAGCTGGCGCATTTAATATTTTTTGAAGCGCATTCAGTAGGCTTGTGCATAGACTAACTATACCTAGATATCAAACTTTCCAGATATTGGAAAATGAAAACCGGTTTTCTACTGATCGTCACTATCCGTGAGACTCTGTCCGTGAATACGTGTGAATTGTGATCAATGGCAATTTATCCAACGTCATCCACGTTACACACACTCGTGCAAATCGCTCTCATTCTAGCAATTTTACTTGTAAATTGCTCTCATTCTAGCAAATTTTGACAAAGTTATAGAGATGCAAAAGTGTTGGAATTCACTGTGCGAAAGTTAAGGGTTTTGCAAAAGGATTAGTAGAGTTTGACATCTAGTTTAGTTTATCTATGGTCTTGGGCGACTCGGAGCAAATAGCCCAATGAGTTTTGATGTGGCAGTTTTTTTCGCCATGCCCATACATTTGGCAGTTAAAACACTGCGTAACTCGGTTGAGTTGTCTTCTTGCAAAATCCTATTTAACTTGAGTTTTATACTCGTATATAGCTCTAATGTTTTTTTTAAGTTCTGCAAGTCGGATGGAACCAGTTTCAAGAAAAACTAACCAAAATATATCCACGAACCGTTCATATTGTTTTTTAATGATTTTGATGTTCTGACACTTCAGTCCGAGTGATACGAGTTCGTTTTTAAGCTCTTCGGAAGATAATTCCTCTAGCCCATATAACAACACTTTAAATGACCTTGATGTTGATAGGTCATTCCCGACAATACTCTAGTAAATCAACTTAATTTATCGTGACACGTACAACATACAATACTATTGTTTTTATTTATTTATTTATGGCTGCCAGTGTATCACCGGTGATCACAACAAATTTCACCCCCCAGAAGCCAGTGTATCACCGGTGATCACACGGCGGAAGAAGTCCTTCAGTGTAAAGTTAGCGCTGAGAGTGGACGTGCTTTATAATTTTTATGTTAGGTGTACTATATGAGAAATGGATGCCGAGCAAATAATTGAAATGTTTGAAGCGACAGATCGTTTAAGTGAAAGTTCGGGTGCTATTTGTGCGGATTGGGACGATAATTACATCCCGGATTATACTAGTGATTCATCAAGTGATAACACCTCTGATAAAAGTGGGCAACGAAGTCGGGAAGTGAGTGCAGCAATACCTGATATTACAACAGCTATTACAACAGAAATTCCCGCAACCTGGAAATCTCCCGCAACTGGAGACACTTTAAAGCAATTCTCAGAAATGTTCACTCCGTATCAGATTAGTGAATATGATCACGGTTCTCCATCTGAATACGAGTATTATAGAAAATTTTTCACGGATATGTGCTTAGATATCATTGTTGAGGGAACAAATAAAAATGCAAAAAATTTTACATACGAGTATCGGTCCAGAAGTCGGAGGAGCAGTAGACTAAATGAATGGAAAGATACTGATCGTAAGCAGATCATGCAATTTTTGGTCATAGTCATGTGTATGGGTCCAGTATTGGACATTCGACATCAACAAAATCATTTGGAAACTCATTCGTTCAGAATGTTATGTCTCGTAACAGTTTTCAGATTCTGTTGAAATTTATACATTTCGAAAATGATGACCAAGCGTTCGAAACATCCTCTAAAACTTTTAAAATTGACAAAATAAAGCAAGAAGTAATCGGAAACCTTAAACAAAATAGGTCAGCTGGTAAAAACTTGGTAATTAATGAAAGTAGATTTAGATTTATTAGATAACATGGTATGTGCATTAAGACATAGGTCTCTTATAGTACTTAGGCCTGATAGTTAAAATAAGAACTTAATTTCCTTACATTAGATGTTTAAATTAACAAGATATGTAATATTTCCAAAGTAAAAACAATTCATAAGAAGACTGAAATAAGCAAGGTTAACATTTTTTTAAAAATATAATATGTATAAACGATTATTAGAATAGAAAAGAAAGCAAAGACAACGAAGATGAAAAGTAAGAAGTAAGAGAAAGAGGAATTAAATATATAGGGTTTTCCAATAAGGACTTAACAACTTTTTTTTTTTAAATAAAACGCAAACCATTTGAGATATTTCAAAAACTTTATTATGGCCACCGCGGACACGTTTGCAGCGGTCAATTCGTTGGACCCAATTTTCAACGACTCGGCCACACCTTTCGGCCAAAACGCTCTCTATTTCCCGTTCAATGTTGGCTCTGAGCTCTTCCAGCGTGTTGGCATAAACCAATGACTTAACGTAGCCCCACAGAAAATAGTCAAGCGGCGTTAAATCGCACGAACGAGGCCAATTTCTTGATACTTACTCTTCAATAAATCGATTGTAGCGTGTGCTGTGTGGCTTATGGCATCATCCTGTTGAAACCACATGTCGTCCAAGTCCATATCTTCCAATTCGGGTCAAAAATAAACGGTGATCATGGCGCGATAACGCTGACCATTCACAGTAACGTGACGCTCGTTATCGTTGACGAAAAAATATGGCCCAATAATGCCGCCGGCATGCAAACCACATCAAAGAGTTATGTTTTGTGGATGAAGTGGTGAATCATAAAGCACATGTGGATTTTCACTTGACCAGTAACGCATATTTTACTTATTGACGAACCAATTGAGCCAAAAATGAGCTTCGTAACTGAAGATGATTTTGCGATGAAATTCATCATCTTGGCGCATCTTCTCCAGAACCCAATCGGAGAACGTACGTCGCTTCAAATGGTCCATCGGCTTCAATTCTTGAGTCAGCTTGATCTTGTATGTGTGTAAACCAAGATCCTTACGCAAAATACGCCATAATGTGGTCTGAGCGATGCCCAATTCTTAAGAACGCCGTGTAATTGACTGATTTGGATCGTTTGCTACGGACGTCTGAGCGGCAGCGATATTTTCGACACTTCGACCAATCCGTTGTCTCACTAATACGGCAACATCACACAACGAATATGTAGACTCAAATTTTTGCACTAAACTTGTTATTGCCTGTCTACTAGGGCGAGAATTACGACTGAAAATTGGAGCTAATGCTCTTAAAGTTGCAGTCACCGACTCCGAAATTCGGTAGAAATTGTTTATAATTTGCAGACGTTGTTCGTTCATGTACTTTACCATGCTGAAAATGTTGAGTTTACTGAATAAATTAACAGTGACAGTTTGATGATTAGTGAAAGAGTGCGTTCACAAATTACATTCAAAATTGTCAAGTCCCTATTGGAAAGCCCTTTACATCGTTTCAATTTCCGTTCTGCCTTAATTCTTCTGGAAAATTTCTTTGTCGGATTATTTAAAAGCAATGCATTTTCTATATTTTGCGTCTATTCATCGCCATTAGAAACAGTTTCATTACCATTTACTGACCTCCAGCTTAAAGTAGGCGAATCAGGCCAGTATTCGATATCTTTTACTGAATCATCCGTTGGCTGGTTTAGATGATTGCTCGTTGACGGAATTTCATACACATCTTGATTAGTGTTCAGCTCTGGCAGAAACATAGAAAATTAAGAATTAACATTGTGAATGACTTTTTATGTGCATTTCTATTGGACATTTTCTATCCAATGAAAAACGTAATTAAGCAATTGTAGATTTATAGTTTTTTTAATATTTCACGTACAAAAGTGTACCTGTTCGATTTACGCTCATTGCACGTGCAACCATTTTTGCAGCTCGGTTAGTCTTGGAAAACATTTTAACTTATTTTTTATAAAAAAATGTACACTATGTGGCTTAGTCGTTGAAAATTGGGTCCAATGAATCGACCGCTGCAAAGGTGCCCGTGGTGGCCATATGAACGAAGTCGAGTTCCATTCATAAATGTTTTGATTGCACTTCAAGCCGATAATAAAGTTTTTGAAATATGTATCTCAAATGGTTTGCGTTTTATTTAAAAAAAAAAATATCAAGTCCTTATTGGAACACCCTATATTAACGTAAATGGAAAAGTAGTAAGTGAAAGAAAAATTAAACCTCTAGGTAATTGTTATCTTAAATGCAATGAAAATGTAAGGCAACAGCTTTTTGATGAGTATTGAGTAAATTTGATTGATAGTTCTGAGACTAAGGTAACAAGGAAAATAAAAGATGTTCCGTAAGAAAACAAAAGAAATAGAAACACTACAAACACTTCTTTTTTTTCAAAATAAATAGAGAAAGAAAAAAGGTTTGCCAAATGTTTGTAACTAATGTTATAAAAAAAATACGTCATCAATCTCGGGTGTTCCACAGCAAGACAGGAGAGGACAAAGAAGTGACAATAAGCTTTCCGACGAAATCATTGCAAATTTTATAGAGCATATTCTTTCATTTCCTTCCAAGGAATCACACTATACAAGGCGGACGAGTAAGGAAAAATATTTGCCATCTCACCTTAATATACAGAAAATGTATTCGTTGTATTGTGAAAAAGTACTTGCTCCAGTATCAAGGAAGATTTATTCCAGAAAATTTCACAACCAAAATCTCAGTTTCAAGATTCCGCAAGTAGATACATGTCACATATGTGACACTCTAGCATTGAGAATTCAAATTGAATCCGCTTGAATTCCGCTCCGCTCCATCTGCGGAAGGAAAAATACATAAACGATTTAAAAGAAAACCACAATCTTGTGGATGCAGCCTATAACTCCAAAAGAATTGACAAAGAGCGAGCAAACACAACACCAACTCTACAAACTTTTGTTTTCTACCTACAACAATGCCTTCCCACTCCATACCTGAATACATCTGTTGCTTTTTACAAACGTCAACTATGTGTCAAGTTAAATGTTACATGTGACATGAAGCAGAAGGAGGACGTGGAGCTAATCAAATAGGCACTGCATTATATGAGGAGCTCATAAATTCGTCTGATGATGTCGATCATGTTATATTTTATTCTGATGCATGTGGTGGTCAAAACAAAAATTTGCATGTTGCAGCTATCTTTTTAACGGCTATGCAACACGAAACTACATTAAAAACCATTGATCATAAGTTTATGAACAGTGGCCATATGGAGGTCGTTCATAGACCTCCGTGAGGAATAAACGTGTTTCGGCTTTTAAAGTGGAAAAATAAATATATATATAAAAGTGAATTAGAAACATTTTGCGAACGTGCATCGGTGACCTAGTGGTAGTGGTGTCCGCCCGTTAAAACAGGGGTGTGGGTTCGATTCCAAAAGGAATTACGTTGACTTTTTTTTTTTTTTTGTAAGTTTAAAATATAGTGGAAAAAAAATATACGGAAGAGCGACCATACGATGAGTGATAGAAAGCGGTCCGCTACTCCAATAGCGGAACCAGCAGATGACATAATGTCATCGGAAAATATTGCGAAGAAAAGGAAGAGGAGGCTCAATCTAACTCCAATTCTTGTAAAGCGCCCCTCCCTAACAACTTCTACTGAAAAGCTGACAGGTAGAGCAAGGGAAGGGGCGCCAACAACGTCAACAAAGGCCGCAGCTGACCAAAACGAAGACCCATACGTGTCTGATGGTGAGAATACCTTCCAATCTCTAATGGCTACTGAGTCAGAGGATGAAGAGGAAGAGGTGCATGCACTTAGGAGCTGCATTAAAGAGCTGGAACAAAAAGTACTGGCTATTAAAAAGAAACAAGTGGCGAGAAGGCAAAAGGAGCAACAACTCCAGAGCTCTAAGCAACAGCTCATAAATAGCGAGGCTAAACAGCCGCTACCACAACAAAAAACCACACATGTGCAAACGAGAAAACAAGTACAGAAACAAAAACAAAAATCACAACCGCAGCAACAACAACAACACAAGCCCCAGAAACAACAGCAGCTGCAGCAAACACAGCAACACCAACAGCAAAAGCAACACCAGCAACAACAACATATTCAAACGCATCAACAACAGCAGCAGAAACAAGACAAGATTGCAAAGCAAAGAGTTCCACCCATAAATACATACAAGATGGAACTCAAGGAAACTATCGAATTATGTAAGTCGGCCATAGGCAACAATTTTTTTGTAAAAAGGTTATCTTTAGATAGACACGCGATCCACTGCAATTCAGTGGAGCGCTATTATAAAATCAAAAATTTACTGAAGGATTCGACGACGGAGTTTTTCTCCTACACCCCGAAGGGGGACAAGCTGCAAACAATGCTGCTGAGGGGATTGGAACCGTCGACTGATCCGGAGGAGCTCCTTGCACTGCTGAAAGAGAAGAAGTGCGAAGGGCTCCAATTCGTGGGGGTCAAGCCTTTCACCACAGCCAGAGCCAAAAGGGAGAAGCGGCAACTGCCGATTTTCCTGGTCAAACTAAATCCCACCAGCAATCTGGATGGTCTAAGGAGTATTAAAGTCCTAGACTACCAGGTAGTCCATTGGGAAAAATTAAAGAGGAGCGAAAACATTTTACAATGAGTTCGCTGCCAAAGGTTCGGGCACGCCGCGTCGAACTGCGAAATGCAGCCTCGATGCGTGAAGTGCGGAAAGAACCACAAGTCCGAGGAATGCGCTCTGGGTAAGGACGGAGCGTCTGAAAAAAGCCAACTCTCTTGTGCTTTATGTAGGAACACAGGACACACCGCAAATTATCGGGGTTGTCCCAAATTCCAGTACATCAAAAGAATAAACCTGGCCCGGCAGCAGAAAGTGGAAGTGAAACGTCCACCCGTGCATTTGCAAACACCAGCCGCTACTCCCCATGTTACCTACGCCCAAATGGCGGCAGGTGGGGGAAATACGGTACAGCAAGCGAAGGTTGCTTCTCAGGCCCCAGCGCCCAGAGCACCTGAACCAGTACCTGACATGCTAGCTATCTTGCTCTCTATCCAGGGGCAGATCGCTCAGCTACAACGTCATTTAACTGAACAGACCGCGCGGGTGGATCAAGTATACTCACTGCTGCCTGGCCTAACGCACCTTTTGCCGTAATGGGTACGTACGTGGCGGAGCAAACCCTGAAGGTCCTTGCTGTGAATGTGAATTCACTGATTAGGCTCGAACGACGAGCCGCACTATTTAAGTTGCTTGAAGACCAAGCCCCTGATGTACTCTTGGTTAGCGAAACTAAGCTTACCAAGAGACACAAAATGAGGCACAGAAGATACAAAATAGTACGGAGAAACCGACCCAACTCCATTCAAGGAGGCGGCGTTGCAATTTTCGTACGAAAAGGTATACGTTTTAAAAGAGTATACAGTCGTGTAGTACGTAGGTTCCAGGTGCTGGAAGTATGCATCGTGTATATCCCCCTCCGTAGTGGAAAGCGGTTGTACATGGTGTCTGTCTATGCACCTAAGGCTACTCAATCCACCTTATTTATCTCAGAGCTCGAGACACTTTTTCGATTTCTGAGGCTGGAATTGGAAGACAACTATTTTATTATCGGCGGAGATTTCAACGCCAAACATAGTGATTGGGGAAATAATACACCAAATACTAGAGGGAACCTACTATTCAATTGGTGGGGTCAGCACAGTGTAATGTATCGACTCGGGCTTAAGGCGAAGGATAGTCCGTCGTTTCCCAGACACGGGTCCTATTTGGATCTTCTACTGTTCGACTCACGAATACAACTGACATGCAATAACCAACAAACTACAAACTGTCTACGCACTTTCGTGTATGACAGTGACCATTGCGGTCTCAGCACCGAAATAACTGTTCCCAATGAAATCGCGGAATTGGATGAGTTTGTCCAAAGGCATTCCTACAATTATAGTAGGGTGCGATGGACACACTTCACCAGAACACTGACTAGAGCACTCTCCTCGAATTCGCTCTACCCACCGTCCAACAGAAATCTGTCAAACGAGGAGATTGACAGGTATCTAGGACGAATGGACGAGACAATCAAACAAACAATGGACAAAACGATACCTCGGTACCAACACACTGACGAAGAAGACTTATTCCGCAACGCAACTATTGACGCACTGCACCGACATAAAAGTGGACTGCTGTCAAGACTAAAAACCTTGTACAGACAGTTCACTGACAGACATAACCCGGAGATCATGACACTGAAGTCGTCGATTAAAAACCTCCAAACATTAATAAAGGAAAATTACAGAACATCTGTAAGTTTGTATTGGAACAATAAAATTCGGGCTGTAAACACCAACAACCCGAATATGTTCCCGCAAATAAATAAAATATTTCGGAGAAATAATCAGAACGACATTCCATGTCTTAAAATCGACCGAACGACGAACAACGAACAAATACTGGCAGCAGCGGGCATAGATCCAAATGAGGCTGTTGATGATGACAGCTTCTTTGTGATCGAGGATCCGCAGGAGCAGGTAGAGGCTATAGGAGCGACTTTCCAGGAAGTGTACAAGGAGAATGTTATCATTGGCCCAAACCACGATCTGGAGAATCGAGTCCTTGTACGCAATTTCTACCTTCGAAATGAAATTATGAATTGGCGATTCGAGAGCTCGGGTTTCACCCAGTTCAGTGACGAGAATATGGCAAATAATGTCATCACCAACGATAGGGTACTACCCCCGTTCATTTCGAAGGAAGAGCTCCAAACGATCTTCGAATCACTTAGAAGTAAGAAATCAGTAGGAACCGATGAAATACCGAACATTGTGCTTCGACATCTCCCTCTAGAAGCGGTGAACATTTATACCACCCTGTTTAATAATGCAATGAATAATGCACATTGTCCAGCGCGTTGGAAAACTGCGGTGGTACATCCCATCACCAAAAGAGATAAAGACACTTCCAATCCGGCGAATCTCCGCTCGATTAGTCTTCTTCCAAACATCAGTAAGGTTTTCGAAAGGGTGATCAATAGAGTCCTGACTAAGTGGGTTGAGGACAAACATATAGTTCCGGATAATCAGTTCGGTTTCAAGGCGGGGCATGATATCATTCATGCTGCCTCGAAACTGGTTTCTGATATCCAATGGAACAAAGGCAAGAAACAGTGCACTGGTGCCTGCCTGATTGACTTGGAGAAGGCCTTCGATACCGTATGGTTAGAGGGACTCTTTTTCAAGCTGGACAGGTTGGGCATTAGTAAACCACTGCTGTATATTCTTTTTGATATGCTCTCCAGTAGACAGTTCATCGTGAAGAATGGCGATGTGACTTCTGCTAGAACATTTGACATTAAAAACGGTCTGCAACAAGGTGCGGTAAATTCGCCGATCCTATTCAACATATACACGAGTGATCTCATAGGTTCACTTCACCATGCCATAGCGTACGCAGACGACATAATCGCGTACAGATCGGGTTCAAAGATTGAGGTCATTAATACACTTTTGCAGCGTGACTTCGACAAAATTAAGCGATATTGCGATGACTGGAAGTTGAAAATCAACTTTCAGAAGTCGGAAACCATTCTGTTTAGGACGCCTTTGTCTGGGGCCTCTAGGGATACCAGAAAGAATTGGCGAAAGTTTTCTATCCTCGGACAACATGGACAGCCACTCGCTTGTCGAAATGTGGTCAGATACCTTGGGATCTGGCTAGATCAATATCTGTATTTTAACAAACATATAGATGTTGCTCTGGCCAGAGCCAGAGGTGCTTTTGCCCTTACAAAGAGACTGTTTTATAACAGCCAACTCGATGCGAGGGTGAAGGTGATCTGCTACATGGCCCTTATCAGGCCCATGCTTGTATTTGGATGTCCCGTGTGGTTCAACGTGAGAGCAAGTTTATTGGAAAAGATTCGGGTGTTTGAGAGGGCTTGTCTTAGGACTTGTCTTCGCCTATACAGAACACCAGAGTCTCAGTACATAAAATTCTATCCTAATGAGGTCTTATACAATAGGGCGAACCTAATAAGAGTGGACAATTTCGTCATTAAGTTGACTCGAAGCCACGTTGCAAGAGCAATGACCTCATCGAACAACCTGATCTCCGGGGCTTACTACCCCAATTATATGTATCACGAGAGAGTTCGCTTTGACGGCTTTATTCCTCCAGAGGCGTTCCTCTATCTAGATAGCAAAGGTTTGATCCAGGACAGATTGGCGGTGCCGCTAATATTCCATGTTGCTCGAACTGCTGCGGACAGGCGACTCAACTACGACAGAGACGTCGCACATGGCAGTGCGGAGCGTCTCCGGTTCAGTAGGTCGGTAGGGAGTCGCGACATGAGGGATGTTGCTCAGCAGCACCAGCAATTTTGGTGGCTAGTTGAAGGGGAGGATGCTTCGTCGTCGAATGCCTCCAGTGATAGATAGCTTCATCTGAGGCAAAGTGGGTCAGCCTAATTTTTTTTTAGCCATGGCCGGCTTACATAGTTTTAGGTAGGATTAAGTTAGTTTTAGGAAAAAAATATATAAAAGCAAAAAAAAATTAATAAAAATAAAAAATGAAAAAAAAACACAATATATATATATGTACATATATTTATATATCAAGTATATATGTATTATGTATATATATATATATATATATATATGTATGTGTGTGTGTACGTATTAGATGTAAGTAGGTTTAAGTAGATTAAGATTTAGTTTTAGGTAGTCTGTAGGGTTTTAGTTTTAAGTTTTTTATAAAAAATTAAAAAATGTCCATTCACTAAGTTTTTTACTCATAATTTATTTTCTTAGTACTAGTATTAAGTAATGTTAAAATAAAAATATAATGTAAGATTCGTCGAAAGACATAGCTTATGTGTTAGGTTTAACTTAGAGTGCCCGTATGGGGCCATTAAGTTAGAATAAGATTATTGTAAGTAATTTAAGCTAATTTTTAAGCGTTTTTTGTTTAGCATATAAGAGTAACTTAAGTTAAAAAATAAAAATGCATAAAAACTGAAAAAAAAAAAAAGTGGCTATATGGATCACGGCCTCATGAAAAAAAAAAAAAAAAAAACAGAATATCCTATATCGCATCCATACGCCTGGTGTCAACTTGTCAGAACTGTTGGAAAGAAGAAGAAGTTTACTGTTAATGAGATGGCACATGATAAGTTTTATGATTACACAACATTGCTTAAGAAAAAAAGATTCGACAAGAGAGCTTTTTAAGTGGCAGAAAGTAAAATGGTTACTATATACTCGATCACCTGGAGAAGTTTTGTACAAAACTAGTTTGCAGGAGGATAAACCATTCACAAGCGTATCTTTCTTAAGGCGAGGAAACCCCGATCCAGTACTACAACCAACAAAATTTTACAGAGATACTCTGCCTATATCAAAAGAAAAGAAAAATGACATAATTAGTCTTCTGCCCCTCATAAGACCTGAGTTTCATGAATTTTACACCAAACTTAAAACTGAAAATTCTACAGTTGATACACTTCCGGATATAGAAGAGTTTGAAGAAGAACATTAATTTTTAAACACGCTAGCAAAAAAATAACGTGAATTCATAGAACTTTATTGAATCTTCATAATACAAGCAAAAAATGTAATAGTAAATAGAAATTAAAATGGAAATCCTTGTTCCAAAAAAAAATGTTATTTCAATTAAAACTAAAAATGATTTTTTCCCGGCTTTATCAGTTCAAGTAGGTTAATTCATTTTCAGTTAGAATGTTGGTGGTGGACCTATGTAAAGGGTTTTCCAATAAGAGCGCTATAAAAGTTTTTTTAAATAAAACAAAAACGGTTTTAGATATCAATGAAATTCTTTATTCCTATGAAAGTACGTTCGATGCCAGTATGTATGGAACTCGATTTCTTTTGCATGGCCACCACGGGCACGCTTGCAGAAGTCCAGACGCTGAACCCAATTTTCAACGGTTTTCAAGCATAAATCGGCCGATACTGCTGCAATTTTACGTTCAATATTCGTACGAAGTTCATCAATCGTCGCTGGCTTGTGTGCATAGACCATAGACTTGACGTAGCCCCACAGGAAATAGTCTAACGGCGTCAAATCGCACGACCGAGGCGGCCAAGCGACTGGACCATTTCGTGAGATAACATGTTCTCCAAACTTGGTTTCCAATAAATTGATTCTGACATTCGCTGTGTGGCTTGTGGCGCCGTCCTGTTGGAACCACATGTCCTCCAAGTCCATATCATCCAATTGGGGCCAAAAATATTCGGTTATCATTGAACGGTAGCGATCCCCATTCACAGACGTGCCGGTCTTGATCATCACGGAAGAAGTACGGCCCAATGACTCCGCCGACCCATAAACCACACCAAACCGTAATTTTTTCGGGATGCAATGATGACTCACGGAGTACGTGTGGATTGCTGCCTGACCAATACCGCATATTTTGTTTATTGACGAAGCCATCCAGCCAGAAATGAGCCTCATCGATGAAGAGATTTTTCAATGAAAATCAGAATCATTTTCAAGTTGTTGCTCAGCCCAATTCACGAACATACGACGCTTCTGGTGGTCAAGCGGTTTCAGTTCTTACGTCAATTTAATCTTGTAAGGATGTAGGCCAAGATCTTTTCCCAAAATTCGCCACAACGACGTCACAGAGATGCCCAACGCTTGAGAACGACGTGTGAGAGACACATTTGGGCTTTCTGCAACTGCAGCCTCAGCGGCAGCAATATTCTCGGCACTACGGGCACTTCTTTGTCTCACTGGCACGGGAACATTTTGTACTGTTCCTTTGGATTCAAATTTTTCCACTAGACGCTCAATTGTTAATCTGCTAGGACGATTATGACGACCATAAATTGGACGTAGCGCTCTTAACGTTGAGGCCACTGACTC
Organism: Volucella bombylans; assembly: GCA_949129095.1. Taxonomy (NCBI): domain Eukaryota; kingdom Metazoa; phylum Arthropoda; class Insecta; order Diptera; family Syrphidae; genus Volucella; species Volucella bombylans. The sequence goes on along the minus strand of OX422144.1, from coordinate 104,232,094 downwards.
CGAATTTCGATAGTAAATTTTAATAACTTCTACTCGTTGTTGGCTCGTATATCTTTCCATCATGAAATGGCAAACCTTACTGAAGAGAAATGTCAAAAGAGCGGCAAGAAATATGGCGTCGTTTGCTGTCCTTGTCGCTCTACTTTTGTAGCGTCCCTGTTGAAAAACCCGATATATATTAGTGGGATATGAATTACATTCTATTTTCCTTCCTTTTTTTAATTCATCCTACTTCATCCGTATTGACTTCAATTGCTTGACCAACACCAAACGTTGAGGTTCTCTATTAGTCAGTGAATTTCAATTTTGTCCGTTTTGTTAGTGGGGTATCTCGTGCTAACTTTTCAATTTCATCTGCAGCACTGGGTTTATAAGCACTAAATTCACTTTGCATCCGAAGGGGATTATCTGCTCACACAGATAAATGAAGCCATTTACTTGCCAATATGATGAAGAAGATGAAGCCATTTACTTGCCAATATCACTTCAACTTCTGTGTTGTTTTACCTTTTCTAGCTCGAAACTATTGTCGTCATACGAGTAGTACCAACATTCTAACATGTAATATGTAATTTATTCCTTGAAAGTGTCTTACTACTCATCCCTGGAAACCATCGAGGATTGACATGAGCATTTCTATTTTCACTGAGATCACTTCTTCTATATGCAAAAGAAGTGTCGGACAGAATGGTGTATTCATGTAGCTTTACGTCGATGATGCCGCACTTTCGTGATACTCTCGTTTCATCCGTGTACCCCTTTTATTTGTGCATATCCCACTCCTCATTTGATAGTCTTCAGACCTCTTCGCCTTCGACTCATCTTAGCTCTTAAAGCGCTTGCGCATGATCTTTTCCCATTTACGAGTAGTTGTCTTTTACGATAATCGGAAGTACGAACTGCGGTAATATTCTATTAAAAATTGTGATCATTTCACTGTTTGGTTTTTCTGTTTCCTATTTCTGACAGCTCACGCTTGATTTGTGACATGTGTCACTAGTCAAACATGCTCAATTACGATTGCCATTTCATCATGGAAAGACTTACACCCGAACAACAATTACAATTCATTGAATTTTATTATCGAAATTCGTGCTCTGTGAAAAAAGTTTTTCGAGCACTTCTACCATTTTACGGCCGACATAATCGACCTACTGAGCAATTCAAGGCATAGTGACCAATTTCGCACCAATTTCACGCAATTCTACATCAAGCCAGCTACCCGTATGCGTAGAGTGCGTACAGAGGAAAATATTGCTGTTGTATCCGCTAGTGTTAATGAAGACCGTGATTTGTCCATTCGGCGCCGTTCCCAGCAACTGGGATTGTGTTACACGACTGCGTGGAAGATTTTACGCAATGATATTGGTCTAAAACCTTACATGAACTGATGCCGAATGACCTGCCACAACGTTGAATTTTCAGTGAGTGGGCCTTAGAAAAGTAGGAAAATCCGCTTTTTTTATCGAAAAATTGTCTTCAGCGACGAAGCTTATTTCTGATTGAATGGAGATGAGCAACCTCTGGCAATACAAGAGCTGCCAATGCACCGGAAAAATGCACTGTTTGATGCGGTTTATGGTCCGGCGGGATCATTGGCCCGTATTTTTTTCAAAGATGACCGTAAGAACAACGTTACCGTCAATGGCGCCTGCTATCGTTCAATGATTTCGAACTTTTTTTTGCCCAAAATGCGCGAACTAAACCTCGTCGGCATGTAGTTCCAGCAAGACGGCACTACGAGTACATGCCACACAGGATGCAAATCGATGGTTTGAAAAATGAGTTCGGTGAGCAATTTATCTCTCGTTTCATGTGATTTGGCGCCTTTGGACTATTTTTTATGGGGATGAGTCAAATCACTCGTCTATGTCGATAAACCAGCCTTGGAAGACAACATTCCACGTGTTATTAGCGAGATACCAGCCAATATGCTGGAAAAAGTGATTCAATATTGGATTCTCCGTGTGGACCACTTAAAAGTCGTGGTCAACATTTACATGAAATAATCTTTAAAAAGTAAATGGCAAGCATTGATTTATCAACTCAAATAAATTTTCCTTTTGACAATTAAAAACCAAATGCTTAAAAAATCAATCTTTATAAGGGTTGCCGCCCGGCGGAACACTCATCACTGATCCGTGATCATTTTGTCCTTAACACGATGATTTGGGCCTTTTTGCTTTCTCGAACCTAAACCTTGGATTTAGTTTTCTCCTTGTTGTTCATACCCTTGTTGTGATCGCGCCAGTGTAGTCGCTCCATCTTCTTTTTTATGTGGTGGTGCCGTTCTTCTTAAATTTAAGTTTAAATTAGCAGTAACGAATTTCAAGTACAGAATCGTGATTTGGCAAAGTCTATACTACTTCACCCCCTTATTGTTATGAACTTACCCTGATGAGACTTTTAATCTGTCTCCACTTTTCCTGCTATCTTATACATTAAATTGGGAGATGCTATACAATGTAAAGAAAAGGATGTGAGGTACTGTAAGGCAAAACTCACCATCATAGAGAACCCGTCTTCTTTGACGAACGCTTTATTACAACTAACTTAAACTTAGCTTTCATGGTAACATGGGAATTTAATATACAATACATGAATGAGTAGGTATGTGTGTACCATAATTATTGCGATCAAACGGTTAACAGCATGGTAACATTGTAATTTTACAATATTAAAGTGAATCGCAATCATGGAAACAGCATGATCTGAATGTTTTAATATACGAGCGTGACTTTTAAGAAATAAAATAAAATTATATTTTCTTCGAATAAAATTCTTACAGTTCAAAAGTAAAGAGGTCGAGAAGTGTGTTCGGAAATTCGGTTGCATATGAATATCTAATGCTTACGACTATCCATTTCTGTTACCCGGAATTGCATAGGGACGTGCAACAACTGCGTTCATCGATTGCGTTCCATATTTCTTGCCAAATATTTTGTCCATCACTATGGCCGCCATATTGAATTTGTGGTTGTGTCTGACAGATGACACTTGTGTTCTATGTAGGTACCTACCGTGAAGGCTCAAGCCCACGGTGCGTCTTCGCACGAGATATCAAGACAATGCATTGATAAGCGCCATTAGGGTAGTACAAGTACTACCACCAGTACTAGATTCGAAGTCGTGTGTAAGGCACGAACTTTCCCTTTGGTCAAGGGTCGAGGCCTATCTAATACCTCCGCCATTCTGTGGGTCATAGCACCCGGTTGTACAGCAACTCCACATCGAGCAAACTAGTTGGTCCCATAGTAATCACATGGTTGAGCACAGGTCGTAGTACACTACAACATATGCTAAGCCATGAGATGTCCATGCTCCATTCAGTCTACTCTCCCCGCGATTCTGGGTATAAGCCAACTTCTAGGTCAGGCCGGAACCATAGTTCCGGGGGCACCTGACCTCCCGTGGTACCAGAATATAGCTTCAGGTCGAGCTTCGCAACCTTGCGGTCACTTCCAGTAAGGCACCTTACAGCCCAGGATTTGCGATCTTTAAACAAAAATTCAAAATTCTTAAATTCCACCGGCTAACTGCCTACTGCGTCTTCTATTAAATACTTCTTTTGCAAAACTACGGCTTGTTTCGAACCGTACAGTATCAGTGATAACTGCACTGATATCGTAGACCTCACCATGAAAGACGTTGCCCATAGCCTGCAAGTCCCTAATGCATATCTGAATAATTAGAACACTCACATAGGACATGAAGCCACTCCTCATAGGTAGCTCGCAACCCCGCTAAGCCCTCTCTTATGCAAAAATGCATTAAGAGATCCAAGCCCGGTCAACAAAAAGCCCAGGGTGAGGGTTGGGCGAAGCCTTGATAATTGGGCGGGGGCCCATAAAATCGCTGGTAAAGAAATTTACCAGTCTGTGTCTGACAGTCCAATGTAGACTAAAGCTATTTTTTTCCAACGCAGAATATACTTCATCATAGGTAGAATTTTTTTCGGATATTTACGAGTATCATTGCCGTGGTTGTGTACCGCGAGGATTTAAACTCAGATCTCTGGGTCTGCGCCATGCCGGCGACCTACACATGTATATATTTCCGCTGTATTTATTTCCAAAATTCCATTTCTTATTACTAAGCCAATTAGATAATTAAAAAGATCCACTTAGCTCACTCAAGCACCATCAAACCATCAAAGGCCCATTAGGGACCACTTTACCTTCAAACACCGTAAGAAGTACAGAGTGTGCAATAATGAAAGACGGAACCAATTCTTCAGTTTCACATTTTGTTGCCAGCGCACTCAGTGTTCATTAAGACTTGAAGAGTCCTCAGGACCTGTCATCCATCTGTCGCTTTTGAATTAAAATTCAAATATTCAAAGGCATGAATAGCCTGTGTCTATCGTATGTTTACCCAGAATTAACTTCAAAGCATAACACAAAAAAAGCCGGTATGCTGCCGGTGGCATATTCAGGTATTTGTTTTTTTTTTGTTCGTGATATGTACCTAACAGAACACACTTCAGACCAAGTTAACTCGAAACATTTCAACAGTAACGCGATACACCTAAGAAATGCTTGTATATGCCACGTACTCGTATGAGCAGCGCGAGTCGAACAAACCTAAATTCCGAGTTCTGGGCCTCAATATGAAGGTGAGTCTTTCATTGAAACAATAAAAAAAGTCTCTGGTAATTTCACGGAAATGGAATTGTACAAATGAAATACTTAAAGACCTTTCAGCACATTTTCTTGCTTGCCTGATGTGTTTTCTCTCCGATTTCTCCGACCGACAATCCGACAATTTCTTTACGTATGTATGCGTATTATGGGGCTGTTGTCGTCGTCGTCAGAGTTGGCATCATATGAATACGACCCCTCTACCGTTCCGACCGACTGTACGTCATTCTTGCCTTCTAGCAAGCATTTTCTGAAAGGGAAATAAAAAGAATAATTCACAACCTTACCGTTAGAGTTTAATTCATGCATACGCATATACATATGTACATATGGACATATGGACATATGTACGTATACTCATGTTTATAACAACAACTAATGTGAATATGATCCTTGGCCACCAGTATTCTGCGTTGAAATGTGAACGGCAAAAAAGACGGCAACAAGAATTCATATTCGCATTCATAACTTACTCGCTGTTTTTAGCTGCTGCTTTACCCAACCATACCGACCTCTTTCTTTCGTTTCTTTATCCAACTGCTTCATCTCTTCGCTCCCATGAGCCCTTTTCCCCTAAGCAATCTACCACAAGGACTAAGAAATGTATGTCATGCGAAAGTGGTGTGTTCCTGCTCTGTCGTTTCGCTATACAGAATTTTTCATCCAAATGGTTAGTCCCGTTTTTGAAACTAATGAAATGAGCAGAAAATCCTTAAATAAGCAGGGCAACCAAGCCTGTAATTATAATCACCTTTGAGGACAACGTTCGAAAGCTATGCCAAAAGGTAAAAAGATCGTATCAAGCCAATCCAAACAGAAGCCTGTAGGTCGGTTCAGGGGATATGGAAAAACCATTTTTCTAAACTGTTAAACGGCTGCGAAAATCCAAACTTCGCTGGGGATACAGAATGACCCATTCAACTTGGACGATAAAAACCAAGAACTTTGCCCACCCGATCAAAACGAAGTACAGATAAAAAAAAAACCTACGCATAACAAGGCTATCAGACAGGGCGGCTTCTTTGCCAAGTTATTTAAGGCAGCAAGAGATGCATTAGTAGAGTGTGTACACCAAATTATTTTCAGAATTTAGTCGGAAAAAAGTATGCCTGACGTATGAAACTTTTTGGTGCAACCCTAGTGAAAAGCTAAATTGATTCCCAACCCCTGTTTATTAATTTAAAGGCCACATAATCTTAACAACCAGTTGTGCCAGCCCCTCCAAACTCGCCAAATTGGGCAGAGTGACGATGGAGAACGCACACTACTTCGGAAAGATTAAAAGTCATATCATTGAGATCAAAGGTTTTAGGCTTTATCTTACCTAGTATGGCAGAATCTTTGTTTTCAATCGATTAGGAGTACTCTATAAAGGCTTGCCTCTTGGCCCTACTAATGGCTGTCTTATATAGTTTAAGGCAGTTCTTATTGTACTTCTATGAGAGATGTGTTCTAAGGCGGGACTTTATGTATAGCCTTTTAAAGGTACTTTGTTTGTATTCGATTCTCTAACCGAACCAATTAAGGTTTCGAAAACAGTAATCCATCGACCTCCTGCTTGCAACCTTCGCTCAAACTTCAATAAAATCGTTCAACCCTATCTCTGTACTATACAAAGAAGTGGCTATGCAGTGCTCACTATCGAAGTACCAAATATTTACCTTCACCGATGGCTCTTAGATGGAGTTCGTCATCATCATCAGTTGAACTCGACTCCTCCGAGTTTTGTAGATTTCTAAGCGCAACTTTCATGGTATTGTTGTATAGTATTGTAGGTGAATGTGTGTAACACTAGGTGGCGTGAAAAGTAACCACCTTGGCCACCAGAATGCGCTGCTACTAAATAGGTTATGGTGCCTTGAAGTCCGTTCATATGTCTTTAGTTTTGTTTTGACAGCTGATTGTTGTTGACGTGTTGAATGTTGAATATGGACAAAAACGATTTTCGTTCTCTCATAAAACATTATTTTTTGAGAGGCAAAACGGCGAAGGAAATAAAAGAAAAGTTGAATAAATATTATGGGGCTAATGCTCCGTTAGATTACACCATCAAATATTGGTTTCGAGAGTTTCGTGGTGGCCGCAACTCCACTACTGATCAAGTCCGCAGCGACAGGCCCTCCAATGCGGTTACAGAGGACAATGTCAAAAAAATACATGAAATGGTGTTGGCCTGCCGGAAAGCGAAGGTGCGCGAGCTAGCAGATACCGCAAAAGATTAGTACTGAGCGCACACTCAATATTTTGAGCAATATTCTGCATATGAAAAAGGTATCCTGCTGCTGGGTGCGGCGCATCACTCCTGACCAAAAACACGAACGCAAGAGCACTTCGAAAGAGTGTTTGGACTTGCTGATGCGGAATCGGGCGGACTTTTGGCGTCGATTGGTAACTGTTGATGAAACTTGGTTCCACTATTACACACCAGAGAACAGAATGAGTGAACCGCAATGGACTGAAGCCGGCACGAGTGCTCCGAAGCGGCCGAGGGAGGCTCGATGGGTCGGAAAGGTTATAGCGTCGGTTTTCTGGGATTGCCATGGCATACTCTTCGTGAACTATCTCGAAAAAGGAAAAACCATCAACAGCGAGTATTACTGTGCATTATTGGAGCGATTGAAGGCCGAAAGCGCTGCAAAACGGCTTCACATGAAGCGAAAAAAAAAATTGTTTTTGCAAGACAATGCGCCGGCGCACAAGAGCATCGCAACCACGGCTAAAATCAATGACTTACGGCTCCAATTGCTGTCGCATCCACCGTATTCACCCGATTTGGCTCCCTCGGACTATTATCTCTTCCCAAACCTCAAAAGATGGCTCATCAATAAAAAATTCAGCTCACGCGAGGAAATCATCGATGCCACTTAGGAGTATTTTGCAGACCTTCCGGAAAATTACTCTTCGAACGGGATCAAGAAGTTGGACAATCGCTGGAATAAGTGTATCAAGCTAAAAGGCGACTATATTGAATAAAATAAAAAATACATTTAAAAAAAAGTTTTTTTTTCATTCCCAAGGAGGTTACTTTTCACCCCACCTACGAGTAGTATAATACCCTTACTCCTTACGTTCATTCTGAGCGATTTTAGTAAACGACAACGACAGCGGTTTTTTCAAATTTGTTTTTAAACTCTAGCCTTCTAGACAATGTGCTCCAGAGCATTGCTCGACTTGAAGTGTTACCAAGCGTCTTCGTGTGAATAAATCTTTTTGCAGAGTCCAACATGCTGGAAAAGTTGGTGGTTTTTGCTTCTACTATAACTTTGACTTTTAAAATTTCGTCACAATGTAGACGAACTCACTTTTTTGTCGGTTCTTAAGAGAAAGTCCTTATTTTCTTTTCGGATGCAGTTTCCGTAAATGCATTATTGCAGTCAAGAGCCTCTGCTAATTCGTTTGCTGCACGTGGCCTGTTAGTGTTGCGAAAATTCCACGTCCAGATTGTCCACGTCCTAGAGTTGTCAACAGTGAACCCATTTTTATTCGATGCCATTAGTTGGTTTCGTATTGGGTTGTGACACTATGTATGATGTTATTGGCCGGACATTCACTGCCATTTTGAAATGCGTGAGTAAACCCTTATTTAGTTGCCTGGGGCCACCACTTGGAGGTAAGACGAGCACTTCCATATGAACTTGATTGTTGCGCTGCTGGCCCAATCTAAGTTATATGACACTCAGCAGTTATTAATATAGTCAGTGATATAATAATGATATGTGGTTTTAGCACGTCGGTGTCCTTTGACACACAGTGGGTGGTAATATCGACTAATCGAAGATGAAGCTCACCAGAAATGGCCTTGCCAATTGACCACCTAAAGACTCTTTTCCCCGATTTCTTCGACAACTATGTTACATTTGAGTAAATGGGTTCAATTTACGGGCCAAACACCGGAAACCAGAAAGAAATAATTTCTGCCGTCACCAACTTTTCGACAGTTAATAACTAACCCTGAATCTAGAAGCTCCCGCCATGAGAAAGTCTCTTATTCTCTCTCCAATCTCTGACCGCTTTCTCTGAGCACAAGAAACTGCAGGACGATAAATACAGCAAGAAGAGACTGGACCTTGGTCTACACTAGACTGTTAAGACAATAAAAGACTTTATTGACATCTTTTACTAAATGGGTTTTTCATCCTCGTTCTCACTGATGTGCGTAGAGCTCAAAACTATAAAGATCAAATTCCAGTCCGTCAGTCCGGCTGACGCATATGATCTGAAGTTTTCTTGCTATAGTTGCAGCTCTTCAATTCTAATCAACGGCTGCAGGAGTTGGTCTTTACAATTTTGGCTCCCAAATTATGAGATTTGATCTTCTTTCAATCTATTAAGCATGCTCGTCATAGAAGACATAATGAGTATAATACTCTTTTAGTGGCTGTTCACATTGGCAACGGGATGAAAGTCCTCACCATGAACGTCGTGTTCGCATTTTCATGGGGTTGAAAGACTTTTTGACAAGTGGAACACTTGAATCAGAACATTTTTAATTTTTAAATTTGAGCAGTTGGCCTGAAACATACGAGTACCTTTGTCATATTCTTCACACTTCCTTGCTCATCAACGATCGAAACTAAAATGAAAAAATATGTCAGAAATGGAACGATATGGAAAAAAACGACGTGTTTCACCCGAAAATCCACTTTAGAAATGGATTTTCGGTGGAAGTAACCCTTCCTCTTCCCACTTCAATAAAAAGCGTTCCCTCTATTTCGGACAATCTTCCTGCCCATGAACGACGGGTTCATATTTTCATGGGGATGAAAGACATTTTGACAAGCGGAACACTTGAATCCAACATTTTTTAATTTTCAAATGAGAGCAATTGGCCTGAAACATGGCTTTTTTCCTCTTCCTTACATGTCAAATGGAATGATATGGGAAAAAACGTCATGCTTCGCCCAAAAATCCACTTTAGAAATTGATTTTCAGTACAAATAACCATTCTTCTTCCCACTTAAACAGAAAGCTTTCCCCCTCGCCAATGTGAACAGGCCAACTGCTCAAATTTAAAAATTCTAAATGGATCATTTCAAGTGTTCCGCTTGTCAAAAAGCCTTTCATTCATCCCCTTGAAAATGTGGCACCTATGCTCATTTACATAATTACGATAGTAAAGAAGGTGCAGGGACTCAGACCAAATCAATCACAATCCATACATTCATAGTTTGAAAATTTCTCAAGGATACAATAACTGCCCTAAAACTGCACCTACAGAAGGAAAAGTACAACAAAACATCTATGAAAGGTTCAATAGGCATAGAATGAGAGAGCTTACGTAGCTATATAGGTTTGGTTGAGGAAAATTGAGGGACCACGGAATCGGGGTTGTTGGATGATGTTCTACTGTTCCAATTAAGAAAGACGAACAGAAAAAAGGACGCACAATGCTCACAAGGATACCAGAATCATAACAAATGTTAATGAGAAATGACTTGATTTTGTTGTTTTAATGCTGTGCCATTTGTATGTAATTCCCTTTTTTTTTCCTTTTTCCCCCACACTTTCCTGTCCCTCTCCGGTTTGTTCTTTCTGAACGTAGATTTATTGTGATAAAAAAAAAAATACTTGAAAATGTGTTGTTTTATTTTTCTTTGCTATTGTCGTTTTTTGTTGGTTGTTACTACTGTTTGTGCTGTGTCAATGGTGTCACTAAGGAGTTAAAGTTGTTGATAATGTCCTTTATAACTGTGTCGTGGATGTTTGTAAGTTGTAAAGAAAAACATCGTTTCTTAGCTGTGGTGATATGTTGTGACTGTTGAAGTGGTAAAGGGCAAGAAAATTAATTTAAAAATGTTTATAGATACATTTTGAAGGAAGCAATTAATTGACCCAAATTGTGTTTTTTTAAGTAACCCGTTAAAATGTTAGTGTCCGGCCGCATTAGATTGAATCACTACACGGTTTATAGTGATACCAACAGGAATCAGGATCCTGGTTATAGTCAAGTCAACACCACATCGTAAGTGTTATGTTAGCTCAAGATATTTGCATATAGAATGGCAAATCCGTAAACTATGGACTCGTTACCATCTTATCGATGAGATTTGTAAAAGTTTGATTTGCCTGAAAGCATTGTGGTAGTACTGATCTAGCGACCAGATCCGCTCAAAATCCTCAGCCTAGAATGTGAACTGCCTACGATGCTGAGAACAATATACATACATTCCCTTTGGCATAACTAGATCATCATCCACATAATTTAATCTGCAAAGAACGAAGGTTTAAAATTGTTTATCCAGTGTACAACCAGTTCATTACTGGCAAGCCATGGTAAATATTTAGGAATGGTAGAGAGTCCGTATCAAAGACTGGAAAGTTGAGATCGTCGGTTTGATTCCGGATTTCAGAATATTCAATAGCACCTGCTTTGTCCTTAAAGGCCAAAGGCAAAAAAACAAAAAATTCCTTGCATCACAGCTTAGCTTTCTGTTAGACTCTGTGACTTGAAGTATTCCTTCTATTACTGGATACTTCTAACTCCTTCAACCATTATTGGTAACTATCAACTTGATGGCGATCGGAAAACCTGTAACTGTTTCGTCATATCCATCATTTGAGTTCAGAGATTGCAATTGTCTGCATTAGGTCTATATTATGGCATATACCTGCCAGTTTGCAAACTTTTAAGTTGGACTTTGCAAATGTTCTTATTTGCGTTCTCATCTTAGGCTAGAATTTACACAAATTAATGATGTCATCGGCAAATATCCTTAGGGGCAAGTATCCCATAGTGGGGTAGGCAAACAACATTTCATCAACAGATAAGGCCTGAGCTTACTTTAAGCCGTAAAACCTAGAAGTCCACTTCATCGATTAAGAACGATTTACTATGACCTAGATGGTCTCATCTCTGTTTCGGTGTAACCGAGATAAAACTTGTTCAGTAGCAATGAAGATTCATCCGATCTTATTGGACCAATACTTCTAGAAAAACTGCGACGGAAAGTGAGCTTGAAGGCAAACTGATGGGCATTCATAGCGAGAGGGTTGTTACGCTAGAAGGTTTCAAGGGTCGGAATGCTACAGGCAATCTGTTGGAGCACTGTTGGTGAAAATAGCGATAGAATAAGGTAAAACATGAGACATTACGCCGATGTTGGGCTTATATAGGCTTACGCCTATAAGTTTTTTCGCATGGTTTTAAATTCTACGTCTTAGAGGCTCCTTGCACTACAATTTTGGGCGGAAATGTGCCAGAGCTCACAGTAAAAGTATCTTATCATTCATCGATTCAGGAAACCTGGACATTTCGCACATCCATATACATATGCAGTCGCAAATCAGCAAAGGAGCATACTCGACTAAAAAGAGCAGACAAGACCTCATAAATGAAAATTTAAAATAAAGGAACCCTGGGAAGTAGCAACATTTATCATGCCTCTTTGCCTAGCATGGTCTTTTCCCAGCCACCTCCAGTTGTGCACACCAAGTTGCCTGATGTTTGTGTACCCCACTTCGGCGTTCTCTGCCGCGTTGTCTCTCTGGGTTAGAGACAAACATTTTCCGGGTTGGGGCGCTATATATTCAATCGATATACAGTCCGTTCAGTTCACTGTTGAAACGTCTCCTCCATTTTCCATTGATACAAACCGGACCAAAAATTACCCGAAGAACTTTTATTTCGGAGCGCCCGGCTGCATTTATATTCGCTTGAGATGCTCGAGAGTGGTCTTTACAACTCAATTGCCTTCTAAGCCCAAATAAGCAACGATTAACAAGAGTGATTCTTTGCATGATTTCCGCGTTGGGGTTGCTGTCGGAGTTGCAACTACCTTTCGTGACGTTTTGTCCTAGGAGTCGATGTCGTGTGTTCCTCTTTGTTAACAGCACTTAGTTTGTTTTTACTTCGTTGTCTACTAAACCCATCTGTGTTCTTCCCATTATGTCAATGTCGTCTGAGTACGCAAGTAACTGAACAGATTCTTGAGCCAATCTCTGTAGTTTTAAAAGCAATATTGAAAAAATCACATGACCACGCATCGCCATATTTTTCTGACCTTGAGGGTCTCGGTTTTGTCATTACCGACTTTAACGGAGCAGCGAGCACGTTGGGGAGACTTATTTCCCTGTGGTGGACGCTGTTCAGGAGATTTTCCTTCTTTAGGATCGGACAAACAATGCTGAGGTTCCATTCGTTGGCCATACTTTCGTCTACCCAGGTTTTGGAGATGAGTTGATGTATGTTGCCTGTCTGCATTCGTCATCGAACCAGGGGTTTCTTTGTTGGGAAGCGTTGCAACCCAAAACATTAGAGGCGGCTTCCCTGATTGCTCTTTGGCAGTTATGGGACTGGTTTTCTATACTCGTAAGTTGTTTGTAGAGGAGCTCGTAGGTTTGTCGTAGGAGCAGTCCTTGGCAAGTTCGCCCTTCTGCTCTGTTACAGAATTTTGGCTTTATGCGTGTCGTCATCAGGAGTTCGCTTACATAACCAAAACTCAAGACTTGTTTCGTATGCCTTATTCCGACGACGAATTCGCATCCGTATAAACGCTGCGATAGTCGATATCATAGTTTCTCATCCTGTTAGTTGTTGTTGTACGGCTGCACGTGCAGATTCGAAAATCGTTGTCCTTTTATCGTTTGTCATGGTCATCAACAGTGAATCCGTCTTTAACAGAAGCTATTAGCTAGTTCGTCACACTTATTTATCTCTTCTGTATAGAGTTGTGAGACCTGTGAATGTGTAGAATAATATTATGCCACTGGTCGAGCACGCACTTGCAATTTTAGCCTGCATAAGTCAGCATTTACTTATGCTGTTACCAGGGACCACCACTGGGAGGTCCACTGCTGGCGCAATCCATGGTATAGGATAACCAGCTTCCCAGTCAATCACCGCTCAAATTCTACGAGATTTTCGGCAAAGGGATTTAAGTTATCCTCTGACAAATGCGTTCTAAGTACAACTATCTTGCTTTCGCCAGATTTGTATATTCTTTGGTTCCGCTTTTCGGTGAGACATGTCATCCAATCACCAGTAGAATGGACGAAAATCTTGCTCATGTTATGGTCATTTAGAAGTTTTCCTTTATTATGTTTCCCCTCAAAGTAGACAAATGCTTGAATGCGCCTAATTCTTAAGCCTGAATCCAAAAGTTGCCACGGTTTACTGAGATTTGCAGAATTATCATTGAGAGTCTCTTTGTTAACCATACCTGGAATGCGCATAAACCTCTGTCGACTAGATTTTCACAAGAATGTTTTCCACCTCCCAGAATGAGGAGATCCTCATCAATAGGTTGACACTGGGCTGAAGTAATACGGCCATCTTATCTGTCAATCAACTTTGAATTGATTTCATTTTTGTTATTTTAAACTGAAGTTTTGGCTACTTCAAGGAACTCAAAGCTACTTCAAGTGTCAGAGCTATCGCAGTTTCCTTGGTCATGCCCATATAAATTTCTAGGCCATATGCAGTGCAGCTTCCCATATTAATGACGGTGGTTTGACTTTCAATGAAATGGCCATCACTTAGTAATAAGGTATCATCATTCAGGGCATTATCGCATATATATCTCAATCAAGAATCTGCAACTTGTATGTAACCAGTCCTTCTGCTTTTCTACTCCATGCATCGTCTCATTACACTATAATTCCTTTGTTCCCCTCAGCAAACAATCATTGATCTGCAATAATTATTTTGTGACTTAGAGCCATCTCTTGGAATGGAATCTAAATGCGCAAACCTTTTGCCGAATGCGAGAGTACTATTACGACTAGACAAACATAATGGAACCCTTAATCTTCACATTAATTCCGTGATAGATACATACTCGTATAGCAGTTGTCCCAGCAATTTCTCCCACAATCTATGTATGGCATTTTGGATAAAGCACAGCTCTTTAGGGGTTCGCTGAGGAGGTAGACATGGTGGCTCTGGGTTCGTAGTGGCATTGTTTTCAAATTGCATCATTCGAAGCCAGCAAATCGGTAGAATAATTGTTTCCATTTGAAGGAACGCAATCAGTTGACCAACACCACAGAAGGCATCAACGACATCAGATGGTATGTAGAGACGGAAACATGCAGTGGATATGCATCGGATGCCAATATTCTCATACAGAAGGAAGGAATAGAATTTCTCACAATGCATTTATGAACACATTTGGCCTAAATGCGCTCCATTTGCTGGAGGGAAAATTTTATATAGGGATAAGATGCAGCTCCTTAGAATGTTTATAGGCGCATAAATAACAGTCTGAAACAGATCACTAGTGTGGTTAGCATGTGAGATAAGTGCATCCGTTTGTTGTTAATAATTTGGCAATTCACAAACAGATGCAAGGATATTCTTCCTTCTTAGACACTAGGACTTGAGTTTGGATCTGAATTTGGTTTCAATATTTTCTTAAGCTTAACAATTCAATTGTTTGTTGAATCGTAATGTTTTGCGGTTGAGTTATGGAAATAATTTTGAAAACATTACATACCCACTTACAAACACAGGAACGGATTGGAGGTAATTATATGTAGGAAGGAATGAAAGGCGCGGTATAGATGCATACATTTGTATTCGAGTGTTGCAGTATACTTCAAGATGGAGTTTACATTGTGATGCTAAGCTGTGGCGAGCAGTAATTTGTCATATTGTGATAGGGTTTATGGAATAAGCCTTGTTTTCCTAACCATATGCTGGAGCAAATAGTGCACAAGGAAGATATAAGCCCTAACGTCATTATTTCCAGTTGAGCACATGGACTGCAGAATCAGAAGTATCGTGCCCGGAAACAAAGCAAATTGATGTTTGTTACTCCGTAAGAATGTAAAGAGTGGCCAATTATTGTGCTACGTGTTTCTGATCTCCAAAGACCAATGCAGTATGCATACATGATTCCACACCATCCCCATGCTACCTTGCAGGGGATGAAATAATATTTTCTAGTTGGATACTGCGACACAGTGATGTTCTTCATATAACTCCCACAAATCTGATGCGAGTAGTAGAGGTATTTGAAAAGTTGCAAGCCTTCGTTTATGCGTGGCAAATTTGATAACTGTAGATGTTTTGACTGAACACAAACTCAAATCCATAATACGACAAATGGAAGTACAATTTGTTAAGCTACAAATTAGGTAAAAGTCCGAGTTGACTAAAGCATCCACTGACATAACAACTGAGGCAGCATCTGGAACATTCAGCTGAGCTGGAGAGAGAGAGATGTTTATGATGCCATCCCGATGTCATAACCTTTCTGATACCTTTTTTAGGTCGAAGCTGATTTACTGCAGAAGATTGGCTGTGTATTGCCTAATAGCAACAGAGAAATAAGCGATGGAAAAGAAGAATAATCGAATCTATGAAACGAATCCTTGATACCAAACTTTTTTGGACTTGAAATGTCCAATCAAGGGCTCCACAGTAAATGTAAATTTGTTGGTAGTATGATTGAGCTTTCACCGAGACATGGGGCATATCAGCAGGGAGGATAATTTAAATCTACTCGGCTATGATAGGACCCATTTCACCCCAAGTTCTGATTATTTTGCTGAAAGTCCTTCCACAATGACACTTTACTGCTGAAATCAATAGACTCTATAGAGTGTCGGCTGCATATGATTTTCTTAACATACTAACCTACCTCTACTCTAAATATCTTTCCCATTTATTGTTCACGTCATGGACTTCGCCCGAAAAAATCATCTTCTTTAAAAAAAAAAACTTTTTGACTCTGGGAACAGAACTCTAAGCCTACACTCTAAACTTGCTTTGGCGAAAATCTCATTTAGGAAAAGAACATAAATGGAACTAACTCAACATACGTTCTCCCTCCTTGGAGGTACAGAGAGACACAAGTCCGTCTTAACTGTGCCCTACCCTTTAATAGCTTCTAAACAAGTCAGAGAGAATAATATTTGTTTGAATGCAATAAGAAAATTGAGTTCAATTAATGTCCTTTGGGTCTAAGGACATAATGGAATTACAGATAATAGGATAACCAACAAACTTTCTATGCAAGGACTAGCAAAACTTAAAGCTATGTCGAGTGCCTCGACTGACGGTTGGTTTCCCCATAAGAACTTGTGGATGAAAATTTTGTTTCAAAGTTAAGCCGGTTTCATGTAAACAGAGAATCCTGTTCATACAGACAGATACTATAGGTACATGATGATAGAATCGGCAAATCATGGTATCACAAAGGCCCACGGCTTTTTACTTGAAAATATGTCGTTGGCTTTGTTATGAACTGATATCGAGTCGTGTTTCTCCTGGTTGTGGTTCAGTTGTGCTTTTATTCAAATTATAAGAGTTTTCATTACCTTTTTTTACGTATTCATCAAGTCTTTCGAGACTTATAGTGATTTTCCCTTTTAGGTGTTTCGCAAAAAAATTTACCGCCAAAAATTGTTTCTCAGTATTGCCATTTCATCACTGAAAGATTTACACCCGAACAACACTTACAACTTGAATTGAATTTTATTATCAAAATTCGTGCTCTGTGAAATATATTTTTCCCGCACTTCGACCATTTTGCAGTCGTCATATTCGACCTACTGAGCAAGCAATTCAAGCCAAATTTCATTGATCAAATTTGGCACCAATTTCACGCTATTGGGCATTCCACTATCCATATGCGTAGAGTGCGTACAGGCAGAAAATGTTGCTGCTGTATTAATGAAGACCGTGATTTATCCATTCGTCGCCATTCCCACTGGAATGGGATTGTGTTACTCGACTGAGTTGAAGATTTTACGCAAGTATCTTGGTCTAAATCTTTACAAAATAAAACTCATACAAGTACTGAAGCCGGACGACCTGACACAGCGTCGAATTTTCGGTGAGTGGGAATTAGAAAAGCTGGTGGAAGATTCACTTTTTTATCGAAAAATTGTCTTCAGTGATGAAGCTCATTTCTGATTGAATGGAGATGAGCAACCTCAGTCAATGCACCAGACAAATACACTGTTTGGTGCGGTTTTTGGTCAGGCGGGATCATTGGCCCGTATTTTTTCAAAGACGATCGTGAGAACAAAGTTACCGTCAATGGCGCCCGCTATCGTTCAATGATTTCAAATTTTTTTTTGCCCAAAATGCACAAGCTGAACCTAGTCGACATGTAGTTCCTGGGAGATGACACTACATGCCACACAGGATGCGGTGAATTGGCCTGCTAGATCGTGCGATTTGACGCCTTTAGACTATTCCAGCCTCGGAAGACAACATTGCATTAGCCTGATACCAGCTAATATGCAGGAAAAAGTGTTTCACTATTGGTTTCTCACTGTGGACCACTTACCAGTAAAACGTAATCGTGGTCAACATTTACATAAAATAATCTTTAAAAAGTAAATGGCAAGCATTGGTTAATCAACTCAAATGTTATACACTTTACCAATTTTCCTGTGTTTTCTTTTTGACAATTAAAAACCAAACGCTTAAAACATCACCCAGTATATTTATATAAAAAGTTTCTCCTGAGTTGTTACAGTTTTTCTTTTCTTTTTTTTAACCGCAACTCTCTCATCCCATAAACTACCCACTTTGTGGAGCGTGATTGTAATTGACAATCATGAATCTGACAACGTTAATATGCATAAATTCCTATCCGACGTCAACACCGAACTCTTGCCTACTAGGAACACGCTTCATACTACCACCTCCTCCGAACTTGACCCAATTAAAATATTACAGCCGATGCCACTCTAAAATTAAATGAAGTTACAAACACACGGGAAGTTTATGCGAATAGAAGTGTTGCCGCAGATGCTGTAATGCCCGGTAAAGCTTTTAACCTTGGAGAAAATCTCAGAGCCATATTTAATTCCATTAATAGGAAGCCATGAAGCACCGCAATCCTAATTAAATTTCGTTTGCTGTATGATCGCAATTACATACTCACAACAATTGCCAAAGTAAACAATATACAACTTGTTCTCAAGGAACTGCCTTACAAAACAAAAAAAACACAATAACTTTCTACACGTGGCCTTAACCTTAAAAAAAATCAACACAAATTGCATCAGTGTAAACAATTAGAGAACATGTTTACGTCAAACGCGAACTGTCAGAAATGAGTGGCGTATTAATCGATAACCTCGAAACTCTCAACGGAATTGCCAGATCGGCAAATACTTGATACAGTGAAACTTCTCTTAGGCGGACCTCCACTGTGACCAAATTGGTGTCCGCCTAAGAGAGGTATCCGTATAAGGGACGTTTTAAAATGTAGACCCTTTTTTTGATCAAAATGGTTCCACTATTTTAATTCATTCATATTATTTAATTTATATGCTTGCATGTGGGAAATTCAGTGTGTGTATGCGTTTGTACCTAGTCCTGTCATCAATTCAATTGCCAATATAAAACGATATAACAAAAATCAAGCAACTAATTTATATTCAATTTTATCTTTTTTTTATGGACTGATAATATTAGTTATAATATTAGAAAAAAATAGTGCCACTCGAAATGACTGCGTTTTGTCTTAATACAAGCTTTCAAACGTTGTGCCCACTAAGCAGTAGCGGCACGCACTGCATCCACTAATATCGATGACGCTGCTAGTTCCAGTGCTGTTTTGTGGCTTTCCAAATTTCTGTAAAGAGCCTTGCAGGCCATGTTCTCTAGTTTTGACCACAAACAATTCAGTATATTCAAATCTGGCCTTCCCAACGGCCAATCTTCCACTCCTATAGAACCAGGAATATTGACGCTGAGCCACTCTTTTGTATTTTTTGCTTTGTGCGTCGGAGCAGGGTCTTGTTGAAATATTTATCTTTCTTCGAAGAGTAAGAGTATGGGTTAAACCCTTCACAACATCCCCTAGCACATCTTCTTTGTAAACTTTCGCGACCCGTGTTCACAACTTTTCGCAGAAATGGAGGGATGTGACACCTTGGTTCCATTACGCAAGAAGAGTGATGGCCACGTTGAACACTTGGAAGAATTTTTTCGCATCCTTTGATGACTTAGCATTAATCTTGCCATTTTGTTTGTGGAATACTTCAACCACAGCAAAAATTTTCTCATCCGTAAACAGAATATTTTCATGGCCATTACCCGCATGCCACTGCAAAAGCTTTTTGCATTTTTCTAGCCTAATCTTTAGCAGATGAGGAATTAAGAGATATCCAGTTGACCAACGAATGACTTTCATGTGAATATCATCCCGAATTAGTCTTGTCATGGACCTGGTGGATACTTCCAGTTCTCTGGAAATGATTTTCTACTTCCGAAGGGGATTTCTGCGCACTTGTACGGACGATACTTGGGCGACCGCTTCTTGGCCTGTCCTCTACTTTTGACATCTCACCAAAGCGACTATAGCCCCAAAAACAAACATTATCAATATATCTAGTGGTATCAAAAATTCATAAAATTTGTCCAGCACTTTTCCAAACTTATGCAACACTATTACTGCGATACAATTTTCTTTGACACCCTAATCCATGTGTGTGATTTAAGAAAAAAAAATTCATGGAAAGAGGTTTTTTCAAATGCAAACATATTCAAACATCATACTCCACAGTGACTTGAGTATTAGGTTTCCAGTTAAGTTTCCTGTCAAAAATGAGACCCAGATATTTAGCTGTATCAGAGAAGACTAAACTGGTACCGTTAACTGAGGGAAAAGAGGACACGATCACTTCTATGGAGACTTACTCTTAATCCACAGCGATACGCTCAACGTGTTAATCTGTTAAGATTTAGCTGAAGGAGTTCCTTAATGGTATTAAGATGCTTACCTGAGATGGCTATAGCAACGTCATCCACATAGACTACCATCCGCTTCAGGTAAATCAACAGTTCATTAACTACAAAGTTCCAGAGAAGGGGTGTACGCCTTGTGGTGTACCCCTGCTGACATATCTTTTAGCAGAAGCCCCAACCAGTTTGGAGTAGATTATCCTGTTATCTATCATAGGATTCAACTCTCCAAGTGAGTCATCTTACCTTCAGAGTTGACAGCGCAGTCGTGAATGTGCAATGTGTTGACGTTTTTAAATTCACACTCTATGTCCAGGAATGCGACCATTGTGTACTCTTTATAGTGTGCGATCGTTCGATGTGGCAAGTCAATGTGTATAGAGCCTTTTCCACCGATTTTCCTTTACAGAGCCGTTGACAAAAGTTTTGGATCAATTTTAACTCGTATATGGATGTCAATCTGTCGTTTTAGAGTTTTCAGAAGTAAGGATGACAGACTTATAGGTCTGATGTCCTTTGGAACAACATGAGAACATTTTCCGGCTTGGAAAATGAGAACTACATTAAATTCTCTCCATGACAAGGGGAGGTGGATCGTTTCTACGAAGCTCTTCATTATATTCTTTAGCGTTGGCAGGATAATATCTGATAATTGCAACTTGGCAGGTATTATACCGTCTGATCGGGCAAACTTGTTTGGTTTGAAGCCATGCAGTGCCCAGAACAGCTTGTCTCTTGTCTCAGATCGTGAATTTCGGTAGCGACTGCAATAGTTCTGCTAGGGTTGTTACTGATCGTGAATGGGGAGTTACCTGGAAAGCGGGTGCTAAGTATGAGGTTTACTGGTTCCTCACTTGCGGTCGTTCAAGAGCCATTGGTTTTTTTTTTCACACAACTAGGCATCATAGGATTTGTAGAAAGCGTTTTTCTAAGCCTTTTAAAAGTTTTGGGTTATTTTTTCACAGAATGACCCACAGGCTTGTCGCTTTGCCTTCCTCAGTTCTTTTTTATATATTTTGAAGAATTCCTTATATGAATCCCAGTCAGTCACTTTTCTTGTGGTTTTTGCTTGGTTGAACAATTTCCTGCAGACCTTTCTAAGCGGTCCCAATGCTGATGTCCACCAGTGCGGCTTTCTTTCAGGCGCGGTTGGGATTGAACGCCAATCCGTCCGATTTGGAAGCAAATAAATACACTACCACTTGAGCCATGGCCACGGCCTTAAACTCTTCAGTCAAATCAGCATAAGTTTCGTTTGGTGCGCTACAGATTGGATAAGCTTTTTCGCAGCCGTTTTTGAAGTTTTAAACTATGCCGCTGACTCTTCTGTCTAAACTGACTAAGACGTCCAAAAACTTTTTGAAGCGATGCTTGTTACAGGTTAAGATACTTTATAAGACAATGGATATTCTTCATGCTCAGAACAAGGATCATTAAGACAAAGCTCAGATTTTGTATGAATTACGTACACTAAAAATATCTCGCTGTTGGTTCACAGGATGCTGTGGACACTGCAAATGCTATTTTTTTTTTTACCTAGCAGTATGGTTCTCTATGGACTATACAGAAGCCACATTTTTGGTTTAGGATGTTTTTGGATTTCCTATCTTCACAGACGGTTCCAAAATGGATTCTATCTGGCGTTTTCTAAATAGAAATTCGGTCAATCAGAGGAGTTTCTAACCTACCCATGAAATCGCCGATGAACTCACTAGGAAGTCGCAGATGAAAGTTTTTCAGAACCAAAACCTGCTATGGGACTACCTGCATTCAAGGTGCTTATTATCTATGTTGGATTTCATATGAGTATAACTGCAGATAGAGTGACCCTCCTGGTTCCTGAGAGATCAAACGAAGGCATCCTGGCGTCTCTAAAAAGTCAACAACTTGTCCCCGATTTCTTAGTAATAAAGACTGTAGATTTCTTACTGGCATCATACCAGGACACTAGGCTTTTTCTAATCAGCTAAAGTACCTTATATCCTGTGAAGATTGCTGTAAATATGATGTCATGAAGAGTGAAGAATGCGGACTATGCTCGCATCATGAAGTGGTGGAAGCTGAACTGAACTGAATTGAAGGCACTTTACCACTGAAGCACTTACTCATCCTTCTACAGAAGGGAAGCACAAAACATTAGTTTTGTTTCGACGGAGAAAAAACTGACCAAAGCTACTCACGTGGAAATCGGCACTAAAACAAAACCTGACTGTCTTTCTCAATAGGAAAGTTACAATTAAGGCCTTCAATGCAACCACGACTACTTCTAAATACAATAATTTAAAGATTTCAGAAGTACATTGTCCTGACCTAGCTGTCGTTTCAAATTCACTTTTATCCGGTTAGACGTGGCTCTACTATTCTAGAATTATCGACTGAGAAAGTCCGTCCTTCACTGAAATTTGTGAAAGGAAAAGTTGTCTCTTGATTTACCTTAAACACAGAGTCTAGGTGGACGAATCCTATGAATTATGCCATCTCCAGGAAGATATTATCGGTTTGTAACACATCTGGGATACGGAACTTCAATTCAGTAAGTCAATAGAGTTTCTGCAAAACTGTGCGCACGCACAAATAAAGTGAAAAGTGATTTCACTTACTGACTGTCCCAATCCGCTATTTCGTTCTTTCTCATGAAAAAAAAAATTCTCTGAAAATTTTATACAAATCGGATAATATTTAGGGGTCGCTATTGCCAACCAAAGTTTTCAGGGTGCTCCAGTAAATAATAAATGAATGGATATACGAGTAATGTTATAAAAAATTAAAATTTGGATTATAAATTAGATTTTAATTATTGAAAAAAACATAAATACAAGTAATAAATTAACGGATAAATATAAATTAAGATTATTACTTCACTTTAGCAATGTTGATTTCTTCCTGTCAGGATAATTCTTTCTACAGTCTTTAACTGCCTGTAATAGATATTGCTTCTACTCTTCGCTCAGATATGTCGTTGACTACTTTCATGTTGCGTACTCCATGTTTCACTGCATTGTATACCTTGTCCTTGAGCCACTTATCCACATCCTTAGTCAAGAACTCTGATGAAAATCCTGTGATATTGAAGAATCGACGGGTATTTGAACTCACGAAATCCTCCAAACCTTTTGATTGAATATTGGCGATGTCAACAGTTATTCGCTTTAAGGGGTTCTCTACTCCCTCAATTTCGAGGGCGCAAACCATTTTCTTTTTTGTTTCATTGGACACTCTATCATCAAAAAAAAAACCAAAGTCACAAGTTCTTCCGACAAGTACCAGAGGTGTCCAAGGAACTTTTGAAGAGCGAATTCTTGAAATAACATCATTTACTTTTTTGTAATTGTCGAGGTCAAGGATTCCATGTTCTTCTCTCGTTGTTAGCTTGAACTGACTGCGGAACACCCACATTTTAAGGGAGTAGATAGCTTTGGACATCCATTTAGCACGATGTAGTCCAGGCGGAGCTTGATACTCCTTTCAGAGGAACTAGTCCTAAGAATATTACTGTCAGCTCCAGAAGTTCTTTGTAGTCATCTCGAACTCGGAACTCTGGCAGCTGGGATCTTGAAAAGGCAATAATTTTTTCCGAGACTTCAATAACTGCGGCTGTGGCAACTTTTATCGATGTTGGACCAGAATTGCTTGAAATGTTTAAAAATAAGAATGTCTGGACCTGTTGATGGCCTTACCCTAGTGCTGTCATAACTACTGCTTCCAACATGATCACGTATATGTGATGGCGGCATGCCAACCACAGCATGTCTTTGTTCATTTTTTGTTCCAAAAGAATATTCACTGATGTAGTGTCAAATCCTAGACACTTTACTTTATCGCAGATTCCCCATTTTGCTGCTGCCGCATAGACTGCTGTTGCTGCAGCCTCACCTGTGCCAGAACTTATCTAAAAAGTTGATCTATTCCTTTCCCACTTACTAAAATAGGAGCGCGATCAACAATGTCACTTCCAACTATATCCTCCAGAAGTTTTACCGTCCCAGTGAATTGTCAATGGAACTTCTGGGGTAAATTCAACGTGCTGCGCACGTTCTCGACGAATAGAGTTTGGATTCACATTGTATTTTGCGGAGCCATGTACGAGACGTTTAATCACAGGAGTTAGAACCAATACTGCAACGTCAAGACTAGCCGCCAAGTTTTCATCCAATATTTTCTTTCGACCTCTATTTGAAGGCGGCACTCCGGATGGCGAGCAAACTGTTTGATCAATTACCCGACGATATTGAGGATCTGCTTCCACCTCTGAATCAGATGATGAAGCAAAAATTACCCGCTCTTGGCAAGACTTTATTTCTTTCTCTTCTAGTTGCCCCTTTTCTTGAAATTCTCTTTTTTTTCGCCAAGCACAATTCTTTTTTCGCCAGAGTTGTATCAATATTACCTAACCATTTTCCCGAGACGCCACTTTTCACGTTGTGCAACTAGACACATCTTGTCCTTTTCAATTTTGATAATTTCTAATGCGTTGCCCATGCTAACGAATAGATTACCTAGTTCTTCCGTCCAGTCATCCTCTTTTTTTTTGTAATCCATCTGAGCGCTTCGCCTTGTTGTCTTTGTTTTTTTTTTTATTTCTCCCATTCTCTGAAAATGAGTTACACTGTATCACACACATGATCATACCGTTTTGTTGGAATACGGGCATTGTTACAGATTTCTATTACATTTTTAGCAGTTGAACGACATGCTTCTTTAATGTTTTGTACTTGTTCAACTTTGGTTCAACAGCGTTCTCTCGACAATCTAGTAGTTGGCACACTACTAATTTATTGGTCTATTAGTCTCTGCTTTAAAAACATTTTTCGTGGTTATCCTTAAAAATGTAGATTGTATGTATAATATGTAGCAATACGTAGTACTTCACTTAGCGCCCTTTAATGAAATCGCCTTAACTACAACACAACCATTGCCAAAGCTCCTCTCCTGTTCGCATTCCCGTTTCGATGATCTCTTGGCAATTTATGCAATAAAAATTGTTTAACCCACAGACAATTCGAGCCATGACTTTTGTCATTCCCAAGAAACAAGGATCACATGGTGGAATTTAATATCCTCTAGCCTCTGATGCACTCTTGTTTTGTCCCAAAGTCAAACAATAATTTCCCAACAACAATTTGGCATTCCAAACAACATCACAAATACAAATTGTCAAGGATATTCGTAATTCTATATCCTTGTTCAATGCATGCCTGTGTACTGAAATATTCAAACAAACAATTTAGACTGGCCTATACTAGCATGTAGTCGTACGTATGTCCTTTTTGTGAAAATTGTGTGCAAATTGTTGCCTAAAACTCAGCAAAATCAAGTGATTTATCGACATTCAGCATATGGGCTTTCTCTGCCTCAGATATTATCTTCAATATCTGTTTAGGGGAGAGAGAGCCTTGCATTGCCCCAGCCCTCTTCATTCCTTTCCCAATGAAACGGATATCGGTGAGTGGTGTGAGGGGTTGCTAAAAGATGGCTTTTAATTTATGGAAATTGTTTGCACACGTAAGGAGAAAATTAATTAAACATACGTCGGTCGTAATGGATTGACATTCTGCTAACTGCCATTATATACCCGTACGCTTTTATGTAACACATCCCCAGATGTACTGATCCATGCAGGGATGCTCTTCTACATACATATACTCGTACATATGTGCATAGATACGAGTACATAGTTACTCACAGATACTACTCTATCATTTCGCTTGTTGAATTATTGTTGTGTGTTTTTGAAAATCATTGATCGGTATCTGTGTGTCGCAGTGACGATAAAGTAGATTTTCTGGTTAGAGAGATTGAGAGCAATCCATCTACCACCCACCAAATAAGAGAATCTACAGCACCTACCTATCCCAGCTCCTCGGTGGGAAAATGACAGAGTTTAAAGGTAATTAATTTCCATTAATGATTTATAAGAAATTCGCACAAATTTAGATTAATGATGTTTGCTTTGCATTTGTTATTGCCCGTCCTACTGCCACCGACCGCCAGCAACTACATCACTGCATGACCGGCTGTGGCTGGCTACTTGATTGCCTAGCTCATACTGTCCTCGTTAGTATATGCCTTCAGGCTATTGACACTCTGCCCTAGTTTAGAAATGGGTTTTTTATTAGGATGAGGTTTGGTTTTTGCTGGATATGTTTGCGCAGAAACTTTTTCTCTTTGGCTGTTTTGAAACGAAATGAATAGGTTCGGGTAAACAGAAAAGTGTTTTGTTTATGAAATTGTTTCTGGTCGTTGGGTTCTGAAGAGTTGAGGTACGTAAGCTTAAGGCCGCTACCACTTGAGTATGTAATTTTCGATGGAAATTTCATTCACACCACTCGACAAGGACCAAGAGAGTGGAAATTAATATCTTTAGAATGTTGGATGCTTACGGCAAATCAATTAGCGCCTCTTCATGAATTTCGATTTTAAAAAAGACTTTGTGGGATTATTAGATGAAATTTTATAATGGGTCCGCCATCTAACGTTTTTTTTTTCAACTAGTGCTTATTTCATGAATGGTAACACTTATTTTCATGTCTGATTTGACAGATAATTAGTTTACTTTACATTTGAATGAAATTAGATGAACATCAGGAATTTGTTTAAGACAGCTTAGCGGCTGGCGTTTGACTTTAGGTACAAAATGCAAGCTCTTTGCCTTCTTAAACAGAATTCCGTAGCTGATTCACAGGTAAATGTAGATACATCTACTCAGCATTTTCAGCAGCTGATTAATGGACCTGAGGCAGCTGTTTGATACGGGCGAATAAAACCCAGATCCTTTCATTGACAAAATAGTTCCTCACCCTGGCAATAGGTTGGTATTGGTGATTGAGGCTGTAGCTGTGGGGTGGCCGTGGTGTAGTGGTAGTAGCAAACGCTTCTCACTCAGAGGGTCCAGGTTCGAATCCTGCCCATGGCAAAATCAGTTTTTCATTGTATAATTGGAACTCAGACAAAAAAATTCTGCGTGTGAAGGCATATAACACTGACACGTAGATTTGGCTGTTATAAGAGTTTTAAGCAATGAAAAAAATACTGGGAATTATACCTCGAATCACTCTGAGTGAAGAAAAACTCTCCGTCCTATTCGGACTCCAACCCCTGGAGAGCAAACATAGAAACCAAACACACCTGAGTTTCAAACCACAACAAAAACAATTTTCCTTTCTCCTCCTTCTATCTTTCCGCCCGCGCCATGGCAACAGTAAAAAGGGTAACAAAACAAAAAGGTAAAAAAAAAAAAAGCTCTAACGAGATGGTCGTGGCTTTGTTTGAAACTGAAGTTGACTCTTCTGTGGGAGGCATCAGTATAATTTTACTACAAGAGATAAATGTATCCCCTAGACAAGATGGTAACAACGGTTATCTGGAGCTCTACACAGTGTTGCTGGATTCCAGAATCCCATAAAAAATATGAGAAATACGCGTCTGCCTTGCAGTTTTCAAGAACCTTCTCGAAGTTGTTAAAGATTCGCACGGAATTGTCGTTCTCATGTAATTTTTTTTAATTTTCGTTGGTCAGGTCAAGGTACTATCATAAATAAGTACGTCCAGCTATAGTCACATAACCTGGAAAAATTTTTATAGCAATTGAGGTAAATTGTCGACAAAAACAAAGAATCAGTTGCACATCAGTGAGACTGATTACACTTCTACTACTACTCTTCAAGGAGTATACGATGGTGGTGTTTCTTTATATCGAGATAGATTTCAACATTTCTCTTCAACAATTAAACCTTAATGACTCTACCTGGACCTTCATCCACTTCATTCTCATTTGGGAGCGGCTCTACATGTAATAGAGTATACTCGCTCCTCTACTATGGAACCTGCTTACCAAATTAGATAACGAATGATGTGGTATGGTAGCTTATATTCCCTGCAAACAACCACAGACATTCTCTAACATTCTCTCCCCTGGGACACGTAGCTATAACTTTAAAGTAAATTCCGCCAAAACGGAGATGATGCTCTTCAGAAAAATAAATTAAGATATCATCATCCCACCCAAGTTAAATTGCACCTTTAATCTCCTCGGAGAGTGCCAAGTGTCCTGGCCCTAACCATGTTGCAGCGCGAAACGAAAAATAGCTCTAGTAGCCTTTTGCTCGTGCAAAGTTGCCTGCACTGGAAAGACAGGCACTCCTTTTTCTCAACCGAGCTTCAATTATCTGAAAGTACAAACCACAAACACATGTTTTCATAAAGCAAATGGGAACAACGCAATGTCCACCTTAGTAAGTCAATTTCCATTTTTACCGATGGCTTTAAGTCCTTAGATTGGCTCACCCCGAAACAAAGTCAAGCAGCGCTCAGTTCCCTAGATTCGTGAGTGAATAGAGACCCAGTGTCACTAATGAAGACTCGGATCCCTATGAGCAAATAATAGGCGGCTTACAACGCCAAATAAATGCTCGCGCCCTCTAAAGCCAGTTATAGATGGACTCTTAGGCAATTCTAAACGATCAAGAGAACTTTATTCGTATCAACCTCAGGAGAAGACACATCTCCAAACTTATAAACATGGTCACGTGGCACGGTCTCATTGGAAGATAGTCTTACAACGATTATCCTTATAATTATATCCTTACAGCGAGCTGCAGAGATTAAGTGGATGAGTAATTTCTTTCGCAATTCCTTTTATACTGCACTGACTTGATACGTAACCACTTCTGAGATTTATATGATCTCTGCTCTATGAAGATCACCGATCTTGATCTCTTTGGTCCCAGGATTTTCCAATGGTATCATATTGGAATACCAGACCACTAGCTTAAATGCACCTCAACAAGGACCACTCTAACTCAACCTAACCTGCACATTGTTGGGGAGCATTTCACTGTCAAGAGCTACAACTTTGAAGGTTTTAAGGAGTTTTTAAGGAGTTTCCTCGAAGTATTGGAATTTTCAACGAACCGTTGCTACTTTAGTTTAGGAAAACAACTGCACCCAAAGTTCACACTGGGGCTCTTCGAGAGAAAGATCTATCTCGACACTTTGATTGATTACTTTGAAGAAGTAATGAAGCAGAAGTCACTGAGTTTTATAAAAGCTGGAGACGTAATTCACATCAGTGTGTGATTAAGTAATAATCGATTACTGATCCCAGAAAGCCTTGTATGATAAACTGATTATTGAGTGAGGCTCCCGAAATGCCCATTGAGTCAGTAAATTTCTATGATTTTGTTTCTATTTTTCTTTTTGGTAATGTGCATGAAGTGTTCAATATATCGACAATGATTAGGTTATCAGATGTTTTCCTTTAAAGACTTCTGTTGTTACTCGTATAATGAAGGAAACGATTGGACTATTGCAACTAGAATGTCATACACTGTGACAAAACCGTGTTTTTATGTGCTCAAATGCTTTGTGGATATTTAACTGAAGTAGTGATGTCAAAGCTGGTAAGTACTCGTAAGTGCGAGATTGATATTTCCCGCCTTCTGTAGCGACGTCTAAAATCTGCTAATGGACTTGCTCTAACCTTGGGTTAGGCTAGGTTTGCCGATTGTTATGTTTGATCCCCGGCACTGATAGCACGATGACCCGAATCAAACAATAACTTCCGTGGGATCCCGTTATCCCAACTGTGGGATAACTGTAAAGGTAGCGCTTTAATGGCCGCTACACCTGGGCAGAAACAAAAAAAACGGTTGAGCGCCACGTGATTTTTCACCGGAATCACGAAACCTCTGCAAAAAGCCAGAAGGGAAATCTTCCCCACAAAAAATTCTTCGCGACAAAAGAAATAAAAAAATAGATTTTTCACTACGTTATAAAAGCCCCGTTGGAGCTCAACGATTTATTTTTAATTGGCTTAGCAGTACACTCGTCGATAGAGCGATATTTCAAAGTCCCGAACAACAAAACGCTATGTAACGGGCGCGTGTCTCGTCTCGTCTCGAGAATTTCAACGCACGCGCGGCCTACTAGAGTCTCACTTGTGTAATAAAAAAAAAACGAATCGATTTTTTTTTGCACTACACTGCACTATACTTATCTTTTTTTCCTGGCGGTGCTGTGCCCCTTTCTGGTACAATCTTTCGTCCGGCCATTCCTTTCTTTCCTTTCTACTTTTTCTTTTTCCCCTTTTATTATCAAAAAAAAAAACAAAAATTGCGACTCTACTTTACTAATTAGAAATTGTTGATTACTATTGTACAATTCAAAAACTCAAAGAAAAAGAAATTGCTTTTCGCAAAAAAACAACTTCCAAAAAAAAACTTGATCTCTGACCCTCATTACTTGCTAGTCGTCACCAAAGTGACTTCCAGATCTGTTTTGTTCCACAGCTCACACAGCCAGACACACACACATTCGCGCACACGCTCACTCACACATTCATTCAGCTGTAGCGGACCGAACGACGGTATTACTAGCAAACTTTGCTAGTGTGTACATCCGTGTCCAAATAGGCCTCTCATTCATAGCAATTTTCCATATTCACACTAAACTCCTCAGTCTCGGAGTTCGCTTCCACTTTCAGAGTTATGGAAGCTGTGGATCCTAGCTATGCCTAGGATCGAATTACATTACTAAAATTTATTAGAAACAAAAACGACCGCCCAGGAGAAAGGAAACTCCATGGAAAGGATGCTGGAGTATTGGGAAGAAAGGCAAAGAGCATAGATACAATCCAGAGGGGATTGTATCTCGATCCAACCATATGCTGGATCGCCGCCCCTGATACAAGCCAAGTACAGTGCCTGTGTGACTCTTTTTTTATATTTTTATACCGCGGATCCCTAACCCTAACTCTAACTACTCCGGATTGGCGTTCAGATTTTGCGGAAATGGGTGGTGGCGGGGGGGAGGGCTTGCCAATAGTGTGTCACTCCTTAAAATTTTTTTTTTGATATTGGACCCTTCTGTCCTCTGGTCTCTCTGCCCACAGACCACGGCCAGTTTTGTGGTTTGTAATTTTGCTAATGTGGTTGTTTTTTGTTGTTACTTGTTGTGTGCTTGTTGGTTGTTGGTGTTGTTTGTATGTTTGTCTGTTCCCTCTGTGCAGGCTGTCGTATTACTTGCCCGTCCGCCTACACGCCTCTGCTGCTCCTTCGGTGCTCCACCGGTGGGGTGCTGGCTTAAAAGTGGTCGCCAACTCTTCAACCATTGACTTATAAAGCTGGTGCATCATTGAGGTGTGCTCGATTGTGTTGGCCGTCCGCCTGCACACCACTGTTGCTCCTTTGTTGCTCCCTCGTTGTTATGTTGCTATTAAAGAGATCGTCGTCTCTTCACCTATTGATCGATTAGTTTAGTGCTAGCTCTGGCTATCAGCATCCACATCAGTTATGGGATGTGATGCTGGTGCTGTCTCCACATCGGTGGTGGGATGTGGTGTTAATTAAGCCTCATTTTGGTTGGCTTTCATTAGGGTGTAGGCTCCAAGGATCGTCTTCCGCCACCCGTCATGTCGTGGTGTCTGGATTAAAAGGACCGTCCGTCTCCATCCGTCGACGACTTTCAGACGTCCTGTCTGATGCAGCCCGTTACGAGTCTTCCGTCTATCTATTGGCTCCGACAACATTGTTCCTGGTGGACCTCCTATCGCACCTTGGGTTCCTGGTTCTCGTCAGTCCCTCTACTGTCCTTGGAGGCTTCACAGACCGTACCTCCTCGTTCTCCTTTGCGGAGAAAATACGTCCGTGAAACCTATGTGGGTTGTTTTCCGAGGTCTGGGGTTGGTGGGCCGCTGCTCCCCTCCATCTCCGCCAGAGCTCGGTGTTCCCATTCGCCGAAAAGAGGAGGACCGAGGTTTAAGCCATCCGGTTACGTATACGAATCTAAAAATACATTGAACAGTGGATCAGTTTGCAGGGTCATGAGAGTAATATGCCTCGATTGTTTATGACTATCAATAAATATGAATGCGCAGTGATGTGATAATGCCCATCTTGTCGCTACCCTAGCCGCCTCTTTTCCGGCTATTATCTCGCTATTGAATGAAACTGCTGTTGTTTAGAAGGCAAAACGAACTTCTTATATTCAAGTGATCGAAGAAGATACCAGCTCCGATTCCTATCTCCATTCGGGAAGATCAATATCTTGTCATCTGTCCACTTTTTTTATATTGTGACTTCAATACAAAAATTCAAGAACAACTTAGTTTTATTAATTAATTCAATTACTTTATGTATTACGATTAATGTTCTTTGACTAAAAGAAAGTTTGTGTGACTTGGTAAATACAATATGGCGGAATGGATATGATGGAGTGGGTGAGTATAGCTGTCAAATTAATCCAATATGCAACAATTTTATGCTTCGCTGGCTCTTGGAATTGATTTTTCAAAATCATTATAGCATAGGGTGTAATCCTTATTAAAATCTAAACCCATTGCACTTTTATGTGTAGAGAGCTAAGGATAGCAGAAGAAGGATTGCCTCTAGTTATACTATAGACGGTATTCACATGATGTTGTATTATATGCAATCCTATGGAAAATTTTGGGGTTAAGCCAGCAGTTTTTCTCGAATATGCTGATCGATACTTTCTTTTCACTTCTTTCAATATTGAGCTTCCACTTAAATTTAGTTTGTAGTATCTATGGACGAAGAGTGAAATTATTTTTGTGTCTGAAGGGATATAGAGCACGGTCTATTCCATTAGAGCTCTAGGAGCATAGCTCAACATATCACTTAGCAACGGCCATGAGATCCACGCCATCCTCGTAAGTAGTGGCTCTAATAACATTCATTTTAGTTTGAGAAGTATTTTATTAACAACCATGATCCGCAGAAAAGGTGAAATCATTTCACCCTGTGTTACCTTGTAATTTTTAATTTAATTTTCAATTTTAGTGGGGGCGAACGCCCCCATTTATTCGGCTTAATACAAGCTATAACTTACAAATTAAACTTAAACTAAAACTTAAAACTAAGGTTGGTTGGAGTGGTGCAGGAGAACGGATTTGAGGTAGTGAGTGGTGCGGTGGAAGTCAAAGACGGTAGGGTTTGAGTTGATTTGACGTAGCATACGGGAGATTGGTTCGTTCGCGCCATAGGAGGTGTGGTGGGTTGGTAGATAGAAGAGTCGAGCGGTACGTAGATTACGAGGGTTAGTGTTGAGGAAAATGGAGTTGTGAAGGGACGCGCATACAACGTGACCTGAAAGGAGTCGATGAATGAAGAGAAAATCTGCTGCATCTCTGCGATCTTCGAGGGTGTTTAAGTTGATAAGGTTGAGACGATTTTGATAGGGGGGCAGATTAAAAGGATCGTCCCAGGGCATACCTCGGAGAGCAAATCGAAGAAAACGACGCTGAATGCCTTCAATTCTCGAGATATGAACACGATGATATGGGGACCATACTTGACTGGCGTACTCTAGGAGGGGGCGAACAAAGGTTATATAGAGGGACCTGGTCACGTATGGGTTGGTGAATTCTTTGGACCACCGTTTTACAAAACCTAGTGCAGAGTTGGCTTTGAGGATTATCTCATCCATATGTAAAAGGAAGTTGAGCTCGCTATCACACAAAATGCCGAGGTCACGAAGAGATTGTACGGAGGAGATAGGTTGGTTATGGAGAAGATAGAGTCGGGGAGGAGATTGGTTCCGCTTATGTGAGAAGGTGATGGATTGGCATTTGGCGATGTTAAGTTCCAAAGAATTTTTGAGACACCAGATCGAAAAACTATCAAGATCTTGTTGAAGGAGGAAAGAGTCATGGGGAGAGGAAATGGTTTTGAAAAATTTGGTATCGTCGTCGTAAAGGGAGACAGACGAGTGTTTGATGATCATATCGAGATCATTTATGGTTAATATAAAACAGAAGGGGACCGAGATGGCTGCCTTGTGGAACTCCAGAAGTGGCCGAAAATGGAGCGGAGTAGGCTGACCTAAAACGAACACTGTAAAAACGGTTTTTGAGGTAAAAGGATATCCATTTCAACAGTATGGGCTCAAAGCCGAGCGCAGACAATTTAAAGATGATTAACCGATGAGAGATTTTATCGAAGGCTTTCCTAAAATCGGTTGCAACTACATCGACTTCATTGCCATTTTCTAGGGCAGAGAGGGCAAAGGATACGAATTCAACGAGATTTGTGGTGGTTGACCTACCCTTTAGGAAGCCATGTTGTCTAAGAGAAATAAGTGATTTGCATTGGAAGCTTAGAGCTTCATACAAAATACTTTCGAAGAGTTTGGGTATATGGGAGAGTTTAGCGATGGGACGATAGTTGGTTATTTCATTCTTTGATCCTTTCTTGTGGATCGGGGTTATGAAGGAGGATTTCCAAGCCTGAGGAAATTCTCCTTCGGAAGAGATTAGAAAGGGCAAGGGAAAGAGAGGAAGAACATTTTTTAAGAAATATGGCATCTGGGCCGGGTGTGAATTCGTCATTGAGTTGGTGTAATTTATATTCGATATAAGACGGGTCAAAAATATGAGAGAGAAGTGGGCCATTGGAGAAGTTCAGTAGGTAACTAAAATAGGATGGATCTGGTACAAAGGAGTCGTTGGTGAAGGATTGTTTAAAAAAGGTGGCAATGGTGAGTGGATCGGTTGATGACCTGTTGTTGAAAGAGAGGGAAGGAGGGTAACCATTGGACTTTCTTTTGTAGTTAACAAATTGGAAAAAGGACTTAGGGTGGTTTATAAGGTTGACTTGCGCATTGTTAAGGTAGCGCTGGTAAAGGGAATCGTAAAGTTCGGTGAAATGAAGATAAGCACCAAGATAGTTGGAATAGTCGGTAAAGGATCTGGTACGCAGGAAAACAGCCCATAACTTATTTCTCTGATTTCGTAAGGAACGAAGCTTGCGATTATACCAAGGAGGACTAGTAGATGATGTTTTAAGGCGGGAAAACGGAACGTAAAGGGAAAAAGAATTAAATATTTCTTTATAAAAAATGGATAAGGCATCATTTATACTTAAGTTGTGAAAGTTAAAGTGGGATCTGCTGAGATATTCACTGATTTTGTGAAAGTTTGCTTTATGAAAGTCGTGGGATGAGAGAGTTGTGGGGGGAGTGGACTGGAATGAAGAGTTATGAAAAAATGAAAGTAGAAGGGGGGGATGGTAGTTATCGATTGTTGAGAGAGATAGGGGACAAAGTGAGACTGAGGAGTTAATTGGATCTGTTGTGAAAATAAGGTCTAATTGCCTGCCCATAAAATTGGATATACCACTGACTTGGCATAGACTTGAGCCTGTTAAGCGATCTAAGAAGAGACATTCCTTAGCTGAGTTGGCATTTGAAGCGATGAAAAACGATTGATCATCTGATGGAGTCCACTGTAGCTGACGAAGATTAAAGTCGCCAAAAATAAGGATATCATCAATAGGGTCTGACAGGTCAATTAAATGATCGATCGCATCAATAACAAATTGGTAAGATTCGATAGGTTGAGCTGGTAGGATGTAGCAACATATAACGTAAAGGGACTTGAGGGGCAGTGATATTTTTATTGCGACAAAGTCGGCTTTAGAGGATGAAGAAATTGTAATGGGGGAAGAGTTAAGGCTGTTGTCCATCGCCAGTAGGACGCCTCGACAGTGTACTGCACTGATGTAGTTTTTGCTGATCTACTGATTAACACTATTGCAAAAGTGCTTAAATTTTCAAGGGCTGCTTCAATGTAGTGGAAGGCAGCCAATATTAACAATCACAATCACAATGTCTTTTTCCTTTGGTCCTTTGGACTTGTTTGCTATTATATTATCTTCTTCATTCCTAGCCTCCTCCAGTTCAGTGCTCTCTGTCTCGAGAGATTATCTCTTTATTTTTCATCCCAATCGCGCCATCATAACCCGCATACCTGCTGTTTAGTATGAATGCTAGCCATTTAGTCACGTAATGCTATCATTAGAGGACTATCAATTCGTTGAGATCCTGATATTACCAAGCTAAATTCTATCATTAGAACGTTTCAATGCTTCTGTTATCATGTAATGTCACAATTAATGCAAGCTCACGTTTGCTGCCGACCAACAAGACGGCAAGCAGAACATCCACGAACTGATCCACAAATTCAGACAAGCTGTGGTCACCAGAATCGAAATGTCTTCCTTGCCACAGCAATTATAAAAGCGAAATACTCTTTCAATTATTATAGACTTCCTCCCAGTAGTGGTAAGGAGTCTTTATTAACAATATTTTCATGTGTTTTAACAACGCATCTGTGGTTTCGGATGTTAAAGGGGTTTTACGCCACTATATGACTAGCGATCGGATAGACCGAGAACTTATCTTTATGTGCCTAACTCACTCCTACTATCTAAACTTGGGCAATTAGATTTAGTTGCCTCAGACATAAGCTACGAAACGAATGAAGAATGGCACAAATTTTTCGTTGCGTTTGCTTATTTTCACTATGCGAATCATATTACCCCCACCACCGGAGGCAGTAGCGGAACTCATTAAATATACTACTTGGGCAGTAGCAAATGCAACATGAGAGGCAATCATCTCCTGGATTTCATACTATCGTCTGACCTGGTTTGCTCTCAGTCAACTTTTATTACGAGAGTAAGACAACAAGTAATCGACTTAAGGTTATCCACCAGGCATGCTAAGGAGATTACTGTCTGGAATACACTATCGGAGATCTCCATGTCAGACTATAGATACATCGAATTCAGAATCGGATGCGAGGTCTCGACCCTGTTGAAGAGGAGGAATCCGCCGAAAACCAACTGAACACGATTTGAGGACGAGCTCGACAAGCCCAACAGTGGGGAGCACTTAGCTCGGGATTAAACAAAAACTAGAAGAAGCTGTTTAGAGCCTCAACGGTAATCTCACCAAGTGTTTTGAAATTGCATTGCAGCAGATCTGAAGCGTCGTCGTAAGGAAACCAGAAAACTTTTAAAAGGTGCCCCCTATACAAAAGATCGAAACTGTCGGTGAAACCAGTAAGCTTGTCACAGATCAGCCGGAAAATCTGGTGGTATCTATATTGAGTCAAAAGCAGAAACTCTCTCTGCTCTAATTAGAACCAGCTCCTATTAACGAAGCTGCTAGTGAGCTGAATATCTCAACACGCCGTAGCTGGTATATCTCATCGCCGGGCACCGATGGCATATACCCAGTTATGTTACAAAGAGGTATAGATCAGTTGCTGGTAACTCTGAAGAGAATCTTCACTGCTAGCCTGGCACTGGCATACGTACCGGAACCCTGGCGAACAAAGAGAGTAGCTTTTACACCGAAAATTTGCAAAAGAGGAATACACGCTTGCCAACAGCTTCAGATCTATAAGTATGGAGAGAATGGTCAATATCTATGTGCGCAAAACTGCCATGGGAATCCATCTCCTGTCTGCGATGCAACACGCCCACCAATGCGGAGGGTCTTGCGAGAGTGCACAGGTGGGCAGAATTGAAAGTGCACTCGACAAGAAGGAACACGCATCAATGAAAATCATTGATGTTAAAGGTGATTTTTCAATAACGCAGCTTTTGATGGCATGTGTAACTCGGCCAGACAACACAGCGTAGATGAATCAGTTGTTTTGTAGATAAAAGCAATGCTAGGAATCCAATTGCACCATTTGTGTAATCCAATTTTGATCGAGGAGCTGGCGCGAGTTATGTTCTTATATATATTTTGAAAAAAAGAAGACACGAACTTATCATATAAACAAGTGTTCTTTATTAAATCATCAACTAAACTGTTTTCTTAACAGCAAAATGCATATCTCCTCATATAAGGTCCCGCTACACAAGCTAGCCGAGATGTTGGTGGTGAATTTCTTCCTTCTCATGCAGAGTATGTAACTCGCCGCAGCCCGCCTTAACGATATCCAGAATTCAACAGAATCAGCCTCTTCGGATGTTTCATCTCAGCCAAAAAACTACCAAGTCAGTAACACAATGTTCAAAACGGAAAGTATCATTATGTACGCACTGAGGTGGGCCTCTTCGCATTGCGGGGTGCGGTGTGTTCAAAAACTCTACAATAGGCCAACATTAGAGAACCGTTAAACGGAAATATTTTTTGTTTTTCATGTTTAAAAGGCAGGATGGAAGGCAGGAGGCTGTCATACATAGCACCGCAAGCTGCTATGTATAAAACCAACCATGCCCAGAAAGACTACTATACTATCGTACTCCATTTGTATTTCGACTTGCTACCAGTGGTGTTATCAGGCCTAAATTGCGAGATAACCGTGTTCATCATGTTTGACGTTGTTTGGTGGCAAGATACTGACAGAATCGTCTCGTACCGTAGGTGAAAGGAAGCCCATTAGTACGAACTTCGTAATATACTAAATATAAAGACTGTACGCAACCTTAGCTTACCCACACATACATTTTACAAAAACGACTTGCAACATTTGAAGAACATCCCGATTGAGATCTGTGAAAACGTACAAGCATCTCTCCTCCTGTATCTTGGCAATCATTATTTGGATGTTGTAAGTATTGTTTTGCAGGGAATACAAAAGGAACCAGTGGCAGCTGCCAACAAGAACATCACGCATATTTCACGTGATCGGGGTCGAAGCACTCGAAGAACTCAAACGGATAGTCGATTCATACTTTACGACTGAGAATTTTAGAGTGCAGAAAAGAGACGTTTTGTTGGAATCAGCCGAGCCAGGAAGATACTTTATGAAACGACCAAGCAGGTGGGACAACGCTATGAGGCGGGCTTGCTTTGGTGTTACGACGAGCCCTTTTCGCTCATCAGCTTTAACATGGCAACAATCAGGCAAAAATGCGAAAAGACCCAGTATTCGCAGAACTATACTCCCGGCAGATGGCAAACTACATCAGGAAGGACTATGCTCGAGAGATGACTTCAAAGGAACTAGTAAGCAGCCGTACATGGTATTTGCCGCATAACCCAGTAACCCAGAAAAACTACGCATCGTTTTCGACGCCGCCGCCAAGACTAGAGATGTCTCACTCAACTTAGTGCTATTAAAAGGACCGAAATGAGGATCTGCCAGTTCGAACGTACCTGATGACATCAATGATTTCCAGATCAGCTTGTTCACTGTGTGCACCCGAGTTTATTAAAATTCTCAACGCCGCCAAGTTTGCCGAGGAAGCGCCTGAAGCAGTTGCCGGCATCGTCGAAAATCATTATGTAGATGACTATGTCTGCAGTTTTTACAGCGAAGCCGAAGAAGAACGTGTAAACAGAGAGGGGACGCATCTACCGGAGTATGTAACCGATTTTTGTGATGTGAGCGAAACCGTTTCCCGTGAAGAGTTAAACAAAATTTGTTATAGTACCCGGAAAATGTTTTGAATACATTGTCACAAGGTCCAATTATGAATGAAGGAATTTTGTAAACTCTGTTGCCTGAGGATGGTTTGGCTCACCTAAAACAAAGAAAACATTCAAAATAATCAATAGAACTCTGTCTAAGACAACATTTAGTATGTGCTTCTAAGGGACGAAGTCTCTTCTCTCTGCAAACGAAAAGGAGACTCTGTTTCACTTCTTCTTCTTCTAGGCAAACCTTTCCTAGACGGCTTCTTAAACTTCACAGGATGATTCCAAGCACTGCATTCGCAAATCGACAACGAGGTCATTTGATCACTTTTATCTAAACTCCATCTTAACTCGGTCTTGGTCTTGCGTTCACTGGAGATTACTTAAGCCCTTTCGCCTCGAGAAGATAGCTACAAATAGGTGCTCTACCTTTAAACCACTTCCAAGATAGAATTAATTCGGTGTATTGAATCTAAAGATTCTTCGCCAGATTCTAGGGACAATGGGACTGCATATGATGATTTCGCGCCTAAATTAATAAGACAAGGCTCAGAAGGAAATTACAATATCCTTGCCAAATGTTTGCTGTTTCTCTGCAAAAGATACAGCTATATGACTGTTCTCCTTAGGCTCACAATATTAAATGATGATACTGAATCCAGTTCATGGTAATACATTTTTCGGAAGAGGTTCTTCACCTATGTCGCCTGCTCCTATCACTATACACAACCTCATCATTTAAATAGGAAAAATAAGAACTTTGACAATCTACAGCATGGCAAAGTTCACTGCTGTCTGCGTTGTTTGCTCTCTTCTTCAAACTCAAAACTAAATTTTCCATGCTTTTCAGTGATAACAACGGATAACAACTTACAACGTTACGCCCTAACAAGAATACATGCTACAAGATATGTACAGAATCCACCTACGTTCTACCTGAGCTACTCATATACTAAATTAACAACCAGGAATTATAGAGAGTACTTGTTCTCCCTTGTTATTCTTGTCTTTGCAACTTAAATTGTTTCAACTACGTCCTCCTATATACACCTGAATAAATGAAAAGGAATTTCTCACCTCCTCCCCCCTTTTTTTTTTTGTTTCAAACAACACCATCCAACTATCAGAACAAATTTTGTGTCAGAAAAATATCGGAGAGATAGAGAGAGAAATTCAAAAATGTTTTTTTCTTTAAAACGCACCTTC
This sequence comes from Volucella bombylans, assembly GCA_949129095.1. Lineage (NCBI taxonomy): Eukaryota > Metazoa > Arthropoda > Insecta > Diptera > Syrphidae > Volucella > Volucella bombylans. Next base: position 104,191,426 of record OX422144.1, on the reverse strand, counting down.
GAGCTGCGGTTTTCCAATTACGAGTATGTCCTTTCCTGCACGTAACACCTTGTGATAGGTTCTTGTTTTAGATTAAAACGAACAGAACCCAAATGGAGTTGCTGTACGTATTCGTTTCTGCCCTCAAGAGATTGTTTTATCATTTAAACTCGATTACTCGTATTGTGTGGGGAAAAGTTTCATTTTAATTTTCCAAGAAATCGTTAGAATGACGTCAGAGATGGTCCAAACAGAGTGAACGTTTACAAAAGGAATTCATTTCTTAACACAGTCTAAGTGGGTATATACTTGTACGTATATCAGGTACCACCTGACCTGATCAAAGAGTTTTAAGTCATCTGACATACCCAAATCAGAAAACAGCTCAAGATGGTAGTGTACCTTCAAATATGATATGTTACCATCTCTAAGTTAATCCACAATTTAGGGTATTTTCACACTCCCAAGATACTAGTCTTAAGCCCAAAATTAAACTTTCCGACATGTATGGATAGTTGCCTACGTTTAGGTATCCTAATTTCTGATTCTAAGTCCTACATCTATGAGTACATCGCCTCATGTCGACTTTAAACTTTAAAATAACACACCCCATATACACATGCCACTGGCCGAACAACCTTTGTAATGAATTTAAGTTTCGACACATAAACTCCAGGCAGTAGATATTTTTTCTTGTCCCTTGTCCCGGTCTTAAATCCTTGCAGGGATTTATTCCATGAGGTGGTCTTTCGTTTTCATCCTAGCATCGTTGTTGGAGTAGAACTCTATAGTCATATCTATGTATTTGTATGTATGTCGGCAAACCTGAACATTATTCCAGGAATCACCCGGTATCTACCTTCTGGGGGATTTATTCGCATTTACTTAACATGTAATGGGCTCACCGATAACCTATCTAGAAGGGATATATTCCATCCCGTTTCCAACTCCAAGTGCTCACCAACATCCCTCTAAAGGATGCCAAGAAGGAGACAAAGGTCTCCATTATTTGACCTTTTGTTGCTTCTACACATACTACCGCGTTAACATAGTTAGATACATTCACTCAACGATGCCTGAGTTTTGTTACCTGCACTTGACAAAGTTGTTGGGATGGATACACATACGTACGTATGATGCTGTTGCTGCAGGGAGGTAGAGACTTTAAGCGTTTTGTACACGCACGAGATGGCAACAACAAACGTTCAAATGTTTTTGTTTATCCCGGAAGTATGTATAAACACGTAGAAGAAAGTAAAAGATGGCCGACGACAATGTTGTTTCCTGACGGCAACAACTTTGGCTCCAAGGAAATGGATCTTTCTAGATGTACAAATGCGAATGGATGAGCAAGTTTAGTACAACTTGACATTCTTTGGAAATCTAGCAAAAGACGGCTGCTAAATTGAATGCCAAGTTTTTGGTGTATCATTTCCAGGAGAATTTGTTGTGCTCAAAATGGCAATGCATCCTCTTCCGGTATCCGAAGAAAAAAACACATCAGTTAGGGACAAGGGAACAAGCTTACAAAATTCTGATTAACTTCTATTTGAGAGTATATAGCAGTTCAACTCCGAGGCCGCACGCTGAAAATAGTCCGAAAGCATTAAAATTACCACCATGGGTGGTATCCAACACTTAATGGGGAGACTAAATTTTTTTTATATATATAATTTGCGCGCACTCAAGGGATTTCTGTAATGTTTTCACACAGCGCGGTCGAAGGAAAATCAGGGAGGATTAAAAGGGAGGTGCCGGTGAACGCTGGTTTTAAATGTGTGAAGGTTATAATGACTAGGGAATTAAGAGCTAGGCAAGGCATTCCATAAGCGAGTTGTATGGCTTAGGAACGAATCAAGATATTTTAGAGTACGTCCGAAAGTGGACTACTGATGAGCATTCATAGCGAGACGGTGTTACGGTTGAAAGTTTGAATGGGCGGAATACTACTGGCGATTTCAGTGGAGCACTGGTGGTGAAAATAGCGATAAAACAAAGTGAGACAGGAGACATTACGTCGGTGTTCGAGCGTGTCAATTGATTGACTGGTATTAGTATCATCAATAAGTTTTATCGCACGGTTTTGAATCCTATCTAGCAGGTGCAGAGATGTTTTAGGAGCACCTGACCAGATGTGGACATTGTACTCCAATTTTAGGCGGATGAATGCCTTATATATTGAGGCCAGATCAGAGGGGCTGAAGTGTTTCTTACATTGCTTGAGGAAACCTAGACATTTCGCAGCATTTTTGACGACATCGAATATGTGGTCATTCCAACGTAAGCTGTCACTGACACACATACTGAGAATGGAAAGTTTATCGGCTTCGACGATGCAAGTGCCATTCATGGATAATGGCTGGGTGTTTAAATTTCGCTTTAACGACAGCAGACAGCATTGTGGTTCCCCAATTAGTTATGAGGTTAATATCAGAATTTAATGAGCTTAACATACGCTGGCGTTCTCGTTCTACAGACGAAGAGCAGGGACGTGACTCAGGGAACGAATATGAAAGCGGAGACTGCTATCGTCAGCAAAGGAATATATTGGATTAGAAGTAGCAGAGTAGAGATCGTTGATGAAAATTAAAAAGAGTGTCAGAGACAGAACTGAGCCCTGGGGCACACCAGCATTTATTTTGTGAATATCAGACTTGAAACCATCCAAGACAACTTGAATTGAACGTTCCGAAAGGTAGTTTCTGATCAATTGAAGAAGAGTGTCATCGATCCCAAATGCACGCATTTTCGGCAAAAGAGCCTGATGCCAAACTCTGTCAAATTCCTTAAAAATATCAAGTGCAACTATCTTGCTTTCGCCGGATTGATGTACGCTTTGGTTTCACTTTTCGGTGGGACATGTCATCAAATCACCAATGGACCTGTTGCTACGAAAATCATATTGGCGGTCATTGAGAAGTTTTCGTGTTTCAAAATATTTCATGAGCTGACGATTTATCAGCGTTTCCGTGACCTTGAAAGAGGGGACGTTAGTGCAGTGGGTTTGTGGGAAGAGAGAGAAGAAGATTCGCCTTTTTTAGGGACGGGCTGGACAAATGCTGTTTTCCATCTGCTCGGAAAATGTCCTAAAGTGTAGGATTGATGAAAATGTTTACGCAGTGGTTTTGCCAGCATGGAAGAACACCTCTTCAAAAGAAGGGGAGATATACCATCTGGATCAGCGGATTTATGTATGTTAAGATCTTTAAGTACTCTTGCTACTACATGAGTGCGAAAGTAGATTCGTCCCATTGAAGATTCGACGCATTCAAGTGTAGGCGGAGACAAAGCACAATCTGGGAGTGTTAAACTGGCTGCAAAGTGTGCAGCAGCAGATTGGCCTTGCCTAAAGAGCTGACAGCTTTAATGTCATTGTAAATGAGCGTTGGGATGGAGGATGAGGCAGAGTTTCTGATGTTTTTGACGAACGACCAAAAATTGTTACTATCTTTGGGACATTGTAGTATTTTTTGCCTCATTTTTTGGTCGTATTGGAATCTTAGACGCTTAAGAAAGGCGTTGCAGTCATTCCTGGCTCCTTTAAACTTTTTTCGGTTTTCCTCTGTCGAATTGGCCTTGAAGGACTGAAAAAACATTTCTGTAACTCTGACATCCTCTTTTCAGCTCGAGTCGTACCATGCCTTTTCTTTTTGTATGATACTCTTCATCCGATGAAGGATAAAGGATCTCATTCCAAAGAGAATAGTGTCTGTGATCATATCAGCAGCACCATTCACGTCGTTATCGAGGAAACATAACGACCAATTAAATTTCCTAAAAAAGCTGTTAAAACCGCTCCAGTTGGCTTTCTACTTTCGAAATCCAACCTCTTGCAGGTAACCTTCTGTGGGAAACATTATCACGTATCATATAATACAAAGAAATAATAGTAGAAGTCCAGAATGAGGCCCAGATACTTTAGAGAAATGGATGATGATGCATTCGAAGATGCCTCCATTTTGAGAGGATTGACTAAAAGCTGATGTGTATTGCACAATAGTTTACCAATCGTCGATCACGTCTAGGGCTGCCTGTACTTTAGAGCAGACAGTCGCCGAATTTTCGGTATGTATTCCAGTGCCAGGCTAATGAAGATTCTCTTCAAGGTTGCAAGTTGGTCTATATAGTACATGGTTTTATGCAATCGGTGCTTGAAGTCTTCAAAGCAAGCAATAGTTTGTTTGTTGACTTCACCCGTCACTACAGCCATTGGCAGAGGCCAGTTACGGCGTGTTGTATCATTAAGCTTAGTTGCAATGTCGATGATAGGAACTTGTTGTTTGATGCACTCATCTTGCATCAGCATGGTACTTGATGTTGCCGGATTCTGAAGTCCTTCTTGTTCTCTGTATTCAGAGTTATGCTAGGTTTGTTAAAATAGTCTCTATCTGAGGCTTTTTATCAGTCTTTTTGTAACGCAGGCAGCCAAAACAAGACACGGTTCTGATTACAAATTGTAGCCTGCACGCACAGGGGTAAGTTTAAATAAATAATATTCGTCAATAACACATTTGTTGCACTAATGCCTGTTCTGTTCTATAAAATGTCATATAGATTTTCCCTTACCTTATCAGTGTAGGTATCTGTTGATTGAATTTCACCTTTATAGCGACTAATTACGGTGACCATCTGGCATGCTTTGTGCTCGTGCCTTTTTACTTTTTTTGTCCACCTTTATCCAGGTGAATTAGTTGAAAGTGATTAAGTCTCCCATTTAAATCTAATTGCTCTGAACTCTCCTCAAATGCTACACATTTCATGAACAATGTCGCTCTGTTCCCATCAGCTTTCCACTCGCAGTCCATCCATAGCATATACTCGTAACTTCAAAAACACAATGGAAGCCCTATCGGCCATTACCATGTGTCCACTAGAATCTCTTTTAAACGAGGATAATTTAATTAAATTTCCAAATTCAAATGCATTTTGCCTTCCGTAAGTAATGAATAACGGGGCTTTAATTACACCCACCTCTGTCATCATATAGGAGACGACCACTCCTACTCTAGCTTGTCCATTTGTACATACATACATATGTATACTAGCATGGTAGCAGTCAACCGACCGTTGACAAGGAACAACCTTGGGTCAGCATTTGGTCTGACGTCGTGAGCTCTACTCTTCCTTTTTCTCGTCGTTTCTCTGAGACTCTGAAACCCAAAAACGACATTCCAATATTAATTTAAAAGTTTTAATGAGTTTTCCCCACTGAGCTGAAGGATTTGTATCACTTGCGTGGAGTCTACACCGCAGACCGTACTTCTGCAACACACAACGTTCATGGCAGAAACAAAAAATATAAAAAAATAAAAATTCAACAATTTCAGGATCTATGTATATAGAAAATGAAACTGGCGGTTGTTCACTAGTCCACCAGCCCAAAAGTCCTGTAGTCCATCCTTTTGCTGGGTAGTAAATAGTGTCCGTCAGCCAACAGTTACTCTCGTCTCTAATTTGCATTATCCTCCAAAGGATCTAAATGGCGTGTACGGAATGACTAAAATCATTTAAGTATCATCCTCGCTGGATAATTTTACTCTCCCCGCCAAAGTCCTAGTCCCGTTCAGTTCCTTCAGTTTTCGCATCAGAGACTAAGTTCCATTTTTAGTTCTTCGCAATGTTGCCAGCACAAAAAATAAATCGTTTCCACTTTTTTGTTTTGTATTTCTTTTGGCAGAGACACTCTTTCCTACTTTCTTTGTTGTATTGTAGTTGTTACTGTTGTTATGGGCTTACCGCACTTGCTTAATTCATTTTTATTTAGCCGCAGAAGGGGCTGAAGGGTAGACAGACGACAACTTGAGAGGTTGTCCATCCGTACGTAGAGCAAAAGCCACTCTAACGATAAACGACATCAAGCAATTTGCAAGCGGATTTTTCTGTCTCACTAGTAGCGGAAAAACGAGAGAAAAAATTCAACCGTAAAATGAAAAAAAAAATGGAAAACGTATCCTTGATAAACAAAGTGCTCGCCAGATTACAATTGTATTACATTTTTATTCTTCGCAATTATTTCGAGGAAATACGAATACAAAAATACCACGGATAGTACGGATAGATACGCCAAATATGCACAGACAACTGTAACAGTGACAACGCCTGAACAATTTGCTAGGAAACGAGTTAAGGGAAATAATTGCAAAGCAAATGTGATATCTCTATTTCTCGGCGTAATTTGTGTTGCTACTCCCAAATATGGATACCCCCATCCAGATAAGAGTATGAGGACGAATCACGAGTAAAACGGTTGGGAAATAAATACTTCAACAAACGTAGAAAGCGGGATTCTATAATATTTTCAGAACTGTGAGGGCAACGATAATGAATTGTATATTTGTATCTGTCCAGTTAGGGCGATAATTTGTTTCTTTGTAATGTGAGTGGATTTATAGGAAAGGAATTAACGATACGAACGCTCATTTGGGGTGTTGAAATAAATACTTGGAGAGTTTGATACTTTCAGATTTTTTTGAAGGGAAAGTCCGAAGATGTTGATCTATTATAATTGAAGAGCAACTTACCTATAGGTTTTTCGTAGTGGTTTGCTTCATTGATTTATTGTGAAATTCCGGAATAGAAGAAGCAATCCGGTTCGAAGAATTTATGATTGTATTAAAACGGCAAGCGAGTATTTACGTTACCAGGGCCTACACATGGGTATTTTCTCTAAGACAAGACCGCCATACCCTAAAGATGTGATAGAGATGACAAGCAATTTAATATTATACACGAATCATGGGTGTGGAAAAAATGCATCTTTCCTTTCGGATGCTTAAGGAACTTCATACGACTAGATAGCGATTCAGATGAACTGAGAACATATTATTCTGTGCCAAATTTACAAACTGTAATTCTGTAACCAATATGTATTTAATTCCTGCATGTATAAGCTACAAAATGTACTAGGAATGGCACAAACTCATCATTGAGTCGGCTGATTTCTCATATGATTTGATACATACGCCATTCCGGTAGGCAGAAACCAAAATGACTGAATAGTGTGGTATCAGGAAGGTGAGATCTTGTTGTCAGCAATGTTAACTATGTGCCAATACACACATACTTATGTATGTGTCACGATGGTAAGGAATCAAATAATAGGCTTAATTTTGTCTAAAAAATACGGCCGGAGGTACATCGAATTTAGAACTGGATGCGAGACCTCGACCTTGTAGATGAGGAGACTCCGTAAGGCTTCATTTTAGCTCAAAACAACGAAAAATTAATGAAAGCTATTCAAACCCTGAACGTATTCACCAAAGAAAAACTTCAGCAGATCGCCCATGGTGATGAAAACAATCTGTGAAACCAACGAATAGTCCAAAGTCTACAAAAAACCAGACAAACTGGAAACACTCAGAAAATCTACCTGTCTCATACTTGAGAGTCACTCCCTAGATAACCCGATCAGAGACAGTTCACAACCAGCTCCTATTATCAAAGCTGTAAGTGATTTGGGCAACACCACAAGCAGTCGCAACTGGTATCTGTCATTCTTTGTAGAGAATTTTCACTGCTATCTGGGTACGAAAGCGAGTATTTCAATCTAGCAGCATCACATAAAGTCAGCATCACAAACGCAGAAATAGTTGTTGGTCATTTGTTTAAATCACCCGAAACTCTGTCTCGTCTTATATCCTCATTCTCGTTAGCAAAAACACGTCAGTTCTTGGAACTGTGAGTGAGTCGAACAGTGAGTCGAACTGCTCAAGAGGTCTTCATCCACGCTGTCAAAATCACTGCCAAAATGCTCGACTACTACGAAACAGACATAACCACCATCCGAAAGAGTATGAGAAACTGTAATATCTACTATGGAGACTGCAACAGAAAAACACTGTGACAAAGATCCGGATTCACCGTAAGAGGAAGTCTTAGGGAACAAGTTCATGAGCTTCAGGCATATAAGAGAACGCCTGACGACGATCCGCCTAAGGGGTAAATTCAGCTACATAGGGCCCATAGCGCCCACATCTCGACAAAGGAGAAGGATGACCTCACCGAAGACTGCTTCTACTCGGCCAATCAAGCAATTACCTAAATCCTCGTATGACGTGAAAATCGACTTTGGCGATTTTGATGCCAAGCTATGCAAGGGGACCATCAGAATAGAAATCCGCAAGGATGGAGAAAGAAACCGCAGTTGGTGCTAAGAATCTGGAAAGATATATTCTGCAGACTGTTAAACGATGATCACAAACAACATCGTTAGAGAGAATGAACCCTTCAACCTGGTAGATGACAGACAACACTTTTATCCAATTGACCAAAATGAAATCAAGACAGCAGTCCTAAAACAAAGCTCCTAGATACATAGATTAAATTTCACAAAAATTCAAGAGTTCCAAATGACCATACAATACCTCTTCATCAATTTCAAAGCCGCAACTGGCAGCATCTACAGAGACGAACTATATAAAGCCATGTCTAATTTCTTTCGACTATACCGGGTGACGGTGGAGAATGGACGTTATCATTATTCAAGATGACACCTTTTCGATTAGGCAAAACCAGACGATTTTCTGAAACTCAGAGAGTTGCTCGAAAAAATGATATCCCTGGAATCCCAAAAAACAGACGCGGTCCAGCTTATTGTTTGCCACGTGTCGAGTTTGTAAGTGAATCCAAGTTTCTTTAAATGGCGAAATGCTGGCGAATGGTCAACAGTAAGCCTCTCTGTAATCTCCTCAGTTGTAATCTTCGGGTTATTTTTCGATAAGGCTTGTCGTCATCAGTCTCAGAAGTCTGTCCAGAACGGGGTTGATCGTCCACGTTCATATCACCGTTACGAAATCTACCAACCCACATTTTTAGCGGTCCTCAGAGCATGAGCATGATCCGAATAAACGCTCTGAATGTTGCGTTTTTGTTGCGTTTCCAACACTCACTACTTTTCGAAACTCGTACAGCATTACATGGCGAAGATGTAACTTTCCGTTCCCCATTTTAAAAATTTTTTTCTCCCACACAATTTGACTTAACTCAACGGGGTCTAACGATAAAATGACTTATGATGTCATAACCTATCCAGAACAAGTCCATAAAACAAACAATAGTTGCGAAGAATCACTCTTGCTGTTCCTTTGGACTTAGGCAATTCAGTAGTAAGGTCTTCTCCAGACATTATACATGACACTGATCGTCCCAGTCCTACTTTACAGCGCAGAAGCTTGGACACTGACGAAAGCGGATGAAAATGCTCTCGGTTGCTTCGAGAGAAATGTTCTTCAGGTAATTTTCGGTCCCGTTTGCATGAGGAATGGTGGAGACCTTGTTATAGCGAACTGTGCGGGCTGTACACCGACGCCAATCTGGACAAGAAATCATAGATATATCAGTTTTCGACTTCAACTACAAAGGGTACCTTAGCGAATTTCGTGTGCGCAACTAGAGGCAGCTGGCTAAAGATCACGCTAGCTGATCCGCAATGGACTATAGGGTCTTCTAAGTAAGTAAGTAAGTGCCTGCACAGTCTCCGACAATCTTTCTTTTATGATCTCTTGTCTGTCACTTATAATTCAATATAAGTCCTAATTATCATCAGTCCTTTGCTGATGACACTCTCCGCTTCTCAAATCAATTCCTGGATTCACGTCCCTGTTCTTCGGCTATAAAATGGGAACAGAATCGTATATTAAACTCACTTAATACCGATATCAATAGTATAACTAATTGGAGAACCACCAACCGGCTGTCTGGTTTCCTTAAAACGAAATTCAAAGACCCAGTCATTATCCATGAATGCCACTTGCATCACTGAAATCGAAAAACTTCTCATTTTTGGTATTTGTGTGAATGTCGCCAAAAAATGCTGCGAAATATCTAAGTTTCCTCAAGCGATGTGAGCAATAATTTTCTTCCTCTGATCTATAAATAACATTTATCCACCAAAAATTGGAGTATAATGCTCCTAAGGCTCTGTATTTGCTAGCTTGGAAGCAAAACCGTAATAAAAACCTTCGGTGACATCAATATTGCCCATTAACAGCGACCTAATGTCGTTTGACTTACCTTGTTCTATCGCTGCGTTCACCACCAGTGCTCCATAGAAATATTCGGTAGAATGCTATCCCTTCAAACCTCCAACCGTAACACCCGTCACGCTATGAATGCTCATCAGTTTACCATTAAGCCCACTTTCGAAGCACTCTGATATACTCGTATGATGACTCTTCTATAACTCGCTTATGGAGTGCACTATCGAACTCATTCACCTCACCCATTATAACCTGCAAACATTCAACACCAATGAACATCAGTATCAGTCCCAAATGCGTGAAATCGTCAACAGTTCAGTTCAGTTTAAATGCATTTTTTATTTGATTTCATTTATTAACACTTACAAGCTATACAAAAAAACGCTTAAAAATTAGCTTAATTAACTTAAAATTATCTTATTCTAACTTACTGGCCCCATGCGGGCACTCTAAGTTAAACCTAACACTTAAACTATGTCTTTCGACGTTTTGACAGGTTTTGTTCTTATTCTTATAGTTAGGACAATACAGCTTAAACTAAGAAAACATTTTTAAATAGAAAAAACTTAGTATATGGGCTATTTTGATTTTAATTTTGTTATAAAACTTAAAACTAAAAACTTACAGACTACCTAAAAATAAATCTTAATCTACTTAACCTACTTACATCTAACACAAATATAGACATACAATATATATATACTCGTATGTATACCTAATATATATATACTAAATATATACTCGTAAATACATGTAAACATATATATATATATATATATATATTTTTTTTTTAATTTTTTTGTTTTATTAATTTTTTTTTGTATTTATGTATTTTTTTTTTGTTACAAACTAACTTAATCCTACCTAAAACTATGTAAGCCGGCCAAGGTTAATAAAATAGTCAGACGCCCGACTTTGCTTCCTATAGAGCTACCTAGTACTGGAAGAATTGGATGACGAGACTTCCCCTCCTTCAACTAGCCACCAAAATTGTTGGTGCTGCCGAGCAACATCCCTCATGTCGCGACTCCCTACCGCCCTACTGAACCGGAGGCGCTCCGCACTGCCATGTGCGACGTCTCTGGCGTAGTTGAGTCGCCTGTCCGCAGCTGTTCGAGCGCTGTGGAAGATTAGCGGCACCGCCAATCTGTCCTGGATCAGACCCTTACTATCTAGATAGAAGAACGCTTCTAGAGGAATGAAGCCATCAAAGCGAACTCTCTCGTGATACATATAATTGGGGTAGAAAGCCCCGAAGATCAGGTTGTTCGACGAGCTCATTGCTCTTGCAACGTGTCTTCGAGTCAACTTAATAACAAAATTGTTCACTCTTATTAGGTTCGCCCTATTGTACAAGACCTCATTACGATAGAATTTTATGTACTCAGACTCTGGTGTTCTGTATAAACGAAGACAAGTCCTAAGACAAGCCCTCTCAAACACCCGAATCTTTTCCAATAAACTTGCTCTCACGTTAAACCACACGGGACATCCAAATACAAGCATGGGCCTGATAAGGGCCATGTAGCAGATCACCTTCATGCTCGCATCGAGTTGGCTGTTATAAAACAGTCTCTTTGTAAGGGCAAAAGCACCTTTGGCTCTGACCAGAGCAACCGCTGTATGTTTGTTAAAATACAGAAATTGATCTAGCCAGATCCCAAGGTATCTGACTACATTTCGACAAGCGAGTGGCTGTCCGTGTTCTCCAACGATAGAAAACTTTCACCAATTCTTTCTGGTATCCCTAGAGGCTCCAGACAAAGGCGTCCTAAACAGAATGGTTTCCGACTTCTGAAAGTTGATTTTCAACTTCCAGTCATCGCAATATCGCTTAATTTTGTCGAAGTCACGCTGCAAAAGTATATTAATGATCTCAATCTTTGGACCTGATCTGTACGCGATTATGTCGTCTGCGTACGCTATGGCATGGTGAAGTGAACCTATCAGATCACTTGTGTAAATGTTGAATAGGATCGGCGAATTTACCGCACCTTGTTGCAGACCGTTTTTAATGTCAAATGTTCTAGCAGAAGTCACATCGCCATTCTTCACGATGAACTGTCTACTGGAGAGCATATCAAAAAGAATATACAGCAGTGGTTTACTAATGCCCAACCTGTCCAGCTTGAAAAAGACTCCCTCTAACCATACGGTATCGAAGGCCTTCTCCAAGTCAATCAGGCAGGCACCAGTGCACTGTTTCTTGCCTTTGTTCCATTGGATATCAGAAACTAGTTTCGACGCAGCATGAATGATATCATGCCCCGCCTTGAAACCGAACTGATTATCCGGAACTATATGTTTGTCCTCAACCCACTTAGTCAGGACTCTATTGATCACCCTTTCGAAAACCTTACTGATGTTTGGAAGAAGACTAATCGAGCGGAGATTCGCCGGATTGGAAGTGTCTTTATCTCTTTTGGTGATGGGATGTACCACCGCAGTTTTCCAACGCGCTGGACAATGTGCATTATTCATTGCATTATTAAACAGGGTGGTATAAATGTTCACCGCTTCTAGAGGGAGATGTCGAAGCACAATGTTCGGTATTTCATCGGTCCCCACTGATTTCTTACTTCTAAGTGATTCGAAGATCGTTTGGAGCTCTCCCTTCGAAATGAATGGGGGTAATACCCTATCGTTGGTGATGACATTATTTGCCATATTCTCGTCACTGAACTGGGTGAAACCCGAGCTCTCGAATTGCCAATTCACAATTTCATTTCGAAGGTAGAAATTGTGCACAAGGACTCGATTCTCCAGATCGTGGTTCGGGCCAATGATAACATTCGCCTTGTACACTTCCTGGAAAGTCGCTCCTATAGCCTCTACCTGCTCCTGCGGATCCTCGATCACAAAGAAGTTGTCATCATCAACAGCCTCATTTGGATCTATACCCGCTGCTAGCAATATTTGTTCGTTGTTCGTCTTTCGGGCGATTTTAAGACATGGAAGGTCGTTCTGATTATTTCTCCGAAGTATTTTATTTATTTGCGGGAACATATTCGGGTTGCTGGTGTTTACAGCCCGAATTTTGTTGTTCCAATACAAACTTACAGATGCTCTGTAATTTTCTTTTATTAATGTTTGGAGGTTTTTAATCGACGACTTTAGTGTCATGATCTCCGGGTTATATCTGTCAGTAAACTGTCTGTACAAGGTTTTTAGTCTCGACAGCAGTCTACTTTTCTGTCGGTGCAGTGCGTCAATAGTTGGCTTTTGCCACCATCTGAGACATTTAAGTTGTCGTCAATAAATTGCCCGGTACGATTATTTGCTGCTATCGTTGACTTTGAATGTGCCTCTTCCCTCACTCCGCCCAGCAGCTTTACAGCAGAATTTTGTAGGTTGGGACGTTGTGCCAAGTTGGGGATTTGCCTTTGCTTCCTCCTTCTTTTGGTCTTTGGTTCTGACACTACTGTTGTTTGGCTTGAACCACTAGATGCCTCACCAGATTTTTCAGCAGATCCCGCTATTTGCATAGCGGGCCGCTCACCACAATCCATCACGTGATGTTTAACACGTAGTAACGGTTTAAATAAATTTTTTTTACTCGTAAATACAAAATAAGTGCCACTACACACGGAGTCGAACCCACGATTTACATCTCGTTGGCCTTATCGACGCCGCTAACCGCTTTGCTGCCTAGTCAGACAAGGAAACTGCAGCCAATTATCTTTAGTACGAAAACTGTATCACTATGTTTTTTCTCTAAGCAAAGCCGAAACACGTATATTCTCTGCGGAGGTCTGCGAACGACTGTGACTGTGGAACACTCGCACTAGGCTACTGAGGATCTAACACAGACTATGTCTAGGTGCTAATTTATGCTTTCTTTCACAGTTTAATTTGCTCGCAAGCTGAAGCACTTCTTGTCGCGACGAAAATCAGTGAACAACTCGTGAAATCGTCAACCGTCGCACAGAGGATCATTTTGACTTTTTTGCTTGCAAAAATCATAACTCCTAAACGAATAAAAATATCGTAACAGTTTTCATTTCTGCTTAAAGTAATTATCCAAGGCTATGAAATTAGTGAATTTTGAGAAAAATGCTTAACGGGGTGTTTCAGAATCTTCTCACCACAGGGGACAAACATTATATTTTACTTTAAAAATATTCAAAAGTCCATGATTGAAGTAATAACAGCGTGTTTAAAAGCTAATCCGAGCAAAACAGTGAGGAATTAAAGTAATCCATAATCCATGATGTGTATTACGAGAGCATTTTTTCTGATTTCTTGGAAACTTTCGTCAACATCCGAGGTAAGTTCTGACATGCCTTAACAAAGCAATGAGTGGGTCCGATGAGACTGCAAAAATGTTGAAACAGTCTTCATTCTCCTTGCACGTATTTTGATATCTACCTTATTTGAGGAACGGAGAATCCGCACGAGATCCATGAAACACCATTGCATGACAAAAAAGTGAATGTTTGGGCCTGCGTTTGCGCCAAATCCATCATTGGGCCACTTTTCTTCAGAGAAGGCGAAACAGCCAATGGGAATGGATATCGGTGGATGTTGTCTCATCATGTCTGCCCACAAATGTGTGAAAAAGATCTGGACCGTTATTGCAAATCAAACAATGCAGTTTCTGCAACGATAATTCCCTGTACCAGTGCTATCAAAAAATGGCGACATTAGCTGTCCACCCAGATCTCCAGATTTGGCACCTCCGGACTTCTTTTTGTGGTGTTAATTGAAAAACAAAGTGTACGCCAGCAAGCCTCAGAGTATTGATGAGATCAAGGCAAACACTCGTACCGAAATCATCGCTATAGCAATACAGCAAAAGGGGGACATGCTATGGTCAATAAAGGCGGCCATTTGATTGATGTTGTATTGAAAAAATAGTCCAAATAAATCGTAAAGGCCGAGACTAAATAAAAATATCTCATATATCGAAATCGGTTGTTATTCAATATTCACTTACACTTACAGGGCGCACCCTGTATATTTCTTATATTCTTAATTTGTGGATTTCTGAGTTTCATCTGACAATGCTCAAAGTGGTAACGACTGCTACTCGATTATATAATATTTTGAATATGAGCCAACATTTTATTAAAAGTAGGTGTAAGTTGTTTATCGAGATATTGTTGGTTTAATAACTCTGCTGTTTTCTTGGCACACTCCCCAAACTTAAAAGTGTTAACCTTTTCCATGCATTTCCAAACATTAAGTATTACTTCAAACCTCATTATTGCCCCTCTATTGACACCAGTTATAACAGCTGTTGCCCCTGATTTTTGTAAAAATCTCTTCGAAGTATTTTCATCTGTGGTATTTCCAAATCCTGGTTTTTGTCTATCAACATCGAGCCCAACTTCATCCCGAAAACACTTTTGGAACTCTTGCTGATTCTCTTGATTCTAATAGATTCAGCAATATCCTCTCCCTCTTGTCGAAGTGCATATGCAAGTTCAAAAATGCAAGTTTCAAAATAAATTCCACGCACCTGTTTCTTGCATGTAATGGAGAGATCCCATAGTTATTTTCGCCACCATTTGATTTATCTTGATTGTTAAAGTTTTCTTGCATTCTTTTGCATATGGCACACGACCACGTCGAATTGTTGTTGACAACTATCCTTATTTCGTCATTAACTTTATATACAGTACAGTGAAGATTAGCAATTTGTCTTCGTTGAATGCACTTTTTACGCGTTTCCCAGTTTCCTTTGCATATTGGAACATTATGGGTAGGCAAAAATGAACTGATGATGGACGAGGCTTCCTCCAATGTTCACCATTTAAAGTATTAAGCCTCAGTGGAACAACTGAAGCCATAAAAAAGTTTGCATCTGTTTCACCATCTGGTGTATTTGTTTTTTGCTTGTAGGCACCTTGCGCAGATGATCCATTAGAACTTGCCTTACTTTGTAAATCTAAGAATTCTTGGAAGCGCAATTTCACTCTGGCAGATATTTCCGTAATTTCGTAATTTCCTAGAACTTCCTCTTTTTTGGCATCTATTATAATTCCGTAGGATGGAAGAAACTCCCTTCCATTTCGATTTCCGTAAAACCAATTACACTAAGCTCAACAATCTTCTCAAAAATTTTGACTATAGTTTTCTTCAAAACAGTAACTTAACCGCAGATTCTGCTGTAGCTATCTTCTACGATAAGATTTTCCACTGTATAAGGCAAACTACTCCTTTTATTCGACGCAGAAATCCTTCGTCATCTCCTCCCTGGTATAATAAAGAACTTCGTACACTTCGTAATAAGAGAAACAGGTTATGGCAACAATACGTTAAATCTGGTTCTGACTTTGACCAACAAAACTACCTCCTAGCTTACAATCACTTCTCCCAACTTGCTGAATATCGTTACCAAAGATATCTCACCCAAATGCAATCTTCCATGATCTCAGACCCTAAAAGATTCTACCAATTTATTAACACAAAAAAAAATCCGATTGCTATCCATCAACTCTCAAATTTTCTAATATGTCTTCCGATGACCCAACAACCATCGCTAATCTATTTGCGAACTTCTTCAATCAATCGTTTTCGGCCCAATCTGATGACATCGATCCTGAATACTTTTCTTACCTGAACAACGGTTGTCAAATATCTCCCTCGTCGGTTGAAATTACCTCAGCGCAGTTACTAGACAAAATACATTAACTGAAAGACGATTTTTTTTTTTTTTTTTTTTTTTTTTATTTTTTTTTTCATTATATATAATACATGTGTAAAATTTACGTGATTTGAACACAATAATTCATTAAGTATATTAAAAAAAAAATATATAATAGAAATATTATAGTGACATTTTATATTTTATATACATAAAGTATTAAAATAGTGCCAAATGCCACTTCAATGGGTTTTAATATTATTAATATGTGGGTGGGGTGACCCGTTTATTTACATTCAAAGAACTAGTTAATTTAATATACAATTATATTTACAAAGAAAAGTGAAGGATGCAAATAAAATATCTACATAAAAATAAAGAAAAGTTAAGAGGAAGTTAGAAAAAAAAAAACATTATTTACACCAGAATATCAGAGAGAAGGTATTCCACGTTCTGTGAATCATAATTAAAAAGCCAAGACCTTATGGACCTTTCAAATATTCCAGAAATTCTTATCATTTTAATATTTAAAGGGAGCTTGTTAAATAGTCGACATGAAGAGATATTATAAAAATTCCGAAATGCAGTTGTACGAAAAACGGGTACAGTCACAACATTTTCCCCCGGTCTTGATGGATGCCCGCAGTTGTCTTAAAAAAATGCGCTGATAATCTAATTAATCCCCTCGCTAGTATTTTCAAACTATCTTTGTCTGAAGGGCTCTTTCCTCATCTGTGGAAAAGTGCTTTTATTATACCTATTCACAAAAAAGGATCAAGGCATGATATCTTCAATTATCGCCCCATTGCTAAACTATCCTGCATCCCCAAGGTTTTTGAAAGTATTGTTTATGATAATATACAATATTTTCAATGTAAATCTATATTTGCAACCAACCAACATGGTTTTGTTAAAGGCAGATCAACGATCACCAACCTCATTGAGCTTGTTTCTAGTTCACTATGCCAACTAGAGCAAGGGAACGAAATTGATGTAATCACCACGGACTTCAGTAAAGCCTTTGATAAAATCAAGCACAAGTTAATTTTATTCAAACTCAAAGCTCTTGGTTTCGAACCTAGACTGACCTCTTGGATTAATTCCTACATTAAAAAACGCTCCTATATTGTTTATTTTCGTTCCCACTTTTCTGACCCAATTCTCGCCACTTCGGGTGTTCCACAAGGCAGTCATCTCGGTCCATTAATTTTTATTTTAACTATTAACGATGTTGTTAACGTCATAAAGTACTCCCACATATCTATTTATGCCGATGATATGAAAATCTATAGACAGATCTCAAGTCTCTCTGACTCTCAATCTTTACAAGATGATCTTAATAGATTCTCCATAAAAACTTTCTCGAGCTCAACATAGAAAAATGCCAAGCCATTTCTTACTCCCGTAGGCGTTTGACACTTCGAACCCGCACCTACTATTTATCAAACCAAAGAGTAGCTGTAGTTACTTCAATGCGGGACTTGGGTGTCATTTGTGATTCACAGCTTAATTTTCGCAACCATATAGACTCCGTAATTAGGAAAGCTAACTCCGCTCTCGGATTTGTTAAACGATGGACAAAAGAATTCTCCGACCCCTATGTCGCCAAATCCCTGTACACAACCTTTGTTCGTCCACTTCTCGAGTACGCCAGCGAAATATGGTCTCCTTACTATGATGTACATATTCTGCGCATTGAAGCTGTCCAACGTAAATTCCTGCGTTTCGCATTACGCGGGCTTCCATGGGCTGACCACAATATTTTACCCCCCTATGTAAATCGATTAAAACTACTCGGTCTCCTGTCTTTGGAAAAACGTCGGGAGTCCGCCGATATTCTCTTCCTACATAAACTCTTAACTGGTATCATTGACTGTCCCACAATACTCTCCCAAATCCCAATCAATACCAACCCGTGTCATTTAAGATCTGTCTACCTTTTCCGTTCGAATAATCACAGGACAACTTATGGTCTCAACGAGCCACTGTGTCGTATGCTACGTGAAACAAATCGGGTACGTCAAGTGTTCGATTTCCACTACAGCAGCCCAGCCCTCCGAAATTCCCTAAATAACCATTTTTCCCGTCTATAGACCTTAGCTTAAGTAGAAATAGTAGTTATAAGTCATAGTTTTAAGTTTAGTTTGTTAAGTTATATGTTTGTATTAAACATTTCCAATAAACTGTCCGGGCCTCAAATACAAATACAAATACAAACATCTACGTTGTGTTTTCTCAGGGAAGTTCTCAAGATCTTATATTTTCCCTTTGACGGAGCCAAATCCATACACAAGGCCAATCCATTGTCACTATTATACTTGATAGGATCCTTTTGAGGAGTAGAAATGTGTTCTGCCTTGCCTGGTTACATCTTTCCATGATCCTTACTATACTTTATTTCTAAGGTGCTAGAAAGACCTTCAGTGGATATGGTTTCGGTAGCAATTAATTGATTTAGTTTTTAGGTGAACGTCGAGCACTCAGTTACTGATTCCATTGGCCTTCCTCTTGATGACTTTGATGTCTGCACTCTTTTGAAACTTTTTTCTAAGCTCCAACAGAAATCAAAAATGTGCGCCGGAAATATATAATAACAGTAAATTAAATAGTTTTAAAAAAATTATAAAAAAAAACGCGTCCAATTTTGATTTCACATATAAACGGGTATATCACATAAAATGAAAAAGAAATGATTTTTTGCAACGCTTTGCCTAGTTTTTACACTTAAACTTAAAAACAACAAATTTGAAAAATAGATTTTTGGGTGACCTTAAAAATTATCCAAAGCTGATCCAAAGTAAATAATTTTTTCGATTACCAGAGCTCCAAACATTTGTTATTGCAAGCAATTTTGCCTAAAAGAGCCACTGTGCGTCGGCTAACCACTACAAAAACAATTTAAAAATATGGCCGGCTCTTTGAGATTAGCTTTGAAAAAGAACTGAAATTCTGGAAACATTTCATGAATACAAGTAGGTACGAGTACTCTTGTAGTCTTTTGACTATAGTCCAACTATCAGAGTACTTTTCACTGTAAGCCTAATCGCAAATTCAAAACACAAGGATCAGCTTCTTATTCGTATGCAGTCCCCTCAATATTTCAGATGATGTTGAGAAAAAAAAATACAACACCCAGGCCTAATATCCATGGGGCATTTGCCATCTGTGAGGTATTTAAAAAACAAAGCCTTCCACTTTCAACTACTGGCAATTTATTGTTTATTTATTGTTGCAGCATTATTGAAAATTTATTGAAACCTGCAAAACTTCGAATACTTCGTCAGTATGTTGCTCATACGAGTATTTTAACTATAGGAAAAATTCGAAACGGAAAACTTTCCAGCTACTAAATACGGATATGTTCGAGTACTTTCCATGCAGGGCACCCCATTTGCATTGCAATCTATCATGCAGGGAAACTATCGAATGGATGCACCCCAGTGATTTTATATACTCGTATGCCAGAAATATTGACTGAATAAAATGTGTTTTTTTTTTTTTTGTAATTGTTCAGTCAAGTATTTTATAACCAAAAATAAACTGCAAGCCAATCCTTTGCTGTAGACATTTACTATTTTTTGTTTTGTTTTCCTTTTTAAGTAAAATCTAAACGAAGTCGGTACCATTGCTTTGCTTTTGTTTTTGTCTTTATACACTCCTGATGTAGTGTAGTCATAATGCACTCCTGGTGCACTCGAATATGGTTTTAAAAAAAAGTATACTAAACATGGAGGTAATAATAGTACGAGTATCTCGTATATGCCTCAAATTTAATATTTTCCGACTGATGGAAATTGCATATACACTCTCCATTCTTCGTTGCTGCTTTATCGGCCCTGTTTGCCTTCCTGTTAGTTAGCCCTTGGATAAAGTATTTTCTGATGTGAAAATTCAAAATTTTAACTGCTACTTCGACTGCCAATTCACTTAAGGGAGTATTCTGGTCTAGAGGCACAAATTTTAGGATTTTTTATCATTTGTGATGAAAAAAAAAACTATTTTTAATAACGTACCTTTGCTAAGTATTTATTTATAATTTAAGAATAGACCAAACAATTTTACAATATAAATAAATTCTAAATTCAAAAAATTACACTGTGGTAAAGTGGTTGGTTGAAAAATTAAGGTGCGTCATCGGAAACAAAAAAAAATTTTATTAATTAGTAGAGATGTTGTAATATCCTCCGCATCAGAGAAATAAAAACAAAAATTGTTCTCAAAATGGCGACTGTTTAAAAAATTTTAATTTTTTTTTTCATAATTTTTTACAATTTTTTACAAATATTAAAAAATTAAAAGTTTGGTTGGAGTATTAGAGCGTTGTTTAAAGAAGGTGTGTACCAAATTGTAAGTACATCGGTTCATTAAAACTTGAGATATTGTGTCATATAATGTTCGTTAATCGGCAATTCCTGGTTTTTTCAACAAAATACGTTACAATAACTTTCGGTTAATAGATTTCTAAGTTAATACAAAGTGTTTTCATGGGAGAAATTTCCACCCGCAGGTATTTGGGGAACATCTACCGTCTATTTTTCGATTCGCTCCGGCGGGACCGGTCTAGTTGCCGCGTCACTAAAGCAGCTATAACTCCGTAAATACACTCCGCTTCAACTGAATAGGTACAACATTTTTCAAAAATTTGTGTTTCATTATTTTCAAATAATGTGTATGAATTCAATAGTTCATGCTCGTAACGGTATGTCTATGATGTTGGGAAAATAAATTGGTATGAACAATTCAAAAAGCACCGTTATTTTTTCTTTGGCTCTCTTGCAAGTTCTTCCATATGGAAAAATTCAGTTTTTTTACGTCAACTAATAGGTATAAATAATGAAATTACAAAAAATAGTAAGTGGAATGGAATAAAATAGAGTTGACTCTTGTAGTGAGTACTGACACCTTTGTTCATAATTGCTTAACAAATTCGATGCGGAATGGAATCGTAAAGTGCCTTTAAGGAATTTAACGAAATTTCTCTCCAGACTAATTTAATAGCTGCAATGAGTGATCCTCTGTCTTCAAACTGATGACGTTTTCCATAAGATTTAGGCCCGGTGGGTATGGTGGCCTGTGAAGCAATACCACATTTTTCAATTTTCCCTTATCCAATTTTTAATTATCCGCGCCGTATGAATGGGTTAGTTATTGTTGTCATTTTTGCTGTTTGAAATTCTAGTTCAACAGTTTCATAATAGCTAACCGCTACTCATACCATAACAACCTTCTCGACTATGAGCCCTGGCTGAAAAGCGCTGGTCCTTTCTCATATCGTGAAAGTAATAATTAAACCCATCAGGTATATCAAAATTGAATTTTTTTTCCATCTGAGAATACCACGTAACGCCATTCTTTTTGCCAACCACATGGTACCTCGAAAATTCCAACACCATACGCGTTCGCTGAGGGTTTAAAGGTAGCTTCTTTTGAAGTTTCAGACATTTTAGATGATTGGCACAATTAATTACTCTTCTAACTGTCAAAACAATAGCATTAACACCTGCTCTTTGCTTTATTTTCGCAGCTGAGTCAGAATAATTAGAAGCACATCGCAAAATTGCTCTTCTATCTTTTTTTTATTTCTCATTTAATGTTTTTCCCGCACAAGTTTTTGTTTCTGAAGTAAGAATAGACCACATTAAAACTTCGATCAATTTCTTTAGCTATAGCACGCCAGGTTTGTCCTTGCCTCTATAGTAAGTCAATGTGAGCCTCTTCAATATTGTTAAGCGATTTCGCTTTACCCATATTTATCCAAATTTAAATTTACACAATAATTTTCACTAGGCCACTTCAACAATTGCTTAAATGTGTCAATCTTCGCAGAATACACGTAAAGAATGAGTATACTCGTAATGACCTATTCAGTTGACGCATAAAAAAAACTGAATTTTTCCATATGGGATACATTGCAAGAGTGCCGGAGAAAAAATAACGGTACTTTTTGAATTGTTCATTCCAATTTCTTTTCCCAGCATCATGAACAAACAGTTCCCAGCATGAAATATTAAATTCATGCACATTATTTGAAAATAATGAAACACAAACTTTTTAAAAAATGGAGTGTAAAATTGGAACCTTAAAATTTCCATTGGAGGGTATATTCTTAAAAGTATATACTTTGAAAATATGCAAAAAAAATATACTTCTGCAAAATTCTAGACCAGAATACGGCATTAAAACTGATTTTATTCCCTTCAACTTTGCTTGAAAAAATATTTTGGTAAATATGCCGATTGTAAAGCGTTTTCCAATAAGGACATGACAGCTTTGAATTTAATTTGTGAACGCACTCTTTAACTAATCATCAAACTGTCACTGTCAATTCATTCAGTAAACTCAACATTTTCAGCATGGTAAAGTACATGAACGAGCAACGTCTGCAAATTATAAAAATTTTTACCGAAATTCGGAGTCGGTAACTGCAACTTTAAGAGCGCTAACTCCAATTTTCGGTCGTAATTCTCGCCCTAGCAGACAGGAAATAACAAGTTTAGTGCAAAAATTTGAGTCTACATATTCGTTGTGTGATGTTGCCGTGTCAGTGAGATAACGGGTTGGTCGAAGTGTCGAAAATATCGCTGCCGTTCAGGCGTCCGTAGCAAACGATCCAAATAAGTCAATTCCACAGCGTTCTCAAGAATTGGGCATCGCTCAGACCACATTATGGCGTATTTTGCGTAAGGATCTTGGTTTACACCCATACATGATCAAGCTGACTCAAGAATTGAAGCCGATGGACCATTTGAAGCGACGTACGTTCTCCGATTGGATTCTGGACAAGATGCGCCAAGATGATGAATTTAATCGCAAAATCATTTTCAGTGACGAAGCTCATTTTTGGCTCAATGGGTTGGTCAATAAGCAAAATATGCGTTATTGGTCGGGTGAAAATCCACATGTGCTTCATGAATCACCACTTCATCCACAAAAAAGAATTGTTTGGTGTGGTTTGCATGCCGGCGGCGTTATTGGGCCATATTTTTTCGTCGACGATAACGATCGTCACGTTTCTGTGAATGTTCAGCCTTATCGCGCCATGATCACCGATTATTTTTGGGGCGAATTGGAAGAAATGGACTTGGACGACATGTGGTTTCAACAGAATGATGCCACAAGCGACACAGCACACGCTACAATCGATTTATTGAAAAGTAAGTTTGGTGAGCGTGTTATATCAAGAAATGGGCCAGTCGATTGGCCGCCTCGTTCGTGCGATTTAACGCCGCTTGACTATTTTCTGTGAGGCTACGTTAAGTCATTGGTTTACGCCAACACGCCGATGACGTTGGAAGAGCTCAGAGCCAACATTGTGGCCGAGTCGTTGAAAATTGGGTCCAACGAATCGGCCGCTGCAAACGTGCCCTCGGTGGCCATATGAACGAAGTCGAGTTCCATTCATAAATGTTTTGATTGTACTCGTACTTCAAGCCGATAATGAAGTTTTTGAAATATCTCAAATGGTTTGCGTTTTATTTTTAAAAAAAGTTGTCAAGTCCTTATTGGAAAACCCTATATTATACAACTGGTCACAGAATAATGGGCTGCTAAAACCCGACTAATTACAATATCGAAAAAACAATTTAATACTGAAGAACTATTATACACCCAATATATCTAAATTACACTCAACTTAAATTTGTGGATACCTAGTTGACAAATTTAGGATTTAAAATGAATCGTTTACTTAACCCTGTAGACCATATAAATTACATTGTCGGTCGAATTTATGTGGGACTTCGGAAACTCTGGTTATTTTCCAATTTCACACCAGAAGACACAAGGCTGAGACTTGTTAAAACGTGTACTGGTGCCTATTATTGGGTATGTTATAGTAGTTTATCCTAAGTTGGACTCTGTGTCGCAGAATTAACTAACAATCGCTTTCAACGGTATGGTCAGGTACATTCATGGGCTTCGCAGGTATGATCATGTCTCGGACTACCATAATAGTATTCTCGGTTGCACGGTCCAACAGTTTCAGAGTATAAGGTGCTGCGTGTTCCTGCACAAAATTATCTACACTATTCGTTCATATATACATACATACATATTCTTCCATATATCCATACATATATATACCTTCTTTTACTCGGTTTATTTGTGAACTTTTTGCGCTATTTTGTTTTGTTGACTTGTTGTGCATACAAGTTAGTGTTGCCGTGTTGGGAAGTAGTTTTCTTCTTATTTTTATTTCGGATTAGAAGGATATCCTACTTTTTCTTTGTTGCTTTTTTTTGTGCTTTTGGTTTGGTCTTATTTTATTTTAAATTGTAAAAGAATGGAGATTAATCGGTTGAGTCAGGACAAGCTGGTCTACGAAGTCGAGTGTAGGGGCTTGTTACCTGACACAGTCGATAGGATGAGGAAGTCGCTACGAGCGGCAAGAGCGCTTGATCGACGGGGGTCTCTTAAACCCGGCGAGTACCCTTTTTCATTTTCCACCGACAGGGAAGCCGTCGAGAAGAAAATCGCAGAAATCGAGAGGTTACTGGAGGACCCTCCAGCCAAAAAGTCTTCAGAGTACTGTAAGGTACTCACCAAAATTGAATGGGCCACCTCACGGGTTGAGCGTTCCCATCCCACCACAGACGAAGAAGTGAATCGGAAGAAGAACCTGAAGACGGATCTGATGCTTCTAATGGCCTCACTAGAAGATGAAGACGATGAGGAAGTCGACGAACCCACAGAAGAAGAGGAGCGTAATGTAGTTGGGGAATTCAGAACACCCATTCCCTCCCCTAGGTCATCGGTTAGGATTTCACCCACTCCCCAATCAAGACAGTTACCTTCGGCACCGGAACCACCGGCAATTGAACGCTGCACAGAGCGAATCGGCAAGTGGGACTTGAAGTTCACTGGAGAACGGTGCGGTTCATCAGTGAACTCGTTCCTAGAACAAGTCGAGGAGCTCCGCGAAGCGCGCAATGTGTCGGAAGACCACCTCTTTCGCTCAGCTGTTGAACTTTTTAATGGGAAGGCGCTTCTTTGGTATAGGGCGGTTAGGAGGACTGTTTCTTCTTGGCAGGGTTTAGTTAGGGAGTTGAAGCTGGAGTTCCTGCATCCAAATTATGACGACGCACTGTTAGAGGAAATTCGTCGTAGGACCCAAGGGAAGGAAGAATCGATTGGGGTCTATGTAGCGATCATGGAAAACATGTTCGGTAGGTCAACGGAGCCGCTCACGGAGCGACGTAAGCTGGGAATAGTGCAAAGAAACTTGGCACCTTTCTACCAAACTCAATTGGGGTTGGCAGATCCCAAGTCTATCCCAGATTTGGTCGCTCTAGGACGGAAACTAGAGATGGTCCGAGCGAATGTGGAGACATTTGCGCCACCTCTTGGAACCCGATTTGGCATACGTGGCAGTCGAGGAACCGAGGGCGGCAGAGCGTAGTGTTGCCGAACCCAGACCGGCTCCAAAAGTATCAGTCGTGAGTAGGGAACCTCAGCCGAATAGGCGGTTGAGGTGTTTCAACTGCAATCAGGAGGGTCATATTTCCGCTCACTGTTCCGCTCCTAGGCGTTGTATAGGGTGTGGTAAGCTAGGGGTTCTAAGAAGGGATTGTTCCCAATGTTCGGGAAATGGTCGTCGGACTGTTGCACCAGCAGGGCAAGAGCGCCGGTGAATGTAGATAAGTTGCCTGCTGGTAACCAGCTGGGAGGATTGACGGAAGATGTTTATTTAGGTTTCACACTTGAGGATAAAGAAGATGATGGTCGCCCGTATTTAGGTGTTAGTGTTTACGGCAATAGTTTAGTAGGTTTATTAGATTCAGGAGCTTCGCGTACCATCATCGGTAGGGACGGGTGGAAAATTTTAAAAGAGTTAGGGCTTAGGTTAGGCACAGCTAGGATCAGTAGGGTTTCATTGGCAGATGGTGCCGGTGTAGATGTAGTAGGGAGCGTGAGTCTACCATTTGTTGTGCAGAAGAAATCAGTGGTGCTGGAGTGCCTGGTGATTCCAACGCTTCCACACGTCCTGATACTAGGGGCCGACTTTAAGGTCCGCGCTGGCATTGTCCCGGATTTCAGATCAAGCGAGTGGAGGTTTTCGAGCCAAAAGGATGTGGCTTCGATTTCGGCTCTTAAGGAGAGAACCGAGTTGGATGGCGGAGAAAGCCAGCAACTAACTGAGGTGCTGGAAAGAGTTTTCCAAGGTATGCCAAACGGCATTGGATGCACACACCTGGTAGAACACAAAATTAGGATAGCTTATCGTCTTGTTGGCCAGAGCCTCAAAAAAAAAAAAGAAGAAAAAAAAACAAAAAAACAAACGAAGACAAAAAAACCAACGACAAAGAGAAGAAAAAAAAACGAAAACGATAAAAATAACAAGAACGAGAACAAGAACAGGGACAACAAAATTTAAACAACCGAGGACGAGAAACACAGCAAAGGACAAAGGAAAGTAAATTACAACACACAACGGACACGACCGGACAAAAGTCGGTGATTGTGGCGGAGACGGCTTACCCTCCTCCACCAGCAGAGACCCCGCAGGGGAGAGCGACCCCGCATAGGCAGGAAACCCATTAGACAGCTAAGTACCCTTTTTAAATAACACATATTTGTGCAGTAAACCCGCGTCCGTAAGTCTTCTTACCGTTTTCCGTTGAAACCGTTCGTAAGACGGTTAGATTTATTTAATTGCGCGTCCCGCTAGTTTTACCGATACGACAACGCGGAACTGTGGGCCTTCCATTAGCCGACCCATTCACTTAAAATTAATTTAAACTTTTTTAAACAAAAAAATTGGTTTGATAAAAATTCGGCATACCCTGTAATATAAGTATAAATTCCCCATCAGGGAAAAGATAAGTCGTGTGTTTTTTTATCTGTTTTCCCAATTTTGCCTTAAAAATTGGGTGGCGCCTACCTGTTGCGTTGTTTGCGACTTTTGCATTGAGCGATCTTACCGAACCCCCTCCTTGCTGAGCAGCCGGTGTGTGCAGCTAAGTCCGCTTTTACACGTCGCAAGTGTGAAATGCGCATGTTCTGGTTATTTTCTTTTGAACTGTCATTCAGTATTGCGCGCAATTTTACACAAAAGCCTTTCCCCCTTCTTTGGTTTTTCATGTTATTTGACAGCTCTCTTTCATTCATCTTTGGCGCTCAGTGTTTCATAATTGAAAATGAGCCCACTTGTTAATTCCTTAGTCCATTTCAGTTCATCCCCCATACTGAAATGTTGTGCTCGTAACAACACCCAAAGAAATAATGAAGCAAATGCGAAATAGAAAGAATAAGGAGAAAGAGAAATGTCAAAAACTTGCAATGAAATTGCTACCCACATGCAGTGGGAATTTGGTTAATTGGGTATTTTTTGTTTCATTATCCCTCTCTTTTGCACTCATTTGAATCTTTCGAAACTTGCGACGTGTAAAAGCGGACTAACCAACAGCTGCTTGTTGCAATTCCGGTTTTCGCGATTCCCTCTTGGGCTGCACATTCGCTTTTGTGTAGTCCTTTCCATTCGCTTATCAACCACCACCTGTGTGGTTGCGGTTCGTTCCACTCTATCGTTTTATTGTTTGTTGTTTTGCCGGTAGCCCGGCATTTGTCATTTTAAATAAATTAAATTTTTTTCTCCCCGGGTTTTGCAACAACACAAAATCGCCCACGTATCTTTTGATAAACTTCAATTTGTGCTGTCAACCAGAACACTTAATCTGACAACACCTCTTTTTAACTACGTAAACCCATCGTATCTCTTCTTAGTCCACGCTATCAGACTTTGGAACTCTTTATCAATGGCTACAAAACAATTAATAGGAACCAATAAATTTAACATTTTCAAACCCAGAGCTAATTAATCAGAATTTTCTTGTTTTTGTTTCTTCTCTCTTTCTCTTCACCTTACTGCTTTCCTTCTTCACGCCTTCCACATCCGTGCGTGTCCATTGTATATTTTTTCAGTGGAGTTGGCAATGACAATTTTACGGAAAGCACTCTCTTCACAATTAATGTGTTGAAAAGAAGAAATAATGAAAAGAAGATATACATATGTGCTTATGATGCAAATGGATTAAATATGAATAGAAATGGGCAAAGTTCAGCCGTTTCGTAAATATCATTTTCCAATGAGTAGAATGAGCTTCCAGGCTCTCTTTGCGCAGCTGAAGCATGAATTATTATATAGTACCCTTACCCACACTAATTGTTATATCGTAGTACTATAAAAGACTAAGTCTTACTTGCACTTTTGCTAAAACAAATAATAAAACAATATTTTACGTTTAAAAATGTTATTGCTGTATTTCCGGTTTCATCCCGGTTATTATTTTAATTAATACTGAGAGGTTACAGTATGTACAATGTTATTATGATCTAATCAGCAGCCCATACTCTCCCTTTTTTTGGACAGAATTGACACACCTAACAGTGAAAATAATAAAGAATTTAGTTTTAAACCTCACATTATGTTAACGTGGTTATTACTCTGTTTCACTATTATCTGGTAGCTCTGGTGTTAGAGTAGTGACCCGTAGATACCCTTTTTAATAAAATGCAGGAACAACATTTAATAAACTTGGAAGAAAAATTGAAATATTTAAAAAGTTGGATTTTGTACAGCGAAAACTATTCGGATGATGAAGTAAAGCAGTTAAAGCATAAATTTTCGCATTTGAAGTCAGAATTCAAGGTAAAGGGGAAAAAAGCAGATAAAACTGAAACTATGTAGATTCCTACAAACTAATGACAAATTTTAGCCAAAAAGACAATGGAAAGACCGAGAGTGCAGCCTAAAAGTTCGGGTCAACCATTAAAATTGTTTACTGAATTAAGCAGAAGAAGTAAGAGAAGAAAAACAAAAACCCTACGTAATGCGGCGCAAACAAAATTACACACACCGGGACAAAAAGAGGCTTCATTTATACTAAAACAACTTATGACTTCCCAAAAAAAGCAACAAAGTTGAAGAAAGCATACAAAATAGTACAAGAAGACGACGAAGGACAACTAATGCCTTTATCGGCTCTTTTTATGTTCGTGGAAGCTAAACACTCTCGGCGACAATATAAAATAATTAGAAGTGGTAGTAAAAAGTTATATCCTAATTACAGCATCTTCAAAAAGCAAAAAGTAACTGTTATCTTCAAGATTTGTTAAACCATACTACAAAAAGATTACTTGCGTACTTGCATGATCTTTTATGTAACCTAAGACCAGATGAATGTAACTCTTTGGAACTGGTTTGCAAGTGAGGTAGCGATGGGTCACAGCAGGTACAATTCAAGCAAAAAATAGAAAATGATGCCATAGATTCTAATATTTTTCAAAGCAGTTTTGTGCCGCTTCGGCTAGTATGTGGCACAAAAAAATAGAAAACAATCTGGCAAAATTCAATCCATTCATCACCACGGTATAGCCCAAGAAAAAATTGGGTATGTGCAAAATGCAATCGACACTTTACACAATAAATTTTGATTCATTAAGACTTGTTTTTTTGGTATGGTAGAAACTTGTGGCCTGAAAGAACAGTGTCTGACATTGACTTTGCCCGAGACTATGCCGTACATGGTCCATTCTTAAGGTCCAATTTTGGATCACCGCTTCCAACGTGATGGGGTGGCCGTGGAGGAGGGTCCAGGTTCGAATCCTGCCCATGGCAAGTCAGTTTTTCATTTGTGTAATTGGAACTCAGACAGAAAAATACTGCGTGTGAAGGCATAACACTGACACGTAGATTTGGCTGTTGTAGAGTTTCAAGCACAGAAAAAAATACTGTGAATTATACCTCGAATCACTCTGAGTGAAGAAAAAACTCTCCGTCCTATTCGGACCCCCCCCCCCCCCCCCCCTGGAGAGCGAATATCGAAACCAAACACACCTGAGTTTCAAACCACTACAAAACAATTTTCTTTTCTCTTCCTTCTACCTTTCCGCCAGCGCCCTGGCAACAGTAAAAGGGTATCTAACCCCTTAGGCGCGCGTAAATTATAAAAATAAAAAAAAAAGCGTTGAGAGCGGTATTTGCTGAAATACGCAAGTAATGTTGGCTTCCAAATCCTGAGTAGCCAGCTTATCAGCGAAGACTTTTGACTCTACACAACCCCAAAGAAAAAAGTATAAAGGTGTGATATCACACGATCTAGGTGGCCAGTTTACAGGTCCGAAACGCGAAATTAGCTGTCCGTCAAAGTTGCTTCTCAATATAAAGATTGTTTCTTGTTGGAACCAAATGATGCCGACATCATGGGCTTCAATTTCTGGCAGCAAAAAGTCCGTTAGCATAGTGCGGTAGCGCTCGCGCCCATAAACCACACCAAACAGTGCATTTTTGTGGATGTAGCGGTAGTTCAACATACTCTTCAGGTTGTTCGTCTTCCCAAATGTAGCAATTTTGTTTATTTACATAACCATTGGGCCAGAAATGGGACTCATCACTGAACAGAATTCGATGCGAAAACCGCGGATCTTCATTGAGCTGTTGCAGAGCCCATTGACTGAAATTTAAGCGTAAATTCTGGTCTGGCGGCTTCAATTCGTGACCGAGTTCGATTTTGAAAGCATTTAAACCAATGTTCTCCTCACAACGGGCTGAATGTGGTCTATTCGATCACGTATTATCCAATAACGTACACTGAGACCCGAATTTGCGGATGGTAAAGGTAATAACGGACTCGGAAAGTCGATGGTGCACACCATATGTTGCTTGAAGCGCACGAAAAACATTTTTCACAGAACATTCATAATACAACTCAATAATTTGGAGACGTTGTTGAGGTGTGAGCCTTTCCATGATGATTTGTCAAACAATACCGAATAAGAATAACACGACACCATAAGTCCAGTTACGCGTAATCTGTAAAAAAAGCCTATTAAAAAAAAACAATCTAAATGAATCACTCGTTACAACAGCTTTAATAAACGAAAAGTCGTATTCTGTAAAGCATACAATGGTGCTCACAATGGTAGATGCCAAAATCTGTAATGCCTTCACACAGACCACATCAACAATGAGGTGCTTCATTTGTGGATCAACATTGAAACAATTGAACGATTTAACCATCAAAAGAGACGTTGTTTTTGATGCACTTTCATTCGAATTATCCACTTTGCACGTCAGAAGTCGTCCATTTGAGAGCATATTGCACCTCTCATATAAATTCCCAGTAAAAAAATATCAGCTAAGATCTGATACTGATAAAGCCATTGTTAAAGAGAGGAAAAAAGTCATTTAAGAAAAATTTTTACATGAAACGGGCCTTATAGTAGACGTACCGAAAGCTGGCTTTGGAAGCACTACTACTGGTAACACGAGCAGAAGGTTTTTCGCCAATCCTGAATTAGGTGCGGAAATATTGTAACAGGAGTGGATTTTAATTTGATTTACCGTCCCAAAGTCGTCCTTGAAATTATATCAAGTGATCATAAGCTTGTATTGTATCAAGTGATACAAACTTTATGTAAGTACGGCATACGGCGCACTAGTAAAGCAACAAACAAGAAAACGATTTACGAAAAATTAGCGGCGGTTCAAAGAACGACTTCCATAGCCATTACAGGTGCGCTGCGTACCACATTTTTGCACCTAACACCACTTGATTTACAGTTAAAAAAAAAAACTTGATGGCAACAGTGCGATACGACTCACTAATCTGGGTTACATAAAGAGAAGTAGTTTTGGACGGTTCTAACAGAGCTACTGCCAGGCAATCCAACTCTAACGAACGAAATTCCTTCCCTGGTCGACTTCGACATTCCGTACGATATAATTTATCCGGAGAGGGAGGACTGGTAAAAGAATGCAATAATCAGGTTAAATGAAATTGTAATTTTCACAGATGGCTCACAAACAGAGGAAGAAACAGGTTCTGGTATCTTCTCAGAAGACCTAGGACTAAGAGTGTCTATAAGGCTACCGGACGTAAGCAGTGTCCGAAAGCAGTGTCTTCCAATCAGAGGTTCTGGCTGTCCTCAGGGCGCCTGAGCTAATGCAGATGAGATCGGTGTCCGAAAGAGATATCGCTATCTGCATCGATAGCCAGGCCGCACTCAAGGCAATGGAATCAACGTCAACTCTGATACAGTTAGGGGCTGTCGCACAGTGCTCAAGGCACTATGCAGTCAGAACCGGGTAAGACTATTCTCGGTGCCAGGAAACCAGGACAAGGAAATGAACACGCGGACGAGCTTGCAAGAAAAGGAGGGCTACTCGACAATAATGAGGTTTCCATATCAAACCACCCCTTTGCATAGTGAACGGCACTATCGAGGAAAAAATCACAAAGACTGCAAACATAAGGTGATCAAGTCTTGGAGGACACAGAGTATCCAAGGCTCTTTGACCGCTTTTTAACGGCAAAAGATCTAGCAAGTTAATAAAACTAAACAGAGATAAGCTTAGGACAGTAATAGGAAACCTGGCAGGACACTGTCTACTGCGGCAGAACGCAAAGACACTCAAATTATAAGATACGGTAATCTGCAGATTCTGTGGTAATCTGCTAGCTGTTGCGGACATACTACACATACTGTGTGAATGCGAGGCAATATCGGGGAGTCGTAGAAAATTTTTAGGGAAATACCTTTTCGAAAACCTAGTGGAAATAGACGAACTTCAAAGGCCTTCTTGGCTTTTGCAAGAAAATAGGGTGTTTCACCAGGGCGACTGTTTAGGTTTTTGCTATATGAAAACAAATTCGATTGGTTAGACAGGGACCGCGATAGGCCCGTTTTAGTGCCTAGTGTCTGTTTAACCTAACCTAACCTAACCTAACCTATTACACAGTGGTGACCCACTGATTACCAGGATAAAGCCAACCCCCAAAAAACAGGCATTGCCATTCACGAAGAAAGCAATTGATTTGATGATTCACACTGCATATGCCTCTAAAAATGATATAGATTCAGATTTGAAAAAGGTTCCTGGACACATAGACATGGCAGTCATCATCATCTTAGTCACATAGATTACGTAAAATTCAGTTAAAGAGAAAAATAAAAATCAAGGTCATAAGTCACTGAAATATATGTTTCCCAACATTTTAAGACATTATTAATTGAAAAACACTTTCGTTGCCTCAAAGTCAACTAGCGAGTAGCTAGACATAAAAAAATTAAATAAATAGCACTGACCGACTCGACAAAATATCCCTATGTGTGTCGCAAAAAGTGTCCGAAGACATCCGAGATAATTCACAAACATCGACGAGACAACGATGCACACAATTTGGCATCAGCATACGTTCGTTGCGTCAAATTTGGGTGACAGACCTGAAGATGTTCCCTTATAAAATGCAAACCGTTCACCAATTGCTGCCTGCTGACCGTCAAGTGAGGTTAACTTACTCCCAGACTCTATTAAAGTTGGTGCACGAAGAGGATGATATCGCATCCAAAATCATAATAAGCGACGAAGCCCGCTTAAGTGGTTATGTGAATAAACAAAATTTGTATTTCTGGGGCACGGAGAATCCACATGAAATCCATGTTTAGCGTGATTGGCCATTATTTTTTCTTTAGAACGCCCGTAACTAGTGAACGCCACAGACAGATGTTAAACAAATCACTAAACTTGCAAATTTTGAAAGCCAACATTGAAGAAGAAAGAAAACAGGAGTCAGAGGGCTTGGCAACAATTAAAATGCCGTAAGACGAGCACTCAGCATCAACTCAGAAGGTGATCACTTGACCGATATCGTTTTTTCAACTTAATAACCACATCATGTCTTCCACAATTCGAATAGCGACCTGATGTGGCAATTATTGTCATAAAGAAAACTCTCACTTAAGCTTAAATATTTATTTTATTGCAGCGATCTTAGAGGGCGCCAAACCTAATCTTACATTTACATCTTGTTGTGCATATTTTGCTCCTACCTTATGCTTCTTCAACTCTTAAATTTGCTTTCAAAGCTCTTGTACATGCCTTGCCCGCAGAGTTCTTCTTGGTTTATCGCGAAACCTAATGCCAATGGCAATCGACAGATATTAAGGTCTTAAGCATTCAGAACTCAAATTATCGAGGTCAGCGGTAGAATTTACTTATTTTCTAATTGAACTCCCTTTGGTCCTAGACACATAGTTCTCAGTCGTCCAGGCCAAGCGCTCCAGCATCCGATTTATCTTTAAAATGGAGGTTCGGCATTCCTTGACGTTTGGCTTTGACTCGAAGATCTGCTTAGCTGGAACATTATTGTCCAATCGCTCGATGTTGACGAGCCGGTGTAGTCGATACCATTTACCTTTCTACAATAGACCACATACGTATCTTGATACAGTACATGAAGTTCGCGGTTGTAGACATTCGCCCCTCTCGCACATGGGACTGAATATTTGATGAAAGAAATTTCTCTGAAGTGTCGGTTTTCCTGCTTATCACCTAGAAGTCGGCTTCATATAGCAGTCAATATTCTATAGGGCATGCATTCATCTTCCGAATTATGAGTTTTGATCCCGTTTGTCTTACCAAAGCGAAGTAGCTGCGGTTTCTTAGGATAAGTCTTCACTGAATCCCCATTCGTGGAGTTTAAACATTAGCTCCGAGGAGGTATGTAAACTCCTTAACCATTTCGGAGCTACTATTGTCCCAGTCTGTAAACATATCGTTTCATTGTTTGTTGATAATATATACTTTATTTT
This sequence comes from Volucella bombylans, assembly GCA_949129095.1. Classification (NCBI taxonomy): domain Eukaryota; kingdom Metazoa; phylum Arthropoda; class Insecta; order Diptera; family Syrphidae; genus Volucella; species Volucella bombylans. Next base: position 104,156,290 of record OX422144.1, on the reverse strand, counting down.
GTCCTCATTTACTTCAAGGCCAACTTAGTTCACTTGTTCTTCGATTGGCGTAAAATATGAATGACATGGGGGTTGATCGTCTGAGTATGTCAGCAGCTGGAGAGATTTGTTGATGATAATTCCTTTGGAGTTAACATCTGCGCTGCACACTGTTTGTTTCAGCTCTAGATTGAAGAAATCACATGAAGTGGCACACATTTCTAGTAGTTTGGACACACTAGTCGATATGTTTCCCAGAGTAACGCGGCACAGATGGCCCAATTTTGCCGAAATCTCGAATGCGGCCGTTGCCTTGTGAATCTCAAAAAGATGAATTCTATCATATGCGGCCTTGGAGTCGATAAAGAGATATTGAGTCTGGACTATACTATTGCTTTGCAAATAAAGGGTCCGCCATCTAACGTTTTTTTTTTTCAACTAGTGCTTATTTCGTGAATGGTAACGCTTAGCTCATGTCTGATTTGACAGATAATTAGTTTTATCCTTCCGCTGAACGAATATGGTTGTATATACGCTTGAACAATGCTGGGAACGTGGGCCTGCGATCGACTTAGAGAAGATGCCGATTTTGCCAAAAAAATCATCTTTTCAGATGAAGCTCATTTTGATCTTGGCGGGTATGTAAACAAGCAAAAATGTCGCATTTGGGGCACAGAAAACCCTCACGCATACATTGAAAAGCCGATACACCCAAAATCAGTCACTGTTTGGTGCGGATTTTGGTCCAGAGGCATAATTGGGCCATTTTTCTTCGAAAATGACCAAGGAGTGGCCGTTACAGTCAATAGCGATCGTTATCGGGCCATGTTGAACGAGTTTTTGTTCACAAAAATTGAAGAGGAGGATATTGGCAACATTTGGTTTCAACAGGACGGCGCTACGTGCCACACAGCCGAAGCTACACTCGATGTTTTGCGCGCTGTTTTTGAAGATCGCATTATCAGCCGCAGAGCTGTTGTCGTTTGGCCACCTCGGAGCTGCGATTTGACACCGTTGGACTATTATTTGTGGGGTGCCGTAAAAGATAAGTGTTACGCCGACAAGCCAGAGACAATTGACTCTTTAAAGGACAATATTCGTGAAGCCATTGGTGAAATACAGCTGCACACAATCGATAATGTGCTTAAAAATTGGACCGATCGTGTGGGCTATTGCATGGCCAGTCGAGGCAGCCATTTGAATAAAATTATTTTCCATTATTAACCGGAAGGATATGACATGAACTAAGTGTTACCATTCACGAAATAAGCACTAGTTGGAAAAAAAAACGTTAGATGTCGGACCCTTTAGTATGTTGCAGGAGGGCTTGAGAGGTTTACGATATTTTTATGCAACAGCAAGCCTCGATAGGATCGCCTTTCTTGAAGATAGGGCATATACAGCTGATAGTCCCGTCATCGGCATACCCTACTAAAACGTCACCTCCATGTTTGAAAAGATCCACTGGTAGACCATTAGAGCCGGCAGCCTCGTAGTTCTTCGGATTTTCGAAAGCTTTTCTATACAGTAAGTAGGGATTGCTTTCTCGTTTATTGGAAGCCAGCTGCCAGTTGTTTAGCTTTTCTTGAAAACATCCGGGAGCATTCTGTATCGTTGAGTTGGAAGGTTGCGTAGACATGGGGTTTATGCACAAGATCTTGCTTTCCTCCCTTTTTGTTTTCTCGTTGGGTAGCCGATTTCTGAATTTGGCTGCGAAAAAGAAAGTAGAGACGTTTGCTCCTTAAAGTTTTACAATTCAGAATGGTGAATGCGTGTTGTGCCCTGTCACTTCGCTAGTAATCAAGCTGTAAGCTTTCTTGCTGAGGGATAGCAGAAAGGCCGCTGACATTCGTTTGCTCTGCCTCCATCCCGTGGAGCTATGCCATCTGCAGTTGTGGTCATATGTGCCCTAACTGACAATGGAAGCCTTAAAGGAGGACGCAGGCAAACCCAACGTAGGTTCGGGTCCTGAAAAACTCTCTTCTGAACCTTTTTTGGCAAGTTCATCGGCGATTTCCTCTGCACTGCCAGAAGACCGACAGTGCCTTAGATGCTTTCGACGTAACTTGTTTAGTCCAGAGAAGTTTGTTATCCAAGATGTCACATAAATATTTACCTTCTTCGGAGAATGATGAGTCAGACCAGGCAGCTTGTTCCTTCCCGTAAAAGCCAATTACTAGTGCACCAGTCGTCTACCAGGTCTAGGGATGCCTGCACTTTAGAGCAGACAGTCGCTAGAAACGATCCAACAGACAGTACAACTACATACCCGCGTATCCATGGATATTAGAACTATTGAGCGCGTTGGACAGTGAGGACAGGTGGCAACCCTTGTTTCACCCGCCATATATCGGCCGCAGCCAGCATCCGCAATCAATGTCCTATTGACCAGCGTTGCTTTTATCCACAAAACTAGTGATTCCTCTACGCTGTGTTGTTTCCCCGATTTACACATGCCGTCAAAAGTTGCGTTGTCGAAAGCACCCTCAACGTCGATGAAAATACCCAAGGCGTATTTCTTCTTGTCGAGTGCGCCTTCAATTCTGACTACCAGATTCTGGAGCGTACTCTCGCAGGTAGGCGTGTTGGATCGCCGACAGAGGATGCATTCGCAAGGCGGTTTTGCGCTCATGCATCTCGACTATTCTTTCGATGCTTTTCAGCATGAAGGAAGTCAGACTTATAGGTATGAAACTTGAAACTCTTGGCGAACCAGTAGTCTTCCTTTACTATTTTCGGTATAAAGGCCACTCTCACTGCTCGCCAGGTATACATGCTAGTGCCGGGCCATCAGTGATGTTGGTTTTAAATGACACACAATTGGGACAAAATATGTATTGTGCTGCCTTTAGGAAGGGAAGGGAGACGGTTTAGTGAGACTGTTAATAAGCAACGATAGAGGCATCGACCAGATTCTGGAAACACTAGCCCTTGGGATGGTTGCTATTTTACTTTTATATCCAACTCTTAAATACGCCTACTTATGAAGCAGTGCCCATTTAATAAATTTGCCACGGAAGAAAGGACCTATCTTTTCGGTTTTAGTAGTTCAATGGATTTCATTTGGTTTAGCCTGTGCCCATAGCTTGGCTGTTATGCATTCATCAGTCTGAATCTAGCTAATATTTGGATTCTTTCTTTAGTCTCAGCTGGGTTTTCTTTTTGTCTGGGTGTCAGAAGAAGCTCGTCCAGCCAAATTTTCAGCTCAATGACTTGGTACCAAGCAAAAGGTGATATAAACTGTTTTGCTAATCTGTTAGTCTCTTTATTATTCTGATGCAAATTCTATGCATTAACAGCTGGGAATATTCGCACCAAGTTGGGCAAGTATACCTCCTTCAATTCTCATTCCAAGATTTACCGACTTGCAACTGGAGTCGCTTTGTGCCTACCAATGGTATGTAAATGAAAAGAAAATGACTATGAAAGCACACTCTTTCCCAGTTCAAGGGTTCACTTTATATTCAACTTTTAACAAATTGATTAAATATGCACACCACCCACAATTCCATTCTCGTAAATTCACCATAAACCTATCCAAGCCAAATGAAACACAAACTATTCGCATCTAACCAAACTACACCCTCAAATCACAGTTTTTGTATTTAGTTTGCCCGGAAGGAAGCCATCTTCACTTCCCTTTTTTCTTTTTTTATTAAACGTAAACGAACTAGATAAATTCAAATTTTTCAACTTTGCTCCCTTGAGATTAAGCACTCGACTGGTCCTCCATGCCTAAGTGAGTGTTTCATTCAACTTCCGCTAAACATCCGTTTCTATTTGTGTAGCCCCATCAGGGCATCGTTTTTGTGAGGAAAATTCTTCAAATGAACGAAGAAAATTGCGTGCTCTAGTGCTTGATATTCAGTTTTTGGAAAATTCCGTCGAAAATTGTGTGAGTTTCGTTATTTTATCTATGTCCGTTTGGGAAGGTTTATGCCATAGCGCCGTAGTTCCACTGTTCCACGCGTTATTATACTCTAAGGATACATTTTCCTTTCAGGCCAATTCAGTTCCGCTTTTTGTTTAAATTTCATTTAGAACCGGTAGCACTGGTGTGAACTATATTTTCTTTTAAATAAATTGAGAAAAAATTTTATTGTGCTTTCGGGTTGTTAACAGTGTTTGTGATGGGCAAGGGAAATTTAATTAAAGTTAAATTACAATAGCCTGTGTGAGTTCCGTTTTTCTTCTTTCTACGAAGCCTATTTCTGGAAAAATTTCTTTGGAATTTGTTTATGTTGAAATTTGCCATATTTACTTGGGGGAGGGATGAAAATGTAGAAGCACTTCTTGCCAGGAGTTTGGTTTATGAAGAGAGTACATACTTAGACGGCAATGTAATTCATTTTCGACTTCGGAATTCAACTTCGTGTGAATAAAATTCCATCTCTGTAAGCAGAGTTTGATGCGCTGTCTGACTCCATTCAAAGAATTCTATACCTACCAGCGGTAAGTGGCTTCGGGATTTTGAACACACAATACAAGAAGGACGGTGTACAGAGATCTTTGTTGAAGAAAACAGCATAACCGAGCTTGTAAAGAAGGCAAGGAAATACTAGACGTTGAAAGTCATCCGCCACTAACATGGATTTGTTTTTAACTTCTCACCCTGATATGTTACCCGTCGATGTGCGCTCATAGTGCACTGACCGTAGAGAACATTTCTAAGCGAACTGAATGGTAATACGGGATAGCCAATTAGAGCGGACTTAATAGCTTCTTTAGAAACTTTAACTGGTCGCTGTTTCCTCGACGAGAACGTGGACGCCGTATAAAATCCTTCACCTCTCATCGATCGACGAAGCGGAAGGACACCTACAGTGTCCCGAAGATACTTGCAATTTTTGGTTATTCGTTGGTTGGTTGGCGTGGATGCATGTTGGACACAGGTACACTTAAGCCAGAGTGGGCACATGGAAGAAACCGAAAAGTTAAAGAGAAAGTTTAAAACCAATTTGAGCTTCTGATGAAGCGAAGGAGATTGGCAATGTTGGTTTCTGCGAGATTACCGAGATTGTCTAGAAAGTATGAGCCCAGAAAATGTTCCCTAATCCCTATAGCTTCTACTAAAGTCATTTGAGAAGATACTAAACCTTCCGATTAGACAGGGTCCAGTAATGACACCTACTGACGTACGAGCGGTTTAACATGATTAGACTACGGGAGCGTTTGTTATCTAACTTAGGCCAGATCTGTCTGCTGACATAACTCACTGCTCCCACCTGCTGTTCGCCTTATCAACCGTATCCCGTAGAATTATGTTTTTACAATTTACCAGAGGCATATGAAAAGATCTCATGTTTTGTAAAATTTTCAGTGCTGTACCATGCTTAGCAAGTTAATCTGCATCTTTAGTTTCCCGAAACGTCACAGTGACCTATCACCCAACAGAGATGAATATTTGACTGCTCAGAGATGGCTGAATAGTTAAAGAGACTCGCGACAATTAAAGGCGGTTCTGGACTTAAGAATGACTGATTCCAGGCACATAGATATTGTAGCCTGTAATTATCTTTGGCCGATATGACATTCCATTTCAGCCAGCAGAGAGCTTCCTTGATAGCTATAAAATAACCTCAGCCTGACAGACTTTGCAGTGGCTTGGGAGGTGAAAGGGGAGATCAAGATCTAATTTCTCGGTTTTTGAGCCGTCCGTATACTTGTAGATGGATTCTTTATCAGGTAATGTGCCATACACCCAGTCTTTATGACCCGAAATAGTGGATTTGTCCTAGGTTATCTAAGATTGTGGGGTGACCCGTGTAGATATAGGATCACTGTGAAGAGGCTTTCAATCTTATGGCTTCAATAATGACTTTCCTAATTCTTTCTTGTGTATTAGCTTTGTAGGTTAGTTTCCCTTCTAGAATGAGACCGAGGTGTTTTTCACATTCCGCAATGCGAATACATGTATCTCCTAATGAATCTTGTTTCTCCTTATGAATGGAACTAGTTCGATTTTGTGCGAACTGATGACTAGACCACACCAAGTAGCCCAATCTCAGAACTTGCAAAAAGCGTTGTTTATTAGTTCGCTTAAAGTGTTGGGGAATTTTCCGGATATAGCTCTCGCAACGTCATCCACATAAGAAATCACCCTGCAGCCTTCCCAATCCAGTATTTTAAGCAGTTCATTTACTATTGTACTAAGTTTTACAGAACAAATCTTCTTGCCGAGGTCCCGCTCAGTTAAGTGGTGATGGTCCTCAAATTTTGCAGTTGCCATATCAGCCTTGCAAGCGAACGTCTCGACTCCGAAATTTAAATTTATTACTGCCGAATCGCCCCTGGGTCGACCTTGTTGAAGGCCCCTTCAATGTCAAGAAAAGCTAGCAGACAATGTTCCTTACAAGCAAGAGGTTTTTCAATGGAGCAATGCAGGTCATTAGTATGAGTGTAATGTCATCGCAGTGCATTCTGAGAAGCTGACAGCAGATTTACGTCAATTCGGCAGCAAAGGTGGATGTCAATATGTGTTTTGAAGACTTTTTAGGAGGAAAGATGAAAAGCTGATAGATCTGAAGACTTTAGGGCATACATCAGAGCTTCTACGGGCTTTTGGTAAGAAAACGACCTGTAACCTTATTCGGTCCACGTCCTAGGAATACAGGAGATTTCCATACACTCACTAAAGATGGTTAATAACCAGGTTGTGGTCGAAGGTTTCTTGTATTCCAGTTGGGATAATGCCATCCGGTCCGGGTGGCTTAAAGGGTTTGAAACTGTGTATAACCCAGATGACCTTAGACGCGTATATGATGGATAAGATTTTGAAAGGCTATGTGCGCGTCTATAGTAGTACCCGGGTTTTTTTTTAGTACAACCAGGAAAATGAGCGTTGAGAAGAACCTCGAGCGATTCTTGTTAGACGCCTCCGAATACTCTCCTATTTTCTTGCAGAAAGCCTTCAGGATTTGTATTTAGCTTTCTTCAGCTCCTTCAAAGAGGAATTTACGGACTCCCTGTATCAATGACATTTCTCGTATTTTTTTTTGTTGGCCCTGTTCAAAGACGCCTGGAATTAGTCAGGCATGCTATGATACCATGGGGGTCGTTCTCTGCTTCTGTTCCCACTTACGGTGCCTCTTAGTAAGCCTCGTTTAGCTGGGTAATGAGGTTCTTGAGGTCATAAACACTTTTAGGTGGGGAGAACGGAGCAGGGGGGACGATCCCTCTAGATAGACAAGTCAGTTTTTCTATAGTTTATGTAGGTTATTTGGTCAGGAACGCGATTATTAATGTAGTGGTGATCAGAAAAACAGCAATTACCAGATACCCTCTGCATCTGTGATCACCAACTTCAAGTTGTCTGGAGGAGGGTACTCCTGATAGTCATGGGCCAGATAAGCCGAGGCAATCCAGTAGCTCTTGTGTTCGAACTCTACTTTTGCCGCAACTGTATCTCGATCACTGTAACAAGCGAGGGGAGAGATATTAAGATAACTCTTCGCAAAAATACATCGCAAAAATACATGGATGCATCAACTTCTATTATGGTTATATTACGATCTCCCTAGGCTGATCCTAAAAGACCGTCGTCCTTCAAAGAGTGGAAGGTGAGTTTCATCAGCCAACTTCTGCCAGCACTTAAGCGCATCGACCATTCAAACTAATCTACAATACATTCGCACCCTTGTACAAAGTGGCGCACAATTAATCATCCTATCGGAGGATGGTATAATTTTTGCAAATGGCATCGTACGTGAATCATATTTGACATTCGTGAACTAGACAGCTGCAGCATACAAACAAACAAGCAATGGAGCGCTATACTCCGTAAGAGCGTGGTATAATTGTGTCGATGTTTTTGACCAATAATCGGTCGGTGGTGTTAGTGCATCGTGAATTTCGACGTCGATTTCCTAATCGTGTCGCGCCAAGTGCGCAAACATTCCGGCACTTAGTTACTCGACTCGAACAGGGTGGAACTACAGGAGACCATGCAGGGCGCGGCAGCCACCGGACTGGTCGTTCGGCCCAGAATATCGCGGCTGTGGCTACCGATGTAGCTGAGAACGAAGAAACATCAACCAGGGCCGTATTGCGAATTTTAGTTAAAGACTTACACATGTTCCCGTACAAAGTGCAAAGAGTCCATCAGTTTAATACACCCTGACAGTCAGTCGTATGTAAATGAAAGCCAGCCTCAATCTCAACAACGAAGAGGACGCTTTTGTGTCGAAAATCATCATGACCGACGAGTTGTATTTCCTCTTAAGCGGTTACGTCAACAAGCAAAATCTTCGTTTCTGGGGCACTGAAAATCCGTGTGCGATGCACGAAGAGCCATTACATCCACTCAAAGCCACTGTATGGTGCTGCGTTCACGCGGGAGGAGTGATTGGACCGTACTTATTTGAGGACGCCATCGGCAATACGGTCACTATTATAGCTACTTGAAGTCGCGGGTTCATGCCAATAAGCCTCAGACAATCGCAGCCCTTGAGGAGAATATTCGACAGCGAACAATTATCGGGCACAAATATGTATCAACACTGGCGGCAGCCGCTGGGCGGATATCATCTTTTCCACTTAACAGACACAATTGGAAAGGTCCAAATAAAGACTTCCATCACTCAAAATCATTGTTTTTTTATTTAGTAAAAAAGTAATTCAAACACAAAATTGGACTATTAATTTTGCGACACCTTGTAGTAGGAAGATAGCCTCAACATACGCAAATATAATATACTGGTCCAAATACTACATTTTTTCTTCTTTTGAATAGGTGTTCTTTAACGCTCGCAAGACCACTTCTTTTTGTAAGCTTTTCATTCAATCCTGCTCTTTAGGTCTTTTTTCCGAGATGGAGGCCAGTACCTGAAATGTGGGTGAATCTTCTAATGTATCCTCTAGCAGACCCACTGCAGTTACCTGCCTTCTTTTGAATAGCAAGGGATCACTATCTCATGAAATACCTCGAAACACGTAAGTTTCCCAATGACTGGTAGTACAATTTTCGTTAAATGATTTGATTAAATATCTCACCGAAAGGTTAAGGTGAAAGCACGGGTGGCCGTGGTGTAGTGGTAGTAGAAAACGCTTCTCACTCGGAGGGTCCAGGTTCGAATCCTGCCCATGGCAAAATCAGTTTTTCATTGTATAATTGGAACTCAGACAAAAAAATTCTGCGTGTGAAGGCATAACACTGACACGTAGATTTGGCTGTTATAAGAGTTTCAAGCAATGAAAAAAATACTGGGAATTATATCTCGAATCACACTCTGAGTGAAGAATCTCCGTCCTATTCGGACTCCCACCCCTGGAGAGCAAACATAGAAACCAAACACACCTGAGTTTCAAACCACTACAAAAAAAAAACAATTTTCCTTTCTCCTCCTTCTATCTTTCCGCCCGCGCCCTGGCAACAGTAAAAGGGTATCAACCCCTTAGGCGCGCGTAAATTATAAAAAAAAAAAAAAAAAAAAACTAGCTGAACTTGATATCGTAAGAGTGTTTGACAGAGTTGGCACTAACTCCTTTTCTCGAAATTGCGTTCATTTGGGATCGATGACTCTCTTCTTCAATAGATTAGACATTGAAAATTGCACTTTTTTTCTATCGAAAATTGCTCTGTCCAACTCCTGAAAAGTCATGTACCCTCACGCCTCACATGAAGTCCTAACCGAGGACACAATCAGACAACATAGGTACGGGTAGCGAAAAACTCTGCTCTGAGCCTTGGATTAGCTAAAAAGTGGATAATGCGTTAAGCTAGGACCAAACCTGGGTTGTCACTATCCAAAGATACTTCTACTCTCTACCGATTCTTCACAATATTGTTCATTGTCACCAGGATTGCATGTATCTCTATCTCGAAGGCAAGTTTTCCTAACAGCGGCGCTTTCTAAATCGAATTTGGAGCCGTGAAGACTGCGTTCATTTCCTTGGCTCAAATTCTGAGCGAAACTTTTGCTACGCATAAAGACGAGCAATTTCATAGTTTTTACAGCAACAGGAATTCTTGGTGCAATTAAATCAGGATATATGTCAATAAGACTAGAGTCAAAAGACGATTCAAAATTCAAATGGGTGTTGTACGAAAGACCATTTACTTTAAACGGAAGATGTGGTATGAGCGTGTAGCCCTTGACATGAATATCTTAGAAATAGAATATAATCGGTCGTATTATGGTCCTGCAGGCTTAAATGACCCTCTCTGTGACAATCTCCTTGCTTTTGCTAAGGCTCTTTATCCAGATTATCAACAGTGTTTGGTAGGTTTTCACCGTGACATGCTTAGTCGAAAAAAGTTTGTTATCCAGGTTGGCGCTCATTTGCATTGAGAAGCGGATGTTGTTGCCTAGATGAATTAAAAGAGTCGGCTTCCTCCTTTTTGGTGAATTGAACAAACTGAGAAAACTGGCTGAGCATACGACTGAGTTTAGACGTTACAACAGCATGAACATTGACGTTAGAACTATTAAGAGATAAAGATCATAACAGCCACGACAGGACGCTACCTAGTGAGCAGCCCTTATTAACCACCACCATATTATTGGTGGAGCAGCATCTGCCGTCAGTTTCCAAGTTACCGGCTATCCATAAAACTAGCGATTACCTACCACGTGTTCTCTGACTGAACTGCACATGCTCACAAAGTCAATATCAACGTCAATGTCAATGCCAATGTCAATGTCAATTGCAATGTCAAAGTCAAAGTCAAAGTCAATGTCAATGTTAAAGTCAATGTCAATATCAAAGTCAATGTCAATGTCAATGTCTTTAAAAATGCCCAGCGCATCCTTCTTCTTATCAAGTATGCCTTCAATTTTGAGCACTTGATTTGAAAGCGCAATCTCATAGGATCTTCTATGTTATTAAGCATTTTGCATCATGAACATGGGATGCATTCAGAAAGCAGTTTTACAGTTCTATACACGTCAACCTCGACAATTCTCTTCATTCAACAACTTCTCAAGGGATGAAAGATTCTTCGATTCTTGCTCTCCCTATGATTTTCTACTTTTTGTGTTGAGTTCTGGTTTCTAGTTTCGATGAGTTGCTACAAAATCCAGAAGGCAGCCCGGTGAATCCTAATCATCGCAGCCATTTGCTTGAATGCAAACAATATCTGCTTTGAGTAACTCCCATAATCACACAGTGTTCAGAGAGATGATAGCGGCACACTTGTAGGGAAGCCGGTCTCATCCGCTTTGGCGTTTCGGGATCTTTTTGGAGTTGAATTTTTCGCTATCTTTAATTTCCATCCTCCCTAATAACAATCTTTACCCTTTGCAACCGGTTTCAGTGGATCCTTGTGTGTACGAAACCCATTACAAGGATTGTTTATCAGGGTGGATTTGACTACAATAACTGACTTCGGTACACCAGAACTAAGGCCTGTTTTTTTTTTTTTCATTCGGGCTTCGTGAGCAAAACTTTCTTTCTATTGGCGTGTCACTTTCTATTCTCTGTGGCCGCTAGAGAATTGAGACTTTTAGCAATTGCACCTTCGAAAACACCTGCCGTCTTTTTTGCCACACGTCTTCTTCTCCTCCTCAACTACGATTTAGGTTGAGCCTCTTCTGGAACTCGTTCAGCCTTTTTGGTTTGACGGAATACGCTGACAAAGGCAACCAACCAACTACTTGTCGTTCAAGTCCAATGTACCTGTGGCGACCTGTCAGCGAGGATGAGCTCTGAGTTGAAATGCAGGTTTACGCTCTCGCCACTCATCGCTTCACTACATAGTGCTCTCCATACCCACGATGCGCCCTCTTGCTCGCCGCTAACCCTCCACACAACTTCGGCTACGCGAGTTAGTCTGTTAGAGATCGTGTCAGAGAGTGGTAGTCTATTTATTGTTTGAATTTCTAATTTAATGAGATTTGTTGTTGTAGTATGTAGTATACTTAAAAAAAAAAAAAAAAAAAAAGTGAGTGGATGAGCGAAAATAAGAAAGTTGTTGTAATAGCATTAAATTGCAGAGAAAAGGGGATTACATTTAATTGTAAACCATTGGCATTAAATTGCGATGCTGAACATTAAATTGTTCTTCCTAAAAGAGAATAGAGAGGAGCAAGAGTGAATAAAGCATCACTCCGGGCAAAGGTAAAAGAAAATAAAAATTAATTAATTAAAGAAAAAAGATAAGAAATAAGAGATAAAATTGTGACACAGGCATTCCGGGAAAGAAGGATGTGTGAATCGGTGATAAAACCGTTTCTTTGTAATACGATCGACAAATCTTTGATCCGATCAGAATGGGAGAGATGGTATCTGTCATTTTCCGTATATTTGGATTCCGAAGAGATTGCTGATGAAGTAAAGAAGAAAAACAAGCTGCTCCACTTAGGAGCATCCCTGGCGCTTTGGTGGCTACTCGTGACGGAAATGTCTTCACGACTTTGGTAACAAAACTTTATGACTACTTTTCACCGTCAAGGCATTCAACATTTGAGAGGCATTTATTTCGGGCAATCAACCCGAAGGATGGGGAAAATTTTAATAAGTTTATTTTGCGTCTGCGGAATCAGGCAGCTAAATGTTCTTTTGGGAAATCCCAGCAGAAGGTTATTGATATAAACATAAAAGATAAGGTAATAGACGTGTGGGCTTCGCGAGATCTAAAGAAGCGACTACTGGAAAAGGAGCATTCATTAGACCAGGTGATAGATATGTGCTCAGTACATGAGCAAATCGCGAGCCAGACGGAAACTATGGCCAATACACCATCGTCGAGTGAAATATTCAAACCATAACAGAGAATGCCGGAGATGTGGGCGATTAGGTCATTTTAGAGAGAGTAGTGACTGCCCGGTCAGAAATGTCAAATGCAATAAGTGTTGTAAGTGACCAAAGGGGAAAGGGATCGGGAACATGACTGTTTCGAAATAACGGAAGACCTAGGCGAGCCATCAAGTGGGAAAATTGTTTGCTCTGTTGGGGGCTGTAAGCTGGCGATGCTTATAGACTCAGGGTCAGGATTCAATCTTATAGGAAAAGACTGGGAACAATTATATAACAATTCGAGAGCATTGCTGAACATGCGAAAGGAATCACCGAACCGGTTCAGCGTATGCAGGTAAGGATCTCCTTGAAATACTATCAGTTTTTGAAGCTCCCATAAGCGTGAATGAGCGAGCAGAGGGAATCACATCATTCTACGTAATTAAGAACGGCCAACAATCGTTACTAGGCCGTGAAACAGCCATAAAATTAAAAGTTCTTAAAACTGGGGTTGACATTAATCATCTTGAAGAACATCGACCACTCCCAAAAATAAAAGATATGCAGGTTCAACTATCGATAGATGAGTCAGTCAAGCCGGTACAACAACCTCTACGTCGTATTCCATCTGCGTTGGAGGAAAAAGTCGAACATAGACTAAAGGAGGAAGTTGAGGATGACATCATCGAACCTGTGTACGGACCGACTTCATGGATCTCGCCTATTGTATTGTGTTTAAGGAGAAGCGAGATTTTCGGTTATGCGTCGACATGCGTCGTGCAAACCAAGCAATACTCCGGAAAAACTACCCGCTTCCCACGTTTGACTCCTTCATGACCAAACTCAATGGTGCTCGATATTTCTCTCGATTGGATCTTAAGAACTCAGATAGTCGCGAAATCACAACGTTCATCACTCATAAAGTGATATTCCGGTACAAGAGATTGTTGTTTGGGGTAACTTCAACTCCTGAAATTTTCCAAAGGACAATGGAAAAAATGCTGGCTTCTTGTCGAAATGCTCTGAATTATTTGGATGCCGTTATTGTCTTTGGAGTCACCGAGGAAGAAAATGCCAGGGAATTGAGCGCAGTTTTGAACATTTTTAAGAAAATGAACGTTACACTCAACAAAGATAAATGTAGCTGGAAAGTACAAGAGCTTACGTTCTTGGGTCATGTACTTGGTGCAACTGGGATTAGCGCAGATCCTGAGAAAGTGACAACGATTCTGGAGTTCCGACCGCCAAACACCAAGGAGGGAATGAGAAGCTTTTTGGGGCTTGTGACATATCTAGGGAAGTTCATTCCGGATATGGCAAAATGCTACGGAATCATTATGGAGTCTTCTTAAAAAAAAAACGTCCCCTTTACGTGGGGCGAAAAACAAGAGCAGTCGTTCCGGCGATTAAAGAACTCTCTTGCAAAAATTCCTACTCTGTCTTATTTTAACTCCAAGAATAGCACTCGTCTAATAGCCGATGCAAGTCCAGTCGCGATGGGTGCAGTCTTGTTGCAGTTTCAAGTTGGAAACCTCAAGTCATCTCATTTGCCAGCAAAAGCCTCTCTCCTGTAGAGAGGAGATATTCACAAACTGAAAAGGAAAGCTTGGCTTTTATTACTATCTCGCAGGAACAACTTTTGAGCTTGTGACTGACCATAAGCCCCTAGAAGCCATTTTCAAACCAGCACCAAAGCCTCCAGCTCGGATTGAAAGATGGGTTCTGAGACTTCACTCCTTTAAGTTTAAAGTAATATATCAGGCGGGTAAATTGAGCATAGCCGATTCGTTATCAAGATTGTACAAAATTGAAGAAATTGACTCATTTGATCGACTCAGTGATCGAAAATACTGTTCCCCACGCACTTAGTGTAAAAAGTGTAAAGAGTGACGATTGGACGACCAATGCTAAAAACAAGTTCTTCCCATTTCGGTTGGAATTGTGCACCCTGGGGAACATTCTCTTACGCGGTGCCCGAATTGCATACCCGCGGCATTACGATAAAGAGTACTAGACCTAGGGCATGAAGGCCATCCAGGAGAAACAGTCATGAAGCGCAGACTTCGGTCAAAAGTATGGTGGCCGCTAATGGAGAGGGAAGTAGAGTCATTCGTGAAGCAGTGTCGTGAATGCCTACTAGTTTCAAAACCATCACCACCAGTTCCTATGCAATGACATGCATTCCCAGACGGCGGATATCATTGCCAACTTGGAGGAAATTTTCTGCAGATTAGGCTACCCTAAGTCGATAAAGGCAGACAACGGTCGGCAATTCGGTAGCAGTGAATTCAAAGACTATTGTGAAGCCAACAATATTGCATTAACCACCTCGCCCCCGTATTCCCCACAGGCGAACGGAGAGGTGGAGAACATGTATCGATCTATTCTGAAGCGGCTTCAAATTGCCCACGAAAAGGGGGCAGATTATAAAAGGGAAGTACAAAAGTTCACCCTAATGTACAACGTTACACCACATGGTACAACCGGTGAGTCGCCGTCGAAGCTTCTTTACAACAGAACAATCAGGGACAAGATCCCCTCTGTAGAAGATATAAGCGAAAATATTTTGCATTCAGAGGCGCGAGACTTGGACACTGAGCAAACATTTGGGGAAAGAAAGGGAAGACAGAGACCGGAAAACAAAAGAAAGAGGTATTGGTGTCGGCGATAAGGTTTTACTTCGTAACCCGGTTCCTGCAAACAAATTAACACCGACTTTTGACTCAACCGGGTTTGAAGTGGTCCAACGAGGCCCGAGGACACTCACGGTCTCTCACCTGGTGAAGGTAAAGAAGACGTCGCAGATGATGCTCGGACCGAGAGTTTTTCCATGAAGCTGAAGCTAAAAAAAATCGGAGGGATGTGGCGACCTATCAACGAGGATGAGCTCTGAGTTGAAACTCAGGTTTACGCTCTCGCCACTCATCGCTTCACTACATAGTGCTCTCCATACCCACGATGAGCCCTCTCGCTCGCGCTAACCCTCCGCACAACTTCGGCTACGCGAGTTAGTCTGTTAGAGATCGTGTCAGAGGGTGGTAGTCTAAATAAATATAAATAAAGAAGTTCTATCGGAATTACCACTTGTCTTGGTTATACTCTCTACTGTTTCAGCACCGGTCATACAGTACCAAACATGAGCCACTACGAAATCTAGCAAGTTCTAAGTAGGCGCTTAAATCAACAGAGGCTTTATTAAATATGTTGGATGAAGCCTCTAGAATCCGTCAATAGGGAAGACCACAGGTGAACTATCGTTATTGCGAGTACCATCGGGAATACTACACTGTTGGGCCACATCCATTCTGTTTACCCATTTAGCATCTAGTCTGCACGTCTTTGGCCCATATTTCGACGCCTTACCTGGGTTCTTTCAGAAACTTAGGATCTTTGCCTCTTTAGACTTTGTGCCAAGAAAAGAAGAAGGCTTTTGGTTACCACGCAGTCAATTACATAGTCAACCTATAGAGGGTTTTTCCATGGTCGCCTTTCTCTAGTTAATTTTAGTTATCAGCCCTACTTGACACATTGGAACTAAGGCTAAAAATTCCACACACAGAGCGGATATCTCCATACGTTATTCGAAAATTCGAATTGTTCAACTTAATTTACGCCATTGCATAGCAAGACTTAATTGATATTTCAATTATGTGAAGGCACTATTACTACAATAAGTATTATTAAGTAATCGCCATCTGGTTTTGGAATTACATATTTCATAATCAATAATTGAATTGCGCGAAATGTTCAATAGTACACAACAAAATACTGCTTACGAGGGTGAGCTTACCGTTAAATTTGCATTCAGCTTACGACGGATATCCGGTCTATTGAGCCCACAATTTGTATAGTTTGTCAATCAGAATTCATTTATCGCTAAATTTAATTTATATATAATTTGGAACAATTGAGTACGGATGTTATTATCTCAGTTAAAGCCATCACGACATCGCATGCGGGGGGGAGAGTTCATTATTGCGGAAAATATCGATTGTGACACCGCCACGTGGACCGTTGGTGAGGATGAAATTGTGCGAATTTTCGCCAATTGTTTGGGGAAGTCGGAAAACCAGAAAATATGAGAATTTACACAATTAAATTAGGCAGGAAATTAAATAAATATTAAACAATATAAATAGATATAAATTCCACTTCAAAACTAAATTATTTATTGTGGGGTGAAGAATAATTCAATTAAATACTTAAAAAGGAATATAAACGAACAGCTTAAGAGCTTATACAAAAAACTAAAAATCTGCAAAACTTCAATATGAATATGATTAAAATCAACTAGCCATATTTTCAATTTTTTTAAAAACGCGTTTAATGTTCAAATGCGTCGTATGTCTACAGGGGGTCTATTGAACAATTTGCAAGATACAAAACAAAAAAAGTTTATAAAATGGGTTATACGAAAATATACTTCTTAAATTGAAAGTGTCAGAGATTGGGCTTTGCATATATCCAACCCTTATAAAAAAGGTCTTTGAAACTTTAAAATAGTATAAATGCCTAAATGGCAGGATTCTTAAGGACCTAAACTGCACCATAGAATGGGATAAGCAGTGAGCATTACATATTCTTCGGATCGAATAAAATAACACAACAAGTGGTTGGATATTGGTGAGCTATGTACTTTGAATGAAAAATTGCGTAGTAGACTATTTTCAAAGTATGATTCATACAACATTTTCTGAGTCGATAAAGACTACGAATAGCCGAACGCAGACAGTTTTTTTTAAGGCCGCGATGTGTTCACCCCAACTCAGATTTTCATCTATAAAAACACCTAGGTACCTAAACTGTTTTACAACTTCAACTTTAAAACACTTTACATTGCATGTTACGCTGTCGTTATACATGATTTTACAGGCTTCCGCAGTACAAGTACAATTTATCATGGTTTGCCGACATCAGCCAAGTGCATGGAAATATATTTCGAAGTCAGGAGACTCTTGCATGCTAAGGCTGAAATACATAATTTTGGTTTTGTTACTGACAATTAATCTGTGCTTCGCAAACCAGATTCGTAGCAAATCTACATCACGGTTTATGTCAGCAGCCAGATCCAAAGGGTTATTATTTGAACCATGCCAAGATCATCTGCAAAAGCAGTGACTTTTCCTACAAATGGTTGATCAAACAAAGAGTTTATGTAGATCAAAACCAAAATGGGATACCCAATGAAATTACTCTTGGGTCGCTAGGATAATCATCCACTCTTACTTTCTATGTCCTGTCTTTAAGATAAGAAACAAGCCAATTATACATAAAGCCCCGACAGCTAGCACTATGAAGCTTGTCTAAAAGAATGTTGTGATTGACCATGTCAAACGCCTTAGTAATATCTACGAAAAGACCGGCGCAATATTTTTTGTCATCAAGACCTTTGGTTATAAAGAATTAACAATCATCGCTTTTTCTATGTAGCAGATAATAAGACAATGCCTTGTAGCAAGATTTGATGCACATTTTGGTACAGCATTTTCTATAATTTTGCTCCAATCCCTTGGCGATAAATTCTCTTCTTCTTGTTCGGTATTATTCTTTGGGAACCATAAGTTATGTAGGGTGTTCGAATAGATCCGTGAACGGTCAAATCGAGCAATGTGTGGTCCAGTGTCAACAAAACACTTAGTGGTCAGGAAAACCTTACTGCAGAGTGTCCACTATCGCTCATGTTGTTTCTTCAGTTGCGCCATCTTGCTTGAACCAGTTGTTCTTGCTAACTGAATGAGCTCATAATCTATGAAAAGTCTCTATCCAGACGAAGGGCTCTAGAATCCGCGATAGTTTGATCCTAAAAACAGAGGTTGGACCTCCCTAGTCGGCATGAACCTGTGCGCTGTAATTTGAAAGTCCTCATTGCTGTGGCATTATTGTCCTTTCCCATGATGTGGCGGAGCTACGTATTTTGGCTTCCTAGATAAGTCTAGGATACAACCCATATACGTAGTTCGCGGTTGTATCTTAACCTGGATTCACCCTCCTTGAAAACGGGACCAAATTTTCGGCGACGATTTTTTCTCTCGAAAATATTGCTCTGCTTTTCCGCTTATCGTTAAGCATTCAATTCCATATATTAGAACAGGCAGAATCGATGTTTTGTAAAATATGCACTTGAACCAATTTGTTTCGCCAACCCGTTTTCCGTTTTCTAAGCTAGGTCTTCGCCGTAACTCCACCATCATTCGTGGAATTGAAGTTTACTCCAGGGTAGGTAAACTCCTTAAACACTAAAGAGTTGCTTTTGTCATTAGTGACGTTTTGTCTTAGGGGGTGGACACGTGCTTATCTTTTTTTTCCTCAGACACTTCAAAACCAACTCATTTCGCCGTGAAAACCACTATGATGAAGCGATTGGCGCGGCCGGTATTGTGTACCTTAACACCTGGACAGATTTGTTGAGGATAGTGCCTTCCGTGGTAACACTAACCTTTCGCAGTATCTATTTCAGTAATAAATTGAAGAAATCCAGTACACATTTGGATGAATTGTTTCTAAATTGCATATTTCACAGCGTGTTTTCTAGCGTCACGCGGTATACCGGTATCATTCAGCCAACGCCTTGTAGAGCTTGTTCATTGATTAGATAAGCAGGTTCTATTTTTGCCCTATCAATCTCTCTACCTGATGCCCATTACGAAACTGCTTTAAGTTATGCTTAAATACATTTTCTATGTCATTTCCCGCGCTTCGGTGATTAGATTTCCTTTAATGCTTCGAACAGCATGTCTTGAAAAACATACAAATATTCTTCCTATCACGGGAGTCTTCGATGTCCTTGGGCAGGCCCTTTTCTTTTAATGCAGGATTTTCTTTTCTTCCCTTCTTCTGCCACTCACACTCATCATCATATCAAGGACTCTTTTTCTGTGATGGCTCGTAGGTAAAGTTGGCCTCTTTTACTATATAATGTCGCGATACGCGATACTGGTCATTATTTTTGTCATTATTGGATGGTGAATTCATGATGGGGAGTCTCTGTAGGCTCTGTCTATTCCAGTTGTGTTAAGGTTTGCATCGTTGAATTTCCGGAGAGCCGACTCCTTTGGATGCAATAAAGAATCGGTCAGAGCCGACATTTGCCCGTCCGAATGTTTGCACATTCAGAGTGTTGGATGAGTATCTAGCATCTATTAACAGTTGGTCATTTGGTTGGCGGTTGGCATTGGACCATCTGGAGAACGCCAAATTGCTGTGTGAGTTTGTAGTCTTGGAAACATAGCACTACGAATCGATTAACCGGAAGCAGTCATCTGTTGTCGTGTCGTTGAGGTTGTGGTTTCCTAGTAATATCATGAAACATTTTTTCTTACCTACTCGATTTTCATAGTGAAGGCTCCCTCCAGTATATCATAGAACTCCTCCTTGAAAGAGTCTTTAGCGTCATTGGGAGGAACATGTGTACATTTTATGATGTTATAGTCCATAGACATTCCGAGTCGTGATTTCAAATGAGGGAGCCTGTTTTTACCCTAGGCGTGTATTTTTTTTATAAACGTTTTCTTTTTCGTAGTAAGGAGGTAACCGGATGGCACAATTCAGTAAACCACTTCGATGATGTGAGTGATGCCATAGACCATTTCTTTTTCAAGAACCTGACTTATTCTTGGAAATCCTAATCGACTGAGCTCCGAACATGTCGAAGAAGTCCAGACAATGTGAAGCTGTGAAGCCACCGTTGACTCTATCTAGGATTTTCGTCCACTATCATGTTAATAGTGTTGTATCTTGTTCAACAATAGCACCTAGAAGGTTAGCAGATCGAATCTAGATGAACACCAACGAGGATAGTTACAACACTAGGCAACATCAATAATTGCTCTGTTCCTACAGTTCAGTACTGTATGAGTTCGTGAGGAGTTCTAGTCCTTTTTGTCTATTCAGCGCCCCTTTATACATCATGCTTATCTGCATGTGTATGTTGTAGTGGCCTCGTGAAATCCAGAACATCACAATATTAGCTTGGCTTTGTGATTTTTGGGATATCCGTAACCGTACCTTAGCTACAACAAGGTAATGGTTCGAGTCCATGTTGGCCCCTCGGAATATTCGGACATCCGTAATACTGAAGGATTGCCTTGCGGCGATGTCAATGTGGTCAATCTGTTTGACTGTTGATTGATCAGGAGCTCTCCAAATGCGGGAACTGCGTGTTAGCTACGATAATGTCTTGCCCAGCCGCTAAGTCAATTAGCCTTAATCCGTCATCGGAGGTGTGGTGATGTAGGCAATACTTTCCAACAGTACTACTAAAGCTGCCCTCTCTTTCTAGCTTTGCATTAAAGCAGCAATTTTAATGTCATAGCTAGGACACTGCTCGTACTGATAAGTCCTGTCCAAGAGCTCGTAGGACCTGTCTTTGGTGTAGTCTTCTTTGTACTCTGCGGGACGTCCGCGCATATAAGACTAATGTTAGCAAATGAATACGGATAAGGCGCTCATTAACATGCCAGAAACACAAGAGCTTGTGCGCATCCAACTGGACGCTGCTTTTACTATCAATAACAATCGCAGTAATAGATATCGCAGTCCTTCATCCTTTTTTTGTCTGGCTCATCCCATCGTATTTCGTTTCATCTTGGTTCAGCCCCTCCGCTAGTCGTTCGGCTGCACGTGTCCTGAAGTTTGTTTTCCCTATTTTGTTTGAAGGGGTTTTCAATAATAGATCTATCCATATCCGAAGCATATTGTTGCTTCGGAATTGGATTTCTTTTCCACGGCCTGGCAGTTATCCCGGCGCCTGTGCCTACCTGGAGATACCCCTAGGATGAGGAGTCGGTTAGACCGAAACCAGTAATCCGCTTGGAGAAGTGGGCACTGCTGTTGGTCCATTAAGGGCTCATTCGCTATCATCTGTCTTCCAAGACCCTGACTTAGTCTCGGAAATCCTTACCGGCCTGGGTCCCAAATATGTTGGGCTAGTCCAAGGATAAGGTCTTATGTAGGATCAGCACATATACCATTTTACAAATTTGACTCAGGATTTAGGATACCATTTGTGACAACTTGGGCGCCATGAAAGGTTCAAGAATTGTGGTTCCCAATGCTTGTGCAGTTGTTGATGGAGGGGGAGAGGAATCATATGCATTTGTTACGACAGCCAAGCTGTGCTTAGAGCCTTACTGATCCCTTTTACAACTTTGAAGCTAGTTTGAAAATGCAAGACTTCTCTGAACGCAGTTGGAAGGCTAAACTCACTGGGCCTTGTCTGGGTCCCAAGTCACAATGTTATTACGGGAAATTAAATCGCCGATGCAATTGCTAAGTACGCCTCAAGGGAAAGATTTCCAGTTCTGCTTGCGTCCTTAGTTAGAGCATTTGTGTTGTTTTTTATGAGTATAACTGCAGATGGCATCACTTTTCAGGTTGCCAGCAGACCAAAAGAATGCTTCCCGACGGCTCTAACTCAAATTGACTAGTTCCTCGGTTGAGTACACGATTGTAACAGAAAAAACAAAGAAAAAAGCTCCTTGTGCACTCCTTATTGATTCAATTTCATTCGGGCATCGTAAATAGTTTTCTACCTTGTTCCAGGTGCTAGAAAAGAGAACTTCAGAATCAAGCGATGGGTCGCCACCATAGCAGTGTGATTACCATCATTTCTGCATTCGATTCCATCTGAAAAAAAATGTTTAGTTAATTCTAAGACCATGATCTTTTAGGGTGTGCCTCTTCCGG
This sequence comes from Volucella bombylans, assembly GCA_949129095.1. Lineage (NCBI taxonomy): Eukaryota > Metazoa > Arthropoda > Insecta > Diptera > Syrphidae > Volucella > Volucella bombylans. Next base: position 104,133,952 of record OX422144.1, on the reverse strand, counting down.
CCTCTTGATGCCTTATTCAAAGTAAGTGTCAATCGCATGACCTGGAGACGTCATGTCATCTTTTGTACTTTTACGACAGCTCGTGAATCGGTATTTTGAACGTCCCCAATGTCAAAGATTTATTTTCAGACTATTGAATACGTGAATTCAACGGTTTTATTAATTCAAGGTTTAAGCTCGTCATAGGATTAGAAAACTCATGCAGTAACTGTCTAAAGCCCTTTCAAAGTGCTAACATTAAATTATTCCCTTCTCAAGCTAATGTCGCTTAATCAACCCCTACATACATATCTGTTAATGTATCCAAATCTCAGCAGCTAATTGCAAACGTCAACAAGCAAAGGTATGCCATGGATTGGCATGCATAATTGAATGAAAAAACCCTTCGCAAGTCTATTCTCCATCCCAAATCAAATAGAATTACGTAGGATTGATCGGCTCTCAATCGATTGGTAATGTACGTTGGATATTAAACATTACTTAGGGACGAAGTTGTCCCTGCCAAATTATATAAAAGGCGGACATATCATAGATGCCAACTCTCCCTTTCTACTCACCTCGGATTGACATCCAACAAGGATGCGATAATTATCTGATGGTCCTCTAACGTTGTCAGCAAAAAGCCACTATCTCAAAGTAATACAATTCCTTCAACATATTAATTGACTTAATTTTTTGCTTTTATGTTTCTTTGCTTTATATGCTAACTTTCTTGAATTTTCCTTTTCAGACAATCATACGCGAAATGAATCGACTCGGCATGATGGTCGACCTTTCCCATGTCTCGGTCGGTACAATGCGTGACGCACTCGAGACCAGCGAAGCTCCTGTGATATTCTCCCATTCATCGGCATACGAACTGTGCAATTCCAGTCGCAACGTTCAGGATGATATCCTCCAGTCGCTGGCGAAAAACGGCGGCATGGTCATGGTGAACTTCTATTCGAAGTTCCTCTCATGCAGTGAAAACTCAACCGTGCATGACGCTGTCGGTGAGTACCTCTTTCTCCTCCTACATACATGTATCAACCTTCGAGGATTAATGCCCCCTGGAATATTATTTCTCATTTTCATTTTCATTTTCGTTTTCATTCTCGGTTTTCCTTGTCCAACGGAATGGATGGCTGATGCTGCTGGTTCACATGAAAATTTTCACATTTCCGCGGATGGTTTCATCATCAACGATGCTGTTCACTTGGAACATCATACCTAACTTCGTATGTGTGCATACAAATATGCCCGTAACTCATAATCGTGACCAACCTACGCGACACACAACTTTGGGGAAAATTTCACCAAATTACCAACGACATTTGTCTTAATATACTAACACCGTGGCTGCCACAAATGTTACTCAAACAACAACAAAATTCCAAAATATGGTTACGTTGCAGCGCACATAAATCACATCAAGCAAGTAGCTGGCATCGATCATGTCGGTCTGGGGGCCGGATTTGACGGAATTAATTTGTAAGTACATATTAATTCTGTTTGCTTTTGCATGTATCCTTATTGGTAACCACATAATCAATTTACGCGAAAGATGCACCCGCGTAAGTACCTACATCAGAAATGGCTCTTGTGCGCCTAGTGTTCGTAGAAGCACTTAACTTAATGACGTATTTGGGGCCCAAATGAATGGATTTGTAGCCTAATTTTCTCAAACATTATCTCAAAATATTTAAAATTCTCTGCTTAAGTTCAGTTTGGTAGTAAGCACTCTAAAAAAGCAAATGTTTCACGACTTGTCTTATTTGTAGCGTTCTACAGAAAAAGGGATGATAACGCTCCCACTACTGTCTATAATATATCTACTCCTACATATATTATATATCGTCCATAAGATTGATATTGCTGTTGCTGGCATACCACTGGATGTTTGTCGCCTTGTAATTCAGAAAATAAACGCTACATTATTTCCAGTCAAAATTCAGACTGCTAGGGCATCATAATTATATCCACCTCTAGAATTTTCATGGTGGTGGGCATTGCAATGTCCATCAGATCTTTTTCATCACGTAGAAATTATTATAGCAACGTTTCTGGCAGACATGGGAATGGCCCGGAACCACCATCTGATGTATGCTCCCCTAAGACTACGTTTGGAGATCCCAAGAAAACATCCGAATGCCTAAGTTTAATACCGATAGAATAAAGGAGCCCGCAGTCCGCCAACAACTAGAGGACCACCTTTCACAAGGATTGAGAGCAATCACTAGCACGGAACCCACCTCCATCGAAAGCCATGGGTGTAGTGTGAAAAATGTCTTCTTGGCTTTCCGAAGAAACTTGGGCTAGGATCGAAGAAAGAAAACACCTCAAAGCTCGCATCGCAGCTACTCCAGCAGCAGAGTCTTTGTATAGCATGAAGATGAGAGAAGTTCACTGTAGCGTGCGACGTGTTAAGCGTAATTAAATCAACGCATTGGCTACAAAAGTAGAAGACGCCACTAGTAGGTGTGACAGTCGGACCATCTACAGAATTACCAAATGCTCGCAGGTGTCCAAAGCTCTAAACAACACCTGGTAAAAGACACAGACGGATCTCTGCAGGTTTCGGATGAGGACCAGCTCAGAAGGTGGAAGAGTACTTTTCAGCGGTTTTAAACCGCGTTTTCTACAGTAAAGTGAACCCAATAACCCGTCCGTAGTAAGAAATTTCTTCCCCAGTAGAGAAGAAATCTTCACCGCAATCAAAGCACTGAAGAACAATAAAGCGGTTGGATTCGACGGTATTACCGTAGAGTTCTTATGAGTAGCGCCAACAACATCGAGTGAACTCCTGCACCCAGTCATTGAAAGAGCTTGGGAAACAGAGAGTTTTCCTGAAGAGTGGAAAAAAGGAATCATTGTCAAGCTCCCAAAGAAAGGAGACCTTACGCACTGCGAAAACTGGAGAGGGATTTGAGTGCTGCCTGCTGTAGCCAGACTGGAGCGAAAAAAAGACCACCTCGAAGACACCACACTGGACGCCTATTAAGCAGGATTCCGCAGTGGATTTTCCTGTGTGGATCTGGATTTTCAGATTATCATCATTAAATATCAATCACCGCTTCTCCTGCTGTTCATCGACTTCGAAAAGGTATTCGACAGTGTCAATAGAGAATTTATCTGGCTTGCTTTGCGCAGGAAGGCTGGGATGCCCCAGCCTATTCTTTTATCAAGGCTCCATATGATGGACCCAAATTTCACGTTCTGCATAAAGGAAGGTTGTCAAAGAAGTTTGAAATCCAAAGTGAGGTTAGGCAGGGCTGTATACTGTCACCAATACTGTTCCTGTTGGGTATAAGTAATGTACTGCATGGAGCTTTGTCGATTAGAAATGAAGGAATTCAGTGGACTTTGCAATCACACCTCAAACATTTGGACTACGCGGACGACTTACGCTTATTCTCTCATAGGATCATGGATCTCCATCAAATGAAAGCAAGGGTGGAGAGAGAAGCTGAAATCGTTGGGCTAAAGATCAATACGGCAAAAACAAAAAGGATCAGCCTTGGAACTTCCTCATCTACCCAAGTAGAGATTTCTGGACATCCAGTAGAGATGGTAGGGGATTTTCAATATCTTGCGAGTATTGTCTCTACTGATGGTGGTACCGAACTAGATATAACCAGCCGAATCGGGAAAACAAAGGCTGTGTTCGCAGTGCTGTCCAAAATATGGAGAAACAACTCTATCAGCTAAAGACCAAGCTACGACTGTTCCTCTCCAAAGTTGAATCCATGCTTCTTTATGGGTGCAGCACTTGGAAAGTCGCACCCGCTGTCACAAGAAAGCTACAAACGTTCGTGAATAGATGTCTGCGAGAACAGGTCAGGAACCCATTGACTCTATCATACGAAAACGTAAGTAGCAGTGGATTGGACATACGCTTCGTAAATATCACGAGTGCATTGCGAGTCAAGCAATGCAATGAAACCCTCTCACGCAGAGAGCCAGACGAGTGGACGAACTTAGAAGTACTTGGCAAAGAATGGTTGAAGAGGAATCAGCACTACTGGGGAAGGGTTGGGGAGAGCTGAGTTACATCTCCAGAAACCATACACTATGGTGCGTAGGAGTAGTTTAGGCCCTACGCCCCACAAGAGATGCCTCACGGACATAACAGATCCGAGGACCTAAGTAAGTAAGTAAGTAAACCTTCAACCATAACACCCGTCTCTCTATAAATACTCATCAGTATAACCTCAAGCCTACTTTCGGACGTACTATAAAAAAAATACCGTGATTTTTACCTTTTCCGTACAACTCGCTTATGAAATGCCCTACCGAGCTCTCTATTTCCTGGTCGTTATAACTGGCAAACATTTAAGAACAATGTACATCGGTACCTTTTTTTTCTTCCTCAAAATATTTTAAGGGTACACAAATCCCTTGGACGCACTAACTATAAAACAGTAAAAAAAAAACAAATAGCAACTGCCGTCTGCCCTATAACTCGGATTGGGCCAACAGCACAACAATCAAGTTCGTAGCGTAGTGCTTGCCCTAACTCCCAAAGGCGCTCTCCGTAGCAGCAGACTAAAATGGCAAGGGTATGCTGGGCCTTGATGCGGATTCCCTTCAAGGGAATGCGATGGATGGGCCGAGTACAAGTAGGATGGAAACTGTGATACTATGGTGAAGAACAAAAACAGTGCTTATTTGAATGTGGATTTGTCATATCCGGCAGACGTATGCAGGAAGTCTTGCGCTTCCAACACGTGAGTGAGCAACTGATGACAATTCGCATTAAGGCTAAAATCGCTAACATAAGCCTATATGTAATACACGCCCATGCTCCTACGGAAAACAAGGCGACGCCACTAATGACTTTCTACGAATTTCTCGACAAAACATATGAGTCTTTCCAAACTAGGCGAGACGCCCTGTCTTAATGATTTTGCGGCTAGATGTTGTGTAACTATAGTCAGCACTCGGTTTACACACCTTGATATCCATAAAAGCACATGACTGCTTCCTAATCAACAAACCGTCAAGCAAATTGATCATGTTGAGATCGATGCAAAGCACTCATCCAGTATTTTTGATGTCCAAACATTCCTAGCAGTTGGCATCGAGGCCTTAGAGTAGTCCTACCGAAAGTATGAAATACGGAAGTTTTACCAAAAAATAAAACGTGAAATGTGAAGACCGAACAGAAATCTGGCAGATATGGAGAAGGACACCTCATGGCAGCACCACAATCGGTCCTGTGAATCTCAAAAGATTATTTCTGCAGACTGTTAAAAGATGCTGGCGAGGCAAAAAACAATAGAATGATCCATTCCCTCTGGACGAAGGCAGACAAGATTTCCGTTCATCCCACCAATATAAGTCTAATAAAATCCTATTTGCCGTATTATATGAACTACTTAGACCTATGGTTTTAGGCCAGCAAAGTTAACAATATCAAATCTTCACATTACGGCAGATATTGGAAATAACCCAGGTACAGGTTCCAAATCGATACAGACCACCTTTTCATTGATTTCAAAGTCGCGTATGACAGAATTTATAGAGATGAACTGAATGGAGCCATGTCTAGTTTGGATATCCCTGCTAAGCTCATTCGACTGTGCAGGATGATGATGGAGGTGCCAAAGAGGCATTAGATCGAAAATCTCTGTTTTAAATCGCTCAGTTTTCAGTTTAAATGCATTTTTATTTTTTCAACTTAAATTACTCTTAAATGCTAGACAAAAAAATGCTTAAAAATTAGCTTAAATAACTTACAAATAATCTTATTCTAACTTACTGGCCCCATGCGGGCACTCTAAGTTAAACCTAACACTTAAACTATGTCTTTCGACGAATCTTACAGTCTAATTTTATTTTATTTTTACATTTATTAATACTAAAACTAAGAAAATAAATTTTAATCAAAAAAACTTAGTATCTGGACTTTTTTTTAATTTTCTATTAAACTTAAAACTAAAAGCCTACAATCTACCTAAAAATAAATCTTAACCTACTTAACCTACTTACATCTAATGCATACATAAATACATATATACATGTATACATACATAATATATATATACATAATATATAAATATATGTATGTATATATATATTTTTTTTCATTTTTTATTTTTTTGTCTTAAAATCTAACTTAAACCTACCTAAAACTATGTAAGCCGGCTATGGCTAAAAAAAAAATAGGATGGCCCACCTTGCTTCACATGAAGCTAACTATCGCTGGAGGAGTTCGACGACGAAGCTTTTTTCCCTTTCAAAAAGCCACCAAAATTGTTGGTGCTGCTGAGCAACATCCCTCCTCCGGAGATCAGGTTGTTCGATGAGGCCATTGCTCTTGCAACGTGTCTTCGAGTCAACTTAATGACGAAATTGTCCACTCTTATTAGATTCGCCCTATTGTATAAGACCTCATTGGGATAGAATTTTATGTACTGAGACTCTGGTGTTCTGCATAAGCGAAGACAAGTCCTAAGACAAGCCCTCCCAAACACCCAAATCTTTTCCAATAAGCTTGCTCTCACGTTGAACCACACGGGACATCCAAATACAAGCATAGGAGGGATAAGGGCCATGTAGCAGATCACCTTCACCCTCGCATCGAGTTGGCTGTTATAAAACAGTCTCTTTGTAAGGGCAAAAGCACCTTTAGCTCTGGTCAGCGCAACATCTATATGTTTGTTAAAATACAGAAATTGATCTAGCTAGATCCCAAGGTATCTGACTACATTACGACTGTTGTCCCACGATCGAGAACTTTCGCCAATTCTTTCTGGTGTCCCTAGAGGCCCCAGACAAAGGCGTCCTAAACAGAATGGTTTCCGACTTCTGAAAGTTGATTTTCAACTTCCAGTCATCGCAATATCGCTTAATTTTGTCGAAGTCGCGTTGCAAAAGTATATTAATGACCTTAATCTTTGGGCCTGATCTGTACGTGATTAAGTCGTCTGCGTACGCTATGGCATGTTGAAGTGAACCTATCAGATCACTTGTGTAAATGTTGAATAGGATCGGCGAATTTACCGCACCTTGTTGCAGACCGTTTTTAATGTTAAATGTTCTAGCAGAAGTCACATCGCCATACTTCACGATGAACTGTCTACTGGAGAGCATATCGAAAAGAATATACAGCAGTGGTTTACCAATGCCCAACCTGTCCAGCTTGAAAAAGAGTCCTTCTAACCATACGGTATCGAAGGCTTTCTCCAAGTCAATCAGGCAGCCACCAGTGCACTGGTTCTTGGCTTTGTTCCATTGGATATCAGAAACCAGTTTCGACGCAGCATGAATGATATCATGCCCCGCTTTGAAACCGAATTGATTATCCGGAACTATATGTTTGTCCTCAACCCACTTAGTCAGGACTCTATTAATCACCTTCTCGAACACCTTACTGATGTTTGGAAGAAGACTGATCGAGCGGAGATTCGCCGGATTGGAAGTGTCTTTATCCCTTTTAGGAATGGGATGTACCAACGCAGTTTTCCAATGCGCTGGATAATGTGCATTATTCATTGCATTATTAAACAGGGTGGTATAAATGTTCACCGCTTCTAGAGGGAGATGTCGAAGCACAATGTTCGGTATTTCATCGGTTCCCACTGATTTCTTACTTCTAAGTGATTCGAAGATCGTTTGAAGCTCTTCCTTCGAAATGATCGGGGGTAGTACCCTATCGTTGGTGATGACATTATTTGCCATATTCTCGTCACTGAACTGGGTGAAACCCGAGCTCTCGAATCGCCAATTCACAATTTCATTTCGAAGGCACTCGTAGAAATTGTGCACAAGTACTCGATTCTCCAGATCGTGGTTCGGGCCAATGATAACATTCGCCTTGTACACTTCCTGGAAAGTCGCTCCTATAGCCTCTACCTGCTCCTGCGGATCCTCGATCACAAAGAAGTTGTCATCATCAACAGCCTCATTTGGATCTATGCCCGCTGCTACCAGTATTTGTTCGTTGTTCGTCGTTCGGGCGATTTTAAGACATGGAAGGTCGTTCTGATTATTTCTCCGAAATATTTTATTTATTTGCGGGAACATATTCGGGTTGCTGGTCTTTACAGCCCGAATTTTATTGTTCCAATACAAACTTACAGCTGCTCTGTAATTTTCCTTTATTAATGTTTGGAGGTTTTTAATAGACGACTTCAGTGTCATGATCTCCGGGTTATGTCTGTCAGTAAACTGTATGTACAAGGTTTTTAGTCTTGACAGCAGTCTACTTTTCTGTCGGTGCAGTGCGTCAATACTTGCGTTGCAGAATAAGTCTTCTTCGTCAGTGTGTTGGTACCGAGGTATCGTTTTGTCCATTGTTTGTTTAATTGGCTCATCCATTAGTTTTAGATACCTGTTAATCTCTTCGTTTGACAGATATCTATTGGACGGTGGGTAGAGCGAATTCGAGGAGAGTGCTCTAGTCAGTGTTCTGGTGAAGTGTGTCCAACGCACCCTACTATAATTGTAGGAATGCCTTTGAACAAACTCATCCAATTCCGCAATTTCGTTAGGAACAGTTATTTCGGTGCTGAGACCGCAATGGTCACTGTCATACACGAAAGTGCGTAGACAGTTTGTAGTTTGTTGGTTAGTACATGTCAGTTGTATTCGTGAGTCGAACAGCAGAAGATCCAAATAGGACCCGTGTCTGGGAAACGACGGACTATCCGTCGCCTTAAGCCCGAGTCGATCCATTATACTGTGCTGACCCCACCAATTGAATAGTAGGTTCCCTCTAGTGTTTTGTGTATTATTTCCCCAATCATTATGTTTGGCGTTGAAATCTCCGCCGATAATAAAATAGTTGTCTTCCAATTCCAGCCTCAGAAATTGGAAAAGTGTCTCGAGCTCTGAGATAAATAAGGTGGATTGTGTAGCCTTAGGTGCATAGACAGACACCATGTACAACCGCTTTCCACTACGGAGGGGGATATACACGATGCATGCTTCCAGCACCTGGAACCTACGTACTACACGAATGTATACTATTTTAAAACGTATACCTTTTCGTACGAAAATCGCAACGCCTCCTCCCTGAATGGAGTTGGGTCGGTTTTTCCGTACTATTTTGTATCTTGTGTGCCTCATTTTGTGTCCTTTGGTAAGCTTAGTTTCGCTAACCAAAAGAACATCAGGGGCTTGGTCTTCAAGCAACTTAAATAGTGCGGCTCGTCGTTCGAGCCTAATCAGTGAATTCACATTCACAGCAAGGACCTTAAGAGTTTGCTCCGCCACGTACGTACCCATTACGGCAAAAGGTGCGTTAAGCCAGGCAGCAGCGCGTATACTTGATCCACCCGCGCGGTCTGTTCAGTTAAATGACGTTGTAGCTGAGCCATCTGCCCCTGGATAGAGAGCAAGTTAGCTAGCATGGCAGGTACTGGTTCAGGTGCTCTGGGCGCTGGGGCCTGAGAAGCAACCTTCTCTTGCTGTACCGTATTTCCCCTACCTGCCGCCATTTGGTCGTAGGTAACTTGGGTAGTAACGGCTGGTGTTTGCAAATGCACGGGTGGACGTTTCACTTCCACTTTCTGCTGCCGGGCCAGATTTATTCTTTTGATGTACTGGAATTTGGGACAACCCCGATAATTTGCGGTGTGTCCAGAGTTCCTATACAAAGCACAAGAGAATTGGCTTTTTTCAGATGCTCCGTCCTTGCCCAGCGCCCATTCCTCAGACTTGTGGTTCTTTCCGCACTTCACGCATCGAGGCTGCATTTCGCAGTTCGACGCGGCGTGCCCGAACCTCTGGCAGCGAACACATTGTAAAATGTTTTCGCTCCTCTTTAATTTCTTCCAATGTACAACCTGGCAGTCTAGGACTTTAATACTCCTTAGACTATCCAGATTGCTGGTGGGACTTAGCTGGACCAGGAAAATCGGCAGTTGCCGCTTCTCCCGTTTGGCTCTAGCCGTGACAAACGGCTTGACCCCCACGAATTTGAGCCCTTCGCACTCTTTCTCTTTCAGCAGTGCAAGGAGCTCCTCCGGATCAGTCGACGGTTCTAACCCCTCAGCAGCATTGTTTGCAGCTTCTCCCCTTTCGGGGTGTAGGAGAAGAACTCCGTCGTCGAATCCCTCAATAGACTTTTAATTTGGGGTAGCGCTCCACTGTGTTACAATGGATCGCATGCCTATCTACACTTAATCTTTTTATAAAAACATTACAGCCTATGGCCGACTTACACAGTTCTATGGCGTCTTTTAATTCCAATTTGTAAGTATTAATTGGAGGTACTTTGTGTCTGTTGATTTTCTGCTGTTGTTGTTGTTTCTGGTGTTGCTGCTGTTGTTGTTGCTGGTTTTGCTGCTGCTGATGCTGCTGCTGCTGTTTTTGGGACTTGTGCTGTTGATGCTGTTGTTGTTGTTGTTGCGCTTGTGATTTTTGTTGCTGCATATTTTGCCTTTGTTTTGTCTGTACTTGTTTTTGTACTTTGTTTTTGTTGTTGTAGCGGATTCTGTTCGCTATTTGTGGGCTGTTGCTGAGAGCTCAGGAGTTGTTGTTGCACCATCTGCCTTCTCGCCACTTGCTTGGCTTTAATGCCAAGCACTTGTTGTTGCAGCTCTTTAATGGTGCTGTTAATTGCATGGACTTCTTCTTCTTCATCATCAGACTCCGTGGCCGCTAGGGGTCGGAAAGCATTCTCACCCTCCCATCAGACATGTATAGATATTGTTCGTTGTCTGACTCAACTGCCGCTTTTGTTGTCGTTGTCGGCGCCGCTTCCCTTCCTCTACCAGACAACTTTTCAGTAGCTGTCAGGGTGGGGTGCTTTAGAGGATTTGGATTTGGAGGTGTCTTAAGCCTCCTCTATCGCTTTCTTACCACATTTTCTGGTGACAGCTTCCCATCTGTTGGTCCCGCTATTGCAATAGCGGGCCGCTTATTGTCTCTCATTTCAATTTACTAAATTGTCTAATTGTCTTTTTGATTAAATTTAAAAAAAAAATAAAAAAAAAATGAAAGAAAACCGATGACACTTTACGGGAATCGAACCCACGACCCCTGTTTTATCAGCCGGCCACCACTATAGACGCGCCCTGAACCAACCCTGGCAAAATTATTTCTAAATTATTTTTTATATTTTTTTTTTCTTATTCACTCACTTGAAAAGCCGAATCACATCTAGTCTGTACGGAGGTTTATGAACGACTGAGTTTTAAATCGCTGTTTCATATGTATGGCAATTGGTTGTTTGAACCAGCGAGTACTCTGGCACACTTTTGGGTACGTCAATATCGTAATCTTTGCCAAATATTCGCTTTTGACTGATCAATTGCTACTGAGATCTTAGGGCAATATGAGGAGGATATGTGTTGATACAGCTATTTATGCATGTCTGACATCTAAAGACGTACACTAGTCTGCGTTATCCAAGCAATAGGACATCGAGGCAGTGCATGTTACAGCCCAGCATTTTACTGCTTCGCTCCCTCAATCCAAATTCGAATATGTTTGTCTAACCCAATTTGCCCACGCCCGTCAAGGGAAACTGCAGATCGGAAATCGATTACGTCCATGCCTGTCATATATCCCACTCAACTAACTGAATGATTGTTCGCTGATATTCTCAGAAGCTGCCTTTAATTTTGAAAGTTATAAGCCACAACCAGAGCCAGTAACGAACGAAGTATCCATCTCACTACTTCCTAGCTCGTTCGAGAATGCAAGGCTTCTGTGGACCCAGCCGATAAACTTGTTAGAAAAGAATTTTTCAGGACCCAAATCTGGGTACCGATTGTCTGCGTCCTCCTTTAGGACTTCTATTGGCAGTTGAGTTTCTTGTGAGCATATCTGCTTGACTCTCGAGTTTGCCACCATACCAAACGAATGCTTTCCTAAAAGAGGTCACCGACTTTCCTGCTGTCCCTCAGTAGTAAATACTTTAGGCTACTTACGGACATCGTAATTTGTTACTACGCTTTTGCTAGTTACCTAAGTGTGGTAGTCATAATTGACACAACATTTTGCGACGCTCGAGAACTATCTCTATAAGTGTCTGGGTTACCTTCGCATCAAGTTGCAGTTAATCGACGCTGATATGGTGAGTACTGTTACTGTTGACCCTTTATCACTGAAGCAATTACTCATCTTTCTACAAAAGACGGAGAAATTCTAGTAAAAAGTTCATAAAAGGAGTGCAATGAACCAGTTCTCCTCTGATAGATATGTTTTTAGAGCAGCGCTTTGGCACATTTCTCTACAGAATTGCCTATTTAACAAACGTTTTCTTCCTTAATAACGAAAAAGGCAGACGCAAAAATGTTTTTCGTTGGAATCTTCCACCTGTCTGCGAAGCTATATCTTTGGATTCTTCTACCCTGATTTTCTTATTAATCAAAATGGTTTGGCCCTTCCTCAATAAAACTTGTATTAACTTCCTTAAACCGGCGACTACGCCTACAATCGTATAATTGTATTATTCACCGTTCAATTTCAAATTTTATTTTATCACTTTGTTTTTGATTATGATCACCAGTATCCTTCGTGTCCTCCATATAAAAGAAAGAATAAAGAGATCCTAAAATACTAGGTCCTCGTATTGGTATTCAAGTTAGAAAGAGTTGACACTCCGTGTGATCTGTCAGACCTGTCGTTGAAGTAATGGAATTTCTAGAACTACACTGCACGGAGTGGTTTAAAATATTTATGAAACTCTTTCATAACGGTACCTTAGTTGCAGCTGTTTCCTAGTACTATCAACTGCTGTTGAATACCTCCCTTCCACCACCTGGGGACACATCATTTTAAAAGACCAACCTGCCATAAGAAACCCCCCAAACTCACCGTTAAAATGGTTTTTATACCTTCTTTCCAAATGTATCCTTTGTGGTTTCCATGTACAATATACAAAATAATCAAAGAAAGAGACAACACAACAAATAATCAACAAAACAAAGTCTACATACTTCCTTCAACCAACCATAGTTAGATAACGTGTATCTAATTTCAAATTAACGAGAATTACTTCAAAATTGAATATACGCGTACTCCTCCTAGAGTACTATGAAGGCAAGTATTCATATCGATGTCATGGCATTTCTCCATCTTCCACGGCATAAGGATTCAAAAGTCAAAGTGTCACCGTCCTACGCACACAGCCCAAATGCCAGACAGACTATGTGTATCTCTTTATAGGAAAACAAAAATTTTATTTTCAATATAAATTCATGAGAGAAAATCACACAGATACGAGTAGCACCTCCCAACAAACACAGCGTAGATGTCATGAATAAAAAATGACAACGCATGTTGCCGCTGCCGCTAATGTTGATGTAGTCACTGCTGTTGCTGTGTTGCTGTTGCTGTAGCCATTGTTGTTTGCGTTTGGCCTAGTCTATCCACAACTGCTTCTTCCTCATCTAGAGATGGAGGGAATATATATTTTTATTGGAAACTCAATTGAATAAGGGAACAATTGTTACGAGTATGGTATTTCGTCGAGAAATAGCGCTTATTTGAGATTGAAAAGTTAAATAAGCGCGCAGAAATCAATTTTACACTCGTACATCCCTGTGTGAGGCAGGCATAATATAAAAGGCAATAATATGTAATAAGATATGGGGATTTTTATAAAAACATATTTAGAATAGAGGGCGCTTATTCTTCTTACAAAAGATGGAAGCATGCTTCTCCAACTGGACCAATATTTTCTTTGAATTCGAATTCCTTTTCAAATATCGAGAAAACCAGAAAACCCTAAAGCTAAAGAGAATTTTCGGTTTCGTAACCATGAAACTAAAGTCCTGAAAGTCGTGCTTCAATGGATTGTAGAGGAATGACTGTGGTAAGATACCGGGCCCCCGCCCAATTATCAAGGCTTCGCCCTTTAATGACGTTGTCTAATAATGAACGGGGGCAGAGCAAAGTACTGGTCTTATCGTAAACATCTTCAGATGACGCTACCGAAGGTTACTACGATTCGATCAATCACAAGTTGCCGGTCATAGGTCTTGTTGGCGGCTGGACCACCGGTAGTCCCTACCAGGACTTAAATCACGGTACCAGGATCTCGGTCCGGGCCTGACTTGTTAGAGGTAGGTCCCCTTGTGGGAGCGTCATGGTGGCTGTGGTTTAAACCCAAAATCGCGGGAAGGGTTTCGGCCCAATGTAGAGTTGCAATAAGTACTGGGTGCTGCGACCCTAAGAACAGTAAGAGGTTTTAGGTCGGCCTCGACTCTTACCAAGGGTGGAACTTGTGCCGGGAACACAGTTCCGAATTGGTGTCAGTGGATTGACGGTGAGCGATGGCAAGGCGTATCCTTGCTCCCATGGATGTATGGGCATCCCGTAGGCTTAAGCCCACATGGCAGGTACTTACGTTAAACACAAGAGACGTTCTGTGGTAAGATACCTAGGGCCTATGTAGATGCCATAGCATGATATTACATTCGCGTTTCTCCTAGTTTGCTCTTTGGCCATATTTTTATTTGACATGCATATGTCATAAAACGGCAACCTACATCCATTGTGGCTCTTCGAAATAATGGGAGAGGATAACTCTGTTTTGAGTCTATCTGGCAATGACTCTTCCAGCGATCTAGCGGAGCTCTTCCGAAGGCGAAAGTGAGAAAACTACTCGGAAATATCAGCAATTGAAGTCGTCAAGAGGGCATGAGTTTATCTAATCATCTAGGATGCCTGTGGATATTGTTAATCCTAACAACTTTAAAAAAAGGAAAAATTGTAATCACACGGGTGGTAGCAGGGTGACGGATGCTACAGCCATCTCAGGTAAGCATCTTAATACCATTTAAGAACTCTTTCAACTAAATTTTAACAGATTAACCCGTTGGACAGATCGCTGTGGATTGGGAGTAAACCCCCGTAAAACTGATCTTGTCCTCTTTTCCAGGAAATATAAAATTCCAATTATAGACCCTCCTTCAATAAGCGGTACCCGTTTAGTATTTTCCGATACAGCAAAATATCTGGGTCTCATTTTTGACAGGAAACTAAACTGGAAACCTAACATTCAAGAAAGATTCAAGAAAGCTACAATGGGTTTATTCTCTTGCAAAAAATCCATTGAGACACTGGCTATACATCTCGGTCATAAGACCGATAATCCCCTACGGGGCGGTTGTCTGGTGGATGGCCTTAGACAATGCAGTCAACTGCAGTATACTAAACAGAGTCCAAATAATAGCATGCCTATACATAAGCGGAGCCCTACTGTCTACTCCCTTCGTGGTAATAAATATTCTGTTACACTTGAAACCCCTCGATATCTTCCGCAGGCAAGTAGCTGTGACTGCTATTCGCCTTAAAGCGACCACACAGTGGACAAATAATTTATTTGGCCACGCAAATATTCCTCATATACTAGGAATCCTCACAGAGAATATCGATTACACTACACCCGAACTTTGGTTTGGCAAAGACCTTCATGCAAGCTTCCCCTCTACATCCTTCTGGTGGGAAGATGCTTTCATGGAGGGGAAGTCAATCCACTTTTACACAGATGGATCTAAAATTAATAGGGGGGTTAATGGCGGTGTGTTCTCAGATAAGCTGAATCTAAGCCTCTCCTTTCGTCTTCCAAATCACTGTAGGGTGTTCCAGGCGGAAATTTTGGCGATTAAAGAAGCTCTGTTCTGGCTGGAGAAAAACGTGATATATGCAAAGAATATCGACATAATTTCGGATAGTCAGGCCGCTATCAAGTCCCTGGACTCAGTTTCATTAAATTCTAAAGCCGGTGCCGGGCGACAGAGGATTCTAAGGAATTATAGGGCTGAAGAACTCGCCAAAATTGGAACCATTCTACCTTTCCTACCGGAAAAAGGTAGCATAGGTATACCAATCTCTAGATGCTAATAAAAGAAAAGTCCACATTAGACCAACATATCTAGCGACCAAACAAATCTGGATCTGAATCACTCTAACAGTTTGATCCTTCTGAATTGGAGACATCTCAGCGCTGTCAGGTGTCATCACTGGGCACTGCCTTATAGTTAAGTGTGCAAACGATTTCTGTATAAACTGCATAAACGATGAGGAGGAAGAGATAATCCTCCACCTACTCTGTACATGCCCAGCTCTCTCCCAAAGAAGAAAACTTCACTTAGGAGCTTTCTTCTACAATGACGTAAGCAATCTGAAGAATATAGATATTAACAGTCTCCTAAGCTTCATCATAAACTCAAATTGGTTCCATGAGTAGGAGGATCACAGATCCACATGGCATCACAATGGGCCAATATGCTGAACTGGGTTGGTGTTTTCAAGAGTCACTTTTACCTACCTACTCGTACCTATCCATCACACTGTACTACACTGATCTGATAAATTAACTTAAATTATGACCCAAAGATGAATGTCAATTTGTTAGCCTCCAAGCCATAACGGACACAGGATACTTGATTTTGCGGCGTGACGTAATGTAACTAAAGCCATCACATGGTTTACACACCTTGATATCAATAAAGAGCCCTCTCTGCCTTGTGATTAACAAACCGTCAACCAAATTATGCATATTTTGATCGACTCAAGTTCGGTTTTTGAAAGTTCGCGAGCAGATCACATTGACCAAGACCATTATCTTGTTGTAGACAACAAGCCGTAGTAACCTCAAGCCACCAAACCATTTTGATGAGTTCAACGTCGAGCAGCTATAATCGCAATAGACCGTCAGGGCCTATTTTGATCGAGTTTTCCTTAACCTCTCGGGGAATTTGATGCCGCTAATATGTTTTTTTTTTTGATAGTTATCCCGCGCTGAATGTTTGGGCGCTGGAAGAGGAAACTGGGGGAGGAAGAAAAATGTTTGCAAGTTGTAACGACTAGGAAATAGAGAGCTCGGCAGGGCATTCCACAAGCGAATTGTACGACTTTGGAAAGACTCACGATATTTTAGAGTACGTCCGAAGATGGGCTTAAGGATGTACTGAGGAGCATTCATAGCGAGACGGTGTAACGGTTAAAAGTTTAGTGGGACGGTATGCTACAGGCGATTTCTATGGTGCATTAGTGCTGGAAATATCAATAGAACAGAGTGCGACACGAGACATTACGTCGGTGTTCGAGGATGTCCATTGTCTGAGTGATATTCGTATCAATTATGAGTTTTGGGAGCACCTGTTCAGATGTGGGCATTTATGCCTTATATATTGAGGCCAGATCAGAAGGGATGAAATATTTCTTACATCGCTTAAGGACCCCTAGACATTTCGCAGCATTTTTGATGACATCGAATATGTGGTTATTGCAACGTAATTTGTCACTGACACACATACTGAGGATGGGAAGTTTTTCGATTACGACGATGCAAGTGCCATTCAAGGATAATGGCTGGGTATTAGCAATAAATTTCACTTTAACGACAGCAGACAACATTGTGTTTTGTTGATTCCCAATTGATTATGCTGTTAATATTGTAATTTAATGAGCTTAACATACGCAGCAGGGACGTGAATTCAGGAAACAATGTGAAAAGCAGAGAGTACTGTAGCCAGCAAAGGAACATATGGGTAGTTTCAATACTCGCAAAAGCACCACTGACATCACGTTGCTTTCTTCCGATTTTTTCATCAGCGTATGCATGTAATTTAATGGACTTTTGACAGATTGTGCCTCATATGTTGGCGCATGAGTGTTGCACTATTCTTTCAAGAATGATGTTAAAGAAATAGCATGACAGCTCATAGCCTTGACTAAATCAGTTTTGACATCAAAGGTCTCGGTAAAATGTTTAACCACCTTGATGGAGCAGCGTGTATTCTCCATCGTCATTCTGCGCAAACGGACAAGTTTGGCAGGGATCCCAAAACTAGACATTGCTCTGTATAGCATGACTACACATCAATTTTGGTTATTTCTCTTCTTCGTGGTAGCCGCTGGGTACTGGTCTCGTCCACCCGGGCGTATATTGTGCAGAACGACGATGTTCCGTAACGGTCGGAAACAACCGCTCCAAGATCTCTGCTGTAAAAAAGGATTTCGGGAAGGTGATGCGC
Source organism: Volucella bombylans (assembly GCA_949129095.1). Lineage (NCBI taxonomy): Eukaryota > Metazoa > Arthropoda > Insecta > Diptera > Syrphidae > Volucella > Volucella bombylans. The sequence goes on along the minus strand of OX422144.1, from coordinate 104,116,031 downwards.
TGTCATGTAAATTTATCAACATCCTACTGGAGAAAATTGTGCAAAACTTAAAAGTCTGCGCACTTTGGGTACAATTTTCCAAAGGTCTGAACAACTACTTGATCCCATTGAGAGAACTCGATGAACTGTTAAACAAAGAGTTACTCTTGCCAACCGCTGGAATACTAAGGAGACTTATAGACCTTCACCATACCAGTTCTGATTAATGGTGCAGAAGAAACTGTGCATCAATCGCAGGCTGATGACATGGCTGGCTGGGACATATGGAGCAAATGAACACCAATCAAAGTCTTTAATTCCAACACGGAAGGACAACGCAGTAGAAGAAAATCTCACCTTAGGGATCTCAAACAACTTGGCGTGTGCAACTGATATGTCGACCTACCTACACCCTACGATAGGATGCTCTTGCAAACATCCGAGAAAGCTATATGCATCAAGCCATATTTGGAACATTATGGCATTCATCATCTCTTATATATAAAAATGTATGTTTGTATGTTTGTCCCGTATGCATTCCTGTACCATTCATCCGATTTCATTGAAACTTTGGTCAGTTATTGTGCACATGCCCGCGAAGGTTTCTGAGTTAGTATAAACATTTTACGATAATTGGCGCGCGAGTCGTTGCAACAAATAAATTTGTTTTGCATACGTTCGTGTATTTTCGGTATATGAGTGCGTACGATTGACAGATTCGTTGATTGCGACATTAAATAATAGGTAATGCGATACCACGCATTTACTTTGCTTTTTCCGTTCGAGTACGCACTGCTCAAGCCCATCCGTCTGAAACAGATGAGCTACGAGATGCAAGACCGGAAACTGCTCGAGTACGCAATGGTTAAGCCTATTCATCTCAAACAGTCGGACAACGGGAAGCCAGACTGGAAACCGTTCGAGTGCGCACTGCTCGATCCAGACAAACACGGCACGCTGATTTAAATCTTAAATTGAATACCGCCCAAACGAAGCGCCGGCAACAGGTATATTAGTTCAAACTCGCTTACTAATCTGTTTCATCGCTCCCGAGAGGCCTGGCCCCATTTAAATCCTCAATTTGGGACTCCGTTGCAAGTTGGGTATCGCTTGAGCGCAACCGAAGCCCATATGACTTTCCAGGTTAAAGGCAGATAATACGAAAGTTTCTGGAAATCTCTTAAAAGCTGCTGTTTTTCCGCTTTCAATTGGCAGAAAGAATTATAGACCGCTTGCCAGCATCTTAGTGTGCTAGGCATACGAGTAAGTGGCACCATCTCCAGTGAGTGTACTTCGCGGAGCACTTCCTTTGTGAATATCTGACTTGTGCTTTATGATGAGAAGACTAATACATCTACAGTTGATGCAGCTCATTCTGCTTTTGCTTGGATCAGGGGAGAGATTTTATTTTTAAACTATACTCGGATCGTACATTGACTAGACCAGCTTTTAGAAATAGATAATATCAATCATGTCAGCTCAAGTTACGCCCTTTTCGTGAACTATCAGAGCATGTGGTCTTGTTTAACTTAAGTTGGGAAATTAATAGCCGTACTCGACAGATGTCTTCGTAACTCTTATTATTTTTATTAATAAGCCTTTTCTGCTTTACACAAGGACATCGATCACTATTTTTCTATAATAGATTCTCAGAATTTGTATCTAAGTTTCAAAGAGGTTGCGGTCCGAATCGTTGTTAACTATTCGGAAAGGTGCCTTAATGACGCTTTTGTCATTCCCTACCACAGCAATTACGATGACAATCACCCCATTGGCTGCTCTGTTGTTGGCGTTATTTGTTGGTTGTGGAAATGACGCTTTTTTACCATCGTCGCAGTTTCTGTTGGAGTGGGAAAAACTCTATTCTCAAATCTGGCCGGAAATATTCCGTTTCAAGCTAACTGGCTTTAATCTGCTAAAGGCTTGAAAATGAATCCCATACCAGCTTCACGAATAAGTCGGAATGGTCCTGCAAAGTAAAGTAAGACAGTGCTATGTGTCAAGGAGCCGTGCTCTCTTACGTCGAACCATAGGAAGAACATACGCTCGAATTGGAAGAATTTAGCGTTTTGGGGTAGCACGTCTTTGAGTTGGGAATAGATCTTACCAACAGAGATACAATATCTTCAGCTGTAATAGCTCTTTCTTGCTATTTAACGAAATTTTACTCTTACGAAGCCTTTGTTAGTCGTTTGTCACGCATATCATTGAATGGCACGATACAGATTGAGTGAATTATTGTGAATACCACAATAAATGGAAGCACAGAGAAGGCTCCCTTTGGTACTCTCGAGATGTATGATATCACAAAAGATATCAAACAAAGCACCAAAATCATTTACCAAAACAAAAACAAAATATAAAACCGAAAACAACTATGAGTACAAGCATCGTACTCGAGTCACTAATAAATTCACTTGCTCTGGGGTGAAACTGAATGAAACATGAATCTGCGTTCGATCGAGTGCACCATAATTTACTGTGTGCATCCTGTGCAAAGTCCTGTTCAATATCCCACGAGATTATTTTACGCCAAATTGTTATCACTATCCCGGTAAAACGTACACAAAACCATCCATCTGTTGGTTGCATCCCATAAAAAAGGTCAACCTCGCATTAGGATAAACACCAGAGCTAAAGTATCTCACTTTTGGTTATCAGGTATCACTCCATCGAAGGCTCAGCCCCAGTGCATTCCCGCTTCAATTTACCGAAACGAGTAATACGTACCATGTCCCGGAATGCTGCCGTTGTGTTCGTGCATTTTTATTACCACAAATGTTTTCGATTAAAATCACTGAAGCGTTGATGACTTCCCTGTCCAATACTCCATCCCAATATACCCCATATGATATGAGTGTTGTCGCAGGTGTATAGTTGCTGTATAAATTATGATCCACAAGCTGCGGTTTGGATATAGATCCCTCTGCAAGACAACAACAAAAAAACAACAAACAAAACATTTGCAGTGTGTTAATGTGACCCTATACGGAATTTTCATTTTTTTTTTTGAAACTCATATTGATGCACGTTTCCACAATAATTTTGACAACTCTGTCAAGGTGTGGCAATGTGTTTTGGTCATTTCTTACCATAACGGTAACGCATGTGTACATATTTGTGATATTTCGTCATTTTGGTCAAATCAGTGGTAAATAAAGTGACACTGTTCACTGTGACACACGCGTAAATTGGAATGTTCGAAACGTTGTTTTCGAAACCCGATTGAGAGGATTAACATATTTTGGAAGGCGAATACCGGCCGGCCTCTGTTGCAGCAGAACTTTTGCATAAATTCTGTCAGGTGTCGAAATTATGTGTTTTATGCACGTACGTAATATGCACACCTGGGGCATATCTAATCAGAGAAATTGACTAAATGGTGTTTCCAAAGAACGGTGTGCGTGATTGTAACTGCGTCGGAAGCGGCACGAGCAATTCTAATATTGATTAGACGAATGTTTGCGATGCTTAAGTAAATTGGATAATTTTATTTTGATTTAGGTAGATGGTTTCTGATCTGATTTAAAAGGTCGATTTGGTTAGGAAGACAGGTACCACATAATATCCATAAGAGTAAGAATAAACGCATCCGGTTTTTGGCATGTTTTAGGGGTTTCGCGCTGTGATTTCAGGAAGATGGGACTTATCATACTCGTATGCTGCAAATGCATCGTGAAATCGTCTGACCTGGTTATCAACAATGTTATCCAACAGTGTCAGGTGCGGACCTTTCTTAAGTAATGGAATCTGCGAAAAACCAACTGGACAGGCTTTAAGGAAGAGCTCGGAATGAAACAGAAGGTAGAATGAGCTCTTCCGAACCTGAACAGTACCTTCATCAAATATTTTAAGCGGGTGTGTCAAGTCTGTGAAAACTTCTTTAGATCGCCCGCTCCCTGATGGATATTAACAAATCGAAGTAAAAGGAAAGGACCGAAACACCATCAGACAGTTCAATGTCATTTAATAGGAGCAAACCAACCAGATTGGAGCAACTCAGAAGGCTTGAAGGTATCTACACTGAGAGGAAAGCAGAACTCTATGTGTCATTTGTGAGATTCACATTCCAGGTCATTAAAATTAAAACCTGCTCATAAGCAGCTGCTATCACCGAAGCCGCAAGCGAGCTGAGTAACGCAACACGTCGTAGCTATTATCTGTCATCGGCTTCTTCATATTGAAGAGCATGGCGAAAATAGGTGAGCTTCTTGTATGCAAAACTGCTTTATATATCCACCGTTCATGGTGCAACATGCCTACCAAACGGAAGATCCTAGAGAAACTTGTAGAAATGAAGGCGCACTCCACAAAAAGGAATACGCTCTTTGTCTTTTCATACACATTGAGCGAACTTTCGACAACTATTGACGACATGTGTAACCCGGGATGACAACTGCGTAGACGAATCTCTAGTTTTGTGGAGAAGAGCAATGTTGGTGGAAAGGATTCTAATTGAAGATGCGGCCAATATGTGATGACGGGGTAAACAAAAGCTGTTCGCAACGTCTTGTCTCTACTGTTATGGTCCAAGTTGGTAGACATACGTTCATTCAGATACAATATCTGTTAAGCCACATGCAGCCCTAAACGTGATCGACGATAAGTGCACGAGAAATAGGATTTCAGTAAATCCTCTCAAAATGATGTTGTTCTCTCTACGACAAAGAGGAAACTGATTCATATAGTGTACAAATGCTTCACCCAAGTTTCTCCTAACAAGCCACATGCATTAGTATTTGGTTTTTATCCTGAACAACAAGGAGCTGGGGCATTCAGCAAGACATGCTGCCAGTTACCAATGAGTGTCTAAGTGGAACAAGATTTCATAAAAATACGTCAATACTGCTACTACCAGACTCTAAACAAGTGATCTTCGATGCGGCGCTGGTATTCTTTTTGGAAACTTGCGCCCATCCTTCAAACGGAAATATTCGGGAAAACAATGGAAATATCTGCTTCTGTATCGACAGACTGAATTTTGTTTTGGACCCAGGTCACAATGTAACCACGGAAAATGAGAAACCCGATGAACTTTCTAGGGAGGGCCCAGAGAAGAGTCTTTCAAGACCTAAACCTGCGTTAGCACTACCCGTATCTTCGGTTATGGCTGCTATTGATAGTTGAGTTTAATATCAGCACATCTGCAGGTGGCTTGATGACATCTTTAAACGGTCAGCGACTTTTTTTCGGTCACTCAATAGGAAATACTATGGGCTGATTACACTACTCTTTTCCTGTGTATGTACGCAAGGTATAAGTGAAACAACATCCTCTGACCCTTGATGTGAGAGCTATGACGACACGTTGGTGCCGTGTCCGGCCTCATTTCCCATCAAGATGCAGGTATTCGGCGTTGATATAGTAGGTAATGGTTTTGTAGGCACTTTATCACTGAAGCTTGTATTCATCTTTCCCCGAAAGACTGAGAAATTCCAGTCGAAAGAACATACAAAGTAAACTGAAGATCTCAGTCAAAGGCAGTCTCCAATACGCGAAACGAATAAGCCTTTGTTGTTTGTTTTTTTTTTTATAATTTGCACGCGCTCAAGGGATTTAAGTACCCGCTTACACACCATGAGCGAAGGAAAATCAGGTAGGAAAGAAAGAGATGTACCGATGAACATTGGTTTGAAATGTTTGAAGGTTATAATGACTAGGAAATAAAGAGTTGCACGGCTTTGGAACGAATCACGATATTTTAGAGTACGTCCTGTTCGAGGGTGTCCATTGTCTGAGCGATATGAATCCTGTCTAGCAGGTGCAGAGATGTCTTGGGCGCACCCGACCAGATGTGGGCATTGTACTCCAATTTCGAGCGGACAAATGCCTTATATATTGAGGCCTGATCAGAGGAGGTGGAGTATTTCCTACATCGCTTGAGGAAACCTAGACATTTCGCAGAATTTTTGACGACATCGAGTATGTGGTCATTCCAACGTAGGTTGTCATTGACACACATACGGAGAATGGAAAGTTTTTCGGTTTCGCCGATGCAAGTGCCATTCGTGGACAATGGTTGGGTGTACAAATTGTTTGCGCAATACCTGGGTGGTGTAATTGGGTAACCAGACTTGACTGGAATATTCAAGAAGATGCCGAATAACAATTATATACAGGGATTTAGTGACAAATACAATAGATCGGAAAATTTCTTAAATCCGAGTTCGGAATTGGCTTTTCTTATGATGTTATCGATGGTACGTGAGTGCGGAAGCTTTGTTCGTTGTCACAGGTAGCATCTAAATCGTGGATCTCTGTCGCCATAGGAACGCCACATGTAGGTGTAAATAAAATAAGATCGATGTGTAGTTGTGAGACTTTTCTTGCAGTAGAAAAAAGTCAGAGGGAAACAAAATGTGCCGAAAGATTTTGATGTCGGAAGATGGTATAATTTTTGCAAAGGGCGTCGTACGTCAGTCATATTTGATATTTATGAACTAGTCAGCTGCAACATACAAACAGACAAGCAATAGGGCGCTATACTCCGCAAGAGAGTGGAATAATTGTGTCGATGCTTTTGAGCAATAATCGGTGGTGTTAGCGCAGCCTGAATTTCGACGTTGATTTCCTAATCGTATCGCGCCAACTGGGCAAACATTAAGGCGCTCAGCTATGCACTCAAACAGAGTGGAACCGCAGGAGACCATGCTACGTGTCCGTCACCGGAGTAGCCGTTCGGCCGATAATCGCTGAGAACGAAGAAACATCATCCAGGCGACGGGCCAGACGGACATTACAACGAATTTTAGTGAAAGGCTTACACATTTTCCCGTACAAAGTGCAAACAGTGCATCAGTTTATGCTTCCTGATCGTTAGTCGCGTGTGAATTACTGTCAAGCCATCCTCAATCTCAACAACGAAGAGGACGATTTTATGTCGAAAATCATCATGAGCGACGAGGCGCATTTCCACTTAAACGGTTACGTCAGTAAGCAAAATCTTCGTTTCTGTGGCACCGAAAATCCGCGTGTGATGCACGGAGATCCATTACATTCACTCAAAGCCACTGTGTGGTGCGACGTTCACGCAATAGGAGTGATTGGGCCGTATTTTTTTAGGACGCCATCGGCAATACGCTCACTGTTACTGGCGAACGCTACAGGGCCATGATAAACGACTCTTGCTGCCGGAATTGGATGAGCGGGACTTGCTGAATATGTGGTTTCAATAAGACGGTGCAACCGCACACACAGCACGAGCCACAATGGATATCGTGAAGGAAGCATTTTCTGGTCGCTTAATCCCCCGTTTTGGCGATTTGGCATGGCCAGCAAGATCGCCCGATTTAACCATCGCATTATTCTTTCTGCCAACAAGCCTCAGACAACCGCAGCCCTCAGTTGGTAGTTACAGAAATCTATATCGTATACTGGTTTTAGATTAATTTCCCTTATAAATTATTGAGTATTATTCTTTGCTGTACCAGGGTGGAAATGACGAAGAGTTCTCTTGTGGCTAAAATAGATCATGTTGTAAAATCAGCGGGAGGACAGAAAGACTAGAATCATCATGGGGGCATACGGGTAGTCTGCTCCACAAAAACTAAAGCAATAATAATGTTCATAAGACAAAGTTTCAAGACCGCTATCATATTAAAGGTGTAAATTGGAATTATCCGTGCCGATACAGAGGATGTGTAATAATTCTTGATGATACCACCTAAATGAAGTGCCAGAATCTGCTACACTATTGACAAGGGGAACTTCTTTCTCAGACTTTACTCAGTAGACTCGTGGCTCTAAAATGTGATTAATCTGTCTGGATTCATCGCAGCTTAGGTAGGTTAAAATCATCCAATATGACAACGAATCGCTAGAGTCCACATAGTCAAACAGGAAGCTAAATATACATATCTCCAATGAGTCGAAAAGTTAAAAGTTATCACGGGCACCTTGTGAAGCGCCTTCACACCCAGCAACTGTTGAATTGCTTCAAAAATTTTAGCTATTGGGGAAAGTTTGTTATGCGGAGAACCGAAATCGTTCCTGTCATGCAAAAAGAACTGGAATTATTGCTTCTGTAGCTAGAAGTGTCTATCTCAGGAATTGAGAATATCATGAACAACACTGCAGCCAATTTTCCATAAACTCTTTGTTCATGAATGCTAATAAAGTTCAATTTACGCAAGAACTTAAGCCTGCCGATCATCAGCAGCATCGATTGATCAATAATTCTAACGAAAAATTATTTTGAGTGATGAGGTACATTCTCGTCTTGAAGGAGTTGTTAATGAGCAGAATTGCCCCATGTGAGGCTTATAGTAAAACTCTAAAACTGATTGTCGGTAAGCTTTTCTACTGTTTTATACGGTTTTTTGAGAGGAGATATCATTGGACCTTGTTTCTTCGAAAATCGAACGTTTACCGGAAATGTAGAGTGCTATCGAAATACGATTAATAAATTGTTATGGTCGGAACTTGAAGGTTTGGATATCGTGATGTTTATTTCTAAGAAGATTGGGCTACGTGTCAGACGAGTGGTATATGACAACGCTCCCCAGTTAATGAAAGTACTCCGTGTTGGTATCGAAGCAATCTAGAACGTATCGACTATTTGGCTGATTTTAGTTTTTAATGGCAACCCTCTATCTATTTATCGATTAAAGCAAAAATTAATTCATATTTCATGAAAAAAATATGTTTTCTTCAAACGTTTATATGTTGCCGTTCTTAAACCGCATTTACCATATTTCTTGGGCAATGGGTATTTCAGCCCAAATCTCCTCCCAATGTATTCAATAGCACTCCGTTCAAAGCTCCTTAAAAGCATTGTACAGACCTAAACGTAGTTGTCCTTACCACGGGTCGGTAACAGTCAAATTAGTCTTATTCTTATACTGTTGTGGTTTTCATCAGATGGATTTCTCTTTTACCTAGGATTAGGACTTTGGATGAATACATTGTCTGTTCAAAGAGTATCCAAACATATTTTTTATTGGGAAAACAAACAAAGTTTGGAAGACCGGGCTTAATGACCATTAATAGGCATGCCTAGTGCGCATATTCAATTATATTGAAGTATGAGTACGTACGCTTCGCGGCTAAGAAAAATCCTCTCCACAAATCCTATGATGCCCAGCTGTTTGAAAAAAACCGATGGCTCTTGGACAACCTCAAGTGATGAATCACTCAACCTGCTTCTGGACACCCACTTTCCAGGTAGCTCCCATCTCGCGGCCAGTAGCAGCCCAAACAAGCCTACTGCAACCGTGACCAAAATTCATAGTCTGATTACGAGAGACAAACTGCTCTGGGCGCTGCATAGCTTCAAACCATACAAGTCTGCTGGTCCGGACGGTATTATACCTGCCGAGCTACAGAGATCCTCAGATATTATTCTACCAGTGTTGGAAAATATTATGAGAAGCTGTGTAGAACTTATCCACATTCCACTGTTATGGAGAGAAGTCAATGTAGTATTCATTCCCAAAGCTGGAAAATGTTCTCATGTGGTCCCAAAGGACCTCAGACCTATAAGTCTATCATCATTCCTTCTGAAAACTTTAGAACGACTGATTGATATCCATATTCGAGCTAAAGTTGATCCAAGACTTCTGTCTGCGGCTCAACATGCCTACTGTAAAGGGAAGTCGGTGGAAACGGCTTTGCACTCTCTGACTAGCCACATCGAACGATCCCTACGATATAAGGAGTACACAATGGTTGCTTTCCTAGACATAGAGGGCGCCTTTAACAACGTCAACACATCCGCAATCACGACTGCGCTGTCAACTCTGCAGGTAGACGGCTCACTTGGGGAGCTGATTAATCTAATGCTAACAAGCAGGATAATCAACTCCAAACTGGGTGAGACTTCTGCTAAAAGATATGTCAGTAGGGGTACGCCGCAAGGCGGTGTCCTCTCCCCCCTTCTCTGGAACTTAGTGGTTAACGAACTACTGATATACCTGGAAGCGGGTGGTAGCAGAGTGATTGCCTATGCGGATGACGTTGCCATAGCCGTCTCAGGAAAACATTTAAATACCATTAAAGAACTCCTCCAAGTAAATCTTAACAGATTAACCTGCTGGGCAGATCGCTGTGGATTGGGAATAAACCCCCATAAAACTGATCTTGTCCTCTTTTCTAGGAAATATAAAATTCCAATCATAGACCCTCCTTCAATAAACGGTACCAGTTTAGCTTTCTCCGATACAGCAAAATATCTGGGTCTCATTTTTGACAGGAAACTAAACTGGAAACCTAACATTCAAGAAAGAGTCAATAAAGCTACAATAGCTTTATTCTCTTGCAAGAAAGCCATTGGGAACAAATGGGGCCTTCAACCTCGCATAACCCACTGGCTATACATCTCGGTCATAAGACCGATACTTACTTACGGGGTGGTTGTCTGGTGGACGGCCTTGGAAAATGCAGTCAACCGCATTAAATTAAGCAGAGTCCAAAGAACAGCATGTCTATGCACAAGCGGAGCTTTGCGGTCTACCCCCTCTGCGGCATTAGATATTCTGCTTCACTTGACACCCCTCGACATTTTTAGCAAGCAAGTAGCTGCGACTGCAGCTATTCGCCTTAAAGCGACTAAACAGTGGACAAATAATTCATTTGGCCACGCCAACATTCTTAATACATTAGGAATCCTCACAGAGAACACCGATTACACCATACCTGAACTTTGGTTTGACAAAAACTTCCATGTAAGCTTCCCCTCTAGATCATTCTGGGAGGAGGATGCTTTCATGGAGGACAAGTCAATCCATCTCTACACAGATGGATCTAAAACCGACAGCGGAGTTGGTGGCGGTGTTTTCTCAGATAAGCTAAATCTAAGCCTCTCTTTCCGCCTTCCAAATCACTGTAGCGTGTTCCAGGCGGAAATTTTGGCGATTAAAGAAGCTCTGTCCTGGCTGAAGAAAAACGTGATATCTGCAAAGGATATCCGCATATTTTCGGATAGTCAGGCCGCCATCAAGTCCCTGGACTCGGTCTCATTGTGTTCTAAAACTGCCCTTGAATGCCGATCATCTCTCATGGAGATGGCAGAGCAGTTCAACATACACCTCTGTTGGGTGCCGGGCCACAGAGACATTCCAGGGAACTGCAGAGCCGATGAACTCGCCAAAATTGGAACCACTCTACCTATCCTACCGGACAAAGGTAGTATAGGTATACCAATCGCTACGTGCAAACTAACATTAAAGCTAGATGCCAATAAAAGAACGGACCTTAGATGGACTGCTGGACAAACATGTCTAGCAACCAAACAGATCTGGCCAAGGCTGGATCTGAGTCGATCTAAGTGTCTGATCCTTTTAGATAGGAAACATCTCAGCGCCATAATAGGTGTCATTACCGGACACTGCCTCATAGGCAAGCACGCAAGAAGGCTTGGCGCTTTTACTAACGATTTCTGTAGAAGCTGCATGGACGAGGAAGAGGAGGAGACAATCCCCCACTTACTCTGCACATGCCCAGCTCTCTCTCAGAGAAGGAAGCTTCACCTAGGAGCTTTCTTCTACAACGACCTAAACGATCTAGAAAAAATAGACGTTAACAGTCTCCTACGCTTTATTAAAAGCTCAAACTGGTTCCAGTAGTAAGAAGATCACAGATCCACGTGGCATCACAATGGGCCAATAGGCCTAAGTGGGTTGGTATTTCCAACAGCCACTCTTACCTAACCTAACCTAACCTATGAGTACGTGTAAGTAACAGGATTTTATTTTGGGAAAGAAAGGCGGAAAAGGCAAGTAAAAACAGAATTACCTGGGAACATGCCAGGTTGGCCTAACCCCACTGAGCGCCTACGCAGGATTGAATTGCGTCAATCGCCATTCTGGGGAATATTCCTAGTTCTCGATCTGTTGTTCATCCTGGGGAAACTCCAATCAGACCAGTACAAATTCGAAGTCATCGTGTTGACTAGACTTCCCGCTTAGTCGAGAGTGAGGCCTACCGAAAACCTCCGCTAATCTTAGCGTCATGACACCCTGTAGTATTTTCTACATTTTGGAGTCTTCCAACGACATCGAGAAACCCTCCATGTGACTTTAGGTTTAAGCCACAACCACCATAATGCTCCCACAATTGTGCCTGCCTCCACTGGAACCGAATTTCAGTAGTTCGTGCCTCCCATGATACAGAATTAAGCCTCTATCGGGCTACCAGACCCCTACAGATGGCTTGTGTCGACTGGCCGCTTGGCATTCAGATATTGTCGCTGCTCAAATGCTATGTACATCAGTCGCCACTCTGATGTTCGCAAAAGACCAGCTTTGCGTTACCCCTGTTTATTATCAGTCTCGCTCATCAGTTGGGAGCGAAGCACCATCCTGGTAGGCCCCTAAAATCAAAAATAAAGTTATCATTGATCAAGTAAGGACCCTCGTGGTGCAGGATAGCCGAATAACCTTTAGGTAACTAACTAACCTTTAGGTTGAGCATTAATGTTTGATCCATTCAATCCATTCGAACTGAAAATTTGGCCCTCAAGAGGGTCTCAGCAAAACTTGTGTCAAAGTTTCTGATAATTGAGCAGAAGCAACTTCTTGTGGAGACAGCTGGAAAGGGACAACTATAATCCCAACTTTCTCAATATCAGTGATCACTGATGATGAGTTTTGGGTTCATGGGAAGGACCCAGAAAACAAGTTTCAGTTACAATGGATGCATGCAACTTCTCCGAGGCTCAAAACAGCAATGCACGTCTCCGCAGAAATGTAAAGATCATGCTGACCGTCTTTTTTGACCCCAGTGACGTGGTTATTATGATTACGGCCCACATGGCACCCCTATCACCAAGGAGTATTACCGAAAGATTCTGAGACGGAGAAGCAAATAGCAGTTGGCATCCTCATCACTATAACACACCCGCCCATTCTTCACACATGATTCGGAGTTTCTTACTCAAAGACAACACATCTGTAGTTCGCCAACCTCCTTATTCCTCTGATCTCGATCCCTGTAACTTCTGGTTTTCCCCTAAGCTGAAAATGCCTTTGAAAGCGACCAGATGTCGACGAACCACCTTCGTGCTATACCAGAAGAGGCTTTCTACCAGTGGCAGAACCGTTGGAAGAAGTGTATAGCAGCTCAACGGGATTTCTTTGAAGGGGACTAGTGTTATGTAATTGTATCTCAACAAATGTTAATTTTATGAATAAAAGTCGAATAGCTTTTAACCAGACCTCGTATATTGTTTAGAGTACGTAAGATGCATATTACAGGGGATCAGATTAACGGTATATTTAAACACCCCTTCTCACAAGTTTTCATTTGCGATTAGAATAAGAAACGCACCTAGGTAATTTTTTTTTGTATTATTTTGTTTTATATATATTCTTTATTAATTCGTTTTAGAGAATAGAGAATAAAAATTACTTATTTATTACAATACTATTATCGTTAACATACAAAGAATTAGTAAAGAAAAACAAAAAAGAAGCTATCTATAAGTTCAGAGGGAACTAGAGACGATAGCATTAACAATTATTTCAATTTACAATTATAAACTCAAATGAGGTGGGGTCGCAGTATATTATTAATTTTTAGTTACAAAGTTTGTAGTGCAAGAAAGAAGAATAAAATAATAATAATGATAATAACAAAGGAAAAAAGTAATTAAATGATTCAGGTGGTAACGGATGTTAGGTTTGCTATATCTTCATAACTTTTATCTAAAAGAGAAAAGTATTACCTTCTATAGAAAAATAGATTTAGATCTTAAGGTTCTAATGCTAATAGGTGACTTATTGAATATAGGTCTAGGAGCAATTGCCGTATAGAAATTAAAAAATATTTGTAGATTGTATTGTGGTACTAACGCATAATTAAGATTGTTGATCCTAAGATTATAGTTTGCGGAACCGCGATTTAATTCATATCCCGATCTAGTAAAAAAATAACTTTAATATCTTAAAAAAGTATAAATATTTAAGAAGGAGAATTTTAAGATATCTAAGAAGTGGTAAACTATTAACGTGGCGATTTTTATTGCATATAAGACGAGCAACATGTTTCAAGTTTAGAATGAACTAATCCATAGTAGATGCATTTAAGAAGATCTAGAGAGCAATAGGGTTTTAAAAAGAAAAATTGCCTTGTGGCAGCTATAAGGTACTTCTTAAATGCACTAGCATGTGCAGACCAATTCATCCTCCAATCAAGTATAACACCAAGGTACTTAACCCTAGAAGACTAATCATATTTTTTAGTACATTAAGACTAATCATTCGTCGAATCGACGACGCAATGTTTAAACCCAATTTGTAGAAAAATTTATTTACAAATTGCGTCCGCACACAACAAGAACTCATGGATGACTAGAGCTATACGAAGAACGAAAGGGATCGCGGAAAAAGCAAGAGAGAAATTAAAGAAATAAAAAAAGTGTTCGATTCGACGAACCTTAGTTTTCTAGGGTTAAATGAATCGACTCTCTCTATGGTGAAACATTTATCAGAACAATATTCCGTTACAAAATAAGTTTGCGAACATTTGCTCGACTTACAAATATGATCACTGTGTTTGAATTTATTACAATTAGCGCAATGAATGTACCAAAGTCAAACTTCCATCCACACACATTGAAAAACATGAATTTGGTTTTATCACTTATCACCGAATTATGTTGTTGAAACCAGTGGCTTAATATCTCCAGGTCATGATTTATATCGGCGGCTAAGTTTAGAGGTGAATTACTTTGAAATGTGCATGGCATATCATCAGCAAACGCATTAACCTTATTCGATAATTTTGTGAAAGTAGCGAGTTAATGAAAATCAAAAAAAGTATCGGACCAAGTACCGATCCTTGCGGGACTCCAATAGTAATTTTTCTGCTGGAACTAATTTGCCCATTAATTTTCACTTTTTGTCTTCTATTGGAAAGATAAGAAGAAAACCATTTATGTATCATGCCTCTGAACCCATATTTGTACAATTAGTCTAAAAGTATATTGTGATCTACCGTGTCAAAAGCTTTTGTTATATCGATGAAAAGGGCTGCAGTTAATTTTCTATCGTTAAAACTATTAAAAACATCAGTGCAGAAGTTCAACAGTGCTCCTTCAGTAGAAAAACCCGGGCGAAAACCGAATTGGGATTTACTAAAAAAAATTTTTTTTTTTCTAAAAAAATTATCATTCTATTTTTTACAGCTTTCTCAAAAACTTTACAAAAGATAGGAAGAATTGAGATAGGTATATAACTATTAACTGATGTCTTATCACCTTTTTTAAATAAAGGTATCACTTCGGTCTGTTTTAGTTCATCTGGAAATACACCCATGGAGACACTTCTATTGAAGATATGTATATAATAGAATGTCACAAATATTCAAGGCTATCTTCTTTTGTTAAGAAGAATTAATAATAGTTTTGTTAACTATTTGAAATGCCGTCACAGAGAAGAAATAATTTTGTATATTTCGAAAGATGTGATTGGTTCAAAATAAAAACTGACACAAGAAGATACATCAACAAAAGTACATTCACATTTAGAAACATAAGCACAGTTATCTGATACTACTTTGTTACCAATACAAGCAAAAAAGCGATTGAATTTTTCAGCAATTTCCTTAGGGTCACTGATAATAGTATCAGAATTTTTTATATTTTCAACGAAACTAGTGACAATAGATATATTTTGAATTTCTCTAACCAATTTCCATTATTTTTTCGAGTCACCCTTGACTTCACGAAGCTTGTTTAGGTAGTAGTTATGTTTACAATTTTTAACATCTTTGGCAATATCTGTACAATTTTTTTTTATAAGCTTCAATATTACTAGAATTGTTTTGAAATTTGGTTTTCATTTTGTACAATTTATTATTTTCTTTAACCATTTTAAGCAATTCCGTCGTTATCCAGGGTTTTAGTCTTTTTGTTTTATTCACACTACTTTTTATTTTTTTTTGAACTAAGCGTAATGTAATTACTGAGTGTGTCAACAAAGTCAACTATAAACATTAAACCAACTTTCATAGCGAAGAAATCCATTTAGCGCACGGTAATCAGTGATAGAGTAAGAAGAGCACGGAGGAAGTATATTTGGACTAACAACACAATTGTATTTAATACTCAGACATGTCATACAGTGATCAGAAATGTGTAAATCGAAAACAGAGCTATAAAACAAGAGATTTTCAGGTCTGCAAAAACGCACGATAATATGGTCTATACAGGTACTTGAGAATTCATTAATACGAGTAGGTTTGTTAATACACGATTCAAAACCGAAAGATGATAATAGGAATAAATAACTGTCAACCACTGTAGAATCCTGCATGATGTCAATATTAATATCGCCTAGTAAGATAATGTCATGTCCTGGTGCACTTACTCATCAATCTATAAACACAGAATATAGTTAGTTTCTTATTACTGATAGATACTTTAATAATATAACAACTCTGCAAATTAAAAGAAACAACATCGACATTAAACTCATTTTTAATAATAACGGCAACACCTGCAGAAGCATATTCATTATTGCAACATGGTAAAAATTCATAGCCATGAATATTAAAAAGGGATACTTTCTCATCATAAATCCATGTTTCCGTTAAGAAAATAAAACTTGGCTTATTATCAAACGAATCTAAATGAACAAAAAGGTTATCAAGATTTTTACGCACACTCCTTATAAAGGGTCCGCCATCTAACGTTTTTTTTACAACTAGCGCTTATTTCGTGAATGGTAACACTTAGCTCATGTCTGATTTGACACATAATTAGTTTCATCCTTCCGGTTAATAATTTCATTCAAATGGCTGCCTCGGCTGGCCATGCAGTAGCCTACACGATCGGTCCAATTTTTAAGCACATTATCGATTGTGTGCAGCTGTATTTCACCAATGGCTTCACGAATATTGTCCTTTAAAGCGTCAATTGTCTCTGGCTTGTTGGCGTAACACTTATCTTTTACGGCACCCCACAAATAATACTCCAACGGTGTCAAATCGCAGCTCCGAGGTGGCCAAACGACATCAGCTCTGCGGCTGATAATACGATCTTCAAAAACAGGGCGCAAAACATCGAGTGTAACTTCGGCTGTGTGGCACGTAGCGCCGTCCTGTTGAAACCAAATGTTGCCAATATCCTCCTCTTTTTTCGGCCACCAAATTTACTCCCAATCGTGCCGAAAAGTTCCCACAACATTTTTTTCTTTCTCGAATTTTTTTTTACATTACTTTCTGAAATAAGTTCCTCCTTTAAGCAATATTAAATAAAGCAATGTTTGAAGAAGCTGATAATTTTGCGGACATATTCCGCGGTGGTCTTCCATACTATCTTCTTATTACTTTACCAATTCTGATTATTTGCTCATCGAATCCGGTGTTAGCTTCAAGTGAATTCACCGTCCAGCGAATGTCCCAATTCGATGTAAATGGTGTCGCCTATGGTTGCCGCGCATCTGCCTTAACTCTTGAAGCAAAATCTCTATATTCTTGGTTTACTTCGCGACACTGTGTTGTGGCAAAATTCCAAGACATGACGATAGATCAGTTCCGAGAAATACGGCAAAAAGCGGGTGGTCTGGTAATACTACTGCCGAAAAATATCGCTTCACTGTCTGCAGAGGATAAAGAGCACTTCTATCTTCTGGAGCAAGCAATGCTAGCTCAGGTATCACCGATTCCTGTGTACTTCTCCACCTATAACGAGGATCTGGACCAAGTCATAGCAGATATAACAAAAGCAAGTGATGCAGAAAAAGCAGCACAGAAATCATCTAGTGGTAGTGCTGAACGTGGTTCAGCTCTATCTGAACTTTTAAATATGATCTCCGCCAATGGTTATCAAATTGTAGTCTCAGGTGCTAGTCATGTGGCTAATAAACAAAGTAAAATACCCATCATTCAAGGAGAACTTGCTTCAACGAAGGGCATCAAAGCCGCTGAAGTTGAAATTAATCCAAAATTACCATTAATTATTATTACATTATTATTACTTCGCATTTGAATATGTTTGGTCTTTATAATGAGTACCCTCTAAACGCTGACGCCGCTGTTCTATTGAGTCTGGCTGATTTATTTAGTAAACTTCATAATACGGCGAATACAGCACCAAAGTTTCGTTTAATGTTTTTACTCTCAGAGTCTGGTTCATTGCTGAACTTCCAAGGAGTTAAGAAGTGGCTGGATGAAAACGTGTAATTGTAGAATGTTGATTTTGTTCTCTGTTTGGATACCATCACACAAGCCCTTAATTCAGAAAGTGAAAATCATGTCTCGAAACCACCAAAAGAAGGAACAGCCATGAATAATTTCTATAAATAGTTGAAATCTGCTGGCCAACAATACAATAATATAACCGTCGATGGGGTACACAAAAAGATTAACTTGGCCGACATTCAATTGGCGTGGGAACATGAGCGTTTCAGTATGAAGAGACTACCAGCATTTACTCTATCCAGCATTAAATCTCCAAAAGAGCCCGTTCGAACGACTACATTCAAAGATAGTGAAAATAAGATTCTAACAAATACTCAGCGAAATACCAAAGTGATTGTGGAAGCATTAGCGAGATACATTTATAATGTGGAAGATGGTGAAATATTCTCTGGTGCCATTGACGTTAGCAAAAACCTCATCAAATGCTGGATGAACATCAAATCAGCACAACACAATAATGACCTAAAGAATGCATTTGAAAAGTATTTGAAAAATGTAAAAATCATACACGATAAACCAGACGCACGAGAGCCTGACTTTATGTTGTACGAGGGACAAGAGGCTAGTCTATACGTTTACCGAGTTAAACCTGCCGTTTTTGATCTCTTCATGAACAATTCTCATAGCAGCATATCTTACCTCAGTGTATTTTGTCATTCAAAATTTCCCCGCGTTATACACTCTTGTGTGTAAAATGACAAAGAACATAGCACCAGCATCCAAAGTTAAAGTAAATTAAGTTCCATGTACATATGTATACGATAGGTAAATTTGTAAATGAAACCCAACAAACAAGCCGATATCAGATAAAGCATAGAATAGTTTATTTAGATCTCTCTTAGACTCTACTCGTAGATAAATTATATTTTTCGAAACAAACCTAAAAACAAAAAAAGTGTTGTCCTGCATTTGTTGTACGGTTATGCGGATGAAAAAGTGTAAATTATTTTAATTGTTATAATTTTAGATTTCATATTTGATTAAGAGGGGTGCTGGTTAACTCGCGTTATATACATACATAGTCATGAAACCTGTATAGACGACCAAATTCATTTACATTAAATACTCCGTACTTTGTACCGTGTAGTCTATACACTACGTGTGCACCTTTAGCAACCGCATAAGTTGAATTAATTACTTGAAAATTGTCATCTTTGGCTTTGTAGTTACTTTTGCAAATATATATTTTTTTTCAAGATGCATTTAATTGCAATAGTCTCTAATTTAAAACAAAGAAGTATGCGTGAAGCCTTGTAGAACAAATGATTCAATTTTTGTGAACAAAAATTCGTTCAACATGGCCCGATAACGATCGCCATTGACTGTAACGGCCACTCCTTGCTTATTTTCGAAGAAAAATGGCCCAATTATGCCACTGGTCCAAAATCCGCACCAAACAGTGACTCGTTTTGGGTGTATCTGCTTTTCAATGTATGCGTGCGGGTTTTCTGTGCCCCAGATGCGACAATTTTGCTTGTTCACATACCCGCCAAGATCAAAATGAGCTTCATCTGAAAAGATGATTTTTTTGGCAAAATCGGCATCTTCTCTAAGTCGATCGCAGGCCCACTTAGGGAAGCATTGTTCAAGCATATACACAACTATATTCGTTCAGCGGAAGGATAAAACTAATTATCTGTCAAATCAGACATGAGCTAAGTGTTACCATTCACGAAATAAGCACTAGTTGAAAAAAAAACGTTAAATGGCGGACCCTTTATTTTGGTGAACGATACAAAAGTTGTTAAAGTAGTTCTGGTTAAAAACAAAATTGAAGAAATCAGCATTTATGCAGTTTACAGAGGCGATATTTGGATTATAATCTTGTAATCCAATGGAGCAAAAGCAATTCCAAATTTCTAACTGTAGGAGTCTAGCCAGATTAAACCAGACTATTGTTGATTAAATTGTTTGTTTCGGCTTTTCTCAAGATCCAAATAAGTTTTATCCTATTAACGAGTCATTGAATACAACTTTTCTTAGATAGTTTTCCAGCCATAGTGATTTCAAAATATCATACTACAAAATGTGAAAAATTGCTCCAGTCCATTTCTTGCTGTCAAAAATGACACTCCGCATTCATATTCCATCAGACGAATTTAAATAGTCTAAGGGAAGCCATTCGGCCAACTGATATAGCCATTTCAAAATTAAACTTATGCTTAACCCTGTTAAATAGTAAATCATTTCTACAAATCCATTTTTGTGTTATAAATGTTTATTTCACAGAGGTAATTTTTTTAAAGATTCCAATGACCTGTTCAATAAGTAGGTACACACACTTTCAGGCATCATTAAACCACTTAGTTAAAATACTCGTAATGTCATGGAAATATGCACCCTCACTTCGCTTGATGGATTCTGGTTCCTATGCCAAATCAATAATTAATTAATAACAGATCAGATACAATTTCAAAATACAAACTCTATGGAGTGGAAAAGTCCATTAAATATGTTTAATGTATTCTGCGTATCGCTCATAATCAGGACACTCAATACTGCGTCCCGCATCAATATCACAGCAGGTTACCACATCTCAAAAACGAATTTCATCATCCCCATCGGAAAAGCTTACCTCAATTTATCTTAAGTTTCTATTTCATATCCAATTCCCTTTCAGAATATTACAGTTAGTCATAGCGTTGTTTTCGCATCTACTCGTACAACAACAAGGACATAATTAATTCAACAGGAAAACATCGAAAATCTGATCATCTGCTGGAATGAAATCAAAACAAAAAGATAGCAACCATCCTCTTTCGTACGATATCACTTAGTGTTTACGTCACCGCTCCCCTCTACATAAATAATCGATCCGTTTTCATTAACTAATTAATGAACAGTGAACAAGTGAAAATCGAATAAGACTTCTGTTCTGGAAGTCTCCCATGTTTGCAGGAAGTGCTGCTTTCGATTTATTCAATTTATACTAGAGAAACGAATACATAGGAGCAACAGTTTCAAGGAGCGAATTCAGCCATCGAAAAATTTCAATTCGAATAATTGAGTGCCTTTGAATGTGAGAATCTTGAAGTGCAATGTTCAGCCACAGAAAACTGGAAATGGATTTTTCCAAGTCCCATGCAATCAACCGACAAGGGCTTGTGCTTTCGAAAAGATTTTCTCAAGCGGAGAAATGAAAAATCTGTTACCGCTAGGTTGGGTCCAGACTTAGACTATTTTTTCTCCCCCTCTTAAAGGACTATTGATTGTCCAAGAAGAGGGAATGACAGAAAAAAACTAACTCAAACGAGGACATGAGTACTACCGAAACCAAACTGAAAAACTCTTAAGAAATTCAAATATTTTACTCCATCCTGTTAATGCAGACAAAAGCTTAAAAAATGGTATTTTTTGCAGGGACGAACTTATGGGAAACTCTTACTCAAGGGCGAATGGTTAATAGAAGTTAACATTGGACGAAAAGTGGGAAATTTTCAAAATTCTGAGAGACAACATCGCTAACAGAACTTTGTGGTGATAAAATAAAATATTAAAACCCCCTCTCACGAAGAAAACAGAAACTAACTCCATATTTATCTTAAGACTGCTACTTACTTCGCATGCAACATGACAAATATTAACAAATTGTAAGTAAGTTCATGCAATAGCGAAAGAAATAATCGCATCCCAAGAATTATAGATGGCACTGACGATGTTTTGATTTGGCCTTTCTCCGGACTTGATGATATTACTCGTACACCAATAAACCTATAAGTCTATCATTTCTATGACATCCTAGCCCCTGAAAAGTTCGAGTATTTGTCTAAAAGACTGATACAGTGCTCACAAATTGTATAAGTTTAAGCCAATTTGTCTAGGACTTTTGGCATTTCCTTGAAAACAGACTCATAGAACATCATTCTTCCTCCTCTACTTCATACTCGTATATTGTATTTACCCTTGAATTATGTAACCTATACATCTAATACTACATATTTCTCCCACGCATCCCAATTGCTGCTGCGCCTCTTATGAGATTGGCTAAATTTGTGGACCTTCGAATTATTCTAAAGGCCGCTCTTTTTCTTATTATTTTTCTTTTGAACAATAGTTAGGGACTCATCAATTTGCAGGTTCAATAAAAAATCTTGCAAGACATTAAAAAACACCGGACTTTGTTCACTCTCTTGAGATACTACAACTGCAATCGGTTATTTTTGGATATTCTTAGATGAGGACGTTATAGTGATCTTTCAAAACTTTACGATCATTGATCGTCACCATCCGTATTGACCGCATTGACGCCCATTGAGTTAAATAATATTACGTTGTCAACTGTCCAAAACTCGCTCGTATGTATATTACCACAGTATGCTATTCGTAAATTAGTTCCACCGATTGGTAGTTCTTGCAGATTCTCGTGTCGCCGCTGTCTTTATACATTGGAACAACATAACTCTCCACTGGCATTTTTAGAATAAAATCGCAAGCCGTTTGAACCCGCGAATTCTATAAGGGGTGGCCGTGGTGTAGTGGTACTAGCAATCGCTTCTCACTAGGAGGGTCCAGGTTCGAATCCTGCCCATGACTAGTCAGTTTTTCATTTGTGTAATTGGAACTCAGACAGAAAAATTCTGCGTGTGAAGGCATAACACTTACACGTAGATCTGGATGTTGTAGAGTTTCAACCACAAAAAACTAGTGCGAATTACAACTTCGAATCACTCTGAGTGAAGAAAAAACTCTCCGTCCTATTCGGACTCCCACCTCTGGAGAGCGAATATCGAAACCAAATACACCTGAGTTTCAAACCACTACAAAACAATTTTTCCTTTCTCCTCCTTCTACCGTTCCGCCCGCACCATGGCAACAATAAAAGGGTATCTAACCCCTTAGGCGCGCGTAAATTATAAAAAAAAAAAAAAATTCTGATTGTCGCCCATGATTCAAAGAGTACGTGGTCTGGACTGCACGCTCCCGATTCAGTCTTTTTATTCAAATACTCTTTTCTTCTAACGGGTGACTAGATACGAACGATAGAAAAAAAATTTAAATAAAGCAACAACGGTGTCAGATATAAAATTGATTCTGGCTTTATTTTGGAGATACGTTCATGCCATTATGTGTGGAATAGCACATCACTCAAATGGCCGCCTCGGCTTCGCTGGCAGTGCTTCAAGCGGTCGGTCTAATTTTTGATGACGCGGTCCAATGTGGGCGGCGATTATTCCGGCAATAGTGTGTCGAATGTTGGCCTCGAGCTAGTCCAAAGTGGTTGGCTTGTTAGAGTTTACGAAGAACTACACGTAGCCCTAGAGAAAATAATCGAGCGCTGTGAAATCGTATGATCGTCTTGGCCAAGTGATGAACGCTTGAAGTGAGATAACCCAGTTGTCAAATTTCTCCTTCACAACTTCGAGCATTGCATCGCTTGTATGGCATGTAGCGCCGTCTTGTTGGAACCACAGTTCGGAGCTTTGACTAAAATAAATCGGTTAACATCGCTCTATACCTGAGACCATTGACGGTAATGGTGTATCCTTCCTCATTTCGAAAGAAATAAGGTTCGATGATGCCGCCATGCCGTAAACCGCACCAGATAGTCAATCTTTGCGGATGAATTGATGCTTGGCCGAACACTTGTGCATTGTGTTCGCTCTGTTCGAAATAAAATAAAGACGATTTTTTTGTGAACGAATGAATTTATTTTATTTTTTGCGATTGAATTGGATTACGTCTTTGGCTAGAAATGATTTAAGAAGAAGGAGAAGGAAATAAAAGTTGACAGATTACAATTATGTAGTGTAACGCTGGTAGTCTCGTTGACGATAATGCTGCCAGTGAGTTGTATAGAGGCGGAGGAACTCTACCGAGCTAGACAACTGGCAATGGGCTTATCTGTCGAAATCGCTACGAGACTTGCGAGAGCTAAAATGGTTTTCAGGCAGAGGGTAAGGTTCGCTGCGGGTAAACGAAAAGGAAAGAAAAAGGCACAAAGGATACTTGGAAAAACTCTTTCTAAGGTTAATCAGAGGCTGAGGAACTCTGCCGAACTGATCAGTGGCCAAATCAAGAGTGAT
The DNA here is from genome assembly GCA_949129095.1 of Volucella bombylans. Taxonomy (NCBI): domain Eukaryota; kingdom Metazoa; phylum Arthropoda; class Insecta; order Diptera; family Syrphidae; genus Volucella; species Volucella bombylans. Next base: position 104,091,891 of record OX422144.1, on the reverse strand, counting down.
CATTTATTTCATGAGCTTATCTTTTATACATTTTTCACAGAGCTTTAATATTTAGCTAGAAGAGCTTTTCCTTTGTTTAGCTTGAAGAGCTTTTTGTTTAGCATGAAGAGCTTTTATAATTCAACATTAAAGAGGCAGCACTGCCAGTACTACATTTATTTATTAAGTGGCATTGCCTCGTATCAAATTTAATATATACAAATTTAATAAATACAAATGTTTTGATTTTGTGATTATTGTTATATAAAATGTGTTAAAAGGTGTTGTTTGTGTTATGGGGTTGCTACAGTCTCCCCCTCTGGAGCATCAAATCGGCCCGATGATGTGACAGGAATTAGTTGTTCTTCGTAGGGCGTCCTCTTCTTCGAAGTCTTCGGATTGGGACGGCGCTTGTTGTATTCAAGTTGCCACGGGAACATTTGGTAATAGCCGATGCGTGATAGGTTCCGACTATTAGAGATGGCTCCTCTTTGTTCGCGATTTGATATGTGGATGAGCCGATTTTACTTATGATTATATATGGCCCGTCTTTTCGCGGCACGAACTTTGATGTTAAATTTTTGGAAGACTGACTTACCACATGCGTTGTTACCAATACCTCGTCACCTACTTTTAGCTCTGGCGTGGGACGTCGCTTTTTATCGACATAATTTTTGTTTCGATCTTGTGTCCTTTCTGTTGATTCGCGAGCGTCATGCAGTGTTTTCGACAGTGATTTTAGTTTTGCTGTTATTTGAGGTATCAAATTATCAGACTCGGTAATTTTTCGTATATCGTTGCTTACATCGTTTAATGTACGAAACTCACGTCCGAAAGTTAAATATGCTGGAGTATAGCCTGTGCTCTGACATTTGGAAGTATTCATTGCAAATCTTATAGACGATAGATGATCTGCCCAAGTAGAATGATTGTTGCCAAATAAAATCGAGAGTTGCGTCTTCATATCTCTATTTCTTCTTTCGACGGGATTCGCTTCAGGGTGATAGACTGGAGTGAGAGTTTGCTGTACTCCAAGACAATGTAGTAATTGCTGCATTAACACTGAGATAAATTGGACTCCATTGTCGGTTATCATTCGCCTGGGTGTTCCGTATCTCAAAAAAATTTCATTCAGAAGTATCGTTGCGCAGTTTTCTGAAGTGGCTTCTTTTAGTGGGAACACTTCGGTCCACCTACTTGCAACGTCTTCGACAATTAAAATCCAGTAGTATCCCTCCTGGGTTTTTGGTAGGGGTCCGAATAGGTCCACGGCTATAACTTCAAACCTTTTGTTACTTGAAATCGTCTGTAACAACCCAGTTGGTTTCATATTTGATGGCTTGTACCTTTGACAGGCTAGGCAGTTACCAATATGTTTTATTATGTCGATCCTCATTTTTGGCCAATAATACCTGGATGTTATACGAGCTATAGTGCGGTCTACTCCATAGTGTCCCGCTGAGGGATCGTCGTGATATGTTTGCAGGATATCTTTGCGTTCTTGAGTTGGTACTACTAACTGCGCGTCTTCTGCGTCTGATTCAGGAGAAAATCTGTACAGAACACCTTCGTTCATAATATAACCCCGAGAAGTCCATCGTGAAAGGTTTTCATTACACGTTTCGAAGGATTCGACAATTTTCTTTATCTCCAAATCTTGCAATTGAGATTGGCGAATTTCTTTTGGCTTTCGAGCCGGAATGTCAATATGTACATTGCATATTGTACACATCTCAGAACTATGTTCTGGGTTCGCGCATGGTGGTCTAGAAAGCATATCTGCGACTGTGTTCATTTTTCCAGGAGTATAGCGGATATCGATATTATATGGTTGTAACTGTAATGCCCATCTGGCGAGCCTTCCGGTTGGTGATTTTAGCGTCATAAGCCATTTTAAGGGCTGGTGATCAGTCAGTAAAGTGATAGTCGACCCCTCTATATATCCTCGAAACTTATTGATAGCCCAGACGATGGCTAAGGCTTCTCTCTCTGTAGTGGAGTAGTTTCTTTCAGCACTGTTCAATAGTCGTGAAGCATATTCTATTGGATGTTCATCTGAGCCCTCCCCCTGGACTAATACAGCTCCAATAGCGTAACCACTAGCATCCGTTTTTAAGAAGAACGGTTTGTCTTCACAAACCTGTTGGAGAACTGGTGCTGTTGTTAAGGACGTTTTTAATTTGTCAAAAGCGAGTTGTTCTTCTTGTCCCCACTTCCAAGGCACATTCTTCTTGGTAAGATAAGAAAGAGGTTTGGATATTCCGGCAAAATTTTCCACGAAACGGCGATACCAGGAACAAGTTTGTAAAAATGAGAGAAGCTCTTTGATATTCCTTGGTTCTCGGCGGTTTAAGATTGCAGCTGTTTTTTCTGGGTCTACTTCTATCCCATTGCTAGTAATGAGATGTCCCAAGTACTTGACAATGTCGCAACAGAACTTTGATTTTTGTCTGTTTACTTTGAGTTTAAATTCATTGAGGAGTGTAAACACCATGGTGAGATGTTTTATATGATCGATAAAACTGCCGGAACAAATAATGAAATCATCGATGAAGATCAAAATCCACATGTCTTCCGAAACAAGCCTGGCTTGAAATTTGGCCATTAATCTCATGAACGTAGCTGGGGCATTTTTGAGGCCAAATGGCATGCGTCTAAAACAGTAGACCCCATATGGTGTTATAAAAGCTGTTTTCTCTACTTCTTCATCGGCTACTTTTATCTGGTAGTAACCACATTGAAGGTCAAGCGTGGTTTTGTACTTAGTGCTTTTTGTATGCTGGATTATGTCGTCGATTCTCGGCATGGGAAAGCGATCAGCGACTGTTACTTTATTGAGGTTGCGGTAGTCAATGCAAACGCGTATGCCACCGTCTTTTTTGGGTACTACTCGTAGCACGACTGGAGCCGCCCACGGAGATTCACACTCTTCAATAACACCATTTTCTAGCATTTTGTTGATTTCTGCCTTAAGTTGTTTCTTCCGTGTGAACGACAGTCTGTAGGGTGTTGAAGCAATTGGTGGGTTGCTACCCGTGTTTATTTTGTGCTCAGCATATGGTGTAGGTTCTGTCGGAGACTCAAAACTGGAGCTAAACTTTGCGAGAATGCCATTTATTTCATCTGTTTGTTGATGAGTTAGTTCAGTTCCTTCATCTTCCCGAAGGTTTACATCAATCGACAAAATTTCAGTAATGAAATCATCAGTTTCCATGGGAGAACTACATTTTTGCATAGGAGGGAAGAGATCCCCTTGTGGATTTCTCCTATCTGGAGTGATTTCTGCGCGTACTGAGGTACCAAAAATTGTATTAACTGAGTGCGGAGAATAGTCATTATTTTTGAAGTATGGCGTAATGGTCTGGTTTTCCCAGGGGTGGGGACCGTATCGCTCTTCACTGTTTCCTGGAGTCAATGGTAAATTTGGGTTAATAAAAACAGTAGATTTTGTTGTGTCTTTAGGAATTTTGAATGTGGAAGCCTGATGGTATCTTTTTGGTGTTTTTTGACATGGCGAAATTGGTTGAATCTTATCGAGCCAGTCTTTGTACCGTTGGTCCTCATGCTCTATTCTCGTTGCTGGTGAAACAACAGAGCTGTTCGCATCAAAGAAGTCAAACATTTTCTTTGGTTGGTCCTGAAAATACCAACATCGTTGCCCCAAATTCAAAACAACGCCATTCTCTTCTAAGAAGTCTATCCCGATTAGGGTTCTATTGTCTTTGGCTTTAGGAAGAGCGATAAATGATATTGGTCTCAAACGATTCCCAAAAATTATTGCGGTAGAAGCCATAAAAATCCCATCGTTTGGAATACTACCATCGGCAAGAGTAACGCTTGCATTCAGCTTGGTAAATTTGGTCCCATTCCTTAGCAGATGTTCGAAAAGGTGGCGACCAGCAACGCTTGTCCTTGCTGCCGTGCCTATGTAAACGATGCCGTTTTCCCCATGCGAAGTTATTGAAATCGTTGGTAAATCATTGCCAAGAGTATTCTTTATAAGGTTGAATGAAACCGTTTGTGGACCTTTCGGTAAATTTTTGCAGGAAGGGCAGTTAGACCTCAGATATCCAGGCGCCATGCACTTATAGCAAAAAATTCCCTGATTGGAAGGCGACCTCGACTGATTTTCTGCTTCTTTTTCAGCTTTCTGCTTTTTCCTACACTCAGATGCTGTGTGACCGGAATAATTGCAGAAATTACAACGCTGTTTACTCTCTGATTTTCCACATCGTTGTTCAAGTTTTTCAGCCATGCTATGTTCCACTGCTCTGGCTTTATCGATGAGTTGCTGAAACATTGTAATGCTTTCTCTTGGAGCGCCATCACGGATGTTTAAGTGTAACTAGCCGTACACTAAATCAAGCATCATGGTTTCCGATGGTTTGGGCATAGGCAGTTGCGCGAACAATGCTCTCTTTTTCCGAATGAAATCATCTGTACTCTCTTTAACTTTCTGCTTGGACTCAAAGATTTCCTGATAAATTCTGTAGGCTGGCTTATTGGGTGCAAATGCACTTCTCAAAAGAGACAGGACATCCATCCAATTTTTTGCTTCTGTTTTCACGCCTTGCCACCAACTCCGAGCATCACCATCAAGCAGTAAGGGAAATCCCTTGATTGCGTCGGTCTCCGAAATGTGCTCAACATCTTTAAAGCAATTTATCGTTACGATGAACTCTTCTACTTTTATTGCGTCTTTTTCTCCACAAAACCGGCTGGTGCAATTACTAAAACTTCCGCTTCGTGTTTGTTGGGACATGAGAGAAGAGAGCAATTTTTGCACTTGGTTATGGGGTTGCTACAGTAGTAGATTTGTTTCTAACTACTACTTTTTTAACATTCCGCCCATTGGAACGTTGAATGTCTTCCTGGTCCTCTAGATAAACGGGTAAAGGACACAGCTTGACTATGGGACGCTTAGGAATTGACGATCGAGTCTTAATGGTGACGACCCTCACGTGCCCATCCGATCCTGGGTGCGTTTCAATTACTGGCCATTTAGTTCGAGGGTACCGCTCGTCTACGACCAAAACAAGTGTTCCTACCTTGATAGATGGCGTTGTGTCATGCCACTTGACAAATTCTGGGAGGTGCTGTAGGTATTGAATTGACCACCTTTGCCAGAATCGCTCTAAAATTTGGCTCAGATGTTGAAAACGAGATAATCTTGATTCAGGGATATGAAGCAGATGGCCCAGGTACTGTATTGATGGCAGTTCCAATGATAAAGTGTCCCGGAGTCAATGCTTCGATACCTTCGGGATCCTCTGACAGTGGACAGATTGGTCGCGAATTTAGGACATACGAGTATGTTAAAAGAGACTCACCAATAGTTCGCTTAATATGAAATTTAGCAGATATGACGGCCGCTTCCCATTTACCACCAAAGTGAGGTGCCGCTGGGGGGCCAAACTGCCATTTGGTTCCATCGTTAGCTAGCACATCTACGATGTGCCGACACTCCTTGGAAGCAGATTTGAAAAGTCTTCGAAGTTCTGCATCTGATCCTATCAAATTGGTACCACAATCACTTGTAAGCATAGCACAGATGCCTCGGCGGCTGACGAACCTCTTGTATGCAGCTAAGAAACCTTCCGTTGAATAATCTGTTGCCAATTCTAAGTGAATCGCGGATGATGAAAAGCAAGCAAATACGATGAGATAGGCCTTGTGTCTTTTGGCTGCTCGCCCTCTCCAAGTTTTCAAAATAAAAGGTCCAGCATAGTCTACACCGGTGTGTAAGAATGGTCGAGAAGGAATGGTGCGATTAACTGGAAATTGACCCATTAGTTGCCTCTATGTTGCAGCTCGATAACGGGAACTGATAACACAGCGATGAACGAATGAGCGCACATAACTACGCCCTCCTAAAAACCAATAAGTTCTTCTTAATGTTGCCAGCATCAATTGCACACCACAATGGAGGATGAACTCGATGTATATAGTTCAAGACAAGTTTGGTGAAGATCGAATCTCTTGGCAGAATTATGGGATGTTTCATGTCTGGATCTATTTGTGCATTGCGAAGCCGCCCGCCAATTCGCAGAACTCCTTCTGAGTCAATAAATGACGTAAGCTGATGAAGAGAGCTACTCCGGGATAAAGATTCTAAAGGAGAAAGATGATTAATTTCAAATCTAAAATAAATGCTTTGCGTATTTTTTATCCAAAATAAGTTTGCTTCTCCGATCTCAGCTGGTGTTAATGGACTTGGGCTATGTGATGAACTTGAGACTTTTCGAAATAACACTACTCGTCTGCACCACGCAGTGATTCGCAAAAGTCTCGATAACGACGAATAACGTTGAACAAGATCCCATGATAATGTTGTCGGCATTCTTATAACCGCAGCTACCAATTTTTGACGTTCTTCATGGTCTACATTAACATCTGGAGTGGGGATAAGATTGGGCCACTTATCACGAGTAAGTTGGAGCCATTGTGGCCCTTGCCACCAAAGGCTACTCTCTGCTAACAGGCGAGGCGATGCTCCTCTCGAGGCGAGATCCGCAGGATTATCCTCACCTTGGAATGTGATGCCAATTTGCTTTGGGCACATTATCCTGGACGTCAGACAGGTCGATTTCGGACAAAATCCTTCTCGATGGCTCACTTTGGATCCAATAAAGAGCAGTACTGGAGTCAGTCCAAAGGTGGATAGGGACTGATTGTAGATTGAGGACACTGATGAAATGTTTTACAAGTTTGGGTTGGCAGCAGTGCTGCTACCAGTCCCAGACGTGGAATGGTGACTCGAATAGGTCTAAGTCGTTTTGATGATTTTGCTGTGCGATTAGCTGGAGTAACTTTCATTTTGGATGATAAGATTGTAATATGCGTTCCAGTTTCTTTGATGACACGAATATATATCACGGCTCCAAGCGCTGCCAGCGATGTATCTGAAAACCCGTGTAGTTCAACTGATACCAAACCGGGAGCTATTCCGAGCCATCGGGGCACTGAAATTAAAGATAGATCGTTGAGTTGGTTTATGTAACTTTTCCAGCGAGCTTCAAACAACTTATAAATTGGTTGATCCCATTCAAGACCCGCTAGCCAAAGTTCCTAAATGAAAAGTTCTGCTCTGACAACAACAGGAGAAAGCCAGCCCAATGGATCGAAAAGCTGAGCTGTTCTCGATAGCACTGTCCGTTTTGTATAAACAGCTGGTTCTTCATGTTGTACTGGAATGAAGATAAAGCGATCCAATTTAGGCAGCCAGTTTAAACCCAAAGTTCTATGTACTGGACCATCATCGATGCAAAATGATGAGGATGGTGTTGCTCGATATTGTTCAAGCACTTTCTCGATAAGAGTTTCATTATTAGCACACCATTTTTGTTGCAATTGAAACCCGCCTGCTTTGAAAAGATTAGAAATTTGGGTGATTCGTTTTTTACCCTCTTCAACAGTAGCTGTTCCGTCGTACATATCATCCACGTAAGTATGTTTCTTGATAACATCCTTGACATCAGAAAATCGATAACCTTCATCCTCGGCTACTTGATTCAAGACCCGAATAGCAAGAAATGGAGCAGACTTTGTTCCATACGTTACTGTGGTGAGTACAAATTCTTGAACTTTAGTACTTTCAGTCCACAGAATTCGTTGATATTTCCAGTCGTCAGGGTGTACTTTGATTTGCCGGAACATCTTTGGAACGTCAGAAGAATAGGCAAATTTGTTAACCCTCCAACGTGTAAGAACATCAGGAAGGTCTACTTGCAGCTTTTGACGTTCGTGCAGAAAGTCGTTGAGTGACATACCCTTATCGGTCTTCAGGGATCCATTGTAAACGACTCTTAATTTCATCGTGGAACTGCAACTGCGAAGGACACCATGATGAGGGAGATAAAACATTTGGTCTGTTAGTTGTGTTGGTGAAGAGAGTCGTTTCATATGTCCCAGTAGTTCATACTCTGCAATAAAGTTTGAATAATTAGTTGCAAGTTCAGTATTATGTGCAAATCGATTTTTCATGCGTTGTAATAACTTTAATGCAGGAGTTCTCGAGTCTCCAAATGATGTTGGAATTAATTTGAAGGGAAGACGAACGATAAATCTTCGATAAAATTTCCTCACATTCGTGTTCTTCTGGAGTAAGTGGTTCGATAGGTGAGTTAAATGATTCTTCCTGCATCCAAAACCTTTGCACTAGCTCATCTGCGCAGCAGTATAATGATTTTGCTTCTTTTGGTTTCGGTGTACTCGTAATATCTGATGATGATGAACCTAAAGTAATCCATCCCAATGTGGTACGTTGCGCAATTGGTGCCCCCTCAGGACGCTTTAGAAGTCCATTTTGGATCAGCTCCAATTATTGCCATAAAGGAATCTTTAAATGAGAGCCATTCATAGAATTCCCCGTTAAACAGCGGCAGCAGTAGTTTTGGAAGCTGATGGTTTTGTGATGTGGACAGCGGATTCGCAAACGTAGTGGAAAGATTCTTACCATCTAGATTGGGGACTTCTATTAATCTGTCGTGCAACGTTGCCATGTGTTCCATGGAATTAAGGTAATTTTCTTCGCAGTTATGATACATTTTGTTCTTAAAGTAGTCTTCTTCCTCATATTTTTGACGTGATTCTGCCTTTAATGCTGTTTGTCATAGATTGGTGATTTGTTTTGAAAGAGTTCCAATTTTCACAGAGTGCTTTACGAGTGCCTTACGAGATTCTATTCTCTGGATGGTGTCATTTGATCCCAGTTAATCGAGGGAATCTTTGATGATGTCGTATAGTTCATACTGCTGTTCTAAAATGGCGGTCACCTATGGACTGTATTTCGTGCTAAATTTAATATTAATTTTTAATTCGCGGGAGAAATAATCCGAGTATAGAAGAACCATTAATGTTCGAAATAAATTAAAGACGATTTTTTTGTGAACGAATGAAGATTTATTTTATTTTTTGCGATTGAATTGGATTACGTGTTACTCCGGCTAAAGATGATTTAAGAAGAAGGAGAAGGAAATAAAAATTGACAGATTACAATTATGTAGTAGATTTGTTTCTGACTATTAATTTCTTAACACGCTCCAATAATGGCAATTTTGCTTGTTGACATAGCCACTGAGCCAGTGGCCTCGTCCGAGATGATGATTTTTTGGTCAAAATCCGGATCTCCGGCCATCTTCTCCAGAGCCCAATTAGCGATCGCACCGTGTTGTCTATGGTAGTCCGACTTCAGTGCTTTTATCAGGGCAATCTTATAAATAAATGTAGAAATATTGTTTTATTTGATTTATTCGTAAAGTTAACAAACGAAACTATTCAAAATAAAAAGTAAGAAAGCCTTTGGATACTATCATTAATATTTTTTTAAAAGAAATCACCAATAAGCGTTTGTTTTTGTGAACTTTGAACGCAGTATTTATAGTTTTTTCCTGTGTTAAAGTTCTCAACCGCATCGGTATGCTTTACTTTCTGAACAAAGTTCGAGTCCATTTCTGAGAAGCTAGCATCTTCATCATTTACCCAGTTTATATGACAGCTGAATGCACATTTAAGCAATGCACGTTGGTTCAATATGCAAAGAAAGGGTGGTGTTTATATGAAATTATCCAAAACCGAGTCCAAAATGAGCGAGAGAAAATTGAGAGAGTTTAACAAACACCTTATTGAACTGACAGTTTGGTAAATTCGAAGTGCGTGTAAATTAATTCGGATGATGAGAGCGCGAGAGAGTAAAGTGTTTCAAACCGATTTGAAAGTGTTTATATGATATTTCAATGAGGTTTCAAATTTTCAATGCGGTTTATAAACAGGAATGAACGAGTGCGGATTGAACATTTCAATGTGGTTCGAAGTGGTGTTTATATGAGCGTATTGAAGCAATGCGCATTAAGTCAATGCGCTTTAAGCAGTCATATAAACTAGGTAACTGTAAATATCAATAACATCGTTTTCTTGAAATGTGCTGGTACGACTATATTCTGCAAAAAACATATTAGCATGGCTCCAAGGCTCCTTGGAAAAAACAATACCATAATCCGTAAAACTGCCTGTGGAATATCATCTTCCTCATCAAACTCCATATCCGGCGTTGGAGCTAATATGTTTTTCCAGCACTTGTGAAGCACAACCGCTGATACATTTTGTCATGCCAACGCAGTAATTGAAACAGCTTCGAAAAGATTAAGCTCCTTAAGAGCATTTGTTATGCCTTTTTCTGAACTCAAAATTTTGCTCAGCAAGCTACTTATATAAAATAGCTTAGTTAAGCGGATCGCCTTCTGATCCATTGGTTGGATCAATGGTGTAACATTTGATGGCATGTGCAATTCCATTGGTCATTTCTGTTACCAACTCCTCTTCGGGAGGATGACTAGGCTTATTGGTAGCTTCTGCTCTTCCAAAAACTCTTCATAATAATAATTTGTATTTTTTTTTAATTTCGAACCTGTGGTAGGTATAAAGTTCTTGAAAAACAGCTTTCTTAAAGATCGTCGGCGAAAAGATCTAATATGTGTATTTCTCAGATTTTTGAAAACCTTGCTTCCATTTTTCTTAATGCTACAAGTGTTCGATTGTGGAATTGCATTCTTTGAAATGTCCTTAAGCGGGACTCCCTTATTGTCAATGATTCTACTTTATCTTCCAGCGAAAGGCGTTTGCAAGTTAAAGACATTTTTACCAAGCTTACCGAACTACTGGCACAACAAAGAATGCGAATGATACTTTTCATTACTCATTAAAATATGTGCTATTTTCGCTACTAAGGATATGTAATTTTCACTTTCACTTATTCAAAACTAAGATTCATATGTGGATATCAATTGCACATGTGCGCCAGACAGAACAAACAAAATCCCTGAGCAAAACGAAACTTGAAAAATCGAAAACATTCTGAGTGCATATATGTACGTAACTGTAATGCACAGCAACAAAAAGTTATAGTATCTAATATTAGCAACTAAGTTCTCGTTTTTTTTTGAATGAAAATGCAACTTTATTGTGAAAAAATGGTTGCAAATGAATCATTCAAAGTATTGCCCAACTTTTTCCATCTTTTTGGCAGAACTCGAATACCGTTACGGTAAAAGTGTTCATCTTTTGAGTCTATACACGAATCAACATCGAAATTTTTTGATGTTTCATATGACCTGAACTGCTCACCATGCGTCATCGAACGGAATAAGTAACAATCGGACGGGGCAATATCTGGGATACATGGCGGGTGGGGTAGAACTTCCCATTTGAGCGTTTCCAGGTAGGTTTTAACGGGTTTGGCAGCGTGAGGCCGAGTGTTGTAATGCTGTAGAGTCATTTGTTCGTGCCTCTGCTCCTATTGTGGCCGTTTTTCACATGCAATCGCTTGGAAATGGCTTAGCGGGTAACTCCTAATGCTGAAGCAACCCTTCTTGCGTTTGGCATGGATCCTAATCGAGCAATGCCTCCAAATCAGTGTCTTCGAAGGATTTTAATCTTCTTTCACGCGGACGGTCATCAACATCGAAATCACAGTCCTTGAAGCGACGGAACCAATCACGGCATATTGTTTCACTTAGAGCTCTCGATGTGCTTCAGCCTCCGTTTTCTTTGAATGAAAGAAGAATATCAACATTTCCCATAAATGACGATTATTTGGCACAAAATCAGACATTTTCACACAACCGAAAGTGTATGACGCCACAACAAAACCACTAATGTGTCAAGCTTGCTTACCATATGTCTAAGCTTGGTTCATGACGTTTTTGATATGTCAGAATCGACCAGCACTTACTGCTGGAGCCGTTTATTTACAGAAGAGCTTATATAGTTGCGCACCTAATAGTTTTACAACAGGCCCATACGCATACATACATTCACAATCAAAGGAGTTGCTTTACACATACATATTTCTTTACTAAAGATTATATCGAGTGTTAAACTTTTTTTCGTACGTTATATAGAGACACCAATGAATGTGAAAAAAGTGTACGTTATATCGATCATTCTTTATATCGACATTCGTTATACTGGACCACCACTTTTTATGTTATTAACGAAATCACCTGACGATTATGAAGTTGGAAATCCACACCCACATAAGAACATGGTAACACCATTTATGTACTTCTACGTAATTGGTATTGGGAGTATGAATAGCCCGATGTCCTTTAATACCTTTATTTCCTTAAGTAAAGGGAAAATCTGTGTAGACATTATGAGCCCTGCGTGTGATATACGTAACCCAGTGAGATATTCGCTTTGTGTTGTCAGTCACACCGTCTAGAGATGCCTCTAAAAGCGGGTATCTCTGATTACAACATAAGTCAAACGGTTTCATTTTTTGAAATTGACACACAATATGAGGTCAAAATGCACCACATGGAACCTCTATACAGAGGCTCTTAGTTTAAACATAGACCCCCCACATATTCTTTATGAGGAAGCATTAAAGTTAAACTTTCAAATTACCTCCTTTCCTAACGCTTATATTACTGATCCGCACATATAGACATATAAATTCACACAGCATTCTGAAAGTACATCAAAGAGGATATTCTGCCCCGACTCCATCAAATGCAGACTCCTCGATACAGAAGCCCTACAGCTTCTGTAAATATAAACCGTCCTCATAAAATATAAAATCGACATTCCGATTGAATCCTTTTGTTGTTATTTTCAGACTCATCAGCTACATTTCGACAATATGGATAAAAATTAATAAAGTCCTCATTATGTTGCATTTCCACTTCGGCCACTCAATCTTACCTGAATATGGTATTAAAGTAATGGAAAAATACAAAATTAATCATCCAATTTTGTTTTTGAATTACTTTTTTACTAAATAAAAACAAACTGATTTTGAGTGATTGTAAGAGGTTATCAGAGTGTTCGTTTGGTGAACTATACACTTATTTGTTAGCAGCAGGTGGCACGCTTGCGGTTGCACGGCGTTAACTCGTCGGTGGGGTGGGATTTTGCTGCTTTTCTCTGATTCTTACTGTTTTATCGTGCCGATGAAAGGAAATAATATAAAAAGGGATTTAAAGCTCATGACCAAGGGTGCTAGAGCATTGAAAGTTGAAAGAGTTATATGAGCATACTGAAACTTATTGCGGTGTTTTAGATGTAGCAACACCAGAGGGAACCCGCCCGCTGCAACTGGCATAACCATTTGCGCCATGACTACTCCTTCCTAATCTTCTGTTGGAATAGTCCCTAACTAATTGTTCCGAACATTTTCCTAATCGATTATCTCAACGATCGCGAAAAATCTTAAAACTTCATATTAATTTGATACAAAAACAAAAAAAATAATTGTCAAATAATTTGCAAAGAAACATATCCAAGACTAATTTTATTATAATTCATTATGTACATACATATCGTTGGCAACGCAAAGATGATGCATGTAGTTTTTGAGAGGTTAGGTAGTTTCGGTATAAATTAAATGAATGTAACTTAGATTGGAAAATATGAGTATGTTTGTATATGAATTGCATGTGCTAAATTCAAATGTATGCAAGGTTAGTTTGTAAACTCTTATTAATTACGGTTATGTATATATGAATGTATAGGTCTACGATATATGTATTTTTTGACTAATTAACTGTTAGATAGTTTGTTATGTATTATGTATTTAAGTTTTAAATATAGTTAGGATAAGTATTTAGTAAGTATTTAGGTATATACTATAAAGAGGTATATATATGAATGCACGTTATAAATTAAGTTAAGAAAAGGTTAGAAAATAAGCCATTGAAAAGAAACTATTTGATATGTACTTACGGTTTTATATGAAGATCCAGGCGTTGAAGTTTGTGCACAAATTTCAGCCGTATATGTAGTTAAATTGAATATCCCTTTATACAAATTATGACAAAGTGTTACTTCTCTGTTGATTTTACAGAATTTTTTTACTGATAGAAAATCTACCTTGATGAAATTTAAGCTAAATAATTTTCTTTTTGTTTTTTGTTTAAGCTTATTTCTTAATAATTATATCTTAAATTACCAGTTAAGATTTAGCACTACTATACTTGTTTGTCACGAAACTTAGTTTTTATATTTAAGGTTTAAGTAAAAAACATAGGGTTACGATAGCTTTCGCCGATACATCCTTGATGTATATACATATATAGATGAAGCACTTGATTGAAGAACGATTGATTGAGGTTATGAAAGAATACTCGACTATTGATTTACAGTTGTTCTTCTTCCATTGCGATGCACCAATGTTGAGATACATGTTAGGTTAAGTTGGCATATGCGCAACCAACGTGAAGTTAATTTGTTCTTTTTCCAGAGGATGAAATATTTTCAGGTTAACTTTTACAACGCTTTGCTTTGTAAAGTGGGCCTTAGTAGAACCCTAAACGCTCTCCGCTAAGGCCACTAAAGATTGTTGAAAATATGAATTTGTAATACTTGTTCACATAACCACGAAAATGCTTACCTTCTAAGGGTAAATATACGTATATGTATATACTCGTACATATATATATTTATTACGTTTCTATTAAATTAGTGGAATCAACTAGTTACTCGTTAGTAACTAATGAATTTAATTTGTTAAGACGCAAAAAGGATAAAAAACGTATAAAAAAAAACTAAGGCTCAAGCCAAATCTTTCTGCCAGACCACCCAAAAAGAAAACGTGGTTTTTAACAAAAAAAATTGATAGTGGCTTCCGCACTGAACGTCTGAGGTTAGGTGAAAGAAAAGAAAGAATGAGATATGCCACTGCCTTATATACTTTTATGTGTCTCCGTAAGTTTAAGCCAAACTCAATCGGTTTATAATTCCAATATACCAATTGGTATAAAGGTCGAGTTCACGCTAAACCATCTGGTTTGTGTCTATGATGTTCGGACCAACTGTTACCATTTTAGGATTAAAGAAAACGAGATTCAACAAAAATTTAATAGGGATCACGCTACATGATGGAAATCTTTATTTGGACCTATACCATTGTTTCTGTTAAGTGAAAAAGATGATATCCGCCAGTGGCTGCCGCCAGTGTTGATACACATTTGTGCCCGTTTTATCGCATTTTCCATGACTTTCTGCAAGATAGATTTCCGGTGATAACTGTTCGCATTACTGTCGAATATTCTCCTTAAGGGCTGCGATTGTCTGAGGCTTGTTAGCATAAACCTGCGATTTCAAGTAGCCCCAATGAAAGAAGTCTGGGATGGTTAAATCGGCTCTGTTTGAGTCGAGTAGCTAAGCGTCGGAATGTTTGCCCAGTTGGCGCGACACGATTAGGAAATCGACGTCGAAATTAACGCTGCGCTAACACCACCGACCGATTATTGGTCAAAAACAGTTCAGTTTTCAGTTGTAAATGCATTTTATTTTCTTAACACTAACTCTTACATTCTAACAAAAAATGCTTAAATGCTAGCTTACAATTACTTAACAATCTTATACTAACTTACTGGCCCCACACAGGCACTCTAAGCTACTCTGAATACCTATATCTATGTATTTCGACTTCATTTACATTTTATTTAAGAATACTTATTTTCTATACATAAGGCTAAGAAAAAAATTTGCTTACAAAAACTTAGCACACATTTTTTTTATTTTTTATAAAAATTAATATCTAACTTAAAATAAACCTTAGCCTACCTAATCCTACATACACAATACATACATAAACACACATAGACATTATATACAATCATATACATATATCAGTATACACCTTGGTATACACTAATATACTCGTATGTATATGTTTCTTAAATGCTAACCTAAACCTATGTAAGCTGGCCACCGCTATTCACAGAGCAAATAAATTGGTCAGCTCTGCCTCATTAGTGAGGCTGGTCCGTAATTGACGGAAACGACGACGAAACATCTTCCCCATCATTCAATCACCAGAAATGCTGGTGCTGCCGAACGACATCCCTCTTATCGCGATTCCCCACCGCCCTACTGAACCTGAGGCGATCCAAACTGCCGTGTGCGACGTCTCTGTTGTAGTTGAGTCGCCTGTCCCCAGCTGTCCGAGTGACATGGAAGATTAACGGCACCGCTGATCTATCCTGGATCAACCCTATCTGATCTAGGTAGAGGAATGCTTCCGGTGGAACGAAGCCGTCAGAGCGCACACTCTCGTGGTAAAGGTAATTGGGGTAGTAAGCCCCAGATATCAGGTTATTCGTCGACGTCATTGCTCTTTCAATGTGCCTTCGAGTCAGCTTAATTACGAAGTTGTCCACTCGTATTAGGTTCGCCCTGTTGTAAAGGACCTCATTAGGATAAAATTTTTTGTACTCCGACTCTGGTGTTCTGTACAAGCGAAGACAGGCCCTAAGGCAAGCCCTCTCAAACACCCGAATCTTTTCCATTAAGCTTGCTCGTACATTGAACCACACGGGACAACCAAATACCAGCATGGGCCTGATAAGGGCCATGTAGCAGATTACCTTTACCCTCGCATCGAGTTGGCTGCTATAAAACAGTCTCTTTGTAAGGGCAAAAGCACCTTTAGCTCTGGCCAGAGCAGCATCTACATTTTTGCCAAAATACAGAAACTGATCTAGCCAGATTCCAAGGTATCTGACTACATTTCGACAGGCAAGAGGTTGTCCATATTGTCCAATGATAGCGAACTTTCGCCAATTTTTTCTGGTATCGCTAGAGGCTCCAGACAACGGCGTCCTAAAGAGAATGGTTTCCGACTTCTGAAAGTTGATTTTCAATTTCCAGTCATCGCAAAATCGTCTTATCTTATCTAAGTCACGCTGTAAGAGAGTATTAATGACCTCAATTTTTGGACCTGTTCTGTACGCTATCAAATCGTCTGCGTACGCAAGAGTATGGTGAAGTGAGCCTATCAAGTCGCTTGTATAAATGTTAAGTAGAATCGGCGAATTGACCGCGCCTTGTTGAAGACCATTTTTAATTTGAAATATTCCAACAGAAGTCACATCACCATTTTTCACGATGAACTGTCTGTTAGTTAGCATATTATAAAGAATGTACAAGAGTGGTTTACTGATCCCCAGCCTAGTCAGCTTATAGAAAAGACCCTCTAACCATACGGTGTCGAAGGCCTTCTCCAAGTCAACAAGGCAGGCACCAGTACATTGTTTTTTGCCTTTATTCCATTGGATATCGGACACCAGTTTAGACGCGGCATGAGAGATATCATGTCCCGCCTTAAAACCGAATTGATTATCCGGAACTATATGTTTGTCCTCAACCCACCTAGACAGAGCTCTATTGATTACTTTTTCAAAAACCTTACTGATATTCGGAAGGAGACTTATCGACCGGAGATTCGCCGGATTGGATATATCCTTCCCCTTTTTGGGGATAGGTTGAACCACCGCCGTTTTCCAATGCGCTGGATAATGTGCATTATTCATTGCATTATTAAACAGGGTGGTGTAGATGTCCACCGCTTCTAGAGGAAGATGTCGAAGCACGATATTCGGAATACCATCGGTCCCCACTGATTTCTTAACTCTGATTGTGTCGAAGATCTCATGGAGTCCTTCTTTCAAAATGAACGGGGGTAGTCCACCCTCTCTGGCAATGACGTTATTTGCCATATTTTCGTCGGTAAACAGGGTGAAACCAGAGCCCTCGGATCGCCAGTTCCCTATTTCATTTCGAATGCAGAAGTCATGCACCAAGACGCGATTGTACAGGTCGTAATTAGGGCCAATGGTATCAGTGGCCTTGTATACTTCCTGGAAAGTCGCCCCTATGGCCTCAACTTTCTCCTGTGGATCCTCGATCACAAAAAAGTCGTCATCATCAGCGGCCTCATTTGGATCAATACCTGCTATTGTCAGTAACCGTTCGTTGTCTGTTGTCCGGGCTATTTTAAGACACTGAAAGTCGTTTTGATTTTCTCTCCGAAATAGTTTATTGATTTGCGGAAACATATTCGGTTTGCTGGTGTTTACAGCCCGAACCTTGTTGTTCCAATACAAACTTACAGAAATTTTGTAATTTTCTTTTATTAGCGTTTGCAAATTTTTAATCGACGACTTCAGTGTCCTAATCTCCGGATCTTCTCTGTCAGTTAACTGTCTGTACAAGTTTTTGAGTCTTGTCAGAAGTCTACTCTTCTGTCGGTGCAGTGCGTCAATAGTAGGATTGCGGAACAGGTCTTCGTTAGTTGTACGTCGATACCGCGGTATTGTAGTGTCCATAGTTTGTTTAATTGTCTCGTCCATTTGTTTTAGGTAATTGTCGATCTCCTCGTTTGACAAATTCCTATTGGACGGTTGGTGGAGCGTTTTCGAGGAGAGCGCTCTTTTCAAGGTTGCGGAGAAGCGTGTCCATCTTTGGACAAACTCCTCCAATTCCGCAATTTCGTTGGAAACTGTAATTTCGGTGCTTATACCGCAATGGTCACTGTCATACACGAATATGCGCAGACAGTTTAGCGTTTGTAAATTCGTACCTGTCAGTCGTATGCGTTCGTCGTACAGCAGTAGATCCAAATAAGACCCGCCTCTGGGAAACGACGGGTTATCCGTCGCTTTAAGACCGAGTCTGTACATGACATCGTGCTAACCCCACCAATCGAGTAGTAGGTTCCCTCTAGTATTTGGTAAATTATTTCCCCAATCTCTGTGTCTAGCGTTGAAATCCCCGCCGAATATAAAATAATTCTCCCCCGATTCCATCCTCAGAAGTCGAAAAAGTGTGTCGAGCTCTGTAATGAATAGGGTAGATTGTGAAGCCTCAGGTGCATAAACAGTGGTCAAGTACAGCCGCTTCCTACTGCGGAGCGGTATGTAAATGACAACTGCCTCCAACACCGGGAACCTGCGCAACACACCCTTGTACACTCTGTGAAATTTTATACCTTCTTTAATGAAGATCGCGACACCGGCTCCACGTTTGGATGTGGGCCGATTTCTTCTTTTAACAATATAATTATTGTACTCGAGTTTGTGTTTATCGCTAGCGAAAAGCACATCAGGAGTTTGCTACAATTTAAACATCGCGGCTCTTCGTTCGATCCTAATCAGTGAATTAACAAGGACCTCCAAAGTTTGCTCCACCATGTGCGTACCCATTACGACATGTATTGCGTTAGGCCCGGCAGCAGCGCGTAGATCTAGTCCACCCGCTTGGCCTGTTCTTGAACCTGCTTTTGCAGCTGAGCCATCTGTCCTTGGATTGCGAGCAAGATGGCCAGCATGTTAGGTGCAGCTTCCGTTGTTCTCGGCGTTGGCGCCGGAGAAGCAACAGTCGCTTGCTGTACCGTAGCCCCCCTACCTGAAGCCATTTGGGCGTAGGAAATTTGGGACGTGACGGGTGGTGTTTGAAATCTGACAGGTGAACGTTTGACTTCCACCTTCTGCTGCCGAGCCAGTTTTGCTTTCTTAATGTCAGCGAACTTAGGACAACCCCAATAGTTTGCGGTGTGTCCCACGTTTCCACATAACACGCATGAGAGCTGCGACCTATCGGATGCTCCGTCAACACCCAAAGCACACTCCTCGGAACTGTGGTTCTTAGCGCACTTCGCGCATCGAGGCTGCATTTGGCAGTTCGACGCAGCGTGCCCGAACCTCTGGCAGCGAACGCATTGTATAACGCCTTTTTAGTTTTTCCTAGTGAACCACCTGGTAATCTAGGATATTGATACTCCTTAGACTATCCAGACGGCTTTCGGGACTGAGCTGCACCAGGAAGAATGGCAGACCCCGTTTCTTTCGCTTGGCTCTAGCTGTAGTAAATGGCTTTACTCCCACAAACTTGAGTCCTTCGCACTCCTTCTCTTTGAGCAGTGCCAGGATCTCCTCAGGATCAGAAGACGGTTCCAACCCCTTCAGCAGCATCGATTGCCGTTTTTCACACTTTGGTGTGAATGAGTAGTGCTCCGTCGTCGTTTCCTATAGGAGCTCTTTCACTTTCGCGTAGCCCTTTGTTGTTGTTGTTGTTTTTGTTGTTGTTGTTGCTGCTGATGCTGCTGCTGCTGCTCTTGTTGTTGCTGCTGGTGTTTCTTAGTCTTTTGTTGTTGTAGCACTTGTGCTATTGTTTTATTTGTCTGTTGTTTTTTCTGGGGCTGCTTTTGAGCAAGCTGCGACTGCTGTTGTTGTTGGGATTGCTCATGCTCTTCCCTCTTCCTTCTGACCATTTGCTGTTCTTTAATGGCCTGTACCCTTTGCTGTAGCATTTTGATGCTCCTACTTATAGATTCGATTTCCTCCTCTTCATCGTCCGATTCACTTGCTGCCAATGAAGCGAAGTTGTTCCCTGCCCTCACTCCACCAAGCTTTACAGTGGACGTTGGTAGGGTGGGACGTTGTGCCAAGTTAGAGGATGGCTTTAGCTTCCTCTTTCTCTTTGGCTTCTCTTTTTAAATTAATTATATAATAATAAAAAAAAAAACACTTTCGCTGAGGCTGGGAAGTGAAGTGAACCCACAACCCCGAGATTTATTATTCGGGTCTTTATCACCTCGGCTACCGAACAGTTGGAGAAATCACTGCCTAAAAGTATACTTATTATTTTTCCGCACTTTTAAAGCCGAAACAAAAAACACGTGTGATCTCCTTGGAGGTCTATGAACGACTCTATTGGTCAAAAACATCGACACAATTATTCCACACTCTTGCGGAGTATAGCGATCCATTGCTTGTCTGCTTGTATACTGCAGCTGTCTAGTTCACAAATGTCAAACATGATTGACGTAAGACGCCATTTGCAAAAATTATACCATCTTCCGATAGGATGATTAATTTTGCACCATCTGTACTTGTAGAATGCCTCGTCACCATTTATTTTATGTATCTGCATATCGACAAAGAAAATCGACTTCAACAATCTTGCATCATCTTTTCAGCACGATTAAAGTGGCCCTTTCAAAGAAATAAATCTTTCTACACGCCTTTCTGGATATCTCCGGTGGCTTTGATAACGCGTCCTTTCAATTTTTTAGAACTGCTGCCTATTCTCAGGGCTCTGACCCACAGGCTACCAAGAGATATGCTCTATGTTTAACAGAATAATCAGTTACCTGATCGGACAACAAACTCTTCCATTGCTATGTGCCATTCTAGTACCTTAATAATTCCGGATTTATAACTATATACAATAGATAATGACTGGTGGCAAAGCAGAATCTAGAAGTGCGTCAAAAAAATTCTTTATTCCTTCATCCGGAGAAGAAACTCAAGCATCCAAGCGCTCTAAGAAGAAACACAATATCTGGGATTTACTCCAGACTGAATACTAAATTGAACAGGGCCGTTTTTAAAGACGACGAAAGACTTCTGGGCCTGTTCCGGCTCTTTTCTTAGACAATGTCGCCTCTGTCTTGAAGACATCGAAACAGCCTTACGATGGCAATGGTCAGGTTTAATCACTTCCGTAAAACCTTCACCTTACCTAATGATGTCACTTCTCTTCAGCTCAGACAATCTTCGTCTTATTCCAAGAATTGGATTTTATTTAGGAGACAGCACAATCCAATAATCACCTATCCAAGAACAGCACTTTTATTGTAATAAACTTCCTTCCGTATACCATATGCCCACTTGAATTTGATTCGTAGAATTTATTTCCGCCCTCTCCCACCATTTTCCCGGCACACATAAAGGGAAATTGAAATAATTAATTCGCTTAGAGAAGAGCAGAAAAGCCAAGTGTCCTTTTGCTAAAAGGACTTCCTTTTAAAAATTTTAAGTCACGTTCGAATGTTGAAAATTGAATTAGTACTTTTACGAATGGGCCAGCACAACACTTACACAGTACAGTCAGACAGTCTGGAGGGATGAGAGTTTTGTTCAAAATTTTTACCACCGAAAGGTAAATGGCCAGTGTAGGACGAAGCTCCATCCGGAAAACTTTGGCCTATTCCTTTTTGCTTTGTTCTAATTTATTTAATGGAAATTAACATTCGCAAAGGAAAAGTGACAGCTGACGGACCTATGGCCCAACAAAAACAAACCATTGACAGATTGTAGCTCTTTAGGTTTGATAGGTTTGCAACTGTATTGCTTTGTAATGCCTGTCAGTCACAATTGACTGATGAACAGGTTCGGGTTATACGAAGTTAACTGGGTGTTTGGCAGAACTGTCAAAGACAGATGCGGTGGTAGGTGATGTGAGATTTTCTCTTCAATTATTTGAGTGTTCCAATTACGTTTGTTCGGATAGACTGTGGCAATTTATAGTTGTCATTCTAAATAGTTTGTCCTGGATATGAAATTCCTGAATTGAAGCAGAAATTTGGGTGAAATCCAATTAGTGGAAAGGAAAGTAAATAATAAAGATGCGAAAATAAATGTAATCTTTGCTATTATTACCAATAAAATTGCTTTTATTGCCAATAATAATATTGATTGATGGGCTATCTACTACTTATAATTTCTTTTACTTAGCTCTTCTATTCTGTGCCTATTAAAATGTCGAAGATCCTGTATACTCCAATCCCAATAGGGCTCTTGTTCTTCCAAACTTTGATTGTTGAATTTATTGCTGGATGTGGGACGCCGCAAAAAGGTTCTGGGCCATTTATTTACTTTAATAGCATTGTGCTCTGATCCCTACCATACTTTGACTTTGATTCTTTTATAAAAGTCCTGTGGAGAATTAGAGCAGTGTAACATCGGTTTCGAGTCAAACAAGTATAACTCTTTCAGAACTGATTGACTGTCCGTGAGTAGGTATATGGATGGGGGAAACTCTCATGCCTGTTCCAAGAATGATACTGGCACATTCTTGGATGACATGAAGCTAAAAGTTTATTTCTGGGCGTTGCGAAGTTTGTTTCTGCACCTACTCCGGTGTTCATTTTGATGTTGGGTTTGGAAGTCTCATGCTTGTCGATTTGGGATCATTATTTTAAATCTCTTTTATAACGTTATTGGCATGCGGTCATCCACCGCACAGATGATGTGGAGTTCAATTCAGTTTAGTTTAGTTCAGGAATTTCTGATATGAAGCTTTCGAATTCCGATTGTACTGCGAGTCTTATCTCTCTTTTTTGTAATAACCTGACTGTTCTGCGAACTGCCACTTTTTAACGATTATGTGAAGTGGAGTGGAGCCAATAAAAGCTTCAATAGCAGCAGTGGAGTAGATTCGTATAGTACCGGAGATACCTTGTCATGCGAGTCTCTGAAAACGTTGTAGCTTTGCTTTTCTTTTGCATTTGGATGTTAAGATTAAAATTACGCAATAGGTTTGTTACCTAGTTTACGGAGAAAAAATTACGTTTACCCCCCTCCAGGGTTGTGGGATGTATCCCAGATTGAAGCAAGATGAAAACTTGACCTTCCAGTCTGAATAGAGCATGTCAATTTCTGGTGCCTTGAAAGGTTTAAATGTGCCTGTGCCCCATTTATCTGCCATCGTTATGATAGATTCCAGATTCAGAGCTATTGAATTAGAGCCGAGCCTGGGAAACATACCTCAAGCACAACTCTTAGTGTTTTTCTCGACTAGATGTGGATGTGCCATTTGATTTGTGTATGATACCCATGCTGTATGAAGGATCTTTAAGGAGAACGTTTTGGAGACGTATGATTGCTGGAAGTTCTTTCAGTTGCAATTTCTCATCCAGGGTTTTCTATTTGATTTTGTTAACTCCATGTTGAATTTGCTTAATGTGGATCTGTAAGTGTCCCATGATACCATACTTCCTACATAACGAAAGCTTCTCACTTTCTCGGGTTACTGTACGGCAACTGCGCTGGTATTCTGCTCAGAAATTTAAGTTGAACTCTACTCTCCTCTGATTCCATGTCTTTGATTCCTATTTGAAAGCGTCATCAGCATAGTCAAGATGTTTAAGATATGATGTGATAGTCCATTTAAGCCCCATGTTTCCTCCAGGAAGAACTGCCGGGATCACATCACTATCTATGGCAAGGAATAGCAGTAGGGATAGAATGCTACCTCTCTGCGAACTTTGAGTTATTATCGTTGTGTGACATGACATTTACCGCCAACATAGAAAGCCTTTCTAATAGCCTGTCGAAGGCCTTCTCGAAATCGGTGAACAATAATTGATATATACTCGACGTATTGTTGTATGAAAATGCCCAAGATCTTGATGTGGTTGTTGCTGGAGGATCCGGCTCGAAAACCTGCCTATTCAATCAGGTCTGCCATTGAATCAAGATGTTTTTTCACTTAATCAAGAATTATTCTAGCTGTAAGTTTACTCACACAATTCATCAGGTTTTCCTTCTTCGGTAGCTTAGTAATCATTCCCCTCTTTCAATATTGGAAGCCGGTTTCGGTTTCCTATACTTATTTACTTTTAATTATTTTCTGTTTCCCCTTGTGGGTCCTAGGGCCTCAACTACGCCTACGCAGCACCGTGTACGGTTCCTAGCAATGAGCTTCAGCTCTCTCGAACTTTTCCCCAATTGCGGTGACTCCTCCTCAACTGTTCTGCGCCATTTATTTCTCGGCCGACACGTTCTTCTACCGTCTTATGACAACAGATTCCATTGCATCCCGTAGTTTGCTATGGAACTATCACCTTTTCGAAGTGTATGTTATGACCAATCTATGGCCACTTCCGTCGTCGGATCGTTTTGTCTATTGGTTCCTGACCCGTTCTCTGGTAAAATGTTCGTTAGAGATACGGTTAGACCAGGAAGCCCTGAAGATGTTCCGTAGGCATCTATTAAAAAACGTGACCCATAAAACAGCACGGATTCAACATTTGACCGGAACAGTCGTAACTTGGTGTTTAAGCTCCGCCATACCATGGAAATCATTCCAAACGAAGACCTTGCTTTGCCGATTCAATTTACAATATTCTGTTCTTACACCTTCGGCAGAGACAATACCCCCAAGATATTACAAACTGTACGGAGTTAGTACCGAAGTTAGTGATTTTGGTTTTGGCAGTGTTAATCTTCAAACCCACGACATTTGGCAGCCTCTCCAACCTCGCTGTCATTTGACTCAGATTCATAATCCTGTGAGAGAGTAAAAAAATGTCGTCAGCTGAGTTGAGATGTAAGATTCATACGAATTCCTTCATTTTCAAATTAAAAATAGTATCGG
This sequence comes from Volucella bombylans, assembly GCA_949129095.1. NCBI lineage: Eukaryota > Metazoa > Arthropoda > Insecta > Diptera > Syrphidae > Volucella > Volucella bombylans. The sequence continues at coordinate 104,066,967 of OX422144.1, read as the reverse complement.
CCACAGAATGCAACCTTGTCGGACCCCACTTTGGATCTTTTTTTGTTTTTTTTTTATAATTTACGCGCGCCTAAGGGGTTAGATACCCTTTTACTGTTGCCAGGGCGCGGGCGGAAAGGTAGAAGGAGGAGAAAGGAAAATTGTTTTGTAGTGGTTTGAAACTGAGGTGTGTTTGGTTTCGATATTCGCTCTCCAGGGAGTCCGAATAGGACGGAGAGTTTTTTTCTTCACTCAGAGTGATTCGAAGTTGTAATTCGCACTAGTTTTTTGTGGTTGAAACTCTACAACAGCCAGATCTACGTGTAAGTGTTATGCCTTCACACGCAGAATTTTTCTGTCTGAGTTCCAATTACACAAATGAAAAACTGGCTTGCCATAGGCAGGACTCGAACCTGGACCCCTCCGAGTGAGAAGCGATTGCTTGTATCACTACACCACGGCCACCCCTTAAATCTCGGATCTCGAAATGCTCTGACAACTTTCCTCTATGCAGAACATGACAGAGACCGGTATTCAACGTACTGTACAATAATGATCTACAGGTTAGTAATGTTGTCGACACAGGAAAATGCAGGGCAGAAACCTGCTTGTTCCGTATTGAGTGCATCTTCCAGATTTTCCTTTATTCGCTTATGAACTACTTTCGGGAATACCTTAGCAACAACGAAAACAAAGCAAATCCAATTTTCACACTCCGTAAGACTCCCTTTTTTAGGGAGCTTGACAATCATTCGCTTCATCCACTCGTCGGGGAAACTTTCTAAGCTCTCTCAACAAGAGGATGTAAATGCTCTGCTGATGTTGCTGAAGCGTCTCTCGCAAAAGTTCTGCTGGAATTCCATCTAGACCCACCGCCTTGCTGCCCTTTAGCGCTAATTATTGATTCTTTAAATGGTTCTGCTATCACACCTGCTCGCTGCTTCTGCGGCCAAGGCGAGAACGTGGGTTTTCCATGCTTTCTTAAATAGTAGCCGTTGCGTGAAATTAACTGTTCACCAAAACGTTCTCGCAAAAAGCAATGGTTTCACAGGCTGTGTGGCAAGTGGCGCCATCTTTATGGAAACAATTATTTCAATTCCAGGCAGCAAATAGTCAACAGTTCCGACCGGCCTCAGTTTTGAAGAAATATGGACCGATGATTCCACCAGCCCATGTACAGCACCAAAGCGTTGTTTTCTCTGGATATAATGCCAGCCATTGGACCTCTTCTGAATAGATTGTAGACATCTTTCCATGATGAAATGTAAGCAATACTGTACTGTCAGTATGACATGATCTCATGCAACCCCCACTGGAAAAAGTACATCTATAAGAATCACCCCTTACAAATGGTTATTATTTCTTTTAAGTACAATGTTAACTTTAAAACTTAACTTAGTTTTTAAATGTGAATTCGTTTTTTAAATTACTGTGAATTGTTTTTCAAATTTTCTAAAAATATATTTAGTTGTATTTCCATTTTTTTTCTTTGTAACTGTGCTTATTCCATTAACTTTTGCTATTTTTTTAATAGAATCTACTGTCATGTTTACGAAAGAGTCAATTTTATATATCAAAACCGTTTATTTCAAAAGTTATATACCACCTTGTTCAAAAATTTCCTCAATTTATTCAGAAAATTAAAAATACAAGTTTATTTATCTGAATCTACATTGTTCCCTTAAAGTAATCCCCATCGACTGCAACACACTTATGCCAGCGCTTGATCCAATTCTCGAAACATTTTTTATATTCGGTTTTCGGTATATTCATCAGTGCTTCCTGCGATTTTTCCATTACTTCCTCTCGGCTGCTGAAACGCGTTCCCCGTAGTGGTTTTTTAACTCGATTGAACAGAAAGAAGCCAGTCACAGAGAGCCAAATCTGGTGAATTCGGTGGCTGTTGGATGGTATTTGTTGCATTTTTCGTCAAAAATTTAGGAATAATGATGGCACTATGCGACGGTCCGTTATCATGGTGCAAAATCCACGAGTTTTCTGCCCACAATTCTGGTCTCTTTCGGCGAACGTCTCATAACGCCCAAATAATACTCTTTGTTTACTGTCTGGTCTTCTAGCAAAAATTCATGATGCACTACATCGTTGTAATCCATGAAAACCGTGAGCATTGCCTTCTTTTCTGACTGAAAACGACGTGGTTTTTTTGGTCTCGGCTCATTAGGTGAAGGCCATTCACTTGGCTGATGTCTGGATTGCGTGTCGTACTCATAAACTCACGTCTGGTATCCAGTAATGATCCTTTTGATGAAACGGAAACCCAAATCATTAACCAAAATGTCTTGGACCGATCCATAGGCAATGTTCAAGTCCTCCGCTATCTCTCTGATGGTTAGTTTGCGGTTATTGACCAACATTTCTTTTACTCCATCAATGTTTTCGCCGGTTTCCGATGTTGATCGTCTGCCACTGCGTTCATCATCTTCGATTGACTCACGACCACTCGTGCCACTGGTAAACGACCGTTTTCTTTAGAGAATCGTTGCCGAAACACTTTTCCAACATTTCCAACGTTCGCGCACCATTAAATCTGTTTTTTACGCAAAATTTAATAAAGGGTTTTCTAATAGGGACTTGACAACTTTGAATTTAATTTGTGAACGCACTCTTTCACTAATCATCAAACTGTCACTGTCAATTTATTCAGTAAACTCAACATTTTCATCATGATAAAGTACACGAACGAGCAAATTATAAAAATCTTCTACCGAAATTCGGAGTCGGTGACTACAACTTTAAGAGCGTTATCTCCAATTTTCGGTCGTAATTCTCGCCCTAGTAGACAGGCAATAACAAGTTTAGTGCAAAAATTTGAGTCTACATATTCGCTGTGTGGTTGGTCGAAGTGTCGAAATTATCGCTGCCGTTCAGGCGTCCGTATCAAACGATCCAAATCAGTCAATTCCACGGCGTTCTCAAGAATTGGGCATCGCTCAGACCACATTATTGCGTATTTTGCGTAAGGAAAATGAATCACCACTTCATTCACAAAAAATAACTGTTTGGTGCGGTTTGATTGCCGGCGGCGTTATTGGGACATATTTTTTCGTCGACGATAATGATCGTCACGTTACCGATTATTTTTGGCCCGAATTGGAAGATATAGACTTGGGCGACATGTGGTTTCAACAGGATGGTGCCACAAGCCACACAGCACACGCTACAATCAATTTATTGAAGAGTAAGTATGGTGAGCGTATTATCTCAAGACATGGGCCAGTCGATTGGCCGCCTCGTTCGTGCGATTTAACGCCGCTTGACTATTTTCTGCGGGGCTACGTTAAGTCATTGGTTTATGCCAACACGCCGACGACGTTGGAAGAGCTCAGAGCCAACATTGAACGCGAAATAGCGGCCGTTTCGGCCGAAATGTGTGTCCGAGTCGTTGAAAATTGGGTCCAACGAATCGGTCGCTGCAAACGTGCCCGCGGTGTCCATATGAACGAAGTCGAGTTCCATTCATAAATATTTTGATTGTACTTCAATCCGATAATAAAGTTTTTGAAATATCTTAAATGGTTTGTGTTTTATTTAAAAAAAAAAAGTTCTCAAGTCCTTATTGGAAAATCCGATACAAGTTCGTTGTTGCAAATTTAAATCCATTTCGAAAATTGTAAAAAATCGCCAACACATACACAGATAGATGTACTCTTGGCTACGTAACTTTTGCAAATGTCAAGCTATGACGCTAAGATTTAGAGGGAATGTCAACAACAGATTTACCAACTTAACAAAAAAAAAAACAGAACTCAAATCGGAACAATGGAGGGCCACACGGTGGTTATTCTTTTTGATCAACGTGGATAATGGTTATTGGCCCAACCTTGGCTCTAAATATGCTGTCACCAAATGAATGAGACAAAATACTGTCTCTTGCTTACAGCCTGATATAAGGCTCGCGAGTTTTGTTCATTGATGTTTCAGAGTTGATCAAGGAGGTTTTGGTTTGGATGCGGTTTTTGCACCATCTTATTTCGCTTAGTATAAATGCTCTCATTGGAGCTCCGTTGTCACGAAGCAAGGTGGTAAACCCATTATTAGTTCTCCGTCGAGGGCATTTGATCCATCCGTGCTTCAAATATATAAAAATGGTGGGGTAAAGATTGCCGTTTCGATGTCCTTATATCAGCCGGGGAATTTGTTCGCTTCCGTGCAAGGCCGAATTCAGTGAAAAAGCGAGCTCTTTTGCTTTTCTCTGGTTTTCTGCCACCAGCAATCTTTCTCCGTAATTTGGAGCCGATGTTCAGTTGAGCGAAAAGTAGCTAGCGTTCGCCAGCAGACTGATGAGAGTGGAAGTTAATAGACGGAAGCTAGTTAGACACACATGTTTCTTCATATATTGCACAATGGTATCATAAATATCACTTAAACACAAAACCATGCAAAGCATACAAATTACATATCAGGCTTATTTTAATTGAACTCCTCTTGCAAGGTTTATTTTAATTTTTACAGCTAAGGTAACTTATGGAAATCTTAAAAGATTTCGATTTAAATTTTGTCTATAATGTGAGCAACACATCTATCAAGTGTTTTAATATGATTTCAGCCTTTTGGTCCCCCATAAAAACAACCAAATGACATCTTACCAACGTCAAGGACATTTGCTCCCGTATCACTATTTGTATACCTACCTATGTATGCATCTACGACTGCTTCAAGTTTCATAAATTAAATTTTGCCCCTGGCATTTTGAAATTATGATTTTCCCTCATCTATATGTACGATGGGCAACATCGTTAAAATTTTGGTACACAACATCGACGTTGTCGGTCGGCAACATTTTATGACAACCAATGTATGTATGTATGTCGTCCGGGGTCATCATTGAGGAGCAGAAATTGTCTATTTATTCCAATTAAATGATTTTCATTATAAGCTTATTTGATACAAGCCATAAACACAAAATTAGGTGATGAAATAAAGTCTCATGACTTTGATTGCTTCACATCCAATTAGCAATTTCCTGCCAACGCACAATGAGCTCATGAAGTTTTAACGACTTTTCGGCATTCGCTGTCAGAAACATTCAGAACTTATTCATTTTGACGTGCCGCCGCTGGACAAGTATTATTAGGGGCGAGCCTTACAGTCAAAAGGTATTCCCTTAAAATTGTCTATCATCACCATATTGTGGTGATGATCTGCCCTATTCTTTGCGCTGTAAGTCACGCACATTTTTGTGTTAGACCTAAAATAAATTGTACGTCAAAACGTGCAATTGTTTATATTGTATAAACATCCTTTTCAGGTATAAATGGCAAAAAGTGTTGGCACATTTAAAGTTTATCCTTCAAAGAACTCCATTTAAAAAGTTGTCTGTGATGTGATAAAGGTTCACTATCTCGAATGGTTTGTATGTTGTTGGAACGCCTTAAACTAGACAGTTTTGACAGAATCTGTATCGCCTGTAACATGGTAACGTTAGCAGTAATCAATGTTAACGTCGCAGTCTGTTGGACTAAAAATTGATGAGTTTAGATTTATAGTATTTAAAAAGGACACTGTAAGGAGTTGTCGGTCATCCTTGAAGCAGGGTTAACGGCTGTGGTATGCTCACCGTTACTCGGCTTTGGGTCGTCGAGATGGAGTGGGGTGGTGTCAAATGCCTATAGTGGTGCCGAACACGACTCTGCGAGTCTCATGTCTTACCCACTGAGCTAGCCGGTCTAAAGGGGAAAGACCCATAAGCTGTTCATTGCCCGATAAAGTTGGCCGTAGGTTGGCTTGTCGGTAAGCGTTGGTGTATAGCCTGGAGACTTCCTCCAACCTGCGGTTTTGTTCAGCCGGAAAACAGTTTGGGGAGAAGAAAAGAATAATGCTTCAACACTCGTTAGAATACTGAAATACCGCCTTCTCTATACGTGACTCAAAAGGTGACGCAAAATTAATCATCCAATTTTGTTTTTGAATTCCTTTTTTACTGATTAAAAAAAAATGATTTTGAGTGATGGAAATCTTTATCTGGACCTTTACAATTGTTTCTGTTAAGTGGAAAAGATGATATCCGTGGCTGTCGCCAGTGTTGATACACGTTTGTGTCCGTCTTATCGCATTTTCCATGTCTTTCCCAAGATTTGCAGTGATAACTGTTCGCATTCTTGTCGAATATTCTCCTTAAGGGCTGTGATTGTCTGAGGCTTGTTGACAAAGACCTGCGACTTCAAGTAGCCACAAAGAAAGAAGTCTGCGATGGTTAAATCGAGCGATCTTGCTGGCCATGCCAAAACGGGAGATTGGGTGACCAGGAAACGCTTCCTACACAACATCCATTGTGGCTCGTGCTGTATATGCGGTTGCACCGTCTTGTTAAAAAGACATGTTCACCAAGTCCCGCTCATCCAATTCCGGCAGCAATAGTGACCTGGCGATGGCGTCCTCAAAAAAATATGGCCCAATCACTCCTCCCGCCACAGTGGCTTTGAGCGGATGTCTGGATGGCTCTTCGTGCATCACACGCGGATTTTCATTGCCTCAGAAATGAAGATTTTGCTTATTGACGTAACCGCTTAAGTGGAAATGCGCCTCGTCACTCATGATAATTTTCAACACAAAATCGTCCTCTTCGTTGTTGAGATTGAGGATGGCTTTACAGGTATTCACTCGCGACTGACGGTCAGGAGGCATTAACTGATGCACTGTTTGCACTTTGTGCGGAAACATGTGTAAGCCTTTCACTAAAATTCGCTATAGGGTCCGTCTGCTGATGCCCAATTGCGTTGCCCGTCGTCTGGTTGATGTTTCTTCGTTCTCTGCTACATCGGCAGCCACAGCCGCGATATTCTTGGCCGAGCGACCAGTCCGGTGGCGGTCACGACTTGCATGGTCTCCTGTGGTTCCACTCTGTTCGAGTTGAGTGGCTAAGCTCCAGAATGTTTGCCCAGTTGGCGCGATACGATTAGGAAATCGACGTCGAAATTCACGTTGCGCTAACACCACCGACCGATTATTGGTCAAAAACATCGACACAATTATTCCACGCTCTTGCGGAGTATAGTGCTATATTGCTTGTCTGGTTTGTATACTGCAGCTGTCTAGTTCATAAATGTCAAATAAAATTTGCAACAATTAAACCAACTTCCGATAGGGTTATTAATTTTGCGCCACCTTGTATATTATGAACAAGACATAAACCGATATAGAACCGATATACGAACCAGATACTGGACTACACAAAGATTGCGGGCATGACCGAAAACTACCAGAAGCAAGAAAATTAACGAATGAAGCCGAAGACTATTGCATACGTGGACAGAAGCAAAATGGGACAAATAAATGACATACAAACCACAAGAAGATCGAAGAAATAATGTGAATATGACGACAAAATCATGCTAATGGCGGCCAAGTTCCGAAAAAAAAATTGCCGTCATTAGCGAAAAGACAAGTTGCCTTGAGTTCTCAGTGGCATCTAAGAGAAACAAGGCGAAAAAAAATAGACGCTTAAACAAAACTGGGGAACTCGGGACAAACCCACATACACTACCAGGGTAGACCGAGCTAGGTTAGGTTAGGTTAGGTAAGAGTGGCTGTTGGAAATACCAACCCACTTAGGCCTATTGGTCCATTGTGATGCCATGTGGATCTATGATCCTCTTACTACTGGAACCAGTTTGAGCTTATAATAAAGCGTAGGAGACTGTTAACGTCTATGTTTTCTAGATCGTTTGTGTCATTGTAGAAGAAAGCTCTTAGATGAAGCTTTCTTCTCTGGGTGAGAGCTGTACATGTGCAGAGTAGGTGAAGGATTGTCTCCTCCTCTTCCTCGTCCATGCAGCTTCTACAGAAATCATTAGTAAAAGCGCCAAGCCTTCTTGCGTGCTTGCCTATGAGGCAGTGTCCAGTAATGACACCTATTATGGCGCTGAGATGTTTCCTATCTAAAAGGATCAGACACTTAGAGTGACTCAGATCCAGCCTTGGCCAGATCTATTTGGTCGCTAGACACGTTTGCCCAGCAGTCCACCTAAGGTCTGTTCTTTTATTGGCATCCAGCTTTAGTGTTAGTTTGCACGTAGCGATTGGTATACCTATACTACCTTTATCCGGTAGAATAGGTAGAGTGGTTCCAATTTTGGCGTGTTCATCGGCTCTGCAGTTCCCTGGAATGTCTCTATGGCCCGGCACCCAACAAAGGTGAATGTTGAACTGCTCTTCCATCTCCATGAGAGATGATCGGCATTCAAGGGCGGTTTTAGAATATAATGAGACCGAGTCCTGGGACTTGATGGCGGCCTGACTATCCGAAAAGATGTAGATATCCTTTGAAGATATCACGTTTTTCTTCAGCCAGGACAGAGCTTCTTTAATTGCCAAAATTTCCGCCTGGAACACGCTACAGTGATTTGGAAGACGGAAAGAGTAGCTTAGATTTAGCTTATCTGAGAAAACATCGCCACCAACTCCGTTATCGGTTTTAGATCCATCTGGATTGATGGATTGACTTGTCCTCCATGAAAGCATCTTCCTCCCACATAGCTGCAGTCGCAGCTACTTGCCTGCTAAAAATGTCGAGGGGTTTCAAGTGAAGCAGAATATCTAATGCCGCAGAGGGGGTAGACCGTTGTGCATAGACATGCTGTTCTTTGGACTCTGCTTAGTTTAATGCGGTTAATTGCATTTTCCAAGGCCGTCCACCAAACAACCACCCCGTAAGTATGACCGAGATGTATAGCCAGTGGGTTATGCGAGGTTGAGGGCCCCATTTGTTCCCAATGGCTTTTTTTGCTATTGTAGCTTTATTGACTCATTCTTGAATGTTAGGTTTCCAGTTTAGTTTCCTGTCAAAAATGAGACCCAAATATTTTGCCGTATCGGAGAGCTATTCAAACAATTAAATGTCACAAAACGGATTGCGACTAGGAGCAACTGCGTTTTAGCGATCGCCATTCACAAATCCGGCCAGAATAGTAGCGAGTGGATGCACTTAGGTTCCTTAAGGAACCGGTTATTTGAGATTTTAGAGTCAATAACGAATCCTAAATATGGCCTCCTAGACCGAAGATAAGTACTGCACCAGCTATGACACTATATACTAATTATGATCAGAGAACTTAACGCAAATCTGGACAAGGAAGTCAAAACACAGCCTTCATAACGTTTGATAATGGATTCATATTTTTAGAATTAGGAACAGGACGTTACCTCTCAGTAACCAGCACGCGGTTTCCACATCTCCGCATCTATTTTATAAAGGGACTTGACTCTATCAGAGATAATATTGCGATCGACATCAGGCACTCCTCCAGTATTCTTGAACTCCGAACGTTCCGAGAAACCAAAATTAACTCGAATCATTAGCTTGTTGCAGCCTGAGTGCGAATACGAATATCACAGGTACGATGGAGTCAAGTAACACCACCAAGGTTCGACGATGAAGAGCTGAAATCACAAAAAATCGCTTTAATCTTTACCGATCGCGTTTCCCTCAAGCTCTCGTAAATCGTGTTGCTGAAACCTCTAGTTTGACGATGAATGTATTTAGTTAGGTGATCCAAACAAGAAAGTATCCATCGAAGGACTTTCTATGTGCCAAAAAGAAGGTAATAGCGATGCATCTCGGAAACAAAAAGAAAGTGTACGAGAAGCGCTCGATCGAGGAAATGGAGAGATATTACTGCAAGAACTTCATTCGAAAGCTTTATCAAAGAATTAACCGAACTGCAAAAATAAACACGAACGAATAAATAGTAGTAGAATCAAAGTAAGTGGCGATCAACTTTCGACGCGGACGATGACAGACAAGGTTTTCGTCCACCCGACCAAGATGAAGTCAAGACAGCAATCTCCACGTTAGAGTGCATGCTTCGGCTCTATAAAGTAGAACTGGGATGATCAAGGTCTTATCTAGAGACTTAGTTTTTGGGAATAGGGCTCCACAACTAAATTGCGTCCTTAGCCCAAGGAAAAAGCGATTGGTAAGATTGATTCTTCGTTTTATTCCTGCTGAGGTGTTGTTGGTAGAATTCATAGCAGATGCAAGGTAGACAAAGTCCTTTACTACCTCGAAATCATAACTATCGATTGTGGCCTTCTGTCCCATTCGTTGATGTTGTGTGTCGCTTATTGTTGACAGCATATACAATACATGGTTTTGCCCTCATTTACCGCTAAGCCCATTTGGCTTCCATTTCAATACTAGCGAACGATAGCCCGCTGAGTTCTCCCAAGTATATCGATATCATCGGCGTATGCTAGTAGTTGCTCAGACTTTTGAAAGATTGTGCCTTCAGTATTCACATGTGAGTTCCCCACAATTCTTTCAAGTTTGATGTTAAAGAAAACACATTACAGTGCGTCACCTTGTCTAAAAATTGTTTGACATCAAAGGTCGTTACCGACGTTGACGGAGCAGCGAGAATTCTCAATCGTCATTCTGCACAAACAGGCGAGTTTCGCAAGGATGCCAAAACTAGTCATGTCTCTATATACCTTGTCTGTATAAATGCTGTCATATGTGACCTTAAAATCGGTGAAAAGATGATGGGTACCGATTTGGACTTCTTGTCAAGTCCAGCTGATTTGTTTGATTTTAGCTTCGATACTGCTATCCTTACTTTGTTCTTGTCAGGTGTCAGGGATTTTTTCGTGGTGGTCGGGTGAAACCCAGCACATCATATGCCGCATCTCTGATGACACGTTGGCAGTATTACCACTGGTTTTCTTTATGCATAGGAGTTGTATATGCGGTAGAGGAGTTGTTAAGAGGTTTCGGGATAAGTGTTCTGCGAAGATTCTGGCGGTATCTTGCGATTGCAGCTTTTCCACATTTTATCTTCTCACTGTAGTTCTTCTTTGTTGTGGCGCTTGGGACATCCGCATTTGCAACTTAGCTGCAACTAGGTGGTGATCAATGTTAACGTTGGCTGCCCGAACGTCCAGAACGAATGAGGCATACCTTACGTCTATCGCATGATGATCAATTTGAATTAGAGCCTGATGATCCGGAGGCTGGCATGTCCTTTTTTGTATATTGAGATGAGGAAGCCGTGTTCTTGCTATAGTGATATTCCGTCCCACTGCAAAGTTAATATGTCTAAGTCAGTTGACAGACGTGGTGTCGTGTAGGCTATGGTTAACAAATGTCCCACCAAAGATGTAAAATAAATAGTACTGTTTTAACCGCATACTTCTGACCTTAGTAGCTCGTAGAAACATTCTTTGAGGGCATCGTTCTTGTCTTCCACAAGTGCATGGGCGCGAATTAGGCTTACATTAGCCTTGATACAGATTGTTATAAGACGCTTACTCACGCGTCGGAAGCTCAAGGCTTCTTGTCTAAGTCTGCCGCATATGCTAAATCCACATCCTAATCAGCCCTGTTTCTTTTCCTTATAGCAATCACCATGGTATTGAAATGACAGTTTTTCATCCTCCTTATGTCCGCCCATCCCATCACGGATGGATGGCGGTGATATCTGCGTGATAGCACTTGCAGATCCGAAGATCCTTTAAACGTTTGCTAGGGTCGTCAACAGTGAGTTCATTTTTATCCTAGGTCATTAGTTGGTTCGTCACATATTTAAATCTCTTCCGTATAGGGATGTGAGCCCTATGACGGTGTAGGCCAGCATAATTCTACTGGCCCGCCCAGTGCCCTCGCCATTTTAGGTTACATGAGTAAGGGTTTGCTCATGCAGTTACCGGAGACCACCACTGGGAGGTAAGGCAAGCATTTCGCTACGAACTTGATGGCCCAATCCAAGTAATAAGACACTCAGCAGATTGCCGATGAATCACCACGCAGGCCGCCTAATTTGATTTGGGACCGGGTCAACCTCGGACAAGTTTATTAAAGCTTATTCTTAAAACTAACAAACTCGCTTAAAAGTAAAGATAAAAGCTAAAGGGTGGAAGCTTTTAAAGAACGTTAGGACGTGAGGGATTGGAGGAAATAAAAATGTTCTTCACGAAACATTCTAGACAGTGGCTTCAGGTGTCCGTAATTCGTTCTGTGAAGATTGAGCCGGAAAAGTGGCTCAGACCTAAGATTGCCTATGTTGGTGTTAATAGAAATAAGTTGAAGTAAAGAAGGAAAATATTACCAACTAAGATCTGATGAATAAAGAGCAACTTTTTGGCGTATAGAAGGGGGTTGTATATTTATAAATTTCAGCCGATCCGTGTATGATGGTAAGTTTTGGCTATCATCCCAGGGAAGACCACGTAAAGCAAATCGTAAAAACTTGCGTTGAACAGCTTCTATCCGGATGATGTGAGTTCTGTAGTAGGGTGACCAAACTTGGCTTGTATATTCAAGAAGGGGCCTAATAATGGCTATGTTAAGAGATTTGGTAACATTGGGAGACGCCTTAGATAGCGCTTGATGAAGCCAAGGAATTCTGCTATTTTTATCATATTATCAATGTGAGAACAGAAATTAAGTTCCTTACCACAGATAGCATCTAAATCACGCAACTAATTCGCTAAGGAAACATGCAGGATAAAGATTAGATAGCAGCGAGGTGAAGTAGGAGGGCGCTTACAGGAATAAGTTATAGCCTGACACTTATTGACGTAAAGCCCAAGGAAATTCTTCTGACAGATCTATCCAGATCTTCTTGTAGTGGTAGACTGTCTGAGGAAGATGATATATATCTATCATATCCTCTACGTAAATAGATATGTACGAATTTTATAAGGATACAATCAACATCATTAACAGTCAGAATAAATAATAAGGGACCAATGTGGCTACCTTGAAGGACACCAGAAGAGGCTTTAATTTGGTCAGAAACCGTGAACCTAAATAGAACATAGTAATGTCATTCATTTAATTTGGGTTGAACCCACGTTATAAAGCTTATTTGGAAACCAAGAGCCTTTAATTTTAAAAGAATAATACATACTCGTATCATGACAAAATTCTTTCAAAGGCCTTGCTCAATCTTCGCTAATCACGTCAACTTCATTTTCAAATTCTAGTGCACATAAAGTGCTTAATACGAATTCCGTTATGTTGGTGATTGTAGATCTACCTTTGAGAAATCCCTTCTGGTTTTGGAAACAATAGATTTACAATGTAAAAGCATTGTATCATAATTATTGCTCTCAAAAAGCTTAGACATGCAGGACAGCTTAGTAATTGGTTTAGAAACTCTTCTCAGGACATCGGACCAACTAAAATATACAACACCTTCCTATTTGTAGTAAGTTATATGGTAGTATGTAGGTATAACATATTGTTATACATAAATTACAATCCTTAGTGCCAGTAAAGGATCTTCGTACCACAGCTGCCAAGTTCGAACAAAATATGAAATCCAAACCTGCATTTTCAGAAACAAACTATTTCCGAAGTTGGAAGGAGCTGTTGAATCCTACATTGAAGATTAATAAAAGGCTCCATAGAGAGACCTTTAAAAAAGCATCCCACAAAGTGGAAATTTGCCCGGAGATGGCCGTTTAAATTACTCAACTACGTCTTCCTGTGGTATTTTAGAGTAATTTAAAAAATTAAATTTCTCAAATAAAGGGTATACCCCTTTTAAAAAGTCATTACTGTCATTTAACCACTCAAGTTCAATTCTCCCGAAACTGTTTGCCCACAAAATATTTCATATAACGTATCTGCGACCATTTTCGGCCTCAGAAATTCTCCTTAACCAAACCGGAACTTTTTCCTATTCCCCAAAGGCTTTAGTAACGATGACAACAGATTTCTAAATACCACCCCATCACGCACCAAGCACCAAGCACCAGGCACCAGGCACCAGTAAACCAAATTCTTTGCTGGGGATATAAATTAATTTTCAAATTTATTGCTACAACGACTAGGACTAACGCTATAAAGAGTTTCTTACAATCCTGCCAAATAGAAACCAATTCATAATGGTTAGTGGAGCTTGGAATGGATACAGACACATTGAGAATGGGGAAAATTGCGGTCTGGCAACATGCATTGCACATAGCTCATGAGTTCATGAATAAATAGGCAGTGTTCCCAATTTGTCGTAGTTAATAGCCATCGATTGGAACAATAAATTATTCTTTATTGCTGAGTGAGATTGTTGTGCGGATAATACCGATGCCGAATGTTAAATGGAACTCGAGGTGAGCACGAAATTTATTTCGATTTTCGGAGATGACCAAGGTTTATTGTTGAAACCAATTAATTGAATTTATAACCGCCATACTTATTAATGATCTAAACTAAGATTGGTGGTTGACAGGCAATGGGATGAGTTTGATCTGAGAGATAGAGCTTAAAACAGTCTTCATGGAGTTGCTGATTCTACTATCACAATGATTGAAGCTTATAGAGCCTGTTGGTTAGGAGCTGTCCACTTGTTTTTTGTGTCTTAGTCATCTATTTCGACTTTATCTTGTACACAACCTTAGTATTTTATTATTATATGTATTCCTACACGTATATTACTTACTACATACATATTTCAACTACCTAATGAAATTGTTCTCGGAGAAGGATCAAATAAAGATGGATATTCCAACTGGGATCGATATCATTTTATTGGGTTGTACCACATAGTAATAGTAAAAATTTAAAAGCCAATATTATGTTTGCGTAAATTTTTATTCAATCAAAATAGCATCCTTTGGCATCTATGACATTCTTCCAACGTGATACAAAGTCAAATATTCCTTTTTCGTAGAAGTGCTGACGTTTTGAGGCAATGAAATCTTCAAAAGCTTTTATGACCTCTCCTCGATTCCGGAAGACCTTCTGTCGGCAAAATGAATCCAGATTGCGGAAAGATGGTAATCCCAAATCCCAACTGTAAAAGTTTTTGCACTATTTCCTCACATTATTTAATAGCGTTTATCGTTTATCCTGGTTGAAAAAATGAAAATCGGGCTTGGGGGTGGGTTTTGGCTTTTCATCTGTATCCATCCACTGCCCAGATCTTTTACAAATATCATACAGTATCCGCTTTTCATTACAGGTTACTATCCGGTCCAAAAACAGTTCAGTTTGGTTTCTTAATGTAAGCGATGCGCAGATTTCCAGACGCCGTGGTTTTTGGGATTCGTTCAGTTCATGGGGTGCCCACTTACCGAGTTTCTTTACCTTCCCTATGAGAGAAAGATGTCGACTTATTGTCATTGGTGATACTCCCATGCTTTGTGCAATCTCCCTCACTGATTTTGTTGGGTCGACATCCACCATTGCTCTTAAAACATCGTCGTCAACTAACGTTTCCGGCTTCCCACGTGGTTCATTTTCGAAGTTGAAATCTCCCGAATGGAACTGTCCAAACCAACGTTGTATAGAGCTTTTGTTTACCGCTACATCCTCAAATGCGTCATTATTCATTAATGTTTTTGATTGCCAATGACGCATTATGTCTCATTTTAAATTCGTAGAGGAAGGGGGTTCGAATTTGAACTGCCGGCAGCATGGTAAATAATTCGTAGAAAAAAATATCAGTACTTGTAACGAACCCTAAAATTCTCACACGTCAAGTACACGTACCACTTTATTTTATAAAAAAAGGAAATTTAACGTTCTAACACAAATGTTCACTCGAGAACTTCTTATTTCCGACAGAGCGAAAATCGGACATTTCATGTAGTACAATCCAATAAGTTCAGTATTGCTCGACAAATCATCATATGTTCGGATTGAGTTGAGTTTGACGTAATTTATTTCCTTTATTTCATAAAAAAAGGAAAAAATTATACCTTTTGCCATATACAAATTTAATTATTAATTATGTTAATTAAATTTCTAGGTTTTATAATCAGGAAATAGTACACTTTGTGGCATAAAGTAGCCAGTAGTAAGTGCATAAATAATATAGGGTTTTCCAATAAGGACTTGACAACTTTTTTTTTTAAATAAAACGCAAACCATTTGAAATATTTCAAAAACTTTATTATCGGCTTGAACTCGACTTCGTTCATATGCCACGAACGCGGGCATGTTTTCAGCGGTCGATTCGTTGGACCCAATTTTCAACGACTCGGACACACATTTCGGCCGAAACGGCCGCTATTTCGCGTTCAATGTTGGCTCTGATCTCTTCCAACGTCGTCGGTGTGTTGGCATAAACCAATGACTTAACGTAGACCCACAGAAAATAGTCAAGCGGCGTTAAATCGCACGAACGAGGCGGCCAATCGACTGGCCCATTTCTTGATATAACACGCTCACCAAACTTACTTTTCAATAAATCGATTGTAGCGTGTGCTGTGTTGCTTGTGGCATCATTCTGTTGAAACCACATGTCGTCCAAGTCCATATCTTCCAATTCGGGGCAAAAATAATCGGTGATCACGGCGCGATAACATTCACAGAAACGTGACGATCGTTATCGTCGACGAAAAAATATGGGCCAATAATGCCGCCGGCATGCAAACCGCACCAAACAGTTATTTTTTGTGGATGAAGTGGTGATTCATGAAGCACATGTGGATTTTCACCCGACCAATAACGCATATTCTGCTTATTGACGAACCCATTGAGCCAAAAATGAGCTTTGTCACTGAAGATGATTTTGCGATAAAATTCATCATCTTGGTGCATCTTCTCCACAACCCAATCGGAGAACGTACGTCGCTTCAAATGGTCCATCGGCTTCAATTCTTGAGTCAGCTTGATCTCATATGGGTGTAAACCAAGATCGTTACGCAAAATACGCCATAATGTGGTCTGAGCGATGCCCAATTCTTGAGAACGCCGTGGAATTGACTGATTTGGATCGTTTGCTACGGACGCCTGAACGCCGAACGGCAGCGATATTTTCGACACTTCGACCAATGCGTTGTCTCACTGACACGGCAACATCACACAACGAATATGTAGACTCAAATTTTTTCACTAAACTTGTTATTGCCCGTCTACTAGGGCGAGAATTACGACCGAACATTGCAGTTAACGCTCTTAAAGTTGCATTCACCGACTCCGAATTTCGGTAGAAAATTTTTATAATTTGCAGACGTTGCTCGTTCATGTACTTAACCATGATGAAAATGTTGAGTTTACTGAATAAATTGACAGTGACAGTTTGATGATTAGTGAAAGAGTGCGTTAACAAATTAAATTTAAAATTGTCAAGTCCCTATTAGAAAACCCTTTATTACTAATAATTTAAGAAGAAAGAAAGAAAGAAGAAAGGGCAGTAAATGCAAAAATCCTAACTAGAATGCGTTTTAGCCAATTTTATCAGGAAAGATTAGTGAGATTCTTATAAGCTTCAATGGATTAGAAACTACCTTTCGGAACATTCAATTCAAGTTGTCTTTGATAATTTCAAGTCTGATATTCACAAAATAAATGCTGGTGTGCCCCAGGGCTCCGTTCTGCCCCCGACACTCTTTCTATTTTTTATCAATGATCTCTTGTCTGGCACTTCTAATCCAATACATTCCTTTGCTAAAGACGGTACTCTCTCCTTTTCATATTCGTTTCCAGCGTATGTTAAGCTCATTAAATTCCGATATTAACAGCATAACCAATTGGGGAGCTGTGAACACAACACAATGTTGTCTGCTGTCGTTAAAGTGAAATATAAATACCCAGCCATTATCCATGAATGGCACTTGCATAGTCGAAACCGAAAAACTTTCCATTCTCGGTATGTGTGTCAATGGCGTAGGTTACGTTCGAATGACCACATATTCGATGTCGCAAAAATTCTGCGAAATGTCTAGGTTTCCTCAAGCGATGTAGGAAATACTTTCCCCCTTCTGACCTGGCCTCGATATATAAGGCATTCATCCGCCCAAAATTGGAGTACAATGCACACATTTGGTCAGGTGCGCCTAAAACATCTCTGCACCTGTTAGATAGGATTCAAAACCATGCTATAAAACTCAAAGATGATGCTAATATCACCCAGAAATGTCTCGTGTCTCACTTTGTTTTATCGCTATTACCACCATCAGTGCTCCATTGAAATCGCCTGTAGCATTCCACCCCTTCAAATCTTCAGCGTTCCTAAGCCGAATAACTCGCTTGTGGAACGCCCTGCCGAGCTCTCTATTTCCTAGTCATTATAATATTCAGACTTTAAAAACCAATGTATTTACATCAGTACCTATCTTTCCTCCCTAATTTTCTTTCGTCCGCGCTGTGTGCAAACATTTTAAGGGTACTTTAACCCCTTGAGCGCTCGCTACTTACAAAAAAAAACACAAAGCATAGACATAGAAGTACATCAAGATATAACTTGAAGCAAGGTTTCAACCTCAGATAGTAAAAGTAGCCTGGCCTTAAGCTTTCTTAAAAATTAGCTTTCATGTGTTACTAGCTTGGATATATCAGACGGCAGTTTGTTAAAGATATAAGGTGATATAGATATCAAAAAACGTCTACTGTGTTCTTTATTAACCCTAAGAACGTCTACTACAAATCCCTTTCCCGATGAATATACTCTCGTTCTTCTAAAGTGTACCATATATTACCTTTTTTGATAAAAAATATTTTAAATGCTTTGAAGACTACGGAGATATCGGAGTGGGAGTGTTTTTCCTAATTGAAACAGCGGTAATGAGGGCCCATATCTATTCTTAAAACACATTGATCGAATTACTTTTTTGCTTACAAGCAAAACCATATTCAAGTCGTGGTTGCACCATCGCATAATAAATGACCAGAGTGACCAGATAAAAACAATAGGAAAAACAATATAAATAAAACAACAACGGTGTAAGATATAAAATTGATTCTGACTTTATTTTGAAGATACGTTTATGCCATTATGTGTGGCTTCGCCTTCGCTGGCAGTGCTTCAAGCGGTCGGCCCAAGTTTTTGATGACCCGGTCCAGAACGTGCCGGGTTATTCCGGCAATAACGTGTTGAATGTTGGCCTCGAGCTCGTCCAAAATGATTGGCTTGTGAGCATAGACTAAGAACAAATCACATGATCGCGGCGGCCAATTGATGAACACTTGCCGTGATATAAACCAGTCGCCAAATTTCTCCTTCACAACTTTGAGCGTTGCGCCGCTTTTATGACATATAGCGCCGTCTTGTTGGAACCACAACTCGAATATATTGATCCTGTCGATCTCTGACTACAATAAATCCATCCAGCAGGAAGGCCTCCCTACCGACCCTATCAGCCTCAGGAACCTTTATGACAGGTACCACGAGATTTTTAACATGTCCCCTCAGAAAGTAGCAGACGACCTTGCTGCATTCGGCAACTATGCTCGCTCTAAACGAGTATCACACCTACAGCGAAGCCGAGCCGACCACGACAAATTTTTTCGTCCATAACGTGCCTCCCTTGCCAGCGCTTAAACCATCCTGCCTCACACCTCCACCCCACAACATCCCTCTTACATTTTACTACCAGAATGTAAGAGGTCTTCGCTCTAAAACCAATGCTGTCCTACGTCAATCGCATGCTCTTCCCTTTGATATTTACGCCTTGACCGAAACCAATTTGATTCCCGACATAAAGAACCAGGAATTGTTCCCTCCTACTTTTAATGTTTTCCGCGACGACGATTCTACCCGCACAAATAAAGATTCCCCCTGTCGAGGCGTCCTACTGGCGATGGACAACAGCCTTAACTCTTCTCCCATTACAATTTCTTCATCCTCTAAAGCCCACTTTGTCGCAATAAAAATATCACTGCCTCTCAAGTCCCTTTACGTTATGTGTTGCTACATCCTACCTGCTCAACCTATCGAATCTTACCAATTTGTTATTGATGCGATCGATCATTTAATTGACCTGTCAGACCCTATTGATGATATCCTTATTTTCGGCGACTTTAATCTTCCTCAGCTACAGTGGACTCCATCAGATGATCAATCGTTTTTCATCGCTCCAAATGCCATCTCAGCTAAGGAATGTCTCTTCTTAGATCGCTTAACAGACTCAAGTCTATGCCAAGTCAGTGGTATATCCAATTATATGGGCAGGCAATTAGACCTTATTTTCACAACAGATCCAATTAACTCCTCAGTCTCACTTTGTCCCCTATCTCTCTCAACAATCGATAACTACCATCCCCCCCTTCTACTTTCATTTTTTCATAACTCTTCATTCCAGTCCACTCCCCCCACAACTCTCTCATCCCACGACTTTCATAAAGCAAACTTTCACAAAATCAGTGAATATCTCAGCAGATCCCTCTTTAACTTTCACAACTTAAGTATAAATGATGCCTTATCCATTTTTTATAAATAAATATTTAATTCTTTTTCCCTTTACGTTCCGTTTTCCCGCCTTCATCTACTACATCTACTAGTCCTCCCTGGTATAAACGCAAGCTTCGTTCCTTACGAAATGAGAGAAATATGCTATGGGCTGTTTTCCTGCGTACCAGATCCTTTACCGACTATTCCAACTATCTTGGTGCTTATCTTCATTTCACCGAACTTTACGATTCCCTTTACCAGCGCTACCTTAACAATGCGCAAGTCAACCTTATAAACCACCCTAAGTCCTTTTTCCAATTTGTTAACTACAAAAGAAAGTCCGATGGTTACCCTCCTTCCCTCTCTTTCAACAACAGGTCATCAACCGATCCACTCACCATTGCCAACCTATTTGCCACCTTTTTTAAACAATCCTTCACCAACGACTCCTTTGTACCAGATCCATCCTATTTTAGTTACCTACTGAACTTCTCCAATGGCCCACTTCTTTCTCATATTTTGGGCCCGTCTTATATCGAATATAAATTACACCAACTCAATGACGAATTCACACCCGGCCCAGATGGCCTCCCTGCCATATTTCTTAAAAAATGTTCTTCCTCTCTTTTCCTTGCCCTTTCTAATCTCTTCCGTCTATCCCTTTCACAACGAGAATTTCCTCAGGTTTGGAAAACCTCCTTCATAACCCCGATACACAAGAAAGGATCAAAGAATGAAATAACCAACTATCGTCCCATCGGTAAACTCTCCCATATACCCAAACTCTTCGAAAGTATTTTGTATGAAGCTCTAAGCTTCCAATGCAAATCATTATTTCCCTTAGACAACATGGCTTCTTAAAGGGTAGGTCAACCACCACAAATCTCGTTGAATTCGTATCCTTTGCCCTCTTCGCCCTAGAGAATCGCAATGAAGTCGATGTAGTTGCAACCGATTTTAGCAAAGCCTTCGATAAAATCTCTCATCGGTTAATTATCTTTAAATTGTCTGCCCTCGGCTTTGAACCCATATTGTTAAAATGGATATCCTCTTACCTCGAAAACCGTTTTTACAGTGTTCGTTTTAGGTCAGCCCAGTCCGCTCATTTTTGGCCACCTCTGGAGTTCCACAAGGCAGCCATCTCGGTCCCCTTCTTTTTATATTAACCATAAATGATCTCGATATGATCATCAAACACTCGTCTGTCTCCCTTTACGCCGACGATACCAAATTTAACAAAACCATTTCCTCTCCCCATGACTCTTTCTTCCTTCAACAAGATCTCGATAGTGCCTCAAAAATTCTATCTATCTGGTGCCTCAAAAATTCTTTGGAACTTAACATCGCCAAATGCCAATCCATCACCTTCTCACATAAGCGGAACCAATCTCCTCCCCGACTCTATCTTCTCCATAACGAACCTATCTCCTCCGTACAGTCTCTTCGCGACCTCGGCATTTTGTGTGACAGCGAGCTCAACTTCCGTTTACATATGGATGAGATAATCCTCAAAGCCAACTCTACACTAGGTTTTGTAAAACGGTGGTCCAAAGAATTCACCAACCCATACGTGACCAGGTCCCTCTATATTACCTTTGTTCGCCCCCTCCTAGAGTACGCCAGTCAAGTATGGTCCCCATATCATCGTGTTCATATCTCGAGAATTGAAAGCATTCAGCGTCGTTTTCTTCGATTTGCTCTTCGAGGTATGCCCTGGGACGATCCTTTTAATCTGCCCCCCTATCAAAATCGTCTCAACCTTATCAACTTAAACACCCTCGAAGATCGCAGAGATGCAGCAGACTTTGTCTTCATTCATCGACTCCTTTCAGGTCACGTTGAATGCGCGTCTCTTCACAACTCCATTTTCCTCAACACTAACCCTCGTAATCTACGTACCCCTCGACTCTTCTATCTACCAACCCACCACACCTCCTATGGCGCGAACGAACCAATCTCCCGTATGCTACGTCAAATCAACTCAAACCCTACCGTCTTTGACTTTCACCGCACCACTTCCTACCTCAAATCTGTTCTCCTTCACCACTCCAACTAACCTTAGTTTTAAGTTTTAGTTTAAGTTTATTTTTTAAGTTATAGCTTGTATTAAGCCGAATAAATGGGGGCTTTCGCCCCACCAAAATTAAATTAACATCGCTCTATACCTGAGAGCATTGACGGTAATGGTGTCTCCCTCCTCACTTCGAAAGAAATAAGGTCCGATGATGCCACCATGCCACAAACCGCACCAAACAGTCAATATTTGTGAATGCATTGATGATTGGCCGAACACTTGTGGATTGTGTTCGCTCCAACAATGGCAATTTTGCTTGTTGACATAGCTGCTGAACCAAAAATGGTCCTCGTCCGAGATGATGATTTTTTGGTCAAAATGCGGATCTCCGGCCAACATTTCCATCGCCCAATTAGCGAACTGACGCTATTGTCTATATGTCGCCCGGCGTAAATTCTTGAGTCAGCACAATCTTAAACGGATGTAGGCCCAAATCCAGCTGCAAAATAAGCCGGATTGACTATCTGGCGATGCCCAATTCAGCTTATCGGCGCCGAAACAACACTTCTCGATCTTCTTCGATAGTAGCCACTACGGCTATGTTTTCTTATTTTTTGCGCAGATCTCTATCGAGTTGGTGGCTTAAGATCCAAAAGAGTCTACTCACACTCAAACCTTTCCACAGTGCGACGAATTGTCTGCACACTGAAACCATAATAACGACCGACCTCACGATGAAATTCAGGTTTTTGTATTTACAACTGAGCCGGTATTTCGATAATATTTTCTAATAATTTCCACACTTTAGGCAAGCATAAAACTTGAAATTGCAAACCTTACTGAATATATTGACAGCTGCTGAAACATAACAATTGGAAAAATTGTCATTGCTATCTAGCCACCCTTTAAATTGCTGAAAGCAGATTGCGTGGAACTAATTTACGCAAGTAATACATTTTGTTTAAGGATGAGTATCCTTTTTAAGGACATTATATGTAATTTCCAACTTAATTTATTGTCTATCATAACTCCAAAGTATTTAAATTCCTTCAAGAGCTCGAAGTTATTCTAGCTGATCTTGTTACAGCTAAGATGATGAGAGGTACTCGTAATGCGTTCAATCAGGATGTTGGGATTGAACAAGAAGAAATACATCACTTTAGACTTTGTCCTAAGTTTGAGTTGATGGTAGTTGAGCCAGGTGGTAAGTATCTGAAGATCAGAATTTAGTTGGTCCCAAGAAAAAGAGTTGGTTATAAGACTGACCCTTGCGGGATACCAGTATCTGAACATACCTCTTCCTTTCTTACATATTCATTAACTCTTATGCTCTGCTTCCTGTTGCGTAAATAAAATTTAAGCCATTCAAGTGTATTTCCCCTAAGGGCAGTATTATATAGTTTATGCAGCAATACTCGTAGCTCATAGTTAACGAGGTCAAAAGCTTTAGAAATAGACCAAATATTTTTCGGTTACTGTCTAGTGAATAGTACGAGTATATTCTACTTAAAAAGGACACTGTTGTATCTTCAGTACACTTTCCTTTCACCAAACCAAATTGGGACTTGTTAAAGAATCTTGTTTTGTCAACAAATTTCATCATCCTACCAACTATGATATTATAGTTGTTCGGATTACTAGAATTTCCTTTTTTAAGGATTTGAATAACAAGAGACGTTTTAAGGCATTCCGAAAATACTCCGGACTTTAAGCTTCATGTCTTTTTATCCCTTAAGGGATTAACAATCGCTCCTCCTTTTTTTTCTTAACTACCATGTTGCTAATACTATCTAGTAGTAGTAGTGTGTGTATTAGTGTAAATTTATTAATGCAAAAAAGATTTCAGTTGTTACAAAATTTTGCAGTGATAGGCTTTTCCCGTCAGCCAAGAAAAGAGTGTTTTGAAATTACAGAATTGATTCATTTTATTCAATATTTTTCTAAAATTTGCAGCCGGTGTGTTAGAGGAAATTTTGTAAATTTAAACAGTTTTCTCCATTTAGAACGCGAAAAACTTCATCCGAAAATAAAGTGTTTTTCCATAAAAGGATGTTCTAATTGAGTTCAGTTTTGGGCAGGCCTCAATGAAATGAATGCCATCTCCTCTTGTTCTATGGTTGGACAGGGTACATTCATCACTTCCATCAGTTCCATGTGGCATGTAAATTTATTGCAGAAGTTCGCCTTTGGCTTTGAATACTGTCCCGATTACCTCTAAGCCATTCCGATCATAAAAATAATTCTGATATTTAAGGTTATGGTTTAAAACTTTATAGATATTTCTTACTTGCCTTTGTTCGGTTTGCCTTTGAAATAACTCACGCGATGATCCTTCGATCTTGATTAAAAGTTCCTTCAGTGCATTTCCTAAGTTTGGTTTGTTTACGTGTACTTCGTGTAGGGGTTCGTTATTCTCACGGCCCAGCCTTATCCATTTGGCAAAGAAATAAAGGTTCCGATTTTTGAGGTGCATACAATTTTCAAGACATATAAGAAGTACTATAGTTTAGGCATGAAGACATGCAGCGGTAGCAACCCAGTTTGCAGGTACAACATGTACGAGTAGCATATTTCCTGGCAGTCGGAACATTGTCTTTAGGAAGTATCTTAAGAGTTTCTCAACATCCTCAAACTGCCAGATCCCCCACACTTGTCCCGCATAACACATGATTGACCTTATGACTGTTTCAAATTCTTTATACTTTACACTCGGCGCGATTTTCTTTTTTCCGAAAATCCCATTACAGTTACGATTGATTGCGCTTTTTGGTTCTTTTAACTTCTCTTGAAGGTGCTTTCTAAAAGATAAATTTGGGGTGATCAGTACTCCGAGGTATTTGTATTCCTTGACTTTTTTCAATTCTTCATTTTGCTAGGTCCATTTTTAAACCATTGTGTGACATCCCCATTCTTTCCGAAGAATCATAATTTTGATTTGACAGTACTGTTGCAACTTATTTATCATGTTTTGTAGCATGTTTGGTGTTTCCGAAGGTATTGCGATATCGTCAGAGCAAGAGGTTTACACGAAATCCATCGAGAAGATATACCACCTTGATCAAAAGTTCCCGGAATTTATTCAGAAAATTAAAAATACAACTTTATTCATCCAAATCTATATTGTCCCCTTCAAGGTAATCCCCATCGACTGCAACACTCTTATGCCAGTGCTTGATCCCATCCTTGAAACATTTTTTATATTCGGTTTTCGGTATGCTTCCTGCGATTTTTCCATTACTTCCTCTCGGCTGCTGAAACACGTTCCCCGTAGTGGTTTTTTAACTCGATTGAACAGAAAGAAGTCACAGGGAGCCAAATCAGGTGAATTCGGTGGCTGTTGGATGGTATTTGTTGCATTTTTCGTCAAAAAAATTACGAATAATGATGGCACTGTGTGACGGTGCGTTATCATGGTGCAAAATCCACAAGCTTTCTGCCCACAATTCTGGTCTCTTTCGGCGAATTGCTTCACGTAAACGTCTCATAACGGCCAAATAATACTCTTTGTTTACTGTCTGGCCTTCTGGCAAAAATTCATGATGCACTACACCGTTATAATCCATGAAAACCGTGAGCATTGCAATTTTTTTGACTGAAAACGACGTAGTTTTTTTGGTCTCGGCTCATTTGGTGGACGCCATTCACTTGCCTGATGCCTGGATTGCTTGTCGTACTCATAAACCCACGTCTGGTCTCCAGTAATGATCCTTTTGATGAATGCGGGATCAGATTCAACCTCGCAAATCATCTCTCTTGCGACGTCAACACGATCTCTTTTTTGCATGAAATTGAGATCTTTTGGCACCAACTTTGCTGCTACACGACGGAAACCCAAATCATTAACCAAAATATCTTGGACGGATCCATAGGCAATGTTCAAGTCCTCCGCTATCTCTCTGATGGATAATTTACGGTTATTGACCAACATTTATTTTACTCCATCAATGTTTTCGTCGATTTTCAATGTCGACGGTCTGTCACTGCGTTCATCATCTTCGATTGACTCACGACCACTTTTGAACCGCTCGTGCCACTGGTAAACGACCGCTTTCTTTAGAGAATCGTTGCCGAAACACTTTTCCAACATTTCCAACGTTCGCGCACCATTAAATCCGTTTTTTACGCAAAATTTAATACAAGTTCGTTGTTGCAAATTTAAATTGTTGTAAAAAATATCCAACACAGAGAGAGATATATGTATGTACTCTTGGCTACGTAACTTTTGCAAATATCAAGCTATTGCGCTAAGATTTGGAGCGAATGTCAACAACAGATTTACCAACTTAACAAAAAAAAACAGAACTGAAATCGGAACAATGGGAGCGCCACACGGTGGTTCTTTGATCAAGGTGGTATTGTACAACGAGATCCTCCAGGAAGTTTGTGAACAGAAGAGAACTCGGCAGACATCCTTGCTTCACTCCAAATTAAGACTAAAACCAGTTAAACAAAATATTTCTTACCTTTATCCAAAAACGTCGTTAGAGAGAAGATGTTGCTAACTATACAACATAATCTCTACGGAAACCAGGTTGAAACTCACTAAGTAGGTCATTTTCACGTATCCAATTTGTTAGGCGTTCCAAGATAATTCCTCTAAAAATGTTGGTGGTCGCATTTGAAAAAGAAATGCCTCTGTTGTTGCTTGGTTGATTTGGGTCTCTCTCCGTGAGCTTCTGCAGGAAGACAACAGTCGCATTTTTAAAGAATTCGTATGGAATACGTTCTTCTCCTGGAGCCTTATTTGAGCAACATCTATCACATCACCGAAATGCGAAATAACTTGTTCATGAAATTTTTCTTGCAAAGATAAAGCCGTGTTGTGTGAGATGTGGCACCGTCTTGTTGAAACCACGTGACTTCCACATCTGTTAAATTCGGTTAACATTTGGCTATAGCGATTAGAATTGATGATTACACCTTCCTCATTTTCAAAGAAGTATGGAGCAATGACACCACCAGACCAGATTGTACACTATACAGCGACTTTTTCTGGATGCACTAGTTTTTCGACAGTTACATATGGATTTTCACTTCCTCATATGCGACAATTTTGTTTTTTATCTTATCCACCGAGTGAAAACTGAGTCTCTTCGCTGAAGAAAATGTTGTGTGAAAATTGGTTATCAAAAGGCTGATATTCAAGCACCCAATCGGTGTATTTTCTACGTATTCCGTAGCCAAAGGCGAAATACGCCATAATGTGCAGTAAGGCAAGCCCAAATGCTGTGCTCGCCGTGAAATCGATAGATTTGGATCCTCTATAACACTCTCACTAACTGTAGCCGTGTTTTCTGACTCCCCTATTCCTCTCTCTTTGCTCTCGCCATCCCGTGGCAGTTTCTTAGACTTTTACAGAAGCGCTACCTAGAACAGTCGCATCCTTTTCCATTAAGGAGCTATGGTCGTGGTTCCTGAGACCCCTGAGTACTCTTTTCGCATTGGCACGCTCTTTAAGAGCACTTGAGTCGGGTTCCCTATCTACCCTGTTCCCGTCGATAGGATTGTCTAACGTCGAGATTGTATCCCCTGCCCTTAGTGGAGCTTGCGAGGTTCGAGCAGACCTCAAAAGGTCCCGCCGTCTTTTCGTCCTTATTCTTTTACATTGTCTCCGAAGAGGTACGACCAGTAAACTCATTCACCCTTGGGGTCATATCCTGGATGTTTTAGGCTGCTTTGGTCGTTCTCTTAGAGGTATGAGCAATTGGCTCATTCACCCTAAAATTCAACGTCGTGCAGTTCTTGTTCCATTTCTGGTTCCCTTTACAGTCGACGTCTTCTTCATAGAGGTACGAGCATTAGGCTCGTTCGCCCTAAAGGTGGATGTCGAACAGCATAAGGTACCCGAATTTTCGGCGTCAACTTCAATTAGCGGATCCTGTTAGGGCACGTGGTGCTGTAATCCCACCTGCGACTTTTGGATTGGGTTCTTTTAAGGTGCGAGTAATAGGCTTGCTCTCCCCTAAATTCATACCCTTGAGGAAGTCGTAGGCGAGCTTCGGACGTTCACGCTCAAATTCTCGGGGCTCCTTTTTCTTGCTGAGCCTATCTTATTCCGAATGGATGCAGTCGACAATGTGGAGAAGTTGCATGAGCTGCTGATGGGACAGGTTTCGTCATCTCGGAGAAGTAGCATCTCCATATCGATGTCTATTTTTCTGACACTTCAAACGTCCAAAACTACTATCTTAGGTGGCGGATTCCCGACAACGGGGCTATTCCCCTCGACCGCCGGTCTTGATTTAAGCCGCTTAAAGTAACGTCATTTGCACCCGTATTTGTTGTCGTTGTCATTGTTGTTGTTGTTGTAGCTTTTGTTGCTGTTGTTTTTGTTCTTAGGTTTATATTCTCTTGGTCTCACGAAAGAGGAAAGAGGAGTTAACTAACGACTGAGCTCTCCCTCAGCCATGCCAGGCCTCGGCACGCACCTTGCCTTGGAAGACCATCCCTTATTTTTCTTTCCGCCCCTGTCGTGCTCACCGGCATGGATAGCCCTGCTGTTAGATGCAATTGTTAGCCATTAAGCCATTAAGCTCTTCGGTTCACTGGAGATTGCTTGATCTCTTTCACCATCTCAAGGTAGATGACCAGGAAAGAGAAAATAATGGTTGATGCGACATTCTTGCTTGTTTGAGTAGCCTTCAACATGAAAAAGGTGATCAACGCTGAAGATGATTTTATTGCAGAACTCACTATTTTCTTTTTTCTGCTTAAGGAATGAATCGACGAACTCTCATCACTGTGCATGCTCTGTGGGCTTGTGTTGTTTGAGCCATTTGGATCCTGTAGGTATAAAGATCCAAATCGTTCATGAGAATACGCTGCATATTGCTTCTTCAAATGTTAAATTTTTGACCGAACTTTCGGCCACATTCTGACGAACAGCCGTGAAGTTTTCTGCTGAGCGACCTGGTCAAACGTATATTGAATGTCGGACATAAGCAATCGAACCAGTCTCTTCGAATTTCTCAATTATTTTTCTTTCCAATTGATGCACTTGGAAAATTTTGATTGCCAAAAAAATGGACGGAGTTCGCATCAATTTTTTTTTACAAACGTTTCTTCTATGGCAGACAACAATCAACAGACACAGTTTTTGTCTATCGTTTCTGAAAAGACGACGTTTTGCATTACATACATCAATAATTATTCAAGTGCTATTCTGGGATAAATAATTCATTTTTGTTGGGTTGCCACTCAAAGTCGCTATCACCTAAAAGTTAGATTATTGGGGCACTGCAGCACTTCAAACGTGTTATTGGGCCACAAAATCGCCTCCTCAAAAACTTACATTGAAACTACTTTTAATCGCTCTCAGTAACACTATATTTTAAGTACGTTTCCCACCCTGTTGGTAGATTGTTGCCAGTAAAGTGTCACAAATTTGGAACACTGCAAACTGAACTAAACTGAAGAAGAACTTTACTCAAGTGACTCTGTCAAGGTTTACCCAACATTACCCAACAACAGCTTTCGCTATGTCAATCAAAGTTAACTCACTTTCATAAAACTTTGTGCAGTTAACTTGTAAATGTTGGCCCTATTCCTCTATCCTCTACTGTTGCCTTATAAATTTTCAAATACATTTAATTGCCTTCAATTAGCCCTCATCCATTTTCCACTTTTACCTTGGGTGTATTTTATTTGTCGGTGAAATAATTCAACAACACAGATACATTTCTGGTGAAATTTAGGTAGGCTATCTGCGTTCATTCATGTTAACTACCCATAAATAACCCTTTTAAAAAGTTTCCAAACTTTTTACTCAACATTATCTGGAGCCATGAATTCTCTTCAACCTCTTCTAATTAGCTTTTTCACATTTCGCTGCATTATGATCCATTACGATCGCTATAAACTTATTTTGTCGGAAAGTAAAAATTTACTAAAAAGTTTTTACTAACTTGAAAAAAAAAATAAAAATTACAGAAAATATACGAGCTCGCCTGACCTCATTCGCTTCAATATGAATTCGAAAGTAGTCGGTCGATACGTGTATCTACGAGTAGGAGTTGACTTTCAGTTGAATTTTGAACACACTGTGGATGTGTTGATTCGTATTACTTTCGCACGGAAATGGAAAAATCCAAAAGCTGGGAATTTTCACTTTTAGTTTTTGTCATGAGTTATTCTATTTCCTGCTACTAAATTTGAAATGAAATAGACAGAGAGAAAAAGGACCCCACACAATTGCATGCAGACTTTTTCTAATTTAATTTTTTATTTGTTTTTAATTTTTTTCAATTTCAATAAATCTTTTCCTTTTTTACAGCACACCTAAAGGACTCGAGGATGTTTCATCATATCCAACACTTTTTGCTGAACTCCTCGGTGAAGGATGGTCCATTGAGGACCTGACAAAATTAGCCGGTGGAAATTTCATTCGAGTTATGTTGGAAGTTGAAAAAATACGCGACATCAAGAAGACTAATGGTGTAAAGCCATTTGAAGATCATCCCAATTTCCGCACAGATGATCCTTACAATTGTACATCCAGCTAATTAATTTCAAATCAGCCGGAATTGGGAAAATAATCTACAATAAACTCATTTTCGTAGTTTTAAGTTTAAATTTATACTTTATTCATTTGTTAATAATATATAATATATTCAGATATATACGTACATTAGATATATATATATAAAAGAAAAATACCCAATTCCAGTGCCTCTATCAATTTGGAATAAAAAATTTAAGTAAGATAGAATGAAACCAAATGAAGAACTGCGAAAAACCTAATGAGTGAAATTTTTAAGTGGACGAAGAACTATAAAAGATTTTTAAGTTTCTACTTAGACTTTAAATTTAAAAGTATTTCGCAATTGATATTTATTTTTTATTGTTTGTCTATATTTTATATATGCTATAACATAGATCCTTCCCTCACATGGCAGTGCTAAAAATGTGCCAGTTGAAAAGTGTTCTTTATTTTTAAACTGCGTAGCTCATGAAGTGTTGATGCATGGACTGGCGGGTACATCGTTCGACTTCTTCTCTCTTTTTATAAATAAGGCGCACCTATGAATATATGTATATTATCCTTCGCACACTTTAATTTTGAACATAGATCTTCAATTACAAGGTCTAAAACTTATCAGCGGAATAGGAACTTTTTCTACTTCTTTCCTTTTCACTTATTGTAAGGGTTAGACCAGAAAATTAACTAGCACAACTCTCTAGGTGTTTCGTTCCTCTAGCCAAGCTAAAAGTGCAAGCAAAGCTGGTAAAGCTTCCCTTTCAATACCTCATGCCAGCTAAAGTCAGACCTTTGTATATGGTACTGTGTGGTCGCATCAGATAACGAAATGAATGGAGTTACGAGTACCTATCTTATCAATCTGTTGACTTAATTACTTTAGATATCGCTACGATCTTGGGTGCATCTGGGTGGGTCTTAATCTAAAAGCCCTCTATCCTAGATTCATTGAGCCGAAGCCCTGATTTTTATCAGCACTACACAACCTAACCATCGTAGTCATTGTATTTCGGTTTTCCTGACTTGGTCGATGTCGCTGTATAGCCCGTATTGTATTCTCCCTTTTTTGCTGAGGATCAGTGGTAAGATTTCCCACTCAAAACAATGTAGGACGACTTCATCTAGTCTTCACAAAATCCATACTCCTTCACCCTGGAGTAGGACAGGGATGACTTGGGCTTAACATCATGATATTTTAATTGTTCGAAAGATGGCTTTGCTACTCAATTGCCTACTTAGCCCAAAGAAACAGCAATTAACAAGAGTCATTACTTATTTAAATTTATAACAGAATCTAGGTAGACAAAGTCACTTACAACCCCAAAGTTATATCTGTCTGAAATGGCATTCTCGACGGGACGTTTGTATTGAATATTCTTATTTCTACAGAGCACATATTGTTTCAAAAAACCTATTGGTTTTGCTGCCAAAACTACCGAAATCTGATTATTGAGAAGTGCTGATGACAACTTTCTAGATCGATCTCGTCGAGTTTAAAAAAGATATTAGTTCGTTAATATATTTTCCAGTGACCTCGTTAAATGAATCGGAAAATGGTTTACCTAGTGCACGTTGCTAGCTAGTGTAATTGGAAAACGATGGATTGAATCGAGCAGAAATTCATGAGTTTTGATGATCGACATTGCTGACGTAGAGAAAGAACAGATAGTAACTTGAAAGCGGTATTGAGGAGATTTTTATTTTCATAATTAGATATCTTTCATAATAGAGATATCCTTTCTTGTGGATTGTGATATCCTTCTTATGTTTCTATTCACCGGGCAAAATTTGATTATAATTTGCAAATGAACTGACAAAAACTGGTAACATTTTGGAATTTAATTTCTGATTTGACCGTTACCTGTTTCCCTGCCAATACTTCTCGGCACTATTCGTGAAGCTGGTGACATAGCAGCTTTTGAGGGTTTAAAGGACACGTTTTTGGTAAAGGCTCTAACGATCTATTGTTCCGTGGTCCGATTCCGAGTCAATGCTCGCTTTTACTACATTCGGGAAACCATTATGCTACAGCGATCTTGTTGATGGTGGTTAAAAGTGTGTCTTTGATGTCACTTTGAGAATATTAAAATGCGGAGAACGCGTACTACCCTCGATAATGAAACGTCTTCGTACCTTCAATCATGAAGTTGTTTTCGTCCAGTATATACTTTCTAAGATTATCACCAAAGGTACCGCTCTTCCTAGCTTTGCGTTCAAATTGCAAATCGCTCGCAGAAGATGACTTTGGTGTCATCGTATTTCTTCTCTGTGAGAACATCCGTGCTTTAACGCTGGAATGGCAAGGGCATCATGAAGTGCGTATCTAGTTATTAGGGCAAGAATTCAATACACTTTTTCGTTTGATATCTGCACTAATATTCAGGCAGGTCGCAGCGGAGTCTAGACAATTTCTTAACCCGCATCTAAATCATTGTTTGCCTTTATTTGCCGCAATCGCCTTTAGTGTAATCCAAATTCTAATTATAATAAGTATGGCAGCTTTATCATCTTTTAAAATTGTGTGCCCCTTAGTGTTAGCTTTTGAACGACCTGTAAATTTGACATACCAACAGCAGATTTGGATAATACGGTTTTATTTTAACAGATACATAAACAATGTGTTCTAATTTCGAGTTCCTAGATTTTCTCCGAAGTATGGGCATGAGTATTTGGTCAATGGTAAACCTGCTAGACCTCAAGCCAAAGAAATCTTGGTCCTTTAGGATGTTGACGATTGGCTTCAAGTATTCCCTAACTATGACAGAAAAAATTTATATGAAACATTGTCTCCTTGACTTTTCTAGACCTACGTTTGAATGTGTTTGACGAGAATATTTTTTTCTGATCCTGACTGACAACGACGTCATTGCTGTTTAACAGTTTACGCGAGTGGTTCCTCCAAATTCTTTTAATCCTCCAAGTATCCAAATAGAGACTGTCACTCGGGACCTATGGCCTAAACATGTTCTGATTACCTTTTCTTTTAAAACTTCTTAGCTCGTACCTGCTGTCTTCTCCGTCTTCTCTTTTTCTGCTATCGAAACACTAGTTTTCTAATTTACAGACCATTATGCCAACACATACAGTAGTTGTGAGCTAACATGTATTGTAACATATATACGAGTATTAATAAATCTGATTGATTTGTAATGGTCATAATGGCGATACCACTAGAAACCTTTCCCTTCCGTATAATTGGTGTACCCGACTATGTATTGTATGGCATATTCGGCCTAAGAAAGCCAATCACTGATCCTTGTTAAGCATGTTCTAACACGACCTGTCTTGAGATGGCCAAAATGAGATTCAGACGCTGTATTCAATTTTTCAATTCAATTCTAACACTGTTAGACTCCTTCTAAAATATAGAAAAAAACAGTTGTATGTCGTCTATTGTATGTCATCAATTCGATGTTTTGAGTGCTCCAAAAGTCACTTGTTTGAGCCGACATGTGAAAGCTCGCATTGTCATGGTGGAGAATGATCTATCTTCGGCTGTTGCTTTTCCTTATTTCTCCGAAGACTTCTGGAGGTGAAATGGTGGTATAGCTTTCCGAATTGGTTGCTCTAATGGCACGGCGACGACATGTCTGGTTTTTCCGAAGAAACAGACGACCATTTGTTTTGGATTTGGCTCGTCTTGAAAGGCCCATACATTCAACTGCTGCTTATGCATAGATACATAATTCGTGGCCTGTCACGATCTCATAAACGTCTTTAGAAATATCGCACTCGAAATCTGTCAACATTTCTTCAGACCAATCGTAACGAGCTTTTTTTGTCAAATTATGCGATATTCAAGCGAAAGAAATCTTTTTGACGGCCAAATGCTCATTCAATATTAAGTGTATGCAAATGGTACTAATGCTCAAGCATGCGGCATTTTCATGATAAATTACATGACGATATCGTGATATCAGTTCCCGCAGAGCATCAATGTTTTCTGGCGACCTTCAGAAATTCGTCCTGGAGCAAACGATGACAACGATTGAATTCGGAAAACCAGAGAAACACGGTGGCCAGGATGATGCTTCATTACCAAAAGTCGAAGCGAATTGATCGGCAGACTGTTGTTGAGTTAATAGTCATAAAAAATCGTGATGTTCTACTCAAACTGCTGTTCTACTCGTATTTCTTTCTGCTCTTACTCAGTTTCAGACGTACTCCTTCATGCGACCGACGTTATTGATGTCATAGCCACAGCCGTACGGACATGATGAAGATCGTTTTTATCGCCCAACACTTTATCTGTCCTAGCACTAAATTGAAGAAGCTAAATTGTAGAAAATCTCTCTGTCGAAATCGAGTCAATATCTGGTTCCAAGGACCAATTTTCAAACTCCACAGCACACCGTGTCTTTTATAGCGATCATTAAGCAGCTTAAAAATATCTGTTTTTACGGCTTCTCAAGATCAAATAGTAAGAGTAGTGAATAGGATACATTGAAGATGAATGAAGATGAAATGTATCTTAACATGAAGCATGGGTTTTAACTAATTTTCAGGCCAGAAGCCACACTAGGATTTTCTGATGAGAGTGACTCCAATGACATGCATAATACGGTGAAGACTAAGTCATGAGATAGGTTATACTTTTAAATGAGAAATTTGCTTCATCTCCAGCTAGACTAGTCTTTCATAGCCTCCTAATTGATGTACCAATATCTTTTCTACTAGGGGACCGATCTTTCTTATTACTGACTGAAAATAGACCAAACAATTCACGTGCAGAGTTGTCGCTTTTTGCTGGCGCTGATATTTGTGTCCTCCGATGAACTTCTCTTTCATAAGTCATAAGTGAGACATGCAGTCGACGTTCGATTGCGAATCTGGCCACAATTTACTGCTCACATTATTGCTTAAATCCCCTTTTTTACAATGGTGGGCCTACTTTTTATATTTTCAAGTCAATAGAGGGACATTCTTAGGTGGCGTGCATCTAATCCGATTTGATACGTATGTACTGAAGTTAGTTTGGGAAAGCATATAGTACTCGCAGTATTCAGTTTTAAATATGTACATAGAAGGGCTCCGCGTCAATCAATCTCGATTTCCCACCGTTGGAATGCCAGTAAAGTTCAGAGAGGAACTGGAGATTTAAACACCATTACTGACGCTATTTAGAAAATTCTTTTACTGACTTCAGTTTACGGATTGCATTTGCATCGGAAATTACTG
Source organism: Volucella bombylans (assembly GCA_949129095.1). Lineage (NCBI taxonomy): Eukaryota > Metazoa > Arthropoda > Insecta > Diptera > Syrphidae > Volucella > Volucella bombylans. The sequence continues at coordinate 104,031,245 of OX422144.1, read as the reverse complement.
TGAATGCATTATATAATAGTAATAGTAAACATATGGTTAGTTTCCATCAATCGTATGTCTATTCAAATGAAAATTGTTATAACAAACTTATACGTTTGTCTGAAAATCGATGAAATTTCTCTCTGTTAATGTTTCAAATACCGAACAAAGTATTTATCAAAAGCGCGAAATTTTCCTTTTCATCGTTGGTAAGTATTATGTCTTTTGCTCTTCGTAAACACTTTTTCCCTTTTCCTTTAAATATTGCGAAATACAATTTCATGATTCAATCATTCCAAATTCTTTTTTACTTAAACTGACGATACTTTTCTCTTTAAATGAATGAAGTTCTCTTTGGTTTGTTCATTCCTCCGGACACTATACAAATATAAAAAAATTAAAATTTCATATTTTTCTAAAAAGAAACTAAATAAATATATAAAACATAGCTATGCCCTAAATAAGTATTGTAAGAAAAATTTACATACACTTGTAAATGTGACACGATTTAATGCCAAAATCTAATTCTCACGGTAGACAAATATATATGTATCTCATAGAAAATTAAAGGTTGATTATTCTTAAATACGAACTAGTACTATATTGTGAAAATGTAAATACAAATAGATAGATATATCCACAATAATTTGTAATTAATATGTAAACACAAAAAAAAACAAATCATAATTACCATACGTACTAGTCCTGTACATAGTTATTTTTAACAAAAATTCAAATTGAAAATTTTTCTTATTTTTCAAGAAAAATTTATTTTTAAATCCAAGGAGACGATAGTACCTCTTTTTTGAGCAACATCTGTATATAATATTAAATTTCTTATAGAAAAAAAAAAACTCTAATAATTAATCAATAATATTTTCGTTAAGTTTTAAGGTATTTAATTTCATGTAAAATAAAATAAAATTTAATCGATTTCAAAAAAAAAAAAACAACAACAACAAATAAAATCCATGGAAAGGACCAACTCTAGAATTATTTAAAGAAATAAAACAATGAAAACTATATACTTAAATAATAATTTCAAGTCTAATTAATTTTTATTTTTTCTATGGATTCTTGAAATGAAACATATCACATGAATAAAATTAATAAAAATAAAGCAAATGTAAATATTTAAAAACTACAAATAAAAATAAATGAATAAAATTAAATACATAAATACGATTGTAGAATAAATGTTTTATGAGGGAAAATATTACACTTAACACAGAATTTCAAAGAAATAAAAAAAATTAATTCATCCATAAACAAGATTGTGAATAAGAAAAAACAAAATGAAAATGAACTTTCATGGATTTCAAATTTCAAACACTTTAATTGTTAAACTTTAAACGAAATTATATTTACATTTTATTTAGGTAAGGACATCTTACATTGTTTTTAAGAAAGTTTCACTTTAAAAGAAATAATGTTTTTAATTTGTTTTTCCAGCACATACATAAAGGGGACAAGGTTTGTTGAAATATGTGATATATGTTGAAGAAATAATATTCAGTTAATATCTCTGAAGTTCCATTCTAGAACAGTTTCTGTGATCTGTTCTTTTCTGTGATAGAAGAGGATAATACTGGTGGTTCCCGCAGTGGCTTACTTGCAATCCTCTAACCATAGCAAGAGTTGGCTGAAACATCCCCAACATTGTTTGTAGCGAGGTCAGCTGGGCATTATTCTATTAACTATTAGAATGACCCAATTCTTAAGCTCACAACTGAAAATGATTCAGGGGGGAACTAGACAAGTTCTCTGTATTTGAAACTTATTTAATAAAACCGTGACAATAAAATATAAATCAATTTAATGCTCCGAGATTTTTATAAAAAAAAAAACATGAACTCCAAACTTAGAAATAAATACAAAAAGTTTTCTTACTTCAATTTAAAGCTAATCTGCTCCATAATCCGTGGGAAACAAATGCGAATGCGTTTCCCGTTTTGCAACTGAATCCGGTGTCGTATTGCTGTCTGGTGCAACATTATATTATACTATTCCAGGTTGCGCGTGCATTTAAATAAATTCGTTTTTGGCGTTGTTAATTTATAAGTTTGCCCACTATCAATTTTTTTTATTGCGGAAACAATCTCAAATGCCCGTTTTTTCATATTCACTGACTTTTGAAACAATTTCATTTCCGTCGTTGTCATTTGTTTTCTTTTATATTCCTCGTAAACGACCTCATGTATAGCCAACCTCTAATTTGAAGCTGCAGTTTATGTTCTATATTATCATCGCCATTTCCTTGGTCAGTGGTTCACGACAGCTTCGTAACCCGTTATCTTCTAGTACCTTTATTCAATCACTTAGTGTTCCCTGAAGTGCTAAAAGATCTTTGTTTATGATAACTCTATCATTCGGGACTCTTAATGTGCTGCTTCAATGGAAAACCTTGCACGAAGTTAAAAAGAAGCGGATTTTAGACGTTTCTTTTTTTTGTGTGCTCCAACATTAGCTTTGGCTGCTCGGTATGTCGACCTACGTCCAACAAAGGCACATTGATTAGCCATGGCTTTACGTAGTAGACTGTCTAGAACTTCTTCGTATATTTTCATAGTTTACCGATAGGTAGTTGTTGTAATTTCTCGTGTCGCCTCAACTTTTTACATTGGAACAAGAAAGTTCTCTCTCCACTGGTAAGACGTTGGATCGCCTCTGTTCATGTCATTGTTACATTATTTAGGTTATTGTTACATAAGCCACGACTCAATCATCCACGTTTTTCAATTGTCCCCCACACTTCGGAGGCTATGTCTGACTTCACGCCCCAGCTCATTATTTTCACTGCTTCACTAAATTCGTCTTCCGAAAAATCTACCGTTTTCTACTAGAGCACGACAGCTGAGGGAATCGTACCACATGGAATTTCTTCATTTAGTAACGCGGTAAAATAGTCTTTCCATCTATTGCAAATTTCAATACTACAATTTGGCCGGTGTTCCTGTTTTCATTATAGTTATTTCCTCCATTGAATCTCTTATCGGTTGTGAGGATACCTTTTTCTCTTCTAATTCCCGATGCAATAACTCTGTTGGTGATGCACGTGCAACAGTTACCTCTTTTGTTCGTTCGTAGTTTTACTCAAAACGCACTCTATCAGCTTCGCTTTCTTCATCGAACGTGTCCACGCAAGGCCATTTTCGTTTTATCGCTCATCCACCTAATTTACTTACCTATGTGTAAACAACCTTTTGAAAAGCCAAGCTCTTACGTTTTTTTTTTGCGTTACTTAGCACCCTTGGTTGGCCCTCTTTGTTTATGGCATTCTCAAGCAACTCTCACAGATTTAGCGCCCAGAGCTGGCCTCTTTCTTTATTTATGTTGTGCTAATTTATTCCCTGGATTTTGTTTCTAAAACAAAACTTCTAAAATTTCAGATGAGTTTTTCTTGTCCAACTTCCTCCGAATGAGCTATGGAAAACTGGCCATAGTTGGATGCTTAGAAATAGTAAATTAAGAGCAACTTTGTTAAGGTGCACAAAAAGTCAATAGTTCATTTCAGCAACTCTGTCTCTAGTTGATGGCCCTTTGGTGGTCATCATTCGATCACGAATATTACAGGTTCTACTCATTGTAGCAACAAGTATCATCCATCTGGAGAGTCTCCAGCCGGGAATGCTTCTATGATCAACGGACGATTCGTTGTAATCTGAGTGTCAAAGTATAATTAGATATCGGCAGATCGATAAATACCATTGTGCACCCGGCGAAAACCTTACCGCGGGGGTGGAAGATAATTAATCTAAGAAGATGAATTAGGGAAATCTTCTACTTCTGCTACAGGCACACATTTTAGCAAACACACAAAACTACCTGTTGTTATACAAGAAGCAAGTAAGTCCAACCAAGATGCGGTACCGGGGAGAATACTGCCAATCTATCAAAACCGTCAAAAATACTACTAAACTAGCAAGATTCTATCCAAAGTACACTTCAGTACTTGACCACTATTGACCTAGACAATAGGAGCGAAATATAATTCTATCAAATCACAAGGCGAGACATCGTGTGCCTGTCAAACCATTCTTGGATGACATTTTGGACATCACTATCATAAAATTATATACCATCAAAGATTTTCTAAGCTCACTCTCAGCTTAATCTTACATTTAACAACTTCATCTCGTCTTTAGTGCCTTTCAACATGTGTCGAATTAGGAATTGCCACCGCAGTGTAGAGCCAGTGTACAATATTCGTTTTGAAATCACCTAACTGCGCACCATTTATTGAGCAGAATGTGATGAATGAGTTCTAGAGCCTGTCGATGATATGAATTTTTTAGCCAAGATCTAATGATCTAATGGTGCCGTGAAATAAGGCCAACTCATCAAAATGTACAAAAAATTGTATCAAGGTTTATTTTTTTTACCGAATTTAATTTTTCAAGACCATTCCAACGGTACCAAACATGATATATTTTCTGTCACATATTACTTAACACGAATAGTTTATTTCCCTAGAAGTGCCATTCATCCACTGTGAGAGCGAGCACTGAGAGTCACATTTGTAATACAAACAAAAGTTTTTCCATTACAATTTCACCCGCCGACCCCTCTTTGGTGTTTTGATTCATGAATGTATTGCAGATCTAGGCGCCTACTTGACAGTTGTTGACATACTCGTACCACTAAACCCTGCGGAAATCGAGTTGAAATCCTTTTGCCTGCAAAGCGGGTACCTGTAAGACATAGGCGCCTGCTTAACAGTTGTTGACATATGCTTAGCGGAGCGGCGAAGTCACGTGAGCAGCTAAACCCTGAATTGTTATAAGTCATATGCATTGAAAATAAAGGGATCAAGACCATTGAGTCATCAATTATTTCTTAGGATTGCAATTGACTTACAGTGGGTAAGCAAAATTAAAGAAGATGAAAAGTGAAACAACTCCAAATTTCACTTACACAAAGCAAAATAAGGCTAAATGGAAAAAGTTGGCCTTATTCACAGCACCAATCTAATGGACTAATGGAAGAGGTGACTAGTGTTTTTCTCTTTTGCTCATCTTCTTGGGAGTTTGACTGTTCTGCATTTGTATGATGCGATTCTTAATAGATAGATTCTACGCGGATGTCTTAGAAAGTGACAAGCTTAGGCAATCTGCCTCAGCCCAGTCGTGAATTCAAGAGATACTTTTTGCCATAGGATTCGCCATTCCATATTTTTAGAAATATCTATCGATTATCGACTATCGACCCCTGTAGCATCAGAGCCTGACTTAACACATTCTTTTATCTTTCACGATACCGAGCACGCTGGTTCCAGTTTACCAAACCAAGATTTCTAGAGTCCGCGATCACTAGATGTTGAAACCGAAGATGTGATCCTTCTTTTGGTGCAACATTCTGGCCTTCTGTATCGATGTAGCCAGGCCATTACCGTCAGCTGATTTTTTTTCATCTGAGACTACATTCACATCTCTATGCGTTTCATATAGTTGACAGTTGTTTGCTCTTTTCAATTTGCACTCACTGCTGGCAGGACCAACATTTTTGTAAGATTACCAAAATCTGCTCCATTGTCTCGCTTTTCATCTAGCATTTAGATCCATAAGGCAAGACAAGTAACATCAAAGTTTTGTAGAGCATAGTTTTTGTCCTTTGAGTTAGAAATTTGGACCCTTGTTGTTTGAACAAATTGAATTGGCGACGGAAGCCCTTCATCGAATTTCCTTAAGAGCGCCATTTGTGGAGTTGATTTCTAATGAGTAAGAAAAACGCGTTCACTTCCTCACAATTATGGTTGTCGAGTTGTATGGTCCATTGCTAATTTTCGAGCGTGACGCTACACAATGAAACAATTTTACTGAGAATCCCTAATTCGGTCGTTACAAAGGTACAAAATGAATACGAGATGATGAGTATCGAATTGGAGCTCTTTGAGCTTTTCCAGAGTTTACGACAGTGCGAAGATTTGATCTAGAATACATTTGCCGAACCGGAAGCCTCACTGATTTTTTGCGATGATGATGCAAATCAGCTTTAGTCGTCGACTGTACACAGGGTAGGATCTTGCGGATGACATTAAGAAAAGTCATGCCTTAGTAGTTCATGTCACTTATGGTAGAATTACTCTTATTTCAATTACAATAGAACAGATAGAACCGATATGTAGTCGTTGGACATGCTTTGCAGTCAACATGGTTAATCCTCCTTACCAAAATATCGCCACCAGCTTTCAACATGTCGGACTGTAACTCATTTGAGCCTGCGGCTGTGTTCTTGTTGTTGTTCTTCATCCGTTTAATAGCTGGGTCGACTTGTCTTGTTTGAACTTTATCGACTGAAATTGAGTTTTCGTCGTTTTTCAGGGAAGAACCTGCCCATGTCCATACAATCCGTGGAAATGCGGTTTAAATACATAGACAATTTAATTTAGGTCAGTGATAAGTGACTAGTTATCCTAGGTCCTCTCATCTTCTAGCTTTGTATTCACCCCACATTTATGTTATACCACTTTGATCAAAATGTTCCCGGAATTTATTCAGAAAATTAAAAATACATGTTTATTTATCTGAATCTACATTGTTCCCTAAAAGTAATTTCCATCGATTGCAACACATTTATGCCAGCGCTTGATTCAATCGTCGAAACATTTTTTATATTCCGTTTTCGGTATGTCCATCAGTGCTACCTGCGATTTTTCCATTACTTCCTCTCGGCTGGTGAAACGCGTTCCCCGTAGTGGTTTTTTAACTCAATTGAACAGAAAGAAGTCACAGGAAGCCAAATCAGTTGAATTCGGTGCCTACTGCATGGTATTTGTTGCATTTTTCGTCAAAAAAATTACGAATAATGATGGCACTGTGCGACGGTGCGTTATCATGGTGCAAAATCCACGAGTTTTCTGCCCACAATTCTGGTCTCTTTCGGCGAATTGCTTCACGCAAACGTCTCATAACGCCCAAATTATACTCTTTGTTTACTGTCTTGCCTTCTGGCAAAAATTCATGATGCACTACACCATTGTAATCCATGAAAACCGTGAGTATTGCCTTCTTTTTTAACTGAAAACGACGTGGTTTTTTTGGTCTCGGCTCATTTGGTGAACGCCATTCATTTGCCTGATGTCTGGATTGCGTTTCGTACTCATAAACCCACGTCTCGTCTCCAGTAATGATTATTTTGATGAATGTGGAATCGGATTCAGCCTCGCAAATCATCTCTATTGTGACGTCAATACGGTCTCTTTTTTGCATGAAATTGAGGTCTTTTGGCGCCAACTTTGCTACTACACAACGGAAACCCAAATCATTAACCAAAATGTCTTGGACGGATCCATAGGCAATGTTCAATTCCTCCGCTATCTCTCTGATGGTTAATTTGCGATTATTGATCAACATTTCTTTTACTCCATCAATATTTTCGTCAGGTTTCGATGTCGATGGTCTGCCACTGCGTTCATCATCTTCGATTGACTCACGACCACTGGTAAACGACCGTTTTCTTTAGAGAATTGTTGCCGAAACACTTTTCCAACATTTCCAACGTTGGCGCACCATTAAATCCGTTTTTTACGCAAAATTTAATACTAGATCGTTGTTGCAAATTTAAATCCGTTTCTGAAATTATAAAAAATCGCCAACACACACAGATAGATGTACTCTTAGCTACGTAACTTTTGCAAATGTCAAGCTACATATGACGCTAAGATTTAGAGGGAATGTCAACAACAGATTTACTAACTTAAAAAAAAACAAAACAGAACTCAAATCGGAAAAATGAGAGCGCCACTTTTTGATCAAGGTGGTATGCCTCATTTTTTTTTTCTTCTCCTGCGCACAGTCCTCCCCATTCTCCGGATATCTTGTCAGCGGTGTTTTGCAGCCAAGAGTTTCTGTTAGTGCTACGAGTACATTGTTGGCAAAAATGACAAATATTGCACAATAGTTCTATGTAATCCCCTGCTATTTGCCGTGTGCCCAAAGACCTAATGTTAAACCTCCTTCCTTGATTTCCGCAACTTCAAATCGTTGAATGCTCGAGCTCTAGATTGGGCTGCAACTTAATAATGATCGGATTCTAAAATTTCCAGACATGGTGGATTTGTTTAGCGGTCCAGACCGTGGGGTGAATGACCATCCAGAGTTACACAGGTTGTTGTGCAGACTTTCTTGTGGGTGATTTAAGTCTTCTTTATCACCGCATCTGCCACATGTCAATGTTCTATTGAAAAAAAAGAGCGATCTAAGCATTTTACTTCAGACAGGCTTCGTAGAATTCTTCTTTGATAAGGTCCAACTTCAGCTTCATTCGTAGTGGAAAAGTATACTTATGGAACGTTTATACGAATATAATAAAGGGTCCGCCATCTAACGTTTTTTTTTCAACTAGTACTTATTTCGTGAATGGTAATACTTAGCTCATATCTGATTTGACAGGTAATTAGTTTTATCCTTCCGGTTAATAATAGAAAATAATTTCATTCAAATGGCTGCCTCGGCTGGCCATGCAGTAGCCTACACGATCGGTCCAATTTTTAAGCACATTATCGATTGTGTGCAGCTGTATTTCACCAATGGCTTCACGAATATTGTCCTTTAAAGCGTCAATTGTCTCTGGCTCATCGGCGCAACACTTATCTTTTACGGCACCCCACAAATAATAGTCCAACGGTGTCAAATCGCAGCTCCGAGGTGGCCAAACGACAGCAGCTCTGCGGCTGATAATGCGATCTTCAAAAACAGGGCGCAAAACATCGAGTGTAGCTTCGGCTGTTTGGCACGTAGCGCCAAATTTTGCCAATATCCTCCTCTTCAATTTTTGTGAACAAAAATTCGTTCAACATGGCCCGATAACGATCGCCATTGACTGTAACGGCCACTCCTTGCTCATTTTCGGAGAAAAATGGCCCAATTACGCCTCTGAACCAAAATCCGCACCAAACAGTGACTCGTTTTGGGTGTATCGGCTTTTCAATGTATGCGTGCGGGTTTTCTGTGCCCCAAATTCGACAATTTTGCTTGTTTACATACCCGCCAAGATCAAAATGAGCTTCATCTGAAAAGATGATTTTTTTGGCAAAATCGGCATCTTCTCTAAGTCGATCGCAGGCCCACTTAGCGAAGCGAAAATGCATTGGATGGTCAGTTGGCTTCAACTCCTGAACCAATTGGACTTTGTATGGCGTCATACCAAGGTCTTTATGCAAAATTCGTCTCAATGATGTCTCCGAAATGTTCAATTGTTGAGAACGACGGTGAATTGATGTTGATGGCGCTTAACGCACACTTTCTGCCACAGCAGCAATATTCTCGGCTGTACGCACTGTTTTTGGCTTTTCACGCTTTGGTTTATCTTTATTTATGATTTTCAAAGTAATGTCGCAATATTTCCCAGCGTTGCTCAAGCGCATACATAACCATATTCGTTCAGCGGAAGGATAAAACTAATTATCTGTCAAATCAGACATGAGCTAAGTGTTACCATTCACGAAATAAGCACTAGTTGAAAAAAAAAACGTTAGATGGCGGACCCTTTAGAACTTTTTCTCAGCTCAGGTCAGACCAAGGCTTTTTCACACTACGAATTCGTATCGTAACATGTACCATCTTTACTGAACTCTGTAATATCCCACGCTTTTCTTTTCATTTATGCTGATCCTATCTTAGTACGAGTAGTATACTTCCTGGATCACAGTAATGTCCGCCTTTCTTAACACGGTTATGTTCTCAATTTTTTGACTAACTCCCAAAGCGAATAAGATTCCTAGAGGATACTTCGTGTCGCCGTTCCGTCTAGAAGACATGTCTGCGACTAAGTTCCAAATAGTATACTATATATTAACCTTATGTGTTCAGTACATATTGATTAGATACGTCTATCGTTGACTCTAATATCATTAGACTCATCTTTAACCTTCTGAACATACACTTCCTTGGAGTGAAATTCATTTTAGCTGACTTTGTATTGCGAGCCTTGGCGTACATTAAGTCCCTGAAGTCAGTTGATTGAAACGTTTTATTGCGTACTGAAAAAATTAGTCTTTATCATGAATGTTGATTGTTGAAAAATATATTAATACGTCAGTAAGTAAACTGCATACTTACCCACTAACAAACTCAGTTATTCTCAATTCAACCGAGTTGCTAGAAAAAGCATTTAAAATGGAAACATTCAACATGGGTACACATTTGCTTATTGATTTTCATTGTGAGGACCTGAATTCAGTTTCATTAAATATTCAAAGTCAATATAAAATTTTAATATATTTACAAACCTATGGTTACCTTTTATGTACAAATTTATTATTTGTTTTTCTTTTAAATTCGGAATAAAATTAAATCTACTTTTAAAAAGAAAATAATAATAATGTAGGATAATTAATAAAATGGTTAGATATTTTTAGAATAGAAAACAAATTTTCAGGTAAGTTATTAGAAAAACAAAACTATAGTAATGATAGTAAACTCATTTTAGTTATGAAAAAGAAAAATTTTGTAGTTAATCTACTGAAACAAATCGCGTATCTGCAACTAAAATTTCTAGAATATAAGAACAGAGGGTTTAGTGACTTTTGTACATTTCGCTAAACCAAACGAATCTATCAATAAGTAAAAAATATAAAATTACAAATAAAATTGTATTTATTCACTAACCTTAAGAATAGTCGTTATTAAATAAATTTTTAAATATAAAACTTGTAATTAAATCTGTACTTTAGTTATGTATATCTCAAATAGAAAAAAAAAACCTCTACACCTATACAAATAATAGTACTAATATAAATTAATAGAAGAAATGAATATAATGTTAGAATTTTAAATAAACAACTAAAAACAAAAATAAAGAAATTCGTCAAAAATCGAATAATAAATTCGCATTTGACGAATGATGATTTTTAAATTTAAAGAATCTTACAAAATGATTTGAAATAAATAAAAAAATAAAAAAAAATACTTAGTTAATATAAAGACAACTAGATAATTGCTGACATAAAATTAATATTAGAACAAAACGAAAATAGGATATTTAATATCGATAGGAACATAAAAGAGATTAAGAGGAGATATGTTTGACATGGCATATGAGTAAAATATTATGATATAATATAGGTATATAGTAAATGTTTATATATATACACACACACATGTATGACTAAAATGTATGTTTCTGAAATATTTTGTTTTTGTTTTTTTTTATATAATGAAATAAAACACACTGAACGATAAGAATAAGAAAATTAAATTCAATAAAAAAGACATTGAATGAACAGAAAAAAAAATAATAAAACGAATTATTTAGAAAATTTTAAGCAAACGATTTTGGTGTTCTTTTATTTTTGAATTAAAGCTGAGGAGCACAGTCGTTTATTTTACACGTATACAGTATCAGAACACCCACCACATCAGTACTTGATCCAAGTATAGGCCGGACAATCACTCTTAGAGTAAGCGACTCAGGATGTTTTATCACTTAGGGGATTAGGAAAAGAATAGTACCCCATTACGAGGATAATAAATGTCTACAGCCTTTCCTATTGAGCGACAGCAACGACAGAGATGTCAGCCAGCATCTGGGAAATTCGTGCTATCTGCAGTTATGCTCACATGAAATCGAATTGTCAATGGAAGTCCTAATCGCAAACAAAGCCAATCCTGATGCATGTTCAGGTCTTGAGCCTTGTCTACCAAATTCATGGGCCTATTGGACCTAAAAACTTCTCAGTGAATTCAGACATCCGGCTGCGTTCAATGAAGACTTATAGTCTCGAACCAGCTTTAAAGTGATGACCGAGATCAGCTTTAAAGACGTCGTTTGTCGTTTTCCTTTTCGCTGACGAGGAGCGAAATCTTGTGATTAGGATTATTAAGTTTCTCTTATTTCTTTCCCTTTCATTTTTCAGAACTTTTCCTTCTTTCTAACTTTACAAATCACAGATCATAGGACAGTTCCTTCTTTTATTTGGCGCATATACTATGGCAGATTTTAATGAAAAGCTCCATACAACATACGAGTACATGAGCAAATAAAATATTAAAGCGACACAACTATATCTACTAGTAGTTCCGGTAAGATCACGTGGGATAATTCTCTTATTCCCATTAAATAAAAAAGCAGCAGAACTAAAGGACATAACTGTTATAATTGTGGATCAACTGAACATGAATTTCATTCGTGCCCAAAGTGCTTTGGATCCAACAATTTTGGGCACAAGCGTCTGGATTTGCGAAAAAGGTTTTCGGCTTTCTATCACAGGTATCGGAGCTAATTTCTTAATGAAGTGACTCTGTAAAGCCAATGTTTGCATTTTTTCAGAACGATGAGTTTTATATCCGTTAAAAATCATTTCTTCAAACCAGATGTCATTATTGGAATGAGTCTGTTTAAAAAAGCTGTGTATCGATTGCATGAGGAGCATTTACAATTTCTAGGATAGTTAAAAAAAACTTGTAATCCAGATGCAACTATCATTTCTGACATTGAAACTGAAGACTGCAAATGACTCTTACTTTAAAAACAATGAGGAAAACAGTTGCTTCGTAGCTTCGATATCCGATTATGTTTTCAAGAATAATATTACTTTATCCGATTTATTTTCCTTGGAGGCAAAATTTCGTCATGTTTTTTAAGATGTAGTTGCTAATTATTAACCGATACCACCTATCCAGAAGCCCATGCAAAGGAGAATTGTGCCAATCGATGATGAGCCAGTGTAAAGGTCACCAAGATGATTCCCCCGACGGAGCTAAATACGAGTATTATTGATCAGTAGGTGGAGCAGTGGATACGAAACAGTGTTTTGCAGTGTCTGATTATAGCAATTGTTAATTTTGGACAACAGAAGGAGGTTGAAATTAATATCCGCCAAACAATGAATAATTTGCGACGTATTGATGAGCTTTGGATATTTTATTTCTAAGTAGAGAAATACATGAGAATGATATACGTATATAATAAATTTACTTACCGCAGTTTGCACTTCTCCTTTCGCTTCCAAGATCAGAATGATCTCGAAAGATTATGTTCAGACGTAGAGGAGTACAATCTGCGGTGAGATTGTGACAGCTAGTCATTTATCAGTTCAGCTTCTGTAAACTAGGTGGCGTAGCGGCGAATGAATTCTGTTCGTTTTAAAATTTGTGGCATAAGGCGTTCTTTAACATCCCCACCCCCGTGAATCCGTCCGATTCACTTACATCTGTGCTAAGAACGGCTAAGTTGGAAACGGGATGGCGCAATATTCCAGTTTTCGTGCGAACATCAGCTCGTCTCACTACACCATCTGATCCCTTGTAGACTCGTTCCGCCCTTCCTCGGCACCACTGTTTTCTCACCACTTGGCTCGCCGGGTCAAAGTAGGCAAGTATTCCGCGATCCAGCGCTTCCAAAAACCTGTCTCTCATTTGCCGAGCAATTCGCCATTGCTTTCGCAGACTGCACAGCTTTTTAAATGGCTCACTTGAACTAAGCGTTTGGGCAGAGTTTGATGATCCCAAAAGGAAGTGATTCGGCGTAAGCGGCTCCTACTGGTCCACAGTAATCGGTAGATGAGTCAGAGGTCGTGAATTCACGACATTTTCGGATTCGTTTATCAGGCACTGTAGCGTATATTCACGAGGTGCAACTTACTTCAACGTGTGACGCAGCACCTTTTTTACGCACTGAACCATGCGTTCCCATGCACCTCCTTCTGATGGGTTGCTAGGACAGTTGAATACCCATTCAACGCCTTTGGACGACAGTTCATCTTGGATCCGACCACCTCGTTAAATCGTTTCGCCTCCTGGTCCACTCCAATGAAATTTTTGGCATTGTCGCTGCGAATCCGCACGGGCACTCCTCGCCGGTTTATGAAGTTGCGGATGGTTAAAATGCACGCATCCGTCGATAGATCACAAGCTACTTCAAGGTGAATAGCTCGAACAACAAGGCATGTAAATAATGCCACCCATTTCTTCTCTTTGCGGCGACCGATTGTGACTAAAAGTGGGCCAAAATAGTCCAAGCCAACGTAAGAAAATGGTCTCACAAAGGGCGTCAGACGGTCCTCGGGCAGTGGACCCATTACAGGAGCAGTGGGCTTAACTCGTATTATCTTGCATACTGAACATTTGGCGATCATCTTCCGCAGGATTTGTCTTAAGCGAGGAATCCAATAAATACGGCGAATTTCGGAGATTGTAGCTTCAACGTTTTGGTGTTTCATCCTGCAGTGATGATGTGACACTACCAGTTCAGCGAACGCGTGATTGGGTGGGAATATTATCGGTCGTTTGACCACTGAAGCTGCGTCGATGCGACCACTGACCCGCAAAACAACTTCCTCATCAATATACGGCAGTAGGGTGTGTAAGGCACTTCCTTTAGTCAGGCATTGACCATTTCAGATATCTTGCATGTGTTCAGCATACCCCTCACTTTGTGCCTGGCGGCATAGCACAACTTCGGCTGCATGAAGTTCTTCCACGGTTAGACTATTAGCTTCTTCGGTTCGTCGACGTGATCGACCAACAAATCGCATAACCCATCCAATTGTTCTTTTAAGCTTTAAGTATGAAGAAAAGTTACTAAAGGGAATGAATTTAGAACTTACGGCAAACAGGCTGAACTTCTAAAGAAGTTCCTCTTCCCCATTTTCATCTTCCCGGCCGGCATCGACATGTTCAGCAGGCCACGAACTCTCTTCGTGTCTCAGGAATCTTGGCCCAGTTAACCATCTTGAGGAAGAGCTCATGTCTACCTGGTAGCACGATCGGGTGGCTTCATCGGCGACGTTCTCCTGGTTAGGAATCCATTTCCAATTGGACACATTGGTGGCGGCGAGGATCTCGGCAATTCTGTGCGCTACGAAGGGCTTGTGCCGACGATGTTGTGACCCAATCCATTTTATGACTGTTTTTGAGTCACTCCAAAGGACACAGAGGCTGACATCTAGGCTGTGTTCTTCGATGATTGTTTGCATCAAGCGAGTACCAAGGACGGCTGCTTGAAGTTCGAGGCGGGGAATGGTCATCGGCTTTAGTGGCGCGCACTTTGTTTTGGCTCACACAAACGAGACGGCTACCTTTCCTTCAAAGTCTTTAAATCTCCAGTACGCCACAGCGGCATATGCTTCTTTTTTTTTTTTTTTTTTTTTTTATATAATTTACGCGCGCCTAAGGGGTTGATACCCTTTTACTGTTGCCAGGGCGCGGGCGGAAAGATAGAAGGAGGAGAAAGGAAAATTGTTTTTGTAGTGGTTTGAAACTCAGGTGTGTTTGGTTTCTATGTTTGCTCTCCAGGGGTGGGAGTCCGAATAGGACGGAGAGTTTTTCTTCACTCAGAGTGATTCGAGATATAATTCCCAGTATTTTTTTCATTGCTTGAAACTCTTATAACAGCCAAATCTACGTGTCAGTGTTATGCCTTCACACGCAGAATTTTTTTGTCTGAGTTCCAATTATACAATGAAAAACTGATTTTGCCATGGGCAGGATTCGAACCTGGACCCTCCGAGTGAGAAGCGTTTGCTACTACCACTACACCACGGCCACCCCCTCTTCGCTAGCATCAGCGAATATGTGTAGATGGAGCTGTTTAAGATCTCGCACCACTTCGTCCACGCTGTGAAAATGTTCACAGGTAACAATTCGTCCCAACGCAGTTCACGCCTCCATACTTCTCTCACCAACAACTTCGCACCGATCAAAAGGTTGGCTAAAAACCCGAGTGGGTCAAATACCGACATAGTGACTCTCAGAAGTTCCCTCTTGGTAGGACATCTCTTTCCACTAATAATTTTTGGATCGACCTGATGGAACTTTAGTTGATATCTAAAGGTATCATTCAAGGGTTGCCAAACCATGCCAAGTACCTTTTTAGTATTCAAAGTTTCATCACTCGAACAACTATCTGGGACTGGAACTACCGTAGTTTCTGCTTCATCCTTCAAAGCACTTGCAACTTGTATTGAGTTTGAGCTAAAGCCACGCAGTTCAAATCCAGCGAGTGCATGGATGTTTCGGACTTGTTTGGATACGCTGATAGCCTCGTCAATTGACCCGAAATCGTCGACATAGTGGTACTGCAGAATTGACTTCACAACTCTGGCATTCAAATCACTATGTTCCAAGGCGTTGATGGTTTTGACGTATTGGGCTGCACATGGCGAACAAGCGGCACCAAAGGTCATAACCATCATCTCGTATACATCTGGTGCCACGGCTTCATTACCATCGTGCCAAAGAAACCTCTGGGAACTCCTATCTTCTGGGCTAGTCAATACTTGGTGGAACATCTCACGGATATCTCCACACACAGCAATGGTTCCTACTCGGAAATTGAATAATACAGATGGCATCGGTTGGTATTGTTGTGGGCCTTTCAATAGACAAGAGTTGAGGGATATCCCGTTGACTGTGGCTACTGCATCAAACACAAGTCGTAGCTTACCCGGCTTGTTGGGATTCATAACCGCAAATTGTGGAAGGTACCAAGTCCTGGGACCCACCATGGCGGCTTCCGCTGGCTGCAGCTTGCGGGCATATCCTTTGGTGACGTAGTTCCTGATTGTCTCGTTGTAGGCAGCAGCTAATGCATTATCATGCTTCAATTTTCGCTCAATAGCAATGAGCCTCTTCTTAGCCATGCTATAGGAATCGGGAAGTTCAAAGTTGTCACATTTCCAAAGAAGTCCAGTTTGGAATCTTCCATCGACTCTTATTGTTGTTGATTCCAAAATGGCACGAGCGCGTACATCTGTTTCCGTCTCATCTACTAGTGTTGGCCGCACCCCAAAACTTTCCGTTTCAAAATAATCCGCTACTAATTCATGCAGGGCATCATTGGTTACGAGTAGGCAAGAATTCTTCGCTGGAATAGCTCCTTTCGTTGGTCCAAATACTACCCAACCAAGCTCTGTGTGGGCCGCATATGGTCCTCCATCTCGGAGTCGAAGTGTCTTACTTGGTAAACCCAGGTGACAATGGTCCAAGCCAATGAGAACCTGAGGCGTGACATTTGAGTAGGGAAGAACTGGCAACCGCTTCATACATTTAGTATTCCCACGCAGATCGCGTGGCAGTCGGAGGATAGAGACACCATAGACATTACGAAGCACGTATTTCTTCTTGATGTGTGCACCGCTGATGTGAACGGTAACCTCGGTTACTGGTTCCTGGGCAGCTCTCCCTCCAAACCATTGTAGATCTAGCTTGTGTTGATGGCCATCCAAACCAAGTTCTTCAATAAGACAGCTGTCCGCCATAGTTATTGATGAACCCTCGTCCAAGAGAGCATACGTATCCACACTTTTCTTGGCCCCATACATAGTGACAGGTAGCACTCGGAAAAGCAGCTTACGATTCTTCACTGGTCTGGCTGTACAGCTTAAAACTGCTTCTTTCCTTTTGTTGGCTTCAGGCTGTTGCTGAGTAGGTGGCAACGGTGCACTCTCGGTGGTTGGACATCTAAATTCATGCAACAACTGATGATGACTTCTCTTACACCCATCCACACGTAGTGTTGAACGTAGTCGGAGAGACTACGGCGGCAGTTTCGAATGGAATGTCCCATTTCAAGACACGTAAACCACAATCGGAAGCATTTGGCTTGAGTGGTGGACTCAAGCCCACCTTTCAGTCACACTGTATTCTAGGAAACGTTTACAGTCAGAAACACTATGACGGAGTTCACAGATTGGGCACTTGCATGCATCAGAACATTTTGCTTCCGCTGCGTGAAGAACGGATCGTCGCTTTGGCCCGCAACTGTTCGACCACCAGTATCTTTGATCGTTGAAATTAAATCTGCAATCCTGCTCAACCAGTTACTAATGATTATTGTCAATTGTCAACCTGTGCGGACGTGTTTTTCTTTTTCTCCCGTATACCGAGTTCAGTTATTATTTTCCACTTTTTTTTCAAAGTCCCGTAAACTGCCGACTCAGTATATCTACCGTTGTTCGTCGACCTAGTTTTGTCTGCCGTTTCCTCAAACACAACTGTGCCAGTTTTGACCCCAAAACAAAACAAAACCAAAACGAAAACAAAACAACAACAAAAAAAAAACAAATCCAAACAATAATTAACCTCAATAAACTAATAATGGAAAAGTGCTGTGCTAGTGTTTTGTGCTCAATTGTTGACCCCAACGCCGAATGGATAGCATGCAATGGTCTCTGTGGAAAATCATTCCATGCCATATGCATCGGACTAACCCGGAGATCCATAACCTACCTCAAGGAGTATTGCAGTCTTTTCAATTTTTACTGCGACGAGTGCAAAGAGATCACCTTGGCTCACGTCATGTTGGCAATTAATTGCAACAACGAGTCTATCAATGCGATGCTAACCGAGAATGGTCATATTAGCAGAACTATTTTGGACAGAATAGAAAAGATTGAAGACTCAATAAACTGCATTGATAGTAATGTGGATGCTTACAAGTCCACAGGAAGAATGATCGAAAAGCAACTGGCAGCGATCCAAAACCTATCGAAAAGCAAATCTAACCACGACAACGAGAGCGAAGTGATCAAATATCACTTCGACGGAATTAAAGCTTTCCTCAAAACAAATTTTGCCAACCTCCTTAAGTCCAACGAACTCACACACATAAACGACTCTATCAACCTTCTCCGTACTGATCTCGACTTGCTTTTTCAATCCTCCTCCAAAACAACACATCACATCCCGCATCCATCAGATTCTACGCTCGATGACCTGACCCTAAAAATGATTGATGTCAGTGAGGAACTCATAGCAACTCGGTTGACCGTTGCCGAAATCGGTAAAGAAGTGAGATTGGCTTCCAACAAAATCGATGGAATACCCGATCAAATTCAGTTCCAGGGTAGTTCCCCGTACAATGTCTCAATTCATAATGAATTAGTAGACACGGAGTCTCATTTGCCATCATTCTCAAATACTCCTCCCGCCACCCTAACAACAGAAACCGAAACCGTCTTGCCTTTACCAACTAAAATCCCGCCCGTCGCCGCTCCACGCAAACTGCTCAATCAATTTGGAACTTCATGGACCCCCTCCGAATGGAAAAACAGACTCGAAAAGCTGAAACAGGGAAACCATACGGCATTCTTCGTTGAAGGGGCCCCTCAACACGCTGATGTTTCTTGGGTGCGGAATTTCTTTCACCGAAGTTACGCTATCACCATTAGCGAGTGCCAGATGATTTCCCCCGCTGACTCCAACAGTTCCTGCAGCTTCAAAGTCAACATCCCAACCAAATATTCGTGGTTGTTCCCTACTCCTCCTGGTAAGACAACTAAACCTGGGAAGATAAGAATTACAAAATGCTCTGAAGAACGAGAAAACGCACATCTCGAGAGTAATAAAAGTGTTAAAAATAATCGTAGTGTTAACAATAAAATTAAAAAAAGACCCCTGTCCAACTCCCTTCCAAATAAAAAATATGCTTCCAAAAAACGAAGCTCTAATCGCGACCCCAACTGGAGCTTCAAAACAAACTTATTCCCCAATTTTAGTCCTCCCTCCTCACTTATTCGACACAAAGCCCTTACACACCAATCTTCTAATCCCCCAATTCCCCCCGTTCCACCGAAGTCCCCGCGCCAACGCGTCTCTTTCAACTTAACCCCAACCACCCATATTATTCCTTCTCAACCTTCTACGCCACCAAACCCAGCTAGCAACCCAATTCCCAACTTCGACCTTAAAACTGGAGCTAAGTACCCTAACTTCATTAACTCCCATACCTTAAACCCCACATCTCATCCCTCGTCCAACTCCATATCCAATCTATCTCCCTCCTCCAATGCTCCTATTCTTGATCCCCTTTTTCCCCCCACTGTTAAACTAACACAGCAAACCAATGGCACTACAGAAAGTCGATATGCTCTCTCTAGGCTCAGAGAACGAAAGATATATGAAAACATTCGTCTCTTTCTTGCCTATTTACATGACAAATCTGACTCGGTCTGCTACGAAGGGAAAACCAAAACCAGCGTCATGGTTTCCATCCAGCAGGAAGGCCTCCCTACCGACCCTATCAGTCTCAGGAACCTTTATGTCAGGTACCACGAGATATTTAACATGTCCCCTCAGAAAGTAGCAGACGACCTTGCTGCATTCGGCAACTATGTTCACTCTAAACGAGTATCACATCTACAACGAAGCCGAGCCGACCACGACAAATTTTTTCGTCCATAACGTGCCTCCCTTGCCAGCGCTTAAACCATCCTGCCTCACACCTCCACCCCACAACATCCCTCTTACATTTTACTACCAGAATGTAAGAGGTCTTCGCTCTAAAACCAATGCTGTCCTACGTCAATCGCATGCTCTTCCCTTTGATATTTACGTATTGACCGAAACCAATTTGATTCCCGACATAAAGAACCAGGAATTGTTCCCTCCTACTTTTAATGTTTTCCGCGACGACGATCCTACCCGCACAAATAAAGATTCCCCCTGTCGAGGCGTCCTACTGGCGATGGACAACAGCCTTAACTCTTCTCCCATTACAATTTCTTCATCCTCTAAAGCCGACTTTGTCGCAATAAAAATATCATTGCCTCTCAAGTCCCTTTACGTTATATGTTGCTACATCCTACCAGCTCAACCTATCGAATCTTACCAATTTGTTATTGATGCGATCGATCATTTAATTGACCTGTCAGAACCTATTGATGATATCCTTATTTTCGGCGACTTTAATCTTCCTCAGCTACAGTGGACTCCATCAGATGATCAATCAATCGTTTTTCATCGCTTCAAATGCCATCTCAGCTAAGGAATATCTCTTCTTAGATCGCTTAACAGACTCAAGTCTATGCCAAGTCAGTGGTATATCCAATTATATGGGCAGGCAATTAGACCTTATTTTCACAACAGATCCAATTAACTCCTCAGTCTCACTTTGTCCCCTATCTCTCTCAACAATCGATAACTACCATCCCCCCCTTCTACTTTCATTTTTTCATAACTCTTCATTCCAGTCCACTCCCCCCACAACTCTCTCATCCCACGACTTTCATAAAGCAAACTTTCACAAAATCAGTGAATATCTCAGCAGATCCCACTTTAACTTTCACAACTTAAGTATAAATGATGCCTTATCCATTTTTTATAAAGAAATATTTAATTCTTTTTCCCTTTACGTTCCGTTTTCCCGCCTTAAAACATCATCTACTAGTCCTCCCTGGTATAATCGCAAGCTTCGTTCCTTACGAAATAAGAGAAATAAGTTATGGGCTGTTTTCCTGCGTACCAGATCCTTTACCGACTATTCCAACTATCTTGGTGCTTATCTTCATTTCACCGAACTTTACGATTCCCTTTACCAGGACTACCTTAACAATGCGCAAGTCAACCTTATAAACCACCCTAAGTCCTTTTTCCAATTTGTTAACTACAAAAGAAAGTCCGATGGTTACCCTCCTTCCCTCTCTTTCAACAACAGGTCATCAACCGATCCACTCACCATTGCCAACCTATTTGCCACCTTTTTTAAGCAATCCTTCACCAACGACTCCTTTGTACCAGATCCATCCTATTTTAGTTACCTACTGAACTTCTCTAATGGCCCACTTCTCTCTCATATTTTTGATCCGTCTTATATCGAACATAAATTACACCAACTCAATGACGAATTCACATCCGGCCCAGATGGCCTCCCTGCCATATTTCTTAAAAAATGTTCTTCCTCTCTTTCCCTTGCCCTTTCTAATCTCTTCCGTCTATCCCTTTCACAAGGAGAATTTCCTCAGGTTTGGAAAACCTCTTTCATAACCCCGATCCACAAGAAAGGATCAAAGAATGAAATAACCAACTATCGTCCCATCGCTAAACTCTCCCATATACCCAAACTCTTCGAAAGTATTTTGTATGAAGCTCTAAGCTTCCAATGCAAATCACTTATTTCCCCTAGACAACATGGCTTCTTAAAGGGTAGGTCAACCACCACAAATCTCGTTGAATTCGTATCCTTTGCCCTCTCTGCCCTAGAGGATGGCAATGAAGTCGATGTAGTTGCAACCGATTTTAGCAAAGCCTTCGATAAAATCTCTCATCGGTTAATTATCTTTAAATTGTCTGCCCTCGGCTTTGAACCCATATTGTTAAAATGGATATCCTCTTACCTCGAAAACCGTTTTTACAGTGTTCGTTTTAGGTCAGCCCAGTCCGCTCCATTTTTGGCCACCTCTGGAGTTCCACAAGGCAGCCATCTCGGTCCCCTTCTTTTTATATTAACCATAAATGATCTCGATATGATCATCAAACACTCGTCTGTCTCCCTTTACGCCGACGATACCAAATTTTTCAAAACCATTTCCTCTCCCCATGACTCTTTCCTCCTTCAACAAGATCTTGATAGTTTCTCGATCTGGTGCCTCAAAAATTCTTTGGAACTTAACATCGCCAAATGCCAATCCATCACCTTCTCACATAAGCGGAACCAATCTCCTCCCCGACTCTATCTTCTCCATAACCAACCTATCTCCTCCGTACAGTCTCTTCGCGACCTCGGCATTTTGTGTGACAGCGAGCTCAACTTCCGTTTACATATGGATGAGATAATCCTCAAAGCCAACTCTGCACTAGGTTTTGCAAAACGGTGGTCCAAAGAATTCACCAACCCATACGTGACCAGGTCCCTCTATATTACCTTTGTTCGCCCCCTCCTAGAGTACGCCAGTCAAGTATGGTCCCCATATCATCGTGTTCATATCTCGAGAATTGAAAGCATTCAGCGTCGTTTTCTTCGATTTGCTCTTCGAGGTATGCCCTGGGACGATCCTTTTAATCTGCCCCCCTATCAAAATCGTCTCAACCTTATCAACTTAAACACCCTCGAAGATCGCAGAGATGCAGCAGACTTTCTCTTCATTCATCGACTCCTTTCACGGTCACGTTGAATGCGCGTCCCTTCACAACTCCATTTTCCTCAACACTAACCCTCGTAATCTACGTACCCCTCGACTCTTCTATCTACCAACCCACCACACCTCCTATGGCGCGAACGAACCAATCTCCCGTATGCTACGTCAAATCAACTCAAACCCTACCGTCTTTGACTTTCACCGCACCACTTCCTACCTCAAATCTGTTCTCCTTCACCACTCCAACCAACCTTAGTTTTAAGTTTTAGTTTAAGTTTATTTTTTAAGTTATAGCTTGTATTAAGCCGAATAAATGGGGGCATTCGCCCCCACCAAAATAAAATAAAATAAATAAATAAAGTCAATAACAGTTGGGTACGGCTGTATATGCGCTGCATATCTAGCCCACTCAATCCTCTGACTCATAGGCAGCTTCGAGATGAGTTCCTTCTGTAGAGTAGGGTTCGATAAATGATGATGACCATTGATGGATGACAGAAACACGGCTAGGTTCTTGGCCTTTACAGCAAAGGGAATCAACTTCTCCACTGAAGCCTCAGAAATTGGAGATATTTGCTGAACTTGTTTGAGCTGTGTACTAACTGCTCAGGGCGACCGAAGCTAGAGCGGAGCTGCTCCATTACCAAGTTCACATTTTCAGCATGAATCATCATGATCCTAACCACACTTCGCGCCTCACCCTTCAATGACCTCTGTAGGCGCAAATGATTTTCCAAATTGGTATAATTGCATACAGCCGTTGACTCGGCATACGCTGTAGAAAATATCGGCCAGTCTTCGGGATCACCATTGAATTCCGGTAAATCCTTTAACTTTTGAGGCGCAGTGAACGAATGTTGCGATGCACTATTGTAGCTTCCAGCGAGGATCGGAGCAGTCGTTGGTATATGAAGCGGAGAAAATAATATCGTCGATGAAAATTGTGATCTAACATGGGTTGGTGCAGTGGCAGATCTAACACAATTAGTGGCACTTGCGTATGAGCTACATACGGCTGTTGTTGGCAATAGCGGGAACGATACCGGTGGTTGTACAGATACTGTTGGCTGTATTGACGCACTGCTGTAAACGCTATGTGTAGTTGCAGCTGAACAGTGCGTAACAGCAGTGGATAATGGAGGTGCAATTGGTGAAGGAAACGAAACCGATTGGAGTGCTCTGTTTAGCAGCGTTTCCTTAAGGGACTGGCACTGTAAGTCACGCTCATTTAATCTCATCTGGGTGGTCCTTAGTTCACTTTCAAGAGCATTGAGCTGCCTCTGCATGACTTCCAGAATGTTTTGTTGGTGTTCTGCAGCGGCTATGGCGACACTCGTTGGCTGCTTTGGCGGAAACGATTTTTTAGATGCGGTGACTGTATCATCTATGGCAGGAGTGGTGGTTTCGAAGGAAGCGTACGTTGCATTTCGGCTTGACAAAATGGCGTCTATTCGCAATTCACTCTACGGCAAAGGGAGTCGAAAATGCGAAATAAAAACTTGTTAATTTTGGACAAGCGAAGGAGGTTGAAATTAATATCCGCCAAACAATGAATAATTTGCGACGTATTGATGAGCTTTGGATATTTTATTTCTAAGTAGAGAAATACATGAGAATGATATACGTATATAATAAATTTACTTACTGCAGTTTGCACTTTTCCTTTCGTTTCCAAGATCAGAATGATCTCGAAAGATTATGTTCAAACGTAGAGGAGTACAAACTGCGGTGAGATTGCTAGTCATTTATCAGTTCAGCTTCTGTAAAGTAGGTGGCGTAGCGGTGAATGAATTCTGTTCGTTTTAAAATTTGTGGCATAAGGCGTTCTTTAACAGCAATCAACTTGAATTTGTCAAAAAGAAGGACGGAACTAATCGCCTGTGTGTTGACTATCAGGTGCTTAATAAGGGAATTCACAAGAACAGGTACCCCCGGTAATTGAATTTATTATAGAAGATGCTCTTTATTTTATGACGCTGAATATAGGAAATTGATTATTCCATGTCGCAATAGAAGAGAAGAGTAGACGTAGTTAACGTCATTTCTTACTCAAAGTGTACAATACGAGTATATTTTGGACTTTGAAACTCTCCAAGTACTGTACTTTCCAAAAGTAAATTAACTAAGTGTTTAGAGACCTGTTTCGGGAGGACAAAGTAATTGTTTACATCGACGAACTCGTAGTGCCATCAAAGACGATGGAAGACGGCATAGCGAACTTAAAGAGAGTGTTGTACAATACATATTTGTCTGCTACCAATGAACTGAGGATTAAGTGGTCGAAATGTCACTTCCTCCAACAAAAGATTGAGTTCCTTGTGCACCGGATCTACAAGGGTACAGTTGCACCCTCTAGTGTGAAGACGAAAGTTGTTATCAACTTTCCGACGCCGAAAACTTTCAAGCAAATACATAGCTTTCTTGGCTTAGTTGGGTATTTCCAAAAGGACATCCCCAATTTTTCAATTAGCCAAAATAGTCTACGATCTGTACTTGCTGAGTTTGAACTAGCGGCGCTAGATAATTTGAAAAATGCTTTGTCAATAAATCCAGTGCTTACAATTTGCTTACAATCTTGGAACGTGCCATTGATGACAATACCTTACATCCTGTTTTCTACATGAGTAAAAATACAACCTACGCACAGTGGCCCATTTAAGCAAAAGTACTTGCGTAATTAAATTTTTAACATTTTTTACAAAATGCAACATTTTTTTAATTCACTGGATTAACAAATGTTTGGAGCTCTGGTAATCGAAAAAATTATTTCTTTTGGATCAATACGAGTAGTTTTGTTTGTAGAGCCAGTCAAAGTTGAGTAATTTTTAAGGTCACGTAAAAATTGATTTTTTTTGGGTTTTAATGCAAAAGCTAGGCAAAGGGTTTCAAGAATGCATTTCTCTTTCAAATTTCAAAAACTATCGCAATTTTTGCTTATAATATTTATAATATTTTTAAAACTACCATATGAAATGTGTTATTGGATTCTGGCTCAGTCGGAAATAAGAAGTTCTCGGGTGAACATCCGTGTCAGAACGTTAAATTTTCTTATTTTATAAAATAAAGTGTGTGCTTGACGTGTGAGAATTTTAGGGTTCGTTACAAGTACCCTTTTTTTTCTAGGAATTATTTACCATGCTATCGGCAGTTCAAATTCGAACCCTCTTCCTTTACGAATTTAAAATGAGACATAATGCGTCATTGGCAATCAAAAACATTAATGACGCATTTGAAAATGTAGCATTAAACGAATGCACTATACGACGTTTGTTTGGAAAGTTCCGTTCTGGAGATTTCGGCCTCGAAAATGAATCACGTGGGAAGCCCGAAACGTTAGTTGACAACGATGTTTTAAGAACAACGGTGGATGCGGACGAAATCGGTGCGGGAGATTGCACAAAGCATGGGAGTATCCCCAATGGCAATAAGTCGACACCTTTGTCTCATAGGAAACGTAAAGGAAATATTGGCTTTTAAATTTTTGCTATAAAATCGGAAGGAGGCCAATATAACCAGCTGAGTGCTGCTTATGATAGTACACCACGCGGAGACATCATAATGATAATGGGAGACTTGAATGCTAAGGTTGACAATGGCAATATGGGAAAGCATTGTGTTGGCGACCGCAACGACAATGGCGAGTGTTTTGTCGATTTTTGCAACGCCAACCACCTTGTAATAGGAGGGACCATGTTTGAGCACAAGAGGTGCAACAAAGTCAGTTAGGTGTAGACGGAGCAAGTTCCAACCCGGGACCACCATCTGACGGTTGCTGCCATAAGCCTACGTACAGCTGCAGTTCGGAGATCTGAAGAAAACACTCGAATGCCTAAGTTTAATACCGATAGGCTAAAGGATCCCGCAGTCTGCCAACAACTAGGAGACCACCTTTCACAAGGATTGAGAGCAATCACTAGCACGGAACCCATCTCCATCGAAAGCTATGGGTGTACTGTGAAAAATGTCTTCATATACGGTGTTGAAAGTATAGTCGGCCGGTCACAAACAAACAGTGCTTGACTTCCGAAGAAACTTGGGCTAGGATTGAAGAAAGAAAAAACCTCAAAGCTCGCATCGCAGCTACCCCAGCAGCAGAGTCTTAGTATAGCGTGAAGATGAGAGAAGTTCACCGTAGCGTGCGACGTGTTAAGCGTAATTAAATCAACGCATTGGCTACAGAAGCAGAAGAGGCCACTAGTAAATGTGACAGTCTACAGAATTACCAAAGAACTCGCAGGTGTCCAAAGCTCTAAACAACACCTGGTAAAAGACACAGACGGATCTCTGCAGGTTTCGGATGAGGACCAGGTCAGAAGGTGGAAGGAGCACTATTCCGTTTTAAACCGCGTTTTCGAAAGTAAAGTGAACCCAACGCCGTCCGTAGTAAGAAATTTCCGAATACGCACTATATCCCCCAGTAGAGAAGAAATCTTCACCGCAATCAAAGCACTGAAGAACAACAAAGCGATTGGACTTGACGGTATTCCCGTAGATTTCTTTCGAGTAGCGCCAACAACATCGAGTAAGCTCTTGCACCCACTCATTAAGAGAGCTTGGGAAACAGAGAATTTTCCTGAAGAGTGGAAAAAAGGAATCATTGTCAAGCTCCCAAAGAAAGGAGACCTTACGCACTGCAAAAACTGGAGAGGAATTTGCGTGCTGCCTGCTGTAGCCAAGGTAATAGCAAAAATTATCCTGGAGCGAATAAAAGGCCACCTCGAAGACACACTGGACGCCGATTAAGCAAAATTCCGCATTGGATTTTCCTGTGTGGATCTGGATTTTTAGATCATCATCGAACAGTGCGTTAAATACCAATCACCGCTTCACCTGCTGTTCATCGACTTCAAAAAGGAGTTCGACAGTGTCAATAGAGAATTTATCTGGCTTGCTTTGCGCAGGAGGGCTGGGTGACCCCAGCCTATTATATTATCAAGGCTCAATATGATAGACCAAATGTCACGTTCTGCATAAAGGAAGGTTGTCAAAGAAGTTTGAAATCCAAAGTGGGGTTAGGCAGAGCTGTATACTGTCACCAATACTATTCCTGTTGGTGATGTACTGTATACAGCTTTGGCGACTGTAAATGGAGGAATTCAGTGGACTGTGCAATCACACCTCAAGCATTTGAACTACGTGGTCGACGTATGCTTACTCTCTCATATTGTAGGAACATGGATCTCCATCAAATGACAACAAGAGTGAAGAGTGAAGAAGATGAAATCGTTGGGCTAAGATCAATACGGCAAAATCAAAAAGGATCAGCATTGGAACTTTTTCATCTACCCAGGTAAAGATTTCTGGACATCCAGTAGAGATGGAAGGGAATTTTCAATATCTTGGGAGTATTGTTTCTACTGATGGCGAGTTCGAACTAGATATAATCAGCCGAATCGGGAAAGCGAACGCTGCGTTCGGAATGCTGTCCAAAATATGGGGAAACAACTCTATCAGCCTAAAAACCTAGTCACGACGGTCCAATGTCGAATCCATGCTTCTTTATGGGTGCAGCACTTGGAAAGTCACACCCGCTCTCACAAGAAAGCTGCGAACGTTCGACAATAGATGTCTGCGACACATCTTAAGGATTTTCTGACCCAACCGTATTTCTGATCATGAACCTCATGCGAGAACAGGTCAGGAACCCATAGACTCTATCATGCGAAGACGTTCAAGCGATGCAATGGAACCTGTTGGCCCGCAGGAACAGTAAGATAGATTCCCTTTCCAAAATAATATCGCCAAAACTTGGTACAAATGATTTTATTTCTATAAAATTAATAATATTTAAATCCTTACAATGTTTCATTCTGAATTCAACTTACATTGGTAAGACTTCAATCTTGCTGCGGCTCAACGTGGTGGTGGCTTGTAACAAAGAAAAACTTATTCTTCAAAATCCTAACGTGAACAATTTGACGTTAAGTGATTGTGCGCAAATAATGTAATAGAAGGAAAGAACAAATTCACTCACGCACCACGTTGCCAGCACAATTTTATCAATTTCGAATTTAATTTTATTTAAACAAAAAAGGGTTATCTTCTTGCGCTCGATGACATTCCCGGGCCCGTCTGAAATCCTAAGTTGAAGACACCAAATCCAACACAGCGAGCCTTCCAACCGACCTTTTCCTCATTAAAAGTCCATTCGCCACCTGTACATCTGCCGTCCTGACCACCCCATCCGGACCTGAGTACACGTTACTGACTCTCCCAAGCTTCCACGCTGCACGAATTTCATTCGGTTCCACCACTAGGACTATACTTCCAACTTCCACCGGCTTCGTTTTCTTGCTCCATTTGGATCGTCTCGTTATCTCCGGAAGATACTCGGTATACCAGCGTCTTGAAAACTCTTTCATCAAGTGTTGTGCTCTCCTACTATATAATCTGCTCCACTGATCTTGCTCAACAAAAACTCCAGGCGCTGTCACATCTCGATCGGCCTCTCCAAAGAGTATTGAATTAGGCGTGAGTGGCCTTGGGTCTTCTGGGTCAACAGGAATGTGAGTCAGCGGTCGTCTATTAATCTGACCTTGTGCTTCAATTAAAGCGTTTAGGAGAACGTCTTCCCGAGGCGTCACACCTCTTAGAACGAATTCCACACTAATCTTGATGGACCTGATCAGACGTTCCCAAGCCCCGCCCATCCACGGAGAATACGCTGGAATGAAACGCCAAAGAATTCCCTCGTATTTTGAGCAGTACTCACCAAGTGCGACCTCCATTTCCTTTACGTCCTTCTCTAAACGATTTTTCGTGCCAACGAAGTTAAGACCATTGTCGCTGTAGATGAATCGGGTGACAACGCGGTTTATGAGAAATCGACGAACAGCCATGGTACATTGGTCCAGACTAAGATCTTGGAGCAGCTCTATGTGCACAGCCCTAAACGTCAAGCAGGTGAAAATCATTCCATATCGCTTAGTTGTACCTCTGCCAAATTTAACACACATCGGGCCGAAGCAATCGACCCCAACATGAGTGAACGGTCTTAAGTTGAAGGCTAGCCGGCCTTCAGGAAGTTGACCCATTAGTGGCATTACTGGTCTCGCCTTCAGCCTCTTGCACATAAAACATCTCGACTTGACTCGGCTTACTGCACCACGGATGCTTACAATCCAGGCTTTCTCTCTGATTTCCGAAATTGTTGTGGCTGTACCTGCGTGTTGATTAACTTCATGGTGATGCTGTATCAGTAAGTCCACTAACGGGTGGTTCTTTGGAAGTATCGCCGGATTACGTGCAGCGTAAGATATATTCGCTCCCTGCGCTCTTGAGCTCAGCCGCATGGTTCCCTCCTCATCAATAATTGGAGACAATTTTAGAAGTGGGCTCGTGGATCTCAAACCGCGTCCTGCTTCCAGATTCGTTAGCTCATTTGGGAAAGCCTCTCCTTGGATCTTTCTGAACAACCAGTTTTCTGCACGAGCGATTTCAGCCGGAGTAACAAAACCTTCCTTATCAGTCTTCTTCCTTCTTAAAATGTCTCTGAATCGAAGTATCAGGGCTAGAACCCTGACCGCCGAGAACCATCTTGCGCGAAACCTTGGCCTCAACATATCGAAAATCCCATAAGAACTGTTTTCCTGATGCAAATTCACCAAGAATTTAGGATCTAAATCGAGTTCAGTTTCATTAGTAGTGGTAGCTTTCCCTGGTGTAATTGGCCAAACAGTCGGCGAGTGTTGCAGGAAGTCCGGTCCCGTAAACCATCTCCTACTTTCGATGCCGCTTAAAGACTCGGTCCATCTAGTACCATCGTCCGCGACATTATCCGCAGATCTAACAAACCACCATTGATTTGGAGTTGTGCTTTCCAAAATCTCGCCAACACGTACAGCCACGAAGGTTGGGAACTGGAACTTGGACGAGCTGATCCATGAGAGAACCGTCTTAGAGTCAGACAGAAACATTACCTTGTCCGGATTAATGGTGTGGTTCTTCTTCACAGTTTCCGCAATCCGTACACCCAGCACTGCCGCTTGCAGCTCCAACCGTGGCACCGACAATCTCTTGACTGGAGCCACTTTACTCTTCGCCATGGCAATTGCTGTCTCCACCTTCCCGTTCTGTTCGAAGCGCCAATATGATACGGCAGCAAAGGCTTTCTCCGAAGCGTCTACGAAAACAATCAGGGTAATTCTTGAATCTTCGGGTGACGTATCGTTGACGTAACAGCGGGGGATCTTTACTTCTTCTATTCCCCTTAAAGACTTCAAAAAATCCAACCACTGATCCTTTAAAACTCCAGAAATGGGCTCATCCCATCCGAGTCCTTCGCGCCAGATCTCCTGCAGGATAACTCGTCCTCGAATAATAAAACAAGAAATGAGACCAAGGGGATCGAAAATTCTCATGGTAGTCCTTAGAATCTCCCTCTTCGTAACATCTGATCCTGGGTCCAACATCTTCTTTAAAAATTCGGGGCCTGACAACTTGTAAATCAAAAAATCGGACGATGGATGCCAATACATTCCCAATATCTTGGTGACATAACTTTCGGACTCATTGGGGTCAATACTGACGAGTTTTGGTTTAACGTTGGCTTCTGGCATCTGGTCTAAGAAGGTTCGACTGTTTGATTGGAAACCCACCAAGTCAAAGTTCATTGACTTGCAGATTTGGATGGCGTCTCTACTCACACCCACAGCTCTCTCAACCGTGTCGTGGCTGTTAAAGTAGTCGTCGACGTAGGTACGGTTAACAAGCCCATCGACTGCTTCCGGGCAACTGTCCCTAAAAAGATTGGCATGGTGATTCTTAACAAACTGCGCGGCTGTGGGGGAGCAGCGAGGACCAAACATCATCACTTGGAATATGTAGACTGACGGCTTCTGAGAAGTATCACCGTCTCTCCAGAGAACTCGCTGGCACTGTTGGTCTGCTTCGCTGATCCTGATACGATGAAACATTTCTCGCACGTCTGCATTTACTGCAACTTGTCGCTCCCGGAATTTAAAAAGCCCAGCATGTAGTGGCACGAGGTTATCTGGACCCTTAAGCAAATGCGAGTTCAGAGAAACTCCATTGACCTTCGCTGCAAAATCTGCTACAACCCTGGGTTTTGGAGGTACCTTATTCTGGTTTAGCACAATGAACGTCGGGGCGTACCAAACTCTTGCCCAATCGCGCTTTAACTCCTCCTCTGACGCGATCCTTGCATAGCCCTTGTTAACCAGATCACACATATGTCGTCTCTTCCACTCAAGCAAGTCAGGATTCTTCAACAACGACCTCTCTAATATCACAAGACGTCTTAGCGCCATAGGATAGCTGTCCGGAAGTGTAACTTTATCCGAACTCCACAGCAACCCGATCTCGTACTGATCTCCAACTTTACGCAGGGTCTGCTCCATGACATTCTTGGCCCGGATGTCTGCCTGACAAACGAAGTTTCCCCTGGGAGGTCGCACTCCAAATTCTTCAGTTGTGAAATGCCGCTGGACCAAATTGTGTAGTTCTTCGTTCTCCTTAATACTGTCGTGGAAAAATAATCTTGAAAATCCTTTTGGTGGGTTCACACAAGAGACGTTGGACTTAGAACCTGAATTTCCGAAAACGGTCCAGCCGAGAAGAGTCTTAAGAGCATGTGGATCTTCGTCTTTCCCAGACCGTTGGCCTCGTCCAACTAAAAACTTGACCTGATCCATCCCTAGCAAAATTTTCGGTTTCGCATCGCGAAGATTCGGTAACGGCAAGTCTCTGAGGTGGGGGAACATCTCCTTTAAAGCCGAAGTGTCGATATCCTGGCACGGCAACCCTAGATTTTTCACCGTGTATATGTCCCTTAGCATATGTCGTTTAAGCTTATTCACCGCCGAAATATGTAAGCTGGTACGAACTGAGTCCTCAACCCTCAAGACCCCCTTCGTCCACTGGAGAGTCAGCTGTTCCGGCTGTCCTTCTAACTCGAGTTCATCGAAAACCTCTCTCTCAATCATCGTAATCGAAGAACCATCGTCCAGAAAGGCGAAGGTATCCACTATCTTCCCATTATTCCCATGTAAGCGAATAGGGACGACTTTAAAAAGTATTGGCATCTTAGCTCCTACATGCGCTGAATGAAACTGCGGTTGTGGAACATACGGTTGGGCAGATGAATTCAAAGATGACCTGGACTCTGACGAGTGAAGTAATTTATGATGGCGTTTCGGACAACCTCCAACTCCGCATGACTTGTCTCGGGAGCACCCCCTCCAATTATGAGGAGTTGAGTCCAAACACCTGAAACAAATGCCCTTGTCCTTGGCGAAAGTGAGTCTTTGATCTGCAGGCAAGGCCTTAAATTCCCTGCAGTCACTTAAAACATGTGGATCTGAACACTTAATGCAAACACCACTGGAGGTTATTGGTTGATGAGTCAGCACCCTACGGGACGAGCTGCTAGTAGTCCTTTCACCTAATGTGTGTTTTGAAAGCTTCGATAACTCCGGTGGCAAATCAAGAAGCTTGTCGGTGAGAAAAACTGCAAAATCTTCAAGGGTCGTACAAATCTTCATCGATTTGTGCTTCTGCCATTCGTGATACAAACCAGAATATAATTTTCCTGCGAGATCGGTTAAAACATAGTTGTTGACGAGCTCCGCTTCCAATCCCATAGCCTTGATATCTGCAACGAAACCGTTCAAAGTCACAGCCCACTGACGAAGCCTAAAATCACTGCTGGAACTCAAAGCTGGCAGCTTCAGAAGGTCTGCAGTTAGACTGTGCACCAGAACATCGGGTCTGCCATAGATTGCGCGCAGTGAATCCATGATAGGAACAGGATCCGTTGCATACCTTAAGCGATCGCTTACGAGATGATATGCTTCTCCCTTCAGAGCCTTTCGTAAACGTCCAACGTTTTCCATTCCGCTGTATCGCCCCTCCAACGTGGTCGACTTAAACACAGACTCAAAATAGGGCCATTCCCTCTTGTCATTACCAGAAAAGGACGGCAGCTCCTGAACCTGGTTGCGATTAAGTATGGTTAGTAAATTCGCCATGTCTGACTGATGGCGCGAATGGTCCGGGGGGCTCTTCTGGTGGTCAGGCTTGACGTACGTTGGAGTGGAATGAGTAGCGTTAGAAGAACTTACCAAAATTTCCCGTTGTCTGCACTTGATCTTACGAATAGCTTCCAGTCTGGCGCTAGTCAGCCTCTCTGCTTCTGTCGCCTGAGCATTATCCCTAACTTGCTGAACTGAAGCTGAAGATGCTGCTACCAACTGAGTGCGAAGCCTTTCCATTTGCTCCCTTAGGGTGGCGATCTCCCCGTCTCTTTCCTCTACAGCTGACTGGGCCACCTTTGCCGCTTCAATTAGATCGTCAACTGAAGCTAACACATCAGCATCGGTATTCTTGGCGACAGTATCGTCCCTTTGACTAACAGGAACGCAATCCTTCAACTGGCAAAACCAACGGGTGGCGGTGTCAAACAAGGTAGGGTTAAACCCCACACATGCGTAGTGCCACCAGCGCCTACACGTTTCGCACGAAACCATGTCGTCGTCATCGGGTAATTGGCAACTAGCTTGAGCACAGCTCCGCTCTGCGTCTGTGGACATTGTTATCACAGCACAATCACTCTTCAATAAATAAAATGATGTTGGCCCGCAGGAACAGTAAGATAGATTCCCTTTCCAAAATAATATCGCCAAAACTTGGTACAAATGATTTTATTTCTATAAAATTAATAATATTTAAATCCTTACAATGTTTCATTCTGAATTCAACTTACATTGGTAAGACTTCAATCTTGCTGCGGCTCAACGTGGTGGTGGCTTGTAACAAAGAAAAACTTATTCTTCAAAATCCTAACGTGAACAATTTGACGTTAAGTGATTGTGCGCAAATAATGTAATAGAAGGAAAGAACAAATTCACTCACGCACCACGTTGCCAGCACAATTTTATCAATTTCGAATTTAATTTTATTTAAACAAAAAAGGGTTATCTTCTTGCGCTCGATGACAGAACCCTCTCATGCAGAGAGGTAGACGAGTGGGCCAACCTAGAAGTATTATACTTGAAGAAGAACGGTCGATGCGGAATCAGCACAGCTGGGGAAGAGTTGGAGAGAGCTGAGATACATCTCCAGAAACCGTACACGATGGCGCGTAGGAGTAGTGAAGGCCCTATGCCCCGTAAGAGGAGCCTTATGGACATAATAGGTTCGAGGGCCTTACTTAGTTAAAGTAAGTAAGTATCAAAGTTATCAAGAGGAAGCCCAAGGAAATCAATAACTGAGTGCTCGACGTTCACTAAAATAACAAAAACTAGTAAATGTTACCGAAGGCATAACCACTGAAGATCTTTCTAACACCTTAACAATAAAGTAAATAAAGCATTATGAAAAGATATATGCTAATGTAACAAAAAAATCAAAAAAATAAAAGAAAACATTTCTATTCCATAAAAGTATCCTGTCAAGTATAATAGTGATAATGCATTGCAAAAGACCAATTGCTGCTCTTCACCATACTGTATATAAAGTTAATGACGAAATAAGGATAGTTGTCAACAACAATTCAATGTGGTCATGTGCCATATGCAAAAGAACGCATAGGAATATGGGATCTCTCCATTACATGCAAGAATCAGGTGCGTGGAATTTATTTTGAAACTTGCATATGCACTTCGACAAGAGGGAGAGCGTATTGATGAATCTATTGGAATCAAGAGCTCCAAAAGTGTTTTCGCGATGAAATTGGGCTCGATGTTGATAGACCAAAACCAGGATTTGAAAATACCAATGATGGAAATACTTAGAGGAAATACTTGTATAAGTGGCGTCAATAGAGAGAAGATAGCTAACGATTATATTTGATGTAACCAGAAAAGCCATGAGGAAAGACTTTAGTGGAACCAAAGAACAACATGGTTCTTGCAAAAATTCTAAGTCCAAAGACTTTCAGTGTGAAGGTGAAAAAGTGAGCGATAGTTGTAAATAGTTGGAAACGAGCCGAAATGGTGTCAAAGATGAAAGTTGATGGTCTGATTGAAGAATCGTAGACTCTGTGGGAATCCACAATGGTTCTCGTAAAGGTGCAAGACTATAGCAGGATACGCTTTCTGTATCAAAATGGTTTTTAACTCTTAACCTGAAGAGCGGTTACAGGCAGGTAGAGATTAATCGAAAAGAGAAAAGATCATGAGAAAACGGCCTCCACTACCAGAAGTGGACTTTGGCAGTTTACAGTGATGACTGTGCAACGCTCCGGCCACCTTCGAACCATTAATGGAACATAACATACGTGGAGAACCTACCTTATGTATCTGGACAACCTTATCGTCATAGGCAAGACGTTCGAGGAGCATCGCGAAAATCTAAAAACAAGTGTTTGTGTTTCTGATTAAAACAAGAAATAAAAATTATTGTTAGTAGAGAATTCAATCAATCTATTATTTATTATGTAAACGTATAAAAACGATATTGAAAATACAAAATCTATCATGCAATAACTTGTATATGTCAAAATTCATATAAAATAAGAAGTATAGTAAAATAAATGAAACACTCTAATTTTATAACGTAGCGGACATAGTCGTTTTATTTAAATCCGTATTTTAAACATTACTGTTCGGGTAATTAAAATCTACTTATAACTTAACGGACAAAAAGCCAACTCAACGGCAAACATTGGTCCATTCGAGCCAGATTTAAATAGTAAATTTAAAAAATAAAAAATTTGAATAGAATACTGAAAGTATATACATATGTGCGTGATTGTGCGAATTCGGTTTTTTTTTTGTTACTTTGTACTAAGTTCAAAAGATATCCAACAAATTTGGAACTTAAAAAAAATAGACAGTTTTGAGTGCAATTATTTAAATTGAAGTGTATAAACGAAGTGCAAAATACATATAACACTATACAGAGTGCATATAACATACATACTAAGTAAAATGATTTAAACTTTTCGCATTTGTGGACTTGAACAATTAAACAACACATAAAAGACATACATATTCATCAAAGGTTTGTGCAAATCGGGAATATCGCGCCGCGTAATTCTACACACAATCAACTTAACACTCTACACTCAAGATTCGAACAAGTAAGTCTTATATTTCTAATATAATATAGTTGCAAGCAACTCTAAATTGTATTAAATACTACAATACATATAAAATTCAATGGAATCGATTTAAATCAATAAAATTAAAAAAATACTCATCAAACACACGTATATATCTATATATATATATATCCATACAACAAAGTGTGTATCAAATCCAGCGTAAATTGCGAATTTTATGATTAAATTAATTAATTCTCCATTGTAATACACATATATACATACATATATCTATTATAAATTCTATATATTCTAATATACTTTCATACATACAATAAATTTACATATAATATACATTTAGTTAACTAATTCAATCCATATTAACTCACTATGTCGTTTGGAGAGCTGCAGAATGCACTATTTGCTCAGGTTGTTCGCGATTTTTCAAATTTTAGGAAGACAGGTGAAACGCGGCGCACCTCAAATTATTTATCCACCCGTCTATCCATCCTTGATGATAATTTGGCAACAGCAAGGCGATACCATGAGGAAATTATGGGTGCAGGCAAGCTAGAAAAGGATTTAACAAAGGAAGAATTAATGAAGGTCTATGAACAACTCTTAGAAACTCACCTGGACTATCGCTGCGAGCTTTTAGACGCCATCGACAAGTGTGCATCAACTGCAAAGGCGCCTACAGAGACGATCAACACATCGTCAGCTGCAGCGGGTACTAGTGGGGATCTTCGCCTTCCAAAAATAAACATTCCAACGTTCTCCGGATGCTATACGAAATGGCGTTCATTTTACGATATATTCACATCATTAATTCATACAAATACTCACCTGAGCGACATCCAAAAACTACACCATTTGAAATCATCAATTAGTGGGGACGCAGAGCGTCTTATACAGCATTTAGGTCTCGAAGCAGAAAACTATGTCAAGGCATGGGACTTATTGAAGGCGAGATATGACCATAAGCGGGTCCTAGTCAATGCTCAGTTAAATCTTTTTTTCAGCCAACCATCATTAACGAAGGAGTCCACCAATGGGTTAAGGTCTATGCTTGATACATCTCAAGAATGCTTTCATGCATTAGAGAACCTGGGAGTGCCAGTAAACCACTGGGATGTTATTCTCATATATATCCTTTTCCAAAAACTACCATGTTCAACGCAGCATTTATGGGAAGAAAAGTTGGGCAATTCTACGGAACTTCCAAGCAGAAAGGACTTCATCGGATTTTTAGAAGCACGTTTTAGGACGCTTGAAGCAGTTGACCAGCAGCCTCTTTTGTGGTCGAAAGCAAACACGAAGTCATCTGCGAAGTCTAGTCCACAAGCCAAAGTATTTTATTCTAATACCCAGATGAAGGAGCAGTTCCAATGCAAAGTGTGTCATCACGGAAAGCACGCCTTAAGGAAATGCAGCAAATTTCTTCGGTTGGACACAACACACAAGTGGCAAACCGTGCGCAGAGTGAAGGTGTGTGAGAACTGTCTCGCGTACAGCCACCCCACTCGAGACTGTCCAAGCTCAAAGAACTGTTATTTTTGCCAGCAGCGACACCATTCATTACTACATTTAAAACAAAATTTCAAAGAAGATCAAGCAAGTCAAGTATGTTCGCAAGTACTTACCGAAACTTCCAATCCAACGGGCACCACAAGTAACCAAACACAGCTGAACTCAGGCGCTTCAGAGTTCGTTTGTAGACCCATCGACCAGCCGCACACATCGCATTCGCGGAACACCTTCTTTGCAACACAACATCGGGCGAGCCAAGTCTTGCTAGCAACAGCCATAGTTACGGTAGTCTCAGCTGATGGCAGGTGCCATGATCTCCGTGCACTTGTTGATCCAGGTTCTGAGGCAACTTTCATAACTGAATCAGCAGCACAGTTACTACGATTACCAAGGCGTAGAGCGTCCGTCCAGATCTCCGGGTTAGGAAGGGTCAGCAGTGGCACAAGCAAATATTATGTCGACATAACGCTTCGATCTAAATATTCGACATTTGAAAGCGCCACTAAAGCCTTTATTTTTCAGTCACTGGCTGGCCTTCTCCCGGCCCAGCGAGTGATGGTCGACGAATTAAATCATATCAAAGGCCTTCTTTTAGCAGATCCCGCATTCTTCAATCCAGCTAAAATCGATATACTTCTGGGAAGCGAAGTTTACTCTGACATTATTCTACCGGACATCATTAGAAGTGATCAAAACAACTCCATTGTCGCCCAAAAAACCCAATTTGGATGGATTGTGTTCGGGAAAATTCCAGACAGGTCCACACAACTCCTTCAAAGCTTCTCTCTACAGCTTGATCTTGGCACTGAGATACGAAGATTCTGGGAGGTTGAAGAAGCTCCGTTTAAAATGATGGTTTCGGAAGAAGACAATGCTTGTGAACAGCACTTCCGAACCCATACAACCAGATTAACAAATGGACGGTACCAAGTGTCCTTACCCTTCAAAGATGGAGTACGACCAGCGTTAGGTTCAAGCAGGGAAGTTGCTTTACGACGTTTTATTCAATTAGAACGTCGTTTTCAGAAGGATCCGAAACTAAAGGTAGGATATAAAAGGTGTATGTTAGAATATATCACCATGGATCACATGGAGGAGGTAGATTTATTGAACGACACTTACCTTGCAACACCTTTTCATTTTTTTTTGCCACACCAGGCCGTCATTAAAGACACAAGCTCCACCACAAAACTGCGAGTTGCGTTTGATGCAGCGTCGAAGACTTCGGACGGTACGTCCTTAAACGAGCACTTGCTGGTTGGTCCTAAATTACAAAAAAACATTATCGATGTCATATTAAGATGGAGACAGCATCGATATACCTTCACCGCCGACATCGAGAAGATGTACCGACAAATTTTAGTACCAACGGCAGACAGCAAGTACCAACTTCATCTTTTGGCGGGATAGTGAACAGCAGCCACTGAGAGCATACAGGCTTAAAAGAATGACCTTTGGCACATTATGCATACCGTATTTAGCCATAAGAGTGCTTAACAAGGTTGCAGACAACGAAAGTATTCTACGCGTCGGGGGTCGTTTGCAAAAGGCACTCATTCCTTACCACACAAAACACCCAATCATTCTCAAACCGAACCACGCATTCACAAATATACTCATACGGCATGCACACGATCAAACCTACCATGGAGGTCTCCAACAAACAATGGCCTACATCCGCTCTAAATACTGGATACTCAACATGAAGAGGAGCGTAAGAAAGCATATTCATCGCTGTGTCATATGTTTCCGGTTTAAGGTCAAGCCGATGCAGCAAATCATGGGAAGCTTACCATCATCGCGGGTTCGGATTGCTAGACCATTCAGCAACACCGGCGTCGACTATGCAGGACCAGTAGAAGTGAAGACGTGGAAGGGACGTGGAGCCAAAACACTTAAGGGCTACTTCGCCATCTTCATTTGCCTCGCTACCAAGGCCATTCACTTGGAACTCGTCTCTGACATGACGACGCAAGCTTTTCTAGCAGCTTTCCGACGATTTACTACACGTCGCGGTATTTGCTCCCGAATCTTCAGCGATTGCGGGACCAATTTTATTGGAGCGAATGCCGAACTTCGACGAATGATGAAAGATGCCGCACACGATTGGGAAAATATCGCCGAAACCTTAGCAAATTTGGGTACACAATGGAAGTTTATTCCCCCTGCCTCCCCTCATTTCGGAGGACTCTGGGAAGCAGGGGTAAAATCAGTAAAACATCATTTGAAACGAGTAGTCAAAAACAAAAAACTTACCTTTGAGGAGTTTTCCACAGTACTAACTCAAATAGAAGGCATTCTCAATTCGCGACCATTATGTCCACTATCAGAAAATCCGGAAGACTTAGACGTATTAACTCCAGGTCATTTTTTAATTGGCGAGCCAACCAACATGGTACCTCAAGGAGACTTATTGTCGACAACAACAAATTATCTAGACCGGTGGAAACACGTTCAAATCGCAGTAGCACATTTCTGGCGCAAATGGAAAAACGAGTATCTTTCACGTCTTCAATCGCGTCCGAAATGGGCAAAACTAGAGGCCGATCCAAAGATTGGAGATCTAGTCCTAGTGAAAGATGAACGTCTTCCACCAGCGCAATGGATACTCGCTCGAATAATCGACACTCATCCCGGAATGGACAATCACATCCGCGTGGTCACACTTAAAACGGCGAATGGTACATTAAAAAGACCAATAACAAAGATTTGTTACCTACCGTCGAATAATGCCAACGAGAACAACACGATTATTTAACTACGACAACTAATTCCCATCAAAACAAATAATCACCAAAATAATCAATTATTGAAAATGTAATAATAATAATTGCAAATGCCGACGGCATTTCAAAATAAAAAACCACTCAAATACAAATCGCACTCATAACAATTTAAAACAATTACACTCTACTCAACACACAACATACAGTCCATTTATCCCACTCAAAATAAATCCACACATACCCCTCAAATCATTCCAATCTAATACATACCTTACACACACAGTTCATTCATCCCATTCAAACACAAATCATACGTATCACTCATAACAAATAAATTCACTCACTTATTCAAAATATATAATTCCGACGCGTAAATTAATCGTTTCGCAAGTCAATAAATAAATGCACAATACCAGCGCAACAAATTTACGCACAGCCCAATGAAGGCAATAAAATACAACACACACACATACAGAAGGATTGATATGAATGGGACGAAACCCCCGAGAAATCAACATATGTATATTTTATAAGATCAAAATGTTTCTGATTAAAACAAGAAATAAAAATTATTGTTAGTAGAGAATTCAATCAATCTATTATTTATTATGTAAACGTATAAAAACTATATTGAAAATACAAAATCTATCATGCAATAACTTGTATATGTCAAAATTCATATAAAATAAGAAGTATAGTAAAATAAATGAAACACTCTAATTTTATAACGTAGCGGACATAGTCGTTTTATTTAAATCCGTATTTTAAACATTACTGTTCGGGTAATTAAAATCTACTTATAACTTAACGGACAAAAAGCCAACTCAACGGCAAACAGTTTGAGAGACTGCAAAGCGCTTATTTGAAGCTGAACCCAGAAAAATGTGCCTTGTTTCGTCCGGAAGATAAAAACCCACTGAGAAGCTTCTAGGCACCTGCCACGTGTAACAGAGGATTCGTAAAAGATTTTACTGGTATTGCAAAGAGCCTGCATCAATTTCAGGTGGTCTGGAGTGTGTGAAAAATCATTTCAAGAACTCAAACGGTATCTGTGCCAACATCTTGGGTTACTCCACAGACGAAAAAATTTTCATCGTGGACGCAGACGAGTCAGAGCTGTGATTTCTCCAACTCATGATGATCAAAAGAAAGTGGTTTCACAACTGTGTAACCCAATGTGAGCTTCTGCTTTAATATTGGCGACGAAGTATTTCCATAAGTATCTGTTTAGACAAACGTTTGTTTCTCGAATTTATCGCAGGTCTTAAATGGCTACTGCAATTTAAGCACCCTGAAGGCCAAGTTGCAATATGGATCGAGCAGTTGCAGTGCTACCACTTTGAAGTCCACAATAGAAACTCCACCAAAATGCTGATGATATTTTTCATCGACCGTTCGGAGTCAAATGTGAACACTGTAGGGTTACAGGGGAAACGAAAGAACAGGCTGCATAGTCGCCAGGACTGACCCAGTAGAGAGTTGGAGTACATATGAAAACCGTTCCTCCCCTCCCAACAGACAGACAACAACATCGAACCAATATTGGCCTGGAAGGAAAATGAAGATAGATCAAGTCGTCACGAGATATCGGACCGGAGCCGAACTTTGAAGACGTATTGGGCACAATGAGACTCACTTTGAGTTTGAAGCCAAGAGCAACGCCAATACTCTACCATGAAATGGTTGAATGGTTGAATTGTATATAAAAATTGTTTTTGTATTGTGATTTTGAATAAAGAGATTAGTGTTAAAAGCAATAAGTTCTATCTTATGAACCTTCATAAACATTTTACAATACATACACACATATTAGTTTCCATTATCTATTACAATGATTACAACATTTTTAGATTAGCGCCATCTAGCCATCACACAGCATTAGCATTGAGTTACATTTTAAACTTTCCAAGCCAAAAACCAATGTATTAGCGAATACACACCATATTTGAGCAAAATCTGTTACCCTTTTATGCTTTTATTAAAACACATACCGTTTAAAAGCTTTTAAAAGCTATTGTAAAAAGGTCGCGATTTCTGCTTAATTTTTACTCACCACACAAAAGATACGTCAGCGTATTATGTGTTAGAAATGAAGCGCTTTCAAAAAGTTAAAACAACGAATTGCCTTTAAAACGTTAGAATCCCTTTTTTTTTAAATATTAATTTATAAGGCCCATCAAACTGAGGTTTGATAGCGTTTCGCGGATTTCGGACACCAAAAAGAATAAACTATTGGCCAAGACAATTCATATTAAGGCTATCTACGCACCAACGTGAGCTTGATGGTATCAATCTATGCAATTTAGAACAATCGGTAAGTAAGTCAACCGCCACTACAGAATGGTCAATTCATTTGGCGAAACGTCAGTCAAATTATGAC
The DNA here is from genome assembly GCA_949129095.1 of Volucella bombylans. Taxonomy (NCBI): domain Eukaryota; kingdom Metazoa; phylum Arthropoda; class Insecta; order Diptera; family Syrphidae; genus Volucella; species Volucella bombylans. Next base: position 103,987,836 of record OX422144.1, on the reverse strand, counting down.
AGACTAATTTCGAAATCAATAATCCTCACTCCTCCCAATTTGACAGTTACTATATTTTTTTCCGAAAAGTAAGCGATCAGACCTAATGTTTACAAATTATGAACACTTCTTTATCAAATTTCGCCGTCAGTTACGACTACGTCACGTGTGTTAACTCTAATTTTCGGTCGTCCTGATAAGCGAATAATTGAGCCTTTAGGAAAAAAAATACGAATCGACTTGCTATTGTATATTCACTCCATAATGATGCCGTGCCAGTGTGACAGAAAGCATCAAACTTGGAGAGAGTATAGAGGTTCTCCGCGATTCGGTAGCTCAAGTCCGCAATCAATCGATTCCATACCGTTTTCAATAGCTGGATATCTCTCAAACGCTCTGTGGCGTATTCCGTAAATATACGGCTAACAGCACTTGACCATCCTGCACGTCGAACTTTCAGTGATGGAGAATGATCTAGATTTTCACCTCAGTGGCGGCAACAGTTCTGGTTAATTGGTATTGAGTTAAGCGAACAGCTGGATGTGTACCAATGGCAGCCACTGCGTACGAAAAAATTATCTCTATAGTCTGGTTTTAATGCGAAGGGTGTCATGAAGCCGAACTTTTCCTAAGATGAAGTTACAATCAAACGAGGTTCAGTGATTGGCCAGAAACAGCCTCTTCAATTTGCATTCGATGTGATAGATAAAACACAGATTTGGGGGAATGAATTAGTAATGTAAAATCCTGTATAAGGAAGCATAGTATACTCGTACAATAAATATACGATTATAATATCACCGATAAAGACAAATTATACACACGTGTATATTTTTATTTCGACATTCCTGCAAAACTTATACTAATGTGCAAAATGAAACCGAATAAAGCGTTGCAGCAAATATGCAGACCAGAGAGCTGCAACGGGTACTTTGTATTTATAATTATGAATTTTGTTCCTTATCAGTAAAGAATGAAAGTTAACGCATTTTCGTTTGTTCGGGTGGTTGAACACAAACTCAAAAAAATAATGTTGTGTCTCATATCTATATGTTTGCCCAAGAATTTTTGTTTCGATTGCGCAGCTTGAACGACCATACATCTACCATGCGTTCGATTGACTTGCATCGAATTTTTGGCGACAATGATCGAATCGACATGATCATACTCAATGCAGTTCTTTGATGCAGACCCTATTCATGTCAGGAAAATACAATATTAAGACAACTCGATGCACTCCCATGTAGCTTGTTTAACCTAATTGATTAAAAACTCACAAGTAATACCCACAAAACAATCTTTTCTAAATCAGCACAGCAGGTTAGAAAGCTGATGATATTTACATGCATATGTAAACATCAAAATAGAAGTAGCTACGAGTAGGATGAATTCGGCAATAAACAATAATACATTACTGAAAATACATTGTCTATAAAAACGACATACTAAACGGAAGAAGTATTGCCATGAGTAGGTACAACAAACAGTTCAACACCCACTGTGATTCTACTTCTAGGTTTCCATCCCTCTCTATGCTGGCTTCTAAAAGGTTATTATGTCTTTGGTGTGTTGTTTTAACCTTGTAACAAACTTCCAAGTATAAGTTGTTGAGTAGCACATTTATTGTACTTTCATTCTGCTCTTCTCAAGATCTTTTCTTTTAGAGAAGCTGATGTTCATCTCCTCTACTTTACTTACGAGTACACAGTGTGTGGGAGCAACTCTTTTCTTCATTTGAAGTTGCAAAAGATTTCTCTTACCCAGACACAACAACATCGAAATAAATTGTTGGTGCGCAACCAACCATTGTGTTGTTCGCGTTTTCATTTCATGCACTCTTAAAAAGAGACCTACGATTTCTCGCCGAACAGAGTGAGAAACTTTTTTATAAGCAGAAGATTTCATTTTCGGAGTTAAGCCACTACCCGCCGAAATGGTATTAACGTTAGAAAAATAGTGTAAAATGTTTATGTGGATTTAAAAGATAAACTTATTTCTTTCGGCAGAATTGCTTTATTCAAAATCACAACACAACAACAATTTATAATTCAATCCCTTTTATCAACCACTTTACTTTCCTTTATCTTTTATATAAACCACTTTATCAATACTCTTGATTCACTTTCATATTCAACTTTAGAACTGACTTCATCTCTGTTCGATGCCGGTATTTATACTCCCTGCCATCTTTCGCTAACTTTCTCTACTAACAAACTTTCCATACTAATTTCCAAATTTCCGGAACATTCGCTTTCAGTTGTCAAAGAGCTTACATTATTTGCATTACACTGAGAGGGCCAGATGCTTCTACCAGAAGAGTCTTCGAATCGCAATAAGGAAGAATATGCAACAGAGGACAACCACATCTAAGGTAGTCTGCACAATTGGAAAAAAAAACATCTACCGACTCGGCGTGCGAAACTAGAGGATACTAGCTAGGAATCGGGGTAAGATGTTCGCTTATGAAACGGAAATAACTCAAGTGTACGAGGGTGGGTCAATAAGTCCGTGACTTTTGGAATAAAACACAGATTTTTTGATAAAAAAATAATTTTATTTTTCAACGTAGTCTCCCTTGAGCTCTATACACTTTGTCCAACGCCTCTCCAATTTTTTTATCCCTTCCAAAAAAAAATGATTTGTCGAGGTCCTCAAAATAGGCTGACCCGTATCACTCAATAAAAAAAAAATCTGTGATGACTGGTTAGAAGCTTGCTCAAGACTACTTTGTAATCCAGCACAGATAGAAAAATTGTTTACCCTAAATAAATGTAGACATAAATGAGTACATATGCATCGAATTAATCTCACATGAACTTTTTTTTCTACAAATAATAAGCTTTCCATTATGTTCGATGACCTTCCGGCATTTTTTTGGTGACTTCGTGATTTCGTGCTCATAGAACTTCTGGCCTTTATTAGAACATAGTGCGATTTTAGATCATCATCATTGGTGTTTTTTTATATATGTACATTATCCTTTGAGGCTGAACGTTGTCTGCACCATAAAAGCTATGACATTCGGCTTGCGCCTCTGCAGCTGAACGCAGAAAATTGACATTTGAAATTTTGTGTCATCCAATTGTTGACTATCGTCCTCTAGAGCTATCACCCGGCCAAATTTCATTTTTCAATATTACATTATTTTCGCATAAATGATGCCTAATGCGAATCTATGTGAATTGTAAGTCACTCGTTTTATCTTGATTTAACTAATCTTATTAACACTATTTTTCAGGAACATTCGCATTCCCTTTGATTTAAAGATAGATGCTGAGACCATCTTAGAAGTTCTCAAGGTAGACCAAAATCAGCACGAAAAATTTGTTAAGCAAGAACTCAATGTGGAAGATAACACCTTGTGTTGCAATATAACGACTACACGACCCAAAGATTTGCGATCCGGTTCAACAGCATTTTTCGAAGCATTCCTGCTGTGTAACGAGATCATAAAAGGGTTTGCCGCACCTAACAAGCCAACAGAGTCGTAAAGATGGTTAAGAACACACCTGGACCGGAACCACATCGAGCGATTTATGGATTTGCTTTTAATTTATTCTTAACTAGTTTATTTATTTTGTACGTTATATGGGTGCTTCCCTACCAAGCTCTGGGATACACGAAACATTTCTACTTTGTTCCGGACACTTATTTTGCTTTTAGTTTGCCAATGTTTGTGCTGAGCGGAATGTTGTTTTTCATTTTTTTGTATTCATCCATAAATATGGCACAAACCGCTGATATTGAAAGTTCATTTGCTTTTAAGGATTCCACAGTGGTGTGCAAATGTCTTCAAGAGGACAACGCAAATGAATCTAATGTAGGCGGAGGAGCTGCCGGAACAGTTGATAACCTGTTAACGCCAACATCGTTTGCTGTAGATTGTGATTTAAGTGATGTATCCAAAGTTCTGTATAATAGAAGTTTTAATGACTAGAGATATTTTGTATTATAATTGAATTATTACATCCGCGAAGGAATTTGAACTTTGACGAAGTTATCTGTGGAGTGGGTTGTCTGCTGCCTCCTGTTGCAAATTTATTTGAATTTGTTACATGGTTTGCAGTTGAGAAGATGTGTATGTCCAAGATGTTCACTGGGAATTGTTTATTTCGCCTGACAGTTAATGTGTCGTCTTCGCGGTGATACAGACTGCAAATGTAACGGTTCCACACCTTTAGCACTAACTGTGATTTTACAACTAGGTTCCCATCCTTATCCCTGATTAACCTCTGTTCAGGTATTATGCATATTTTTTTCAAGTTCTTGAAGCTGATGTTCCTCCTTTCTACTTCACTTATAACGTTGGGGAGCAGCGCATTTCCTTATTTGCATCACCACCCTATACGCCTTTTACTCGATTGCGATTTATAAAATCAGTGTGTTGTTGTATTGGTCGGATGAAACGCAAAACACCAGTTGCGATGTCTCTGTTAGCTTACTGGCAGCATACGACTGTTCGATGATACTTAATCGGTCCACATGGTGACCTATCTGGGCCGAAATCGAGCCTATGCTCGTAATTGAATCAGCTGTGTAGCTCAAATGTTCAATAACATTTGCATGGTCAGATTAGGAAGTAAGTTATGACAAAAGAGGTTTTTGGTGTTTCATTGGAGTCCAAATTACCCAACTTTCCTCGCGTCTTTTTGAAAGCATTCGTTACGCAAACATATTTTAGTAAGACCATCATTTCTTTTGCGTTCAAAAACATCTTGTCAGTGCAAAAAAAAGTAATATCCCTCCGATGTTTTAATGGAATAGACGGCTGAATTCCTTATGCCTGTCTACATCATAATGGAAAGGAAAGACGGGTAGGTATTATGTGAGTCAAAAATGGCGGTGTTGATTGCACCCAAAAGTCCACACCCAAATATAATTCTCAGTTGAATGTTCTTTTTTCAAAGCGTTTCGTTTTTTTATTTTGTCCCAACCATCGGAAGGTTTAAATCGTACGGAAGAGTCCAAAATATAATTCTTTGTGGAGATATGAGTGTTCTGTTTTCTAAGCGTTTGCATCCATATATTAACCTAACGATTTTATTAAATTAAAACAGCGGCTGAGAATGTGTGCTTGGCTAAATTCCTAAATACAGTACAGCCTGAATTGTGCATCTGCAAACACAGGCATCGGCCGTTTTCGAAAACGTCATTTGATCGTCGTTTTGATCGTCATTTGCAATACTTAAGGGTTGCGAACATCATTTGGTATCGTTGGTATCTGTGTCATCTACATGATTTTTTTCTTGCAAGAGCATTTGACGTTTTCAAACAGAGCAATCACCCTTGAATGCATGTTATTACGCAGTGCAAATTTCTGGCTGACGTTTATGAACAACTGTCCTGCAAACACTGCATTATCGAACATGCTGCAAAGGCAGTTTGATTTCTAATGTCGTTTTCGAACAAATGACTTTTGCAGCTTGTGTTTAAGAACATTTTGCAAAAGCAATTTGAGGCAGATGACGTTTTCGAAAATGGCCATCGTTATGTTGCGTCGCGTTCCGAAATGGATTATGAACAGATTTTACTCCGCAAACAGTGCATCTTGAATTAGCACAATGCGGATGTGATTATTTACAGTCACCCCAATTCCGTATTTCGCATTTCCTACTCGTATTCGACTGTAGTCGAATTTTCTTGTTCCAGAAGTCGTATTTTGCAAACATACTCGCATCACTAATTGTCAACTCACGAACGTAATGCCTCGCAATCGACTCTCGCATTTTATGGGTTATTCCGTATGTCGGATATAGTCGTATTTTACTCGAATGTTACTCGTATTTTTGTTGTGAAGGAGTAGGCATACGACCGAAAAAAAAACAAATTTATCAAATAAAATTGAAAAGAAACAAATGTAAATATAATATGCATATATTTATAAAAAAAAAGTAATACAGTAGTTTAACTATTTTTTTTCTTTTTTCTTCTGAAAAGAAAAATTACAAATCCGAACCAAATGGAGTCTTTCGTGTTGGCAATAAAAGAAAACGTTGAGATTTCTAATTATCGACTGAATAATTACGTAACATGTTTTATGTAAAAAAAAAGGTTTTGCTTCTTCTTTTTCTTCTCTACTCATGTTAAATGCTATCCATTTTTGGCAGACATGTTCATTGAAAATATTCAAAACTTCATTCAGAATTTTAGTAAATGTTAGCTGCGATACTCCACAATTCAAATCATTCCCAACGCTCGTTTCATAACTTTTCTTTTTAAAAAAAAAACAAACCTAAAGAAACAGCTAACTTTAAAATTGAAGGCGCTGAAGTATAACGTTTCCTATTTTGTAGAAAAGGTGTTATTTCAACCAAGACGCACTGGAAAATATCCTTTGATAATCGAAACCACTTCTTGAAACTTTAATTAAAACAACGATCAATGTGTATTACAATTCAAATATCAATATGTTAACTTAGTATCTGGTAACTCTAATGAATTGGTAATTCTAATGAATTCCAACAATCTCGAAATAATATGCGCTTTAATGCAACATCCTTTATTTAATTTTCTTCGTCTTCATTAAAATCAACGCTATTGAATTCATTTTCTTTTTTTTATTTCCGAAACATCACAAAAACTTCACAATCTTCATTTGACATTTCTATACGCATTGAAATTGAGTGACACTCAATCCATAGCGATAGATAAAGTCCCAATTTACACTTTCAAACTTTTCCAGTCAAGTTCTTCAAACATGTTGGATAAATAGACACACGTTCAATGCCACAATCGTCGATTTGTTTTTCGTTACTTTAATTGCTATCTTCGTTCGAAGTGTGTTTTTGGTTGGTTGCGCTTCGTCTTTTTCATGTGTTCTGTTCGCTTTAAAATTTAATTTGAAAGCTATAAAATGAGTGACGAACGTTTGGTTTTAATTGAAGATTTATTAGAGTGTACCAATATAGCAATTGTAGAAAGTGAAATCGCATTGAAATTACTGGAGACATGTGAGGAAGCATTGTCGTTGTTGTTGCAATGATTTTTGAGAAAATGCAGTTGATCGAAAAACCACAAAGTCGGTTTATAAATGGTAAATGGTCCCATCCCGCTCCGCTTTTTTTGAGCTTTCAATTTTCCTCATCTCCCTCATGTACTGCGTCCTGATAATGTTGATCTTCGCTTTTATATGGTTTGTACTCATATCTGGCTTGAATTTTTTTAATTCATTGGCGATTTCGTTCAATGAGGCAGCACGGGCATTTCTGTCTAAATATCGAGGATCAGCAGCATATAAATTTTCATGCAGTTCATAATGCACGATGAGTTCCTCAACCAATTCTTTCGACCAGTTAATTTGTTCCATTTTTATTTGAATTAGAATTTCTGTTAATAAAGCACACAGAAAAAATTACATACTGAAGTCACTGTAAATAATAGACTGTTTTCCTGTTTTTATTTTCTTGCGATTAAAACAAACAGAGCTTCACGAAACTTGATTAGAGCGATACCACTTCAATTAACCGAATGACAAAATAAAACGGAATAGAATAATTGAGTAGAAATCCAAAACGGAATGTAAAAAGTTTGAAGAACTTCCAGCGGAACATCAATCACGTTACGTTTACCGCACGTTCCAACCTCCTTGTGTACAAACTCTTCAAACATTTTGGAAAAGTTTGAAAGTGTAAATTGGGACAAACTAACCTAGATGTCAAACTTTCCAGATATTGGAAAATCAAAACCGGTTTTCTACTGATCGCCCCTACCGTGTGACCCTGTCTGTGAATAGTCATTAATGGCAATTTCCCTTCCATTTTATACAAGCCACGCCCATTTCAATAAAAACAAAACGTCATCATCATTACACACACTCGTGCAAATCAGAGCGATGAGAGAGCCATTCTAGCAATTTTACTTTTAAATTGCTCTCATCCTAGCAAATTTTGACAAAGTTATAGGAATGTAAAAGTGTTGGAATTCACTTACACACAATTTACAGACTCACTGTATGAAAGTTAAGGGTTTGCGAAAGGATTAGTAGAGTTTGACATCTAGGTTAGTTTATCTATGGAAAATAGCAAAATACAAGTGGAACACTTGAATCGGAGCATTTAGAATTTTTAAAATTGAGCAGTTGGCCTGAAACATACCTTTTTTCCTATTCTTCACACTTCCTTTCTCATCAACGATCAAAACTAAATTGAAAAAATATGTCAGAAATGGAACGATATGGAAAAAAACGATGTGTTGCACCCGAGAATCCACTTTAGAAATGTACACCCCTATCGTGGAATCCGTCAAAATTGAGTTTCACGTCACCTATTCGATTCCCTTTCACTTTCCGGTGCTATCGTGGAATCCGCAGAAAACGTCTCCTTATCGACAGGTTTTTGGGAAAGGTAGTTTCACTATCAAATAGCTATCTTTTATTTGTTAATAAAAATTTGTATGTATAGTAGCTACACATTCGTTCGAGGAAAAAATTGAGTTTCTTTAAAAAGTTTAAATAAAAAATAAAACACGCAAAATAATAATTGATGTTTTTGGAAGCAGAAGAGGAAGAAGGAGATGAGCAGTCTTCCCAGAGAAGAGTACCAGAGTGGTTAAGAGGAGCAGCGGATCATTTAATGGAACTTCGGATGAAATGTGTTTCTAGAAACGTTTTTATTATTTTTGATTTTAATAAAGTTCAATATTGCATATGTTTATTAAAAATTTTCGGCTTAATAAAGCAGGCTCTTTATACAAACAAATAGAAATGGCTCCAAATACGAAATCTTTTTCAATTTCACCAAAACTGAAGTTAGCAGCCTTCCTACGTTTCTTTGCCGAAGGAAAGGAAACTATCAGCATGGTTTGGGAAAGGACTTCAATATTTGCATAGCCCAATCAACGCTTTCCGAGGTGTTAACAGAAGTACTTCACATCTTTGAAAGGAAATTATGTCCGAAGTGGATTAGCCTGACAATAACTAATGAAGAAAAAGACGAAGCTAAGCGTTATTTTTACGAAAAATGGGGAATCCCAGCAGTGATCATGTGTGTTGATGGGACTCACATTTCCCAAAACTTTATCACTTGTTCTGGTGGCATTTTACTCATATTTTTAGCAATGTCTGGTGATTCCTTCATAGAGCTTACCATTTCTCTAAACTGTATTCTGTTTGTAGTTTTTCTCCTGTAATATGTAAACAAATAACAGGTTTTTTTTTCACTTACATTTTTGTAGAAATTCTCACGACGGTCAGCAGCCAATTCGAGCATATGAAATCCGCAATAATTTTGATGCGAATGAGAAATGTCATTTTGTTCGGGAAAAATCCGGTTCGATAGTTTTCTATGATTATCGACACGGGGAACTGTTCACTTTGCGGATTTGACGATGCCGAAATATTTTTTTCGGTGAATAATTCCCCCCGGCGGATTCCACGATAAGGGTGGTATTCTCGCGGGGAGTAAGGGTGTTTTCATAAACGTCGGAAATCTGCGTTAGTTCAATCGTCTTTCTGCTTTGTTGCATAAATGAACGCACCAATTCTGCAGAACGCGGCAGGTCTGCTTTAGTACAATTTTAAGTAAGTCACTGAATGTTCATAAACATCAGACAAAAATCAGAAATGGCTGCAGTCAGTGTAAAATGGCTGCACAATCTGCCCGACGCTGATGACATTTATGAATATGCTTACTGCAATTCATCTGCGTTTGTACGACGCAGTTTCTGAGTTTATTAACAGATCAAAAGCGCTCCCTCCCTTTCGGAAAATCTTCCTGCCCGCGCCAATGTGAACAGGCACATACCACAACTGTCAAATTACTAAAAATCTACCAAATATACTAGAGCAGAAATCTACTACAAGTACTGGATGCATCTAATTTAGAAGGTGTGCAGCTAGCACATGTGTTCGCCCGTTAGGTGCCTGTTCACATTGGTGCGGGCAGGAAGATTGTGCGAAAGGGAGGGACATATCCATGTACCAATATATCTGCATGTTGTGTAGATACTTTTAGCAGTTTACGGCGGTTTTCGAAAACGTCATTTGCAATACTTAAGGGTTGCGAACATCAAACGTCATTTAGTATCGTTGATCTTGAAAAAATTAGCCGATTTTATGTACTTACTGTTCACGAGACTGAGATTACCTCGAATATTCGGATTCACTCATTTTTCTTAATGCACAGCGCAGATTTGTGGCTTTTTTGCAGCGCAGTTGACGTTTATGAACATCTGCCCTGCAAACACTGCATTATCGAACATGCTGCAAATGTAATGTGATTTATGATGTTGTTTTCGAACAAATGACTTATGCAGCTTGCGTTTAAGAACATTTTGCAAAAGCAATTTGATGCAGATGACGTTTTCGAAAACGGCCACAAACTGATTGGAATTCATTTGCTAAATGATTGTGGTGCTTGTGACAACCGAATATTCACAAAATATATTTTAAAGCTAAAATTCAGCTAGAACTGAATTCCTTTTTAAACTGCAGCCTCGTTGTAATTAAGTGTAAAACCTAACTTTTTGTTCATTGATTTCTGCATATAAATCATTATAATAATAATAAAGGGTCCGCCATCTAACGTTTTTTTTTTTCAACTAGTGTTTATTTCGTGAATGGTAACACTTAGATCATGTCTGATTTGACAGGTAATTAGTTTTATCCTTCCGGTTAATAATGGAAAATAATTTCATTCAAATGGCTGCCTCGGCTGGCCATGCAGTAGCCTACACGATCGGTCCAATTTTTAAGCATATTATCGATTGTGTGCAGCTGTATTTCACCAATGGCTTCACGAATATTGTCCTTTAAAGCGTCAATTGTCTCTGGCTTGTCGGCGTAACACTTATCTTTTACGGCACCCCACAAATAATAGTCCAACGGTGTCAAACCGCAGCTCCGAGGTGGCCAAACGACATCAGCTCTGCGGCTGATAATGCGATCTTCAAAAACAGGGCGCAAAACATCGAGTGTAGCTTCGGCTGTGTGGCACGTAGTGCCGTCCTGTTGAAACCAAATGTTGCCAATATCCTCCTCTTCAATTTTTGTGAACAAAAACATGGCCCGATAACGATCGCAATTGACTGTAACGGCCACTCCTTGCTCATTTTCGAAGAAAAATGGCCCAATTATACCTCTGGACCAAAATCCGCACCAAACAGTGACTCGTTTTGGGTGTATCGGCTTTTCAATGTATGCGTGCGGTTTTTCTGTGCCCCAAATGCGACAATTTTGCTTGTTTACATACCCGCCAAGATCAAAATGAGCTTCTTCTGAAAAGATGATTTTTTTTGGCAAAATCGGCATCTTCTCTAAGTCGATCGCAGGCAATATTTCCCAGCGTTGTTCAAGCGTATACACACAACCATATTCGTTCAGCGGAAGGATAAAACTAATTATCTGTCAAATCAGACATGAGCTAAGTGTTACCATTCACGAAATAAGCACTAGTTGAAAAAAAAAAAACGTTAGATGGCGGACCCGATATAATTGAATGCTTTTATTTATTTAAAAGAGAACTTACTTCTCGGAATTCGCCATTATACTTCAGATTGCATAAACCAAACAAACAACTGTCATTTGCATCGTGCAAGTACATGATGCGCTGGTTGTTTTGCCTTGCGCAGTATATACATACACAATGAATTTCAGAACGTACTGCTTTCGGTCACCAGTTTGGGTTTGCATTTCGGAATGGTTGCTGATGCAAAAAGCGGGGAGTACTGCATTTTGGAAAGCAGCCATGACAGTATTCGTTTTTTTTTTTTTTTTTTTTTGACAGTTACGTTCCATTGAACATAACCGCCTAAAAAAATGGCGACCAGTAACCAATCTACAGTAAACCGGTTATGCGTGCATTTTTTTCATTCAATGTTATGATGGAAATTTCCATCCTCATGCGAAGAAGGGTTAATTATCACAAATCACACCATCACCTTAGCTGATTCCAGCCCAGTTTGTCAACTTAAACGAAGATTGCATTCGTGGCAAATAAATAAAGCCGCCATCTTTAAATAAGTAAATGAAGAGCATGGTATGAACTTTTTTTTTATAAAGAGAATAGGAGTTCGAGGAGAAAATTTAAGAATTAAATGAGTAGTTAAGCCCCTAATTCATTTCATTCTTTCCACCACCACTGTACGTATGTATATACAAATGCACTCACACTTTTTAGAAATTTATTGTCAAAATAGAAATTTGTCTGTTTTTTATTGTAAAAAATATATAGCATACATTTCTTTTAAATTCTTTATATAACGAATTTTTCCCGCCTTTATAACTCGGATTTAAGTTCAATTCATATGGAAGGGGGTAAATATTTATGCTCTCTTTGTAAAAATAAAAATAACACCTGTAAAACTTTACAGCAGGAATACTATCTACGGCTAATTACGTGTGAACAGTGGCATTTATTATTTGGTTGCCTATGGTGTTTACAAAAAAATTAATAATAATAATATAAATGGAAAAAAAACAAACAGTGGAATTCAGCGAATTCAGCGATAAAAACCAATGCATTTGATTAATGCGTAACACATTTGAGTTAAGTAAAAAAAAAATGTATATATATATATATATATATAATTGTGTGTTTTTTTTTAGAGGTACGTGTATAGGACAGCAGCAGCAGATTCAATTATCAATTAGAGTATACGTGCTTCGAAAATTATTCGAATTACTTGATGGACGATTATGTCCGTACATTCGAACGGAAGTACGATTTTCAAAGGTCTATTCAAACTAATCACAAATGAGTTGTATATTGTTAAATTGATTGTCGCTGGAAAAGGTGTTACAAATTCAAGAAACAAACCTCTAAAAAAAATCACTCATTATATGTATGCTGGCATGTTTACGTAGCTATAATAGAATAATGAATAAGTAGAAACAATCTGTCTTATCTAATTAAAATTATATATTTCGAGCTTCAAGGCGGGATTATTAAATGATAAACTTAAAAAACCAAGAGAATATAATTTTTCTTGTGCCTTAAATTCGTGTACCTACGCTTACTTCATTCAGTTGTTTTTTTTGAAACCTGAGTCAATATCTTTGTACTGATTTTGACGAACGTTGTGACTATGACTAATAGTCTCCTTGCTCGGTTTTATGAATATTTTTATTTATATCTAAAGTTAATAATTCTTCAAATGCATCTTGTCTGACTTAACATGTTCTCTGGCTACGCCAAGAATGGCATGTCATAATGTTAAAAAAAAAAACCGAGTAAAAATAAGAATAAAAATTCCGTCTTGAGGTAAAACTAATCCACGACTGATTAAAAAAAAATAAAAAGGAATTAAATTCAAAAAGTAGCGAAATATCGTACTCAACGTACTTTGTTGGTTCTTCTTTTTTACAGAAAGTATAAGTGGCTTTCCAATGCATTGGATGGAGCTCTATGCAAGTACTGCGCTACCATAAATGCCAATTTGTGTGCATATTGGCATACAGCTGGAACACGGCAAGTACCGGACCAGTTGTAGTACAAATGGGTCATTTTATATGTGAGAACTTGTAACCTATCTGCTTCGAAGCCCATATTGTCATGAATGACATTGTAGCTGGTTGGCGAAACTGTTCCCTGACGAACACTTTGTGATACTAAGAAAAAGTCGTAACGCTCTGGTAGCGTAACAACATTATCCACAACTAAGCCGGGCGGTGGATTTCCTTGTTGCACAAACAAACGTGTGTTAATGCGCTTAGACACTACCACAAAGGCCAAACGGCAACCCTCCGCTGCACCAGCATCCTTATAAATCTGATCAAGGCTTTGTTTAACCAATTTTACTTCTGTATCGAAAACCTGTTGCAATTGGCCGTCCCCGACAGCATCACGATAAAAGAGAATACGTTCTGGTAAAGCACCATGATTGTCACGGTATGCCTTAAGTGCCTTGCGAATATTTAAAACAATTTCACTCGATAGTTCTTGCCCTTTTGGGTGCTCAGTAACTGCACTGAAGTAACTTGTGGATAACTTTATATCCATTGTCGCCACTAGGGCTCCATATGACTTTGAGGCATCCCTAGCGCTATGACATACATCAAACCCAACTGTCATTAAACCACGAACAGGCAAATCGATCATCCAGGGTGCCCCAAGTAATTTAGCATTCATTTGGATAATCACTTTAGTTGCTATTGACATAAGACCGGCGGCTTTTCCACCACGTGGTGCAATTGTACGTAAATTAACGACCTGCGATGGTACGGCTCGATCGACGATGCATTTCTTCTTAATGCAGCTATATCTGTGTTCAACAAAAAAAATTATACATTACACAGTTGCTTTAGGTTTATTGTTTGAATTACTTACCTTTCTGCATTATCGTTCGGTACAACTACTAGCAATATTTGCGGATCTTCTGTACAAGCCGACTCAATAGCCGATGCATACGTTGCGTTCCTGTCATCTGGCATTTCCATGCTGAAAGGAGAGAACAGAAAATGTTATGGGTATTGATTGAAAGCCTTTCTTCGAAAAGGGGAGAAGCACGAATTAATTGATGGAAAAAGGAATAAAATAACAACTCCTGCTTAGAACGCGTAATTATGATTTGACATAATGTAAATACATTGTATAAAAAAAAAACAAACATTAAAAGGATCTCTTAAGATCAAAGAATCGAGGTGCCACCCTGATTCATTGAATTATCATCCATCACGATATGAACTCTGATTTTAGACAAGGATCGCTTTAGGACTTGAATTCACAGAGCGCTAAGCTAGATAACCTTTCCATATTCTCAGAATAGTGACCTTAATACGGGGTTCTTTGCTTCATGTCTCCATACGATTCAGGTTGAGGTACGTATGTTGCCTAAGCATATTCGTTTTTATATGCCGTTCACAATCTACAGATTCCATCAAGATTTACTATGCTCTGTCCACGTCCTGTGTCTGTAACAGTATAGAAAGCGAAAAGTATCAAATCAGTTTCAGACGACTGATAATGATTGGAAATATGGACAAAAATGACTAAATGATAGGCATACCACCACATATTTCTTAGTAGTACATTGGTCATTCATAAAGAAAGACCATCATCAGCTTAAGTTCCTAGGGTACTATTCCTCAGTGCCGAAATCCATTTTATATTTACATACACATCAAGATAATAAATTCAGTCTTTCAAGAGGTATATAGAAAAGATAGTCAAGCACCAGCCCACGCCCTGCTGGTTAGTTACCGTCAGAGTTTCCCCAATCTAAATAGATGATATTGTACTAATTCCTTATCTACAGATCCCAATACTGCATATACATATGTACATCATACTCAGTGCGATCCTGATGCAGTGACAAACTCAAAATAGAAACCGTGAATATTAATTCTTGATTTACTCAATTTAGAATCCATTTGATGCGATACACATATCCCAGAAAGAGTTTTCGGTCTTTCCAAGTCCTTAAGAGAATGACTTCTTTCGGAATCGTTCTGAGTTGGTCATTATTTCAGCTTTCTGGATCCCCCAAATTGAGCCGAATCTTGAACCCCTTAGATCCAATTTAGCTTTTGGGCAGCGAAAATAGACCGAAGGAGGGTACCAATCCAGTGGATAGATAGTGCTGCTGATTTATTGCTGTCGAATGCCGAATGAGCACGTCGTGCAGTAGGGAAAAATCACGAAAGGGGAGATATCCCATATAGAAAATGCTTTAACAATTCCTTGTAAAAGACCTTATTTATCACGATTTCATAATACATTATAATACATACGAGTAAGTTGTTCGGCGGATAGTCGGAAGAATGAAAAAAAAAAGTAAATAAATCGCATGTTGTCTAAAAATTTGATTCACAACGAAGAAAATTCCACCAGACCCGGCAATAGTTTCATCGGTAGAATACATATATTGACATATGGACGTTTATACATTTTTTTATGTATGAATTAGTTAATTCTACTCCATTTCATATACTTGTTCAGCTTTTCGTAAGAGCTTTTTGGTAAGAGCGGTAATCCTGAGGAAGGGGGTGGTTATAGCGATCATCTTCTTTCTTATCTCAGTACCAGCAATGGAGACTATTGCGTGTGCCTATAGTTCGATGATGACAACGATGACTTAAGAGATTTAGTACGGGTGTTTTCAAAAACGTCATATTAATGGCGGATTCTATTTTACGACAAGAAGCCTTCTTTTTGCACTTCAGAGAGAAATAATCTTCTGCAAATATTCCATTCGCACTCTCCTCACTTTTCAGAAGCAGAATTTATATTTATAAATATAAACGTCAAATAGTACTGTGTGTCAAACCACATTTTTGATTTCGAGCAGACTGTGTTTGGCTCCATTGTTATAATCTTTCATATCTTTCAAACATCCGAAGGGAAACCAATGGAAAACGACATAAGATATGCCTGGCGCAGTGAATACGTTCAAAAACACACGAGAAAAGATCTGCGGTTGTACTAACACTCCGTCTCCACGAACTCATGGAGACTACAGATACTATGAAAAATTGAATGTCACATAAATTACTCGGATCATAGCATGGCTATGAATAGTATATATGGTATGAGCTCACTTTTGGTTTGACATTTGAGTTTTTGTCGCGAAGGAGTGGCTCTGGGTGAAAGAATTCCTCAAACGCAAAAATACATCGAAGTGTTTTGCTCTGCGACATTTGAACGAATGAAATAGTGAGCCATCAAATGCCCACCCTAAAATTGATTGCATAATATTTGTATGCCCATGAAAAATTGCTCGTGGAAAGGCCTGTCTTGACGTTTATGAATTTACCCTACCTCTGTAGTTTCACAAACTATTTTGATCGAAAGCTAACATAAAAGTCTAGCTGTGTTGCAATAGCTCAGACCATGTTTGTTGCCATTCCATAAATAAATATCGGTTTGATAATCGAAGTGTGAAGTGTGAGTTTTATAATCTTCAGACTTTCGTTTTGTACCGATAGAGTCGCTAGAAATTTACACGATCGTGGTACTGCTCGATAAACATTTCTTTCTTTTAACATTCATTAGATACACAGGTATCCAACTGTTACCTTTGAAATCAGACCAAACGAAGTACGGAATTGTATGATACCTGGTAGGAATGACCAGTTCAGTTTTAATTATATTAATGTTAAGACCACTACGGTCGGTTCAGTTGGTGAGCTTCAGTAGTGGAAGTTAAAGTGAACATTGGACCTAAAAAATTCTCATTGCAGAGGAAGACAATTGAGGACAAGATTCCAGAGATTGACAGAGCTTCTTCTATAAATTACCTTGACTTCTAAGTTCGCCAATAAGTTACATATGAGGCACCCTCTGGAAGAATGGTAGTTAGCAAAGAAGAGTAACATTTTTTTAGTAATTTCACGATTATTATGTAAAACACCACTTTTCGCAGACAACATTATTATTACTGAATAAAGTGTCATGCCATTTGAATGACTTGCAAAGAGCGGATGGTGTAAAAGAACTTATCCACAAAGTCATTCATTAATTTTTTTCTGTGTGATATCAAATAGCATTGGCAGTTTTGAGATGAATGAATGCGATGAAGAATGTCACGTTAGGATTCCTTCACAGGCAATGAGACCGACAAGAGGATGCAAATGCAACGGATGAAAGCGATACTGCTACTTAAGTTTTGAGAAAAGCACCACGATCGAATTTCTTTGGACCAATCGACGTTTTTTTTTTTTTTTTTTTTTTTTTTTTTTTTTGAGAGAGCTTGCCAAATTATTCAGTGTCCAACGCGAAGAAATCTTTTTGACGTTCAAATACTTACATATGTCCTAGCATGCCTCAATTTCATGATAAGTCACGTGGCGATCTTGGAATATCAGTTCTCGCACAGCATTGATGTTTTCTGGCACAACAACCGATTTTGGACGACCTTCACGAAATTCGTTCTGCGGCGAACGACAACCACGATTGAGTTCGAAAAATCAGCGAAACACGGTGGGATGATGCTTCATCACCAAAAGACGGAGCAAGCTGATCCTCACATCATCACACAAAAATGTTTACGATTCAATTCCATTTTTTGGCTGAGATGAATTTGTTCAAGTCTCTGTAAAAAACGCAAATAGTACTCGTAGAACAGAACGTTCTCCTTAGTGGAAAGTTGTTTTGTAGCAACAAATAAAATTGTCCTAGGCAGCGGCGGAAAAATTTCTCAGATTCCGAAGATAAACGTTGACAGCAGGTCATCGTACACTATGATGAGCTACCTCGACATATTTGGAGCGAAGGTCAGCCAAGGTTTCCACGAATTAAATTAGCACCTTTAGAGTATAGCTAGTGTCATTATTTTTCTTCCGAAAGAAAAAAAAATCAGTTATGAAAGAAAAGTTCACAAGCCTGGGATAAAACAACCAGAAACGATTGTAGCATTTATTACAGCTACCTGGAAATTCAGCAAAAGTGTGATATGGACATATTTGTACATTAGTAATTACTCGTAGCTTCCGTGCTTAAACATTCAAACAGAAAACAAATTGACCATCAATTATAAATTGTCTACACTGACCACTATTTGGTGGTAGATAAATTCAGAGCTCGATTGTCCAAGCCTTCATAGAATAGAAACTTCAATTCGACCTTGAATACCTTCGCCTCTAGAAATAACCAGTCAAAAAAGAGCACATGGGTAAGAAACAATGACATCACCGCCCGATCCATTGCAGATGTGCTCAAAGGCATCGACGAAGAAACAAAATAAGTTAGCCTTGTAGTAAACCAGGGTAACACTGAATACATATACATTTATGCACGTACTTATGGATATATTATTAAAACACGAAGTACCCTTGATGGCCTACAGTATTTGATAATTTCGAAATAATTTATAAGTTGACTTATGTGCGGATTGGATTAACATTAACTCTACGAACGATAACTTAAAAGTGATTTGAGAAAAATGAACTCTAGAACACCGATGCTACTCGTACTTCGATTTGACAAAACAAATTGGTTAAAAATGATCTCGTGTCAGCTTTGCTGTATGGAACGTCTGATACTGTTTCGTGAGAAGGGTCATTACAAGAGAAGATTGGCTTCTGCTCAAATATACATCCAGCGTACCCAACAATACAAAAGAAACACAATAAGAAAATAATGAAAAAACCACAAAAGAGAAAGCAGGAAATAGATAAAAAAAAAAAAAGAAAAGTGAACCACCCAGGTTTGAAATTCCCTTCTAATTCTTACCATTTTTACCTACAATAGAACATCCCACCAAAATACGAGCCGTATAAATCCAGACTATCCAAGCACAGGAGTAAAAAAGACATTCCTTCAAAAAATGCATGTTTTATATGTTTGCCTTTACTTACACTCGTGGTTCTCTGATGAGCATTTTCATTCCATTAGCAGCGGAATTCATTGTTCGAACAAATTCATTACCTTCACGGCTGTTTCTCTGTGGTACAATCAAATACCACCTCCTTATTTCCTTCTGTACAAACATTGTGTTGTTGCGGAACTCCCTGTTCCAGTCAGCATTTTTATCGCAATTGTACCTACGAGTACATAAAGAAGTGATTTTTAGGATGCATTCATTATATAAAAACGAGAATGTCGTAATCTTACTTGCGATTATTGGCGAAAAGTATACTTTCCCCCCTAAGAATGCGCCCACCCATTTCTACAAGTTCACGATCGAGTTGCAAATTCCATGACTTCAACACTTCTTGACTCCTTTCTGAGCTATATAAACGCTTATTGAACACTTTAAGGCGTTCAATGCGTGGTTCCGGATTTAGACGTGTGTGATCAGCAATGGCCCTCATTAAGCTAATGAGAAAAAAAATGGATCAAATGTAATATTTGTTCGGAGCTATCAATCAAATGTTTGAATGCAAAATCTTTGAATGGCAGAATCGCAACAGAACCGTTTATTTTTTCCCCACCACGTACTTACTTTCTGTTGTTTTTCATTTCATCATTTAGACCTGTAGCTCGTGACAACTCTGGCACGAGCATTATGAAATCACTTTGCCCACTGCGTATATTTTTCTCCGTGGGACGAGATAGTAACAGCGGCTGCTTTCTGTCACGAATTTTTAGGTTGTACCGCTAAAAAAACAATAATTATGATGTAAGCAAAAAACAAAAACAAAAAAAACTTTTAAAAAATATATATTTTTTGTGTTTACCTTTTCGTAGTACTCTATATAGCTAATATCACCATCCTTGGTGTTGAATTTAGACATAGGTGTTTGTGCAAAATCTACATCGTCAATGCGATATGTCTTGTTGTTATAGTCGGTCAAAACAACCATGCCTGGTTAAACAAAATAACGTAAAAACAAAACCTAAAATAAAACTGTATTGCTTTTCCGTATAACACTTACCGCAGACCTCCTTTTTGAATGCGTTTTGGTAATCTTTGCCCTCTTGCGAGAATTTCACCAAAATCTGCAAAAGTGTATCTGTTCGCATTATTTTATGGCTTATCTCAGCGCATAATAAGATATCCTGTTCGTGTTGGCGGATCGAAGTGGTGTATCCAGGCCAAATTTCTAATTTGTGAGCTGGTACTGAAATCTAATGAAAATAAAAACAATTGAATAACGAAGCAAATGGAAGAAGGCTGGTTTAGTGTAACCTTTGCAACGGGATCGAAAAAGTTTCTGCCGACTAACTGAAGATTCAAACCTTCCATGGATCGGCGCAAAATTAAATTTAACACTTGCAACAATTGTATGTCGGTAACTTTAATTTCACCAACATTTTTCACTTTAATTTGTACGGGTTCACCTTCTTTGTTTTTGCAATATAGTTCCATGGTTGGTGACTCCAAATTAGTTGTTGAAAAAAGCATTGACCCATCAAATAGGTAACCAGCAAAAAGATTACGATGTTCGTAAATGTAGCCGCGACGAGCTCTTATTAAGTCAACGTCTGGGGAAAAGTCAACTCGATATTGGAATATCGACCAATTTGGTTTCTTCATGACGCGAAAGTAGTTTGCCTTAACCACCACGCTTGTACCGCTTTTACCGGATTTAGTAATGCAATCCTTTGGACGAGTAGCAATGAATTCCGATATAACTCTTCGTCCACGCACCGATCCACGGGCTTCTTCTTTTGACACTGAAATAGTAGTGTTTGTTAGTTTGTTTTTTTCTTTTTCTAAACATTAAGCAGATCAATGTACCCTTAGCTCCCTCCGCTGGTGGCGCTTCACGATGAGCTGTAGCTCTTCCTTCATATGAAGGAGCTGGATGACGTTGCTGTTGAGGGGCAGTTGGACCAGCTGCCGCTGAAGTAGGTGGTCCCCGACTCCAAGCCGACTGCTGAGGTGGTTGCTGTGATTGTTGCTGCTGCTGTTGCGTGTGTCGTTGTTGTTGTTGTTGACCTCCCCAGGCTTGCTGTTGTTGACCACCACGTTGTCCACCCCACGCACCTTGCTGTTGCCCACCACTGTTACCACCTCCATGCTGGCCTCTTGGTTGACCACTCCATGCTGACTGTTGACCCTAGGAATTGAAAGAACAATCATTAGTGGATTATGAGAACAAACTAAACCACAATAGTTGGAAAAGGGAATAAAATAAATAAAAAGTCAGATTGCCACGAACACCACTAAATAACCGGCTATTATAGAATATTTCTTGACTGGATTGGAATTCTACACCGAGAAAAGCGAAACGTACATAAAATATAGGCCCTAGTTTTACTAGAGGAAGATTTAGACAAGACGTCTTAAGCTTCAGGTATTTGAGCGAACCCCCGATTAAATCACGCCCCCATAGAGGAAAAGTGACACTTTGCCAATGCCCTAGGCACGATGTTAAGATTATTCTTGATATTTTAACGTCAAGTTAGCAAAGGCTAATCGATCTGATTAAATATATATATATATATATATATATTCTGGATGTCCGAACGCTTCGAGCAAGGAGGTGCGATTGCGAATATCACTGACGCCAGAAAGCCAAAGTACTGTGAAGAAAATTTACGTTGATCGCGGCTAGAATCGCTGGAGACTGCCATACCATTTTTTGAATGCATCTCCCAAAGCCTTTCGATAAGTCCTATGATGCCAGTATCAAACGCAGAAGACCAGATTCGACATTGGTTTGCAAGCAAATAAGAAACGTGGTGGGATATTCATAAGTATTTATAAGTATGGCTTTAGGCTCGGTAAGTGCGGTTCCTTAGAGCCATTTTTGTTGAATTGAATTGAAACACCGAGCAGAGTCTTTGCACTACCCATAGAAGTAGTCATAGAAGCAACTCCATCTACTTTGCGAGGTGGTAAGTTCTTCGTTTTAACATTTTTGAGGCAAATTAAGCTCTACCTCTTTACTCCAAGTTTCCGCCATAAAAAATTCATTGCTCATGGTTCGAAAGCGCAATCCATTCATATTAACAGCCAAACAGGCTACATTTTCGAATACATGCGGTCCAATGATGCATTCTGCCTACAAATCGCAGCACCATGCAATAATATTAAGAGGCTTTTCTGTGGCAATTCTGTTTATTAACGAAGTCTTGAAGTTGGAAATGTGCCATATCGCTCCAAATGATTTTTCACTAAATTCTTGATCAATTTTATACATTTCCAACGCCCAATTGGCAATGTTACGGCAATGCTGATGGTCGATGGACTTAAGTTTGTGCGTCAATTAAATCTTATAGCCTTAATGACTCAAGTCTTTACCCACAATTTGGTTGTGTTTATTGTAATATGTCAAATTCCTGAGATTAACGTGGAATAGACAAATCTCGGGGTTCGGCCACAGACGCTTAGTTGTTTTTGCGCGACAAGCCCGAATTTGATTCTTCACATCACTAACTTGTCCCAATAACTCAGATTTCTGAATCAATTAAACTACTTCTGGGCGAGATGGTGCTACGCATTAAAAATAACTTTTAATTTTTCGAACTATTTCACCGAAATTTTCACCATCTTTGTAGTGAATTTTAACACTTTCAACCCGTTGTTGAATAGTGTATCATTCCATTTTTAACCTTCATCTCATTTTTGTGTAGAAAACTACGCAAAAGCTACTTTTTGCCTTATTTTTACCAAGAACCACTAATTAATAACTTCCGAAATTCTCTAACTTTATTACAACCCTTATTTTACGAAAAAAAAACAACATATGTATGCCCAGTTTATGACGGTTGTAATTGCTATAATTACGTTGTCTAACCTCTGTGTAAATTTCTACACATATGCAGAGATAATTAGTGCATTTCATATAGTCATTTGCATTTAGTCTTTTCGTAAGTGAACTTACTAAAAAAAAAACTATGTCGAGACAAAGATATCTGACAGTTGAAGAAACGGAAGCATTTTTGAATGAAAGTGATGGTGATGATTGTGATGATAGTGATGATAGTGATATTTCTGGAGACAGTGATGACGAATTTGTGCCAGAAGAAAATGTTGGTGATGACTTATACTCAGACGATAGTGATTCTGACTGGAAGAGAAAGCGAGTGAATCAAATGAAACCAACGAATCAGTAGCTGAGAGTGAGAATATGGATCCATTGATCGTTTCGATTGACGGTATTTTGTGTGGTAACCACAACCATTTCAACATCTAAGTGGCAGATTTCGGAATAAAAATGTAATTTCTCTTCATCCTGGAACAACAAGATATGCAAAAGTTCGTGTTACTGATATCAAAGATGCTTTTTTACTGTTCTACCCACCACATATTGAAAGTATTATTTTGAAACATTCTAATGCGTATTCACAAGCTATGTATATACGGTAAGGACCACAAACAAATCGATTCGAAAATGTTGCAAGCATCATATATTGGTGTTTGTGTTTATATGTAAGTCGTTATTGTATTCTATTTCATTTCAAATGATTTTTGACATAACTAATTGCTTTTAGATCAAAAAACGAAACTGCAATTGACTTACTTGATGCCGAAAGAGGTCGTCCCGTGCTCAGAGCAATAATGTCAAGGAAAATGTTTGAATATATAAACCGAGTTATTCGTTTTGATGATGTAATAAGTAGAATACAGCAACGATCTTCGGATAAATTTGCATACATCGTGATGTATTTGATAAATGGTCTAGCTTATTGACAGATTATTACAATCCACATGAATGTGTTACGGTTGACGAACAATTACTTGGTTTTCGCGGACGATGTAAATTTCGTCAATACATGCCGAAACCAGTAAAATATGAACTAAAATTCTGGTTGATGGTATGTTCTTACACTCGTGCATGTTATGTTTGGAAGATTTAGCCATATTTGGGAAAAGCAAGTGGTATCAGCTTGTCTGAAAAAAGACAAGGCTAACGCGTTGTTTTAGATCTCGTTGACGATTTGGTTTGAAAGGTTACAACATAACAATGGATAACTTCTTTTCTTCGTATGATCTTGATCAAAAATTGTTGTCAAAAGGCATTACAATGGTTGGCACTAAGAGAAAAAATAAAAGAAGCATTCCACCAAAGCTTCTTGAATGCAAAAACGGACCGTTGTATCAATCTACATTTGCATTTACCGATAAAACAGCACTTTTTTCGTACATTGGAAAAAAAAATACATGTTCTGTATTGCAAAGTACAATGCATAACTCCATTGAAATTAATGGCTGTTCTTGCAAACATGATTGACATTTCTGCTTTGAATTCGTTAATTATTTTCAAAGAAGTGAATCCGAATTGCCAAGCAACACAACAAAAAACAACAATTCGAAGAAATTTTCTACGTGAACTTGGATTTTCACTTGCAAAGCCATATACGACAGCTAGAAGTGATAAACCAAGATCGGGATCATCAGCATCTTTGCTTGCAACTGTTTCAGGAGAAAGTTCACTAGCACAATCTTTAAAGAATATGTCTGCATCATCTTTATCAAATCTACAAAAGCGATCAAAAAGCGTTACACCACAAATAAAAGGCAGATCAAGATGTCACGTTTGCTATGAAGAAAAGTCCGCCACCAAAAATAATATGTATTATGAAACACGATTTGTTGTTTTTGCACAAAAGCTGCTTGTAAATACCACCATAATCGAAACGTTTGAGTAAAATGCATTCAATAAAAACATATTTGAACATATTTTCATTGTTTCTTCAGAATAAAATTGTAAATGCATTTTTTTGGCTTATTTTAATTGAAAAAAAAAATAAAAAATCATGGAAAACCCACTAAAATCCCATATGTGTCTAAATCTACAAACAAAGGTTGAGAAGCCGAGAAGGGCAAAAGCCGAGAACAGCAAAAACCGAGAATTCCATTTTAAAGATTGGTAGTTGCTATGTTCTTTATTTCATGCATATGCGCAACCCTATCTGTATGAATGCATGATAAATTTAATAACTGCAAGCTGTGTAATTTGATAGAAATTCCAAAAATACTTCAGCTTATTAGCATGTGTACATATAATACATATGAATTCATTTTGAATTTTTTATTTTTAAGAAATATTTGCTCTACAGCAAACCCTGAAGCATCACTAAAATTTCATTTCGTACGTCCTTATACATTCATATGGATGGTTATGTAGTATTTTATATACATAGGTACATTCTCCACCATTGCTTTTGTTCTTCCTTACAACTGATCCAATTAAAACTCCCACACGCCGCGTTCCCGCCAATCTCTTGTATTCGTTGGATCCAACTCAGATTATACATTCATAATGTTTCATCTCACCCATTGTCCATCAACACATTTTGGGGTATGGTCTTAAGTCTGATTAAGAACAGCAACCTGCGGTTGGGACGGACTTGGTCTGTTTTTCGTAACCCAAATGCATGTCAATTATAAATACACATTTGAAAGCTCGTCAAATTTCAAAAGCAGTAGCAGAGAAATACGTTTTTTTTCATTTGCTTCGAACACACAACTCGCCAATAGTCAATTCTCTGAATGAAATGCAATATTCTCCCAACCTGATACGATTTATAAAAAAAAAACATAGTAAAAACCCTCTGGCTACAAACTCAATGTTATGGAAACGCTAATTAAATGAGTCGGACCATGAACGTATGTACGAGTATATAACCTATATGTGCACGCAAATACGGACAGACAGCTCCAAATGCAAGAGAGTACATTTCGTGTCATTTTTCAAACCGTGATTGCTATAGTAACGTATACACGTCCATATAAAATAACATAAGTCTGTACATCATACTCGTACAAAGACACTGCAAGAATTCGTAGGCATGAGAGTAGAATCTAATCTCCATACTCTTCAGGGTTGAAAATACTAATTGTCCTCGACAGAAAAATTTACTAAATGACTTTTGATGTTTCTCAAAAAAAAAAAAATCTAAAAAAAATATACATCAAATTCGTAATTTATTTAAATGCGGTGAGCTACCATTCATGAGTCAATTTATATACTTAAATATCCGGTTATAATTTGCGACCATAGAAATCTCCATTTCTGGAGAATTTTTTTTTTAAGGAAAATGGTTACCAAATGTGCTACAAGGCTTTACAAGGCCAATTCTTAATCAAAGAATCAAGTGCGGCTTATTTTGTGGCAATTCCTTTCATAAAATCTGTGCCGAAATATCCGAATCAGCATTTAAAGATTTGAAGAAATCAGACAATAATATTTTCTTTCCCCATAAGACAGCACCATAAGGTGAATGTCCTTTTCTCTGTAGTCGACATGCTTACAACAAAAAATGACTGATGTCCACTCTTTGCGTAGCAGTGTTAATGACCTTTTAAACAACACTCGGGAAAAAGAAACAATTTTGTCTGATAAAATCAATAATACTCGCATGTGCCTTATTGAATTCATGTCTGCCAACATGCTAACAAAGGCATTGCCCACTAGAGTTCTACCTGCAATTCCCCCCACTCCTAAAGTTTCGTCTAAACTTAATATAGACGTTAGTGAAATTCAGTGAAGGAAGTCATTTATTACTCTTCTCTTAAATTTATTAATTTTAAAGTTGGTGTTCCCGCACACAAGTTAAGCACCGCTTTAAGAAAATAATAATCGACTAAAAAACGGAAATCCATCCGCAACGATTTAACACTTATGAGTTATGCACAAAAGCAAAAACATGCTAGAAAAAGTGATTCAGAATAGGACTCTCCGTATGCACCACTTAAAACGTAGTCGTGGGTCAACATTTACATAAAAGTAAATGGCAAGCATTGGTTTTGTGTTTTTCTTGGACAATTAAAAACCAAACGTTGAAATCACCCATTAAATGAAATACCATAATGAATCACTGAGAAGTAAGAAATCAACGAGAACCGATGGCATACCTAATGTTGTACTACGACGTCTTCCACTAGAAGCGGTGGATATTTACACCACCCTGTTCAATAATGCTTTGAATAATGCCTATTGTCCAACGCATTGGAAGACAGCAGTGGTGCATCCCATTTCCATCTTATAGGTCGATAAGTCACTTTCTGTATAGCAGCAAGGTATTCGAAAAGACGATCAATAGAGTCCTGCCGCTGCTGATATGATTACAGACACCATTCTCTTTGGAATAAGATCCTTTATCCCTCATCGGATGAAGAGAATCAAACCAAAAGAAAAGGCATGGTACGACTTAAGGGTTAGAGAAATGTTTTTTCGGTCCTACAAGACCAACCCGACAGAGGAAAACCGAAAAAAGTTCAAACGAGCCAGAAATGACTCAACGCCTTTCTTAAGCGTGTGAAATTCCTATACGACCGAAAACTGAGGCAAAAAATACTGAAATGTCCCAAAGGCAGTAAAAATGTTTGGTCGTTCGTCAAAAACATTATAAATTCCGCCTCATCCTCCATCCCAACGCTCATTTACAATGACATTCCAGCTGTCAGCTCTTTGGATAAGGCCAATCTGCTTGCTGCACACTTTGCGGTCAGCTCAACACTCCCAGATTGAGTGCGTCGAATCTTCAATGGGACGAATCTACTTTCGCACTCGTGTAGTAGCAAGAGTACTTAAAGATTTCAACATACATAAATCCGCTGATCCAATTGGTATATCTCCCCTTCTTCTGAAGAGGTGTTCTTCTCCTCACTGGTAAAACCACTGCGTAAGCTTTTTCATCATGAGCAGATAGAAAACAGCATTTGTCCAGCCCGTCCCTAAAAAAGGCGAATCATCTTCTCTCTCCTCCTACAGACCCATTGCACTTACGTCCCTTCTTTCCAAGGTCATGGAAACGCTGATAAATCGTCAGCTCATGAAATATCTCGAAACACGAAAACTTTTCAATGACCAGCAATATGGTTTTCGTAGCAACAGGTCCACTGGTGATTTGATGGCATGTCTTACCGAAAAGTGGAACCAAAGCGTACATCAATCTGGCGAAAGCAAGATAGTTGCACTTGATATTTCTAAGGCATTTGACAGAGTTTGGCATCAAGCTCTTTTGTCGAAAATGCGTGCATTTGGGATCGACGACTCTCTTCTTCAATGGATTAGAAATTACCTTTCGGAACGTTCAATTCAAGTTGTCTTGGTCTTGAATGATCTCTTGTCTGCTACTTCTAATCCAATATATTCCTTTGCTGATGACAGTACTCACTTTTCATATTCGTTTCCGGACTCACGGCCCTGCTCTTCGGCTGTAGAACGAGAACGGCAGCGTATGCTAAGCTTATTAAATTCCGATATCAACAGCATAACCAATTGGGGAACTATCAACAGAGTGGAATTTAATGCTTCCAAAACACAATGCTGTCTACTGTGTTTAAAGCGAAATTTAAACACCCAGCCATTATCTATGAATGGCACTTGCATCGTCGAAACCGAAAAACTTTCCATTCTCGGTATGTGTGTCAATGACAACATACGTTGAAATGACCACATATTCGATGTCGTCAAAAATGCTGCGAAATGTCTAGGTTTCCTTAAGCAATGTAAGAATATTTTACCCCCTCTGATCTGGCCTCAATATATAAGGCATTCATCCGCCCAAAATTTGAGTACAATGCCCACATCTGCTCAGGTGCTCTTAAGACATCTCTCTAAAATATCGTGATTCGTTCCTAAGCCGTACAACTCGCTTATGGAATGCACTGCCGATCTCTGTATTTCCTGGTCGTTATAACTTGCAAACATTTAAAAACAATGGACATCGGTACCTCTCTTTTCTTCCTCCCTAAATTTTCTTTGCCCGCGTTGTGAACAATCACCTTAAGGGTACACAAACCCCTTGAGCGCGCACTCATTATATATACGAGTAAAAAAAAGTGCGTTGAGGACAAAAATATAGTTCCGGATAATCAATTCGGTTTTAAGGCGGGACATGATATCCCACATGCCGCGTCCAAACTGGTATCTGATATCCAGTGGAACAAAAGTAAGAAACAATGCATGTTTGCCTGTCTAATTGACTTGGAGAGTAAATCACTGCTATACATTCTTTTTGATATGCGATGATAGGCGAATAGAATAATTGACGTTAAAAACGGTCTGCAACAAGGTTCGATCAATTCGCCGATCCTATTCAACATCTACACAAGCGATCTTCTGAGCTCGCTTCACTATACCATAGCGTACGCATCCGACTTGATCGAGTACAGAGGTCCAAAGATTGAGGTCATTAATATACTTTCGCAACGTGACTTCGATAAAATTAAACGATATTGCGATGACTGAAAGTTGAAAATTAACTTTCGGAAATCGGAAACCATTTTGTTTAGGACGTCTTTGCCTGGGGCCTCTAGGGATACCAGAAATAATTGACGAAAATTTTCTATCGTCGGACAACACGGACTGCCACTTGCTTGTCGAAATGTAGTCAGATACCTTGGGATCTGGCTAGATGAATACTCGTATCTGTATCCAAACATATAGATGTTGCTCGGGCAATAGCTAAAGGTCGTTTTGCCTTTACAAAGAGACTGCTTTCTAACAGCCAACTCGATGAGATGGTGAAGGTGATCTGCTACATGGCCCTCATCCGGCCTATGCTTGTTTGAGAGGGCTTGCATTAGGGTTTGTCTTCGCTTATACAGAACACCTTTATTATCAAAATAAAGGAATAGATATATACCCAGCTTATCCAACAGCTCAATGTGCGTTGAAGCATTCCGCATTGGTCCAATACGCTCGAATAAACACCACTTCAAACCGCATTGAAATATTCAACACGCATACGTCCATTCCTGCTTATAAAGCGCATTTAAAATTTGTAACCGCTTTGAACATTTTACTCTCTCGCGCTCTCATCATTCTTTCATCATCGGGCAGGTATTAGTTGTGTATTTACAATGTGGGATTGCAAACGAAATATTTGGAAAGAGAAAGAAATAAGAAGAATGTATCAGTGTTAGTGTGAAGTGTCAGTCAGTTCAACCAGCTGTTTGTTAAACTTGTTAAACGTCTACGTCGTTTCCTTCAAATTCGATGTGACGTCATTAGAACGCAAAGGTGATATGCTTAATTGTTAAGCCATGGCCGGCTTACATAGTTTAAGTAGGTTAAGGTAAAGTTTTAAAAAATATCCAAAAGAGAGATGGTTAACAAACAACACAAAACAAAACAAAAAGTACGTATAGGTTATATTGTAAATAGTTCTAAGTTTTACATAACTAAAATGTCCTTTTACTAAGTTTTAATAAAACAATTTCGATTTTCTTAGTCCTAAGTTTACTCGTACATAACATAATGAACAAAACAAATTACATATATCATTTAGGTTACATCGTAAGGCATAGTTTTAAGTATTTAGGTGTCGGTAGAGCGACCTTTTAGGGCCAGTAGTTAAAAATAAGATAAATTAAGTTCATTAAGCTAGCTTTTAAGCGTTTTCTGTTTGTTTATTTTGTAATCAATAAATGAATTCAAATAAAAATGTATTTAAAAAATAAATAAATAAAATAACAAGCAACGTTGACTAAATAATGAGAGGTATTGCAATTGCGGATGAAATTGAAATAACAGTGTTTGGCTTATGGCTTTGGCACTTAATATCATTTGCATTTCCGCATTTAAGAGCATAAAAATGGAAAGGGAATAATAATCTCTATTTGTTAAGGGTCCGCTTTAACTGAAATCATACATTGCATACGATTGATTCATTAATGACCTGTTACAAGTCTCAGCCATAATTCAGCCTCAATTCCACCAGGTATTTATTATTTGTGTACATACTAAAACAAAATTAATACGGTCAAAATTCATCTTTACTCACCTAAGGCGAAAAGTTCGAGTTTAAATTGAATGGAAAAATCATTGCGAAACTCACTTACGAGTATAGTTGGCGTTGCCATTGAGTTTATGGTGAGTTATTTGTTATTATAAGTCTACTTGCAACGACTTAATATGCCAATGTACTACAGTAATTCTATACATGAAGTCTCATTTAAGAGCTTCAAGACAAGTTAAATAAGAACCTTAAGAATTTCTCATACCACGACAGTTTCCATGTAAAGAAGTAAAAACTCACTTCTAAACACAATACCCCAAGAACAACGTCAAGATATCATTTTGTGAGTATAACAACAAAGTAAAAAAGTGAGCATCTATTATGTTCTTAGAAAACAAGCATTCACACCACCCCATTCCAAAACCGACTTTGCTAGTTCAATGTGCAACGTGCAAAGTGTCATCACGGTTGGCAAGCTTTCTTTTTTTAAACAGTCACAAAAGGTGTCTGATAGTCTCCTGATCAAAAACCAAATTGATAATATAACGATCAACGGAAGGCATGGGTGTCCGAAAGTACCAAAAAGCAATGATATATATGACTCCAATCATTATGGACGAGTATATTGTAAGCCAAGGTACGACTGTGGATATCCCCGACACTGATTGATAGAATTTATTGCAATAATTAGAGACTACCTAAGGCTTTACTGATTTAGTCTATCAAGTAGTCATATGCTGACAACGGCAAGCGCCAGAAAACAAGTGACGGTACTGTCAACAAGTCTCTAAAAGCTTCTCCTATTTAAGCGCCTACAGCGAGACAAAATAGAACCAGAGCTGTTCTGATGAACCCTGCCCAATAAGGAAACGAAAAAAAAAGACACCTAGAGAAGTGCTCGAATGAGGCCATGGAGAGGTACCAGAAGGTAAAAGGAATGTAATATTAAAGTTATCTCAGTCAGAAAAATTGAAAAGGGTTGGATTCTGTATACTGTCGTATTGCGATAACGATCAACATTCCGCTGATTCACTAACCAGGACAATCGAAACTAGTATTCGAAATCAGCATGAAGAACCAGGAAATCAACGAGAAAGGAAAGCTGCTACATTTCAGGAAGATACCCTTAGTTTAATTTCGTAAATGTAAAAGTATTCCAGCAATCAAATACTTTACTTTTTTTTACTCAAATAAGGGCTGACTTTACCATCACGACGATTAATTAAATCAACAAGTCCATACACTACACATACATATGGAGACATCAATGTTAAAGCTACACCATATGTGCTCCCACTGCCATGGATGTTTCAACAGTATGTGAAAACTGTTTTCAAAACATTCCAATAGTCTTGGATGTTAATAGGAATTGAGCTGCAAATTTTGTTCACACCTTGCGAAAGGTAGTCTGTCTCTTAGTTACTGGTATGTCAGGATATCTTCGACGAATATCTCGTACAAGTGGCAGCGAAGGTCAAATGGGGTCATAATCCCTGCAATTTAGACAAAGCAAGAAGACATTATCTTAATCTGGTGGTTGGTTCTGAGACTGACGGTATGTAAAAATTTATTTCCCATTTCATTTTTGATGGTTCTTTAAAATGTATGTTCAATAGACTGGCACCAGAAGAACGCTTCCACATCATTTGAACTTATTTTCAATTCGCGAAACGTATGGACGATTACGTGATTTTCTCGGTCGTCATAAA
Source organism: Volucella bombylans (assembly GCA_949129095.1). Taxonomy (NCBI): domain Eukaryota; kingdom Metazoa; phylum Arthropoda; class Insecta; order Diptera; family Syrphidae; genus Volucella; species Volucella bombylans. The sequence goes on along the minus strand of OX422144.1, from coordinate 103,955,192 downwards.
CGACCAACTGTGCTCGCTATTCGCCGCGTTATGGATAAATTTTCTACCACATACACTTTCTATGACGCAAATCTAAGTAATGTGCGTACAGAAAATATATGTTCCATACCTCCCATGAACCATTGATGTCATATTGTGCGCAGAAAAATCCCTTAACTACTTCGGTTGATATTAAATTTGAAGTAAAATGGTATATCGCGATTTTAATTTGAATATGAATGAAACCCAAGTGATTGGGGAGGCGGTTGTAACTCAAAAACGATTTCCTCACAAATAATGTTTCAATTTTTATTTTGTCCTTCGTCATTAAGTTACAGTGGTCCTCGTTGAAGTGCACACAAATGTAAGTGATACACCTTTACTAATCAATTTCCCAAGATTGGTGATCTTCATAGGGTAGACGACATCATTAATCTATAAACTGGTAACTGATTACGGATTACGTGTTAAGGTAGGACAGTTGCGCCACAGACTCCTCTTCCTCTTCGTCCCTGCAGCTTCACCTCATTGTTAGGAATAGTAGCGCGGGTCTTCCGATGATAATCAGCACTCTTGAACATTTAGGTTCGAGTATGGGTCATATTAGTCTAGATAGCTCAGAGTTGTTTTAATGAGTCCAGTTATGACTGACCCTAGAGAGCACTTGAAAATGTGTCCATTGTTTGACGTAGGACATTTCTAATTTCCTAGGGATCTGAGTCCGAGCAGTTCATCGACTACCCAATTCCCTGCGACGGACAAGTGTCCCAAAATGCAGAGTGAGTACACTGGCATGTCCCACATTTAGCTCTTTCCATTGCAGAGGAAACAAATTGAGCAAAGTATAGAAAGCCGCCACAGGAGTTTTATTAATGTCAATGATGCTAATGAAGACAGCTCATTTCGATTGCTTCTAACAGGTATAGGGTCATCTAGTTCGTGGTCCAAACCAATCCGAGACTGCATATGTTTAGTTTAAGGTTTGCATTTTACAATATGGATCATTTAGCAATCGCTGAACGTCTTAAAATTGTGAAAACTTTCTATAAAAATAGTGATTCTGTAAATAGTGATTCGTTTCGCGCATTACGAACAGATTATTATGGTCGATATAATCGTCCATCTCGAAATGCACGCTCTACAGAAAACGGCAAGTTGCTGTTAGTTAGTTATTGAAGAAGATCCAAATGTATCGATTTCACGGCAAGCACAACATTTGGATTTGGCGCCTTACGGCACATTATGGTGTATTTTGCATTTGTGTTTGCATGTACACCCTTATAAAGTTCAACTCACTCAAGAATAGAAGCCCAGCTAACCACGGAATGCGTAAGACATACGCCGATTGGATTGGGTGCTTAAACATCAGCGTTTAGATGACCAATTTTCACACAACATTTTCTTCAGCGATGAGGCTCATTTTCACTCGATGCATACCTTAACAAACAAAATTGTCAAATATGAGGACGTGAAGATACACATGTAACTGTCGAAAGACCATTAAGTCACTGTACAGTGTGCAATTTGGTGTGGTGGTGTCATTGGTCTATACTTCTTCGTAAATGTGGCAACGGTCACCGTCAATTATCATGGCTATAACCAAAAGTTAACCGAATTTTTTTGGCCTCAAATCGAAGATATAGATGTGGAAGACACATGTGGTTTCAACAAGACGGTGCCACCTCTCACACAACACGACCCGCTTTGGCTTTATTGCAAGAAAAATGGGTCATTTGGCGTTTTAGTGATGTGAACTGACCACCAAGAACGTGTTGTTGTTTGTCGCAGTTGGATTTATTTTTGTGGGGCTATGCAAAAGATCGTCTTTATGCACACAATCCGCACACTCTTTACGGTTTGAAAACGAATATTCGTATTATGGCAGATTTATTACCCGATAAGTGTCGAAAAAGTCATCGAAAATTACTTTCTCAGAATCAAGTCCTGCAAAAACTGCCGTGTTTATTGAAATTACGATTTGGCGAGAGGGTTTCGCCAAATAGACTTGTCAATTGACCCCCGATGATATCATCCGATTTATTACTACTTCAGTCGCGTCATAAGAAGAAAATTTTTTTATGAAACACAAAAAAAAAAAACCATGGCATTTAATTTGTTTGTTTTATTTCAATTGGAAGTCGTCCTCAGGCACAAACTTTTAATGGTTTTCCCATCTAAGCGAAGCAAAATAATTTCTGATCAACAAAATTCACTATCTCTTGATTATTCTTTTATACGAATACACTCGTATACCCTGCTCCCACTCCATAATTGGATCATTTCATATCAAAATCAAAACAAATCAAGCGTATACAATGAAATAGGATAACAGACAGGCGGTTGAAATATGTATATGAATATGTACATATATGAATCTGATTACCAGATAAAAAAAGGCGATAGTAGCAAAAGGAAAAAAATTGAAAAGAAAACAAACAACGCTGTAAAGTTTTAATTTATTTGTAAAGCAGTAGCAAGGGCGAAAAAGCTGCATTGCAACATTGCAAACATTCATATGTATGAATTAACGGATGAAATATTTACAACAACACGGACAAAGAAGTGCTTCGAATAGTTCTTTGAAATTTGTACTTTTGTCCGGTAAGGCAACTGTCTCATCTTGTGTGGAACGTCTTGAAATCATGGGTGCCATATTAGTGTGATTTGCAAAAGTATTATTCTCCGGTAAAAATGCCAATCAACTGCCTAATACTTCTTTCTCTCTTTAAGAGATATCGGATAGTGTTCTTTTAATCTGTTTCCATCCTGAGAATGGAGTCATACCACCTGCAAGTATGTCTATAAAAAACTAAACCGACAATAGGAGCTCTAGAAGAGACGTAGGAAGATCAAACAGAATTTCGAAATACTATAAAAAAATAGCTTTCAAGGTTTTTCTTATCTGAGATCTTATAGCTATTATTATCTCCATCCATCCATCTAGTGAGGAATAGACACATTTACCTTACCAACCGCTTTCCAACTCGACCACCCTGGCTATTACCAAAAGAGTCTATCAACATAGACCTAGCCAAGAGCTCGAATGCCCCAAATAAATGTGTTTTCAGGCAAATGTTTGAAGAAATACGGCGAAGGCACGACAACTGGCCTTTCATATTCACCGATGGGTCTAAAAGAATAAGGAGGGTAAAACCTTGAGTAAAGGGCTTTTACCAGATCAGTGCTCCGTCCTATCCGCGGAATCTATGGCTAGCCTACGTGCCCTGGAAACTACCTCCTGCAGAAAATCTATTACAGTAGAACCTCGATCATCCGGCGGGCAGCGGACCGCGTCTGCGCCGGTTAATCGAGTTAGAACAAATTCCTGCATTTTTTCATTTATTTTATGTTCAAAAGTCAGTTGAGACAGGTTTTAAACATACATTTAAGAAGAAGATACATACTAATAATGCGTTTTTATTCAAGTACCTACAATATTTTATTTGAATATGTACATATATGTACTTCTCTATGCATCTTCAGTTTTGCAATGTAGCAAAATTGTGTTTGGTAAAAAAAATGTTGATTCCCAGAAAGTGCGCTGGATAATTGAAGTGCCGGTTAATCGAGGTTCCACTGTATCTGTATAGACAGTCTCTTTATATTGAATACCAACAACAACAGTAAAATAATAACAAATATACGAGACAAACTTATACGGGCTATGGGAAAAATTAAATTATTATGGATACCAGGCCACATCGGTATTAGAGGGAAAGAAAATGCAGACCAAGCAGCGAAACTTGCAGTAAACTCAACATTTTTATCATGATAAAGTACACGAACGAGCAAATTATTAAAATCTTCTACCGAAATTCGGAGCCGGTGACTGCAACTTTAAGAGCGTTAACTCCAATTTTCGGTCGTAATTCTCGCCATAGTAGACTGGCAGGCAATAACAAGTTTAATGCAAAAATTTGAGTCTACATATTCGTTGTGTGATGTTGCCGTGTCAGTGAGACAACGGGTTGGTCGAAGTGTCGAAAATATCGCTGCCGTTCAGGCGTCCGTAGCAAACGATCCAAATCAGTCAATTCCACGGCGTTCTCAAGAATTGGGCATCGCTCAGACCACATTATTGCGTATTTTGCGTAAGGAAAATGAATCACCACTTCATTCACAAAAAATAACTGTTTGGTGCGGTTTGCATGCCGGCGGCGTTATTGGGCCATATTTTTTCGTCGACGATAACGATCGTCACGTTACTGTGAATGGTCAGCGTTATCGCGCCATGATCACCGATTATTTTTGGCCCGAATTGGAAGATATTCACTTGGACGACATGTGGTCTCAACAGGATGATGCCACAAGCCACACAGTACACTCTACAATCGATTTATTAAAGAGTAAGTATGGTGAGCGTGTTATCTCAAGACATGGGCCAGTCGATTGGCCGCCTCGTTCGGGCGATTTAACGCCGCCTGACTATTTTCTGTGGGGCTACGTTAAGTCATTGGTTTATGCCAACACGCCGACGACGTTGGAAGAGCTCAGAGCCAACATTGAACGTGAAATAGCGGCCGTTTCGGCCGAAATGTGTGGCCGAGTCGTTGAAAATTGGGTCCAACGAATCGACCGCTGCAAACGTGCCCGCGGTGGCCATATGAACGAAGTCGAGTTCCATTCATAAATGTTTTGATTGTACTTCAAGGCTCCAGCCCATAGAATCCGTTGCGTCCGTTACGATGCCGGATAGGTTGACGTTGATGTATTTGACGGAATACGTTGGCAGAATAACGAACGAAACCAAACAAAAAAATTTAAATGTCATTTAATCTCAATATTTTCAATGTCTCCACCAATGAAAGTGCTTACTCTCAATTTGTGAATGCGTGAACCTCAATATGTGAAAGTATGGTCCTCAATGTGTGAATGTGTGAACTGCCAACGGATTGAAAAGTAGAAAGTAAATCTACTTTATCCGTCCGTTCCGTCATATCCTTTGTTTATGGGCCTGCTTCCATAACAACGTGTATATTCTTATCGAGCTGTCAGTCCACGCAATGAACGCAAAGGACGGAACCGATTCTATGGGCCTTGGCCTTAAAGCCGATAATAAAGTTTTTGAAATATCTCAAATGGTTTGCGTTTTATTTAAAAAACAAAAAGCTGTCAAGTCCTTATTGGAAAACCCGATAGAAATCTTATTTAAACTAGCTGAAAGCCCTGGTAGCTAGTGATATAGTATAGATTAAAAAATTTGTAATTGTATTACCTTTTTTTTAAATAAATAAAAAAAATGATCCGTCGCAGGAGTAGTTTACCTATCTAAACGATGATTAACATCATTTAGATATATGCCCCAGGAAAAGAAAGAACAGCAAACGTAGTGGTTGACTATGGTCTAGGCAATAAAAATGAGAGAGTGCACAAGTTAGATGAATTTTGTCAAATAAAAGAACGTTTGGACATCCAGAATACTGAAAGTATGCCTTACGTCTATCGCAAATTGATCAATTTGACTTAGCTTTTGACCGCCAGTCCCCTTGTGTGTATTAAGATGAGGAAACGATGAGGATCTCTATCTGTTATGTAAAACTATGATGTCAAAAAAAAAATCTAGACAAGGGGCGCTGTGGCTTTTGTAACGCCATACTTGGGAAAATTGTTCGAAACATACCAGTCAACACCAAAAGAACACAACGTGCCTCTTCACTGATGCGTTAGCAATCAGAACAAAAGAGGTTTAGTTGTGAACCAGCTGCATACATATGTATATTCTGTCAACAAGAAAAACGCAAAACATCGTCGAATCTGACAGATTTCCTCAATAGAAAGGTATAATTCTGAGGTAATTAAGGATTTTACCAGACTTCGCATCTCCATTAACTCTTAATGACACCTCATTAGAAATCAAGCAGAGTTACACTTGACAATTGTTTCTTCGATCTAAGAAGGCAATATATATACTCGTATGTATATCATCCCAATCCTGCTCTATGGCACGGAAGCATGGACATTAGCGAAGGCGGATGAATATATCACTGGGCTCTTTGAACGCTAGATTTTCGGTCTCGTTTGCGTTGGTGAGCTTTGAAAGGGGATATATAGGAGCGAACTCTACTAGCTGTACAGCAAAATCGATAAAACCGGAAAAATGCGCTACAGTCGCCTGATATGGCTGGGAGATCTAGAGCGAATGGATAGTAACGCACCGATACGAAGAGTTTTCGGTTTCTACCCGGAGAGAAGACGCATTGGAACAAGATTCAATTAGGTATTATGTGAAAGTGAATAACAATAATAAATCAGTGGAAGTTCAACTCTAGTCCGAATAAGACGTTTTTTAATCAAACGTCATATAGTCTCAATAGCACCAAACATATAATATATTTCCCATGTTTAGTCAATGTCATCGAGACAGAAATAGTCTCGGAGATGAAATTACAAAGCATTACGGCAATACATATATAAATAAAAAAAAATAAAATAAAAAACATACAAGAAGGTGCACAGGCGGTCCAACATGTGAAAAATACAACTTACCTAACACATCCCAACGCGTTATGTACGCTAATTGCCTTACCACCCACCTCTCCTCTGACCAAGCTTGGTCGAAATATATCCAAATTAAGGAAATACTAACTATCCAAGTCATTAACAAACAAATGTAGCATATCTGAAGTCAAATGCATACAAAACGAAAAACACTCCATCCATCTCAATTCAATTCACCATCATATGCAAAAATAGTAAGCCACTTAAGTAATTTAGCAGCTAAACAAAATGTCACAATACCAAATTCTGGCGAATCAACAACTATCATTAATATTTATGTACATTTATTATTTACGGATAAAACAGGTAGCCAAAATTATGTTTTTACTAAAACACTCCACAAATAACATGGAACGACGAAAACCAACATCACCATCTCACTCTTACACAAATAACATAGAACAACTCTTTTTCTCACCACAAAAATCAATACCATCAAATAACTCAAACACACACCATCATCTCCCTCAACCAGACACAAAACAACTCAAGTTCTCTTCAACTTCAAAAACCATTACCAGATAAATGCATTAAATCCTCCCCCTCTATCATTAATAGTCATCCTGTTTCCTTATAACCAATATCCAATACTTCAACAAGAAAATTGAACAACCGCAATCAACCTCAAGCACACTAACTCGCCACAAAATAAATGTTAACAACACACCTAACTCACCTATACTTAACGTTACACAGCACCTTACCTTATGAATACCAACAATTATTTTACTCGGAGCCCAGACAATCGTAGCACTGAATCGCGAATTATTTGTACTAACAAATAATAGATGAGATTGTACATCTACTCATGCAATTTCGCAATGGAATATTAAAGGCTACACAAATGATTTCAATGAACTCCTTATCCTAATAAATATTTTATTTCCATAAAATAATCGCGCTACAAGAAAAACCCATATCTCTTCTGGAACAACTTACCCCGCTCCCATCAACTCAAAATGTATCCCCAAAAAAAACACTACAAAATTCATACGGCGGAATATCCTTACTTATCCACGACTCTATCCAGCACCATCCTATTCCCCTCAACCAAGATATACAATAGAAGCAATATTCACTCCAAAATAAAATTCAACATAATACAATAACTGCTTACATACTCGTACATCGAACAAAATACTTCAACATAAAGAATCTGAAAAACGTATTTAATCACTCTCACCAACCAAGTCTGATAACAGGCTAACAGGCAACTTTAACGGCTGGAATAGAATATGTGGGGCTCGCCAATCAACCGAATTATCAGATTCTTAACGATGGCTCCCCAACTCATTTTAGCACACACCACACTTTCACAAACGTCGAGCTCAATCTTGGTTCTCTCGCAGCGCATCTTGGCTAAACGAAGGCCCAAATTTAGGATCAACGAAGAGAATTGGAATTTATATTCCGAACTAGCTGGAAGCTAAAACCTCAAACACCAACCTATTCTTAAAATCTTTCATACCACAGCAAAGACTCTCCAAAAATTCTTAATGATTTTTACAAACAATCTATCAAAACTATGGCTTCTATTTCTCCGCGACCAAGTAAGTACATACATAGATCAGTGTTTACTATTATCTTTCTGAATCACAACCATTACACAATTTTTTTTATATCAAATAGGCATCGATTTTCAATCAAATAGTGTTGAAAGTGGAAGGCGACAATATTTCTGCGATTGAGATGGATATTACTGTGGCTAATTTGATTGAAAGTCTGGAGACAAGAAAACGAAACAAAATTCTTTCTATTGCTGTCCAAAATGAAATAGAAAATTTAAATGAAATTCATGTTGAGGTTACGAAGGATGTTATCTTAATGACGGCCTCAACTTTCTATGGTAAACCATCGATTTAGTTATATTTATTTTTCATTGCAAATTTCGAACACAAATTTTGAATTCTATATTTTATTCAAATTTAGATACGTGCATCGATTATTTGAAAAGATGGACTGAACAATTTGACGCGGTTGAATCTTTTCATTGGGCTCTTCTGCCAGATGTACCGCAATGGGAAAACATCGAAACTACATACAAAACGATGTTAAAAAACGGCGCCTTCACTGACAATGATTCTGACGTTCAACTTTTCGATTACTTTGGCTATTTAACAAAATTTATCACTACCGAAAAAATGATGGAACGGAAACGAGACAAAGTGCAAAGTGATAAGCGTTGGGCGGAATGTTTCAAACAAATGTTTCTACAAACCATGTACTATTCAAACTATTGAGCTATATGGTACAGTACCATTTACTGTTTACCTGGGACATCCCGCATCGGTGGAACGTTTTTTTTTTCCATGATCAACCGCATTTGGACAAAAGAAAAAACACGCCTCGAATTGGCTACGTTGGAATGCACAATTCTCGTAAAATGCAACATGAAGTTTACTTGCATGGAATTTTTCGAGTTACTACAAAATTCTCCAGAATTGATGAGAAGGGAGCAACGAGAATTACTTCCGGAACACAACCACGGCTAGTGTTAAAAAAGATGAGAAAAAAACAGGCCATAGCAGCAAAGCCTTGTTTCCAATCTTATTTTTAACATATTTTTTGTTCACTGCCTTTAATTATTTCTTATTTTGTGTGAACGCAAAACATTTATTTTAATAAAAGTGTCCCGAAACTGTCCCGTTTTCAATAGTCAAATGTCCCCAAATGCTCTAACATGAAATGGTCACACTACATATTGTATGTATGAATCATATCTCTCGATTTCGTCAAAGCTTTTGATAAAATATGAGCACAGAAAATTATAGACCAGCTAAAAACATGGAAATTAGGACCAAAAGTTATTAATTATATCCATCACTTTACGATCAACAGAGAGATAAAAACCCGAATTGGAAATCACACAGCCACGTCCATTTATTGTACAACGGAATACCGCAAGGATCTCCTCTCTCAGCAATTTTATTCCTAATTGCCTACCTAAACTAACTGAGATATTAACAATTTACAAAGAAATCGATTTCTGTGCATATGTTGATGATTTTAACATAATAAAGCATCTTAATAAGAACAACTGCGGCAACATTGACTTCGGCCACCTTTTCAACGGAATTGTAAACTGGTGTCGATACTCAGGCGCACAGCTCTCAATCGATAAATGCAAGCACTTGCACATATGCCATAAAAAAACAATGAATGTGCATTGTTTTCTCTTTGGTACCACATCTATCCCAAGAGTTCAATCATTAAGGATTTTGATGCGTCCAATTCAACAACAAATACAAATGGAACAAGCAGGACAAATTCAAAGACCCTATACTTATATATACTGATGGAACTAAAACGAATAATACAGGCTTCAGAGTGTTACAAGGTAATCCTTCCAATATTTACTCGTAGCTCAGTATTCTCAGCGGAAATAATAGCTATTTTTGACGCCGTAAACCAAGCAAAATCCTCTAGAAAGAACCATGTGACCTGCACTGACTCATTGTCGTCCGTAGAAGACATAGTCAACATTAACAATACAGACTAATACTCAACCCTTGTGAGAAACATCATCTCAGATAACCAACCAAACATAAAACTTATACGGATCCCGAGTCACGTTCAAATCACCGCAAATGACTTTGCGGACTATGTTGCAAAAAACGCGCCTAACTTACCTCTAATTTACACTCCAAATTACAACACACACGACATTAAAAATTTCAACAACAGTGGCTTAATTCTTGGGAATGGTACAAAAATTAAAACAAACAAAAACTCAACGTCAAAGACTACCTGATTACAAAAGACATCAACATACTCGTAGAAACTAAAGCTAAGACTCAGACTGAAACACAATAAATTTTCCCATCAGAAATACATCGATAAAACAGATTCATTTCAATGCGCCTACTGCAATAACTCAACGATGTCCGTCGGGTATATTCTCAACACATGCCCCTATTTTGTAGAAATCAGAAAACACATATTCCAACACATGGACCCATTAAACTTACTTTCTAAATCCTAGCCCCCAAAACATCAACACAGTTTTAAATTTCCTCAAACCATGCAAATTATACCATCTAATATATATGGTATATACTCGTATATATAAAAACAAAAAAAAAAAACTATTTGTAACCCCAACAAGATTAATGCCTTGCAATTTAATAACTTGTAATTTTATATGATAAGTCAGTCTTTTAAATAAATAAAACTATGAATCAAGATACCGTACATAGTCAATTATTCATTCGAAATATGTACATGGTGGTTTTACTGTTAGCAATGTTCAGGAAAATACTTCGAGTATGACACGCGCCTAAAGCCACTGTGTGGTCTTGACATGAACTCAAGCAAAATGGAAATGATACTCTTCACCACCAAAACTAATTTAGCCGAATTTACAATTCTTGGAACCAATGGCCAACACTGTCTCTTTCGTCCAGTGTACTAGGTATTTAGAAATTATACTAAATTCTGAACTCAACTGATAACATAAGGCGGCTGTGGTCAAAAGTATGAGGATGAGGTGTATTCGTACACATGTTTCGATGATGGTTCCAGAGTGAATATAAATGTGCGCTTCGAATGCGATCAAAAATAAAAACAATTATTGGAAGACAACTGGACAATCGTAGTGTGCTCAGAGGAAAGCAATTTCGATGTAAATATTTTAACTATAATAGAAATGTGTAAATTTATATTTACTTTCGCAAACCCTTGATATCAACCCATGTGCGATGAACAAAAGGGAAGAACAGCATCCCAATTATGCAGTGCCCCTACACTAGGACACGGAGGAGGCAACATTACGAGTATATTTTGGGGAGGCATCGCACCCAGAGAAACCTTTCTATGTGCAAAGCGCATAAGTGGTGAGTGTTACACTTTTTCAGCGGGATAAGGCACCTTGTCATACGATCCGTACTATTATATTCGAAATAGAAGGTAACTACATACAGTAGAACCTTGATTAACCGGCACCTCAATTGTCCGACACACTTTCCGGGAATCAACATTTTTTTTTACCAAACAGAATTTTGCTACATGCAAAACTGAAGATGCATACAGAAGGACATGCATATTCAAATAAATTATTGTAGATATGTTCTGAATAAAAACGCATGTAATTTCTTTCAAAACCTTTCTCAACTGACTTTTGAACATAAAATAAATGAAAAAATGCAGCAATTTGTTTTAACTCGATTAACCGGCGCATACATCCCGACTGATAATCTAGGTTCTACTGCGCTGCTGCATTATTTTAGATATTGGCGGTAAACAGCAGAGAATGTAACCACAAATAAATAAAATATTTCTTAAGATCGTCCGAAAAACGAACGAATACTTATAACAGCAGCCGTAGATCCCCCGTTGATGTTGACGTCTTTGTGATCAATTATCCACAGGAAGCACACGAGATAATATCAAATAATGCATATGGTATGTACATATGCATTCACATGTATTATGCATGCTTATCATGTTGCAATTCTTTCACCAACATAAATGTTATTGCATTGCCTTTTTATCGAATTGTAAGTTAGCTTATAAATAGGAGATACTTACGGCGAAAATTATGTTACAAGTTTAGCGATCTATAAATAAGATCGTGACTGATTTTTTTTTTAAATAAAATTTAAAGTAAAAAAAAATGGAAGTGCTCATTTGGTAGGCAGAGTACCAAGCGACTTTTGATACGATAAGAAGTAAGAGATCCGTAGAAACCGATTGAACATCAATCATTGTGCTTCGATATCTCCCATTTAAACCGCCCGGCCTGTTTAATAATGATTTGAACAATATCCCTTAAAGAAACCCTTTAAGGTTCAGGAGAAGAATATAGTTCCGGATAACCAATTCAGTTTTTTTGACGGGTCATCCCACACGCGCATCCGCTATATAATGTAACAAAAACAAGAAACAATGAACAGATGTCTACTTGACTGGCTTGGAGAAGACGTTCGAAACAGTGTGATTAGAGGGAATATTCTTCATGTTGAACAGACTGGGCAGAAGTAAACCACCGGTGTACATACTTTTTAATATGTACAGGAGCATAGATAGATCATCGTGAAGACGATGTCTACTGGAATATTTGGCATCGAAAACGGTATGCAGGTTGGTTAATTCGCCGATCCTATTCAATATCTTGACAAACGACCTTGTGAGCTCACTTCACACTGCCAAAACATAGGCAGACGACTTAATCGCTTACAGATCAGGTTTAAAAATCGAGGTCATAAACATACTTATGCAACGTGATTTCCGTACAATTAAACATTATTGCGATTACTGCAAGCTGGAAATCAACTTTCGGAAATGGAAAACCATTTTCTAGTACATACAGGCCCCTTCCATAGACACCAGAAATAATTGGCGAATATTTTTCATCGTAAAGCACGACTTGTTTGACTTGTCAAAAAAAATGCATTTAACTGGTTTGCTATTTGAGATGGCACGTATAATGTTCTCGTAACCTGGAGTTTTAAAAGCCAATATCTTTTTTTGTATTCTTTGTTGCCCAGTGTTGTATACCAAGCGCATTTTAAATTTTGTAAGTCAAAAATATACCCTACCTGCTACTTAAAATAGAAAACCGTCCATTCGTCAGAAAATTTCAATAATTTTAAAAATCAACGACAAGTCATACGAAATATTACCTTCACCCGGAAACATTACCCGCGTCTATTGTAGTCAAATATTTAAATCAGAAATAACCAAAGCAGAGCCGGTAGTTATAACTTAGCATTCAATTTAAAATCATTTACTTACTTAGGTGCACTACAGTTCATAGGGGTGAACCTGGGGTCTCAACCAACAAGCTTATCCAGCTTGCACGATTTCTCGCCAACTAACGCCAGTGCCGCTCTACAAGTTGATTGAGGTCTGCCCCTCCACTTGCCTTTGCCAATAAAAAACATAATCAAGAACTTTTTCAAATAAAAAAATTTAGCACTCAAGTGGGTATCACACATGCCTAAGCATGTGTTAAAGGGTTTTTAGAAAATGGAATAGAAAGAGAAAGAAAAATGTTTGGGCTCATTAGTTATTTCGTTCTATATAAATATGTATATGTAAATTATAAGTGTAAATTGACTTGTTATATTTTAAACCACTCATCTCCCATGATTTTAGTTGCCTGACAAAAATATGTCGAAAGGTCCGATTAGGACGCAAATAAACTACAACGTGAGTCACGGCCCCGCTATTGTCTATTCGCTCAACATGGCCCAGCCATCTCAGAAGTCGGATGCATAGATGCCTAACTAGACCAATGTGGCTGTACAACATGCAATGTTCGTGAATCTCCTCCTCCATGCCGTCAATATAAAAGGGAACGAAAATGACACGAAAGTATCTTTCTCTAGAAACGGCCAAATACTCCTTCAACCGGTTTCGATAAGATAAAAGCCTCTGCGCCTTGTATTAGGTTGTACCACATGAAATGAACGATTTTCACTCAGTCATAAGGAGTTCTCGAGTAAACATCTGTGCCAGAACGTTCAATTTTCTTCTTTTTTTTTTTAAATAAATTGGTACGTGTACTTGACGTGTGAGAATTTTAGGGTTCGTTACAAGTACCGTTTTTTTTTTCTAGGAATTATCTACCATGCTGTCGGCAGTTCAAATTCGAACCCTCTGCCTTACGAATTTAAAATGGGACATAATGCGTCATTGGCAATGAAAACCACTAATGACGCATTTGAGGATGTAGCGGTAAAAGAAGGCACTATACGACGTTGGTTTGGAAAGTTCCGCTCGCGAGATATCAGCCTCGAAAATGAACCACGTGGGAAGTCGAAAACGTTAGCTGACGACGATGTTTTAGAGCAACGGTGGTTGCGGACCCAATGAAAAATAGGCGCGGGAGATTGCACAAAGCATCGGAGTATCACCAATGATAATAAGTCGACACCTTTCTCTCATAGGAAAGGTAAAGAAACTCGATAAGTGGGTACCCACTGAACTGAACGAGGCGCAAAAACAATGCCGCTTAGAAATCTGTGCATCGCTGAGCTTAAAGCACCAAAATGAACCGTTTTTGCACCGTATAATTACGTGTGAGGAAAAGTGGATTTTGATGACAACCGTAAAAGATCTCGGCAGTGGTTGGATGCAGATGAAAAACCAAAACACACCGCCAAGCCCGATTTTCACCCAAAAAAGGTTATGGTGACAATTTTTTTATTTTTGTTGAAAAAACAGGAATTGTCGGTTAACGAAATGTAAGTATAACGCAACATTATATGACTTAAACTGCTTGAAATTACGATCAAATCTTTAAACACGTTTTTCCTGAAACTACTTTTTTGAACCCTATTGACACGACATCTCAAGTTCTAATGAACCGATTTACTTGAAATTTGGTACACATCTTCTTTATATAATCCTCCAACCAAACTTTTGGTTAACATTTTTTTTTTCTCTGAGGTAGGGGATATTACAACATCTTTACTAATTAATAATAACATTTTTTGTTCAGATGATTAGAAGAGTTGAAATCGTGTCAATAAGGACGTTTTGAAGTGATCGGTATCATGCGGCCGATCACTTCAATCCAGGTGACCAGGCAAAAAAGCCTAACATAATTCACTTTTACAATAAAACGAAAGCTGGTGTCGCAACTCTCGACCTAATGATTGGCACTTATCGGTGTAAACGCAGGACCAACCGATGGCCACTAACGTTGTTCTACAACATTCTTGACATTTCGGCTTTGAATGTCTTCTTGATTTTCACTTAATTTGTTCCGGGATGGAACAAGAATAAGAAAAGTTTCCGCCGACGGAAACTAGGGCACGAACACCACATGGTATACATGCGACAGAAGTTGTTCGTCGTGTGCGAGATCCTATTTCGTCGATTTCATGGTACTCCTCTTGCTCGAATTCTCCATCAACATCATCACAAGCATCAGCATCGGTCGAAATGCTAGCGGTCAACACATTGATTCATCAGACAACCACAAAAAAACGGGCTAGATGTCACATGTGCCCTCGAACTCCGAACGCAAATGTTCACAGTGTTCGCTGTGATATGTGCGTGAGACCAACTTGTACGGAACATCTTTTTATTGTTTTATTCTTTGCAAGAAATGCGAAGTACTTCATCGCAAATGAAATTTCAGCATTCTCCATTCGATTCGACCTGTCCTTTTTTTTCTTATTATATTTGTAGTTGAACTTGAACTTTTTTTTTTTTTTTGAAATTTTGAAAATTTCCCGCAACAAACCAGGATATTATAGCTTTTTTTTGACTCTACAATCGGCTCTATAAAACCTTGTGTCAAATGGACACCAAACATCAGATTAGCATCGCAAAACTAAATATAGACTAGTGTTAAGAAACACCTCAGAAAAGTAAGTAAATAGCTTCAACTTATCTTTTCGCATACGACCCAATATGTCAATTCTGAAGCTATTCTACAACAGCCTATCTGGAAGAAATATGTTCAGCATAGACAAAGTTAAATAGGCCATAAATTTATTTAAACCATATAAGGCACTTGAATCGGACGGAATCTTCCCAGCGCTGATTCAAAAATGTCTGGTCCAGATTCTTTCCACTTTAACCACCTTATTTAGGTATAGCTTCAACTGGAAGGAGGTAAACGTAATTTTTATACCCAAGCCAGATAAACCTAGTGAACCTACCTAAATCTTATCGACTCATAAATCTTACATCATTTTTTCTGAAAACCATGGAACGATGTCTTTCCATCAGAGTCTTTACACATCAGAGACATTCTCAATTGAAATTCACCTCTGTACCCTCACTAATATGCATACAGAAAAGATAGATCCACGGTAGGCGCCCTACGAGTACTAAATCTGGTGCCTTTGATAATAAGGGATATGAATCCATTTCGGAAGTCATGTCCAAAGGGTTGAAGGAAAGCCTTCATTGGTTAAAAGCCACTCCATCTCTTAATAAAAAAAAAGGCAATTCGCAGCACAGTCAGGCTACTACAGGAGAGACTAATCACTCAGATCACATGGATCAAATGAATCTTATCTCCCAAATCCCCGAGCTTGACATGATCTGCGCGGTAAACGACCGCCTACCTAAGACTCTGTGCTTCGGCAGAAGATTCAATATAGTGATTCTAAGTCGAGAAGTATGGAACTATAAAATCCCCCACCTCAAAACTTAAAGGTATCAAGTGGTATACGGATGGATCAAAGATGGACACAGAGGTGGGTGCGTATGTATTTCAAGCGGAAATACCTGCAAGCCATTCAGGTGTGCACCAATCATTCTCTTATCGAGAATGATCCATGCAGTCACGAACAGTCAAGCAGCCATTAAAGCATTAGGCTCTAATCTCATTGGCTCTAAAGCAGTCATGCACTGCTTCAATACATTACAAGATCTCTCCCATAAGAACAAAGTAAAACTTTGTTGGGTGCCTGGTCATACATATGTATTGACGAAAATAAAATAGCCGACGAACTGGCAAGCAACCGTTCGGTTAGTTCTTTCATCGGCTCTGAGCTGTTCTGTAATATCCCGAATTCAGCAATAAAGAGTTGGGAGAACAAAATGTGTATATCCCATTGGGAAAATCCCGTACTTTCGCCAGGTTATAAGAGCCATCACAGCTTTTCACAAAAAATCAAAAAAATCCATACAACTCAAAAGGGGTGATATCAGAAGACTTGTTCGATTTCTAAAAAAAAAGTATTATTCAGTAAACTGAATATCGTCTTTGCATGGAAGGCAACGAAACTGCGCAACACATTTTATGTGAATGCATGGCTCTACCTACATTAGGGAGGCAACACTTCCTCATAGAAATTTTAATCATTGGGGAAATACTAAAAATCTCCACCAGAGATTCTCAATTTCATCAAGAGTTGAGCCTCTCTTGGCTTAATAATATGTAATGATTTTGTGGTACGAAATGTCGAAGAGAAAAAAAAAAAAAAAAATTATAACTTAAAAGAATCCTATCAGAGGATTATTCATTAATAAGTTAAGAATGTAATTGCTAGGGGTTAGACCCACTCAGACCTGTAACGTAATTAAGTACTTTTGTACTTAATTACTATTTAAGTACAAGTACCACGTAGTTAAACTTTTTTAAGTACAAGTACCATTACTTGATACTTGTACTTAAGAATTGCAATTACCAGTACAGGTACTTGTACTGGTACTTATAATTCCTTCAAAAGTAATTAAAATGTGATCTAATTACTTTTGTAATTAAAAAATGTATTTAAGTACTATTTTTTAAATTCCTTTTAAGTACTTTTAATTACTTTTTGTGAATGTAATTCCTTATAAGTACGAATGGTATTTTCTATTTTACCTTGTTTTGTGAACATTTCAGTTAATACATTGAATATTGCAAATATGCAAATGAAAACTTGAAAAAAAAAAATTGGTATTTTATCATCATTTGTAATGCTGTCTGCAGCATTAATAAACAACTGAATACCTATTATTTTATTCCGTGAAATTTGTTTTTTTTTTTTTTTTTTTTTTTTAAACAAATGTATATTAAGTGTGGGGTTAAGTCTAAAGCCTGTGTTACTTACTTTTACAAATTACATAGAAACCTAAATAAATTTGAAAACTGGTAAGTAATGAGAGATATTACTTAAAAAATTAAGTTTTAAATTATTTATGTACAATACATATCATGAAGAAGAATCAGTGAAGCTTAGTTTACAACGTTATTATTTAGATATGGCTTTGGACGCAAAACTCGTTGATGAGGTAGATTTTAGCTCCGACGACAATTTGACCGATCCAACGTATCATCCGCTTTACATTGGTAAGAGAAAAAGGGCTTCATCAAGCCCTTTGTTTGCTAACGAAACCGTTTTAGAATCAGGCGCAAAAAAAAATGAAGACCAATGGCGATATATGTCAAAAATTATTGTTAAATGGGGAATATTTTGGTGAAGACAAGCGCTTTCCGACACAAATTTTGAAAAACTCGTTTTAATGAAAGCTAACTTAAACTGGGTTTAATTTAAAAAAATAGATTTTAATGTATTATTATGTTATTTTATACCTGAAATACATATTCACATATTCATATATTCACATATTATTTTGTATTTCATATTTTCATAGTACATTAAGTTTTGACAGGTTAACAAAAGTATTTAAAATGAATTATATTCATAGTATTTAAATAGTATTCAAATACATTTTTTTAAGTACAAAAGTAATTAGATCATATTTCAATTACTTTTGAAGGAATTATAAGTACCAGTACAGGTACTTGTACTGGTAATTGAAATTCTTAAGTACAAGTACCAAGTAATGGTACTTGTACTTATAAAAATTAAAATACGTGGTACTGGTACTGGTACTTGAAATGAACAGCTCTGGACCCACTTATGTATACATAATTTCGAATCAAAGCTATAATGAAGTGTTTTTAAAAAATCGTACATTGCAACTTTTGTTTGTCCAATACGGTAGCTTAATGTTTACTCCGTTTGTGGCAGCAGCGCTTTTATTTCAAACCTGTAAATAAAATGTTGATACGTTCAGGCGTTTGGTTGGAAATAAAATGTCCATCTGCTGTACTCTACAGATTTAACACAAATGCAGGATCTGGAAATAATGTCCAGGCTCATATGGAGTTTTTTTTTTTTTTTCGTTAACGACAAACAATTTATTCTTTGTGATGACAATAAGTTGCTGAGAGATGGGGAGAATGAAGAATAATACATCGACGACTAATTTATTTACCTATTGTGAAATTTATTTAACACTAAAGGACACTCAAATATCGCACAATACTTATGTTACAATCGGATATCAATAAGATCTACAATATTACATAAGACTCATTGCCCTTTTGGCAATTTACAGATTTGATCGTAGTGATGCAGTGTCATACACAATCACAAATCAACCAGTGAGTGACTGAAGGTAACTTTGAAAATTATGTGGAGATTAAACTACCCGTGATAGAAACGCGGCGACTCTCATTTGGGTCCTACTTTGTTTTTCATTTTTATGCTGACCTCTTGTCATTTTACAATTGTACCAAGTCCTACGAATTACTCCACAAAATAGCATGCAAACACTTTTCCAAGTTGTCTACATTCTTATCTACAGCGGAAAACAAATTCCTACGCCGAATTGTCTTAGGAACAATCAAAGAACACAATCAAAAAGCTTAAATCTGCGTGTACCTACATTCCAAGCGTATTTTACCAATCTACCGAGGTTAACTCCCCGAATCATGTTCTTTCTTGGATTTCATTTTTATTTGTAATGGAGATAAACCAATTCTATTTCCGGATAGAAAATAAAAAAAAAATTGGCCACCTAAACTGAATCTAATGTATCAGATAGATCTTATATTTTGCCATTTGTGCGATGGTTGAATGAACGAATACATTTTGGAAATTAATTTGCGCTACCTGGAACAAATGTCGTGATTGTGATCTTTTTTGTTTTTATAAAGTTCCGACTTTCTGAACAGTAAGACGGCGGGTGCGTCGCTTATTTTATAAACCAGTTTTCGTATCACACACACAGACAAAAAAAAAGCATCTCTGATTGTTCCCGAATAACAGAACATTCGGCCTGTTGAATGTACGAAGGGTTCGACATGCCAAGATCTTACGGCGTAGTTACACAAGTTTATTGGCGAATTGATTTGGCTTGAATTGCTATTGATGCAACCATGACTACCAAATATCAAATGACAAGGAACACGACTTCGGATAACTTGTATATTAGTCTGTTGTCTATTTGTCCGTTACAATAGCTTCGGAAGTATATAAATCGCAGAGTGTTTATAAACAAATATTCAACATAAAATTGTTTGTGCAACTTACAGGTGTTGGAACATTTTGTGGACGTCTACCACCGCCGTTTCCACCAGATTGCTGCTGCTGTCTGGATGCTCTGCCTTGGCCACGTGCCCTCCCAGCTCCTTTCTGTCCGTCCATTTTGTAGAACAAAATTCGTTGAAATTGGTTGACTGCAAAAGCAAACAAATTTAATTGAATTGTCAGGGCAGTGTTGAAACGCCATTTTACTAACCTTTGACTAAAGTTACTGGAGTTTATATCCAATTAATTATTTAGAAAATTGCAAAGCGCAACAAATAAATTAAACAATAAAGCTAAGCGCTCAGACCAGAATTTGTATCCGACGACTTTCGCGATAAGAATGAATGCCGATGCACAGGAACCGTTGGTTTTCGCTTGCAATTGTAGGATCCTATAAAATTAAACAAAGTGTCAGTACAGTACGAAGAGAAATTTGTTTTATTGTTTGCTTATAATAGAAGTAGAACTGTTCAGGATAGTGGAACAATGAATTGAAAAAGAAAAAGTATTATAACAACTAACTGGAAGTTTGAATGGATGAAAAGCAGTCTTTCTCCTACCTTCCGACGCAAAAATTGTATGCCAAAGTTCCGTAAGAATACGTAATATATAACACGTCGTATATTATATTGTATCTTAGACATTGCTACTACGTGGCTTGTGCTGTTAGAAATTAATACCATTTTACAGACTGCTCTATTTTTTATCACTATGTTAGTGACTGTTCTAAACTGGATTTTGGGGTGAAACATGACGTTTTTTCCCATATGGTTCCATTTTTGACATATTTTTTCATTTTAGTTTTGATCGTTAATGAGGAATGAGGAAAAAACATGTCTTTCAGGCCAACTGCTTAAATCAAAAATGGTCCGATTCCAGTGTTCCACTTGTCAAAAAGTCTTTCATCCCCATGAAAATGTGAACACGACGTTCACGAGCAGAACTTACATGCCTACGGCAATGTGAATTTAGAGAGGACAAGTTTCTTGATGTTTTTTCATTCGAGTAATCTATTTCTTTTTGTTCGACTACTTTTTCAAACCTCGTCGTACGGCTTAAGCTACTATAGCTTTTTGGACCGGATTTTTCTTCGTGCCAAATTTGAGGTGTGCTGTTTGATTTGCTCACTTTGTCGGTTTTCTCACTATAGATTTTTAAGCGTAATGACTTTCGCAGGTACGCATATCTTTTCATGTATTGTCACACCGCTAATATTTGTAACATTTCTTCGGGGTTTTATATTTAGATTTCCCCTACAACAACTGCGTGGCGTATATAAGCAACTGTCGTGTAAAGCAATTACATTTTTTTGCGTTTCACCACTATAACTTCGTCTAAATAGATGTCAAGAGTTGAGTTTGCAGGTTCGGAAAAACAACAGCATGCAGATGTTCAATCTTAATACGATTTGTAACCCGCTATCTTAAAGCGCTTTATCCAATTATTAAGAGTTGTCTGAAGATCTGTCACGTTATCGGCGAAAAGAAGAGTCTGTCAATGAGCCGCATTAATAGAAAATCTTCCACGAAATTAAAAAACAATGAACTTTTAGAACTGCCTTGGGGAACTCCAATTTTTAATTCGAATTCTCCGGTTATTCCCACTGTTCATTTAACTTTCGATGTACATTTTAGGTATATTTCGAGAACTTAACGCCGTCCACATAAGATCTTTGGAAAATCTATCGAATACTTTTTCCAAATTGATGAAAATGATATGCAGAACTTTGAAATGGCATAATGTTGAAACTTGGAATCGCATATGTCAACCTAACATAAAGCAGCATTGCTTCTGTTATGAGTAGCAATTTAAATGTAGTATTTCCAATTGGCGTCAATACTCCGATCCGACTGCACGTCCCTGTTTCATTCTTTTTATTTTATTTTTTCATATTCTCTTAATATAATTTAATATACATATTTACATGTTTCATTCAACATAATCATGGAAATATGGTAGTGATACATTAAAGAAAACATGATGACAGTTTATATTGACAATAAATAGAATTAAATTTCACTTCAATAGTTAAAGAAATGTATTCTATTAATTCGTTGTTCAGTCACAAGGAAAAAAATTTAATAAACATATAATTTGTACATAGTTAAATAGCTCAGCAATTGAAGCGCAACAAAATCTCGAAAACATTATATTAAATTCAAGAAGTCGTATTTTATCTAAAAAAAAAAATAATGTAAGTTGTTCATACTTTGTTTCCACTATCTATAACACTGTGTCTCCAATATCTATAATACGGTGTCTCCATTAGCTATGTCCGCTTTTACACTGTCATTCAGTGATGGGCGCATTTTTACACGAAGCCTTTTCCCCTTCTTTGGTTTTTCATTCATTTCATCTTTGGCGCTCAGTGTTTCATAATTGAGACTCGGAACAAAAATTCTGTCGGAAATTTTTTGTACTATATCGCCTATATAAATTTCTGACAGATCGTTGGCGGGAACAAATTCGTATGAAAAGTGAAAATTCGGTACGGAATAATATTATTAATTTTGTTAAAGAAATTTTTGTTTTCAAATACGTGTTGGGTTAAAATGTCGCGAAAATATACTCGAGCTTCGAAATAAGTGCTTGTGAAGTGTTTAGATGGGATAATTTAAATAGAATCGTGCTTTAAAAAATGTAAACAAAGCATTTGTTAAACGCGAAGAAATTGTTTTTCTTGTTATTTCTTTATTCAATATTAATTTCGTAGTGAATAATATAAAGTGTTTATTTAATATATTGTTAAACAAGTCAATAAAGACAGTGAAATGCAACTTACAATTTTCATAGATGGAATCCTATTAATGTTACAGCAATATTATTTCAAGGGGTATATTTCAGTTGGTGAAACTGAAAAGTTGGTGCAAATTGGCTTGGTTCTTAAGCTGTAATTGAAGCAGGATCAAGTGCAAGAGAGTAATTGCAACCAGTTTTCAGTATTCTTTCACTTTCACCAAACGAAATAGTCCTTTTAATATTCTGCTACGAGTATATGCATATACATACACATGTGTAATATTCCAACTATGCGAATTTTCAGCCGCATTTCACTATCTTTATTGATTTGTTTAACCATATATTTAACACAAAGACACTATATTACACAGTTAATGCTTCCAAAACACAATGCTGTCTGCTGTCTTTAAAGCGAAATTTAAACACCCAACCATTATCTATGAATGGCACTTGCATCGTCGAAACCGAAAAACTTTCCATTCTCGGTATGTATGTCAATGACAACTTACGTTGGAATGGCCACATATTTGATGTCGCCAAAAATGCTGCGAAATGTCTAGGTTTCCTCAAGCGATGTAAGAAATATTTTACCCCCTCTGATCTGGCCTCAATATATAAGGCATTAATCCGCCCAAATTTGGAGTATAACTCCAAAACTTCTCTGCACCTGCTAGATAGGATTCAAAACCGTGCGATAAAACTTATTGACGATACTAATATCAGTCAATCAATGGACACCCTCGAACACCGACGAAATGTCTCGTGTCTCACTTTGTTTTATCGCTATTTCCACCACCAGTGCTCCACTGAAATCGCCAGTAGCATTCCGCCCATTCAAACTTTCAACCGTAACACCCGTCTCGCTATGAATGCTCATCAGTATACCCTCAAGCCCATTTTCGGACGTACTCTAAAATATCGTGATTCGTTCCTAAGCCGTACAACTCGCTTATGGAATGCCCTGCCAATCTCTGTATTTCCTGGTCGTTATAACTTGCAAACATTTAAAAACAATGTACATCGGTACCTCTCTTTTCTTCCTCCCTAAATTTCCTTTGACCGCGCTGTGTACAATCACCTTAAGGGTACTCAAACCCCTTGAGCGCGCGCTCATTATAAAAAAAAAAAAATTCACTAAATATTTAATAAAAAAGTAACAACACAACAATTTCTTCGTGTTTCACAAGTGCTTTGTTTACATTTTTTAAAGCACGATTCTATTTAAATTAACCCATCTTAACACTTCACAAGCACTTATTTCGAAACTTTCGTATTTTTTCTCTACATTTCAACTTTACTCTAATCAGACAAAAATAAATTCTTTAACTAACTTATTTATTTTGTTCTAGTAAAACAAAAATGCCAGCAAGGGGCCTTGAAAGCACTTTACCGGGTGTCAATAAGACCCATACACGCACAGACACGTCGCTGTAAACCTGAAGTCTGTGCAAACACCCCTTAGCCACAGACAATCTGCACAAACATTAATTTGTATCGTTTCGTCGTGGTCGTCGGGTCGACCAAAAATTGTCTATCCGTGTTTTTGTTCATGTTTACGATATGAATTTCCCCACTGGTCTGTGCAAAATTGACTATACACAAGAGTTGTGCAATGTAGTTCAGAGAAAGAGCTTGAACTACTTAGTTCAAAAGTCTTACTGAACTAGGTCATTCACTTAGTTCACTAGTTCACTTGTTTGAATCTTAAATGTAGTTACTTCTCTTTAGTTCATGAATTACATTAAACCTCAAAACAATCTAGTTATGTAGATTGGCAAGAAGGGAGGACAGACATTAACAAAGTAAGATAGAAATATAAAACAGATAAACAGAATAACAGACGCAGATCCTACAGTGATCGTATTGTATTTATAGTCACAATTGAAAAATATAAAAATTATATATAATTTTTATGTATATAATAGTAAACATCCTGAAAAATGCTTAAAAAAGACCTTGATAAATGTTTTGTTCTCTTCTCTGTTTAATTAAAATGTATCTTCAGTCGAAGTAGGTACATTATAATTTAAATCGACTGATTAATCAACTGTAGAAAGTAAATAATAATAAAAACATGCCGTTAAAATGATTTTTACTTTTTTATTAAATATAAGTTAAACTCCAAACTAAGTAGCAGGTATTATATGTTACATATTATAATGTAAAAACATTAATTTGGAAACTTTTTCTGTTCGTCTTTCGTTAATGATCTGTCCAGCAGCAGAAAATATACGCTCACAAGGAACGGAAGAAGCGACAATACAACATTTTTTTACTTCTCCCACAAAAGTAAAGGATTCATATTCCGGTTGAAATTTTCTGCAGCAAGATAACTATCTAGCTCTTTAATTGCAGCTTCAGCTTTATTAACAGGTCTTCGAATTGATTTTATCACCTCGTCAAATGCATCCTAGATACTTGTTTCCTTTGCTGTGGATTCAATGAAACCACTTGAACCTGACGTCGCTTCTTTTTCTGTTTCAGTTTCTTGTAAATTGACATAAATACCACTTATTTTGTCCCTAAGTCCTTCAACTGCGGTTTTGCAGGCTAATGGATCTTTGAATGCGTTTTCCTTGAAGCGTCATCTTCAAATCGTACTTTCATTTCAGATTTCAAGACTGAAAGTAATTCATTTACCTTGTAACATTTTGGACAAAATTTTCAAAGGAAATCTTTCAACAGATTGTTGTCACATTCTTTTCCGCACTTATTTCTTCGGTTATTTCGTAATTTTTGGCTTGAGGATTGGCAAAGTTTCCTGAATAACAGCCCAGTCACTAGAACTCAGAGATAAATCACTTCTCAGTATCGCAATGGTACTTATCACAGCATCTTTTATTGTTAAAATACGTTCAAGCATATCATAGCTTGAGTTCCAACGCGTTTGAACGTCTTGCTTCAATTTCAGTTCTGGAAGGTTCATTTGTTTTTGTGCATCTTTAAGCTTATTTTGCGCTTGTGAACTTCTTTTAAAATATTCAACGATTGATTTTACTTTCGATAAGGGATCAGCTATTTCTTTTGTGGCTTTTTGAACCACTGAATTTAAAGAATCAGCGAGACACCCTATCGATTCCCATCCACCTAGTTTAACGGCGGTGTTTCTTTGCGAAACTATGTATTTTTTATTTATAAAAATGGACTGTATATATTTTTAACTAGGTTCGTAAAACCGTTTTAAATAAAGAAAAAGACCGCTAGAGCGGAAAAATGAAACGCACAGTTTTGTATTTTAAAACGTTATAATTAATATTTTATTCGGTTATGGAATTTATACATTTTTATGTTATGTTTTTGTTTGTTTGTTGTTGTACTATTTGACGTTTGTAGTGTAGACTTTTGTGGATTTTGTTTCTGATATGTTTGTTTGATGTTATCTGTTTTCTTTTAAATGGGTTCATTTGATGTCATCGGTTTTTATGCTTCAACATTCTCCCCCGGCAGTGAACTACGTTCGCAATAAAATTGTTCGATCCAAATTGGCCACCCTATTATGTAATAATGAAAAGTTTGCCAAGTTTGTGAACTACCTTGCCGATGCTCATGTAATGAGAAAGAAGATTATTATTATGACATTCAAACACATAACAAAGAAAAGGACAGCGATCACTCAATCATTACAACGATAGAACACATACGTAATATGGCTATATCTATCTTTCTTACTCCAACTGGCACTATATGGCACGAAATGCAGTACATATAGTATTAAATTGCCATTGATGATTTAATAGTTGTTTACCTCAAAATCCTACCGGTGGTGGTTTTGTGCAGTTTTGTGTAAAATTAAATTTTTATTGAATTTAAAATGTAAAGTGATTAAAGTTATCACTTTAATTGATGAAGCAGAAGACTGGGTGACGACGGGGAAGTTCGAAGTAATTCAGGTGAGTAGATTTTGTGTAAATGATTTTGTAGATCATTTAGATTTTGTGTAATATTTATTTATTTATTTTTATATCGTGTACTTGGATTGATCCTTTGAGTGTTGATCCAAGTTAAGTTTAGTTATAAGTTGTAGTATTAAGCTTCTAGTATTTAAGTTTCGTTAGTTAATTAATTTTTTTGTTTAAGTGATATCAGGTTTTTATTATTTAAGTTTTGTTGTTCCATTGAATTCGGAGTTCCGAATTCGATATTCGGAGTTGTGAGCTTAGCTTTCAAGATTACGGAGTGTGTCCTTGCTGAAACATCGGTTTATGGATGTGCTACGCAAAATATCGAATTTTGGGTCTAGGCTAGGTGATCGGCTCCGCTAAGTTTTTATTATATTTCTGGAGTTATTATTGAATTTGTCACATTATGGTTTAATTTATGCGTTTAATGTTAAGTATTGTAATATGTTTGTATGGGTACAAATGATAGAACTTATTCTTTTGAATACAAATCCCTTTATTCAGTACAGTTACAATTCACTATTTAATTCTTTTTCTCAGTACAATTCAATTTCTCAACCACTTATACTTTTCTTATCTTTTACTTAAACCACTTAATCACTTCTTCTAATTAACACTTCAAATTCAACTTTGGAACTGATTTGCATACCTTTGGGATGCTGGTATTTATACTCGAATGACATACTTCGAGAACAATCCTCGCCATCCAGCGTCCCATACAATTTCCAATTTGCTAGAAAATTCGATTCTACTCTCCAGTTGCTAATCCAGTATCGAAACCTTCTAATCTTCGAGTTTCGACATTTTCTGCTAGATGTCGCTGCTCACATTTGAGTGGTTATCACATTGCTCCCTCCCTACAGTTGTTCGTCCCGAACAACTTCGTCATTCAGCATCCCGTTGAAATGACACATTCTATCCAAATGGACCACTTTAAATTTTCCTCGATCCCCACGCTGGATCCGGTAGACAACGTCATTAATGCGGGTTATCACCTTGTATGGACCTTCCCAGTCCTGTTGCAATTTTGGTGATTTGCCTTTCTTACGCTGAGGATTATACAGCCAAACCAGATCTCCTTCGTTGAAACCGGAAGATTTCGCCTTGATATCGTACCTAGTTTTCATGCGGCTGCTTGCTAGCTTCATCTTTTCTCTGGTGTCTTCATGCAATTTACGAATCCTGCTGCGTAAGTCATTCACGTACTCGTTCACCTCTTTGGGCTCCGTCGGTGGGGATCCGAATTTTGCTTCACTTGGCAACCGAATTGTGTGACCAAATAAGATCTCGGATGGTGTGTGCCCTGTTGAGCTATGGACCGCGTTTCGGTAGGCCATTAAGAAGAGGGGTATGTGTCGATCCCAATCCCGCTGGCAGTTGCTGACAACCTTAGATAGATGCTCATTCAAGGTCCGATTGAATCGCTCGACCATTCCATCAGATTGAGGGTGTAGTGGCGTTGTCCTTGTCTTTCTTATTCCCAAATATTGGCATATTTCCTGGAAGACTTTTGATTCAAAGTTTCGCCCTTGATCAGAGTGCAGCTCCATTGGGACCCCAAATCTGCTCACCCAGTTGTTGACTATCTGTTCGGCTACGGTCTTAGCCTCTTGATTTGGGATGGCAAACACTTCCGGCCACTTACTGAAGTAATCCATGACTACGAGAGTATATCGGTTTCCATTAAAGGTTTCGGGAAACGGCCCAGCGATGTCGATGGCTATTCGTTCGAAAGGTGCTCCGACATTGTATTGTTGCATTTGTCCATGTGGCTTTACTTTTGGGCCCTTGGTAGCCGCACATCTTATGCACTTTTTGCACCAATTCTCGACATCTTGTTTAGCGCTTAGCCAATAGAAACGTTCCCTTACCTTTTCCAACGTCTTATTTATTCCCAAATGGCCTCCTGAGATTCCGTCATGTATTTCATGGAGCACTTGGTTGACTCTGGACCGTGGCACAATTAGCTGCATACGAGATGTTGTCCCATCTGCACTTTCCCATTTTCTCTTCAGCAATCCATCTTGCACAAAAAGCGAGTCCCACTGTGCCCAGTATGCCTTCAGAGTTTGGCTCCGATCTGATATCTGCTGCCAGCTTGGTCTTTCCTCGTGCTCTTTCCAGGCCAATATTGGTTCGATGTCATTGTCTGCCTGTTGGGAGGAACGGATTTCGTCTATACTCCAACCCTCTATTGGCTCAGTCCTGATCATTTGGATAGCTGCCTGTTCTTTTGCTTCTTTACGATTGCAGTGTTCGCATTTTACTCCGCATGGTCGACGAGAGAGAGCATCAGCATTTGAGTGGAGTGTTCCCTTGCGGTGTTGCACTTCAAAGTCGTAACCCTGCAACTGCTCGATCCATCTTGCAACTTGGCCTTCAGGGTTCTTAAATTGGAGTAGCCATTTCAGAGCTGCGTGGTCTGTCCGGAGAATGAACTTTTGTCCGTAGAGGTACTTATGGAAATGCTTCGTAGCCAGAATTAAAGCCAGAAGCTCGCGCCGGGTTACACAGTAGTTCCGTTCAGGTCTGGAGAGTACTTTACTGTAATATGCGACCACTTTCTCTTGACCGTCATGAACTTGGGAGATCACAGCTCCGACCCCAACATTGCTAGCGTCTGCGTCCACGATGAACATTTTTCCGGGCGTCGGGTAACCCAAGATGGGGGCATTGCACAGCTGTCGCTTCAGTTCTTGAAATGCTTTTTCGCATTCTCCAGACCACCTGAACTGTCGGCCTTTTTCCGTAAGTTGATGCAGGCTCTTTGCAATGCCAGCAAAATCCTTTACGAACCTTCTGTAATACGTGGCGAGGCCCAAGAAGCTTCTCAGTTGGTGTTTATCTTTTGGAGAAGGCCAACTTTTCACGGCTTCGATTTTGTCAGGATCCGTTCTTACTCCTTCCGCTGATATAATGTGACCCAGATATTTTACTTCCGGACGAAACAAGGCACACTTTTCTGGGTTGAGCTTTAAATGAGCACTTCGTAGCCTCTCAAACACTTCTTTTAGATTTTCGCGGTGCTCCTCGTACGTCTTACCTATGACGATAACGTCGTCCAAATATACTAGGCAGGTTTTCCAGGTGAGTCCTTGCAATGTTCGTTCCATTAGTCGCTCGAAGGTGGCCGGAGCGTTGCACAGTCCAAACGGCATCACTGCAAACTGCCAAAGACCGCTTCCTGTAGTGAAGGCAGTTTTCTCACGATCCGCACGATTTATCTCTACCTGCCAGTAACCGCTCTTCAAGTCAAGTGTTGAAAACCATTTCGCTCCAGAAAGCATATCCAAAGTGTCATCGATTCTCGGAAGTGGGTAGCTGTCCTTTTTAGTGACATCATTGAGACGTCGGTAGTCTACACAAAATCTCGTGCTGCCATCTTTCTTCTTCACGAGGACCACTGGAGATGCCCACGGACTTTGCGATTCTTCAATCACTCCCTCAGCTTTCATCTTCGACATCATTTCGGCAACTTCTGTTTGCTTTGCCAATGGAAGACGCCTTGCAGGTTGACGGATTGGTCGAGCGTCTCCGGTGTCAATGTGGTGTTGAACAATATGCGTACGTCCATATTCTCCGTCTTGTGTAGCAAATATATCAGCGTACTCACCGATTAGTTTTTCTGCCAGGATTCGCTGATCTTCGTCCAGGTTACAGAGGCTGAGAATTTTGTTCTTGATTTTTATGCTCTGAACTGTTGTGACCGGTTTTGCACCCTTTTTTTCCGTTGTAGTCGATATAGCCTCAACAGGTACACATTTTCCCACTATCTCCCCCTTTTTCACCTTTACACTGAATGTCTTTGGATTTAGAATCCTTACAGGGACCATGTTGTTCTTTGGCTCCACTAAGGTCTTTCCCACCATGAAGTCTCTTTTCTTTTCTGGCTCCATCAAATAGAATCGGTGGCTACCAGGACCACCTTCCACTTCTGCCCACAAAATTGCTTCTGACTCTGATTGCTGCAGATAACGACATTTGAGACTGTGGTATTGGCGTTTCCGTATATCATTGGTATCTCCATGTTTCCGTATTTCAGGGTTTGTGCCCCCAAGTCGACTACAAGTCCATGTTCTCTCATGAAGTCTGTACCAATGATGCACTCGTCACATATGTCAGCTACCAGAAACGCGTGAGTGAATGTTATTCCGGCCAGTTGGATTTTTATGCGGACTTCACCATATACCTTAATCGTTGCTCCTGTAGCTGTTCGCAAGCTGCAACTGCTAGTGTTATGCAGCCAAGACTTCTGCACAAGATTCCTCCTGATGATTGAGGCCGTGGCACCGGTGTCTATTGTTGCCATCCATTTTTCTTTTCCACTGACTACTTCTACTAGAAGGCTTTCGCTGCATCGTTTTGCCAGCGAGACTTGGGTGATGGTCCTGGGGCCGTCGACTCCTGCTACCAACTTCTGCCCCGCGAAGTTGGTGCTTAAGCATTTCCCGACTGATGATTTCGGGAAGGTTGACCGGCTTCTTGATAGCTGTTTCTGCGGGTTTCTTCCTCTATTTGCTTGTCACCACAGTGAGGGCAGTCTTTTCGTCGCACCGGTTCTTTACACTGCCTTTGAAGGTGTCCTATTTTATTGCAATTCCAGCAGCGCATTATTCGTCTATCCCGTCGAGTATCTCGTTCCTCGGCACTAATTCTTGTGCAGGAGCATTCGACAGATGCTACTTCCCTGACGAAATGTGTTCCCCTGGAAGCCTGATTGGCTGCTTCCATCGCCAGAGCGAAGGCAAGTGCTTCAGCAAGGGTTCTTTTCCCGGCCATCCTTACTGCTGACTGTAGCTTCGAATCTGCAATTCCCCTGATAAATGCATCTTTTGCCATTTCGTCGATAATTTCCTGGCCTGCGGTGGGGTATGACAGATGTGCCAGTCTACTCACGTCTGCTTGGAGCTGCTGAAGTGTTTCTCCTCGTTGCTGCGTTCGGCTTTGTAATTGGACCTTGTAGACCTCCTGCATGTGGCTATCCCCAAACCGTTTCTCGATAGCCTGTACTAAAGTCACATAATCTTTGTGCTTTTCGATATCTACTGTTTGCAACAATTCTGCTGCAGGACCGTGCAAGGCCATTGTTAGGGCAAAGCACTTTTCCTCATTGTCCCAGTCGTTTGCACAGGCAGCCATTTCAAACTGCTTCTTATAAGTAGACCATGAGGTCTGGCCATCGAATGAGGGAGGCTTCAAATCTTTTCTCCTTGGACCGCTTAAAGAACATTCTCGCAGTTTCTGTTTTCGCACTGTGTCGAGCTCTTTTGCCAGTTGCTGAACTTTGCTGTCCATTTCCTCGAATTTTTCGCCAACATTCTTCTCTATTCTATCAAATTTGTCATCAACGTTCTTCTCTATTCTTTCAATTTTGTCATCGATTTCTTCGAATTTTTGCTGGAGAATGTTCTTTTGTTCTTCCAGATTATTCTTTTGTTCATCCATTTTCTGTTGAAGACCGTGCAGATTGTTGGTTTGTTCGTTGAATTTTTGTTCAATGCTGCTCTTCTGCTCGTCCAATTTTTGTTCCAGACTGTTCTGGAGAATGTTCTTCTGTTCTTCCATATTTTTCTTTTGTTCGTCCATTTTTAACAAGAGGAGTTGCATCATCGCAGCCATGTCATTGCCGGTACTTGTCTGTTCATCCTCGTCAACATCAAAGGAATATGCATCAGGATCATGTCCCTCGTTGTTCAAAGCCTCCTGAAGTCGGAGCACCAGGTCACTTTTTCCTCCACTGGCGCTGAGGCTTCTCTTGTTCAACTCGGATTTGAGTTGGACGAGGGTCAACTGCAATAGTTTTCGACCCATTCTAGCCTTTTCAAATAGTCAGAAAACACTTTTTTTTTCTTTTTCTTTTTTTTTTTTACACACACAATAAGTCCTATCCCACTTCTGACACCAATGTAATATGTTTGTATGGGTACAAATGATAGAACTTATTCTTTTGAATACAAATCCCTTTATTCAGTACAGTTACAATTCACTATTTAATTCTTTTTCTCAGTACAATTCAATTTCTCAACCACTTATACTTTTCTTATCTTTTACTTAAACCACTTAATCACTTCTTCTAATTAACACTTCAAATTCAACTTTGGAACTGATTTGCATACCTTTGGGATGCTGGTATTTATACTCGAATGACATACTTCGAGAACAATCCTCGCCATCCAGCGTCCCATACAATTTCCAATTTGCTAGAAAATTCGATTCTACTCTCCAGTTGCTAATCCAGTATCGAAACCTTCTAATCTTCGAGTTTCGACATTTTCTGCTAGATGTCGCTGCTCACATTTGAGTGGTTATCACAGTATTATACGTATATTGTATTATAATTTGAATTACATTAGGCTTGTCGATTTAGTTGTTTCTATTTAAAGGATAGCTTGTTCTTCGCTGGTGTTGTTTGAAGGCAGGTAACAGATTTTTGTTATTGGTCGTTTCATCATTCCATTTTTCGTTTTCAATGTTACGACGCGTGTAAGTCCGTCTGATCCAGGGTGCATCTGATGTATCCTTGCTAGACACCACTGTAATGGAGGAAGGCGTTCGTCTTTTATAAGTACCAAATCTCCAACTTTCGGCGTTGCACTGGTTTGTGCCCACTTTGGTCTTTGTTGTAGCCTAGTTAGGTATTCGGTACTCCATTTTCGCCAGAATACATCAGCTAGCACCTGTAATCGTTTCCATCTCTGAAGATACCCTATCGACTTTGTTGAGCTGTCACCTTGTGGGATAGAGTCCAAAGCTTGTCCGACTAAAAAATGTCCTGGCGTGATGGCGCTCAGATCTTCTAGGCTTTCCGTAAGAGGGCAAAGAGGCCTTGAGTTCAAGCACGCTTCTATTTGTGCAAGAAGTGTTGTGAGCTCTTCGAAGGTTAACCTCTCGCTCCCCACAATTCTTTTTAAATGGTGTTTAACCGATTTCACCCCGGCTTCCCATAGTCCACCAAAATGGGGTGAAGCGGGGGGAATGAAATGCCATTTAATACCTTTATTCGCTAAGTGCCCTGCGACATCTTTCCAGTCGTGTTGCGAGTTCTTTAGCATTCTATCTAATTCGGCGCTGGCTCCCACAAAGTTTGTCCCACAATCGCTATATATGTGGGCGCAGACTCCTCGTCGGGCGACAAATCTTTGAAACGCCGCTAGAAAAGCTTGGGTCGTCAGATCCGAAACCAACTCAATATGAATGGCCTTTGTTGCCATGCATATAAATAAGGCGAAATATCGCTTGTATGTTTTACCTCCACGCCCTTTCCAAGACTTTATCTCTATAGGACCCGCGTAATCCACTCCGGTGTTGTTAAACGGTCGGTCTGCTTGCACTCTTACCGCTGGAAGACTTCCCATAAGTTGTTGCATTCCTTGCGCCTTGTGCCTATAGCATTTTGTGCAACGGTGGATGTGGTATCGCACGCTGCGGATGATTTGACCGATCCAGTATGTCCTGCGGATATATGCGATTGTCTGTTGAATGCCGCCATGTAGAGTGTTGTCGTGAGCGTCTCGCACTATCAGCTTCGTCAGGTGGTGTTGGTGTCTTAGTAGGATGGGATGTTGTTCGTTGTAAGTAAGAGACGCATTTTGTAAACGGCCTCCTACTCGTAGAACGTTATTAGCGTCAATAAACGCGTTTAGTGCCGTTAGTTGTTTTGACGTTCCTTTCTTTCTTAGAACTGTAAGTTCGTCTGAAAACATATCCCTTTGTGCGGACTTCACGATTAACAGTCGCGCCTTTTCCAGTTCGTCAGCAGTTAACGGACTATTATTTCGGGAACCTTTTGGGGATCTACAGTTGGAGGCAAACCGAAGACAGGACGCAATCACCCTCACCACTTTTGAGAGACGAGAGTAGCGGTGAATAACTTGGCTGATGCTATCCCGTACAACGCCTTGGGTACAGTGTGTTTTTACTGCACGCTTCTCCTCCTCTGTAGTTATATCGACGGGTTGATCGGGAACGTCGTATTGCCATCGCTTTTGCAGGAATTCGGGACCTTTCCACCACAAGTCGGATGATTGGAGTGTAGAAGGAAGTAGTCCTCGTGATGCTAAATCAGCAGGGTTTACGTTGGTAGGAACATGTCTCCATGCTTCGATTTTCACTTGACGTTGGACTTCTGCTACGCGGTTTGCTACAAATGTTCCCCATCTTGTTGGTGGTGCTCGTATCCATGCTAGTGTAATTGTGGAATCCGTCCATGTGTTGACCTTGTGGGTCGGTATTTCCAGGATCCTTACAGCATAGTCTACGAGCGAAGCAAGCAGAACTGCTCCACAAAGTTCAAGACGAGGAAGTGTAATCGGTCTTTTTATTGGTGCTACCTTAGTTTTTGACATAAGGAGATGCGTGTGGATCTTGTTGTGTGCGTCTAGGACCCGGATGTACAGCACAGCTCCATATGCCTTTGTAGATGCGTCGCAGAAACCATGCAGTTCGACGTCCTTGTTGCTTTGTCTTGTGTTGATCCACCGTGGAATTTCAATGGTCTCGATTTTTGACAAGTCCTGTTGGAAGGCTTTCCATCGTTTACGTAGTTCCGTAGGAACCGGTTCATCCCAATTCGAGCCTAAACTCCAAAGATTCTGCATCATTATTTTTGCCGTTACGATGCAGGGAGAAATCCAGCCGAGCGGGTCGAAAAGTTTGGCTATGGCAGACAAAATAGACCTTTTCGTTATGTCGTCTGTATGTGGTTGAACATTCCGAAACGAGAAAAAGTCCTTCTTAGGAAACCATTTGATTCCCAACGTTTTTACGTGATTTGCTGACTCGAACGGTAACTCGTAGTCTATTTCGCGATCTTCTTCTGCAATATTCTCCAGTATGGATTGTTGGTTACTTGTCCATTTCCTCAAATTAAAGCCAGCGGCAGAAAGCAGTTGGCATGCTTCATCTCTCTTCTGGATTGCTTCTTGAATGGAATCCGCCCCACTTATTAAGTCGTCCACATACATCTCGTCGCAAATCATTCTGGCGCCTAGTTGGAATTGGCTACCTTCATCCTCAGCAAGCCTTTTGAGCACTCGGAGTGCTAAGTAAGGTGCAGTCGCTGTTCCGAACGTGACGGTGTTCAATTTGTATATGTTGAGCGGCTCCTGTGGTTTTCTCCTCCAAACAATCAGCTGGTAGTATCGGTCCGGTTGATGCACAGCGATTTGTCGGTACATTTTTTCTATATCCGCCGTAAACGTTATCTTATATGTCCTCCATCGTAAGATGAGATCAACAATATCCGTCTGCAATTTTGGACCTACTAGCAGGCGATCAGTCAACGACAACCCGTCTGATGTTTTTGCCGCTGCGTCGAAGACTACCCTTAACTTGGTGGTTGTACTACTCTCCTTTATCACGGCGTGATGGGGAAGGAAGTAGTGGTATGGAGTTTTGAGGATTGGATCGTCCTCGCTTACCTGTTCCATATGTCCGAGCGTAGCATATTCGGCAATACATCGAGCGTAAGCTTCGTACAGTTCTGGGTCCTTACTAAAACGCCGTTCGAGATGAGTGAATCTTCGCACTGCGCATTCTCTACTTCTGCCCATCTTTGGATGCCGTTGCTCTTTGAAAGGTAGCTGGACTTCGTATCGGCCATTAGGAAGCCGCCTGGTATGCGTAGCAAAGTGTTCTTCACAGACTGCTTCATCTTCCGTCTTTGGCCTTTGAGATGGCGTCTCCTCGATTTCCCAAAATTTCTGCAGTTGATGGCTTAGGTCGGTGAACTGTACGAAGCTACGTACGCGTTTTGGACTCTCAGCTGGAACTTTTCCGAAGACAATCCAGCCTAATAACGTCTTCTGTGCCAAGGGTGTATTCGGCTGCCTGCTTCTGACAATGTCCGGAAGGAGAATTTCGGCGAAGACGTCAGTTCCGAACAGAAGATCAATCTGTGCTGGTACACCAAATTGAGGATCGGCTAATCGTAGTCCTTCAAGATGATGCCATTTGTCTGGTACCATTCGTTGGGCCGGAAGAAGCCCAGTCAGCGACTTGAAAACTAGCGCCTTAACAACGCTCTCATATTTCGAATGAAGCGATTCGAACTGTAGTTCGACGTAGCTGTTTGAAGTGCCGCTGCTGACCAACCCCAACCCTGATACCTCGACAAAGGTCCGCTTCTTTTTCAACTTCAGCAATTGTGCAGCCGCTTCAGAAATAAATGTTGCTTCTGACCCTGGATCGATTAAGGCGCGTAGCTGGTGTAACCTACCATCTGATCCCTTCACTTTTACCACGGCTGTGGCGAGTAAAATTTGGCTTTCACATTTTTGCAGCGCGTGAAAGCTGTTGAGCGTCGCACTAGTTGTCGGCAGTACCTCCCCCGACGGTTGAAACTCAGGCGCATTTGGATTTACGGCTACCTGGTAAGCATGGGAACTAGTGGACCTCACTGGATATTGCCGCTGTGATGATTCGTTTGTATGTGTTTGATCGACCAATGGATTTTTATGAAGCAGCGAATGATGACGCTCTTGGCAGAAGAAGCATGACTTTGAGCTGGAACATTCCCTCACCAGGTGATTATATCCAAGGCAATTCTCGCAAACACCTATCTTTTTAACCGTTTGTCTTCTTTCTAGGTGGTCCATGTTGAGGAATCGTGTACATCTTCTCAACGCATGTTGGCTTCCTTGACACACCCTGCAAGTTACGGATCTCAATGACTGGTTTGCGACGAATACCTTGGACTGGTCCGCATGTGACCGCTGTTTGACACCTGATGATTGAACTGATCGTCCTGGATACGAAGAACCTCCTTTTTGCTGCTCTACTACCTCCAACGTCCGAAATCGCGTCTCAAGGAATTCGGTAAATTCCTCGTACGTAGGAAGCTCCTTCGTGCTGCCCAGTTTCTCCTCCCAAAGCTGTTGAAGTGAGCACGGAAGTTTTTGCAGCAGAACAAAAATGACAATTGTGTCCCACTTCTCCACCGGCAATTCCAAATTCCCCAGTGCATGGATGCATTCCTGTGAGGTGTCCAACAGCTCCTTCACGCCATCTGCAGATTCCTTCGCTAACGTTGGTTGACCGAAAAGCAACTTCAGCTGTGCATTCACTAGCACACGCTTGTGGTCGTAACGTGACGTCAGCAGCTCCCAGGCCTTTTCGTAGTTGTCGGAGTCAAGCTGAAGATGTTGTAGCAAACGTTCAGCTTCACCTCTCAATGAAGACTTCAGATAGTGCAGCTTCTCGATGTTGCTTAAGGCTTTGTTGTTATGAACCAACGATTTAAAGAG
Source organism: Volucella bombylans (assembly GCA_949129095.1). Classification (NCBI taxonomy): domain Eukaryota; kingdom Metazoa; phylum Arthropoda; class Insecta; order Diptera; family Syrphidae; genus Volucella; species Volucella bombylans. The sequence continues at coordinate 103,917,065 of OX422144.1, read as the reverse complement.
ATCATGGAATGATCGCCATGTCGTATATGAGCCTGCAAACTTCGGTATGTCAATCTTCGGGAGCCGCAATTCATTGCCTGAGCTGTTTGTCGTTGTAGCTAACGTACATGTAGACGGTGCTGCTGCTGTAGATGATTTCTTGCATTGTTCCAATGCATCCATCAACTCTGCTTTGTATTCCAGGTAAATGTCCGTTAGCTGTTCGTAGATCACTAATAACTCTTCTTTTTTCAGCGTAGCTTCTAGCCTCCCCCCACCAACTATCGCCTGATGATAGGCTCGTGCTACCTTGATGTCATCTTCCAACAAAGAGAGTCGGCTGGTAAGATAACCCTGGCCCCGGCGTTCTTTTGGAGCTTTTTTGAAATTCGTAAAATTTCGTACGATCTGGCTGAGCAGATCCTTCTGTAGTTCACCGCATTGAACTGAAGAACTTATTTTTTGTTCAGCCATATTATTTTATTTTAATTTACTACGTATGTAAGTACAACACTGGACGAGTTTTAAATAAGTATATGTAAGTGTACTCACTTGCTTTATTTTTCTGCTTCCAGACGAATTGATCTTGGGAATCTGCTAATTGCTGTGATGCCGGCAGCTAATTTCTCCAGATGCTGAGATGATTACTGTTGCAGTTCGTTGCGGATGAATTACAGGTGTTTTCTGTATTTTTTATATGTATATATAATTTCACGGCGCGAGAAATTTACAATAATTTGTACATGGAACGCGGGCTTTTATATAAAATTTTATTTATATTATTGGCAGAACTATATATGTGTATATATGTATGAGTATATGTATATAAGAACTTTGTTAAGATTTTCAAAAAAATCCTTCACTTTTTAAACCGCTTATTTATTCGTAGAATAATAAATTTATTTCATAAAGTGGTTGGTTCGTACAAATGTATCAAATATTGTGCATTCGTAAAAATGCCACTTTGTTTAAACTTTAATGTAAAACACAAATGACCAAATGATTCAAATACACAGGCTCGATAGGACCAAATGTTTCTTTGCGAAACTATACCAAATGTTTCTAATACACAGGCTCGAAGGACCAAATGTTTCTTTGCGAAACTATGTATTTTTTATTTATAAAAATGGACTGTATATATTTTTAACTAGGTTCGTAAAACCGTTTTAAATAAAGAAAAATAACGCTAGAGCGGAAAAATGAAACGCACAGTTTTGTATTTTAAAACGTTATAATTAATATTTTATTCGGTTATGGAATTTATACATTTTTATGTTATGTTTTTGTTTGTTTGTTGTTGTACTATTTGACGTTTGTAGTGTAGACTTTTGTGGATTTTGTTTCTGATATGTTTGTTTGATGTTATCTGTTTTCTTTTAAATGGGTTCATTTGATGTCATCGGTTTTTATGCTTCAACAGGCGGAGAGAATATTAGAAACGTTATCACTGACAATAGCAGAAATTTTATTTGAAATGTTCCATCCCATTACTACCATTTTCAGCAATTTGCGAAAATTGATAGCCGTATGTCTCTCCTTGCATTCATTGCATGAAATTAAATATGGGCATAGCTTAGTGGTTAAGTCAACAAAATGAGCAGTTACGGCAATGTAACTCACATTTGTCCTTGAAGTTCAAGTATGTATCTGTTGTTAGGCAAACTCCTGGTGCAGTGTATAATTTTTGTTTTATTTCAGTCTCAAGTTTATTATAAATTATTGGTAACAGATTCTAAGACACCGTTTTTCTTGTTGGTAGTTGATAACCCGAGCAATTCGATACAAGTTCTATAGTTTTTATAAATTCCGGTTCATCTACAATTCGTAGAGCGTGGTGTCCTTTCGAAATCATTTTGAGAACTTGCCTGTCAATTTGTTCAACTTTGCGAATTGGTGGTGGCCTACGAATATACTGCAAAATCGTTTCTTTATTTTCTGGTTGAGCTTGAAATGTGGTTGAAAATGTTGAAGTAGAAGGAATACACACTACACCAGCTTGAACAACTTGATTAGATAACAATGTCAAACCAAGATCTTCATTATTAGGCGTTTCAGTTGGTCGTTCAATTGGTATTTGCGTAAATGGATGCTTTGCTTTCATATGTCGATAAAGGTTCCCAATTGATCCTCCAGATATACTTAAAAGTTGATCACAATACATACATTTAGTCTTATTTTCAATTTCATCACTGAAATGCATCCATATTCTACTAACTTTTTTTAATTTTGGCAGTGTTTTAATATATTTAGTCTCAAATTAGTTTTAAAGTACGCAATTACAAACCACTGTAAGGATTGAAAAACACATAACTAAAACTATGTACCTAAATAGTTTAATTTTTCAATAGCCTTAACACTTAAAACACCAAACCTCAAAATCCACTAGAACATTATCATAACATCAAAACATCCAAACACAAAATAACCCAGGCAAAAAAATCCCTTTCTCTTGTTTCGTCCTTATCTCACTGTAAGTACTGAACTGCGAACGACGACAGACGAATGAACGAATGAACTAACTGACCTATGTCGTTAAATTGAACGAACGAACTATATATGTTCATAGTTAATGTCAATACTTATCGGATAAAAATCAACAAATTTTGAATTCAAGCAGGCGCCCCAGACGGTCGTTGCAAACAGGCGACATGAATACACACGACACAGACGGTCTGCGCATGTCTAGCACAACAACAAAATATATTGGTTTGCAGCGACGTGTCTGTGTCGTGTATGGGCCTTATTAGTTATAATTCTTTTATCGCTTACTTTTATAGTTTATAGCGATAATAGCAGGCAGAATTGTAATTTTTCGGCCATTTGCAAGACATTTTGACTACAAAAGAATGCTACGAAATGCCCACCAAAGAAAATCTTACATTGCGCCTAACGTAAAAAATATGTTGGCCTTTCCTTTTCAGCATTATGACTGGAACCTTCCCAGATGAGCTAAAATGTGCTATTGTTATTACTTTATTTAAGGAGGGTATCAGGACAGATGTATCAAACTATAGTTTAAAAAAATAGTTAAGACAAGAATTTTAGCCTTTCTTAATCGTTAACACTTTTTCAGTTCGATGCAGTTTGGTTTTAGGACAGGTATTTCTATTGAAAACGCTCTACTAGATATTTTTTTCTGTGTTATATGAGATTCTAGATGACAACAAATATAAGGCTTTCGATATTGTTATGGTCAACAATTCTTCTAAATGAACTATATTTGTCCGACTTTACGGAATTCATACACAATCGGTTTGAGTCATATCTTAAAGACAGAATTCAATACTAATACTAATAACTTGGGCATACCTCAACGATCTGTACTTGGGCCAATTTTATACACGAGGTCTAACCACTCTGTAACTGCATGGCGCACATAGTGTGCGGGAGCGCGTTCCTGTTGATATACAATGGCTGTTTGTTGCAGTGGTATATCACCTAATAGTTCTGGTAATTTGTTTTGCAAAAATCCCAGGTAGAGATTCCAATTAAGCCGGAATGTAAATTAGTGATTCCATCCCCAGTGAATTGGGACTCATCCGTCCATGGAATCCGGCCAATAAAATGTACATTTCCAGAATGTAATTTCAGAATTCCAAACCATTCTCTGAGTGCGTACGATGCGATGCATGATTCCTTCTGAATGTAGAATTCTCCATACGTGAGTCCTGTTTAGATTAAAATGTCTCCTTAATTCCCTGAGACTGGTATTTGGATGGTTTCTGACGTTACTCTTCGTAGCTGCGAACGCCTTCTGCTAAACCAGAATGTGGGTCTATTGATGATTTCCGCGTTATTCCTGTCCCCATCAACCTGGAAAATGTTCTAATAAATCTAATTTGGGGTACTTCTATCAGGGATATCGTCTCAAACAACAAACTGGAAATGCAAAAAATTTTGCATTCTTTTTATATTATTTCATAAGAGATCTGCTTAATTCTTTTTTCAGACAAAGGAACAGTATTTTTTTTTTTGACCTGAAACAATGGGCGTTACCTACCCGAGCTGTTCCTTTTTCCCCTTATACGGGTTATAAACTTAAGCTTTTTTAAAAACTTATCTTTATTGCATTTACATTGGGCGATAATAAACTTATTTTACGGGGAAAAAATACCACAGCAGCTGTTAACTAGTTAATTTTAAAAAGCGGTTATAAAAGAATTCCCTATTTTTTAGTTTTATAGTTTGAACTAGTTGGGACGTTTCTTGAAAGCTACTGACTTGAAATGAAATGATATGACCTTCTTTTGTTTGTCAACGCATAATTTTGAAAAATATTTTCAATATTACTCAAAATATTGCAGGCTTAAAACCTCTTCTTACCAGTAAAATAAAAAGCTTTCTCTCTTTTGGACAGTCTTCCTGCACACGCCAGTGTGAACAGGCACTTACAGTCAAGACGGCTTTCAATTCCCATACACCAGATTCAAGAAGAAAAGTAATACACAGCATCTGGTTCAATCATAAAACAACCACGGAGGCCGGTTGGGCTCATACCGTCTAACAGGCTAGAAGCAGTACGCCCAGGATATAAGATAAAAGAATATTCTAACCCAGGCTTTGACTTCCGAAGTTCAATAGCCTGATAAGTAAGTTTTAATCATCCATAGGCATAAGTTTAATAATATTGATCCTTCGTTTGAGGGAATAAACCACACATGGTACTAAAATTGATCGGATATAGATTTCATGGGAATTTGTATAGTGTATTCTTATCTTAGCTTTACTTAGTTAGATTTTATAAAAACTAAATTGTTTATCCAGACAAAGTTAACACTTATTGTATTTCCTAAGTTCTGAGTGAAAACTAGCTCTAAAAGAGTAGTGTAACAAAAATGTTCCACGGAAACAGTTAATTGAAAACCAATACGCTAATTGCGGTATCTTCGATAGACTGATAACGCAAGCGAGCAATGCGAATTGCAATTTTTGTAGTTGCATTTTACTGAATTCTACAATCAATAAAAAAAAGCTGCGGAAACTATATCAACAAGCTGTAATATAACAAATATCAACAACTGCTATGACGCAAGCAAAAAAAGAAAACAAAAATATCTGTTAGAAAGAGGATGAAACCAGAAAAATATAAAAGCAAGTGACCACATGACATAGAAATAAGAGGACTTAAGTCGTCCCCAGGTAAAGAATATTGAAAAGTCATATGATCACAACCGAATCCAGATGCCAACAAATAATGTGGAAGCTGTCAACTATTTCAAACTACACCCTCTCTGACAAGGATATGCACCATTGTGCTTAAAAGAATTATCGTTGCGTTGCACAGCTGTAAGGACAAAAAACACAGGTCTATCTGGCTGCGTATACTTATGCATCAGTTGAAGAAAGGCGAGAGGTAATCACCCCTATTCCATTGCCGTTTTCGACAACAAAAAAAACGACACGACTAAATCGTTATTCCTTTTGTCGGTTTTTAACGAAACTAATTAAAAACAAGACGACAAAGATCGTAAAAAACGATTGTTTGCATTTAATTTGACGACAGTTAGAAAGATGGCTGCAAAAATGGAAGTAAAATTCATATTTTTATTTATTATTTCAAATCTCAATTTATTTTGAATTTTTAAGGACAAAAATTACAAACAAGAAAATCAATTTGAATATTTTGTTTCCGTAATGCAGGAAAAACCATACATACATTGCTAGGGGATTTAGCAAGGAAGTAAATAAAGTAAATTTTAAAAATGAATGGGACTCCGTAGCAACTAATTTGAACAGCCTGGGACCACCGATGAGACAATGGGAGGGCAAGTAAAAAACTTTGTTTTTAAAACAATTTCAATTATTGTTCTTTCATAGGTTTGGGCTGACATGTTCAAAGTAAAAAAAAAATTAATCCACAATAAAAATGAAATTAAAGCAACAGGAGGAGGAAAAATCAACCAACATTTTCTCTCTCTCCATTGGAAGAAGCGGTTGCTGATTCAATGCAGTTTAAAAAAAAATTAAATCCACAAGGTGTAGCTTTTGGCTTATTACCAATTCCATCAACATCGACAGCCTCGCTTTTCACGTCATCGTCTGGATTGTCTGCTTCTGCTCCACCAGAACATCTTGCCGTGGAGGATGTTGTAAATGAGGTGCAAATCGAACAAACATCCAGTGACGCGTGCCGAGCAGTTTCGAAGAGTGCACCGGAGTTACATAGATCTCACTCCAAGAAGCGTGCATTTGAAAAAAAAAGCACTTTGGACAAGACAGATCAATATACAGAACGATCTGTATAAGGAACTAAAAAGAAGCTTACAACGTGAAAACCATATGAGGGAAACTGGGAGATACCAATGGAAAATTTTTAAATTAGAAGAAGAGAAACTGCAGGTGTATAAACAAGATTTAAAAAGAAACGAAATACTGCGAATGGAGGAAATAAAATTAAAACAATAAGAGCAGGAGTTGAAAAAAATAAAACTAGATTTGAAGACGAAACAGGCAGGAAACTGGCTGTCGGGCGTCAATATGTCTGATAGACATTTTACTATCGCAAACCTCAAATAAAATGAATAAAGGTATACATATTGGAAAAGTTTAATTAAATAAAACTCAACTTACAATCATTGTATTTAGGCTATAAAATCATTTTCTATTCAAATACTCGTGCTGCTCTTCTTTTTTCGGTAGTAAGATTTTGATATGTTTCCCACCAATACACCCAATTACTCCAGGAAAGCCAGTTCTTTGGAAAAAATTCAATTTTGTTTGAGTTTTTTCCTCGTCTGTCATTTCAAATTTGATCCACTGAGGGCAAAAATGAGCTTCAAGAATTGTGAATAGCTGCCCAAATATTTTGCTTGTTGTTGGTTGAGCTAGTCCCAAGCTAAAATCGTTGCCCGATCCGCGTTGGTAACAACCTTCAGCAAGAATCCACGACTTTGCCGCTAGCTTCAATATAGGAGGTACCGATGATGATCGCAGACTGTCTGGGAGATTGTTACTTACAACCTTCAACACACTTTGAAATGCTTCCTTGGATAACCGGAAATCTAAAACAAATTCATTTATTAAAAAAATTAAATTTTACTTCAGCTTTTAAACTTACTTTTCATTAGGCAAATAAAAAGGATTCGAGTGTTGTCTTATTTTTGTTTTCGGATAATTGTCAAATTCCTTTTTTGGCACTGATGATTTTCATCATCAGAAGATGAAGAAAAAAAAAATCGCAATACTGTCCATATTTTAATCTTTATTTTGTTACTTAACTTTCAATCCTAACGTAACTTTTTGAAATAATTGCCAAATAAATATAAACTGACGTTTAAAACAAGACTACTCAACTTCATGTAATTTTTTTGAATTTTTTATTTTTGAGCAGAATCTTAACTTTATAAACTATTTCCAGCGACGTTCTAACTTTGTTGGCCCCTCCAAATAGTGATTGGCTTCTAGTTCTCCGAAATAAAATTGTAAGGCTGAGATACTTCGTCTATTGACGATAATTTTTTATTTTTGTAAGTCAAACTTCCAGTTTAATAAAACAGAATCTCGAGTCAGATCGAGTGAGCTAGGAGCGTGATCAATAAATTCAAATCTCATGCCAATGTTTTTTTTTTTTTTTTTTTTGTAATTTGAACAAATATTTATAAAACCAAGTGTTAAGTTAACTCTTCTAGCGCTCTACGGTCTCGGGTAAAACAATATTACAACCGAGTAATCCACGGCCACTCCATTTCTTCGGTATTAAAATTAAGTCCAATGTCTGGGAATTTCTCTTAACTTTCAGAGAAATACGTTGATTTTCCATATTCTTGACCAACCCACCAATTTGGTTGAGACTCTTTTCGAAATTTTTACAGTTGATTGAACCAAATTGAATGATTGCGTCGCCTAGACGGAGACCGGCATCCTCAGCTGGTGATCCTGGGGTTACCAAGTTAACATTTACAATTGGATTCAATGGTGCAAGGTCTTCAGCAGCTGGTGAATTTAAATTCATGCCTGCCATTTTACTAGAGTTTCCAGCACTTTGTTCTTCTTCAGCAGCTTCTTTGTGAACTTCATGAAGTAGCTTTTCGATTTCTTCCATTATTTTGCGATGATCATTTTGCAGGCAATGGATTTGTTGTCTTGCTTGTCTTACTTGATATACATCGATATCGTTACGAGGATATCCTTCGGCATCTATTAAAGGTCCCGTCAAACCAACATTATCATTTGCTGATAGGATGGCTCCGTAGTCAGATATTGATCGCTCCAATTGGTCTCTGTTAGCCATTAATCGAAGCAGTTCGTCTTTTGTTGATGTCTTGGGAACAACCATGATAAATCTGTTGATATGAAATAAAGAAAATTTGATATTTTAAAAATATTTTTAGTTGAAGTATTATTAAGATTCCCCAGAAAAATCCAAGGCTTGCGAACCTGATCAAACCAATAACTATGAACAATGATGGCCAAAAACGGAGCTGAACCCTAAAGTCCCCAAGCACCGACGACATTAAGAAGCAGTCCTTTACCGCGAAAATGTTCGTAATCATAATCGAAAACAGAAGTTTTCTCATACATTTTTTAGTTTTAGATACCGCATAAACGAATGTTTGACATCTGTCAAGCAAAACTTTCATCGAAAACTCTATGCATTTTAGTCCAAAAAATTTATTCGCGCAAATTTGTAAGAACGGTTAAACTGCTTTTTTTTATTTGAAATAATCATTGAGTTTGTTTTTATTTAGAAATTGATTTTTTTTTACTTTGTTTTGCCAAAAATAAATATTTGAAATTTCAATAAAAGACTAATTATTAATTAAAGCTTACAGACAAAATATATTGAGAAGGCAAATGAAATGAAAGTGCTCCCATACATCTTCTAGCATCTACAAATGGCATATAGATGGACAATGCAAAGATGAATTATCGGAAGAACTTATTCAGACGTGTCTAGGCTTAAATAATCTTCGTCCTGAAGTTCAAGATTTTGAAAAAAAAAAAACTCATCAAAACTTGTTTTTTTTAATTATTTTTTTTTGTTGGAAAAAAATCAAAAACAAAACAGTCTTAATGGCCAAACCACAATGTCGCGTTCCCGAAATTGAGTAGATACAATGGGCTCTTATGGAGCAATCCAAAATGTACCCTCAGGCGTTCTGACACGTTTTATCGTAAATATCGTAAGCTCAATATCAAAGCCCTAGTAGAGGCTAGAGCTCTACTGTCATTTTTGTAAAAAAAAATGGAATTGCTCGCTTCGATACTACACAATACGTTGATTTGTTCGATTTGTAGCTATAGGGTAGGTTATAGTGCAATGTATTTACTCCAAATGGGTAACCTCCAATATACTGCTATATTTATTTTATTATGGTTTTCATGCACAAAATTTTAATTTGAACTATGTATTTGATTTTTTTTTCTAATTTATTTATTGAAATACATGGTTTGCGAATTTATTTCGCCTAATTAAATTTTAATATAAATAAGAAGTACAAGAGTACATTTCTACTCTTATTCATATATTAGAAATTTGAGGAAACAATACTTTATCTGTAAGCTCAACGCCGAAATTCGGGCATTTGAAGCAAATTATCGTAAGTTGGATATAAAGGGTATATGAAGCATTCCAAAGCACGAACGCGACATTGCAATTTGGCCATAAATCCGTTCGCTTAGGCATACAGACCTAAGGCGATTCAAGTTCCAATGGAACACTTCTGACACAATACTATTTGACGCTCATACATGCATATTTATTTATACATATGTGCCAGTACACTTTGACATAGAATCCAGAAGAGACATTTGCTTCCGAAATGAAAACTAGTAGCAAAATTTTGATTCGGAAAAAGTGACAATATAACAATTTTATGTAATTTTTTCACACTGTAGTGCAAGAGCAAAAAGTAGGTTTCTGTCCGGCCAATCGAAAACGTCATTAGAATAACATTGCTGAAGCTAGGAGCCTCTGTGTAAAACTTCGAATCTATACACTGCCCGAGAAAGATACATATGCAATACATTAATAAGAACAGTACCGATTTTAGTTTAGTTAGTTAAAACAAACGTAACCAATGAATTGTTATTTTAGAAAAGCAGGGTGAAGAAACGAACAGACCTTTAACTTTGTCAACATTTATAAAAACAATTTTCTCTAATTCGACAATGACTGGGCAGCTAACCAGGAATTTTTTTTAGATTTTATCATTACAAACCTTTGATTTTGTTTTTTTTTTTCTACAAAATATTCAAATATCCCAATGCAACAGATGCAAAAATGACAAAAGAACTCCGACGAGCGTCGACGATACTGAACAATTTGACAAACGAATTATAACTGAGGCAAGTGGATGCATTCAGTCAACAAGTGTACCATATCGCTACTTTGCAAGAAAACTGGCATAACTCAAAAAGTAGAATATTCTGGTTTTACTCAGTAAGACTGAAAGCTCTTTTAATTTTTTTGTTTTGAAAATGATCATTAGACTCGTGCTAGTTTGACTATTCGCTGTCAGATGACAGATATAGCATTTTTTAACCATCAACAAGACGTTTTTCCAAATTGAAAGGCTTGTGAAAGTCTTCTTCCTAACCAACGATATCTAATTCCGTTGGCATTGCTGGAATTGAAAAGCTTGGTTTTGTGCAAGAAATGTTATTCCCGCTGGTTACTGTCCATATTCTTGTCCTAACTTGTGCCTAGAATGTGCTACATAATCTGAGTGTCCTCATAAACTTTTTTTGAAGATACTGTGCATAGTAACAGACATAAGTTACAAGACCTCGGATAGCGTAACGGATTTTTCGTTGTCGATAAGTCCTGTTGGCCTTGTTCAAAGCGGAATAAAAGGAAGCATCTGCAACGTTTGCGGATTTCAGTTGGTATGATATTCATTGATCTGCTTCTCTTTACAACCGCTTTTGATGAAATGTTACTTTCAGCATCTTCATTTGCATTCTCTTTTTCATCTTCCTATTAGACGATTGCCCGTTGTATTGTGATGGAGCCTGTTCAACCTTTTCGATTTTTATTTAACGTGGAAAAATTACCCACAGGAGACATCGAAGGTATATAGGAGATATCTTCAGACTAGTATGCGAAGTGATGATTTGATAACTTGACTTGATAAGTTGAAAAATGAGGGAAATCAAGTTTTCCAAGAATCTTTTGTCAGATTTATTTTCAAAATCAAATTCCAATTTGAAATTTGATCCCCAATTTAAAAGGTACAAATAAGAGTTTAAGAAAGTTGAACATGGTAATAACTAAACGTCAAGAATGGTCTAAATCGTATGGTCATGTGCCGCGTGATAATATTGTTTCACACACTCTCATAAAATCGCAACAATTTACGGCTTCCTATTCATTCGATGTAAGAAACTGAACTTTTTAAACGTCTTGCTTAAATTTACAGATTCTCCTAGATTTGCCCTCCTCCAATGAATCTTCTGATGGCTTGGGAGTATGGTCGAATTTGGTTGAAAGAACGTGATGTATTTGCAGCGGATCGCGCTGTTAAAAATAAGCCAAAAAGGATAAAAAATGATTTCAAAAAATGGTTGGAAGGTCGGAAACGCGTGAAATACGTATGCGCCCTCTAAAAATAGAAGAAAATAAACAAAAATATAAAAATGTGCATTAATTCTAAATTTCACACGTCTATCACATGATAATAATTCTAATAAAGCCGATTCTATGCTAATGCGGTACTGATTCTTGTTGTTTGATTCAAATTACCCCAATTACCAGATATCAAGAAACCTTTTAAATAAGTACATATGTTGCTGAGAGTAGGATTCGAAAGACAATCATGTAAAGCGCAGCTTAAATTGTATGAAAGTACGTGTTGATGTCTTTGCTTTTTGAAATTTAAATACAATAGAATGGGACATTCAGTGCAGAAATATTACAATACAAGCCAGTAAACTGATAGAATTTGAGCAATTTGCAAGTGAAATTGCTAGAATGAGAGCGATTTGCACGTGATGTTCACTATGTGTATGTATGTGCAATTTGGATGACGTTTTTAGAGTAAAATTTGTGGATTTTGTATAAAATGGAGTGGAATTTGCCTAGATTGCACACAAACCAATAAACCTTTCTATTTAGTGCGATCTCTATCCAACCGTCTTAAAAACTGCTGGCGCGATATGTTGCTATGGATTTCTCCTTATGTCAGCATGGCTAGGTCTGGTGTTGCCTTTTCCGCTTAAAAAATTTCGTATACACCAGGGTTAAAACTTTGTACGCATGATAAAGAAAACTGATGCTTTTGTCGCAGAGGATCTCCCTTCTTGTGGATGGGGCAAAAGATGGTGAGGTTCCATTCATTATGTGGTTGTTTTCATATTCTAAGCAGCGACTGTGACTCTAGTGCTAAATATCATTGTTCATGTCTAAAAGTCTCTGCTCGCGTTCTTTTTGCGTTTTGGTTAAGATTCCGAACATCTTTCCTTAAGTAGTAGTACCGTTCCATTTCCTGAGTCTCTTTTCTCTTTAAGTAAGTAAAGAAATAGGTCTACAGTTCTGCTACCTGAATGCAGAGTTCTTACTCCCAAAAATTGATGAGTTGAAGGATCCAGAGTTGATGTAATCATATAGATGGTACCGTATGTCTACTGAATGGATATAAAAGACCCTCTCGTACCAATAGGCATTAAACAGGAGGAGATGTGCGACTATATACGTGCTCGAAGGTATTACATAACTGCAATCTGAGGTGTATTTCAAAATCAAATTGTCCTTGAGGACAATTTCCTGGTTTATAACATGAGAGTATTTAATATGTTTCCAGTTAATTATCCATTAATCCAACCCATTTCTCTGCAAGTTCTAGTACGCTTTTGAATGTATTTTTTGTTAGTGATGTGAAACCTATATTGTTCAATGAACAGCTCGAAGCAATTGCATTTTCAAGATACGCCCTGATAGCCTTGACTTTTGATTTTGATCTGATCTTGCGATTTTGGTCGTACTCTTATCGAGATTTTAAAATAATTGACTACCTACAATCATTTAAAACAAGATGTTGTAAGTATTGATTGGGAACGTATTTAACCAATAACATCTTTAAATGATTAAATAGAATTCCTAAATCATAACATACAATCCCTCTTCAACGCTCATGTTCCAATTGTTAGCAAAACTTTAAATTTTGGTCCACAGTCCTGGCTTACAGCCGAAATTCGTCAACTTTTACGGCTTCGTAATCAAGGCTACAATCGCTGGAAACTCACTAGGTCGGATGTGCATGGCCGAAACTACTGAAATCTTCGTAATCAAATCGTTTGTACGTGTTTGAAACAATAAACAATAACAAATAAATTGTTATCTTCATGCTCAAAATATCCACTCATCCAAACAATTCGGTTTCCGAAAAAAACACAGCTGGGTAACTGCAATTATAGCTGTGTTCAAAATAATAGTGCATACCATAATTGCCTGTCTACACTGGCCCGCTCATGATTGTCATTCCCAAGAACACTGTGGCTACACACAAAAAAAACGCTTCATTGGAATGAATGCAATGTTGACAGGTGAGGAACTGAAATCTAAAACATACTCGTAAGATATCGTTGAAGTAGTAGGTTGAAATTATTGTTTGCATTATTGCGACTTATTAACAAGTGGAACACTTAAATTGGACCATTTTTAATTTTTAAATGTGTGCAGTTGGCCTGAAACATACCTGTTTTCCTCTTCTTTATACTTCCTTACACATCAACGGTCAAAATTAAAAAACACGTCAGAAATGGAATGATATGAGAAAAAACCTCTTTAGAAATGAATTTTCAGTCTCTCCTTCCAACTTAAATAAAATGTGCACAAGAGTCACCATCTAAACAGGGTCCATGATAATTATTGATAAACTAACCTAGATTTCAAATTCTACTAATGCTTTTACAAACCCTTCACGTTCGCACAGACAAGCTCATAGATAAACTAACCTAGATGTCAAACTCTACTAATACTTTTGCAAACCTTTAACTTTCGCACAGACCCACTGTAAGTGAATTCCAACACTTATGCATCTCTATAACTTTGTCAAAATTTGCTAGAATGAGAGAAATTTACAAGTAAAATTGCTAGAATGAGAGCGATTTGCACGAGTGTGTTTAATGTGGATGACGTTTTTTGGTTAAAATGGGCGTGGTTTGTATAAAAAAGGAGGGAAATTGCCATTGATCATAATTCACATGTATTCACAGACAGAGTCACACGGTTAGGGGCGATCAGTAGAAAACCGGTTTTGATTTTCCAATATCTGGAAAGTTTGATATCTAGGTATAGTTAGTCTATGGTTTGACATCTAGGTTAACTTATCTATGGTGATAATGTAGACAGGCACTAACACCACACTATTGAAATTGCCAGCTTGTTTTAATGTGCAAATTTAATTTGCAGCCTATTAAAAAAAGTTACTGGAATATGTCTATTCGTGTCTATCAATCTTGTGATTTTTTATAACTTTGTTCAGTGAGGAAAACCTAGAACAGAACAGCACAGATTTGTGAAAAACATCAAATCAAATGAGAACAGAAAAGTACGCCACAGCTGATTTTGACATTTTTCACAATTGTGTTCTACTTCGAAAGTAGGTGCAAGATTTTCTATTCCGAACAGATTGGAACAGCCTCACTGAACACAGAGCAGAACAGATTCGGACAGAAATTTTTCTCACTGAACAGAAAAGTTTGTACAGTCCGGAACAGCCTCACTGAACGAAGCTTATGTAAGTCCTGTTCAAAATAGGAGTAAAAGTAGAAATCTTCAAGCGATTGACAGTTTTGGAATTTTTTTAAGCAGAAAAGTAAGTACTCGTACTTTAATTATTTCTTACAATTAATAGAAAGCAAGTCTTTTTTAATAGGATATTAATTGTAGTGGAAATGCAAAGCATTGCACAAATGAAAAGCGTGATCACATAAGAAAATTAAGAGGCGAAGGTAAAACTTATATCGAAGTACAATATTTCCTAGGCTGTATCAACTGTAAGTGCAGTGACTGTTGGAAGTGGACTTATAGAGAAAGACTTGCACGTACGAAGTCCGTGGAAAGTGCCTCTATTGACAAAACAAAAAAAAAAACACCAGAAGAGTCGTACCCAAATATGAACCTATATACACCACGAAAATAGTACAAGTACGAGCATGCTATGCCTCATAGATAAGGCCATGGATTGGCATATCTATATATTTAGATATCCTTAATAGGACTATACTGCGTTACGCCCAATATGAAATGCCCTTAAAATGGGTCTTTTAGCAGGATAACGACCCAAGACATGCGAATCGGACGGCTCAAGAGGTGTTTCGGGTCAAAGGGATTGAGGTAATGTCTTAGCCCGCACAGTCACCTGACTTTAATCCTATAGAAAACCTGTGGGGTGATATTAAGAAAGAAGTAAGGAAGGCACGACCATCGAATAACCTAGATCTCTGTGAGGTTGTGAAGAATGCCTAAGTGTTTATATAAATATATATATTTTTTTTTTTTGCTTAAGTTATTTTTATACGTTAGTGAATTTTTTAAGTTAACTTAGTCTTAAGGCTATTTAATCTGATTAGTGAAGTTTAGAGACGTTACAATTTTCTAATTTATTTAAGTTGAAGAAAATATTGTTTAAAACAATATTTTTGAAAGCTTTTGTTCAACTTACTTTTGCTGAATTACTTTGAACACAGCTGTATAAATGTTATTGAAGATATAAATACATAGAGAGCTTTATAAATAGGTAAAGTCACTTATTAGTACCTACTTTTGGATTTCACAAACGCCTTTAGATCACGGTAATTCGTGTGGGAAACTCTCAAGGCTGTATAATATTTTGCCCGCCTGCATTAGGTTAATGCCTTCCTATGTAATAGAAACCAGGCTGTAGCGGTTATTGATTGTATTTCAGTGCTCCCTCCTACATTCAGAATTGTTCCGCAGGAACATGAGCTAAGTGTTACCATTCACGAAATAAGCACTAGTTGAAAAAAAAAAACGTTAGATGGCGGACCCTTTATTTCTCCGTTGCTGTTGCGTCGGTGATATGAGTAGACGTGCCTTAGTATTCTACATTGACCACTCGGATTGTACGAACATTTATAAAGGATTTTCCAATAGGGACTTGACAACTTTGAATTTAATTTGTGAACGCACTCTTTCACTAACCATCAAACTGTCAATGTCAGTTTATTCAGAAACTCAACATTTTCATCATGGTAAAGTACACGAACGAGCAACGTCTGCAAATTATAAAAATTTTCTACCGAAATTCGGAGTCGGTGACTGCAACTTTAAGAGCGTTAACTCCAATTTTCGGTCGTAATTCTCACCCTAGTAGACAGGCAATAACATATTCGTTGTGTGATGTTGCCATGTCAGTGAGACAACGGGTTGGTCGAAAATATCGCTGCCGTTCAGGCGTCCGTAGCAAACATTCCAAATCAGTCAATTCCACGGCGTTCTCAAGAATTGGGCATCCCTCAGACCACATTATGGCGTATTTTGCGTAAGGATTTTGGTTCACACCCATACAAGATCAAGCTGAATCAAGAATTGAAGTCGATGGACCATTTGAAGCGACGTACGTTCTTCGATTGAGTTCTGGAGAAGATGCGCGAAGATGATGAATTTCATCGCAAAATCATCTTCAGTGATGAAGCTCATTTTTGGCTCAATGGGTTCGTCAATAAGTAAAATATGCGTTATTGGTCGGGTGAAAATCCACATGTGCTTCATGAATCACGACTTCATCCACAAAAAATAACTGTTCGGTGCGGTTTGCATGCCGGTGGCGTTATTGGGCCATATTTTTTCGTCGACATGTGGTTTCAACAGGTTGATGCCACAAGCCACAGCCACACAGCACACGCTACAATCGATTTATTGAAGAGTAAGTATGGTGAGCGTGTATCTCAAGACGTGGGCCAGTCGATTGGCCGCCTCGTTCGTGCAATTTAACGCCGCTTGACTATTCTCTGTGGGGCTACGTTAAGTCATTGGTTTATGCCAACACGCCGACGACGTTGGAAGAGCTCAGAGCCAACATTGAACGCGAAATAGCGGCCGAAATGTGTGGCCGAGTCGTTGAAAATTGAGTCCAACGAATCGACCGCGGCAAACGTGCCCGCGGTGGCCATATGAACGAAGTCGAGTTCCATTCATAAATGTTTTGATTGTACTTCAAGCCGATAATAAAGTTTTTGAAATATCTCAAATGGTTTGAGTTTTATTTTGAAAAAAAAGTTGTCAAGTCCTTATTGGAAAACCCTTGCTTCAATTGCAACATTTAGTTTGGCGTTTTATGACATGATGACCGTCCTCTTCTTTTGTGAACATTGCGATAAAGAAACCGTGTACCATTTATAGTGAAACTCCGCACTCTTTCAAATGTGGTTTCGTGTAGGCATAGCCTAAAGATGTCGTTCTTTCATATGTTTATGCTTTTGCACTTGTGGTTACAACATTGCTTCTGTCGCGGAGCTCGAAAAACATTCCTCGGCATCATATTCTTTTCCCACCGCTGATGCGTGAACGCATATTCGTCAGTCCATTCCCAAATAGACGCTGCTGCTGTTCTCTGTGGCTGTCACAGCTCTTCACCCTTCCTTTACACCAGTCGAAGGTCTCCGCTGGCTATACGTGCCTGTTTGAGGTGTGAACACCCCATATACAGATCAGAAAATTAATTTGAAGCACCGTCAACAGTAAATCTGTCCTTATCCAAGGCTTTTGTTTTCTTGAGTTGAGTTCTACGTGACCGGGTAGATGACCTTTTAGATTTCATCCGCCAGCTTCTTTACTTCGGAACCGTGAAAAGTCCGAAAAATCCAGAATGTTATTTTCTTTTTTTTGCTGTATGGTCGCACTTATAATTTCAGCAAGTCCAGTCCAAGCGGACGAGATCAGTATCAGATGGCTATCGCTTGGAGGTGAATTGAAGGAACAGTCACGGCCTACTCCATTCTCACAGCTTCAAAGCTTCAGTACAACCAAGGTAACGCTAAAATATCAAAAAGACCAGCGGAACAACGCGTATAAGTTATATATACACCTTGAGTACTGAATAGCGAATGCAATGGTTAGGGCAATTGCCTAACGAACTTAACTGTACCGTAAGAGTACCTTCTTTGCTAGTTCCCAGGTGCCCACGTTGCAGAAACCGAACCATCCTTCGCAAAACCGTGTTCGACTATGGACACTTTCCTTTCAACTTACAGCATTCCACAAATGGAAAAGCGCTTTGATATCGAGTTGGCTACATACTGTACTGCAAATTATCCATAACGTTTACTGTCTTCTGATGTCAAGCACATGACTGACAACGATGCCCACCACTACCTGCGCTGTGCCAAAGAAATTCAAAAGAGCTCTTTCATCTCAGGTGATAAAAAATCAATTTCTCATTTTATTTCATTAATTTAAACTTCATCCTTAACAACTGTGGTCTTCTCGGACACGTAAAGACCGTCCAAGAACTTACGGATATCCTTGTTCTTAACAGTTGTCGACTGTTGGATCAAAGCCGCTGACCCAGAGACAGCTTCGATGTCATTGCCCTCAACAATAAGCTCATCCTTTTGCGCGGTCGAATTAACGACAGTCACGCCGGGTGACATTACAACGCGACGAATGTACTTCTCACCCAAGAAATTACGGATTTCGATCACTGTATTGTTCTCAGAGGTAACGCAGTTGATGGGGAAATGGGCATACACCGCACGCATTTTGTACTGGAATCCCTTGGTAACACCTACAAAATATAAACAACGATTAGACACATGAACACAGGCAGTCACCCACCACATAGGAATAACAAACTCACCCTTGATCATGTTTTCAATGTGACTGCACACTGTACGGACAGCGGCCAGTTCCTTCTTGGCACCAAACCATTTCTCTACCTTCAATACACGCTTGTTGACCATGTACATGTCCAGGGCCAAGTGCTTGAAGCTGCGCTTCAGCATACCTCTGGGTCCTGTGATTGTTACCACACGAGCCCGAACTGAGGCTTTAATATATGAGGGGATTTTCACGCATTGATTTGAGTTGATTGTCCTCATTTTGTCACTGCAAAAGAAACGAAACAAAATCAACAACAAAGTTAGGTTCCAAGTGTTTGTTTGTTGTTGCGGTTAGACAAATCATCCTTAAATTGGTAAACCTATCCAAGATGGACATAAACAATCACTTTCCCGTGCGCCATTTGTCGTTCTTGGATGAATTTTTGGCGTTTTACATGGATTTGTGTGCATTTGGGTAAACACTAAACCCAGAGGGAACTGTCAAACATTAATCGCAAATATTTTCGTCATTTTGAAACTGAGCGCCGGAAATTTGTACAAAATCCGTTTTATCATCATTTAATTAATCACATTGCAGCATAATTTTGTTTGGATATTTTACCAATTTTCGGATGTTTGATAATTAATAAATGAGAAAAATCCCCGACGAACTTACACGCTTCGGACCGACCGGAAAGAGGATTTTTAGAAAAAGGAAATTTTTGACGTCTGTCACGATGTGTATTGTCGGTATCAAAATATGGCGGTCGTAGGAAGTGCTTGTAAATTGTTTTGTTGGGACCAAATAGGTGTTTCGGTGTGTGAGGTTTTTTTCCGACTGTTAACAATGGAGTAAAATTATATAATTTTAATAAAACTAAAGATTTTAATAATTTACTTATAGTTTGGGGCAAGAATTTGCAATTAATTGACATTTCAAATCTTTTTCATTAAATGGGAACGGCTATCTAGATTTCGGTGAACGTTCATCGAACTGTCGAGATTTCGTTTTGGTGGGAATAAAACTTAAGGCAATTTTTGAAATCGCTAACAAAGCCGACTTGAATCTTGATTGAAATGTCTCCTATTTATTGATAGAGACTGTGTGGGTTTTTTTTTAATGTGGAAGATAATAAAAACTGTATGTGTATGTTCTTCCATTATCCCTCTCAACCATATACAATACTATTACTTCGCGATGGTCGTTGTAAAGGCCAAGGCCCATAGAAACCGTTGCGTCCGTTGCGTGAATTGCGTCGACTGACAGCTCGATAGAATATACACGTTGTTATGGAAGCAGGCCCATAAACAAAGGCTATGACGGAACGGACGAATAAAGTAGATTTAATTTCTACTTTTCAATCCGTTGGCAGTTCACACATTCACACATTGAGGACCATACTTTAACATATTGAGGTTCACGCATTCACAAATTGAGAGTAAGCACTTTCATTGGTGGAGACAGTGAGAGAATGAAGAGAAATTGTCATAGCTTGAAAGAAAATATTGAGATTAAATGACATTTAAATTTTTTTGTTTCCTTTCGTTCGTTATTCTGCCAACGTATGCCACGGATTCTATGGGACTGTCATTTCCGTCAAATACATTAACGTCAACCTATCCGGCATCGTAACGGACGCAACGGATTCTATGGGCCGGAGCCTTAATGTAGATGCTGTTTCACTTGGGAATTGATTAACCAGATGTTGCTCTCTTAACTCTCTTAAATTTACTTATGTACTCCAGTTTGGTTTTGGGTGCCACCTACATCGATGCTAAAGCAGAGCACTGATGTCAATGTACTCTACGTCCGATACATACACAATAAATTTATGTGGTGGCTTATATAGACTGATAAAATTCGTCCTTGAATTTTCTCCCCCAAAGATGGTGCATTGGTGTTGACCTGTAGTCTTCGCCCCTTTTTTTTACGTATTCTCGTTAAAGAATACCATGACAGCTTGTCATATGATTTGAATACTTTTTTGTGTCAAAAATATCAGTAAATACATCTCGGATCTCAGTATAGCTCGTCTCTATAGGAGCTGTTATAGGCGTTACCGATTTGGGCCTCTTGAATTTTTTCCAGGAGCTAAACACCCGTAAAGCACATTCGTAAGGTCCAATTTTATTTTTAACGAAAGGTTTCATGGCTTTGTGCAATACAGTAGATACAATTAGATGCTGAGTTGAGTGGAATGACTATTGTATTCTTTTTGCCGCTTTTGCGCAATAAGAGAAACAATTAGACTTTATTCATTTTCACATCACAAGGTATTCTTCTTTTCTATTTCGGCATTTAAATCGATCAAACTGGTGGTGCCGTACATGTTGCTTGCTACATCAGCTCTTAACATATAGATAGATAATCCGATATATATAACGAATCCGAAATTAACCCTATTTTTGTTGTTTGTAGCAATAACATAATATGTAAATGCAGTTTCTTAGTAGCGTAATTCTGTCAAAATTCAAATTACAGCAACCTCAACAGTAAGAAGAACTGAACTTTAAATACATGCGAAAGGAAAAGAAGTACAGCGTAGCGTCCGATTCCCGAATTCTTGCTGGCCTCCTAGCCATACGAAGATTGCAACCACATTTAAAGCAACAAAGAAAAAACAATGGCGGAATAACTGGGATACTATTCAAGCCTTGACTAAGCTACTGAAGTACATCATAGGTAGCGCATGAAAGTTTCTGGGAGGAATTAATCAAATGGATAATCGAAAGAGAAAGGCAATTTGTTGCCAAAATAGTAAATAATCATGAGCCGATAAAGTATAATTATATGTCTGCTCTGGATCTTGAAGCGCCTACGCGCACGTTGTGGATCATTATAGAACAAGACGGCGAGTATAAATCTCTAGTCCATCTGCTTTTTTTTTTTTGGCTTAATCCTTTTTAAAAGGGTTCGACAGTATAAATCGGGAGTTCAAATTAAGAGTTTTGCTCAGGAGAGTTATGCCTGATAAATCCATCGCAATTGTTGAGGCTACAAATGAAGGTGCAAGCGTAAACTGTCATAAGCTTTTTAAATTCAAGCTGTAGTACTACAAGGCTGGATTTTATCACCGCTTCTTGTTCTTCTCTTTGTGGGATGCAGGTGAATCCAATGTATAATGACATTTTGGCCAAAACAATTGCAATATGTCGACAACATCTTCCTGCTTCCATATAGGGATAGGCATATTAACCACCTGATACATTACTAAAAATCCATAGCAGGTAGGTTAGGACTCCAGTCTAAACACAAAACTTCAAGCTTTTGTAGCGTTACTGAACAAGGAGTTAAGAAGCTTGATAATTTTCCATATTTACGAAACAACTCTTTGGTTGAAACTAAACTAAGCTTGATGAGTGCAACGGAATCGAGAAGGCGAATGGTTCGATCGGTATGCTAGTAAAAATCTGTGAAAGTTACATTTGCAGCAACAAAATCAAGCTTCATATTCTTCGCTTCAATGAAGAATAATATCTTCACTGCGAGTGTAGCATTTGAAAAGTAACCACCACAGTCACACGAAAGCTGCAGAGCTAAATAAATAGATGTCTACATATCATTCTGATAATTTTCGGAAAGTTTTACCTAAAACGAAGAGCTCCATATGAAAAGAGGTCAAAAGCTAACGTGGTTAGCATTAGCAACGAAGACAACTACATTGCGAAGTATGTCATACAATAACCCACTTATTCAGGCAAGCAGACGAATGCCTATGTGTCATTTCCTTCCGCTTGTGCCCCCCAATTGGGATGTGATCTTCTTCCACTGTGTTCCCTCTCTGGTGTTAATTAGAAGATACGTCGGGCCCCAACGTTGATGTCCATGTCGAAAAAATTGCATTTCGAATTATTTTTGCCAAATCGAGGTCGCTGTACGAACTGTACGACGTTAAATTTTCATATCCATTCACCGTTAACTCAGATGGAATCTAAATTAAGACAAAGTATTTTCACTTAAAACGACGAACGGCTTCCTCACTCATTTTTGATAGAGTTCGGATTTCGGAGTAGGATGAAATGATCAGTATCTTATACAGGGCTGCCTTCGGTGTAGCAAGTGGGGTTTCCTACACAATTGTTTTCTTAACACAAATAAACAACAATTGGGAATAGGTATGCCTCTGTGGGATGGAATCCCTGCGTTGATTTTATAACTTTATACCGGGGCCAAATAGACGAACGCCCCAGCCCGAAGGGTCTTCAATTCGAACCCAGTAACGAGTAAGCGAGGAGTTGTAGACTTTTGAAGGGTTGTACCTCTGGTGTTGGTATCTTGGTTTCGTGCAATTCTTTAATGGATGATTTAAATAAAAATTTACTACTAAAATATTACCTTAATGGAGAAGCGTGCATTCTCCACTGTCATTTTGTATACTCGAACGAGCTTAGCTGGGATTGTAAAACACCTATATCTCATTTCTACAAATGCTGGAGGCCTTAAAGTCGAAAATAAGGTGTAATGTATTGGTTTGATACTGCTGCTTAGATCACATTGATATGAACCAATCAAGTTGTTGACGTGTGACGGAAATTAGTTCGTTTTAGCGAGTCCCCTTTGCTGAGGAATATTGTGCATTAATTCTATTGGATACAAGTACTTACTTCCGACCCCGTCTTGAGAGTAAGTTGGTGCATGCACCATACCAACTCTTCACCGATTGCTTTAAGCAATTGGGCTAATAGCCCATCTCCGCCTGCTATGCTTCATTAAAATCAGGTGGACGGAAATCATGTCCTCAGCGTCCAAATCGTCTTTGCAGGGCCTCGTTTGGCTTTTATACCCCTTGTTATGGCAATGTTCTTCATTTCTGTTCTACCCCCATGTAACAGAACGCCAACACCAAATGTCAAAAGGAACAGATCCATGAGAAAATTATAGTTATCTGTCAAACCGCATGTTGTGTCTCTTTCCCGCGATGACATCCCGCCAAAAATTCCCTTTTTGCGCGTTGTTTTTTCGTTTTAATTCATTTTGAAGAAGTCCGTCATAGCGAGCACACGGGTAAGAGACACAAACTGCGGTAAGTTTTACACATTATATCCTTTAAATTTATATTAAATTTTAATTTCCTAGAAATAAACTGAATTTCACACCATTTGGTTTGGACTGTTAATTTCCCGTCTCTGCTGCTCACTTGTGGCGGAACAAATTTTTATTTCGCAATTTTCAATGCGTAGCGGTGTACATCGTGAAGCCATCACATCAAGCCAAACTGAGACTCCCCTAGCCGCCGCAGAGTACAAATCTCAGTGCAAGCCAATGCAACGTACACCGCCACGGAAAAGTCCACGTTTAAATCAGCCACAAGCCACAACTACCAACGTTCTAATGGAACAAAAATCTGAAGCTGTTGCCCATACATCTACCACTGCTTCCACGGTCGGTGCTCCTATAGCTCAGCCGCTTATTTCACCAAACGTTTCCATTTCAGTGTCGTCCGCACCACCCCAAGATAACCCTTTGGAGATAATGCAAAAGCAAGTAAACGCTTTGGAATGCCAGCTTAAAAACACACAAGAAAAGCTTAAGGAGCGTGATCTACAGTGTCAGACATTAAGTCAGGTTCTGCAAGCCAACGCTGTTCAATTGAATATGCCGAACACATTGTTGCCGTTATCCACCTCATACACGCCCACAACTGTAACAGCCTCACAGTTATCAATCACGCCATCCACCACACCACAGATAAGTACCGCCATGCTATCGTATTTATCGCCGTTTTCTATGCGCCCAGCCACGCCGTCTCCCGTTGTCAGTTGTTCATCGACAAACGAAATTCTTCTTCACAACTACAGTACAGTACCGCCCAGTACATCTGTGCCAACAACCATTCCGTTATGGTCGTCAGGATACCATGTACCGTACAGAAGCACAAGTAACTGCATTCCATCTACCGGATTATATCACAACCGTAACGCCTCTTTGATTGCATCCACATCCAACATTAGTGACCGGACAACACCATCTCAACCTGCAACTTTAAGAAAAATTATAGACTTGCCAGAGTTTAACGGACAGGCTGAGGATTGGCCAATGTTCTTCACAACATTCACTGAGACGACTTCAGCATATAACTACAGCAATCTAGAAAATAGTATACGTTTGCAAAAAAGCCTAAAGGGTGAGGCAAAGGAAATTGTAAAATCGTTGCTGATTCATCCAGGAAACGTGAGCGCTGTGATTGAACAACTTCGATTTCGGTTTGGCCGACCAGAACAACTGATACGCAGCCCACTTAAACAAATCCGCGATATTTCTCCGGTTTCCGAAGGCTTTTTAGAAAAATTGATACCATTTGCGACAAAGGTAAAAAACTTCGCATCATTTTTGCAGTCTGCTGATAGCCAACAGTACTTAAGTAGTGCCACGTTATTAGATGAACTAATCGACAAGCTTCCTATGAGTAAGAGGATTGAGTGGGCTGCATATGCAGCTCCGTTACGACCGTTTCCTACTATTCTCGATTTCAGCAATTGGATAAGCGCAATCGCCAACTTAATTTGTACGGTTCAAGGTCACAGTTCGGGTCGTCCTACGTCAGAATCAAGGCGACGAGTGGTACTTCATGCAACAGAAGAGCAACGAGCGGATGCAACACGATGTCGTATATGCCAGGGCCGGCATAAAGTACCTGTTTGCAGAAAATTCGTAGAACGTACAGTGCAAGACAGATGGTCTGAAGCGAAGAACGCTCGATTGTGTTTCACCTGCCTTGAATTGGGACATTCAACACGCAATTGCCATAACCGAAAACCATGCGGCGTAGATGGTTGTAAACGGAGCCACCATAAGCTTCTTCATGAGGAACGGAATCGGAACAATGAGGTTCAACAGTCGGTTGCTAAGCAACCACAAGTAACTGCAGGTGAAAATGAAGTAGTTCTGAGCTGTTCTACCAGCTCCCCATCGAACTCGTTGCTGTTTCGGATTTTGCCTGTCATTCTATTTGGACCCACGAAGCAAGTGGAGACTTATGCGCTGTTGGATGAAGGTTCCTCTATAACGATGATGGATAGTGCTTTGGTCAACGAACTTGGACTAAAGGGTCATCAAAGTCAGTTGAATGTTCAGTGGTTCGGAGGTAGAGCTGCACAGGAGACCGCAACATTGGTCGACGTGCTCGTCAGTGGGGCAAACAGAAAAAGGAGACATCTACTACGTAACGTTTACTGTGTACAAAACTTGCGCTTACCAAAACAAACTTTGAACAGCCGTGATATTCGAAACGAAAAATTCAAGTTCTTGCCAACTCAGCCTTACTCAAATGTTACACCAAAATTGCTCATAGGACTAGACCATTGTCGCCTGGGACTGCCAAAGGAAACGGTTCATCTGAGATATGGAGGCCCTTACGCTGCTAATACCGAATTAGGATGGGTTGTTTTCGGCACGACGAAGATGGTTAATCAAGAAGTGAGGAGGGAATCATGTCTGATGATGAAAGCGACAAACGGTGATGCTCTTTATACATTAGTTAAGGACTATTTTGAGACGGAGAACTTCGGGGTGCGGCCAGCACCTATATTGGAGAGTGAAGCCGACGTGCGTGCGAGAAAAATACTTGAAGCGACAACGATTAAAGTTAATGGCCGATTCCAGACTGGACTACTGTGGAACAACGACAAAATAGAACTGCCAGATAGCTATGTCATGGCTATGAGAAGATTGTTGGGTATCGAACGTAAAATGAAGAAAGATAATTCGTTCGCCACTGCCTACAACGAAATTATTCAAAGCTATGTTACGAAAGGGTATGCGCGAAAGTTGCAACCTTCCGAAGCCACAATCGTAAAGCCAAGAATGTGGTACCTTCCACATTTTGCTGTCACAAATCCCAACAAGCCAGGGAAGCTACGTTTAGTGTTTGATGCCGCCGCCACCGTGAAAGGGATTTCATTAAACTCGTGCCTTCTAAAAGGACCCCAACTATACCAACCAATGCCTTCAATTTTGTTCAATTTCCGTAAAGAGGCTATTGCTGTATGTGGGGACATAAGAGAGATGTTCCACCAAATACTAATCCAACCTGAAGACAGATGTTCGCAGCGATTTCTCTGGCGTGACGGAAGTGATACCCGACCACCAGATGTATACGAGATGCTTGTAATGACATTTGGGGCCGCTTGTTCACCGTGTGCCGCTGAATATGTCAAGACCGTAAATGCCAAGGAGCACCGTAATTATGACGCAAGGGCTATCGAAGCTATTCTCCACCATCACTACGTCGACGACTACGTGGATAGCTTCGACTCCATTGATAAAGCTGTCAGAATCACTAGACAGGTGTGTGAAATTCACAAGGATGCTGGATTCGGGATGCATAGCTTCACCTCCAACTCGTTTGAAGTTCTGCAAGCTTTATCAAATGGTGTGGATCGCGATATATCAGACATGCGGCGATCCATGGAAGATAGCCTGGGCACAGAAAAGATCCTTGGGATGTACTGGCAGCCATCCAGTGACACTTTCAGGTATGAACTAAAATTTCATCGTGTCGATGCAAGCATCATTGATGGAAAGGTAACCCCTACCAAAAGAGAATTACTGAGTATCATCATGTCATGTCATCATCATCCGTTGGGATTTTTATGTAACTTTTTAATTACTGCGAAGTTGTTGATGCGCGAAGTTTGGAAACGTGAAATCCGTTGGGATGAGCAACTAACTGGTGACGTAGAAGTAGCTTGGAAGAAATGGTGGCGGCTTATAAATAAAGTACCCGAGTTCCAGATACCACGTCACTATTTCTCCTGCACTGTTCCAAAGCAACTTCAGCTACACGTTTTCTCGGATGCCAGCGAAGACGCCTTTGCCGCCGTAGCATACTGGAGGGCCATACTGTAGCAATGGAAGAATTGCTGTTGCGTTGGTGTGTGCCAAAACTAAGTGTGCGCCTTTGAAACCAGTGACCATCCCGCGGCTCGAACTGCAAGCCGCAACCCTAGCGACTCGCCTTATGAAGACAATCATAGATGAACACTCACTGAAAGTCAAGCAAATTTTTCTTTGGAGTGATTCTACAACAGTTCTCAAATGGATTGGGTCAGGAACTCGTCGCTTTAAACCGTTCGTAGCACACCGTATTGCCGAAATTCTTGCTGTCACTGACGTAGCCAACTGGAGGTGGGTGCCAACGCAATATAATGTCGCCGATGAAGCCACTCGGCCAAACAGTCGAATAGATTTTAGTAGTTCATCTCGGTGGTCAAGAGGTCCAGAGTTTCTTTGGGAAAATGAAGAGAAATGGCCACCTGACAGCGTTAACATCAACCACCACGAAGACGATGAGGAACTTCGCCCGAAATTTGCTCTTTTATCAGTGAGTACCACCTTTATAGAATTCAATCGATTTTCCTCCTTTACTAGACTGAAACGGACGGTTGCATGGATCATTCGCTTTATCCAGCGATGTCGTAAAATAAGCTCCGAGACCTCCAGTTTGACTATAGACGAACTGAAGGCATCTGAGGTCGTGCTATGTCGTCAGGTCCAGTCTGAAGTTTATGCTGCCGAGTTACAACGAATTGAAGCAGGCAATTATCTGGATAAAGGAAGCGGCCTCTACAAGCTTTCACCGTACAAGGACAAAGATGGGGTTCTACGCGTCAATGGTCGAATTGACGCAGCTAGTTGGCTTCCGTACAACGCAAGACGACCTATTATACTGCCTCCGGATCATGTGTTTTCTACCTTGATCGTCCGGCATTACCATCAGCGGATGAAACACCAAAACGTCGAATCAGTGATATGCGAGGTACGAAGCAATTATTGGATACCAAAGTTGCGGCGAGTGATGCGTAAAGTAAAGGCAAGCTGCAACGTATGTAAAATAGCTCGCGCCTCACCCGTCACCCCAATAATGGGACCGCTGCCAGAGGACCGCGTGACACCTTATATGCGGCCCTTTACATTCACGGGGATAGACTACTTTGGCCCGATCACAGTCTCAATTGGCCGTAGGACGGAGAAAAGGTGGATAGCATTGTTTACATGTTTGGTGGTGCGAGCCATTCACCTGGAAATTGCTTGCGATCTCTCAACGGACGCCTGCATTGTGGTAATACGGAATTTCATCAACCGTCGTGGAGTACCGATAAGAATTCGTACTGACAACGGCAAGAACTTCGTCGGTGCAGATAGAGAGGCAAAACGTTTTTCAGATGTGTTTGATTGTGGACGTATCCAGGACGAACTTTCTACGCGAGGAGTAGGGTGGGTGTTCAATTGCCCGAATAACCCTTCTGAAGGCGGCGCGTGGGAGAGAATGGTGCAGTGTGTGAAAAAGGTATTGCGTCACACTTTGAAGGAAGTGAAACCCCGTGAGCATACGCTACAGTGTCTCATCGTCGAAGTGGAGAACGTTGTAAACTCCCGCCCTCTGACACATCTACCAATCTCTGTAGACCAAGAAGAGCCATTGACTCCGAACCATTTCCTTCTCGGCGCTGCCAATACAGCCCAAACTCCAGGCTTGCAAGAACCAGATGAAAAATTATATTTCGTGCGTAAGCAATGGCGAATTGCACGGCAACTGAGGGATCGATTCTGGAAGCGTTGGATTACGGAGTATCTACCTACGCTGACGAGACGTGTTAAGTGGTGTCGAAGGACAAAACCTTTAAAGGAGGGAGACCTGGTTTTCATTTGTGACCCGAATTTGCCAAGGACGCAGTGGTGTCGTGGAAGAGTGGTGCGTGTATATTACGGAGCGGATGGTGAAATAAGACGAGCAGACGTATCAACCAAATCAGGAGTATTGCGACGACCTGTATCCAAGTTGGCTGTTCTTAATTTGGATAATAGTGAATTGGACTAATTCACGGAGGTGGGGATGTAACAGAACGCCAACACCAAATGTCAAAAGGAACAGATCCATGAGAAAATTATAGTTATCTGTCAAACCGCATGTTGTGTCTCTTTCCCGCGATGACATCCCGCCAAAAATTCCCTTTTTGCGCGTTGTTTTTTCGTTTTAATTCATTTTGAAGAAGTCCGTCATAGCGAGCACACGGGTAAGAGACACAAACTGCGGTAAGTTTTACACATTATATCCTTTAAATTTATATTAAATTTTAATTTCCTAGAAATAAACTGAATTTCACACCATTTGGTTTGGACTGTTAATTTCCCGTCTCTGCTGCTCGCTTGTGGCGGAACACCCCAAACTCTAACAAATGAAAAGTGACATAAGTAACCTGATCAAGCTGTCATTTAGCAAATATTAAATAATATAAAATACTTAAGACTTACACTCACTTGACACGACACCCTGTTCAGAAAAATTACATCCAAGAGTTTTGCAACAGTTTGACTACCTCTGTTTTGACACAGTGTCGCCAAAACAAAAAAATCGCATAAGCTGTCAATTGCCAATTGCTTGGTTCGTTTTCGGTCGGGAAGATCAAATAGAAAAACTTATTATTTACTGAAACAAATTAAATTAAAATTTTTAATTTTTACAACGTAAACAACCGCTACTTACCTCATCATCAAAATATAACAATGGACTCGACCGAAAATCCAGAGAACGTAAATCGTGATGAGCTAATAATGCAACAACAGCGGCAAATCGAAAAGGAGGTTAATCCACTTTACTCACGGCTTATTTATGTTTTTTTTTTGTTCTCCCTGTTTTACGTAAAGAAATACTAAATTTGATTTTTTTTGGTTAAAAAAAAAAACAGATTTCAGAAAGTATTGCACTGGTCAGCGAGTTGCAAGTGGTATCCACACTTAATGAGGAGTATCAAGGCGATGCTATTTACACATCGAAAATTGAAGATCTTGGGGATAAGTACAAATTCATGCGTCGTACTCGACCCGACGGGAATTGCTTCTTTCGGGCATTCGCCTACGCATATTTGGAGTATTTACTTAGCAACAAAGAAGACTACCAAAAATTCAGAGATCTTGCACAAAAATCCAAAGATAAGCTAGTGCAACTGGGTTTCCCGAGCTTTACACTGGAGGATTTCCATGAAACGGTGAGTTATAATTTCTTAAATGTTTGTTTTTGTCTAAGAAAAGGTAACCATATTGTCGCTGAGCATTTTCATTTGCTTGACCATTCCTTGTCGAATCTATTAGAAGTGAATGACATCCAGTCTTAGTTCACATTGTAACCATTGTGAATACTCTCATTGTTTCATTTTTATTGCTGATTGCAATTAGGAGTCACTTATATATGTGCTGATGTGTGTGGATGGCCGTCGTCATCTTTGCTTTGTTTACTATTGCCAGGTTGAACACTTTTAATTAGTTTTCAGTATTCTACGACAAATATTTGCAAGGTCCGAGTTAATGTTGGATATAGTAATAGAAGGCTAAGTAGGCTCGAAGCGTCCTGAATCCGAGAGTTCTCAGTATAATTTATTGTTCTTGTACTGCATTCTAGAACATCATGCAACAACCTGTAAAAGTTTCGATAAAAGGATTCGGAACTAACAATTTGACGGAAGAAAATGTATGAATTTTTGGGCACCAGGTATAATCATTCAACGGACACAAAAAGCTGAAAGAGCATTACTTACGCTAATATAGTAGCAGAAATGTCACTTAGATATCTTTGTAGTCCACGGTGAACCTGGGTTCCAACCAATAAGTGCCTTTAGTGTAGCGCGGTATAGGTCCCCTTCCAAATCCGTGCGTCGCTTAAGACGAGCTCTCCTTCTGCTGTTTTGTCTCTGTAGGCTTGAGTAGAAGGATATTCAGGCTGCCATGTTGGTTTCCAATCGAATGCATGTTCTGATCATCTTAATCGCTTGATGCACACCTTTCTGAACGCATCGAACACGTTGGATAGCTCGTATAACACTTTCCTTGATTTCTGGGAAGCTATCATTTTCAGAGTTAAAAACCAGTCAGATGTAAATTAAATGTCTTACTACCTCAATGTCATAGCTGTCTGTTCTGATGTAGGGTTATTTGTTTTTATCCTCATTCATAGGTAAACTCGTTTGACCCTTCTGTTTCAGTACTTATATAAAGTGCCTGTTCACATTGTCGTGGGCAGAAAGACTGTTCGAAAGAGAGGGAACGTTTTTAATTTAAGTGGGAAAAAGAAGGGTTACTTCCACCGAAAATCCACTTCTGAATCGGATTTTCGGGTGAAGCATGACGTTTTTTCCCATATCGTTCCATTTTTAACAAATTTTTTTCATTAGGTAAAGAAAGGCCAACTGCTCAGATTTAAAAATTAAAAATGGTCCAATCCAAGTGTTCCACTTGTCAAAAAGTCTTTCATTTCCATGAAAATGTGAACTCGACGTGGAAGCCACGTGGCATCCTATCGCCTTGTCTAAACCATTTTATGACTTTCAAAGGGACACCAAAAGTGGCTCTGTATATCTCGTCTCTATACGAGGGGCGTTCAATATATTCTCGGTATCGATATGAAGGAAAATGCGAATTCAATTTAAATTGTTTTTATTTTTCAATATAATCTCCCCTAACATCAATGCATTTGTTACGTCCTGAGATAAGCTTTTTAAACCCTCAAAAAAATAAATTTCCTCTTTCTCTGCAAAATACCCATTTATTGCCGACTTGAGTTCTTCATCATCCGAAAATCTTTTTCCACGAAGACATTTTTTCAAATCCGGAAACAGGAAATAATCACTAGGGGCAAGGTCTGGACTATAGGGTGGGTGTTGGATTTCTTCGAAACCACAATCTCGCGCAGCAGCCTTGGAAACTCGCGCCGTGTGAACCGGAGCATTGTCATGAAGAAGCAACACACCCGCTGCGAGTTTACCCCGTCTTTTCTTTTTAATTTCCTCCCGCAAATTATGCAAAGTGGAAGCGTAGGATGTGGTGTTGATGGTTTCACCTTTTTTTTTTTGTACTCAATGAGCAAGATTCCCTTTGAGTCCCAAAAAACTGTGGCCATGAGCTTCCCGGCAGACGGAGTGACTTTGAACTTCTTCGGGGGGTCTGTTCCTTTTTTATGCCACTGCATGGACTCTTGTTTGCTTTCAGGGTCATAGTGGTGGACCCATGTTTCGTCCCCAGTAACAATTCGATCCATAACACCGTCCGCGTTCTCACTACACATCTCCAAAAGCTCTGTACAGCATGCGATTCTCACTTTTTTCTGAGGCGCTGTGAGCATTCGTGGCACCCACCTTGCACTGACCTTTGAAAGGTTAAGATGGTCATGAAGAATGGTGTGAATGGTACCAATTGAAAGCTTGGTGATCTCTGCCATCATTTTCACCTTTATTCGGGCATCCTCAAGAACAAGTTTTTCGACTTCTTTGATGCTTTCTCCCGTACAAGCAGTAGCCGGGGCGCCGGAGCGGGGGTCGTCTTCAATGCTCTCTCTGCCTCTCTTGAACTCACTTGACCACTTTTGCACAGTTGATAATGAAGGTGCGGAACCCTGGTAAACAGCCACCATCTCTTCATGAATAGTTTTTTGACTTTTTCCTTGCTTAGTGAGAAATTTAGTTACAGCGCGATGCTCAATTTTCACCATCATCGTCTCAGTTGCCATTATGATTCTGTTTAACTAGAGATAAAACGCGAATTAATAATCACATTTATATGAAATTTTACATGAATGCACTAAAATAATAGTATTACTTGATAAATAAGTCAATTTATATATACAACTACAGCTTTACCCCGATACCGAAAATATGTTGAACGCCCCTCGTAGATGATTTCATATTTTCGCATAGAAATCGATTATGAGGCGGTGAGTATCGGTGTGGACTTAGGTTTTCTCTAAGATCTGTTTTTGTTAGAATACCGGTCACTAAATGGGACCCATCAGATCGTTGAAAGATCGTTTCAGGCATTCAGGTCTTGTACGCGATGTTAAGGAGGCTGATACCTGTAGAACATAATCAGTTTCTTTTCTTGTAGATCGGTCATTGGGTCCGCTAACTTTGTAACCGATAAATGGAAGAAAAAGCGCGATTCGCTCCTTCTATGAAGCGTCGCTCCGTAGACGAGTTGTTTTAATAACCCGCCCTTTTCAACAAACCAAGAGTTTTGATGCAGGGTTCACAGGACTTGTCGAGATGAATCGAGGGTTAGGTGATCGGGAACGGTGTTGTGGTGCTGAGCTATACTTAGACGTACGACAACGGGCAAATTTGCAACCTAGCAGTGTCCAAGCCTATATTGGCCACTTGGAATATTCGGACATCTAAAGTACTGGCGCAGTGCTTTGAGTCGATCACAACTTGTTCAATTTGGGTGACGGTTTTATGACACTGCTCGTAGAACCATTCTGTAGTAGCATCGTCTATCTACTCTGTCAGGTTTATGTTGGCAAATTTAGCCTTGATGCGGATTGCTACTCGTACAAGGCATTCGCTCACGTCCCGTAAACTTAAGACCTCTTACCAGAGTCGTTCGCTTAGAATATACACTTAGAAAATACGCACAGATGTTGCTTCTGTTCTCTGTAGCAATCACTGTAATATATGTCATAGTTTTCCATCTTCGTTTTGTTTGGCCCAATCCACCGCAACTCATGAGTGATATCTGCTTTGTAGCAGTCTAGGGCATCCGCTAGTTGTTCGGCTGCATGTGTAGATCCGTCCTTTTTACATTTTGCAAGGCCGTCAACAGTGAATCTGTTATTACCCAAGGCTCTTGGTTGCTTCGCAAACATAGGGTTTTTATTGAAAGCTAGAAATGCAAACTCTGAAAAAAAGAAGGCCAACATTAAGCTACTTTATTGCAATACATAGAGTATAACCATAGCAATGTTTTGTTTGCGATACTAGATCGTTAGAGGTTTTTTCTTTTGTATTAAATGCCAAAAAATTAACTCAGCACTTTTTAATATAAAATATATTTTTTAATCTCTGTCTGCAGTTCATGGAAGTCATAAAGCGAGTGGACCCAACTGAAACCACAAAAGATGTCAACATAAAAGACGAACTCCACACAGTGTTCAACGAACAAGGATACTCCGACTATGTCGTTGTGTATTTACGTTTAATTACCTCAGGCAAACTACAGGAAGAAGCTGATTTCTATCAAAACTTCATCGAAGGTAACTTCACAATTGAAGAATTTCGCCACCAAGAGGTCGAGCCAATGTACAAAGAATCCGACCATATACATATTATTGCTCTATGCACTGCCTTAAACGTTGGCGTACGCGTCGAATACATGGATCGTGGTGACGGTGGGAAAGTTAAGGCTCACGATTTTCCTGAGGGTACCAATCCCAAAGTATTCTTACTCTACAGACCTGGCCATTATGATATTTTATACCCAAATAATTAAAAAAAAAAAATCAAAAACACGGAAAAACTTATTATCCCTTGTTTTCATGCTGTTCAATAATTTGTTAGTTTTGATTTTCAAAAACAAAAAGAATAATATTTGTTTGTATTGTATAAGCATTTTTATAAAACAAAAGTGAGAGGAGGAAGAATCGCCGAACGTATATGCGCTGTAGGCTGGCTTGTTCTACCTGCATGTACAGGTTTTGTGTAAATATACAGGTGAATGTAATAATTTTTGTAAGCAAGCATATTGACGATAAAAGGGTATGAAAATCGAAATAGTAATAAAAAAAAATAAGTAAAGCGTGGAGAGGAGAGTTTATTTTTGCATCGCAAGGCAAATCTATTTTGTATTTATTATTAATGAATTGGTTTCCCAGAAAGATATAGTCTTTAAATTGGGGAGAGGATGACACTGGTATCATATATTCGCTCGAAGTATCCTAGACATCGGAGTAGACGAATGCTAATGACGTTGTGGCTATCTTCATATCATGTTTTTCTCTTATTTATGCCGTTTATGCACCACTCGAAGAACTTTTCGTCCAAAGCCACCGAGTGGATTAACGTCCACTTTAGATGAAATTCTCGCCTCCACGTCATACAGTAGTTCTAGGGGGATAAGGATCTTATAAGACTTCCACGTGCGAGGTCCTTGTCTTAGTCGAGTCGTCTCTGCAGCTGCTCTCGCATCGTGGAAGATTAGTATCACCACAAATCTGCTCTGGATTAGTCCTTTCATATCGAAATACAATAGACGAAAGTTTCGGGGAAGATAAAGCCGTTAAGGTACATATTTTCAAGTTGTATGTATTTGGGGTAATAAGCACTTGCGATGTATTTTCGAGTCAGCTTAATAATTAAATTATCCATTCTTATTAAGTTCCCCCTTTTATACGGAACATCATTATGATAGAATTTTATGTAGTGAGACTCTGGTGTTCTTTACCAGCGGAGATAAGATTCTCAGTCACCCGAATCTTTTCCAATAAGCTCGCTCTCACATTGAATCGAACGGAATATCAAAATAAAAACGAGCCGGATGAAAGCTGTGTAAAAAATTACCTCGCAACGAGATGACTGATATAAAAGTCTCATTGTAAAGCAAAATGACATTTTATTGTGATCACAGCAACATCTATATTCTGTTAAAATCTACATACGAGTACGTATTGATTTCGTTAGATGCTGAACTTTCTTACTGCATTTCGACAGTGGGTGGCCATTTTGTCTCGGGACCGAAAACTTTTGTCATTTTTTCATAATTAAAACTAGTCTTCAGCTTATTCAGTTTGTAGACGATTCGGTATCGGGGGCCCTCAAAATCTTACTCTTGTTTCATTGGATATCGGAAAACAGTTTCTAAAAGGACGCAGCATGTATAACATCAAGTTCAGCCTTAAATTAATAAGGTTGATTTAATATTTTTGTCATTAATCCGTTCTGACTATGACTATTATTTACATTTCCTCGACCGGAGATTCGCCGAATTGGAAATGCCTTCATCCTTCTTGGATAATTGGTATTATTCGTTGTATTAGGTTCCCACTGGTTTCTTACTTCTGATTGTGTTGAAAATTGTTGTGAGTTCTTTCGATATGAATGGGGGTTGTTCTCTTGTCGGTAATAACATTATTTGAATTATTGTAATGCCATTATCACCGAACTGGGTGGAACCTGCGGTAGAAGTTTTGAAGTCTAGGTCATGTATACACCAAGTCGGTGATCCTACAGACTCGGCGAACTCCTGCGGATTTTCGTAATCAACACCTTCATTTGGATCTACGCGTGTTGTTATAAGTGTTCGTTCGTTGTTCGTCATTCGAGTGATATTAAGTCACGGGGGGGCCTTTTGAATAATTCTCTGAAATATTTCATTCATTTGCGGGAACATACTCGGGTTTTTCATGTTTACAGCCCGAATTTTATTGTTACAGAAGCTATTTATTAATTTTGGAGATCAGGTAAAACTAAAATTTTGCGCTTGATGCTGGCAGCTAGGATTTTTCGAAAGAATTTCGGAGTTATAGATATGTAGTTCTTCCTCGTCGTTCTGTCGTCCGGAAAATTCGCATTCGCATCTTGGCTACAACAAGGTAGTGGCCTGCAGTGGTTTTGCCGAGAATACAATTTCGCACTTTTTCGATGTCATTGATATCCGCTTTGTAAAAGTTTAGAGCATTCGCTAATTTTTCAGCTGCATGTAGACTGTTAAGGCTCCGAATGTTATAGCCGGGAGTCGTTACTTCTTTTACTTTTGCTTGGGTCTTAAAAAATAATAAAAATTCTTTGACTGTAAAAGTCAACTTAACTTTATCAAAATTTGAAAAAAGTGTCACATGACAGGTGCAGCGAGTGTTCTCCATCGTCATTCTGCATAGACGGACGAGTTTGGCAGGAGTGCCAAAACTATTCGCGACTATAAATGCGGTTATATGCATTTGGTCGTATTATGGGTATCGATTTGGATTTCTTGAGTTTTTTCCAGGATCTGCCGGAATGTGAAGATTTGGTCAATAGTGGACTTTCCTGGTCTGACACTGCATTGATAGGGACAAATCGGGTTGTTGACGAAGGGTTTTGGACGTTCACACAATATGGCAGATAAGATCATGTATGCGATTTTGAGGAGACTTACTCGTATAAAGGGTCCGCCATCTAACGTTTTTTTTTTCAACTAGTGCTTATTTCGTGAATGGTAACACCTAGCTCATGTCTGATTTGACAGATAATTAGTTTTATCCTTCCGCTGAACGAATATGGTTGTGTATACGCTTGAACTACGCTTCGCTAAGTGGGCCTGCGATCGACTTAGAGAAGATGCCGATTTTGCCAAAAAAATCATCTTTTCAGATGAAGCTCATTTTGATCTTGGCGGGTATGTAAACAAGCAAAATTGTCGCATTTGGGGCACAGAAAACCCGCACGCATACATTGAAAAGCCGATACACCCAAAACGAGTCACTGTTTGGTGCGGATTTTGGTCCAGAGGCATAATTGAGCCATTTTTCTTCGAAAATAAGCAAGGAGTGGCCGTTACAGTCAATGGCGATCGTTATCGGGCCATGTTGAACGAATTTTTGTTCACAAAAATTGAAGAGGAGGATATTGGCAACATTTGGTTTCAACAGGACGGCGCTACGTGCCACACAGCCGAAGCCATTGGTGAAATACAGCTACACACAATCGATAATGTGCTTAAAAATTGGGCCGATCGTGTAGGCTACTGCATGGCCAGCCGAGGCAGCCATTTGAATGAAATTATTTTCCATTATTAACCGGAAGGATAAAACTAATTATCTGTCAAATCAGACATGAGCTAAGTGTTACCATTCACGGGGCCCCCGCCCAATTATCAAGGCTTCGCCCTTTAATGACGTTGTCTAATAATGAACGGGGGCAGAGCAAAGTACTGGTCTTATCGTAAACATCTTCAGATGACGCTACCGAAGGTTGCTACGATTTGATCAGTCACAAGCTGCCGGTCATAGGTCTTGTTGGCGGCTGGACCACCGGTAGTCCCTACCAGGACTTAAATCACGGTACCATGGGAGTCAGGAGCCCCCCGGATCTCGGTCCGGGCCTGACTTGTTAGAGGTAGGCCCCCTTGTGGGAGCGTCATGGTGGCTGTGGTTTAAACCCAAAATCGCGGGTAAGAGTCTTCCTTTGGTTTTCCTTTTGGTTTTCCTTTGGTTGACTCAATGTGGAGTTGCAATAAGTGCTGGGTGCTGTGACCCTAAGAACAGTAAGAGGTTTTAGGTCGGCCTCGACTCATACCAAGGGTGGAACTTGTGCCGGCAACACAGTTCCGAATTGGTATCAAATAATGATTATCATTGTGAGCGCTGGCAAGGCGTATCCTTGCTCCCATGGATGTATGGGCATCCCGTAAGTTTAAGCCCACATGGCAGGTACTTACGTTAAAAACATGAGACATCTGTTACCATTCACGAAATAAGCACTAGTTGCAAAAAAAAAACGTTAGATGGCGGACCCTTTATTATATCTCTATAGTTGGCGCAGTTATGTGGATCGGGGGAACGATGCTGAGATTTTGTTCATCAGGTATACACTCTTCTGACCAGATCAGAGAAATCAGTTGGTGTATGCTCTCTACAAAGTCATTTCCAGCTGCTTTGAATACTTCAACTTAGATATTGCTACCCTTACTTCGTTTTGGTCAGGCGAACGGAAGTTTTGGATATCATAGTTTAAGTTGAATGGTCTATTCTGCGTTATGGAAGCAGATGGACTCTGTCGCCGTTATACAGTCTGTAGAAAAAGTTTTTCTATTATCTCACCACCGACTGTGACTCTACTACAAGGTTTCCTTCACGTTCATTTACCTGTTTGCAAAACTTTCGTATGTTATTCTTAATATCTTCGATTGCGCGCTTCTCATGCTCTCTTTTCTTCTAGAAAACCCGATGTTCTTCCTGTCTCTTTTGCTCGTAGAAATCACGAGCGGCTTCCGTCCTTCGTTGCAGCTCCGCTTTATACGCTTCTTATTTATTTGCATGTACTTGCCGGCATTCTTCATCAAACCAGTTACAGCGTTTCTGACGGAGTTATGAAGAAGTTTTGGCAGACGCCTTCGGCGAAAATTTTGACGGTCTCTTGAGATTGCAGCTTTTCTACGTTGTATCTCCTAACAGTAGTTCTTCTTTGTTGTGGCGCTTGGAAAATCCGCATTCGGCATGCCTTAAGTCTATCGCAAGCTGTTTTGGCTCTTAGTGAAACACAGGTAGATCCCCGCCCATACCTCTCAGATCACTCTGATCTGAAGCTACCTGGCTACGAACTAATGCCATTATTCTTCTTTCAACGTCCCTGTTTCAATCCGGAATTCAATTTCATTTGGTTAAAATTTCATCTCCGTAAGCAAATTATCTACTACTGCTTTATTTACAGAAGCCCCAAACTGAACAACAATTCGACTTTTAACGAGTTTGATGTGCTGTCTGACTCCAGTCAAGGAATTGTATCAGTGTATTCTCATACTGAAATATTTATTACGGGCGATTTCAATATACACAATTCTGGATGGCTTCGACATTCTGGACAGACAACACCCGAAGGACGGTGCGTTGAGATCTTCGCTACGGAAAACGACTTACCGCATCTTGTAAATGAGCCCACGCGAATACCAGACGTAGATAGTCATACCGCCAACACTCTGGACTTGTTTTTAGTTTCTGACCCTCATGAGTACACCGTTGATGTGCTGTCACCTTTAGGCTCGTCGTGTCTTTGATCCATATCAGCTAATTTCTCGTACACCGACCACACCGTTAGAGAAAACGGTCTTAACAGCTTCTATAGGAATTTCAACTGGTCGTTACGTTTCCTCGATAACGACGTGGATGCCGCTGCTGATATGATCACAGAGACCATTCTCTTTGGAATGAGATGAATAATATAAAAATAAAAGAAAAAGCATGGTACGATTCGAGCTATCAGGGTTAGAGAAATGTTTTGTCGGTCCTTCAGGACCAACCCGACAGAGGAAAACCGAAAAAAGTTCAAACGAGCCAGGAATGACTGCAACGCCTTTCTTAAGCGTGTGAAATTCCAATACGACCAAAAACTGAGGCAAAAAGAAGTAAAAATTGTAGGTCGTTTGTCAAAAACATTAGAAATTTTGCCTCATCTTCCATCCCAACGCTTATTTACAATGGAATTCCAGCTGTCAGCTCTTTGGACAAGGCCAATCAACACTCCCAGACTGTGCTTTGTTTCTGCCTACATTTGAGTGCGTCGAATCTTCAATGGGACGAATCCACTTTCGCACTCGTGAAGTAGCAAGAGTACTTATGGTATGGTATATCTCCCCTTCTTCTGAAGAGGTGTTCTTCCTCGCTGGCAAAACCACTGCGTAAGCTTTTTCATCAATCCTAATGTTTAGGACTCTTTCCGAGCAGATGGAAAACAGCATATTTCCAGCCCGTCCCTAAAAAAGCGAATCTTCTTCTCTCTCCTCCTACAGACCCATTGCACTTACGTCCCTTCTTTCCAAGGTCATGGAAACGCTATTAAATCGCCAGCTCATGAAATATCACGAAACACGAAAACTTCTCAATGACCGGCGATACGGTTTTCGTAGCAACAGGTCCACTGGTGATTTGATGGCATGTCTCACCGAAAAGCGGAACCGAAGCGTAAATGGATTAGAAATTACCTTTCGGAACGTTTAATACAAGTTGTCTTTGATGGTTCAAGTCTGATATTCACAAAATAAATGCTGGTGTAGCCCAACGCTCCGTTCTGTCTCCGCCACTCTTTTTAATTTTCATCAACGATCTCTTGTCTGCTATT
This sequence comes from Volucella bombylans, assembly GCA_949129095.1. NCBI lineage: Eukaryota > Metazoa > Arthropoda > Insecta > Diptera > Syrphidae > Volucella > Volucella bombylans. The sequence goes on along the minus strand of OX422144.1, from coordinate 103,875,794 downwards.
ATACTTCTAATCCAATATATTCCTTTTCTGACGACAGTACTCTCTGTTTTTCATATTCGTTCCCTGACTCACGTCCCTGCTCTTCGGATGTATTATAGAACGGGAACGCCAGCGTATGTTAAGCTCATTAAATTCTGATATTGACAGCATAACTACTCATAATTGGGGAACCACTAACGGAGTAGAATTGAATGCTTCCAAAACGCGATGCAGTCTGCTATCATTAAAGCGAAATTTAACCACCCAGCCATTATCCATGAATGGCACTTGCATCGTCGAAACCGATAAACTTTCCATTCTCTGTATATAATTATCAGTGACACCTTACTTTGGAATGACCACATATTCGATGTCGTCAAAAATTCTGCGAAATTTCTAGGTTTCCTCAAGCGATGTAAGAAATACTTCACACCCTCTGAGCCGGCCTCAATATATAAGGCATTTATCCGCCCGAAATTGGAGTATATTGGAGTGATTCAAAACCGTGCGATAAAACTCATAGGTGATACTAATATCACTTAAACACCGACGTAATATCTTGTGTCTCACTCTGTTTTATCGCTATTTCCACCATAGTGCTCCACAGAAATCGCCAGTAGCATTCCGCCCCTTCAAGCTTCTAACCGTAAAACCCGTCTCGCTATGAATGCCCATCAGTATACCCTCAAAATGCGCACTTTCAGACGTACTCTGAAATATCGTGATTCTTTCCTAAGCCGTATAACTCGCTTATGGAATGCTCTGCCTAGCTCTTAATTCTCTAGTCATTAAAACCCTCAAACGTTTTAAAACCAGCGTTCACCGGTACCTCTCTTTCAATCGTCCCTGATTTTCATTCGCTCGCGTTGTGTGCAAACATTTTAAGGACACATACTTAAATCCCTTGAGCGTGCCCAAATTATAAAAAAAAGATTAGGCTTATATTAGGGAATTTAGCCTTGATGCGGATTGCCATAAGACGCTCACTCACGTATCGAAAGGTCAAGACTTCTTGCCTTAGTGTATATAGCAATCACCATAGTATTACTCACAGTTTTTCATCCTCCTTATATCCAGCCCATCCAACCGCACTTACTGGATGGCGGTGACACCGCATCAGCTAATTGATCGTCTGCACGTGGTCTGTTAAGGGTTCGAACATTTCACCTGTAGATCCGAAGGTCGTTGTCCTTTAAATGTTTGCAAGGTTCGTCAGCAGTGAATCCGTTTTTATCCAAGATGTGTTCGTAACATCTTTTAAATTTCTTCCGTATAGGATTGTGAAACCTATGACGGCGTAGGCCAGAATTATGCTACTGGCCGAGCATGCCCTTGCCTGAATAAGGGGGACCACCAATGGCAGGAAATACCTTCAAAGGAAGATTGGAATCAGATTTTCCTAAGCTTAAAGAGTTATTCGGACCCTGGACTTGAATTCTTCAACAGGACAAAGCACCAATCCCTACAGCGCGTGTATTAAAATAAGCACTAATAAATAGTTGCAACTCAAAATGTGAAATTATTGAATTTATGAAAATGAAAGTATTTGGAGCTGGCTTACCTACCCGTGAAGTCTACAACGATAAGGAATCACTTTTCAGGAAATCACTTGACGACTCGATACAAGACCCCATACTTGAAGTCATTTATTATTTCTTTACTAATAATTAATAAATAAAAAAATATTATTTGTTTTATATTCATGTGAACCAATTTGATTGCTTCTATTTCCGACTCCATTTATAGAAACCGTGGCCTTTTACTGTTAATATATTTTTTACTTGTTTCTTGTAAAATTTCAGATCTATCTTCTTCACTTTTTTTTTTTATAATTTATGCGCGCCTAGATTGTTGCATTTAGATAATCTTTTTGTGTATTTTATAAGAATCTCCATTGACTTTATAAGCATCTTTATAGATGCAAGACCTAGTGGAACACTCTTAAAAATTAATGTTTCTACCAGCATAAACGTTTTTTTTATCGAAAAAATTACACCGTATTAGTGGACCAGTGGTTTGTGCTCATCTGTATTGCCTATCCTTCGAAGCGCCTGTGAATCCATGAAAAAAACAAGCTTTTATTAGGTTACAATTTTAAATTAGTTTTTAATTTTAAACCTAGTGAATTCACGGTTAACAGCGAGCTGTCTCGCCAGCGTTCTGTAAAACTAAACGCAATTCTTCCTAATTCGTTCTCGTAAATTTCCGCCATGTTGAGGTTCTTATTGAGATTCCGTCAATAGTGTGGGGAAACAAATTTACTCTTGAGACCTAAGTGTTAGCTATGAAGTGTGAAGCTATGGAATGCCGAACTATAACTATATTTTTACAACAAACAAAATAACAATTAGAACGCGGGATATTGACAAAAGTATCTTAGGAACGGAACATGTTTGCCACGGTGTGTGTGGGGCCAAATTTCTGTTAATGTATCAATCATGGCGCGTACAAGTTTTACGTCCCAGATCCAAAAATTCTGGTCACTCAAGAATTATTAAATATGGAGTGCCCCCTGGCAAATATCATATATTTAATATGCTTGTGGCAAAATGGACCAAGCATGCCTGCCTGAGATTGACTTCATATATGTTACTACACGACGGGCAATATTGTTGTTGTTTGCATTATATGATTGAAGGGGCTATGAATACCTGTTGCAGTTGTGCTTCAAACATTCTCTTTACCACTATAGTTAGGTACGAGTACATAATCTAAAATCAAAGAAAAATAATATACACTATTATTTCGCAGTCAAACAAATCGATTACGCCTTTTTTTTAATAAAAAAAAAAAGAAAAACAATTTATATTTCTTTATAAAAGGTGTTCAATTTTATTTACAATAAATTCAACAAAATTTATTTTTTTCTAGTGAACTACATAAAAAAAAATATTATCCGGTTTTTTTTGTCTACAAAAATGTAATATTTCATTTGAAATAACACAAAAAAACTTAGTGTTGGGGTGAACATAGAACAAGAGACTCCGAGGGAACAAAATTCATTACAATTTTGCATCACCAACGAGTCAATCTTTAACGACAGCCATGGCTTCAGTTTTCTCCTCGAGCAATTCCTTGCTAGTCACAGCCAATTTAGATTTTGCAAAATCATCAAGAGTTAAACCTTGAACAATCTTCCATTGTTTGTTGACAATTTCCACAGGAAACGAGAAAACAACATCCTTGGGAGAACCATAGCTACCATCGGAAACCACGCCCATTGAAACAAATTGACCTGGAGCAGTTCCATTCCACCAGTCATGCATATGATCACAAGCAGCCTTAGCAGCCGACATAGCCGATGACATTTTACGAGCAGCAATTACAGCAGCACCTCGCTTTTGAACGGTTTCAACGAAAGGTCCTTGCAAGTAGGCCTCATCGTTGACGGCATCCCAGACTGATTTTTCAACTCCACCAATTGTAACATTTGCATTTCGTGGGTCAGGGAATTGTGTAGCCGAATGATTGCCCCAGATGATGATATTCTTAACAGCGGTGATTGGTACTCCTAGTTTAGCAGCAATTTGAGCGCTTCCACGGTTTTGATCCAAGCGAGTCATTGCACTGAAGTTCTCCTTTGGGATTGAAGGAGCATAGTGAGAGCATACCAATGCATTGGTATTAGCTGGGTTTCCAACAACCAAGACTTTAACGTCTTTCCTTGCGAATTGGTCCAGTGCTTGTCCTTGCACTTTGAAAATTTTCACATTTGCGGATAGTAAGTCTTTACGTTCCATGCCTTCCTTGCGGGGCATAGCACCAACGAGGAATGCAGCAGAAACATCTTTAAAGCCAACAGCTGGGTCTGTGGTTGGTACGACTTCACGCAGAAGTGGAAGGGCGCAATCAGCCAATTCCATGACAACACCTTCCAAGACTCCAACCATTGGTGGAATGTCCAACAAATGCAAAATGAGGGGTTGATCCTTGCCGAAAACTTCACCACGGGCAACCATGTACAGCAGAGAATAGGCGATTTGGCCAGCAGCGCCGGTGACAACAACACGAATTGGTTCACTCTGAAATGGTATAAATTAAATAGTTTATTATAAGATAAGATAAGATTCAAAGTTTAAAATTGAAGTAATATATCTAATGGCTAATACATATTTTATTTTATTTTTTTAAAGAATTTAAAACTCAAGAGTGTATTACTACTCTTAAAATGCCGGAGCACGTGTTATGGTTTTTTTGGAAAATTGGATATAGAGAGAGAGGGAAAGATGTTTGGGCTTAGTGGTTATTTCGCTCCATGGGGAGACTAAATTAGTGTAAATTGACTTGTATTTTTGGCAACCAGTCATCTCACGAGATTTTAGTTGTCTGAAAAAAATAATGTCTTTAGTCCACAGCTGGTATTAATTATCTTTGTATTATTTCTAAAGGACGAGCTGTAGCTTTATGGTTTTATAAAAGCATAAACGATCTGCTTTGTATGTTTAAAACAATCTTGAAGGACCTTATTTAAAACGTGGATGAGATACGACTCAGCCATATATTATTGCGACGATGGGGCAAATATTTGTTTGGATGCTTTTCGTTATTATTGTTTGCTTGTACTCGTATATTCATTTTATCTACACACCAGAAAGTTATTTCATATACTGATGCTTTGGTGACGTTTTGCCCTTCCCTGTACAATGCCTCGTTTGAAAGCTTGCATGGACATGAAGGATTGCGTTAGTTTAGATTAATGCAGGCTTGGCATCTTTCAAGTTATTGTTTCTCAAACTCTGAGTACGATTCTATGCCCTGGACTAGAATCACCTAGGTCCTACATCACTGTGGTTTGCTAGAAGCAGCATGATTCTAAATTCGACTCTCCCCATCAAGAAAATCGTTCTGTTTCGGTACGCTAACGTTTGGATTCGGTTGAACAAGTACAATAGCTGTTTTTAAATTGATTAGGATTTTGATCAATAAATGATCATTGGTTTCTATATGTGATAAGGGTCAGTTTTACAAAACAAAATGGAGAACAGTTGGGTGAAATTAGACTACCTCTGAAAAAAAAAATTACAAGTGAACACAACAATTATACCGAATCCTTTGAGCTAATGAAATCTAATTTAAATTTAAGAAGTACTCCAATGAAGTAAGGAAAGTACAATAGTTGGGGCAGGAGCGATTACTTAAACTTGTATCTATGTAACCATGGATTTTATATATAATATAAAGGGTTTTCCAATAGGGACTTGACAACTTTGAATTTAATTTGTGAACGCACTCTTTCACTAACCATCAAACTGTCACTGTCAATTTATTCAGTAAACTCCAAAATTTTCATCATGGTAAAGTACACGAACGAGCAACGTCTGCAAATTATAAAAATTTTCTACCGAAATTCGGAGTGGGTGACTGCAACTTTAAGAGCGTTAACTCCAATTTTCGATCGTAATTCTCGCCCTAGTAGACAGGCAATAACAAGTTTAGTGCAAAAATTTGAGTCTACATATTCGTTGTGTGATGTTGGCGTGTCAGTGAGACAACGGGTTGGTCGGAGTGTCGAAAATATCGCTGCCGTTCAGTCGTCCATAGCAAACGACCCAAATCAGTCAATTCCACGGCCATATTTTTTCGTCGACGATAACGATCGTCACGTTACTGTGAATGGTCAGCGTCATAGTGCCATGATCACCGATTATTTTTGGCCTGAATTGGAAGATATGGACTTGGACGACATGTGGTTTCAACAGGATGATGCCACAGGCCACACAGCACACGCTACAATCGATTTATTGAAGAGTAAGTATGGTGAGCGTGGTATCTTAAGAAATGGGCCACTCGATTGGCCGCCTCGTTCCGGCGATTTAACGCCACTTGACTATTTTCTGTGGGGCTACGTTAAGTCATTGGTTTATGCCAACGCGCCGACGACGTTGGAAGAGCTCAGAGCCAACATTGAACGCGAAATAGAGGCCGTTTCGGCCGAAATGTGTGGCCGAGTCGTTGAAAATTGATTTTGATTGTACTTCAAGCCGATAATAAAGTTTTTGAAATATCTTAAATGGTTTGCGTTTTATTTAAAAAAAAAGTTGTCAAGTCCTTATTGGAAAACCCTATACATGCAACAGAAATCTGCATCAGATAGTACCGGTCTATCACAAAACATTTTCTCTGATAATATACCAGCCCGGCTTGCCATCAACGTAATGCATTCGAGATGGTTCTAAAAATTGTCTACAACTGCATCAAACTATTATCAAGGACTGTGTGTCAGAGCACACTGGCTATGACGGCATCGAAAGAATAGAAGAATTTGCGAGGAAAAGATCTGCGTCAATATTTATGACGCCCACAAAATTCTGTTGAATCAATAATTGGCTGAAAGCTAAGACAATGAAAGAATTGATGATAACAAGTAGGCCAACAACTTTTTATCAACACTTTTTCCTCAAATAGACAAAATAACTTCGAAAACTATTTGGAAGGCAGATACACATACATATTTACAATGGGACAGTGTAAAGTCGGAAAAAACATCCGCTCACGACAAAATTATGTATGTTATGTAAGGAAAACGAAGGAAGAGCAGAGCATAAACTTTGCACTGTAAGAAGGGTCTACGTCTCCTAAGTAATCTTTACAGAAGATTCTGGATGCAAAAGCTATTACTGCCGATTCACTTAATTCCTACTATCACCACCGCAATATCCAGCTAACTTAAATATATATTATACGATTCTATAAACGGTTTCTTATTTTATCATCGTGATTAAGAAACTCTGGTAGTATATGTTTCTCATTTTTGGGCCAGCACTGACATATACCCAGACATTCGATCACAAATAAAGGAAGTTCCCTTATAAATCAATATCTTGGTTTCTTTTCTCCATAAGCACCGGAAATACCTCCTTTCCACATATCAACCCCTTTAGGGACGATTAACCCTTTGCTTCCTAGTGGTTTCGCAGTGAAACCACACACTTAATATTTTTTCTCTATATTCCTAGTGGTTTCATGGTAAAACCAAGTGTATTTCTATGAACTGCTACTCATTTTCTAACTGTAAAATTTTTTTTGGGTAATTTGCAGTGCGTTGTAAGTGATTTTTTGTGCATTAGTTTGATGGTTCGTGTCATTTGAAGTGGTTTTTTTTTAAGTGTATTTGCAATATTTGTACCAAAAACATGTGAGCAAAAAGTATACTCGTAGATATACTACAAATTACGAGAGTAAAGCTCTGAGTAAACAAGTATAGAAATTGCTTACAGGCGAGTCAACAAACATAAAATAAAACATGTGCAAGCTTTATAAATTAAAATATACCCAGAATTAAACACTTATGCATGCAACAATGTCAAGTGCAATTGTATTATTTTCTGTCTGAACATTCAGCGTATGCATTCGGCAAGTGCATATGCATATCCGTATATTCATCGACCAAAAAATTAAAATAAAATCTATACGTATACAGGTACGCAAAGAGGTGATGTTATTTCTGTGTATTCTTAGACTTTTAGCTTTGATAATCATCCAATGCCATATCATATTTCTTTTCTGAAGGTTAAGAATGAAATTAATAGTACAGCCGAAATAACCGCGGAAGCTGCTTGTTCTCAATGATTATTGGAAAAGTGTTCCACATTCTATGCAGCAGTTTTAGGTTATAGACTTAACCATTAAAGTAAACCATTACGGTTCAAACCTCTATATTTATGTAATAATTTGTAAATACATAACTAATCGGTAAATCTGAAATTAAGTTACAGTTGTATGCATTCGATGGTTATAAAGGCCTCGGAATGGGCTAATCAAATGTGCTATTAAGTGTAACTTTCTTAAAAGAAAATGGCCTTATTTAAAGCAAAAGTTTAACAAGGTACGAACATAAAATCCCTACTGCCACTTTATATTTAAAACAGATAAAGGCGAATTGTCATTTAATAGCTCATAATACAGCAATTGAACTTTTTGACCCCCTAGGAAGATATGGGGGGACTTGTGAATACTATACATATTACTTAGTTACACGTTAAGGGTTATCTGTATCTATGACGCCTGTTATTTTTTCGGGGGAATAAGCTAATCAATTCCACTAGTTTTCAACAATATAAAATAAAATTTTATTACTTGCATTATGAGATAACCAAATAATTTACAACAATACATGTATAACTTGGGTTTAGATAACAAACAGCAACGATTTTAGTTTTTTTTTGGTGCAACTCAACTGTCCCATTAAATTCCATTTGCTTTCAACTTCCAGACATACATCAGTTAAAGTGAAATGAAGAGTGTAGAGACTTACCATCAATTTCTGCCCGTCGTTTTTAGCCAAAAGCAAACCGTTTTAAAAGTAAATGTGTAGGCAGCGTTCGTTTTGCGGTGAATTTGTACAGTCACAAGAAGTTAATTTCCACGTTCATGGCAATCCAACTATAGCTGGTATTTGAAAATTTTTCGCTATTGAGCATTACTATAGGTCTCACCTGGATTTTCACACCCTAGTATACTATTATACTAATCCTACTCCTTCACCTTTAAAGCAAAATTGAATTTTACAATATAACGCTTTCTAATTTGTTAGGCTGACCTAAAAATCTTTTTATAAAAAATCATTCGGTTGCACAGGATGCATACAGAAGAGGTGTAAGTATAAATGTTATTGGCGACCAGAAGAATACACCCTGATGTGGAAATGTCAATCCAAAGCTAGAAATGTGCTTCTTGTAAGAACTCGTGCTTCCAAGGGCCAATTAAACCATGTACTAGAAGAAACAGGGCTAAATATTTGAACCAATTTATATTTAGCAGTAACTGAAAATGCATATCCTAACAAATCGAAATCTGCTTGGACAATAAAACAACTACATATAAGTATATGGCATTTATAACCTAGAAAAAAAAATATATTTGGTAAGGTTCACTTTGGTACCCTGTGACGGATGCATATGTAAAACCGAAGAGGTCGATAGATTAATAGAGCGAAGCGTTAGGACCAAGGTCTCAATAACAACAAAACTGCTCGCAGTTCACCCGATCTGACAAAAGTTTATTGAACACCGAACGAATCAAGCAAAACGCATATCAATGAAAGGATCTTCGAACACCATACAGGCGAAACTGGTCTTCAATTTTAGCATAAACGCTGATAAATTTGTGCGGAAAACGAATGTTAGTGAACATAAACATAAACAAATGCGCGATGTTACAAAAATATATATTTACCAGACTGCATGAGGAAGGCAAGAGCCTACATCCCTATATCTGCGCTTGTTTAGCTGTAGCGAAACTATTGTACATATTTACTAAGATTTTGGTCAGACTATACCAGACTTTAAAAAACCAGGAGATTTTCTAACCAACGAAATTTATGACCATATATTTAAAGTTATAAGGAATCTCTTGCTGTTTACCTCATACTTATTTTAAATAAAAACAAAAGGGAACAGGGAACATTTAAGAAACCAAAACAATTATAAGACTTCTCCTGATGGTTTTGGATAATATAATCAAACTAAATGGCTATCAATATGTATTTGTTGGAGTCAGGGCGACAAATGACGTAATTCAAAGTGTCTCGTATACTCTCGTACGAAGCTGAAACGTTAAAAAGAAAGCACAATGGACAACCACACCACATTGACGTACCTAGAATATATATTCTTTTCGACGATTAAAGCGTTATCATAAGCAATGACGTGATAGCCTTTCAGACAAACCTCAATTATTGAATAGAGGCTGGAAGATTACGCATTACGAATCAACCATAAAATATCTTCATTACTGTTTTAAGTACTTGGGAGCGTCAGGGAAATTGCGATGACTATTTTGCTCACAGAGCTGGCAAAAGTAGAGTGGAATCGAAAAAAACAATCTTTTGTGGCCCGAAAATCCCATTTAAACTTTTAGGTTTCTTACATACGAAGGTTGTTCGTCCAGCTTTAAAATACACATTGCAAAGTTGGACGATATAAAAGAAATATAAAGGAAAATGAACAGAAACGTAGATGAAAATGTTACGAATGATATTGAGTGTAACAAAATAGGATCTAATAAGAAGTACCCGCATTAGCGGACGTCTCTATGTTAAGAAACCGACAAAATAAGAAACTTCAGGCTGATTGACTATGCTGATTATTGACATGTTGAACGAGGATCATCGGAAAATCCGACCCAAGCTATAAAAGCTCAAGTTTCAGACGAGGAGCCAAACAAAAATAAATTGGATCACTCAAATGCAAAAACATGGACCATACTAGTTTACTTAGTATAGATGGTGTTACAGCTCGGGGTGGATCTGGCCCTTCAATAACAGAAGGATAATGGGGGAGGCATTATGAGCTTATAGATGTCCACATTTTTTTTTTATTTAAATGTACAGTTTTCAGTTCCAACTGCATACTTGACTCAATTTCAAGGTATTCTTGGGAGCAGATTCCTGTATATACATATGTCCATATATGTAGATCCAGAGGCAAGAGGTGAACAATTGTATTTAATACAGGCGTCGGTCTCATTGCTTGCATCGTTTTGCTCTCCAGAGTGGACCTAGATCTTCACATTCAAACTTCTCCATCCCGCTCTATCATAAGCTAGTTGGCCACTAGAGTCCGACCGAAGGTGAATTTTTTGGCCGAAGCCGAAGCCGTATCTAATGGAGATTTTATTTCAAAATGCTAAAGAGCCTAAAATATAGTGATCAGGTTGAGAAAATTGATCGATAGATATTTTCTTTTTTTATTAATTTATTTTACAAAGACACAAACAGCAAAATAGCCAGTAAATTATTGCAGTAGACTCTTTTAAATAACACATAAACGAAACAATCAAAATGAATGCTTAGCAAAGAAATAAAAACAAAAAATAAGCAATAAAAAAAATCCAAAACCCTAGGTACATTCGATAACACGTAAATACAACAAACAAAGTTAATATGAGAAGACAAACGATGAAGTAGAATTAACAATCAAAATTAAATAACTTAATATTATATGCGACAAACAAGAGTTTTTGTACATTTTCTCCCTGCAAATTAGTCCCGATCAGCATAAATTTGTCCAGCAGCACTGAATAATTGCTCACTCGCTACACTAGTAGGAGGAGCTGATAAATATTTGTTAGCTACTTCTTTCAAGTAGGTATAAGGACTTGAGGCCCAATAATTAAAAATAGCAGCATTCCTTGTAGCTACCTGCTACAGAAACGAAACAAACATAAAATGAATTGCTCGAAATATCCTCCAAAACACGGTGCGTATGATAGTTTAATTTTTGCGGAAAAATGGTTCGGCTTCGGCAAAATCTTCGGCCTTTTCTTGTTGAAGCCGAATGTTTTGCCGAAGGTGGAAATTCAAGCCGAATGTTCGGTCGGACTCTATTCGCCACAAGTACGCACACCGAATTGGTAGAGGTTCCTTTCCGCTTATGCCACCTGAGTAGGAGATCTTCTTCTACTACGACGTTTCTTTGAGGCGGGTTCGAAGGATCTTCGTACCGGAGCGCTGATATTTATCAGTTCTTTGGGTCCCGGTGTGGTTTTTACCGAGTATGCTGACATATGGAAACATAAAATCGATTAAACGTGTATAGATCTGAAACTAATGGGTTTTCCCTTAGATCTACCGTAATGTTAAATTTTGGCGATGAATTTAACTACCTTAAAGTTACACTGATATCGAAAAATCAGGTTGTATGCGAAAGGCTTTAAGATGCCAGAAACGAGAACACAATTCTGAGGTTCGAAACATCGGACATTCTTTCATTTGGCCATATTTACGAAATGAGTCGATGTACGCTTCTTACTGTCATTTCCCAGATTTTCGTATTCCTTCTTTAAGATAGCTTTGGAGTGTAAAATATAACTGTTCTTACTCTGTGCTTTCTTTTCAATTGCTACAACTTTGTCTGAGAGTTGGTAAAAAGAGGTCGCCTTCGAATTCTTCGAGAATGATCAATATTACTACCTCAAACAGCTTTAAATTGGTTAAAAATACCGAAGCAACCACAGTGGTTTGGTGCAGCAAACTTAAACAGACAGTCAGGACTAAAATTTCGGTTAGCATCCGGTTGCACATTCCAAGTTGATTGAGGTCTTATTTTACTCGTTTCGGATATTGTTTTCCATTCGCCCAATGTCTAAGAAGTCAAATGAGTAGTTTGTCTGGTCTATATGAGTATATGTGTTCGTTTATTCTCTTTTTCGAGGATCCGTCGACGCAATCAAACTTTAATATCCGAATTTTTTCTGATTCAAAAGCGTTCTAGGCAGTTTAGGGCACAATCACATTATCATTGATATGTATAATATTACAAATAGTCATACATTTCTAAGCAATGCCGATTCCTCTTTAGTTGGCATAGCTGAGGATACTTTTTTTGTGGATCAGCCAAGCTTAACACATACTCGTAAAGCTGACAGTATAGTAGACCGCCAGTCTCCACAAAATCGTTACTAACAAAAAATAACACAAAAAATGTGGTTCATAGGTAAGAAGTGTAAATATAAGCCAGCAAAAAAGGTTAAATAAAAAGGCCCAGGGTAAACAAAAGCATTTGAAGGAGCTCTAAATATAGGAAGAGTTTGACGTCAAACGAAATGTTTAAATTGCCAATTTTTAAAATAGCATATTTATGAATGGCTGACAACAGCCTAGTTAACCAGAAGCGCTAGATCATAAGCTACCATTATTCGGTTGTAAAAATAGCCAATAAATTGTCACATGGGTAGAATTGAAAGCGGGAAAGATTAATACCTTTTATTACAACAAGCACGATAAGACCTACTGAAAATTAAAAAGATTACCAATGTCTATTAAACTGATTAGCTTTGGAAATAATCTAATGCTCCATTAGGTGACAGGCCACCAGCAAGAATGCGTAATACTAACGAGATAGCATGCATAGAACTTTCTCGCAAAAACTAAGACAGAAATGTCTGGTTTGCAGTTTCAACCCGCAGAGCCTACAGTTGACTCTGATTTCGCCTTCCTGAAATTATTCTAAAATCTATATTATATCATCTTTAGGACTACTATCTTGCCATCAAATAAACACCACAAAAGAAAACAAATAACAATAATAATAAGAGAGGAAACAGATATTTACTTCAACTAAAATCTTGGCAAGCACATCGTCCACAAGGAAATTTTCTTTCAAAATACGAGTATGTACACAAACAAAATCATTTGCCAAAGTGGGTGTGGATAATTAGACATTTAATATTTTTCTAGCATCTTATACCAGACCTAAATTTGTCAGAAACGACCCCAACAACAACGATCAGCAACTATCTGGAGGCAGTCTCTCAGAGCGCGTACGTAACACGCCATTCTAATATGTATTGAACTTTCTCCTTTTGATTAAAGTAGAATCTACGTGTAGACAATCTTTAGGTGGTGAATTTTTATATTTTTGCTCCCCATTATCAGCACAATTGTTGATTGTCTTAAGTTATTGTTATCTTTAGTTATTCACAAATAAACATGTTATTTATTCCTCCCACTGAACGCGAGAAACTTGTAAAGAACATTGCTGTTGTCAGGGGTATTTTAAATCCGATGCGGATGAAATTCACTGCATGCATGCCCTGTGTATCTGATACAAAAATACACGCCTCCGCATTTCTTCGAACATCATATGAATTATCAGAATTGGCCGGATGCCAGAAGACGTCATTCCATGAAGCTCCTTCATCATTTGTAGCAATTTGCATCCTCATATTCCCCCAGTCTCCTCTCTATTCAATCAAGATTACAATTGTACATTGTACGAGTATGCACATGAATGAAAAGGGTGACTGGAGCATGTTGCAATCTTCGAGTAGGCCTCTTGGCGACAATCGAAGTAGAACGTACAATTGCTTTTATTTCGTAATTCCACACTCCACAAAAAAATCTCGGTGGCTTATCAAACATTGTATTCATTCTTCGATGAACGCTATCAAAATTATTTTTTAAATTTTAATTTTTTATTTTATTTACCCGTCGTTGTGACTCTAATCTTTGCTACAGGCCATGCATATGCAAGTTGTCATTTTAGTCCGCCCTCCAACTTACCCCATCATTTGAACATGACAGGTAAAGTACAAAAAAATATTTTTTTTTTCGTTAAAACGATATTTACGACATTAATCGCCTTATTCGTGTCAAAATAATTTTCCGGTTTTGCTCGGCTGTTGAGGGTAATATGTATTCTATTTTTCTTTCGTCGTCACCGAAACCAAAGGTCAAATGAAAGTTAGACGAAGAGAATATTTCCAAAATATACATTTCGAAATACTGTCAATTAATTTAGCTGAATATTTACCATTTTGGATTCCTTTTTTGTTGGGGGATATATACACTGTGTTAAATGCAAATAAATGATGTTTCTCAGCTTCTTTTTTGTTTTTCGTCTCGCTTGACAGACGATCTACTGCACACCACCACTTCTCAGTTGAGCTTGTGAAATGAAACTGAAAATGTGGCGCGACGTGTACGATATAAACGATTTTACGATAATACAAGCGGAGAGAGCTTTAACATGAAAAGTAAAGCGAATGTTGAGAAACATGTGGGAGGCTTGTTGTTAGACTAGCTTTTGATAGTCGCTAGACGTTTGAATATTTGTTCTTAAAAAAAGTAACTAAGTAACTGTGGAGTAGTAAGACTTTTTCATTAATTCATTATTCGCTTTTTATTCTTATTTGATCTCTGGCTATCAAAATGGTAGCTGCGCGATGAATTAACTACGAGGAGTACATTCATTCGTTGTGAATGATACCGCACCTGACAACTGTGACACAATAACGAACAAATTCTTTTGCAAACGTCTTGCTTTTTCAAAGCATTTTAAAAGCAATGCACAGGGTGTTTCGGAAGTAATTTTTCATCGCGTTCGGAAGTCGATTTAGCAAAAGTAAGTAATTCAGTGAATATGAGTGAAGTAGTGGTATTTTTGTCAATTTAAGAAACTAAATAAAACGCTTATTACAAACAAATAATTGAAAAGAAAACATTGGTAGTGATTTTTAACAGGTATGTACGCCCTGTTACACTGGATGCTGTAATATATAAGTGTAAACAAAGCCTATCATTTCGAGGTAGTAAAGGACTATGTCTACTTTGGCTCTGCTCTGAAGTCCGCCAACAACACCTCAGCAGAAATAAAACGAAGAATCACTGTTGCCAATCGCTGTTTCTTTGAGCTAAGATGGAAATTGAGTAGTAAGGCCCTATCCCGAAAATCTAAGGAGACTCTATATAAAACCTTGATCATTCCAATCCTATATTATGGAGCAGAAGCATGGAACCTATCGAAAGCCAATGAGGACATCCTCAGTCGTTTCGAGAAAAATCCTTCGAAAAATATTCAGTTCCGTTTACGTTGACGGGACATCGGCCTAGTCAGAAAACTGCGCATCAGTTGCTTGAGGTAGCTAAGCTAAATGTAGAGCGATTGGACACCAATGCTGAGGAAGACCTCATCTTAGATGGCGGGCACAATTAGAAGATTACAACCCTCTTCCATTTGTTGTTAAATGACAGCAACAAATATAACTGCACAAAGAAAAGAAAGTTCGATGGAAGAAATTATTTATTTTTCAAAATTGTGACACGTCCTTTCAAGATTCACTCTAATTTTCATTTCAGTCCATTCTATCTCAATTTCCAAACACATCCACCTTCCATGGATATCTGTGCTAACTTATTCTTGCCAGCCCTTACAACCTCAATTTCTGCATTGCAGCTGGACAGAGCAGAGAAAGAATTATTTCAATGGAGTTGGACAATCTTGTAGGACACTGGGTTGCTGTTTTTTTTTTTTCTAAATAGTTTCGTGAGTTTTGTCAATTAATTATTCCACCGAAGTTTTCATATAATATTCATGTTCTCCTTAGGCCATAACATCAGATTTTTCATTTGCCAATATATCATCGATATATCACTGAAAAGGTCCAACTTATAATATACAGTATACTCAAAAATATAATTCTCTGTGGAGGTATGAGTGTTCTGTTTTCAAAGCGTTTCCCACCATGGATTTTTTTCCTCATTTGTCGGGGGTGAACAGTGTGCGGAAGTCGTAAAGTAGAATGCGAGGTAGAAGCCACGTCAACCTACTACTTCAACAACATTTTATGTTTTAGATTTCAGCGTTCCCAATCTGTCAACATTGCTTTCATTCCAATGCAGCGGTTTTTTTTTGTGTGTAGCCACTGTATTCATGGGAATGTCGTTCGTGGGTAGGCAAGTGTAGACAGGTTCTAATGACGTTTTCGATTGGCCGGACAAAGGCCTTTTT